>CM057460.1:203895713-205095713 GCA_030035585.1 Dugong dugon
ATATATTCCAAGGAGCAGGATTGCTGGATCGTATGGTACTTCTATTTCTAGCTTTTGAAGGAAGCGCCAAATCGATTTCCAAAGTGGTTGTACCATTTTACATTCCCACAGTGTATAAGCGTTCCAGTCTCTCCACAACCTCTCCAACATTTATTATTTCATGTTTTTTGGATTAATGCTAGCCTTGTTGGGGTGAGATGGTATCTCATTGTAGTTTTGATTTGCATTTCTCTAATGGCTAATTATCATTTCTTCATGTGTCTGTTAGCCGCCTGAATGTCTTCTTTGGTGAAGTGCCTGTTCATATCCTTTGCCCATTTTTAAATTGGGTTATTTGTCTTTTTGTTGTTGAGGTTTTGCAGTATCTTGCAGATTTTAGAGATTAGATGCTGATCGGATTTGTCGTAGCTGAAATTTTTTCCCAGTCTGTGGTTTGTTTTTTGACTCTTTTGGTGAAGTCTTTTGATAAGCATAAGTGTTTTTTAGGAGCTCCCAATTATCCAGTTTCTCTTCTGGCGTTTGTGCATTGTTACTTAAGGTTTGTTTAAGGTTTGTATTCTGTTTATGCCATATATTAGGGCTCCTAGCATTGTCCTTATTTTTTCTTCCATGATCTTTATCGTTTTAGATTTTATATTTAGGTCTTTGATCCATTTCAAGTTCATTTTTGTACATGGTGTGAGGAATGGGTCTTGTTTCAGTTTTTTGCAGATGGATATCCAGTTATGCCAGCACTCTTTGTTAAAGGGACTGTCTTTTCCTCAGTTAACGGACTTTGGGCCTTTGTCAAATATCAGCTGCTCAGAGGTGGATGAATTTACGTCTGGATACTCAATTCTGTTCCATGGGTCTATGTATCTTTTTGTTGTACCAGTACCAGGCTGTTTTGACTACCATGGCAGATAATAGGTTCTCAAATCAGGTGGTGTGAGGCCTCCCACTTTGTTCTTCTTCTTCAGTAATGCTTTACTTCTCCGCGGTCTCTTCCCTTTCCATATGAAGTTGGTGATTTGTTTCTCCATCTCATTAAAAAATGCCATTGGAATTTGTATTGGGATTGCATTATACCTGTAGATCACTTTGGGTAGAATTGACATTTTCACAATGTTGAGACTTCCTATCCTTGAGCAAGGTATGTTTTTCCACTTATGCAAGTCTCTTTTGGTTTCTTGCAGTAGGGTCTTGTAGTTTTCATTGTACAGGACTTTTACATCTCTGGTTAGATTTATTCCTAAGTATTTTATCTTCTTGGGGGCTATTGTAAATGGTATTGATTTGGTGATTTCCTCTTTGAAGTTCTCTTTGTTGGTGTAGAGGAATCCAACGGATTTTTTTTTAATATTCATCTTGTATCCTGATCCTTTGCTGAACTCTTCTATCATTTCCAGTAGTTTTCTTGTGGATTCTTTGGGGTTTTCTTTGTATAAGATCATATCATCTGCAAACAGATACTTTTACTTCTTCCCTACCTATTTGGATGCTCTTTATTTCTTTTTCTAGCCTAACTGCTCTGACTAGGACCTCCAGCACAATATTGAATAAGAGTGGTGATAAAGGGCATGCTTGTCTGGTTCCTGTTCTCAAGGGGAATGCTTTCAAAGTCTCTCCTTTTAGGATGATGTTGACTATTGGCTTTGTATAAATGCCCTTAATTATGTTGAGGAATTTCCCTTCTTTTGCTATTTTTTTGAGAGTTTTTACCACAAATGGATGTTGGACTTTGTCAAATGCCTTTTCTGCATCGATCAATAAGATCATGTGGTTCTTGTCTTTTGTTTTGTTAATGTGATGGATTACATTGTTTTTCTAATGTTAAACCATCCCTGAATACCTGGTATAAATCCCACTTGATCATGGTGATTTATTTTTCAGATATGTTACTGAATTCTATTCGCTAGAATTTTGTTGAGGATTTTTGCATCTATGTTTATGAGGGATATTGGTCTGCAATTTTCTTTTTTGTGGTGTCTTTACCTGGTTTGGGATCAGGGTTATGCTGGCTTCATAGAAAGAGTTTGGGAGTATTTCATCCTTTCCTATGCTCTGAAATACCTTTAGTAGTAGTGGTGTTAACTCTTTTCTGAAAGTTTGGTAGAATTCTCTAGTGAAACTGTCCGTGCGAGGGTTTTTTCTTGTTAGGCATTTTTAAATTACCTTTTCAATCTCTTCTTTTGTTATAGGTTTATTTAGTTGTTCTACCTCTGTTTGTGTTTGTTTAGGTAGGCAGTGAGTTTCTAGAAATTTGTCCATTTCCTATAGATTTTCCAATTCGTTAGAGTATAGTTTTTCATTGTATTCCATTATGATTCTTTTAATTTCAGTTGGGTCTGTTGTGATATTACCCAACTCATTTCTTATTTGGGTTATTTGCTTCCTCCTCTATTTTTATTTTGTCACTTTGGTCAATGGTTTATCGATTCTGTTGATCTTTTCAAGGAACCAACTTTTGGTCTTGTTAACTCTTTCAATTGTTTTTCTATTCTTTATTTCATTCAATTCTGCTCTAATTCTTATTATTTCCTTTCTTCTGGTGCCCGAGGGCTTCTTTTGCTGTTCTCTTTCTACTTGTTCGAGTTGTAGGGCTAATGTTTTGATTTTGGCCCTTTCTTCTTTTTGGAATGTGCATTCATTGCTATAAACTGACCTCTGAGCACTGCTTTCGCTGTGTCCCAAAGGTTCTGGTAGGATGTGTTTTCATTCTCGTTTGAGTCTATGCATTTCTTTATTCCATCCTTAATTTCTTCTATAACCCAGTAGTTTTTGAGCTAAGTGTTGTTCAGTTTTCATGTGCTTGATTTTTTTCCCTTGCTCTTTCTGTTACTGATTTCTACTTTTATGGCTTTATGGTCAGAAAAGATGCTTTGTAATATTCTGATGCTTTGGATTCTGTTAAGGCTTGCTTTATGGCCTAATATGTGGTCTATTCTGGAGAATGTTCCATGTGCGTTAGAAAAGAAAGTATACTTGGTTGCTGTTGGGTGGATTGTTCGGTATATGTCCATGAGATCAAGCTGGTTGACTGTAGCATTTAGATTTTCCACCTTCATTGTGCTTCTTTCTGGATGTTCTGTCCTTCACTGAAAGTGGTGTGTTGAAGTCTCCTACTATTGTTGTGGAGCTGTCTTTATCTCTTTTCAATGCTGTTAGAGTTTGTTTTACGTATTTTGGAGCCCTGTCATTGGGTACGTAAATATTTATTATAGTGATGTCCTCCTGGTGTATTGACCCTTTAATCATTATATAGTGTCCTTCCTTATCCTTTGTGGTGGATTTTACTTTAAAGTCTATTTTGTCAGAGATTAATATTGCCACTCCTGCTGTTTTTTGAGCGTTGTTTGCTTGATATATTTTTTTCCATCCTTTCAGTTTTAGTTTGTTTGTGTCTTTAAGTCTAAGGGGTGTCTCCTGTAGGCAGCATATAGGCAGATTGTGGTTTTTTTGGTCCATTCTGCCACTCTCTGTCTCTTTACTGGTGTATTTAGGCCATTTACATTCAGCATAATTACTGATAGGTATGATTTTAGTGCTGTCATTTTGATGTCTTTTTTTGTATGTTGTTGACAGTTCCTTTGTTCCACTTACTTTTCTGTGCTGTTTTCCTTTATGTATTTTATTTCATCTTTTTCGTTATTGTTGATTTTGTATTTTCTGAGTCTTTATGTTTTTCTTGTTTTTTATTTTGATGTGTAGGATTGTTAGTTTCTTTTGTGGTTATCTTAATATTTAACCCCTACTTTTCTAAGTTTGAACCAGTCTTTTATATTGCCTTGACTTCCTCTCCATATGAAAGATCTATGACAACATTTTTTACTCCCTCTTTTTTTTTTTTTTTTAATGTTGTGACCTTTTACATATTGATGTCTCTGTTTCCTATTTTCAATGTTTTAGCTTTGATTTATTTTTGTGACTTCCCTATCTGGGTTGGTATCTGGTTGCTGCGTCCTGTGTTCTAGTCTTGGGTTGTTTTCTGATATTATTTTCTATCCAGAGGACTCCCTTTAGTATTTCTTGTAATTTTGGTTTTGTTTTTGCAAATTCCCTCAACTTCTGTTAATCTGGAAATGTCCTAACTTTGCCATCATATTTGAGAGACAGTTTTGCTGGATATATAATTCTTGGCTGGCAATTTTTTTTTCCTTCAGGGCTTTATATGTGTCATCCCATTGCCTTCTTGCCTGCATGGTTTCTGCTGAGTAGTCGAAGCTCAGTCTTATTGACTCTCCTTTGTAGATGACTTTTTGTTTATTCCTAGCCGCTCTTAAAAATCTCTCTTTATCTTCAATTTTGGGAAGCTTGATTATAATATGTCTTGGTGACTTTCTTTTGGGATCTACCTTACGTGTGGTTTGATGAGCATCTTGGATATATATCTTCTCATCTTTCACGATATCAGGGAAGTTTTCTGCCGACAAATCTTCAACAATTCTCTCTGTATTTTTTGTTATCCCCCCGCCCCATTCTGGTACTCCAATCACTCGTAGGTTATTCCTCTTGATAGAGTCCCACATAATTCTTAGGGTTTCTGCATTTTTTTAATCCTTTTATCTTATTGATCCTGCTTCTTATCTCTCATGAATTTAGACAGCACCTTATGCTACATTACCTCTACTGATTCACTCCTGTTTGTTTGAACTAGCATATGTATAAGTTATACACTGAGGCACTATTTGTCAATGCAAAAGACTGGGAACAGACTAAATGTCCATCAACAGGGAACAGGTTAGGGTAAATTATGGTACATCCACGATGTAATACTATGCAGCCGTAAAAAAGAATAATGACACTACTTATGCACCAGTATAGGACACAAAGATCAGTGACTAAAGGAATATGCTGCACAGTGTGTCAAGTATGATACTCTTTGAGTCACAAAATGATAAAACAAACTGGCACATAGGGCACATGCCAGTAGAACGATGGAAAATTTTCTGGAAGGGGGTCTAAGAATCTGCTAACACTTGCCATCCTGAGGAGAGGAGAGGGAGGCAAGTTTGTCACTGGATTGCCTTATTGTATCACATTTAAGTGTCATTTACTCAAAACAAGAACTAGCCCACTAGTGGGTGGCACATTGAGAAATTTTTTTTTCCAGAGAAACCACAAAGAGACGCAGAGGGAGAGCTCTGAATATTCTTAAATTTGAATATTCATTTTCTCCTGGGATCCAAAGAACCTCTCCCTTTCAAGTGGACAAACTCAAGTGAGCCTACTTAAAAGCTAAGGAGTCATGTGCTTGAGGTAATAGATCTTTGCGGATCCCAGAGGAAATCTTGCAGAATCATAGGCAGCCCCCAACTTACAAATGGGCCATGTTCAAAAGCTCATTCATGAATTGATTTTTTAGAACTCAAAATACATTCTTTTTTCCTAAATTTTATTTATTTTGTTGTTGTTGTTGAGAATATACACAACAAAACATACACCAATTCAACAGTTTCAACATGTACAGTTTAGTGACATTGATTACATTATTCGAATTGTACAACCATTCCCACCCTCCTTTTCTGAGTTATTCCTCCCTTATTAACATGAACTGTCTCCTAAGGTTCCTATCTAATCTTTTGCTTTGCTGTTGTCAATCTGATCCCATATAGATAGTTCTTAAAAGAGCATACTGCTGAAGACAGGCCTTTTTTACTAATTAAGCTAAACTATTGTTTGGTTTTAAAAAGACTTCAGAGGATATTTTAGATTTAATGTTTAAAGATTATCTCAGGGCAACAGTTTTGGGGTTCATGCACCCTCCATAGTTCCAGAGAGTCTAGAGTCCACGAGAAATTCTGTTCTGCATTTTCTCCCTTTTGATCAGGATTCTTCTATGGAATCTTAGATCAAAATGTTCAGTAATAGTAGCTGGGCACCATCTAGTTCTTCTGGTCTCATGGCAAAGGAGGCAGTTGTTCATGGAGGCAATTAGCCATACATTCCATATTTTTTTCCTACTCCTGACTCGCCTTCTTCCTGTGTTTTTCCAGGTGAATAGAGACAACTGTTGTGCCTTGGAGGGCCGCTTGCAAGCTTGTAAGACCCTAGGCATTACACAATGAACTACAAGGTAGAACAGAAGCACTAAACACGTTATTAGGCCAATTAACTGGGATGTCCCGTGAGACCATGACCCTAAACCTCAACCAAGGATCCAAATCCCATGAGGTGTTTGGTTGTACATAAGCAGTCACAGCAGATACTCTTTTTTTTCCTTGCTGTTTTTGTAAACATATCTATCACACGACTTTTGCCAATTCAACTTTTTACAGGTGTACAACTTACTGACAGAAATTACATTAATCAGCTGTGCAACTACCCTTAATCAAGGTGATTTTTCCATCACCATTAACCTCCCTTTCCCCCTCCCTCCACCCCTGGTAACCACTAATAAACTTTGGTCTCTATACATTTGCCTTTTCTTGTCTTTTTATATAAGTGAGGTCATACAATATTTGCCCTTTTTTGACTGGCTTATTTTGCTCAGCATGATGTTGTCAAGCTCCATCTATACTGTAGCATGTATCAAGACTTCATTTCTCCTACTGGCTGAGTAGTATTCCATTGTATGTATGTACCACATTTTGTTTATCCATACATTTGCTGATGGGCATTTAGGTTGTTACCACCTTCTGGCTATTGTGACTAGTGCTACAATGAACACTGGTGTGCAAGTCTCTTTTTGAGTTTCTGCTTTCAAGTCTTTTGTGTATATTCCTAGGCGTGGAATTGCTGGGTCATACGGTACTTCTGTTTTTAGTTTTTGAGGAACTGCCACACTGTTCTCCACAAGAGCTGTGCCATTTTACATTCCCACCAGCAATGGATAAGAGTTCCAATTTCCCCCACATCCTTGCCAACATTTGTTATTTTCTGTTTGTTTTTTTATCTTAGCCATCCTTGTGGGAGGGAAATAGTTATCTCATTGTGGTTTTGATTTGCATCTCTCTGAAGGCTAATGACGCTAAGCATCTTTTCATGTGTTTGGTGGCCATTTGAACATCCTCTTTGGTGAAATGTCTGTTCAACTCCTTTGTCCATTTTATGATTGGGTTATCTGTCCTTCTGTTGTTGTCTAAGTTTTATATATATTTTGGTTATTAGATTCTTGTCAGATATATGGTTTCCAAAGATATTCTCCCAGTAGGTAGCTTGTCTTTTCAGTTTTTTGGTAAAGTCTTTTGATGAATGTTAGGGACTGAACTGTGTTCCCCAAAAACGTGTCAACTTGGCTAGGCCATGGTTCCCAGTAGTTTGTGGTTGTCCACCATTTTGTGATCTGATGTGATTATCCTATGTGTTGTAAATCCTAACCTCTATCATGTTAATGAGGTAAAATTTTAATGAGACAGGACTCAGTTTATAGGATTGGGTTGTATCTTGAGTCAATCTCTTTTGAGATATAAGAGAGAGAAGCAAGCAGAGAGGAGAGGGACCTCATTACTACCAAGAAAGAAGTGCTCTGAGAAGAGCGCATCCTTTGGACCTGGGGTCCCTGTGCTGAGAAGCTCCTAGTGCCAGGGGAAGATTGATAACAAGTACCTTCCCCCAGAGCTGACAGAAAGAGAGAGGCTTCCCCTCGAGTTGGCGCCCTGAATTCAGACTTCTAGCCTCCTAAACTGTGAGAGAATAAATTTCTGTTTGTTAAAGCCATCTACTTGTGGTATTTCTGTTATAGCAGTACTACAGAACTAAGAAAATGAATAAAAGTTTTTAATTTTTATGAACTCCCATTTGTTTGTCTTTTGCTGTTTGTGCTTTTGTTATTACATTAGATAATCCATTGTTGAAAGCTAGTGCTGACAGTGTTGACCCTGCTTTTTCTTCTAAGAATTTTATGGTTTTAGTTTGCACATTTTGAATAATCAGAGAAGCTGGACTATATGAAGAAAAATGCAGCATCAGGACTGGAGGAAGACTCTTTAACAACCTGCAATATGCAGATGACACAACCTTGCTTGCTGAAAGTGAAAAGGACTTGAATCACTTACTGATGAAGATCAACAACTACAGCTTTCAGTATGGATTACACCTTAAAATAAAGAATATAAAAATTCTTACAACTGGACCAATAAACAACATCATGATAAATGGAGAAAAGACTGAAGTAGTCAAGGATTTCATTTTACTTGGATCCACAATCAACACCCATGGAAGCAGCAGTCAAGGAATCAAACGACGCACTGCATCGGCAAATATGCTGCAAAAGACCTCTTTAAAGTGTTAAAAAGGAAAGATGTCACTTTAAGGACTAAGGTGTGCTTTATCCAAGCCATGGTGTTTTCAATCACCTCATATGCATGCGAAAGCTGGAAAATTAATAAAGAAGACGGAAGAAGAATTGATGACTTTGAATTATGGTATTGGCAAAGAATAGCGGACTACCAGAAGAACGAACAAATCTGTCTTGGAAGAAGTACAATCAGAATGCTCCTTAGAAGCAAGGATAGCAAGACTTTGTCTGACATACTTTAGACATGTTATCAGGAGGGACCAGTCCATGGAGAAGGACATCATGCTTGTTAAAGTAGAGCGTCAGCAAAAAAGAACTCTCAACAAGATGTATGACACAGCAGCTGCAACAATGGGCTCAAGTGTAACAACGATCATGAAGATGGCGTAGGACCGGGCAGTGTTTTGTTCTGTTGTACGTAGGATCGCTGTGAGTCGCAACTGTCTTGATGGCACCTAACAACAACACAACAATACTCTGCACATTTAAGTCCTTAATTCATTTTGAATTTGGTTTTGTGTATAGTGTGAGGCATGGATCCTGTTTCATTTTTCTGCATGTGGAAATACAATTTTTCCAACACCATTTATTGAAGAGACTCTTCTTTCCCCATTGAATGGACTTAGCAACTCTTGTCCCAAATCAGTTGACCATAGATGTGTGGGTTTACTTCTGGACTCTCAATTCTATACCACTGGTCTATGCGTCTGTTGTTATACCAGTACCAGGCTCTTTTGATTACTGTAGTTGTATATTATGTTTTAAAATCAGAGAAGTGTGAGTCTTCCTATTTTGTTCTTTTCTTTCAACATTGTTTTAGCTATTAGGGGCCTCTTGCCATTCCATAGAAAGTTGAGGATTGGTTTTTCTATTTCTGTAAAGAAGGCTGTTGGAATTTTGATCAGAATTACACTGAATCTATAGATCACTTTGGGTAGAACTGATATCTTAATAATATTAAGTCTTCCAATCCATGAACATGGAACATTTTTCTATTTATTTAAGTCTTCTTTAATCTCTTTCAGCAGTGTTTTATGGTTTTCATTGTATAAGTCCTTCATGTCCCTAGTTAGATTTATTCCTAGGTATTTTATTCTCCTAGATGCTACTGTAAATGGAATTGTTTCCCTAATTTCCCTTTCAGATTTCTCATTGCTGGTGTATAGAAACCCAACTGATTTTTGTTTGTTGAGCTTGTACCCTGCAACTTTGCTAAATTCCTCTATTAGCTCCAAAAGTTTTCTTGTGGACTCTTCAGGGTTTTCTATATATAGGATCATATCATCTGCGAAAAGAGATAATTTTATTTTTTCTTTTCCAATCTGGATACGTTTTATTTCTTGTCTTATCGCTCTGTCTAGGACTTCTAATACAATATTGAATAGAAGTGGTGAGAATGGGCACCCATGTCTTGTTCCTGATTCCAGGGGGAAAACTCTCAGTTTTTCTTCATTAAGTATAAAGTTGGTGGTTGGCTTTTCATATATACTCTGAACCATACTGAGGAATTTCTCTTCGATTTCAATCTTCTTTAGGGTTTTCATCAAGAATGGTGTTGGATTTTATCAAATGTTTTTTCCGCATCCATGAAGATGATCATGTGGTTCTTTCCCTTTGTTTTATTGATGTGATGTATTACGTTGATTGATTTTCTAATGTTAAACTGTCCCTGCATTTCTGGAAGAAATCCCACTTGGTCATGGTATATGACTCTTTTAATACGCTGTTGGATTCTGTTCACTAGTATTTTGTTGAGGATTTTTGCATCTATAGTCATAAGAGATATTGGCCTGTAGTTTTCTTTTCTTGTGGTGTCTTTGTCTGGTTTGGGTATCAGGGTTATGTTTGCTTCATAGAATGAATTAGGGAGTATCCTTCCTATTCTATGTTTTGGAAGAGTTTAAACCGTATTGGTGTCAATTCTTCTCTACATGTTTGGTAGAATTCCCCAGTGAAGCCATCTGGTCCAGGACTTTTTTTTTTTTTTGGTAGGTTTTTGATCACCGTTTCAATCCCTTTACTTGTTTTGGATCTGTTGAGATTTTCTGTTTCCTCTTGAGTCAGTTCAGGTAGGTTGTGTACTTCTAAGAATTTGTCCATTTTATCTAGGTGTCATGGATTGAATTGTGTCCCCCAAAAATATCTGTCAACTTGGCTGAGTCATGACTCCCAGTATATGATTGTGTAATCTGATGTGATTTCCGTATGTGTTGTAAACTCTACCACTATGACGAGGTTATATGTGATCTCCTTATGTGTTGTCAACTCTATCACTATAATGAGGTGTACTGATGAGGTATACAAGATTGGATTGTGTCATAATCCAATCTCATCTGAGATATAAAAGAGACAACTGAACAGAGAGACATGGAAACCTCACACCACCAAGAAAGCAGTTCTGGGAGCAGAGTGTGCCATTTGGACCCGGAGTTCCTGCGCTGAGATGCTCCCAGACCAAGGGAAGACTGATGCATCGCAAGGACTTTCCTCCAGAGCCGACAGAGAGAGAAAGCCTTCTCCTGGAGCTGATGCCCTGAATTTGGGCTTGTAGCCTACTGGACTATGGGAGAATAAATTTCTCTTGTTAAAAGCCATCCACTTGTGGTATTTCTGTTAGAGCAGCACTAGATGACTAAGACACTAAGTTATCTAGTTTGTTGCCATACAGTTGTTCATAATATTCTGTCATGATTCTCCTTATTATTCTGTCATGATTCTCCTTATTTCTATCAGGTCAGTTGTAATGTCCCCTCTTTCATTTTTTATTTTGGTTATTTGCATCTTTTCTTTTCTTTGTCATCTACGTAAAGGTTTGTCCATTTTATTGATCTTTTCAAAGAACCAACTTCTGGTTTTATTATTCTCTATTTTATCTATTTCTGATCAGATCTTTGTCATTTCCTTTTTTCTGGTAGGTTTATGCTGTTTGCTCTTTCTCTAGTTCCTGGAGTTGTCGAGTTAGGCTGTTAATTTGAGATCTTTCTCTTTTTTATGTAGGCATTTCTTGCTATAAGTTTTCCTCTAAGTACTGTCTTTGCTGCATCCCATAAGTTTTGGTATATTGTGCTTTCATTTTCATTTGACTCTAAGAAATAATTGTTATTTCTCTTTTGATTTCTTCCCCGACCCACTGATACTTTAATAGTGTTTTGTTTAATTTCCACATGTTGTGCATTTTCCAGGTTTTTTTCTTTGATTGATTTCTACTTCACTCCATTGTGGTCAGATAAAATACTTCGTGTGATTTCAATCTTTTAAAATTTATAAAGACTTGCTTTGTGACCTAACATGTGGTCTCTTCTGAAGAATGATCCACGTGCAGTGGAGTAGAATGTATACCGTGCTGTTTTGGGGTGGAGTGTTCTATATATGTCTGTTAAATCTAGTTGATTTATAGTGTCATTCAGATCCTGTTTCCCTGTTGATCTAGATGTTTTTTTTTTAGATGTTCTATCCAATATTGAAAGTGGTATATTGAAGTCTCCAACTATTATTATAATACTATCTATTTCTCCCTTCAATTCTATCCATGTTTGTTTTATATATTAAGTTGGGTACATGTATATTTACTTTGTCGAGAAGACAAAGTAAAGTATTATAATGACATATTCAAAGAACTGGAGTTAGAAAACAAAAGGGAAAAACATGCCTGGCATTTCTCAAGCTGAAAGAACTGAAGAAAAAATTCAAGCCTCAAGTTTCTAGAGTGAATGATTCTATGGGCAAAATACTGAACAGTGCAGGAAGCATCAAAAGAATATGGAAGGAATACACAGTTACGTACCAAAAAGAATTGGTCAATGTTCAGTCATTTCAGGAGGTAGCATATGATCAAGAACCAATGGTACTGAAGGAAGAAGTCCAAGCTACACTGAAGACACTGGCAAAAAACAAGGCTACAGGAATTGACGGAATAACAATTGAGATGTTTCAACAAACGGATGCAGCGCTGCAGGTGCTCATTTGTCTATGCCAAGAAATTTGGAAGACAGCTACCTGGCCAACCAACTGAAAGAGATCCATATTTATGCCTATTCCAAACAAAGGTGATCCAACAGAATATGGAAATTATCGAACGATATCATTAATATCACATGCAAGTAAAATTTTGCTGAAGATCATTCAAAAGCAGTTGCAGCAGTACATCGACAGGGAACTGCCATAAATTCAAGAAGGATTCAGAAGAGGATGGGGAACCAGGGATGTCATTTCTGATATCAGATGGATCCTAGCTGAAAGCAGAAAATACCAGAAAGATGTTTACCTGTGTTTCATTGACTATGCAAAGGCATTCAACTGTGTGGATCATAACAAATTATGGATAACACTGTGAAGAATGAGAATTCCGAAACACTTAATTGCGCTCATAAGGAACCTGTACATAGACCAAGAAGCAGTCGTTCAAACAGAACAAGGGGATACTGTGTGGTTTAAAGTCAGGAAAGGTGTGCGTCAGGGTTGTATCATTTCACCATACATATTCAATCTGTATGCTAAGCAAATAATACAAGAAACTGGACTATATGAAGAAGATTGGGGCATCGGGATTGGAGGAAGACTCATTAACAACATGTATTATGAGGATGACACAACTTAGCTTGCTGAAAGTGAAGAGGACTTGAAGTACTTTCTAATGAAGATCAAGGACTACAGCCTTCGTATTATGCCTCAACATAAAGAAAACAAAAATCCTCACAACTGGACCAATAAGCAACATCACAATAAATGGAGAAAAGATTGAAGTTGTCAAGGATTTCATTTTACTTGGATCCACAGTCAACGCCCATGGATGCAGCAGTCAGGAAATCAAAAGACATATTGCACTGGGAAAATCTGCTGCAAAAGACCTTTTTAAAGCATTAAAAAGGAAAGATGTCACTTTAAGGACTAAGGTGTGCCTGACCCCAACCATAGTGTTTTTCATAACCTCATATGCATGTGAAAGCTGGACAATGAATAAAGAAGACCAAAGAAGAATTGATGCCTTTGAATATGGTGTTGGTGAAGAATATTGAATATACCATGGACTGCCAAAAGAACGAACAAATCTGTCTTTGAAGAAGTACAGCCAGAATGCTCCTTAGAGGCAAGGATGGTGAGACTTCATCTCACATACTTTGGACACGTTGTCAAGAGGGACCAGTTCCTGGAGAAGGACATCATGCTTGGTAAAGCAGAGGGTCAGCGAAAGACAGGAAGACTACCAACAAGATGGGGTGACACAGTGGCTGCAGCAATGGGCTCAAGCATAACAATGATTATGAGGATGGCGCAGGACCAGGCAGTGTTTTGTTCGTTCGTACATAGGGTCGCCACGAGTCAGAACCAACTCAGTGGCACCTAATAACTAATATATATATATATATTTATGATTGTTAAATCTTCTTGATTAATTGATCCTTTTATCACTATATAATGTCCATATTTATCTCTTCTGATAGATTTTCTCTTAAAGTCTACTTTTTCTGATATTAAGAGTGCCACCTAGCTCCGTTTGGTTATTATTTACATGGCGTATTTTTTTCCATTCCTCCATTTTCAACCTATTCGTGTCCTTTGATTTAAGGTGTGTCTCTTGTAAACAGCATATAGTTGGACTATGTTTTTTCAATCCATCCTACCACTCTCTGACTTCTGACTGGAGGAAATGCATTCTTCCTTAAATTCCTGTTACTGATATAAGATCCCCAGCCAGACTCACTAGCCCCCTAAGTACCCCTATTATGTGCAGGCCCTGTGTCTAAGGTGTTATTTAAATTATTCTAACCCAGGATTCAACAAAATTATGGGACTAAGAGCTACCCTAAAACATAAATCCCCTGACCCTTAATGCCCCATAATCCTGTACTCTGGGGAGACCCAAGTCTGGCCACAGGCCAGCCCTTTATACTCCACAAGTGGGCTCCAGCCTTCCACCAATTGCCTGTTAATCTAGCTGGATCTTTCCTAGGTTAAATGTTTATGATTTATTTATCAAATGAAAGAGTCCTTTCAGTTGTGTGTGAGAAGGCTAGAGGGAGGGGGAGACTCTGCCAGTCAGCACAATTTGGACAGAAATACCCAGGAGCAAGGCAAGGCTTCTGGAAGAAATAAAACAATACCCATCATCTACTTCCTACTCCCAACTTGAAACATGGCTGCCCTGCAGGAATTTTTGGCTCCTGAGTCAAAGGGAATAGGCCCCTGCCAAGTGTGTCTGCAGTACGGCTGCAGGTTTCCAAACAGGGATGCTGATTTCTGCAAACAGGGGGCCTGACAGGCTCCAATGTGGGGACTGTTGTGGGCTTGCACTGGTGAAGGTCAGTGGTGACTGGCTGGAGCAGGTATTAATTTCCTCCCTTTCAAAAGCTCTGCCAAGCTGTGGGCAGCCTGCCCTGCAGCTCCAGTCCCTCTCAATCCAGTCCTGCTCCTCCCTTCCCAAACTGCCACAAAGCAGAAGCTGGGCATGGCCTCCACGGCTGGGATCACTTGTGGCTTCCAGAGCATCAGCACACTCGGGGCTCTCCCCAGTGTGGGGTGACGGTGGCAGCAGGAATCAGAGAGTCAGCAGGTGCCAGGTGAGATGCAAAATGAAAATACATCCCTGGGAAGTATTGCTGGAGCGTGACTGGGTAAGCACAAACGCAAGTATTTATCTCTCTCCCTGGGGGAGACCCTTCTGAGAGGAGGATCAAAGTCATGTCAGAGGAATTGCAACATTTCCAGAAGCAGCAGCAGATTAGACAGAGCACAGCTGGAAGCTGAGGAAAGGGGAGAATCGAGATTCACGAGCCAAGATGAAGCACAGAAGAAAAGGACTGGGAGGAAATAACGTATGTGCTGGCTCGAATGTCACGCAGCTCTCAGGTGAGGTCAGGCCCCTCACGCAGGGTCAGGCCCAGGCCAGGCTGCTGTGCCACCTTCAGCCTCATCTGCTAGTACCCTTCCTTAAAGTCCCCTCCCACTCCAGACACACAAAACCTTCTTTCCAGCCCTTGTTATGCCTCCACGCCTCAGCCTCTGTACCTTTTGTCCTTCAGCTCCAGAGTGGATGCTTCTAAGAAGCGCTCTCCTTACTAGCCCCCAGGAGGGCATGGCCACCCCTCCTCTGGGCTCCCACATCATCCTAGATCAATTCACCAATCAGTCTCTCTCTGTCTCAGCTTTTATCCTGCCCCACTTCATCCATTTACTTCTCTGTACCCTCCTCCAGCTTAGAAGTTGGAGCACAGACAATGATTCCACAAGCTAGGGAACGTCCAGAGGTGGTTGTGAAAATGATCCAGGTCAGTGGATCCACATCAGAACTTTCTGGGAAGCGAAGACCAAATCCACATGCGTGTGCCCTAAGTAGGCAGGTCTGGGGTGAAGCCTGGTAGACAGGGTCTGTCTCAGTCATCTAGTGCTGCTCTAACAGAAATACCACAAGTGGATGGCTTCAACAAAGAGAAGTTTATTCTCTTACAGTCCAGTAGGCTACAAGTCCAGATTTAGGGCATCAACTCCAGGAGAAGGCTTTCTCTCTCTGTCGGCTCTGGAGGAAGGTCCTGGTGATGCATCAGTCTTTCCTTGGTCTGGGAGCATCTCAGCGCAGGAACGTCATGTCCAAAGGACACACTCTGTTCCCGGCACTACTTTCTTGGTGGTATGAGGTTCCCATGAGTCTCTGCTCGCTTCTCTCTTTTATATCTCAAAAGAGATTGGGTCAAGACACTATCTAATCTTGTAAACCTCATCAGCATAACCTCATCACAGTGACAGAATTTACGACACATAAGGAGATCACATATAACCTCATCAAAGTGATAGAGTTTACTACACATAAGGAAATCACATCAGATTACACAATCATACAATACTGGGAATCATGACCCAGCCAAGTTGACAGATATTTTTGGGGGACACAATTCAATCCATGACAGGGTCTAAAACCCAGTGTTCCTGGCTAATGGCAAAGAATCCAGGGCATGAGGGACTGCCACTCAAGGCCTTCAGCACCAGAACTTCTCAGGCTGGAAGGATGATAAGGAGGAAGGTGACCCCAGCCCTGGACATTAGGGAAAGCCCTGGGAGAGACCTGAGGTAGCGCATCAAATCTACATCCACCAGGACCACAGCCACCCAGAAGGAAGCTCTACATCAATAAAGAAGGGCAGGCAGTGTTTCAGTGCAGGAGTCAGGCTTGCGTCCTACATCTGCCACTTCCTACTGTGCTGTGAGACCTTTCACAGGTGACTCAGCATCTGGGCCTCAGTTTCCCCACTTAAAAATGCGCTGTTGGGGGCTGCATGAGAGAATAAAGTCCAGCTCAGCCTGGCACCTGCTAAGTGCTCAGAGAATGGCAGATAAGCTCAGGGTGGTGAGCTACAGAGACCATTCCCCAAGGAGGACACCACAGAGAGTCCCGCAAGTAAGAGTTATGACGAAAGTCATGGACCATGGAAGACTTTAAGGGATAAACAGCAAATCCATATATATAGTATGGACATACATATAGCCAGAAACTTTCTATATATTTACTCTTTTATCCTTACAACAATCCTATGAGATAGGGACTATTACTACCCTCTTTTATAAATAAGGAAACTGAGGCACAAGGAAATTAAGTAATTCACCTAAGGTCACAGAGCAAGTGAGTACTGGACTTAGGATGCCAGCCCAGGCCAATGGCAGCAGGTTCATGCCGCGCCCACTGCACTACACTTCCTATGCTCATGTTGCACACACTAGCCGCCAGCCTGTGGTACCCAGCTTCCTTCCTGCCTCCCCCACTTTAGCTGGTGGGTGCCCTTGTATCCTGCAAGACTCCACTTGGGTGTCACCTCCTCCAAGAAGCCTTTGCCACTGACCGACCAAGGCTGGCTGGCTGCCAGCAACCGAGTTTCTCTCTGGAGCTATATACAGTTTCAGTCTCTCAGAGCACCTGTCACGCATGTCAGGACTGTGTTTACATGCCTGCATTCCTCACCAGACTGTAAGTTCCCTAGGAACTCCACTCATTATTTAACAAACACTTATCAAGAGCCAAATGGTGATAAAGCAGGTAGAATTCCTGCCTGCATGGTGCTCACAGTCCAGTCAGGGCTGAGGAGTGAGTGAGGCCCTACTAAGCATCATACAAATCCAAGTTTAGACTGTGAGAAGCATCGGTATAACGCAGGATGTTAAGAGATAATATAACGGGGCACTTGTCCAAATTGGGAGAGGCTGTCAGGGCAATGAGACCCCACGAATGATGGGACTGGGGGCGGGGAATGAAGGACCACCAGGGACAAGGCTTGATACAGGTGGAGGGTGGGGTTGAGGTTCCCAACAGTGAGCTGAACTTCTGGGGCTTGTTCTTCCACTTTGGGAACAGAGTTGACAGTCACCCCACATTTGAGGCACAGACAGAAAATCCCCTGGGAATCACTCAAGTATTCTCACTCGAACATGCAGGGACACAAAGCTGGGACCACATTACAAGCAAGGTGTAACCAGGCCTTCTGTGGTTGGAGAATTTGAAAAACTCAAGCAGATGGAAGAGTTTGAAATGAGGAAGCTCCTGGGCTCCTGGCCTTCCTGCCCTTAGCCGTATAACTATTTGAGCAACGCACCAAGAAAGAAGAGTTGTGACTGTATCCGTATACTCAGATTTGTGGAGCATTTCAAACTAGGTACGGGAAGTGGGAAATTCAGGCAGTAGAAAGATCAATGGGGCTGCAGGGCAAGAACAAGGAGGGGTCCAGAGCAGGGCTGAAGGGGCCCGGGTTGACCATGCAGGTCTAGGGAGGCACTGAAGGCCTGCGATCACTGCAGCATTTTGAGGAATTTTGAGTGTTTAGAAGACACTTCTGGCTGCTGTGTGGAGAGTGGCTGGGAAGGATGGGGCAAAGTAGTCACACCACCTCTGGGATATAGCCTGGCCTTTTGTGCACAAGCCCAGATAGAAAGCTCTTTCCATCCCGACCTCACGACCACTCCAGGCACTTCCTCTCCACACTCTCTCCCTCTCCATCCCAGACTGCTGTATCCCTCACCATGCTGGCCCTTTTCATGCCATCATCTTCCTTCTATCCTTGAAGCCCTGGCCTGAAGCCAGCCCACCCGGAGGCATCCCCACCTGCCTTCTCCATTGGAGTTCCTCAGCACTGGGCACACACCTTGGTGAGCACAGCCTTATCTGGTCCTCCTCAGACAGAGCCCCAAGGACAGGCTAGCGCATTGATCTTGGCACCCTGGAGCCTGCTAAACACTGATGGTGTTCAATCGACGTTGTCTGGATGACTGGATAAATGAGTGGTGTCTTAGGTGGACAGGAGGAAGAAAGGAACCCAAGGAGATCTGAAGGAAGATGACCAGTCTGAGCCCAGTCCTTCCTTTATTAAAAAATGCAGTCCTCCAGTATTGACATGTAGTGGGGTTGTTAACCATTGTCATAGGGCAATATGTGTACTGTTTATTGAGAAACTATTTTGTTCTGTAAACTTTCATCTAAAGTGAGAATAGCATCACAACTGGAAGAACGTAATTGACGTCACTGAATTGTACACGTAGAAACTTTTGAAATGGTGTATCTTTGGCTATGTATATTTTCACCAAAAAAAAAAAAAAAGGTCCTCCAAGGTTGAGAAGGGAGAGTGTTGACGTGTCATGGGGTTGTTAACCAATCTCATAAAACAATATGTGTACTGACTGTTTAATAAGAAACTATTTGTTCTGTAAACCTTCACCTAAAGTACAATAAAAAAAAACAAAAACAAAAAAACTGCAGTCCTCAACAACTAAGACTATTTGTGAAATCATATCTGTGTGCCAGGCACCAGGCTGACTACCCACATTTAGAGAGTAAAAATACACCATTGTTCACTGAAGATTCCCAAACTTGTATCTCCAGTGCAGTCCACATGCCACAAACTCCAGACTCATACATTCAATCATCTTGTCGCATCTCTACCTGCAGGCTTAACAGGCATAGCAGATTTCATATGTTTTAACTGAACCTCTGATTTCCCCACCTCGGCTTCCTCTCCCATGGTCTTGTCCATCTCAGGAAAAGGCTGCTCTGTTCTTGTAGCTGTTCAGGCCCCAAACCCTGGCATTATCCTTCATTCTTCTCTTTTCTCAGCCCCACGACACAAATCCCATTGGCTCTACCTTGTAAATAGATTTAGAACCTAAGCATTTTTCACTCTCTCCTCTACCATCGTAAGCCACCATCACCTCACACCTGGATTACTGTAATAACCTCCTAACTAGTTTCCCAGCTCCTGCTCTGGCTCTGCCCGCACCAGGCAATGCTGAACACAGCAGCCAGAGTGATCTTTTTAAAATGAAGGTTAGCTCATGCCACTTCTCTGCTCAAATCCTCAGACGGATTCCCCCTCACCCAAAGGAAAAGCCGAAGTCCTTCCTATGCCCTCAGAGCCCTGCATTATCTGGGTCTCCGTGGCCTCTGACCTCAGCTCTGTCACCTCCTTCCTTGCTCACTCTGCTCCAGCCCACTAGCCTCCTTGCTATTCCTCAGACACACCAGGTTCCCTGTGTCCCAGGACTTCTGTGCTTGCTGTTCCTGCTACTTGAAAGTTCCTCCCTCATATAATCTTCATGCCTCACGCCTTCGTCTCTTTCAAGTCTTTGTTCAATGTCACCTTCTCAATGAGTCTTTCCTTGATTACTCACTCTACTGGAAATTATTAACTCTTGGCCTGTCCCCTCCTCTAAACTATCAGCTCCCCACGGGCAGGGGGCTTATTGGTCTTATTCACTGCTGTGTCTTCAGCACTTACAGTAGGGACCAGCACAAGGGAGTCTCTCAATAACTATTTGTGTACATGGCAAGGCTAGTAAGTGACAGCACCAAGAGGCAAATCCAGGGCTGCCCAAAGCCAAAGCTGTTTCCTCATCACTCTGGAGATGTTTAAGAGAACATGGCTACAGTAGATAAGTAAAGTTTTTATGGTGTGGGTAGAGGGATAAAGACAGATCAATTTGGAAGAAGTACAAATACAGTATAGATATAATGTAGAAAAGGATATGGTAAAATAAAATAAAAACACAAGAAAAACAAGAACAGATGCAGCAGAGCTGGAATGCAAGGGAGCCACTGTGGGTAGCTGTATCCTCCATGCCATACAAGTCCCCTTCTCCCTCCCTCCCTGTCTTCCCACACCTGAGCAACCCTCTATAGACATGGCGGGGCTCTCTCTTTACTCCTAAGGCTCTGGTCCAGCAAACCATATGAGTGGAAGGGAGGCAGAGGCTGGGGAGAAGAGGGAGAAGAAAATGATGATTTGGCTGCTCAGATTAATGGTCACTGGGGACTGAGTAACCAAGCAACTTCATTTCCACATGTGACTAAAATCAGGTCTATTAAAGAGGTCATCACAGCTCTAATTCAAGAGTGGGACAGAAAGGGAAAGATAATTAAGAGTGTCAGTTTATTAAATACCAAAGTGAACAGATTAAAAACACCTAACACCTTAAGACTGACAGCTTTGAGCCATACCAAAGAGCTGACAGAGGCTCAGCAGGAGGAGGAGGTGGGGAGCAGCACATACCCTTCCTCTGTCTCGTTGATAATGTCGCAGATCTCCATGTTCAACGTCCAGTCCTCGCTTTGCAGGGAGCCATCTGTTGCCTTTTCTGTGAAATCAGAGAGAAAACTAGTTTACAATTCCCCTGGAATAAGGGCCCTGGCAGGAAGCAGGAAGAGGCCAGAACCACCACATTCTTCTGCAAGCAGATGGCCTGAGCCAACAGAACCATTCTGGGGTGCTGCTTTCACAACAGAACATGCAGAGAGAGACTGAGGCCTGAGGCCCAGTGTGATAACACTGTCATTCACTCACCAAACTCCGGGCTGAAAAGCTTATGACAGGCCTAAGCCATCAAAAATCACTCCAAACCTAAAGCTGTTGTTTAAGAGCTCACAGACTCTGGGGCCAAACTACCTGGGTTAAATACATGCTCCAGAACCTACAGGGTTTCAAAGTGGATCATTCTGGTTGGAACCTCTGCTGAGAATTTGCATTTCTAACAAGTTCCCAGGAAGTTATACATCAGAATCACCTGGGGATCTTGTTAAAATGCAGATTCTGATTAAGTATATCTGAGGTGGAAATGCAAATTCTCAGCAGGGAACTTGTTAGAAATGCAAATTCTGAGCATGATTCAAACTGGAACAAATTGGTTCTAAGCCCTGAGCACCTACTAGCTTTGTGAGTTTGGGTAAGTTAACTTGAGTGCCTTGGTTTTTGTAAACTAGTGACAATCGCAGTACTGACTGCATAGGGCTGTTCCGAAGACTGAGGAGTTCATAAACATAAACACCTACTCCTCACTTATCAACTATCTCATTATCTGACATTTGACATTTACAACAATAGTAAAAAACCTACTATCCAATTATTTTGTGCATTAATGACATATCTGGCAATAATGAATGCAATGGTGTGAGGCAAGAGTAACGCTGCCTGTGATGGTTATGTGTCAACTTGGCTGGGCTATGATTCTCAGTGGTTTGGCAGTTATATAATGATGCAATTTGACAGTTATATAATGATGTAATTTAGCAGTTATGTAATGATGTAATTTGGCAGCTATGTAATGATGTAGTCATCCTCCATTTTGTGATCTGATGTGGTCATCCTCCCTTTTCGCATAATGCCGATTTTCAAATGACGACCTGGTCTTTGGAACCTAACCATGTCGATAAGTGAGGAGTGGGTGTACAGCACTTGAATACAGCCTGGCCCATGATGCATGCTCAATAGGTATCTGCTGTCATCATTATTAAAAATCAGCTTCAGTAGTTACAAAACACATTCTGGATGATGGGCAGGGAAAGGGGAAGCACTTAATGAGCCACCACCAAGCACAGTGCTGGGTGCTTCATGTACATTACTTTATCGACTCCACAAAACGATCCCCTACACTTAAAAAGAAGAAGATGGAGGCTCACAAAGGCTGGGTCACTTGGCCGAGATCACAGTCGAACTGGTGGCACCAATAATTGATCACAGGTCTGTCTGTCTGTCTCTAAAGCCTGGACATTTGCATGACACTGCCCACTTCCTAGCAAAACTGGAGTTTAGATCTGAAGTTGAGATCTTAGATAAATTCTAAATTTCCCCATCCTAACTGTACAATTCATGACAGGGTTAGCACCACCATAACTCATACTTCCACTGATACTTGAATAATAAAATAGATGACCTCTGTGTATGCTGGAAGTATACTTATTTTGGATTCCCTGGGTGGCACAAATGGTTAAGTGCTTGACTACTAGTTGAAAGGTTAGCAGTTCAAACCCACTCAAAGGCACCTCACAAGACAGGCCTGGCAATCTGCTTCTGAAAGGTCACAGCCTTAAAAAGCCCTATGGGGCAGTTGTACTCTACACACATAGGGTTGCCTTGAGTTGGAATCAACTTGACAGCAAAACAACAATAACAACATACTTATTTTATAGGATGTAACTATTAAGATGTGACACTGCTTTTTACAGAACATACTAGGACTCACACATCCAAGCAAAAGGTGTACTTATAAGCTATGACAA
The DNA here is from genome assembly GCA_030035585.1 of Dugong dugon. Lineage (NCBI taxonomy): Eukaryota > Metazoa > Chordata > Mammalia > Sirenia > Dugongidae > Dugong > Dugong dugon. The sequence continues at coordinate 203,918,453 of CM057460.1, forward strand.
CATAGGTACTCCAAAATATAGCTATTGCTGAAAATGTTTGTTGAACAGCCTTTAGTATGCATAAAAAGGCTCCACTGTTTTAACCATGCCTCATTTTTCACCAGAGGACATATCCCTAACTTTTTCATCTACTTTTCCATAAACAAAAGACTTATGACTGCCTTGAAAAAGCAAAAGTCCTCAGATGGGATGGTCTGGGAGGTACAGAGGCAGTATTTGGTAACTGCCTACAAGATGAGAAAAGTGCATGGCGGTGGGGGGACGAAGGGGAGGCCACAGAGGCTGTTAAGAGCAAGACTTCAAACCAGTTCATTTTGGTTCTAACCCCTGCTGAGAATTTGTATTTCTAACAAGTTTGATGTTGATGCTGCTGGTTAGGGACCAATTCTGAGAACCACTAGCAGAGCAGTGATTCTCCAAATTTATTATACATAAGAATCATCTGGGGATCTTGTTAAAACGTAGATTCTGGTTCAGTGTATCTGGGGTGGAAATGCAAATTCTTGGCATGGGTTTGAACCAAAACAAACCACCAGTTCAAAGCCCTGGTTAAGAGCCAATTGGCCCCAGAGACTATCTGAGTCATCCTCACAGCTGTTTCCTGCACATGGAAAGAGAGGTTCATTTGATTTAAGCTGCAAAGCCAGGAAGTAGCATACTGGGCCTACAAGGCAGAGTAGAGCTACCTGGGGATGTGAGAGGCATGCTAGGAGGCTGGGGGTAGTGGCAGGCACCCAGGAGAAGAAAAGGCTGAGGACAGAGGCTCCAGGAAGGCTGGTGGGGCACACGCACTAGTCTCAGCCTTCCCACAATGGGCACTGTCAGTTACTGGGCTCCCGCTGCCCATGAGTTTCACCCAGAGGCAGAGTAGACCCACCTCTGGGAGAGTGCAGGAAAGTTCCTGAGCGGGACAGGCTTGAGGGTAGAATGATCTACCACTCCTATTCACTGCTCTTTCTGCCATGTTCAACTATCTCTGAACACCCCTCCCTTCAAGCTGACCACTCAGAAAAGGTCACTCACTGCCAGAGGTCACTTCTGACCATAGGGGGCATGTCTGCAGCCTCCTCAGGAGGAAGCAGACTCTGAAGGCAGCAGCTCTGCCTGTGGGCCTGGGCCTGTGACCCTTCTGTGCCAGCACGTGGAGATGCTAGCCGGCCAAACGGCCATCCATGACTGTCGACCCTTCACAGAACAACCATGGCCCAGAATCTCATGAGGAATAGTGCTCCACCATTGCACTTTGCTAGGGCCACAGGGACATTGTCTTGGGAGTCTTAATAGAGGAAATATTAAATCAATGAAACCTCATTTCCAAGTTCAGTTTAGCAGCAGAATCCAGTAACCTTATATTTACCCTCTCCCTCCTCTAATAATGCCGGGAAGGTGTTCAAAGGCATGGTAACTTATCCTTAGGGTCAGCACATTTTATTCAATTATGGGGTTCTAAGTATTCAACCTAAAAGACATCTACTCATTTTGATTATAAAGAACCAGCCCAAAAAGAACATTTCTGTCTTTTCATTTTGCTGAAAATGTCACAAAAACATAGCCGTGGCTATCTGGCCAAAACAGATGAGGGAAGCGAGGCTGACAGTGGAGCTCAAACCAGCTCTTATTTTTCTCTTCATAAATGAATTCTCAGCAAATGGGAACAAAATTGTATCTGATTGTCCCCAGAACTGAGGCCACTCTGTGTGGGCTCCCTCACTTGCTCCTGTCCCTAGGCCAGACGAAAGCAAAGTTCCATCTCATTTCTGTTGTCCCATAAATCGTCAAATGCCGGTGCAACAGCCGAAACACAATGATCTAGGGAGCGATGGGGCCAGTCACTCCCACCAGCCAGCCCTTGGGATGGATAACAGTCAAAACACCAGTGACCCTGTTGCCAAGCACTAACCTTTCAGAGGTCTCCAGCAATATGCTAACATGAGGGGCAGGGCCGCCTGGGCGGGGCAGCCAGGGATTAGACTGTGCAGCCCTTCTGAGCAGCCGTCCCTGAGCGGCCCGGTTCCAGAGCAATCAGATACAGCTCACATTAAAGCTTCAGCGAGAGAGCAGCATGTCAACTTGCCTTTGTCACCAAGGCACTTCCTCCATTCAGAAAAGGCTGCCTCCTGCCTGGGGTGCGGCCTGGGCCAAGCTGCCCTACAGCCTCAACACTGGCAGCAATGAGCATGCTCCTGGTCAGGGCTTTTCTGCCCTCCTGCCCACCCCTCCTGCAGTCTGGACTCCAAGGTGGTACTGCTGGGTGGGGCCTCACAATTCAGTGGTTTGGATTCTCAGATGCTGCTTTCTGCACTTTCATGTTTAATTCAGTGACTTCAGAAGCAACTGGCACCAGGAGGCAAAGGAGGGCTGGTGTTAGCATTTTGCATTCAGCAACATCTTTCTCTAAAAAAAATGGAGGAGAAAACAGCCAAATTATCTACCTCCTGGATAATCAAGAGTGTGAGTAGGAGCCTAGAGATGCCAGCACAAGGGAACGGCCTTCAGTGTCACTCTGTGACAGGTGTAAAGGAAGAAGAAAGAGGTTCCGATGGGCAGTAAGCTCATCTAATAATATGCCCCAGTAAAGTGAGATGAACCTTCTGAATCCCTCTATTTTATCGAGGCAGGTTGGCAACTACAAGTCAGGTGGAAAGAAAAATCAATCTTGACATTCTACACAGAACCATTATTGCCTTTTGCTTCAGAATCCCAAGCTGCTCTGTGAATGTTAATTGCAGATGCTCCCCTTTCCACTGGAGAGGCAAGAGAATGAATTTCAGGTACTCATCCCTATTTTACAGGATGTCCTTTTCTGGGACAGCTGTCCCACTCTTCCCTCCTTCCCCTTAAAGGGAAGATCACAGGTCCATCAGAAGGACAGGTACACACACTACCATCTAACCAGCCTGCAGGCTGCTCTATGGCTGTGCTGTCTGTGACCTTAAGGCTAGGTAAAACCACATGGCCCCAGGGCCATTCACTAGTGTTGACAAGGCCTGAGACGTGCTTGCACTGTCCTTGGCGCTAAGGAAAGCAGGTGGTGAGACCTGCCTTTCAAGGCCAGGATAGCAGAGGCAGCAGAGAGGCGGTCAATCCTGCCCAGCCCAGCGCAAGCAGAGCATGCTGGGTGGCTTTCACACCTGCGGCCTAGTGCCACAGAATTGGGAAGGACATCCATGGCCTGGGCAGGCAGGGTACCCCACTGCACTGTGACAGACAACAGCATGCCTTGGCAAGCAGAGCACACAGGATAAGCAGACAACCCAGAACAAACCATCTGCAGAGAGCCTTGGGAGAGGGCAGGATGTCAAACAGTGGTTCCCAACCTGGTTGCACATTCGAATCACCCGGGAAGCTTTTAAGACATATTAATGCATGCGTCCCACCCCATACATTTAAATCAAAATCAGGCATGCTTTAAAAGCTCCCCAGGTGAGTCTAATGTACAGCCAGGGCTGAGAACCATGCACTAAAGGCAAGATCCTAACATAGCCATTCATTTGACACAGGTGTAGCATTCATCTACCATGTGCCTGACACTGGGACATAAAGGGAGAGGGAGCCAGGTGACCCTGGTTCAAGTCCTGGCTCTGCCACTGCTGGTCCTGAGATCCTGGACGACTCCCTTTTCCTCTCTGGGACTCAGGTTCCCTGAGGAATGGGTCCAGTGGCCTCTGAACTGGCCTATGTATACTTTTACAAACTCCAGTCATACCCCATGAGAGCACACAGAGCTAGGGAAGACCCGCTTTTCCACAGAAAAGTACCTGTTGGAGGGCAAAAGCAAGAACCACATCAGAATTGGGGTACTTTGCAAGCCAAGGGGCCTCCTCTCTTTGCTTCCAGCCCTGAGGACATCACCTCAGACTCCTCTGGTGGAGAGCCCTCCCAGCTTCACTCCAGCCCCCCAATGCCAGACTCTCCATGCTTAGCCCCAGTACCAGCTCCTCAGCAAGCCTCCTCTGCTCTCCCACCCACAGCGGCCCTCTGAAGGGCTCCAGCACCTGCTGCTTCAGCCCATGAACAACTGTACTCTGAAGACTGTTCTCATGGTGTTCTGAGAGTCCTGCAAATCTCACTAGCTTCAGCGCCTTGAGTACATGCTTGGCTAAACTTTCAGCTACTTGAAGGCAGGGACACCTTCATGTTCTCAAGGCATAAACCTGATCTCACACTGACAAGGACCCTTTAGAAGTAAACCGATGCTTGCAAACCCTTCTGAGTTCCCTGGATGATAGGTGGTGGGCGGTTTGGCACCATTAGAGCAGGGCTCCCACCTGCGCCTGCTTTCTCCCTTTGACTTCGAAGCAGGAGAGATGGACAGCACAGCAGTAGGAATGAGCAGGGGTTATGCTAATTAGTGTGACCCCCCCCACCCCCAGGCCAGTAACACAACCTCTCCAAGCCTTTCCCTCATCTGTACAATGGGATAATAATGCACCTTGATCACAGTTATTGTTAAGAGTAAATTCAATAACGCACTTAAAGCACTAGACAGAGCCGCACACAGTCATATTCCTCCACAGGCCAGGCCAGCCACTCATTTTACAATTTCGACAGCTGAAAGGGTTCAGCCAACACCTCCCCCTCCACCTCAGTCAGCATCCTCAAGTCACCACTGCCACCTATAGGTAAACAGCCATCCACAAGCTATGCCCACCAGATTCAACACCTTGAATCCTGCAGTATCCCCAGCCTTTCTGGTTTCTGAGCAGGAGCGCTCCATGTCCGGAAGCATAAGGGGCTCCCCTTCCAGAAGGAAGCCCCCAAATTTGGCTTGGCCCACCTGCAGAGTGAAGGAGGGAGCCAGGCACAATTTCCTTAAGAATCCAAATGTCGAAACTCCAAAGAGGTTTTAGAGACTATCCAGTAAAGCAATTCTACATGAGTCACTCAAAACAGATGTTTTATCAGAGCCACATTTTCTGGACCTCTGGAAATGGGGCTGGGAGAGGGCATATTTCGTTGCTAGTTCCCCCTAGGCAGCTTGTTGCCCTTAAAGCTACCATTCAACCACTGATCTCAAGTATTCACGAAAATTACACTCATTCCTTCAGAAAAAAAAAAGAGGGAGAATGAAAACAAATGTTTTCCAAGCACAACACTCAACACTCTGTATGGGCAGGTCCTCGGCTACATGTATCATCTTACTTAACATTCCTCTCCCCTCTCCAGGTGGGGTATCCCCATTCTAACAGGTGAAGCAAATGAAGGCCAGAGAGGTGAAGAGTCCCACAACTCACAGCGAAGAAGGGCAGCACTGCCAACCCCCTGCCCAGATGTTCCTGGCTGGCCAGGCCTTGGATCCCAACACACCCCCAGAGGGTGGTGGGGGAAAAGTGGAAGATTCCTAACCACTAGACCCTAGCCTCTGGAGCCCCAGATGACCCTACCCTTCTAATTCTAAAGGGGAAGGCTAAAGACCCTGGGGTAAGAGGTGTGTGAGGGAGTGCAGATGAGAGGATCAAGTTAAATGAGCTGCTAGATCAAATTTTTTCTCTTCTTTTTTTTAAAGTTTTTGTTTTGAAATAATTTTCGATTCACTGAAAGGTTGCAAAGACATCACAGAGGTTCCCTGTGTGCCCTTTACCCAGTTTCCCTAATGTTAACATCTTACATAACCATGGTATATGGTATGCTTTTGGTTTTAGTCAAAACTAAAAAATCAGCAGTGATACGGTACTATTAATGAAACTCCAGATTTATTTGGATTTCTCCAGTTTTTCCACTAATGTCCTTTTTTTTGTTCAGGATCCAACCCAGAATACCATACCGCCTTTACTTTCCCTCTCTTTTTAATCTTCTATTTTCTTTCAATATTGACAAACTCACAAAATCACCAACCTACTCTCCTGTCTGGAGCTCTGTTCTAAAGGGCAGAGATGTGGGAGCCACAATCCCACCCCCTAGCCTAATTAGGACACCACATTCTCCCACTACCCAAACAAAAGAGCCCTTCAGGCCAGCCAAACAGAGAAAATAGAAGCTTGTTAGCTGCACAGGCCGGAGGCTGCTGATCCAAGTTCTGTTTTAACTAGAACTCCCTTGAGGGGGACCCACAGATTTAACATGCATTTGGGGGTAAGTGCCGTAAAAGCCAAGCCACAAGTCTGATGTACTCCCTTCTTTGTATTTAATGGAATAATCTACATGCGCAGTAACTGAATGTTGGAGAAGAGTCTGGAAGAGACAGATTTAGGGGTGGGATGGAAATTGAAAAGTGGGAGACGGGGCCTCTGCAGGAGCCAATCACAGGCCAGGACAACATGGCAGGTTGTCCCTGCCCAGCCTGCGGCTCTTTAACCTATGCAGGTGGGCAGGTTTACTAAGAAGATAAGAGATCCTCTGGGCCTCAGTGAGTTGAGCCCTGGTGGAGCAGTGTTTAAGCGCTCGACTGATAACCAAAAGGTCGATGGTTTGAACCCACCAGCTGCTGCGAGGGAGAAAGATGTGGCAGTCTGCTTCCGTAAAGATTACAGCCTTGGAAACCCTGGGAGCAGTTCTCCTCTGCCCTATGAGGTCACTGTGAGTCGGAATCAACTGGACGGCAGTGGGTTTGGTTTGGGGGCCTCGGTGTTCAGGTTAGAGCCTCTGCATCGGAACAGAGTGGGCAGTGCACAGGCATCCACACGCACTATTTTCCCTCTTCCAGTGCAGTCTGTTTTGCGCCAATTTCTTCCCTAAAGGGCCTCTCAGGGGCTATTTGCCTTGCCTACCTGCCCACCAGTGTCACCAGCACTCTCACTGAGAATCTCAGTACTGCTGAGAGAGGAAAGGAGGTGCCCCTGCACATTTCCCAGTGTGGCTGGCATTGGTACCAGCCCTTGTTCTAGCTGCCCTTGATGACTGAGGTACACCTCAAGAGGAGACGGTGGAATGCCATTCCTTGGGAGGCTGGATATGCAAACCATCCAAAGACTTTCCAGTTCAATAAAAAAACCGAGTGGCTCCCCCTGCCAGGCACTGTGCTGGGCAGGACAGAACGTAAGCAAGACAGAGCCCTGCCCTCAAGGAGCTCACCAGGCAAGAAGCCTGCAATCACAGCTTGGACACCTTGGGAAGAGTCATAATAGGAGCGTGTGAGAAAAAGAGAGGCTTATGGGTCAAAAGATGAGGGAGTTAGTCATTATGCTGAAGAGGGGAGAGGAGGAGCCTGTGAAAGGTAAGGAAAGGAGCTAAAATTTTAGTTGGGCCTTGAAAAGTGGCAGAGCAACAATTTGGAACAGGGTCATGGGGGAGCATTACTGGCAGCAGAAAGGCATAAACAAAGCCCTGAAGGCTACAGGGTCCAGACCTCAGCACAGGGCTGTGGTGGCAACAGGGAAGACCAAATCAACAGGCTTATTAGAAAGATGAACTAAGGTGTCTACATGATTGTTTCTGTAATCTGGTCAACTAATAAGCAGTAACTGCTTTCAAATTGGCGGGGGTGGGGAGGTGGGAAAAGACCAGTCCAACTGTCTCCACAGCCTTTACCTCAGCCTCCAGGCCTGAGGGTGTGGTGGCAACCCAAGTCCTTGCCGAGGGACCCTGACAAGGCTGCATATTGTTAGCCGGGCACCAATAAGCGGAAAGGACCAGCCAGGGATGCAGACATCACCATGAATGGGGCTAAAAAGGAGGGTCTCCTTTCTGCTCTAAGAGCAATTACAAAACCCCAAGCTAGGAAAAAAGACTTCCAAAGTCCCCCTAGCTCACACCTGCTGTGCTCTTTAAAGCCAGAGCACTCTTACTGGCTCCTGCAAACAGCTGTCCTTCAGAACCAGGTAAAGAGAGACACTCTCCTTGTCCCTATCACCGTATTTGCAGTACTCGAGGGCATGTGTGGGTAGCAGTCAAAAGCTACCCATCAGAGGAAGACTCAAATATTAGCTGTTCTTCCCATCTAGAGGCTTCCCTGAAAACTGTTTTAGAGGAAATAGCAGCTAATAATAAAAAACACCCCTAATCTTAAAAGCCTGTGAGCAACCATCTAAGATACTCCACTGGTCTCACCCCTTCGGGAGCAAGGAAGAATGAAGAAAACAAGATACAAGGGAAAGATTAGTCCAAAGGACTAATGGACCACAACTACCACAGCCTCCACCAGGCTGAGCAACTACTAGATGGTGCCCGGCTACCACCACTGACTGCTCTGACAGGGATCACAACAGACAGTCCCAGACAGAGCTGGAGAAAAATGTAGAACCGTATTCTAACTCACAAACACCAGACTTACTGTATTGACAGAGACTGGAGAAACCCTGAGAGTATGGCCCCTGGACACCCTTTTAGCTCAGTAATGAAGTCACTCCCGAGGTTCACCCTTCAGCCAGAGATTAGACAGCCCCATAAAACAAAACGAGACTAATGGGGCACAACAGCCCAGGGACAAAGACTAGAAGGCAGGAGGGGACAGGAAAGCTGGTAATAGGGAACCCAAGGTTGAGAAGGGAGAGTGTTGACATGTCATGGGGTTGTTAATCAATGTCATAAAACAATATGTGTACTAACTGTTTGATGAGAAACTATTTGTTCTGTAAACCTTCATCTAAAGTACAATTAAAAAAAAAACACCCTTAGTAAAACAAGGAAGTCAAACTTTTAAATTAATAAGTATTTTTAAAAGAATAATATCTACTGCTGTGGAGATGGCAGTGAAACCAGGGCATCCCATTACTGAAGGCAGCACACATTTAAGAACCGTTTGGAAAAACAATTTGGGCAACAGATATCAAGGAGCATGCCATAAAAAGTTTTTATGCTTTCACCTAATCCTCCTTTTAGGACTCTCAGCCTAAAGAAATATCTCCAAGGAAAAAGCCACACACAACCCAGCAATTCCACTCCTATGTATAGACCCAAGAGAAATGGAAACATGCCTCCACACAAAAACTTGTACACAAATGTTCATAACAGTGTTGTTGATAACATCAAAAAACAGAAACAACCCAATGTCCCTCAACTGATGAATGGATACATAAAACGGGGTCTATCCATACAATGGAATATTATTCAGCAGTAAGAAGGAATGAAGTATTGATACATGCTATACATGTTATGCAGATACATGAAAATCTTATGCTAAGTGAAACAAGCCAGTCACAAAAGGCCACATATTATATGACTCCATTTATACAAAATGTCCAGAATAGGCAAATAGATAGAGTCAGAAAACAGATTCATGGTTGCTTAGGGGCTGGGTCTGGACGGCAGGAGCGCTAGGGGAAATGGGGAGTGATTGCTAATGGGCAAAAAATGATGAAAATGTTCCAAAATTGATGGTGGTGATGGTTGCACAACTTTGAATATATACTAAAAACCACTGAATGGGTGAATTATATGGTATGTGAATTATATCTCAATAAAGTTGTTACAAAAAAAGGGGGGAGTCACACACAGGAATATGATTAACGTAGTAGCATTTAAAATTCTGAAAACATCTCAAATATATAATAAAAAAGTAATGGCTAAGTAAATTATGGTATATTGATTCAACTGAATATTACATAGCCATTATAAGTTAATAATTATTAAAACCACATAGAAACAGTTTGTGCTGGTGTAAAGTGAAAAAAGCAGGATACAAAAGTGTAAAAATTTAAAAAAATGATGCACATGGACAATGCCTGGAAGATAAAAGGAAAAAAAAGAAAGAAAACAATGTGTTACAGTATTTGGCTTAGGGAGCAAATCTTTTTTAAAATGTTCTGTTAATTGTTAAAAAGAAAGAAAGAAAGAAAAAGACATTCTACTACAGAAGACTAAGGAATAAGGTGGCAAACTCATAACTAAAACTAAAATCCAGTTATTTAACTCCTCCATCAAAAATAGCACAGGGCATAAGGCTTGTCTGAACACAAGTAGTCAGTATAAAGACTACTTTCCCCAAGAGTTAAAAGCACTCAAACCCCATATCTCTCAAAAGGCATTTTCATCTTGACCAGGCCCCCCTGTTAACTCTCCCTTGGCCCAGAGAGAGTAACCTGTGATTCCCTTTTTCATCACCTTGTAGGGTACCCAGCTAGGGAAGAAGGGCCAAACTGAGAGCCAATCTGGGCTGGCAGGGGCAGATGCATACATAACATACACATGTGACTTTCATTCCAAAGCCAAACATAATAGGTTTTGAATCATCCAGGAAATTGCTTCTATCCATCAACATAAAAAAATCAGAAATATCAACCTGAGAACAAACCAGGGATATTACATTTAAATGTAACCATATTTAATATGAAGAAGAGACCCAACACAAGCATGTGTTCCTATCTGTACAATATTTAGAACCATCAGTTTTATCACACACAGGCTGTATAACTCATTAACGACAATGTGCCTTTAAACAGTCAGTTCTAAATAGGTCACCTTGAATAATACCAAACAAAGCTTGCCAAAGGAAGCATGCAAATAAGATGATCAAAATCCAGTGGGGAAGAGGCATTTTCTAAGCCTTTTGTAATTTTTATTGTAGAAGAAACATAATATCTAGCTTCTTCAACAATGAAAGAATCACATCGTCATTTTTCATTCTTCAACTGGGGGGAGTCCAAAGGGAGGGCCCGATACTGATCCATGCACATTGCACCAAGTCAAGCTGTTATGTGGGTAAAATGGCAGAGTCAGGCTTCCCCACGAGTTGTGGACAGACAGTACCCTATTCCATGGCACAGCGCAAACCACACGGGGGCAAGTGGCAGAGGCCTTGCAAAGAGGCCTTCCTCCTTCCCTCTCAGAAGCTGGGACGTGCAGGCAGAGCAGCCCTTCTCAATGAAGAATTCCCAACCTCGTGATGAGAAGTGTCACAGGAAACCGTCCCTGGAGAACATGCTGGTACAAACATCATCTGACCTCGTAGGAATGGCCACAGAAAACATTCTGAACTCTTACGCTTTCAGCAGGATAACTCCATATTTTATGATATTAAGACTTACGGTTAATCTTTTTAGATGTAATAATGAAGCTGTGGTACAGGCAGTCCCTGGATTCGAATTAGTTCCGTTCCTAAGTCTGTCTTTAAGTCAAATTTGTATTTAGTCAGAACAGTTAGGTATGGTTCGTATTTAATGTCAATTAGTCAAATGTTTGTCTTAGTATATGGTATATAGTGTACCTTTCTATGCATAAAAAAGCATTAAAGAAACACAGATATACTAAAATACCTTTTTAAAAAAATTTTTTTATTGTACTTTAGATGAAGGTCTACAGAGCAAACTATTTTCTCATTAAACAATTAACACACATTGTTTTGTGACATTGGTTGCTAACCCCACCACGTCAACATTCTCCCCTTCTCAACCTTGGGTTCCCCATTACCAGCCTTCCTGTCCTCTCCTGCCTTCTCATCCTTGCCCCTGGGCTGGTGCACCCATTCAGTCTCCTTTTGTTTTATAGATCTGTCTAATCTTTGGCTGAAGGGTGAACCTCAGGAGTGACTTTATTACTGAGCTATAAGGGTGTCTGGGGGCCATACACTTGGGGTTTCTCCAGTCTCTGTCAGACCAGTAAATCTGGTCTTATTTTTTGTGAGTTAAAATTTTGTTCTACATTTTTCTCTAGCTCTATCCAGGACCCTCTATTGTGATCCCTGTCAGAGCAGTCAGTGGTGGTAGCCGGGCACCATCTAGTTGTGCTGGACTTAGTCTGGTGGAGGCCGTGGTAGTTGTTGTCCATTAGTCCTTTGGACTAATCTTTCCCTTGTGTCTTTGGTTTTCTTCATTGTCTCTTGCTCCAGACAGGGTAAGACCAGTGGAGTATCTTAGATGACCGCTCACAAGCTTTTAAGACCTCAGATGCTACTTATCAAAGTATAAACCATGTTATGCCAATTGAGCTAGATGATCCCCGAGACCATGGTCCCCACAGCCCTCAACTCAGTAATTTGGTCCCACAGGGAGTCTGGATGTGTCTGTGGAACTTCCAAGGCCTTGCCTTGGACAAGTTGTGCTGGCTTCTCCAGTATTGTGTACTGTCTTACCCTTTAATAAAGTTACCACTTGTCTATTGTCTATTTAGTGTTTTTCTTTCCCACCTCTCCCCTCCTTCATAACCATCAAAGATTGTTTCTTTTTGTGTGTGTAAACCTTTTCATGAGTTTTTGTAGTAATGGTCTCATACAATATTTGTCCTTTTGTGATTGACTTATTTCACTCAGCATAATGTCCTCCAGGTTCATCCATGTTGTGAGATGCTTCAAAGTCATCATTGTTCTTTATTGTTGTGTAGTATTCCATTGTGTGTATGTACCATAGTTTGTTTACCCATTCATCTGCTGATGGGCACCTAGGTTGTTTCCATCTTTTTGCTAATGTGAACAACGCTGCAGTGAACATGGGTGTGCAAATGTCTATTCATGAGACAGCCCTTATTTCTCTAGGATATATTCTTAGTAATGGGATTGCTGGATCATATGGTATTTCTATTTCTAGCTTTTAAGGAAAGCACCATATTGTTTTCCAAAATGGTTGTACCATTTTGCATTCCCACCAGCAGTGCATAAGAGTTCCAATCTCCCTGCAGCCTCTCCAACATTTGTTATTTTCTCTTTTTTTGATTCACGCCAGTAACGCCTGGGTGAGATGGTGTCTCACTGTGGTTTTGGTTTGCATTTCTCTAATGGGTAGTGATCACGAGCATTTCCTCATGTACCTGTTAGCCGCTTGAACGTCTTCTTTGGTAAAGTGTCTGTTCATATCCTTTGCCCATTTTTTAATTGGATTATTTATCTTTCTGTTGTAGAGGTGTTGGATTTTCCTATAGATTTTAGAGATTAGACCTTTGTCTGATTTTAATGTCCAAAAATTTTTTCCCAGTCTGTAGGTTCTCTTTTCACTCTTTTGTGAAGTCTTTTGATGAGCATAAGTGTTTAATTTTTAGAAGATCCCAGTTATCTAGCTTATTTTCTGGTGTTTGTATATTGTTAGTTATGGTTTGTATCCTGTTAATGCCGTGTATTAGGGCCTCTAGCATTGACACTATTTTTTCTTCTTCGATCTTTATAGTTTTTGGTTTTATATTTAGGTCTTTAAGCCATTTTGAATTAGTTTTTGTGTATGGCGTGAGGTATGGGTCCCGTTTCATTTTTACTAAAACATCTTTAACATAATAACGCCGTAATAATAATAATAATGTTTTGATGCACATCGCAAAGTAGTGCCCATTTGTTATTATGAACCATTGTATGTACACCAAATTTTTAATGTAATAGGCTTTATGGTGGTTGGTTAGTAACTACTGGTTGTAAGTAAGTTAGAAGTTCATAACTGGGGACTGCCTATATATAGTGAATTAAATACAGATTAAATTATAAGATGTCTGGGATTTATTGAAAACTAATCTGGGATAGAGAAAATGTGTGGGAGTAAAGATGGAACAAAACTGACCATTGAGTTGATGACTGGTAAGTACATGGGGACTATTATAATAGTTTTTCTTCTTTTGTACATGTTTGGAATTTTTCATAATAAAAGAAAAAATAATCAGTAGGAAAAGGCATAATACCATTCATAATTCTGACCCAGCAATATCCCACTAGGAAATAAGTAAGGCGAAGGGCTGGGTCTGCAAAGATGCATAATTGAGAAACACTCAGTTGTACCTAACATGAGAGGATGGCTAAGCAACTAGGGTATATCAATAAGGTGAAAATTCTACATGGCTTTCACAAATGATAAATACTTTGGGCTAGTTGCTAAGCAGAAATCAGTACAGGGATGCTAAGTGAAAAACAGCCAGCATAAATATTAGGGGCATACTGATTACCACAAGGTAAAAATGCATGCTCACATAATGAACAGGGTCAAACGGAACACAAACTGCTGCATCGTTACTTTAGCAGTCAGCTCATTGCTATCCTCTCACTAGTATAGTCCCATGGCCTCGTCCACCTGCAAAGCAGCCACATCAGGCAGAATTAACTGCACTCACCTACTCAGTGAGCCCACGGCACTTGGAGGCTAACCTGTGCAGCCCTATCACACTATGGAAGGGCCCCTTGCGGATCTGCCGACCCTGATGGACATGGAGTCTACGGCACACAGTAGGCATTCAATAAATGATCGTCTAAAGGAATAGACTAGAGCTGCTGTCTGGCGTCTCAGGGTTCTTCTGAAAAGCTATTCCTGCTGCAGTAGCCATTCAGGAAAGGCATTCCCTACTACTGATCAGAGAACAGTGCTTCCATTTCTGATTCACAAAGCACTTCTGCAACGGGGGGCTTGAGGAGAGAGCAAGGCAAAGCAAAAGCCAGCAGCCTTCCTGTTCAAATCCTCATTTTGTTTGAAGCCTCTAACAAGCTCCACTACTATCATTCCTAGTACCAAGTCTGACTAACTCCCCAAGTACAGCTCTGGAGCGTGGACCTTTCTCCACCACTTGAAGGGGAAGCTCCACAGCAGCCTGCTGCAGCTAGTGCTGTGGTGAAGGACAGCGAGAGGCACATGAACAGAAACATCTGGGCCTGGGAAGATCAGTTTGGCTTGTCCAGCCTCAGAGACTGCACTGGAGCTTAAAGAGATCCCCTGCTGCCATGTCTCCCGGTGCTGAAACCCTAGTCTGGGTGCTTTCCCATCCTTGCTGTTTCTAGCTGCTTCCAGGTGCTGTGAGCTGCAGGCTTTTTGGGGGTGCGGTTTGATACGGATATTCAAGAACGCTTGGAAATCCACAGAAGGTGATTTTTCAGACCCCTTTTCCGTAAAATGTTAAAGGAAGCCTATATTCTCTTTTAGAATTGAATAAGAGCATCCCAGAAAAGTGCATATACACACACAATTCTGCACATAACTTAAGCGGGTTCTTCACAAGCCCCTGGCCCTGGTCCAACAATGCTCCTGCCCTCGAGAGCCTCAGGGGCTTTAACTGTACCTGTTAATACGAACACTTAAAAAAGAAACACAAATTCCCACAGCAGCAAGGTGGCTGAAATGGCCGTGTAACTGTGCTATGAGAGGGACACTGGGTTGAGATGGGGACCACCCACAGAAATAAACGGAATCCATGCCTGGGCACCAAGAAAGGCAAGGGCACCAGAGCTGAGCACTCCATTCTTGCTTTTCAGAAACGAAACTGCCAAGCTTGCAGTTCCCAAGGCCACCAGACCACTGAGAGAGCATCTTTCTGTGGGGGATGCCAACCCTACTCATTAGGCAGAGTCATCTGACTGAGGGTTTCTGTAAACGCTCCAGAAAGTGGGGTGTTTTCCCAGAATCTTGGTCAGGGACAGAGAACTCCCAACACAAACTTCAGTCTATTCTCTCTCCTAACAAGAGCTAAAGGATTAGCCTCAGTGGTCTCAGGGAATGACCAAATCAGACTCCTGGAAAATGGTAGAAATGGGTCAGCACCCACAAAGGATGTGGCTTAGGAGCTGGTAGGGGCAAGGAGTGCCAGCCACAGAGAGCCCTGTTCAACACACATCCCGGATAGGCCCTCCTGACATCCTGCGACTCCTGGGGTTCCCAGGTACTGACTAATCTCATCCCTCATCCAAGACATAGAAGGCCCCTCTCAGCAGCCTCTTGCAAGCAGCTCATCAATGTGCCAAGAAAACATTCTGAAACAAACTTTGATCCATCCTTGCTCTGCTCCAGTCCTTTACTGTATCTCTTTATAATAATGCAAGAAAGTCTAAGTTTCTTCCTATCAAGCATTAAAACATTTAAAGGGTATACTCTGACCTTTAAGGTAGGAATTTAAGAAGTTTTAAATAATAATTCATACCCAAGGCAAATAAAAGAAAATAAAAGGAACCAGTGATAAAACAGTTATCGCAATGAGACACTACATCAGATCTGGGCTTCCTGGCAGCCTGGGCAAAATGGGAAAGTGAGTTCTACAGTCCTCACTTTCTGATTAAAGGAAGAATAAAAGATACACCATTAGGAGGGGAATATCTTTTTTCCTAACATTGAGTTATTGCAGTCATTCTTATATTAAGAAAAACAAATAGCATAATATATCCTGTCTTCTGCAACACTTTTACATAAAATACAAAATGTTCCTCCTATGACTTAGCCTGGCACTCAGTGCCCTTTGCAATTTTTCCTAATTTCTTTTGCAGATTCATTTCCTACTCTCTGCCCCACCCAGCTCCACAAGGAACTACACAGTTTACTCACCCTACCCTCTTTAAATCAGCCTTTTCCACAAAGATTTCCCCAATTATCCAAGTCAAAGGGGTCTCTGCCCACTACACTTCCCTGTCCCCTCACCACCATAGTGAGATGGAGCACCACAAGGCAGAGTCACGCAACGGCTGGGGCAGGGTCTTTGGAGTCAAGTAAATTCTTAGTCTGCTGCTTACTGGCTATGTGACTCTTGGCAAGCAACTAAATCTCTGACCCTCAGTTTCCACCCTACAGGATAGGAATATACCTTGCAAGGCTTCTGTAAGAATTAAATGAATATCTATAAAGTGCCTAGCACAGGTTCTGGTACACCACAGCCCCCAGGAGAAGTAGTGGCAATAATAGCTGCTCTTTTTGAAAGTTGGGTAACCTGTCACCCCACCAGAAAAGGAGCTCCTTGAAGACAATACAGTGAAATACCTCCCAGAATGCCATATACACAGGAAGCCCTCAACAATGGTGTGCTGTCAGAAAGCCTGACTGTATGGAATTATATCAGAGATCCCAACACACACTGGATTTATGCCAGGTCATGAATTCACATTATACAAATCACATCATTACAGGCTAAGGTGGCCACCTTACCAAGAGATTCCATTTGAGGGGCACTGGTATATATTTAATTGCTATGAATTAAACTGACAATAGCAACTTGAAAGATTAGATAGGAACCTTAGGGGACAGTGAGTTTATGTTAATGGGCGAGGAACAACACAGAAAAGGAGGGTGAGAATGGTTGCATAACTCAAAGAATGTAAACAATGTAACTGAAGGTACATGTAGAAATGGTTAAATTGGTGTATGTTTTGCTGTGTATATTCTCAACAACAAAAAAAATAACTTATATTTAAAAAATTGCTAAGAATATATATCACTGACCAATGCCTTGATGAACTACAGATAAAATCTATCAGCCTTGACGGCTAATTTGGTATAACACGAATACTGCAAGTTCTAATAACTCACAAGAGACTGCTCCAGTACTTCTAAGCTATATGTCTTCCACACTCATAAAACAACCATAATTACATTTCACAGGTGAAATGTTCTAGTAATTTTTAAGTGATTTAACCCTAGAAAGTCTATGGAAAAAAGCTAATTTCAAAACATTTTTACTTCAGAAATAGAAGACAAAACTAAAGCCAGAAAATCCTTAGAAGAACAAGGGGGAACAACACTGTCGGGCCTAGATTTTAATAATGAATTTTCTAATATAATAACAAAAGCACAAACAGCAAAAGATAAAATAAATAAATGGGGCCTCATAAAAATTAAAAACTTTTGTTTATCAAAAAACTTTACTAAAAAAGTAAAAAGACAAGCTATATGGGAGAAAATCTTTGGAGATCATATATCCAACAAGAATCTAATAATCACAATATATATAAAACTTAGACAACTTAACAGCAAAAAGACAAATAACCCAATCATAAAATGGGCAAAGGACCTGAATAGACGTTTCACCAAAGAGAACATTCAAACGGCCACTAAACACATGAAAAGGTGCTCAAAGTCATTACCCATCAGAGAGACGCAAATCAAAACCACAATGATATACCATTTCACTCCCACTACAATGACTGAGATTAAAAAAAAAAGAAAAAACAGAAAATAACAAATGTTGGCGAGGATATGGGGAAATTGTAACCCTTATCCATTTCTGGTGGGAATGCAAAATGGTATAGCCATTGTGGAAAACAGTGTGGCAGTTCATCAAAAAACTAAAAACAGAACTACCATATGACCCGGCAATTCCACTCCTAGCAATATACCCAAAAGACTTGAAAGCAGAGACTCAAAAAGAGACTTGCACACCAATGTTCACTGCAGCACTTATTCACAATAGCCTAAAGGTGGTAACAATCTAAATGCCCATCAGCAGATGAATGGATAAACAAAATGTG
Organism: Dugong dugon; assembly: GCA_030035585.1. Taxonomy (NCBI): domain Eukaryota; kingdom Metazoa; phylum Chordata; class Mammalia; order Sirenia; family Dugongidae; genus Dugong; species Dugong dugon. Next base: position 203,936,448 of record CM057460.1, read on the forward strand.
GTACATACATACAATAGAATACTATTTAGCCAGTAGGAGAAATGAAGTCTTGATACATGCTACAGCATGGATGGAGCTTGGAGACATTATGCTGAGCGAAATAAGTTAGTCACAAAAGGGCAAGTATTGTATGACCTCACTTACATAAAAAGACAAGAAAAGGCAAATGTGTAGAGACCAAAGTTTATTAGTGGTTACTAAGGGTGGGAGGCAAGGGGAAAGGGAGGTTAATGGTGATGGAAAAATTGCATTAAGGGTAGGGCTGCACAGTCAATTAATGTAGTTTCCGCCAGTTAGTCGTACACCTGTAAAAAGTTGGACTGGAAAAAGTTGTGTGATATATTTCCAACAATGACAAAAAAAAAAAAAAAAAAAAGAGTAGTTGCCGAGGCTGCCTCTATACAATCAAACACCTCATTGGATTTGGATCCTTGGTTTGAGACAGCTCAGTTAATTGGCCTAATAACATGTTTAATGCTTCTGTTCTACCTCCTAATTCGTTGTGTAGTGCCTAGGGTCTTAAAAACTTGCAAGTGGCCATCCAAGGCACAACAACTGGTCTCTATTCACCTGGAACAACAGAGGAAGAAGAGTCAGGAATCGGAAGAGGATATGGAATGTGTGGCTAATTGCCTCCATGAACAACTGTCTCCTTTGCTATGAGACCAGAAGAACTGGATGGTGCCTGGCTACCATTACTGAACATTCTGATCAAAGAGTCTATAGAAGAATCCTAATCCGAAGGGGGAAAATGTAGAAAAGAATTTCAAATTCTCATGGACTCCAGACTTCCTGGAGCCACAGAGAACGGATGAACCCCTGAAACTATTGCCCTGAGATAATTTTTAAATCTTAAACAAAAAATATCCCCTAAAGTCTTCTTACAACCAAACAGTAGTTTAGCTTAACTAGCAAAAAAAAAAAAAAAAAAGTCTGCCTTGAGCAGTAGGCTTTTTTAAGAACTATGTATATGGGACCAAATTGACAACAACAACTCAAAAGATTAGATAGGAACTTTAGGGGATAGTGAGTTTATGTTAATAGGGGAGGAACAACTCAGAAAACGAAGGTGAGAATGGTTGCACAACTCAAAGAATGTAATCAATGTCACTAAATGGTACATATAGAAACTGTTAGACTGGTGTATGTTTTGCTGTGTATGTTCTCAACAATAACAACAAAATAAGTAAAATTAAAACAAAAAAGAAGACCAGACAATGAACTTATAAGTCTGCTGTTAACAAACATGCCAGAAATCAAACACCCCTTCATTTCCTAGGATATATGTATTGCAGTGATGCTTTCTCTGGACAGGGAACAGTGTAAAACTGTTCTGAAAACAGTTCTGAATCTTCTGCGTTGGAAGCTCCCTTCAGAAGTAGTGTGGTTGTGCTGGGTATTGGGCTTGGCGAACGGGGAAGGGGAGGAACTCTTTGACCAGACAGATCTGGATGCAAATCCAAACTCTCACTTAAAAATATTGGGATAAACCAATGTCATAAAACAATATGTGTACTGACGGTTTAATGAGAAACTATTTGTTCTGTAAACCTTCACATGAAGTACAATAAAAAAGAAAAAAGAAATATTGGGATAAGTTGTTTAACCTTCCTGGGCCTCAATGTCCTCATCTATAAAATGGGGATAATACTACTAACAAATATCAAAATGGTTCTCACATTTTATTGTGCTTCAGAATCATCTGGAGAGTTTGTTGTTAAAAATACAGATAGATGAGTCCTATCCTCAAAGATTCTGCTTCAGTGGGTCTAGTATGTGACCCAGAATCTGTAGGGATTTCAATTATTCTTCATTTTTAATTACACAATATGTAAATACATTTCCCCCTTGTACAATATTAAAACACTACCTTATCGGTTATGATTGCATTCAGCTGCAAGCAGTTAAAAAACTAGCAGTCACTTAAGCAGATGGGTTATTTTTCTCACGGAACAAGAAGAAATGTAGAAGCAGGCAGTACAGAGCTGGAGCAGTGTTCAAGAACAACATGAAGAACCCAGAACCCTTCTGTCTTCCTGGGGGAGGAACAACTGGCCATGTTTGGACTACAGCTTCCATTTCCATTCTTAGAACTCTACGGTGGCTGCTGCTCTACCAGGCAGAGTCTTGCAAAGCAAGCAGGAGGAACGGGCCAGGGCCAAACAGGCTTTGCCATTTTATTTACAAATGAATGTTCTCCCTGAGCGGTGTACTCAACTACCAGCGGTTCAAACCCACCCAGAGGCTCCTCAGAAGACAGTCCTGGCAATCTGCTTCCAGAAAGGTCACAGCTTTGAAAACCCTATGGAGCAGTTCCACTCTGCACACATGGAGACAACATGAGTCAGAATCCACTCGACAGCAACTAACAACAATAGCTCTCCCTTGGAGCTTTTATCTATAATTCATGGGCCAGAGCTGTGTCATATGGCCACCTCTAGCTTTAAGAGAGGCTGCATAAGCGAATTTTTTTAACGGGCACATGGCTGCCCCAAACAAAATCAAGGTTCTCTTAGTAATAAGGAAATGAGGACTAGGTACTGGGCAGGAAATTAGCAGTGTCAACTACAGTTACAGACAAGGTTCATGGTCCCTTTGGTCGTTTCCCCCTGACCCCGTCAGTCTTGGCCTACGGGCATTTTAACAAGCTCCCCAGAGATTCTGATGCCTCCGAGATTCGAGGACCAGTGCCACACTTACAGCGCTTATGCAGAGTTTTAGATCACGGCTTTAGTGTGCCCAGCCTAGTAGATGCATGATGGGAGTCCAATGACTATGTACTCCATCCTTATTCATTCCCCTACAATTCATCCGGAAAAACCCAATCTCATCTGTTACAGCTACATCTCAAGTTTGCCCCCAGTGGCCTTCTCAGGATACAACATTGGGAGGTAGAAAATGATTGGCTTGTTTTAAAAATCAAATCTTTCCACAGATGATGCTCTGCCATGTCTGACAATATTTAAAGAATGTGAGGTGGTTGGTCCCAAATCACGGCTGAGGTCCTGAGGGCCTGACTAAGATGGCAGCATTGTCCCACAAAGTGACTCCTCACCTGGGGAGGCTTATTCTCACTCCCATTTGGCTACTGGGTTAGGAACAAAATCTACAATCGTGGGAGAGTGTTCGTCACATATTAAGTAGGAAAAAAATAAGATACAAAATAGTCTGTACAATTTTATATTAAAAAGTGTTTGCCTATGCAAAGGAAAAGGCATAGAAGGCTAAACCCCATTATGGTAACAGTGGTAAACATCTTATTGGTAAGAGTAATTACATCTTATTCTCTGTTTTTTTTTTTTTTTTTTTTTTTTTAGATTTTCTAAATGTTTCTACAAAAAAATACATATTTCTTTGGTAACAAGATTTAAATTTTCTTTTTAAAATTTGTCAATCTGTATAGTCATCAGGAATTACAGTATAATTTTTGGAATGATTCTGGCAGGTTCAGCTCATCCGACTCTCTGACCTATCTCTGATTTCATCTGGTCTTGGTGTAAAATTAAATAGCGAATAAGGAGGATTTCAGCCAAAGTAAGAGCATGACTCCGTATGTAAGGCAGCATGACAAGGTCGCTGATTACAATGGTAGGTGTTATGGATTGAACTGTGTCCCCCAAAAATATGTGTTATAAATCCTTACCTCTATGCCTATAGTTATAATCCCATGGGAATGGGTTGTCTTTGTTATGTAAATGAGGCAGGATAATATAGGGTGTATCTTGAGTCAATCTCTTTTGAGATATAAACATGATTAAACAAGCTAGCAGAGCGGAGATGGGGAAGAGAGATGCCAAGACACATGGAGATCTCCAAGGAACCAGGAAGCAGCAGCTGAAGAGACAAGGACCTTCCTCCAAAGCTGACAGAGAGAGAAAGCCTTCCCCTAGAGCTGGCGCTCTAACCTTGGACTTCTAGCCTCCTAAACTGTGAGAAAATAAATTTCTGTTTGTTAAAGCCATCCACTTGTGGTATTTCTGTTATAGCAGCACTAGATACCTAAGACAGTAGGGTTTTGAAAATCTGAAGCCATACAGATTTAACGAGGGAAAACACTCCGAATGAAACTCAGGCACAAGGTCCCTGTGATTTCCTAATCAAGAAGCTGCAAAGAGAAATGCTGGTTCGTTATTCAGCCATTGCACTGCACTCAGCACCCGGCATACAGCAATTAGGGTGGAACTCGGGGTGCAAGCACACTGCCTACAAAGTCAGTTCCCCTCTGGGAGAAAGCAAAACGCGTTAAGACCTCACAGCATGGCAAGCAGCCAGCTATTAAGAAAACTTTTTCCAATCAGGGTCCATTCTCAGCAAAACCCTGCTTGCAATTTCCTTAGGAAGTCTCTGTGGTTATCAAACAAACAAGCGAATAAATACATTAATAGGCAAGATCTACAAGTCAGCTGCTGTTAACTTTGGGGAGGTGGCTGAATCAGGAGTCAGGTCTGGGGATGTAACTTCATACCTAAGGCTCTATTCTCTACTTATCCTTTCCATTTTAGCAAATGCTTATGAGCTTCTTCTAAACCAAAGCTGCCCCCAATTGCTAAGGACCCTGTCATGGATTGAATTATGTCCCCACAAAAATGTCTGTATCAATTTGGCTGGGCCATGATTCCCCGTATTGTGTCATTTTCCTGTATGTCATAAATCCTGCCTCTATGATGTTAATGAGGGAGGATGGGCAGCAGTTGTGTTAGTGAGGCAGGACTCAGTATACAAGATCCGATTGTGTCCTGAAGCAATCTCTTGAGATATAAAAGAGAGAAGTGAGCACAGAGATGGGGGACCTAATACCATCAAGAAAGATGCACTGGGAGCAGAGTGCGTCCTTCGGACCCAAGGTTCCTGTGCAGAGAAGCTCGTAGTCCAAGAGAAGACTGACGACAAGGACCTTCCTCCAGAGCAGACAGAGAAAGCCTTCCACTGGAGCTGACACCCTGAACTTGGACTTGTAACCTACTATAGTGTGAGAGAATAAATTTCTCTTTGTCAAAGCCATCCACTTGTGGTATTTCTGATATAGCAGCACTAAATGACTAAGACCCCCTGATTTAAACTGAGTTTGCCCCATCCTTCGTCCCTGCCTCCCAACCTGGCTGGCAGGAAAGTGACCTTCTCTGAGGCCACTCTCACTGCCTCCCTCTCACTTGCACTGTCACTCTGCAGACCCTGAGCTGGCTCAGCTGCCGTTTCCAAGGCCTCGGTCACAGTGTTGGCCTTGGAAGGCAGGCTGGGGGACTGAAGAGAGCAGAGGATGGCATGCCCAGCGCCCTAAGACAAGCCACCTCCACTCTCTGGGTCCTCACAGGCTCCAATGCCAAGTTGAAGTATGAGTCTGACCACACCATCTCTAAAGTCCCTTCACTGCTGACAAATAATGGTGCTGCTGACACAGTGCTGTAATGCTTCCCAGGCCTTCATTTAGAAGGACATAAGGAGTCAAGTCACAAATGATGAAATACAATTGGTAAATAAATACAAAAATACTCAGCCTCACCAATAATTAAGGAGCCCTGGTGGGACAATGGTTAAATGCATGGCTGCTAACTGAAAGGTTGGTGGTTCAAACCCACCAGCTGCTTCCAAGATTACAACCTTGGAAACCCTCTGGGGCAGTTCTACTCTGTCCTATAGGGTTGCTATGAGTTGGAATTGACTTGACAGCAACAGGTTCAGCAGTAATTAAAGAAACGGAACTTCAATGAAATGAACTTTCACCTATCAATTCAGCAAATCTGAGAAACGCTACACTGCTAGTAGAGACCCACTTTCTGCAAGAGCCTAACTGGTCTCTGGCATCCCCTCCTGCCCTCTGCAATCTATACCCCACCTAGCAGCCAGAGGGGACTTTCTAGAATGCAGATCTCATCATGTCACTCATCTGCTTCAAGCCCTTTCATGTTTCCAACCGCGGTTAGGATCAAGCCTGCATTCTGTAACCAGGCCTTGCTTGCTCCAGCTCCTGCCTTCCTCTCCAGCATCATCTCACTCCACCTTCCCCATCATACTCTGGCCTCAGATTCCCAAGTTCTGTGCTCTATAGTAGCTCTGGGGCATTTGCACACTCTGTTCTCTCTGTCTGGATATCTAGGGCAGTCTCTCCCCATGACCCCCATCTGCTTCCACCCTAGTTAACAGCATAACATCCTTCAGAACGTGGCCTACACAACCCGTCTTTGAGGAAGCCTTCCTGAACCCTGTTCCACATACTACTCTCCCCAACTCCACCCTGGGCCAGTGAGGTCAGGTCACAACAAAAGCAGAGCAGATATAAAGTAGCATACAGTTTTTGGAGAGCAAGAACCTTAAAAATACATACATCTGTTGACATGACAATTCTATTTAAAGGAATTTTTCTAAGTAAATAATCTAAACTGCAGACAAAGATTTAAACCCTAAGATGTTTATCACTGCATTAATTGTAATAGCAAAAAAAACCACATACACACACACACAAAACACTACACAACAACAGAAGTGATCTAAGTGTCCAACATTAGGGGAGGGGCAGAGTAAATTATGATGCAGCCACATGATACAATGTTACATGGTCACTTCAAAATGCTATCATAAGCTATTTTTTAATTAAAAATGCTTATTACATGGTAGGGAGACTTGGTGGCGCAGTGGTTAAGAGCTCGGCTGCTAACCAAAAAAGGTCGGCAGTTCAAATCCACTGGCCGCTTCTTGGAAACACTACGGGCAGTTTTACTCTGTCATATACAGTTGCTATGAGACCTGACAGCAACGGGCTTGTTGTTGTTTTTTATTACATGTTAAAGTGAAAAAACAAGGCACAAATTGTTATCTACGGCATAATATCTGTAAAGAAAAATGCTTAATAACAGAGAAAGGAAATAAGTCAAAATGTTTATTGTGGTGACCTTTGTGTGGTGGGATAATGAATATTTTTCTCTACTGCTCTATATTTCTTCATACTTCAAATTTTTAGGGGAAAAAATAAGGCTCCCTAAGAGCCTAAAGTCCACCTCTTCAATTCTGCCTCACCCCAGAGCTGCCTCAGGCTACAGGGTCAGAGTGAACTAGCCTCTTATGCCCCTGCCACTCTGACCTCCCGGGACCCTTCCATTCAGGATCTCCCATCCCTCAGCACCTTATGACGAATGCCAGGGGAGCAGAGACGAGAGCTGAGGCCACCTGTCCCCCAGAGCTCCAAAGGAGAAAGGAGAGCAATGCCTGGCATGGTGTCTTCACTCTAGAGGCATGCACTCTCAGAGTTGCTTGGCCACCACAAAGTAGCTGTCCGATCAGCAACTTGCCCCTTCCTCCCACAGAAATTGCACTAGAAGCCTAACTAATCTATCCCCCTGGTTTTGGAACAGACATTCTACTCTAATCCCATTCCAGGAATGCTAAAATTTTTACTTTAACCTTTGGTAGGAGCCAACCAATAAGGAAATGGAAGGCTGTATGTCAAAAGCCACTCCTGATGAACAACCAGCCCTGCTCCATGGGTCCCATCCAGTCCCATCGAGCTCAGAGTCAAGGAGCTTCACAGGTATGGATAGGGAGGGTCGAAGATACTTACAACAGCCAGACGAAACAAAGCCTCTGCCTGCTTTTCTGTCACCACTGAGGGAGGGCCTCCCTGGTGATTGAGGACCCATGTCACACAGGCTCTGCATCCCCACTGGTATGGTGCTCAGCTCCCTAGCAGCTTCCTAAGGCTGACAAACTACACAGCCCTGAATGCATGGCCTACATCTACAGCCTCTCTTTCTGCAGGCTGTAGGACTGAGAAAGTGCAAGGATAAATGGCACTAAGTAATGCAAGGGTGAACACTACTCACACGGCAGCATCACAAGGATACTCAAGAGAGCTGCATGGTGGAAGGGGCATGGGGAAGGCTGATACCCACAGCAGGCCCCCGATCATCACTCTTAGTTCCCACACAGGCCTCTGTCTGCCTCACCAACTGTCTGCACCTGACACACTTCCCTCCTGCCAGCACGGGAAGGTCTGCTGATGCCCACACAAAGGCTGTCCCCATCTTTGGCTGGATTTTGTCATATGGCACATCTGCTGTTGGGGGCTCTCTCCAGAACCCACTGCCACTGAGAGCAGAGGCCACCTCTGTGGTACTCCCTCACATCCCATCTACCACCTCCCATAGCAGTGTGGTACAATGGAAAGAGCTCCCGGGAGCAGCCAGGGGAAATGAGAGGGAGGCACGTTCCAGTTGAAATGAAGAAAGGCCTTTGTGTTTAACTGAGAGAAGAGGGCTACAACGGGATGTGCCGCCTGATGAGATGATGAGTTTCTCATCACTGAGGGCATACAAGTCTAGGCTGGTAAGCACTTGGCAGGATGCCCTAGAAGGGATAACTACAGTGCTGGAGACATTGCCCTTGGCAACCCACAAGGCTCCTTCCACCTCTGAGACCCTGGGTGCCTCTGATTCATGGGAGCAGCCAGAAGCTGCCTTCTTCATTCATAACACAAGGCTGATGACAGTCTTGCACCTGATGTCCCAGACAATAAATGACTATCGGACATTTATCCTGGGGAGGGATAAAGGAGCCAACCAAGCCTCCATCAGAGAACAGAGTGAAGGGACACTCTGGAAGGAGCCAGTGTGACTCAAGACAGCCACAAGGCCATCAATCTCTTCAGACTATCCACATATACTTAAATGCACAGGGACCCATTCCAGTCAATGAACAATCACAAAACAACACCTAACCTCTACTGATTTATTACAATATCCCAGGTGCTTTACCTCATTACAAGGAGCCCTGGTGGAGCAGTGGTTAAAGCGCTCACCTGCTAACTGAAAGGTCGGTGGTTAGAAGCTACCAGCCGCTCTGCGGGAGAAAGATGTGCAGTCTGCTTCTGTAATGATTTACATCCTTGGAAACCCTATCAGGCAGTTCTACTCTGTTCTGTAGGGTCGCTGTGAGTGGGAATTAACTCGACGGCAGTGGGTTTGGTTTGGGGTTAGCTGATTACTTCATTCAATCCTTACCATAACGTTATTCACCATAATATTATTCTCACTTCTTGCACGCCAGGGAGGTGAGGGTCAGAGAAAGTAAATGACTTTTGCTCAGAGTTACACACATAGGGGCAAGCAGTAGGCCTGGACTAGAATCCAGTCTGTTTGACTCTGACTTCTGAACCTAAGCTCTTTACCACTAAGTAATAATGTAGCGAAGAGGACTTGAAGCATTTACTGATGAAGATCAAAGACTACAGCTTTCAGTATGGATTACATCTCAACATAAAGAAAACAAAAATCCTCACAACTAGACCAATAAGCAACATCATGATAAATGAAGAAAAGATTGAAGTCGTCAGGATTTCATTTTACTTGGATCCACAATCAACACCTATGGAAGCAGCAGTCAAGACATCAAACGACACATTGCATTGGGCAAATCTGCTGCAAAAGGCCTCTTTAAAGTGTTAAAAAGCAAAGATGTCACTTTGAGGGCTAAGGTGCACCTGACCCAAGCCATAATGGTTTCAATTGCCTCATATGCATGTGAAAGTGGACAATAAATAAACAAGACTGAAGAAGAATTTATGCCTTTGAACTATGGTGTTGGTGAAGAATACTGAATATACCATGGACTGCTGGAAGAATGAACAAATCTGTCTTGGAAGAAGTACAGCCAGAATCTTCCTTAGAAGTGAGGATGACAAGACTGCATCTCACATATTTTGAACATGTTATCAGGAGGGACCAGTACCTGGAGAAGGATATTATGCTTGGTAAAGTAGAGGGTCAGCAAATAAGAGGAAGACACTCAACTAGATGGACTGACACAGTGGCTGCAACAATGGGCTCAAGCATAACAATGATCATGAGGATGCTGCAGGACTGGGCAGTGTTTTGTTCTGTTGTCGCTGTGAGTTGGAGCTATGAGTTAACAACAACAACAATAGAAAAAGGCAATCATGTCAAAACTAAACCTGAATCTCATTAAGTCTTTAGATCCAACTTCTAATCTACACAAAATACAGAGGATAGAGGAACATCTTAAGTAATACCACAGAGATACAATCATCAAAATCCAGACTATGGAAGACTCTATAGGACAAATGGCCTGGTATCTTCAACAAACAAAATGTAAGGAAAAAAAAAAAAATACGAGGAGGAACCTATAGATTAAAAGACTTAAGAGATACATCAACCAATTATAATGCTGAACTTTATTAAATATTATTCAAACAAACTAAAAAAATATGACATATAAGACAACTAGAAACTTGAACACTGACTGAATATGTGATGTTAGGGAATTATTGTTAATTTTTTGAAGTATTATAATGGTATGATGGTTGTTTTTTAAAACAGTCATTTTCTTTTAGAGATATGTACTGAAATACTTGGCTGAAATAATATGATGCCTGGGATTTACTTCAAAATAATATGGGCAGGGAAGGGAGTAGGTGGGCACACTGGGGAAACATAATGGGCCATGAGTTGATCATTGTTGAAGTTATATAAAGGGTAAGTGGAGGTTCATTATACTATTCTCTGTATTTTCGTGTACGTTTAAAATTTCCCACAACACAAAATTTTAAAAAATAAATCTACATTGGAAGATAAGATTAATACTTTCAATACTCTCAGAGAAAAGTTAAAGTAAAAACTATAGGGCAACTATTACAAATTTAACAGAGAAGTTTAGGTGAGGGAAATGTGCAGACTCAATAAACATTTATTGAGCGCCTATTATGTACTAGACTCTGCAGAAGGCACTTTATTTACTAGCAGAGTAATCTCTACACCTCAACTTCCTCACCTGTAAAATGCAGATGTTAGGAATTCCACTTGGTATGGTTGTTACCAAGAGAAAATGAACTTAAACATATAAAGGGAATCCTTGGGTGGTGCAAATGGTTAACATACTTGGCTCCTAACCAAAAAGTTGGAGGTTACAGTCCACCCAGAGGTGCCTCAGAAGAAAGGCCTGATGACCTACTTTTCAAAAATCAGCCATTGAAAACCCTACGAAGCACACACAGTTCTACTCTGACACACAAGGGGTCACCCTGAGTCTGAGTTGAAATAATGCCATTTTTTTTTTCCAAGCACTTAGAACAGTACCTGGCACAAAGCAAATGCAGTCAATAAATGGTAGTTTTACACACCCCTATGAAATAAATATTATTAGACCCATTTTATAAATGAGGAAACTGAGGCTCAGAAAAGTAAGGTAACTTGTCCAAAACATCATGCTGCCAGTAAGAGGTAGAGCTTGGATTTTAAAACCAGTCTCCAACCTCAAGTCTGGGCTCCTCTGAGCATGCCTTAGCTATGAGAGACCGCTGTGACTGGAGTTCATGGAGAAGGAAGGTGTTAAGGGAAGAAATGAGCTGTGACTTGAACCAAGAGTAGGAATAAGCTAAGGCTGAAAGAACTAAGAAGGAACAGCACTCAAGACCCTCAGAAATGCCATTAAAATGAAGTTTAGGGCAAATTCTTATCCCAATTAAAGACTGGTCTCCATAGCTGTCATTGGGGTGACCTCACTAACTCAAATAAATAGCCACAGTTTTAAGAGGGAACAATTTTAACTCTGATTTCCATAATAAGGATTCTGGATTTCAGCCCAAAGCTTTAGCTAGTTAAGTGTGGATCAGTCTCATAAATTGTTTTCTTGGCCGACTCCCAAGAAAACCAGGCTGTCATCTCAGCAGTGAGGTGACAGTTTGCATTCATACCCAAAGGGGAGGCTTTTACATGGAGTTTGTAAATCATGCTTGGTAAACTCTAAACCACTGGGATTCTCGATCTTGGGCTAAATCTGTCTCAGTGTTGTATTTGGGGAAATCGAAACCATCAAAGATGGCTGTCCCAGACACACCAGAACACAGATGTCTCCAGGGAATAGGTAGACAAAGGTCATCTCAGAGGCAAAGCCTTCTATGTTTGGTGACTGCTGCCTCTCCCACCAGTTGACTGCACTATGGGGAGGGACCACTGGCCCCTTGGAGTTCCTGTTCCAACTCAGCAATTCTGTTCTTCACGTGATGGTGGGTGGGTTGGGGGGCACCATTGACAAGCAAGTTCCAGAGGCCTTTATGGTGGTGTAGGAGCAGGCCTGGTCTGAAGATGCCAGTCATGTCCTTGCCCTGCTCACGGACAACTATAACAGAGAACTTCATTGCACCATGAGAATCACATATCCGAGAGAAAGCCAGACAAAAAGCGGAGCATTGCTCCCATGGCACTAGAATTAGATCAGATCTCTCATCCTAGGGGCTCCGAGCCAGCAGGTTACATCCTGGGGCAGGTCGCTAAGCAGAATGCCTGAGGTAGTATAGAACGGTGTGTAACAATGGCACAGGCAACCAGCTGGTCAGGCCTGGGTTTGATTCTGGCTCTACTGCATTATCTTCAAATTTTCTACTCATAGCAATTTTACAGTTGAAACGGATAAATAAGCCCTGTCTACGCCTCACTATCTCAGCTGACTGGAAAACAAAGATCCACAGATAATCCAAGAACCTCATTTTGCCTTAGAGTTTCAGCCTCTTGCCCACTAAAACCCATCATAAAAGGGCTGATGTGAACTTTTCTTATCTGAATTTTCTCTTAATCCTGCTCCCTTCATTACTTGTCATTACAGGTGCTGATGAACACTAACATACCGCTCATGAGAAGCAGGAAGAAGGCAGGAGACACGGCAAAGGTGCCTGGGGAAAATCTACAACATGGGTCAGCAATCTCTAAAAGACTAGCACTGGCTTACAATGTTGGACAGAGGTAAGGACCAAATGACCTTGGTCTGCCTGACCCAAGACCAGCATCTGCTTTTTCACAAAGCCACACTGTGACATTCAAGAAATAATAGCAATAATAGAGGCTGGAGCTTTTCAGGTCAGTCAGTCCCTGGCTCAAACTCCTGCTCTGCAATTCATCAGCTCTGAGACCTCAGGCAAGTTACTTAAACTTGGTTTTAAGCCTCAGTCACTTCACGTGTAAAATGGGGGTGATAACCATGTACTTGGTAGGACTGTTGTATCAGAAATGCTATCTATTTAGAAGGACCGATGTAATAGCTACCATGTGTTATTATGTGCTGATACACATACTATGCCATTTAAACCTTCAAGCAGCTCTATGAGGGAGATATTCTTTCCCCCATTTTTAGAGGTAAGGAAACTGGGGCTTAGACCCATATTTACCCCAAAAGACACACAGTTGGTAGGTGCTGGGGCTGAGCATGGAGCCGGGGTTTGTCTGTTTCAAAGATCATGCTCTCAGTACCACTGCAGTGCCTCGTGCATGGCAGGTAGTTAAGAAAAGGTAGCTATGAGAATTCCACAAAGGCTTTCACGACCCTAACTCACAACAACCATGGGATGGGGACATTTATCATCCCATTTTACAGGTAAGAAGGCCAGGGCTCAGATAAAGACTCTTGGAGTTACCTAGATATGCTTAAACAGAAAAGGCTCTCATCTTTTAGTCACATAGATTTAAGTATTTATGGATAAAATTATATGATGAGTGGAATCTGCAGGGGGCGGGGAATGATTAGATGAAACAAAGTTGGCCGAAAACAAAATTGTTGAAGCTGAGTGATAGGTTCATAGGGATCCGTGATACTGTTCTCTCTACTCTTGTTTATGTTTGAAACTGCTAAAAAAAAAAAAAAAAAGATAGAAAGCAAAAACAAACAAATCACCTCCTCTCATAAACAAATCACCTCCTCTCCTGGACAATGTGTGAGGTAGAGAGATGGGTCTCAAACTGAGTGTATTCTGTCCCTCGAATCTACTGGAATAAATGCTTTAAAGCACCCCTCCTCTTTCCTTCCCTCCTATCTGGGCCTAGCCCTCCCTAAGAGGACCAGCATCATCCTGGGAGCCCAAGGGTGCTGATAATCCGAATTGAGGAGTTAGGAAAGTAAAGCAGTGTGCATTCAGGGTCAAATGGTGGCAGATACCCCTGCAACAGGGGCCCATGGGATGGGATAAGTCTTGCTGCCTGAGAGTCCAGGCAAGGTCCGGAAAGGAGGCAGGGGCTGGCATGTAGAAATTTAGATAATCCCAAAGAGAACAGAGGGATAAGAAAGAGAAAGAAGTGAATGAGGAAAAAATGAGAAAAATCAAACGCATGGACAGGAGAGAGTGCAGAGGGCTAGGCGCAGGGACAGATGGCCCCCTTATAATGTCCTGCCTAGGCTGTGCCCCTCATCTCTCTTTGGAATTTGGTACTGCAGCTCCTCATTGGTGTCCCTTCCTCCAGTCTCTTCCTATCACCCAGCCTCCACATTGCCTGAGATCCCCAAACAGAAATCTGATCTCATCTTCCCCTTGTGTAGTAAAAACCTCCCACAGCTCTCCTGCTTACTTCCAGATAAAACCTACAATCCTCAAGCTGACCCTCAGGGTGACTGACACGAACCGCTCGCTCCTGTCCGCATAGGAACACCCAGAGCCTGAGGTCTAGTGTCTCAAGCTACTTGACATTTCCCAAACATACAGGCACCTTTTCTCTTAATGTCCTCCCTCCCTAGACTGCACCCTCCTGATACACTCCTACAGGAGACCAGCTCAGATGTCACCTCCTGTGTGTGGCCAGTCCTCACTCTGCCCCACAGCACAGTGATAATAGGGTTCTATTATCACAATCCCTAACATTGCTCTCGGAATGCTAGTGTGGTCTCTAGGGCAGGGAAAGCCCATCCCTTATGCCTCCTCATCTATCCCAAGCCCAGCCTGCAGTGGGTGATATTCATATGAGGTAGCTATTATCACTATCAGTGACACAAGCAACACAGCCCCTGCCTGCCCATCACAGTGCCTGGCACAAAGTGGCTGCTCGCAGAGGCTGGCCAGCAGGCAGACAGGTGAGCATCGCTGAGCAGAAGGCGCCTCTGACCTTGGCTGAACAGTCTCCCTGTGGTGCCCTTCAGGGGTCTGATAAGCACAAAAGCAGCACTCCCTCCAACAGGCTTCAGGTGGCTGATTTAGTGCCGAAAAAGGCCACAACCATTTCCTTCCACACAAATGGGAAATGATTCCGACAGCTTGATGCTCCTCTTACCTCCATGGCTGCAAACCTATGATCTATGGGATCAGAGATTTCGTGTTTTAGAAGCAAAGAAAGGTCACAAGATGAACTACAGTAGACCATCTGCTCTGGGGTGAGAAAGAGACTTCCGTATTCAAATTTATTGTCCCTAATGCACTGGGCACCTGCTCCTCCTCTGAAAATCTATGAACCAACACAGGATTTTTATTTAACTTAGAATAAAACTAATGTCTTCTACCAAAAAAAAAAAAAAAAAAAAAAAAACCCATTGCTGTCGGCTTGATTCCGACTCATAGCTACCCTACAGGACAGAGCAGAACTGCCCCACAGGGTTTCCAAGGCTATAAATCTTTACAGAAGCAAACTGCCATGTCATCTCCTGTGGAGTGGCTAGTGGGTTTGAACCGCTGACCCTTTGGTTAGCAGCCAAGTTCTTTGACCACTGCGCCGCCAGGGCTCCTTAATGTCTCCTACAAGGAGGCGTAAAAAGCTAAACACAAACATGCTGACCAGCAGGTAGCTCAGGAAGCCTTCTGGTGGGTCAAAGGAGACCAAGTGCACTGCCCACAGTCTCGCAGGAAAGAGGCACTGGTGCACTCCATATTAAATTCTTAGCGACAAGGCTTCGTGGAGGAGAACAAATGCTCCAGAGATGTTTGCATGAACGCAAACGGAGAAAAACGTGTCAGGGGCTAGTGCTAGCAGAGCTTCCTCCTCCTACATTTTCATGGGCCTGCTGCCCCAGCAATTCCCAACACCACGCTTCTGACATTACAGCAGATGCTGCCCGTTGCCGCTACTGCTGCCGCTGCCGCCGCAGCCACACTAATCCTTCATCCACGGTTGCCAACGGAAATGTATGATTTCCATCAATCAGGACAGTGGACACCAAAATAGCTCATCTGACCTTTTCAAATACCAAAGGGTAGATTTAAAGCAGCAACTGGTAAAAGGTAATGCAAAAGTCTTTAGCTTTCCTTTGAAAGATGATTGTATACAGCCATTAACAGAGAAACAGACTGTCTATAGGATCAACAAGATTAATAATTGGGTAGAGACAGTTGAATTGGAAGTGAGGTCACCACCAAAGTTTCAAAGCACATACACGTGTGCACGCACGAACATACACACACACACACCCCTGTACATTAAAAATATATATGGCTCAGAAATTTCCTGGCACTGGATTGAAAACAATGTCAAAGTGGGAACTAGAAGTTCTCTGAGAGCATACTCACACATCAAATAAATGTGGATTCAATGTCCAACAGTAGTTGGATTCCGTAATACAATGAAGAGCTAATACTGCCACAGACTACAAATCTGTGATTGATGAGAAAACAGATCCTCTCCTAGGAGTCCCACATTCCATGGGATCAGACTTCTTTGTTTCATAACATACATAATCATCATCTCTACAGTCTTGTAAATCTTAGTCAATCACTGATACTTTAGGAGCAACAGGGACCCTTCAATACTTCATGGAGATTTTCTTTCTATAATTCAGCCCCACACAAAACTGCATCCCAAGTAATCTCATGAAATGTAGAACTCAGGTTTTTTCCATTTAAAAAAAGTAGTTCTTGCGTGGTACAAATGGTTTATACGCTTGGCTGCTAACTGTAATGTTGGAAGTTTGAGTCCACCCAGAGCTGCCTCAGAAGAAAGTCCTCGTGATCTACTTGTGAAAAATCAGCCACTGAAAACCCTATGGAGCACAGTTTTACTCTGACACACTGTTACTCAGACGCTATGAGTCGGAATCAGCTCGACGGCAACTGGTTACTGGTTCAATTACAGAAAACTTGGAAACAGAGAAAAGAAGAAAAGCCTACCACCTCCCTAATTCAATTTTTTATAATAGCTTTATTGAGATATAATTCATATACCATAAAATCCACCCTCTTAAAGTGCACAATTCAGTGGGTTTTAGTGCATTCAGAGAGTTATGCAACCATCATCATTATCTAATTCCAGAATATTTTCATCACCCCAAAAGGAAACCCTATACCCAATAGCAATCACTCCCCCTATCTTTTTCCCCCAGCCCCTGGCAACCACAAATCTGCTTTCTATCTATAGATTTGCCTATCCTGGACATTTTGTATACATAAAATCATACACTATATGGCCTTTTTTGTCTGGTTTCTTTTACTGATCATCATATTTTCACCTAATTCAACTTTTGTTAGCGCTTTGTTACATTTCCTTCCCATTTTGATTCTTTATACATTTAAAACTTAATCCTTTGCTAACGTTATAAAGTCCATCCTGGTTGTCGCTGAACAACTGACCCTTAGATGCTACCGTGGGTCCAGAAGCTAAAGGAGGCCTGTTTTGCTCTCTAAATGCAAGCCTATCATGTTGTTGTTGTTTCTAGTTGCCGTGAAGTCGATTCCGACTCGTGATGACCCTATGCGTGCAGAGTAGAACCATGCTCCATAGGGTTTTCAAGGCCACGACCTTTCAGAAGCAGATCGCTGGGACTGTCTTCCCAGGAGACTCTGGGCGAGATTGAACCACCAACCTTTCCGCCGGTAGTCAAGCGCTTAATCATTGTCACTACCCAGGGACTCCTAGCCTATCACAGTGGTCTAATTTTAACAGAAAGTGCCTGGGTAGCAGAGGTTAGGAAGATACTAAATAGATCAGCCCTCACAACAACCACATATACTAGATAAGATTTGTGGCAAAGCACAATACTAAACTAAAGAATACCAATTTAAATAGCAAGAGCTATCCACCATCCACTGAGCTTTATGTTTTGCAAACATTATCTCATTTAACACCTCCTCCCACTTTTAAAAGTGGGATCTTTATCCCCATTTTACAGTTGAGAAGGCTGAGGCTCAAAGAAGTTGGTGGAGCTAGGAGTCATACTGAAAACTGTCTGATTGCAAAGCTTTTGTTCTTTCCAGAAAATACAACACACCGTAATTTATTTTTAAATTTTCTACAGCGTGAGGGGTCATCCTGTCAGAATAAACCAATAAAAATTTTTGTTCTGTTTTTAAAAGACCAATATGTACTCTCCCCAGCACGTACCTGGTTACAGTCCAAATTCAAAATTCATTCATTTCAGAAACATGTTTGAGGAAGGAAGAAAAGAAACATTTAATGAGTCAAGCGCTATAGAAGCATTTTCCAGTTTGAGATTTAAACAACCCTAAAAGATATGTATTAGCCATAATTAAGGAAACAGGCTCACAGACATTATGTGACTATATCACAACTCTATTTGTCTTTCATTAAATTCCTCAGTCTAAGGGTTTCGTTTTAAAACGAAATCTATTCATCAGTCTTTTATTGAGACTGCCATGTTGGGCGCGCAGGATACCAAGATGAGTGTGCCCACATCCCCACCTTGGAGGGAGTGTGGAGCCAAGCTGGGGAAGGCAACAGCTCTCCAGGGCCACTGCTCACTCACAGGAAGCTTCTGTGCAAGTTAGGAAAAAGCACCCCTTTTTCAGAGCAGAAGCAGCCCCAGAGCCCACTCAGCTCACTGGGTGTCATTGTGCAGGGCACAACCTACCCAACGGTGCACAGCAGCCCTGCAGCTCTCCATTAAGTCCATACACCCCACCTGTGAAGGGTGAGATTAGCAGAGTGTACAGAGTGACAGGAACCCCAAGGGAGTGGTGGTTCTCCCTCCCCCACCTACCATCTCATCCTGCAGACACAACCTCCCTCTCATACCCCTAAGGACCAAATTGATCCAGACCATGTGGTGTAGTCATGCTGACACTGCAGGGAGGGGAGGCCTGCTCAGGGCCGGCAGTGGATGCAACCAAAAAGTAACAGTGCTTGGGATCCCCAAGCAGTGAAAGAATCCCCAAGTAGGGGTTGTTGTGGATTAAATCATGTTCCCCAAAAATACGTGTTGTAAATCCTACTATACCTGTGGTTATAATCCTATTAAGGAATAGGGTTTTCTCTGTTATGTTAATGAGGCAATACTAGTGTAGGGTGTGTGTCTTAAATCCATCTCTTTTGAGATAAAAACAAGAGTAGATTAAGCAAGCAGCAAGCAAACAAAGATGGGGAAAGATAGATGCCACACCAGATTAAGATCACCAAGAAACAGAAGCTGAAAAGAGACAAGGACCTTCCCCCTGAGCCCATACAGAAAGAAAGCCTTCTGCTAGAGCTAGCACCCTGAATTTGGAATTCTAGTCTCCTAAACTGTGAGAAACTAAATTTGTTTGCTAAAACCACCTACTTGTGGTATTTCTGTCTTAACAGCACTAGATAACTAAGACAAAATTTGGTACTGGAGAGTGAGGTGCTCCTCTAACAGACAGATACCTAAAATTTGGAAGTAGTTTTGCAATTGGGTAGAATCTGGAGGAATTTTGATGTGTTTCACAGTAAGCCCTAGACTGCCTTGAAAAGGCTATTGGTAGAATTATGTACATCAAAGGCAATTCTGATGAGGGCTCAGAAAGAAGTGAGGAGAGCTATAGAGAAAGTCTCTATTGTCTTAGAGAATACATATGGCAGAGTCAAAAGAATGTTGCTAGAAATATGGACGTTAAATGTGCTTCTTGTGATGCTTTAAGAGGAAATGATGAACATGTGATCGGATAATGGAGGAAAGGCAATGCTTTTTATGCAGTGGCAAAGAACTTGTCTGAATTATGTTCAAATGTTTGGTGGAAGGTAGAAATTGTAAGTGATGAACTTGGATATCTGGCTGAAGAGATTTCTAAGCACGATTTTAAAGGGGGCATGTGGTTTCTCCTTGCCTCTTACAGTAAAATCTGAGAGGAAAGAGATGGACTTAAAAATCAACTGTGCAAAACAAAAGTAGAACTTAAAGATTTGGAAAATTCTGCTGTACAAACTAAAAACATGTGCCCTAAAATTTTCAATAAGGACATGGCTATACAATCTTTTTTGAAAGAAATTAAGCCTGTGACTGATGGATCTAACCAATTGACACAGCAGAAAACTCAATAGCTTAGACTGAAAGGGGCAGAGAGACGACAAAAGGAAGGAAAGCTGTCTGCTTCTTGGAATTCTACAGGCAGGAAACAGGCCAAAGGAGATACATCTGTTTTCCTCCAAGAAAAGAAAAGGACCATCCCTGGAGGAGCTCAGAGATCAGCAAAACTGTTGGAAGGAGCATGGGAAGCAGGGCTACCTTGGTTTCAAAGGGTGGAGCCACAGTTTCCTGGGATTCAAAGGGTAGAGCCACAGCCTCCTAGGTTTCAAAGAGTCAGTTCTGGAGTATTCGGCTGCCATTCAGGTGTGCCAAGAGGATGTGGCAGCTGCCCAAAGCTGAGGCTGCCATGGCCAAGAGGCAGGAGAACTGATCCTACTAGGGTCAAGGGGGTGGGGTCACCATGGAGTTGGACTAGGAGAATGGGGCCACCCAAAGCCAAGGGAGCAGAGTTGTGTCCTAGCAGGCCTGCAAGGTGAGTCTGAATCCCAGGGCCAAGGGGCCAACACCCAGAGTCTGGAGGGTGGAGCCATTGCCCAGATGGTCTCAGAGAACAGAGGATTATTTTCAAGCCTTGAGAGCTAACAGTAATGTGTTCTGCTGACTTGCCTGGTGCCTATTATTCCTTCTTTCCCTCCAATTTCTCCCATTTGTAATGGAAATGTCTACCTTGTGCATGAACCACCATTGTACTTTGAAACAGATAACTTGTATTCTAGATTTTACAGGTTCACAGATCAAGAGGAATTTTGCCCTAGGGTAGATATTTGATATCTCATCGAAATTGGATTTAGATGATTCAGAAAGTGAGATTTGGACTTGGAGTTAAATCAGGCTTTTAGGATGATGTGATGGGGTGTTCTGCATGTAGGAGGAACATGGATTTTGAGGGGGCCAAAGGGTGGAATGTTATGGATTAAATTATGTCCCCCAAAAATATGTGTTGTAAATCCTACCATACCTGTGGTTATAGTCTCACTTGGGAATAGAGTTTTCTTTGTTATGTTAATGAAGTAGTATTGTGTAGGGTACATCTTAAATCAATCTCTTTTGAGATAAAAAAAGAGCAGATTAAGTAAGCAGCAAGCAAGCAGAGATAGAACAAAATAGATGCCACACCACATGAAGATCACCAAGAAACAGAAGCTGAGAAGACTCGAAGACCTTCCCCCAAAGCCCACAGAAAAAGAAAGCCTCCTGCTAGAGCTGACACCTTGAATTCAGACTTCTAGCCTCCTACACTGTGAGAAAATAAATTTCTGTTTGTTAAAGTCACCCACTTGTACTTCTGTTATAGCAGCACAAGATAACTAAGACAGGGGTCAAAAGCCAGAGAGGTCACATGAGGACTGGATTGTCCCAAAGACCAGGTAGATCGGAAGCTGGAATCAGGAAGCCAAAGCAGGTCAAAGCCAAGGGAATGTCAGGGCCTTAAGGGCCTCTGCTGAGGAGCCCGCTGTGATACTGCCAGGAGCCTAGGGTCCTCTGTGGGGGTCTCGTGTCAGGAATTCCTCTCACAGGTGCCTTCCACCCTAGACAGCTGTTCTTGTTACCTGCTACCTGCTGCTACTAAAGGTTCCCACACCCCCTCTTCCCAGCGTTGGGTGATGCATGAGAGTTGGGAGCAGCAGTTGTGGAACATCTGCCATGAAGGCCCAGCTCACCACCAATCCCTCAGGCTTGACACCATCAGCCACATGCGCTGAGCATCAAGCTGGGCAGAACACAGGCTCAGTGCCAAGTCATATGATAAAGCTTCACTTCTGACAAGGGCCTGTCCAGGCCCCCATGGGCTCCTGATTGGTGTAGGAGGATAAACATGACAAACAGCCCCTTCTAGCAGCTCCTCTCTACTCTACAATCTGATCTATGCCATGATGGGTATGTGAAAAAAGTTCAGGAGTAACTGGGGTACCTGGGGTGAGGACGATGGTGGCTCAGAGGACTCATCTCAATAAGTGTGGCATTTGAGCTGAGCCCGAAAGAGGGAGCAAAACCTCACCATGTGAGCAAGAGAGGAAGAAGGAGATTAGTCCAAAGGACTAATGGGCCACAACAACCACAGGCTCCACCAGACTGAGTCCAGCACAAATAGAGGGTGCCCGGCTACCACCACCGACTGCTCTGACAGGGATCACAATAGAGGGTCCTGGACAGAGCTAGAGAAAATTGTAGGACAAAATTCTAACTCACAAAAAAAGACCAGACTTACTTAGCCTGACAGAGACTGGAGAAACCCGAGAGTATGACCCCCAGACACCCTTTAGTTCAGTAATGGAAGTCACTCTTGAGGCTCATCCCTCAGCCAAAGATTAGACAGGCCCATAAAGAAATAAAATAGGAAAAAGAAAAAAAAAGAGAGGAAGAGGGAGCCTTTGGAGGAAGGGGGGGGCAGAAGCAAAGGCTCAGGGGCAGGGGTTTGCCCCACAAAGGGCCAAAAGCTAGAGAACTGTCCCTACACAGTGGGCTGTGGACCACCAGCAGGTGGCTTTCGGTGGTCAGGGAAGTAGTGTTAAAGAACATGAATCATTCTTCTTCAGACTCCCAAACTTCTATCTCAGTCTAGTGGTACAGTCTGCCCAGCCACCACCATTCCAACATCGAGAAGCTCCTTTGTTTACAAGAGAGTGGGCCTTACCTGGGAGCCTCAGGAAGCAAGGGTCTCCAACTAGAAAAACGTTGCTTTGATCTCACTGCAATTATTTATTTTTATTATTTTTATGTTTGAATTAATGTCAAATAATACTGGTTTTCAACTTACAGTAGTGATAAAGGTTGTTTAAAAGTAAATTTTCCCAAGTAAAAAACGTGAATCACCATAAAGAAAACATTCTATAAATAACAGTACAGGTGGTTCCTGGATAAGGACTGCACACCAAGCAGATGACAGAGGTCACCTCTGAGGAAACAGCAGGGCTGGGAAAGCGGGAGCTTTCACTTCAGGCAATAGAGACTTCTGTCAATTTATACAATATAAATCAAAATCAAACCCACTGCCGTCAAGTCGATTCCAACTCATAGTGACCCTGTAGGACAGAGTAGAACAGCCCGCATAGGGTTTCCAAGGCTGCAAATCTTTGCAGAAGCAGACTGCCATATCTTTCTCCCACAGAAATGCTGATGGGTTCGAACTGCCAACCTTTTGGTTAGCAGATGAGTGCTTAACGACTGTGCCACCAGAGCTCCTTATACAATATAGACTTCTGTATTGTCTAATCTTTTAACAGGAATGTGTCCATGTGTTAATACCTGTTCACTGAAAGGCAAACAAAAAAATGAAGAAACAGCTTTGGGCTGCCCAGTTGGCACAGAAGGCCAAAGAGATGGCAGCCTTTGGGGTCCGCTGTAGAGAGGCCCCACAGCACAGATACTACCCTGTCCTCTGATACCTTGCCAGATGGCTGGAGGTTGGGTGCTAGCACTGCCCCTTCTCCAAAGGCAGCTGTACTACCATCACAGAGCTGCAGTGGGCTCAGGAGGGCTGTGCCCAAAAGGCTGGTCCCCTCCCCTTCACCAACCTCCATCCTGTCTCTTGGTGGAGCTCTGAGGCAGGTACCATTTCATACCCTTCCCCCTAACTCCACCAAGTGTTTAAACTGAAGACTCCTGGGGACTTTCTCTCAAACAAGAGCACTTTATAAGGTTCAATGACAAGTACTCCCTTCTCTCTTTATCTGGTCAGCTCCTACTCATCCTTCAGAACTAGGTCCAGACAGCACCTCTAGGGACTATCTTTTCCCAGCCCCAATCCAAGTGGACTCAATGCCTGTCCTCTGAGCCTCCACAGTGCCTTGCATCCCCTTCTATCACATGGCTCCCTGGGTCTTCCTCTCAGGGAAGACTCACCAAGGGCAGTGACTATGGCTCACTCATCCCTAGCACTAAGCAGAGAAGGCATTTGGAAGCCTAGGAGAGGCTATCCCACCCCTGTACCATACTGCGACTGCCCGACTGTGTACCCAAGGCAGCGAGCTGCCCCGTGGACAGGCTTCTTTGCGGGGCAGGGTTGGGGAGAGTAGTGGGGGAGGCATTGCTGGAGTTTAATCTGTCGTTTATTTGGAGTCCACTACTACAAAAATGGTGGCATCAGACTTCATCTACCTTCACAAGGGGGAGAAGAGAGAATAGAGATCATCATCAGCCCAAGGCTGATTCCTATGAGGTAGAGGTCAGACATACTTCCTCTCTCCAACGTTTACCAATTCTGACACCAAATGTCCCTCCCATGGCTCTCTCTACTTCTTTGCTGGGTTCAATACTTCGTTGCAATGGTCATACAGAACTCACAGATTATACTCACAGTTATGGGGTTTATTAGGGAAGTAACAGGTTACAATTCAGGATCAGGAATGACTCAGGATACAGTTCTTTGGTCAGGACAGCTTTTCAGCTGCGCCTGCAGGCAGGCCTCTCCCTTGGGCCCTTGGCCTTCGCCCCTCAGCCTGACCTCTGCTCTGCTCAAGCAAGTGTTACAAAGCTCTTTAGCTCTGCCAATGAGTGCCCAGAGGCACCTCACTCTGCCAGCAAGCCTCAGCCCGAAGGTGCTCAGCTCTCTCATTCTGGGGGTCAGCACAACCACTATAGCTGCCTTGCTCCATTGGCCAGGAAGCCCACTGACGTCTTATACCAGTCTGGTTCTGCTACTGCTGTTTATCTGCCATGCTTGCTGCCACTTCTCACCATCTCATGCCTTCTCTGATGTTATAGCTGTCTCCTGGATCTAGGAGGTTCTCAGCACAGGGACCCCAGGTCCAAAGGACATGCTCCACACCTGGCTCTTCTTGGTGGTAGGAAGGTCCCTTCCTTAGCCTCTGGGATTAGCTCATTTTAAGCCTAACATGATGGCAAAACTGACCAATCCCCTCATTAGGGTTCCATACACTTTATTTGCATGGTCCAACCCCACAAGGGTTCCATGCACCTTATCTGCATTATTAGCAGGCTGTCCAATCCCCTTGGTGGGCCATAAACATCTTATTTGTATAGTCCCACTCAATCATTTCATGGGCACCGCAAAGATCATCATGGCTAGAAGTGCCATATTATAGTAATTCATTACACCGCAGCTATCCTTGGGGGACACCCATTTGCCAAGGGCCAAGATAATGCTACCAGCCCAATTGAGTGCTGTAATTTCTGCTCCGTCACCTAGCCACAAATGACCCTTCAAACTCCTCTGTTCTACCACTGCCTCTAAACCTGAAAGACTGGTGGCCACCCTCCCTCCCAACAAAACAATTTTGTATAACAAAAACAAGTACACAGCATCCCCTAGCAAATACGAAATGCAAAAATGAAACACATAGTCCATGGTACTGATATTTGGCCCTCCTCCAGAAAGGTATCCTCAACTTGGGTTCTGAACCATGCTGAGGGCTCTGTGGGGCTTAAAACACCCCAAAAACCAAAGCCAAGCCAGTTGTTGTCGAGTTGATTCAGATTTATGGTGACCCCATGTGTGTCAGAGTAGAACTATGCTCCATTGGGTTTTCAATGGCTGTGATCTTTTGGAAGGAAATCACCAGGCATTTCTTCTGAGGTGCCTCTGAGTGGATTCCAATCAGTGAATTGTAACCGCCAACCTTTTAGTTAGTAGCTGACAGCTTAACTGTTTGCCCCACCCCACGGACTCCTCTGTACTCTTAAGGGTGAATTAATCAGGAAACAGCAATTTACAGTTTCAGAAATCTTCAGAAATCTGCAAAGTGCTGGAGACAAGCAGCAATACCCTTGAAGGCACTTTCCCTGGCCCTAGGAGAACAAAGGGATACAAACACCCACCCCTCCTCCAAGGGATTCAGCGTCTATTTGGAAAGCAGAGTCCAAGTGGGCATAGAGCCTTAAGCACCAGGAGGTCGCAGGCCCAGGAAAAACTCCAGTACAATTTTTGTGACCTCAGTAATCTTTCCCCCAGCCCACACTCAGCACTATGCCCACCTGCCACCCCACAACCAGATGAAGCCAGAGAGGCATAGTAGGATGCATGCAGGCTTTGTTGTGGGGCCTCACTGGGCTTCGATCTTGGCTATGCACCTACTGGTTCTGAGACAGTCACAACAGAGATTAAAAAAAAAAAACAGCTGACATGGTCAGGAAGACTAAAGAGAAAAAGTTTACAAGGACACAGTCTGGTTCCCGGCACAATCTCCATTCATGCTGTCCTTTCCCCCTTCTGCCCCACACAAGGATGTCTCTCCCTAAGTGGTTAGCAACTCCCTGGGTAGGTACAGAACACTATTCTTCTTTGAATTCAAAATCCCACCCCAATCTACCCCTTGGATTTAAAGAAATAGATAGATAATCATTAAATATGTTTAAAACATGGTGTCAGTGTAGTGGGGCTTCTGGGTCAGCTGTGTGGTGGTGGGAGGGTCTAAGCTAAGAGATATCCTTCAAAATATGTGGATCTGAAACATGAACGAACATGAGGAAGGAATGTCAAGCAGGGGGAAAGAAGGTGATAGCAGAGGCAAGGAAGGAGGAGGAAAGGGCAGAGCAGGTGTGGGGTCTGTTAGAGTTGAGCCAGGAGAAAGCCTGATCAACAAGGGCCTGAATGCCAGGCTAAGTTTATTACGCATTCTAAAGGAGACGGGAAGCTCCAGGAGGCTTCTGAGCAAGAGGCAGATCTGTCAGAAGTCTCAAGTGGCAGCAGAATGCAGAAAGGGAGGGAGAATGGAAGGAAAGAGACCAGTGGGTGGCACCTGCAATGGCCCAGGGCCCGGACTAAGTTAGAGGAGGTGAAAACGAAGATGAGGAAACAAATGCTAAAGACATTATGAAGGAATAAATTTTTTAAAATGAAAGCTCCACGCTCACCCTGAGCTCTACATCGAAGGCAGGATCCACAGACCCTCCAAGGCACAGTGCAATGCCCCGTCCGTCTGCTTAGCCCTTCCTGATCACTCTTCTTTCTGCCTTTGCTCACCCCTGGAGTAATCTGTTTTTATGTTCAAAACGTACTTATGAAGTTAAAATAAGTGCATTTCATGGACATTTTGTCAGAAATGTGCCATTACAAGTGATATTTTTGGGTGTCAGAGTTAGACTCTCATCTGCTGGTGGTTCTGATTTGCCCAGTTGACAAGTGAGAAGACTGTGACACCAACAATTACAGAAACAAACTCAACCTAGAATCTGTAAATCAAGCTATTCTCTCCATCCATCACCCCACACTCAGCAAACAATACAGTTGCCACTGGCAGAGGACCCTCACTTCTCAAGCTGCCATTGCCCCAAGCACCAGCAGACCCCCAGGCTACATGGCCTTTCAAAGTGGCAGGTATGGAAAAATCATGTATCTGATTTCTTAGGACTGAGGGAAGAAAGCAGAAAGCCTCTTCAAAATATTACCAGGATTCACCACAGAAGAGTACATATTGTATGAGTTCACTTTTATGAACTTCTAGAACAGGCAAAACCAATCTACAGTAATAAAAGCGAGATCAGTGGTTGCCTCCAGAGAGGTGTGTTGAAGAAAAGCATGACTGGGAAGAGGCACAAGGGAACTTTCTGTAACAATGTTGATGTTTTGTATCTTGACAGGGGCATGAGTTACTGGCGTGTATGCATTTGACAAAACTCACTGAAGTATAACAATTAATATCTGTACATTTCACTGTAAGTAAATTATACCTCAATAAAAACTATTAAAAGGCATATATATATCCATATCTGTATCTATCTATCTATCCAGTTGATTCTCATCATTCACTGTAGTTATGTTCTATAAAATCGCAGAAAACACTGAATTAGTGAATATTGAACCATTGCTCCTAGGGGAAATACAGGGTTAGGTTCCCGCAAGCCTATGATCACAACATTATTCATCAACAAGTCAATATATAACCTTGTTAAATAAGACATCTTATTTAATATATATGTTGATTCATTAACATTGAACTCACAGCCAACAGCACTATAACACATGCCTGCATGAAGTTTATCTAACATATGTATTTTCTCTGTAAGGCTCATCAAAACCTTTTTGTGCTTAAGAACAGTAGGCAGCACTTTACCACGACACTTGGGGGCCATTTTAAACAGTAAAATCACCAAGCAAAAGCACAAAAATGCAAGAAACGTGGCACTAAATAGACCAGAACAGGATAATTGTTCACAGTATGAAAACTGAAAAAAAGAAGGCAGAGTGTCACCTTGTTTGACCTCGGCTGGGAACTTGCATGTCGGACAACTCAAATTTTTCACTGATCTCTGTATGCCCGTGAATGGCCATGAAAGCACTGCAAGTATTGATTTTGACACTACAGATAGATTTTAGAGAGTAGGCAAATTCGCAAATATGGAATCTATGAATAATGAGGATCAACTGCGTGTGTGTGTCTATATATCTGTATATATGCATTTAAAACTAGATTCAAAAGGAAGTAGAGTCTTCTATACAAGCTAAAGGTCTTAAAAAAAACTTTGATTCAGGCCTCAGAGTTACAGAATCCTCAAGCTCTAGGACAGGAAATGAACTTGTAGACTCTGTTGTTCAATCGCACTCTTTAGTTGAGTGAAAAGGTAGGACATGACCTACCCAAAGTCACACAGCAATCAGCAGCAGAGTGGTAACCAACCCCAGATTTTCTGAGTCCTAGCCTGGAATTATTTTCTTTGTCCTGGACAGGTGCCAAAAAAAGTTGATAAAAGGACCAAGAGTGATTTTATGAGCTAATTTTATTTGAGCTATCAAACCTGGAGCTAAATAAGTACCCCCTACAAAGCTGGTTTAAATGAGGAAATTAACTTTCAAACAATAAAAACGAATTTACTTTTCACAAGGCTGAATCAGGAACTGTCCTTCCATTAAATCGCAAGCTTACTACTATCTTGCTTAGCATTCCTGCTCATATACAAATATCCAAAGGACTGGCAAGAGGCCATGAGGTAAGAAAGACATTCAGGAATCATTAACTGGGTTCTTTCCCCAGCTTTGCTATTGACTCACTGTATGACCTTAGTAAATCACGTAGTATCTCTCGGCCTCAGTTTCTCCACCTATAAAAATGAGGAGGTTGGACCACATGCTGCTAAAAGCCCTTCCAGCTCAATCTTTTGGTTCTTTGAATTGCTGGTTTAAGAATTTCCAGGATTAACATGAGGGATTCTCACTCTATGGAAGCCACTAGCAATTTCAGCCTTGGAATCCCAAGTAACATCATTTTGCAGGCCTCATTTCCTATTTTGAGTAATGATGTGCCAGAACACTATATAATTTCCCCTTTGAAGAGCTGCAAAAGAACTCAACAGTGTTCCATCATAGGGCCCTGTCCTTGTCTGCTGCTCTCAAAGACTCCCAGCCCAATTCTCTGGGATGAGAGAATCAGTCTCTCTCCATTACACTCAATTTTAAAGCAAAACCTGAAACAGGATACTTGACGTGTCTCCAAGACTACGAGGCTTGTGCTTCATCAATGATTAAAAGAGCGGCTCGTAATGTCTGAAAAGCAAGCTGGTCACTTAGACAACTTAGCATCTGTTTAAATCCCCCATCTTCCAACACTGTAGTTCCAAAGCACACCCAAAGAGCAAGTAAAATACACAGGTCTTCCATTACTTAGAGGAGACTCTGTGAGATCATGAGAAAGCACATCCTTTGACCAAATGCTCAGAAAAATTGCTAAGCTGAAGAGGACATTCGTACACTGAATTACGCTAGGGGTGACTGAAACTAGGTGAATAAATTATAATAACTAGGGCAGATTTGAATTTGCAACAACTATTACCCAATTATTGAAGAATATTGAATATACCATGGACTGCCAGAAGAACAAACAAATCTGTCTTGGAAGAAGTACAGCCAGAATGCTCCTTAGAAGTAAGGATGGTGAGATTTCGTCTCACATACTTCGGACATGTTATCAGGATGGACCAATCCCTGGAGAAGGATATCATGTTGGTAAAGTAAGAGGGTCAGCGAAAAAGAGGAAGACCCTCAATGAGATGGACTGACACAGTGGCTGCAACAACGGACTCAAGCATAACAACGATTGTGAGGATGGTGTAGGCCTGAAAAGTGTCTCATTCTGTTGTACATAGGGTCGGTATGGGTCGGAACTGACTCGACAGCCGCAACAGCACCTAACCTAACATTACCTGATTTCCAGCCACCAACTTCATTCAGGTATTCTTCACTCAATTCCACCAATAATAAGTAAGCTCTACAACATAGTCTCTTCTGACATCAATTTTGGTCTTTTCTTTCTTTCCTGTCTTTTTAATCACCTCTTGCTTTCTTCATATATGATGTCCTTGATGTCATTCCACAACTCATCTGGTCTTTGGTCATCAGTGTTCAATGTGCCGAATATATTCTTGAGATGGCCTCTAAATTCAGGTGGGATCTATCCAAGGACGTACTTTGGCTCTCCTGAACTTGTTCTAATTTTCTTCAACTTCAACTTGAACTTGCATAGCAGCAGTTGATGGTCTGTTCCACAGTCGGCCCCTGACCTTGCTCTCACAGATAGTATTGAGCTTCTCCATCATTTCTTTCCACAGAGGTAGTCAATTTGACTCCTGTGTATTCCATCTGGTGAGGTCCACGTGTATAGTCGCCGTTTTATTGTTGTTGAAAAAAGGTATTTGCAATGAAGAAGTCGTTGGTCTTAGAAAATTCTATCCTGTGATTTCTGGTGTCATTTCTATCACCAAGGCCATATTTTTCAACTACTGAACCTTCTTCTTTGTTCCCAACTTTCACATTCCAATCACCAGTAATTATCAATGTACCTTGATTGCATGTTTGATCAATTTCATACTGCTGAAGTTGGTAGAAATCTTCAATTTCTTCATCTTTGGCCTTAGTGGTTGATGCCTAAATTTGAATAACAGTCCTACTAGCTGGTCTTTCTTGTAGGTGTATGGATACTATCCTATCACTGACAGCATTGTACTTCAGGATAGATCTGGAAATGTTGTTTTTGATGATGAATGCAAAGCCATTCCTCTTCAATTTGTCATTCCTGGCATAGTAGACCATATGATTATCTGATTCAAAATGGCCAATACCAGTCCATTTCAGCTGACTAATGCCTAGGATATCGATGTTTATGCATTCCATTTCATTTTTTATGACTTCCAATTTTCCTAGATTCATACTTCTTACATTCCACGTTCTGATTATTAATGGATGTTTGTAGCTGTTTCTTATTTTGAATCATGCCACATCAGCAAATAAAGGTCCCAAAAGCTTGACTCCGTCCACATCATTAAGGTTGATGCTACTTTGAGGAGGCAGCTCTTCCCCCGTCATATTTTCAGTGTCTTCCAACCTGAGGGGCTCATCTTCTGGCACTGTATCAGACAATGTTCCACAGCTATTCATAAGGTTTTCACTGGCCAATTTTTTCAGAAGTAGACTGCTAGCTCCTTCTTACAAAATGGATGTCAGAAGAGACTCTGAAAATTGCTCCTGATCATAGAGTAGCTAAAGCAATAGGGAGAAATGATAAAGTAAAAGAGCTAAAGAGAAGATTTCAAAGGACGGCTTGAGAAGACAAAGTAAAGTATTATAACAAAATGTGCAAAGACCTGGAGATAGAAAACCAAAAGGGAAGAATACACTTGGAACTTCTCAAGCCAAAAGAACTGAAGAAAAAATTCAAGCCTGGAGTTGCAATACTGAGGATTCTACCGGGAAAATAATAAACAACGCAGGAAGCATTAAAAGAAGATGGAAGAAATACATAGAGTCACTATACCAAAAAGAACTGGTGGGCATTCAACCATTTCAGGAGGTACATATGATCAAGAACCGCTGGTACTAATGAAGAAGTCCAAGCTACACTGAAGGCATTGGCAAAAAACAAGACTCCAGGAATTGATGGAATACCAATTTGTTTCAACAAACAGATGCAGCACTGGAGGCACCCACTGGTCTATGCCAAGATATTTGGAAGACAGCTACCTGGCCAACAGACTGGTTGTACTCACTCCAAAGAAAGGTGATCCAACAGAATGTGGAAATTATTGAACAATATCATTAATATCACACACAGGTAAAATTTTGCTGAAGATCATTTAAAAGCCGTAGCAGCAGTACATTGACAGGGACTTCCAGAAATTCAAGCCAGATTCAGAAGAGGATGTGGAACCAGGGATATCATTGCTGATGTCAGATGGATCTTTGCTGAAAGCAGAGAATAACAGAAAGATGTTTATCTGTGTTTTATTGACTATGCAAAGGCATTCGACTGTGTGAATTATAACAATCTATGGATAACATTGCGAAGAATGGGAATTCCTCAACACTTAATTGTTCTCATGAGGAACTTAAACTTAGACAGAGAGTCAGTTGTTTGAACAGAACAAGGTGATACTGCGTGGTTTAAAGTCAAGAAAGGTGTGTGTCTGGGTTGTATCCATTCACCATACTTATTCAGTCTGTATATTGAGCAAACAATCCGAGAAACTGGACTATATGAAGAAGAACAGGCCATCAGAATTGGAGGAAGACTCATTAACAACCTGTAATATGCAGATAACACAACCTTGATTGCTGAAAGCAGAGAGGACTTGAAGCACTTACTGATGAAGATGAAAGACTACAGCCTTCAGTATAGATTACACCTCAATATAAAGAAAACAAAAATCCTCACAACTGGACCAGTAAGTAACATCATGATAAACGGAGAAAATTTTGAAGTTGTCAAGGATTTCATTTTTCTCGGATCCACAATCAACACTCATGGAAGTAGCAGTCAAGAAATCAAATGACATATTGCATTGGGCAAATCTGCTGCAAAAGACCTCTTTAAAGTGTTAAAAGCAAAGATGTCACTTTGAGGACTAATGTGTGAGTGACCCAAGCCATGGTGTTTTCAATTTTCTCATATGCATGTGAAAGCTGGACAACAAATAAGGAAGACCAAACAACTGATGCCTTTGAATTATGGTATTGGCAAAAAATACTGAATATACCATGGACTGCCAGAAGACTGAACAAATCTTTCTTGGAAGAAGTACAGCCAGAATGCTCCTTAGAAGCGAGAATTGGCAAGACTTGTCTCACATACTTTGGACATGTTATCAGGAGGGACCCGTCCCTGGAGAAGGACATCATGCTTGGTAAAGTAGAGGGTCAGAGAAAAAGAGGAAGAACCTCAATGAGATGGATTAACACAGTGGCTGCTACAATGAACTCAAGCATAACGACTGTGAGGATGCGTCAGGACTGGGCAGTGTTTCGTGCTGTTGTGCATAGGGTCGCTATGAGTCGGAACCAACTCAACAGCATCTAACAACAACAACATAGTGGTTAAGAGCCCAGACTGGAGTCCTAAGTCTATAAACTGAATGACAGTACCTGCCTCATAGGACCTGTGGTGACAAAAGGGAATGATGCAGTGAGGTACATAACCCAATGCCTGGTGCAAGGTCATGCTGACTGGTGCTGTTAGCACCATCAGCATTAGCCTTTAAAGCACTGTTTTAGACTCTGTGGAAAAATCAGAGCAGACAGAACACCTGTCTTCATGAACATTTAGTCTAAACAATGCATGGGAAGAGCTATGACATAATATCACATTCCTATGTCACCTTTTAGTTACAAAGTGCTTTTATATACAGTTTATCTCCCTTAATCCTCTTAACAGCCCTGTAAAACATGAAAGAGCACGTATTCTTGTTCCTGGTTTACAGATTAGGAAACTGAGATCAGAACAGTTGGTAGACTCCCACAGGGCAGTGAAGAGAGGCAGGGATGGGAATGATTCCAAAACCATAAGTGCTAACTGCTGGAAGAGAACAAAGAGAGTTCAACGGGTACTGATGACCTGTGCTATGTATACAGAATCAGTTAAGGCCCATTATTGTCCAAACGCAAACATCATGCTTGCTGTCTAAAAGGTAATATAAACAAAAGGTCTTGAACCAGACTCCCTGGGTATGAATTACACCTCAGCCTATGTGAGCCAAGGAACCTTGAGCAAGTTTCTTAAACCTTCTAAGCCTCCATTTCTCCATCTGTAAAATGGAGATGACACCACTGACCTAATGGAGCTGTTCTGAGTGAAACAAATTTAAAAATAAGAAAATTAAGGTTTATCAAGGACTTAGCAAGGTGCCTGGCACATGGCAAGGGTGCAATAAGTGATGGTTAATTTTTTAGCTTTGAAAAGTGCTAGAAAATAAAAATCAATCAAAGGGAATCTATGAAGTGAGTAACTGCAGAGAATACTCTACCACGTGCTGTGAAGGTCATGAGGAAACAGAAAGTACACACCCTGCCCTCAAGGAGCCTCCAGTTGTATTAGGGAGATAACACATGACAAAATAGATGACAATAGGAAATAACATAAAACAGAAGGAAAGGAATCAACAAGTTTTGAGTTTATTTGTTGAGAACAGGAAACTGTGCTAAAGACTTTACACACATAATCTTCACAAAAACCTGTAGGGTAAGTTATATTATTGTCCCTACTTTATAGATGGAAGAAAGGCCTGGCAATCTATTTCTAAAATCAGCCAATGCAAACCCCATGGAGCACAAAAGTCCAATCCACAACAATGCATGGGGATGAAGCAGGACCAAGCAGCGTTTCATTCTGTCATGCACAGGGTCGGCATGAATCAGGGGCCAACTCGAAGGCAGCTAACAAAAACAACAGCTTATAGGTGAGGGAAGTGCCAAGTGAATGGTATGGATAAGAAGTGAATGGTATGGATAGCAAGGGAAGGTATGGATAACAAGGGAATGGTATGGATAAGAGGTGAATGGCATGGATAAGAAGTGAATGGTATAAATAACAAGTGAAAGTATGGATAGCAAGTTAAAGGTATAGGTAACAAGTGAAAGATAGGGACAACAAGTGAATGGTATGGATATCAACTGAGTAGTATGGATAATAAGTGAATAGTATGGATAACAAGTGCTGAACATCGTTCAAAAGTGGATGCAGCAATACATTGACAGGGACTGCCAGAAGTTCAAGATTCAGAAGAGGAGATGGAACAAGGCATATCATTGCTGAAGTCAGATGTACCTTAGCTGAAAGCAGAGAATACCAGAAAGATGTTTACCTGTGTTTTAGTGACTATGCAAAGGCATTTAACTGTGTGGATCATAACAAATTATGGATAACATTACAAAGAATGGGAATTCCAGAATATGTAATTGTACTCACAAGGAACCTAAACACAGACCAAGGCACAGTTGTTCAAACAGAACAAGAGGATACTGTGTGGTTTAAAGTCAAGCAAGATGTATGTCAGGGTTGTATCTTTCACCATATTTGTTTAATCTGTATGCTGAGCAAATAACACGAGAAGCTGGACCATATGAAGAAGAACGCTGCATCAGGATTAGAGGAAGACTCATTAACAAACTGCCATATGCAGATGACACAACCTTACTTGCTGAAAGCGAAGAGGACTTAAAACACTGATGAAGATGAAAGACTACAGCCTTCAATATGGATTACACCTCAACATAAAGAAAACAAAAATCCTCACAAATGGACCAATAAGCAACATTATGATAAACAGAGAACAGACTGAAGTTGTCAAGGATTTCATTTTACTTGGAATCACAATCAATGCCCATGGAAGCAGCAGTCAAGAAATCAAATGGCACATTGCATTGGGCAAATCTGCTGCAAAAGACCTCTTTAAAGTGTTAAAAGCAAAGATGTCACTTTGAGGACTAAGGTGTGACTGACCCAAGCCATGGTGTTTTCAATCGCCTCATATGCATGTGAAAGCTGGGCAATGAATAAGGAAAACTGAAGAATTGATGCATTTGAATTATGGTGTTGGTGAAGAATACTGAATTACCATGGACTGCCAGAAGAATGAATAAATCTTTCTTCAAAGAAATACAGCCAGAATGCTCCTTAGAATGGTGAGACTTTGTCTCACATACTTTGGCCATGTTATCAGGAGGGACCAGTCCCTGGAGAAGGACATCATGCTTAGTAAAGTAGATGGTTAGCGAAAAAGGAGACCCTCAAGAAGATGGATTGACACAGTGTCTGTAACAATGGGTTCAAGCATAACAATGATTGTGAGGATGGGTCAGGGCAGGGCAGGGTTTTGTTCTGTTGTACAGACAGTCGCTGTGAGTCAGAACCCACTGGAGAGCACCTAACAACAATAACATGGATAACAAGTGAATGGTATGGATGACAAGCGAGTGGTATGGATAACAAGTGAGTGGTAGGGATAATAAGTGAATGGTATGGATAACAACCCCCATGTGTCTGTCAGTTTGTCGTACTGTGGGGGCTTGCGTGTTGTTGTGATGCTGGAAGCTATGCCACCAGTACTCAGATACCAGCAGGGTCACCCATGGCAGACAGGTTTCAGCTGAGCTTCCAGACTAAGACAGAGGAAGAAGGACCCAGCAGTCTACTTCTGAAAAGAATTAGCCAGTGAGAACCTTATGAATAGCAGCAGAACATTGTCTGATATAGCGCCAGAAGATGAGCCCCCCAGGTTGGAAGGCACTCAAA
The DNA here is from genome assembly GCA_030035585.1 of Dugong dugon. Lineage (NCBI taxonomy): Eukaryota > Metazoa > Chordata > Mammalia > Sirenia > Dugongidae > Dugong > Dugong dugon. The sequence goes on from CM057460.1 coordinate 203,972,864, forward strand.
AGACAACTGGGGAAGAGCAGCCTCCTCGAAGTAGAGTCAACCTTAATGACGTGGATGGAGTCAAGCTTTCGGGACCTTCATTTGCTGATGTGGCATGACTCCAAATGAGAAGAAAAAGCTACAAACATCCATTAATAATCAGAATGTGGAATGTACGAAGTATGAATCTAGCATAGAACGCATAAACATTGATATCCTAGGCATTAGTGAGCTGAAATGGACTGGTATTGGCCATTTTCAATCGGACAAACATATGGTCTACTATGTCAGGAATGACAACTTGAAGAGGAGTGGCGTTGCATTCATCCTCAAGGTCTATCGTGAAGTATAGCACTGTCAGTGATAAGACAACATCCATATGCCTACAAGGAAGATCAGTTAATACAACTATTATTCAAATTTACGCACCAACCACTAAGGCGAAAGATGAAGAAACAGAAGATTTCTACAAACTTCTTCAGTCTGAAATTGATCCAACATGCAATCAGGATGTATTCATAATTACTGGCGATTGGAATGCAAAGTTGGAAACAAAGAAGAAGGATCGGTAGCTGGAAAACATGGCTTTGGTGATAGAAATGATGCCAGAGCTCGCGTGATAGAATTTTGCAAGACCAATGACTTCTTTATTGCAAATATCTTTTTTCACCAGCATAAATGGCAACTGTACACATGGACCTCACCAGCTGGAATACGCAGGAATCAAATCGACTACATCTGTGGAAAGAGACGATGGAAAAGCTCAATATCATCAGTCAGAACAATGCCAGGGGCTGACTGTGGAACAGACCATAAGTTGCTTGTATGCAGGTTCAAGCTGAAACTGAAGAAAATTACAACAACTCTACGAAAGCCAAAGTACGACCTTGAGTATATCCCACCTGAATTTAGAGAACATCTCAAGAACAGATTTGACATGTTGAATACTAATGACCAAGGACCAGACAGTTGTGGAATGACATCGAGGACATCATACATGAAGAAAGCAAGAGGTCATTAAAAAGACAGGAAAGAAAGAAAAGACCAAAACTGATGTCAGAAGAAACTCTGAAACTTGCTCTTGAACATCGAGTAGCTAAAGCAAAAGGAAGAAATGATGAAGTAAAAGAACTGAAAGGAAGATTTCAAAGTGTGGCTCGAGAAGACAAAGTAAAGTATTATAATGACATGTGCAAAGAGCTGGAAATAGAAAACCAAAAGGGAAGAACACACTCGGCATTCGTCAAGCTGAAAGAACTGAAGAAAAAATTCAAGTCTCGAGTTACAATAGCGAAGGATTCTATATTAATATAGAAAATATTAAACGATGCAGGAAGCATCAAAAGAAGATGGAAGGAATACACAGAGTCATTATACCAAAGAAAATTGGTCAACGTTCAACCATTTCAAGAGGTAGCATATGATCAGGAACTGAGGGTACTGAAGGAAGAAGTCCAAGCTGCACTGAAGGCACTGGCGAAAAACAAGGCTCCAGGAATTGACGGTATAGCAGTTGAGATGTTTCAACAAGCAGATGCAGCGCTGGAGGTGCTCACTGGTCTATACCAAGAAATCTGGAAGATAGCTACCTAGCCAACTAACTTGAAGAGATCCATACTTATGCCTATTCCCAAGAAAAGTGATCCAACTGAATATGGAAATTATTAAACAATATCATTAATACCACACGCAAGTAAAATCTTGCTAATGGTCATTCAAAAATGGCTGTAGCAGTATGTCGACAGGGAACTGGCAGAAATTCAGGCCAGATTCAGAAGAGGACGTGGAACCAGGAATTTCATTGCTGGTGTCAGATGGATCCTGGCTGAAAGCAGAGAATACCAGAAAGATGTTTACTTGTGTTTTATTGACTATGCAAATGCATTCGATTGTGTGGATCATAACAAATTATGGATAACATTGTGAAGAATGGGAATTCCAGAACACTTAATTGTGCTCCTGAGGAACCTGTACACAGATCACGAGGCAGTTGTTCAAACAGAACAAGGGTATACTGCGTGGTTTAAAGTCAGGAAAGGTGTGTGTCAGGGTTTCCTCCTTTCACCATACCTATTCGAACTGTATGCTGAGCAAATAATGCAAGAAGCTGGACTATATGAAGAAGAACACGGCATCAGGATTGGAGGAAGATTCATTAACAACCTGCGATATGCAGATGACAAAATCTTGCTTGCTGAAAGTGAAGAGGACTTGAAGCTGTTGCTGGTGAAGATCAAAGAGCACAGCCTTCAGTACGGATTACACCTCAATATAAAGAAAACAAAAATCTTCACAACTGGACCAATAAGCAACATCATGATAAATGGAGAAAAGATTGAAGTTGCCAAGGATTTCATTTCGCTTGGATCCACAATCAACACCCATGGAAACACCAGTCAAGAAATCAAAAGACACATTGCATTGGGTGAATCTGCTGCAAAAGACCTCTTTAAAGTGTTGAAATCAAAGATGGCACCTTGAAGACTAAGGTGTGCCTGACCCAAGCCACAGTATTTTCAATCGCATCATATGCATGCGAAAGCTGGACAACGAATAAGGAAGACGGAAGAAGAACTGACACCTTTGAATTGTAGCGTTGGCGAAGAATATTGAATATACCATGGACTGCCAAAAGAATGAACAAATCTGTCTTGGAAGAAGTACAATCAGAATGCTCCTTAGAAGGAAGGATGGTGAAGTTACATCTTACATACTTGAGACATGTTGTCAGGAGGGATCAATCCCTGGGGGAGAACATCATGCTTGGTAAAGTAGAGGGTCAGAGAAAAAGAGGAAGACGCTCAACAAGATGGATTAACACAGTGGTTGCAACAATGGGCTCAAGCATAATGATTGTGAGGATGGGTCAGGACCAGGCAGTGTTTCGTTCTGTGGTACACAGCGTCACTATGAGTTGGAACTGACTTGACAGCACCTAACAACAACAATAACATGGATAACAAGTGAGTGGTATGGATAGCAAGAATTGTGAGTATAGAGAGGAGACTCATCACATAAACAGGGCATCTGGGAAGGCTACTTGGAGGAAAAGGCGAAGGTTGATGGACAGCAGGATTGATGACCAGACGGAGAAGATCAGAGAGAATCTTCCAGGTCAGGAAGGTTGGAAGGAGCTCTGAAATAGGCACCAAGTCTGAGACTGATTTTTAAAGCCCTCTCTTCTATCCACAACAAGCTGGGTCAGAGGGAAATGCCTCAACATTATTTCTATCTATGCAGACTAGTAGGTTGGCCCCAAAATACTGGATGATTTGTCTGCTAGGTCAAGAGAAACAACAATCCTTAACTGATGCTTCTCTGAGCACTTATTATTCCCCCTTCTGTCTAATATCCCAAGTAAAAAAAAATAGATTATACGGATATATGCTAACAGCTATATTACAGCATATAGTATCTCCCAAGCATGGAAAAATGGAGAGTGAAATACACAAGTATTCCATTATATAAAATGAGAAGAATTGAATGAATTTGTAAGAAAGCAAATTATGATGATTTTGTTATCCTTTGCATTTTTCTATATTTTCCATATTTTCTACAAGGGTTGTAAAAATGGCATGTGGCAGGGGCTTCTGACCTCCTCTAACTTCACGAGAGAGAAGGAGAATCAAGATCAACATTTGCCCAAGGTTGATTCCTATGAAGCGGAGGTCAGACATGCCTCCACCCTCCAACTTTTTTACTAATTCTGACACCAGCTGTCTTAGGCTGGGTTCTCTAGAGAAGCAAAACCAGTAAAGTATATAAATCTATATACATATATAGAGAGACATTATATCTAGGAAACAGCTCACGCGACTGTAGAGGCTAGAATGTCCCAAGTCTGTGGATCAGGGTAGAGGCCTCTCCCAAGTCACACAGCTGCAGAAGCTGGCAAGCCCAAGATCGGAAGGTCGGAGAGCAGGGCTCCCGCTCACAGGCTGTGCAGATCGACGAATCCCAGGTTCGGCAGATAAGCTGACAGCTCAAGTCCCAAGAACGGGAGATGAGACGACAGGAAGCAGCCACAGGATCCAGAGACAGCAAAAAGCCAGAATGTCTGCTTATATACAGATGCGGGCCATAACCCCAAGGAGACTCCCTTTCATCTGACTGGCTACACACAGCATATTCAATCATGGGAGTGATTACATTAAAACACGGAGAATCATGGCCCAGCCAAGTTGACACACAACCTTAACCATCACACCAGCCATCCCTCCCATGGCACTCTCTACTTCTCTGCTGAGTGAGATAACTTGTTGCAATGACAGAACTCACTCACAAATACAGGGTTTATTAGGGAATTAACAGGTTACAGTTCAGGATCAGGCACTCTCAGGATACAGTTCTTCGATCAGGACAGCCTCTTCTCAGCTTTGCCTGCAGGCACACCTCTCTCCGGCCCCTAAGCTACTGCTGCTTAGGCAAGGGTTACAAAGCTCTTTTAGCTCTGTCAATAAGTGCCCAGAGGCCTCGGCCTAAAGGCACTCAGCTCTCTGGTTCTGTGGATCACTGCCATGTGCCCAGAGGCACCCCACTGCACCAGTAAACCTAGGCCCAAGCTCCACCAGTAAGCTCTCCCGTTCCATCGGCCAGGAAGCCCACTGTGCTGTCCCCCACTGGTATCCTGGTTCTGCTGCCTCTGCTGCTGCCATTTCTCTACTGCTGCTTCTCACTATCTCTCACCATCTCTGGTGTTACAGCTCTCTCTCTCTGTCTCCTGGATGTAGGAGGCTGTCATTGCAGGGACCCTGGGTTCAAAGGACACACTACACTCCTGGCTCTTCTTTCTTGGTTGTGGTGAGATCCTGCTTTCCTGCCTCTGGCATGGCTCGTTTTAAGCCTAGAAAGATGGCAAAACTGACCAATCCCCTTGTTAGGGTTCCATACACTTTATTTGCATGGTCCTACCCCCACAAGGGTGCCATGCAACTTATTTACATTATTAACAAGCTATCCAATCCCCTTGATGGGCCACAAGCACCTCATGTGCACAGTCCCTCCCAGTCATTTGATGGTACAAAGGCAATGGCTAGAAGGGCCATATTAAGCAATTCACTGCACCGCAGGCCACACCCTGGCTCTTCTAGCCATTGGCCCTTTCATATTTGAAGGATTAACTTCCCCCTCCCAATCATTTTACCAGTCCAAAACAATCATTAACAATCAGTCCTTCAGTAGGACAGAGTCCTAAGAGGGAGGATACTCATGTACCAGTCATTCAGATCTGCTGCGGGTATCTAGCTGATCTGGTTATTTTGGCTTCACTCTCTCTGGCCTCTGATAAAATTTAACTGAGAGATTATTCCCTTGCTCTGAGTCTCTCTTGAGATATCAACTTAATGCCAGATTTCTCCTGCTGCATAACCCATTTATTCATTCCTTTACCTTCAGCTATTATTTCTCCTTCCTCCCATTTGTCACTTATTTTTAACCAAACTTTTCCACCCTGGGAAGGGACATCAGCTTTAGCTGCTTGTGTTAGTCCAGATTGCTGGTAGCAAGACCAGTCTAGCAAGTGCTTCACCCAGTCTACTCCCATTCAAGTTGGGTAGGGTCATATAGGTACAACACTAGAGTGATATCTCGACCACTAGGCAATACGGAAGTATTCACTGTCAATCCCAATTTTGCCAGATGGGAGGAAGGTACAATCCATCCCATCTCACCCTTTGGAATTCTGGGATATAGGTTCAGAGGTACAGTTACAGTCTTTTGTTTAGGGATCACTCCTGTTTCCAGCAGCTGCAGCTGCACCCCTGGTCTTGGGATTGCAGCATCAGGCAGGAAAAAGGTAATTTTAAGTGATGTACGGAAGAACTGTACAGTGGCACCAGCATCCTCCCCCACCCCCATTTCCCCAGACTCCCAGAGAAGCACAGGAATCTGTCCAGTGGTGGTCCTCCCTGCACCACAATGGTACATGTTGTTTTGGGTTTTTTCACCATTTTTTTTTATTGCTGTAGTTTAAATGAAGTTTACATTTCAAGTTAGTCTCCCATACAAAAATTTATATGTACATTGTTATGTGACCCTAATTGCTCACCCCATACTGCGACAGCACACTTCTCCTTTCCATCCCTGATTCCCCATGTCCATTCAACCAGCTCCTAACCCTCTCTGCCTTCCCATCTCACCTCTGGACAGAAGCTGCCCCTTTGGTCTCTTGTATCTACTTGAGCTATGAGGCGCACTTCTCACGAGTATTACATTATGTCCCACAGTCCAATCCAATCCCGGTATGAAGAGCTGGCCTCGGAAACTGTCCTAGCTCTGGGCTGACAGAGAATCCAGGGGCCATGCCCTCTGCAGTTCCTCCAGTCTCAGTCAGACCATTAAGTCTGGTCTTCTTACTAGAATTTGAATTCTGCACCCCACCTTTCTGCTGCTACATCAGGGACTCTCTGTTGTGTTCCCTGTCAGGGCAGTCATTGGTTGTAGCCGGGCACCATCTAGTTCTGGTCTCAGGCTGATGAAGTCTCTGGTTTATGTGGCCCTTTCTGTCTCTTTGGCTAATATTTTCCTTGTGTCTTTGGTGTTCTTCATTCTCCTTTACTTCAGGTAGTTGGGATCAATTGCTGCATCTTAGATGGTCACTTGCAAGCTTTTAAGACCACCGACGCCACTCACCAAAGTAGGATGCAGAATATTTTCTTGATAAGCTTTGTGATGCCAATGGACCTAGATGTCCCCTGAAAGCATGGTCCCCAGACCCCTACGCCTGCTACTCTGTCTCTCAAAGTGTTTGATTGTATTCAGGAAACTTCTTAGCTTTGGTTTAGTCCAGTTGTGCTGACTTCCCCTGTAGTGTGTGCTGTCCTTCTCTTCGCCTAAGATAATTCTTATCTACTATCTAGTTAGTAAATAACCCTCACCCTCCCTCCCCACCCTCGTAACCATCAAAGAATATTTTCTTCTGTTTAAACCTTTTCTTGAGTTCTTACAATAGTAGTCTTATACAGTATTTCTCCTTCTGTGACTGACTACATTCACTCAGCATAATGACCTCCAGCTTCCTCCATGTTATGTTTCACGGCTTCAGCGCTGTTCTTTATCATTGTGCAGTATTCCATTGTGTGGACATACCATAATTTGTTTATCCATTCGTCCGTTGATGGGCATCTAGGTTGTTTCCATCATTTTGCTATTGTGAACAGCGCTGCAATGCACATGGGTGTGCATATATCTATTCGTGTGATGGCTCTTATTTCTCTGCGATATATTCCAAGGAGCAGGATAGCTGGATTGTATGGTACTTCTATTTCTAGCTTTTGAAGGAAGTGCCAAATTGATTTCCAAAGTAGTTGTACAATTTTACATTCCCACCAACAGTGTAAAAGTGTTCCAGTCTCTCCACAACCTCTCCAGCATTTCTTACTTCATGTTTTTTGGATTAGTGCTAGCCTTGTTGGGATGAGATGATATCTCATTGTAGTTTTGATCTGCATTTCTCTAATGGCTAACGATCGTGAGCATTTCTTCATGTGTCTGTTAGCTACCTGAATATCTTCTTTGGTGAAGTGCCTGTTCGTATCCTTTGCCCATTTTTTAATTGGGTTATTTGTCTTTTTGTTGTTGAGGTTTTGCAGTATCTTGTAGATTTTAGAGGTTAGACGCTGATTGGATTTGTTGTACCCAAAATTTTTTCCCAGTCTGTAGGTTGTCTTTTTACTCTTTTGGTGAAGTCTTTTGATGAGCATAAGTGTTTGATTTTTAGGAGCTCACATTTATCTAGTCGCTATTCTGATGTTTATGCATTTTTACTTAAGGTTCGTATTATGTTTATGCCATGTATTAGGGCTCCTAGCGTTGTCCCTATTTTTTCCTCCATGATCTTTATCATTTTTGATTTTGTATTTAAGCCTTTGATCCAGTTTGAGTTAGTTTTTGTGCATGGTGTGAGGTATGGGTCTTGGTTCAGTTTTTTGCAGATGGATATCCAGTTATGCCAGCACCATTTGTTAAAGAGACTGTCTTTTCCCCAATTAACAGACTTCAGGCCTTTGTCAAATAACAGCTGCTCATAGGTGGATATATTTCTGTCTGGATTCTCAATTCTGTTCCATTGGTCTATGTATCTGTTGTTGTACCGGTACCAGGCTGTTTTGACTACTATGGCAGTAAAACAGATTCTAAAAACAGGTAGTGTAAGGCCTCCTACTTTGTTCATCTTTAGTAATGCTTTACTTATTTGGGGCCTCTTCCCTTTCTATATGTCGTCTTCGCTGTTTTAACTACTGTGGCGGTGTAATAGGTTCTCAAATCAGGTAGTATGAGGCCTCCCACTTTGTTCTTCTTCTTGAGTAATGCTTTATTTATTTTGGGCCTCTTCTCTTTCTATATGAAGCTGGTGATCTGTTTCCTCATCTCATTAAAAAATGCCGGTGGAGAAGACTTCCAGCAAAATGGCGCTCTAGGCAGAAGCACCACGCCGTCCCTCCAAAGCAAAGATCCGAAAAACAAAGCCGAACAGAGAAAATAGCAATCCTAAAACCCTAAATCATCAAATGAAGAGATAAAGAACTCAGCCAAGCACCAAATGGAGTGAGAAAACTGACAGAGAAAGGAGAGCGAGGAAAGATTCATGCAGAGGTCCCCTATCAGCTAACGCAGCGTGGATCCGCCATCTTGGACTCATACTGGAGACCAGCAAACGGGATATGTGAAAGCAGCTTCATGGAGCTTCCGGCGGAGACAAAACAACTCCTTCTCATCTCTCTATACCTTCCTTTTCTTTCTGTTCACTGAATACCTGGTGCTGAATACCTCTACGCCTTCTAGCCAGGCTATACTGCAACACCTGAGAACAACTTCCCCAGAACTCACAGCTGCACCGGTGGGATCCCTGGGAACTTTGCAGTTCTTTTCCTTTCTGATTTTTATTTATTCATTCTTTCATTTCTTTTTTTCTTCTTCTTCCCCTTTTTGTTTTTCTCCATTTCATAGTCTTTCATCTCTCCACTCCAATGACAAGCTCCCCTAGCATTCTTTTTTTGTTTGTTTGTATGTTTTTGGCTCATGTTCCTCTCTCCCATATCCATTATAGCTCCACACATACAATCTCCCCCCTACATCCTGCCTACCTGCACCATGCGCTTAACATCACACCACCAAGCAGCACAGGCACAGCCTACAGGAACCTGCCCCGCACTGATTACCGACCCACCCTGGTAGCTGTAGTAAGTGCCACAAAGAAGCCATCCCAGTAACTCCTCTTCAGCTGGAACTGCCCTGCTGTACCATATCTGAGTGACTGACACTGCCAATTGGAGAAGGAGGTGAAAAGTATCATGCCCAAGGACGAGCAAAAAACAAAGAACACATAGCGCACCTGCTCAGACATAGCCAAATTAAAAAAAAAAAAAGGATGAAACAAACAAATCTATAATCAATAAATGAGAAAAATAACTATCGAATGTCCTGCAGACAGCAGACAATATCAAAACATTTACAAAAACAGGACAGGATGGTTCCAGTAGGCATCCAAAATAAAACACCAGATGACTTTCCAGTGGAAGAAAAGGCACTAGAACTACCTTATACAGAATTCAAATATCTAATACTCAGTATTACCCAAGAGTTGAAGCAAAAAGCAGACAAAAATGAGGAAAAAATAGACAAATTCATGGAAAAGGCAGACAAATTCAGGAATAATTCAGGAAAATAATGCAGGAACAAAATGCCAAAATAAATTCACAACCAGAAATTACACAAAAACAACAATAAGAAATCCAAAAGATAAACAACAAGATTTCAGAAATGGACGGTGTCATAGAAGGGCTGAGGAGCAGATTTGAAATGGTGGAAGACAGGAACAGTGGGATCGAACACAAACACTTGGATACAACTCTGTTTGAAGAAAACTCAGAAAAAGAACAAAGAAAAATGAAGAGACCCTGAAAGTTATGTGGGATAAATCAAAAGCAAAAAAAGAAAACAGAAAACACAGAGAGGATCATTGAAGAATGGCTGACAGAAAACTTCCCCAATATCATGAAAGATGAAAAGCTGGCCATCCAAGAAGCTCAATGAACCCCATATAGAAGAGACCCCAAAAGAAAATCACCAAGGCATATCATAATCACACTCGCCAAAACCACAGACAAACAAAGAATCCTGAGAACACCTTGTGAAAAACAAGAAGTCACATATAGAGGAGAAACAATACTTCTAAGCTCAGATTATTCGGCAGAAACCATGCAGGCAAGAAGGAAATGGAATGACATATATAAAACCTTGAAAGAAAAAAACTCCCAGCCAAGAATAATATATCCTGCAAAACTCTTGTTCAATTATGATGGTGAAATTAGGACATTTCCAGATAAACAGAAATTAAGGGAATATGTAAAAACCAAACCAAACTTATAAGAATTATTAAAGGGGGTTCTTCAATCTGAGAACAACTTCAGCTCACAGGCAGAATCTAGGACACAGGATTGTACCAGCCAGATACCAATCTAGGAAATGAACTCACAAGGACTACCAAAAACAAATACAAGAGGGAATCAGAGCAGTTAATCAGTAAATGACAACAACATCAGAACAATAAAAGAGGGAATAAACAGCATAGGTATAGAACCTTCTAATGGAGAGGAAGGCAAGGCGATACCAAGTAATAATAGACTTCTTCAAACTTAGAAAGATAAGGGTAAATTTCATGGTAACCACAAAGAAAGTTAACAAACATACTCATAAAAATAAAGACGAAAAACATAAAGTTTCAGCAAAAACAAAACCTACAAAAACAAAAGAAATGAAAAAAAAATCCACAAACAAAAGCAACTCAGCACAGGAAAGTAAGAAGAAAAAAGAAAACGTCAGCACCACAAAAAAAAAGCACTATAAAATGACAGCAACAAACTCACATCTATCAATAATTATACGGAATGTAAATGGACTCAATGCACCCATAAAGAGACAGAGAGTGACAGAATGGATAAGAAAACAGGACCCATCAATATGCTGTCTACAAGAGACACACCTTAGAAACAAAGATGTGAATTTATTAAAAGTCAAAGGTTGGAAAAAAATATACCAAGCTAACAACTACCAAAAAAGAGCAGCAGTGGCAATACTAATCTCAGATAAAATAGACTTTAAAACAAAGTCGACCATAAAAGACAAAGAAGGACACTATATAATGATTAAGGGTATGATCCATCATGAAGACATAACCATAATAAACATCTAAGCACCCAATGACAAGGCTCCAAAATACTTAAAACAAACTTTAACAACACTGGAAAGAGACAATGACAGTTCCACGATAATAGTAGGAGACTTCAACACACCACTCTCACTAAAGGACAGAACAACTAAAAAGAAACTCAACAAAGATACAGAAGACCTAAAGGGCACAATCAGCCAGCCTGACCTCATGGACATATATAGAACACTCCAGCCAACAGCTGCAAAGTACACATTCTTTTCCAATGCACATGGAACGTTCTCCAGAACAGACCACATCTTAGACCACAGAGCAATCTTCGACAAGATCCAAAATGTTGAGATAATTCAAAGTATCTTCTCTGACCACAATGCAATCAAGGTAGACATTAACAACAGAAAGAGCAAGGAAAATAAATCAATTACATGGAAACTGAAAAATACCCTGCTTACACATCACTGGGTAATAGAAGAAATCAGAGATGGAATCAAAAAATTCCTACAATCAAATGAGAATGAAAACACATCATAACAAAACCTTTGGGACACAGCAAAGGCAGTCCTCAGAGGACAGTTTATACCAACAGATGCACACATCAAAAAAGAAGAAAGGGACAAAATCAAAACATTAACTATACAACTGAAACAAACAGTAAGAGAACAGCAAAAAAAGCCCACAACAACCGGAAGAAAGGAAATAGTAAAGATGAGAGCAAAAATAAATGAAACAGAGAACAGAAAAACAATACAAAGAATAAACAAAACCAAAAGTTGGCTCGACAAACCACTGGCCGAACTGACAAAAGAAAAACAGGAGAGGATGCAAATAACCCAAATAAGAAATGAAATGGGTGGCATTACAACAGACCCAACTGAAATAAAAAGGATTATAACAGAATATTATGAAAAACTATACTCCAACAAATTTGAAAACCTAGAGGAAATGGATAAATTTCTAGAAACACCGTACCTACACTAACTACAACAAAGTGATATTGAAAATCTGAACAGACCCATAACAAGAGAAGAGATTGAAAAGGTAATAAAAAAACTCCCAACAAAAAAAAGCCCTGGCCCAGATGGCTTCACTGGAGAATTCTACAAAACATTTACAGAAGAGCTTGTACCAGTACTACTCAAGCTATTTCAGAGCATAGAAGAGGAAGGAACACTTCCAAATTCATTCTATAAAGCCAGCATAATGCTGATACCAAAACCAGGCAAAGACGTCACAAAAAAAGAAAATTACAGACCAATATCTCTCATGAATACAGATGCAAAAATTCTCAACAAAATTCTAGCCAGTAGAATTCAGCATCATATCAAAAAAATAGTACACCACAACCAAGCAGGATTCATACCAGGTATGCAAGGATAGTTCAACATTAGAAAATCAATCAACATAATCCACCACGTAAATAAAAGGAAAGAAAAGAATCACCTGATCATCTCAATTGACACAGAAAAGGCATTTGACAAAGTCCAACACCCATTCCTGATAAAAACTCTCAATAAAATAGGTATAGAAGGGAAATTTCTCAACATAATAAAGGGCATCTAAGCAAAACCAATGGCCAAAATCATTGTTAATGGAGAGAGGCTGAAAACATCCCCTTGAGAACAGGAACAAGACAAGGATGCCCTTTATCACCACTCTTATTTAACACTGTGCTGGAAGTTCTAGCTAGAGCAATAAGGCAGAAAAAGAAATAAAGGGCATCCAAATTGGTAATGAAGAAGTTAAACTGTCCCTGTTTGTGGATGATATGATACTACACATAGAAAACCCTAAAGACTCCACAAGAAATCTACTGGAACTAATAGAAAGATTCAGCAGAGTAGCACGATACAAGATAAACATACAAAAATCAGCTGGATTCCTATACACCAATAAGGAGAACGATGAAAAGGAAATCAGGAAAACAATACCATTTATAATAGCCCCTAAAAAAATAAAATACTTAGGAATAAATCTAACCAGGAATGTAAAAGACCTGTACAAAGAAAACTACAAAACTCTACTGCAAGAAACCCAAAGCGATCTACATAAATGGAAAAACATGCCATGTTCATGGATAGGTAGACTCAACATTGTGAAAATGACAATTCTACCCAAAGCAATTCACAAATACAATGAAATCCCAATCCAAATACCAACAACATTCTTCAAAGAGATGGAAAAACTAATCATTAACTTTATATGGAAACGGAAGAAGCCCCGAATAAGTAAAGCACTACTGAAGAAGAAGAATAAAGTTGGAGGACTCACACTACCTGACTTCAGAACCTACTATACAGCTACAGTACTCAAAACAGCCTGGTACTGGTACAATGACAGATACATTGACCAATGGAACAGAATTGAGAACCCAGATGTAAATCCATCCACCTACGGTCACCTGATCTTCAACAAGGGCCCAACGTCCATCAAATGGGGAAAAGACAGTCTTTTTAACAAATGGTGCTGGCAAAACTGGATATCCATCTGCAAAAAAATGAAACAGGACCCATACCTCATGCCATATACAAAAACTATTTCAAAATGGATCAAAGACCTAAATATAAAGCCTAAAACTATAAAGTTCATAGAAGAAAAAAATAGGACCAACGCTACAAGCCTTAATACATGGCATTAACAGGATACAAACCATAACCATTAACACACAAACCCCAGAAGATAAGCTAGATAACTGGCATCTTCTAAAAATCAAACACCTATGCTCTTCAAAAGACTTCACCAAAGGAGTAAAAAGAGAACCTACAGACTGGGAAAAAATTTTTGGACGGTACAAGTCAGGCACAGATCTAATCTCCGTAATCTACAAGAAAATCCAACACCTCTACAACAAAAAGACAAACAATCCTATCAAAAAATGGGCAAAGGAAATGAACAGACACTTTACCTAAGAAGACATTCAAGCGGCCAACAGACACATGAGGAAATGCTTGCCATCACTAGCCATTAGAGAAATGCAAATTAAAACCACAATGAGATACCATCTCACCCCAGCATTACTGGCACCAATCAAAAACACTGGAAATAACAAATGTATGAAGGGCTGTAGGGAGATCAGAACTCTTATGCACTGCTGGTGGGAATGCAAAACGATACAACTATTTTGGAAAATGATATGGCGCTTCCTCAGAAAGCTAGAAATAGACATACCATATGATCCAGCAATCTCACTCCTAGGAATATATCCTAGAGAAATAAGAGTTGTCACTCAAATAAACATATGCACACCTACGTTCATGGCAGCATTGTTCACAACAGCAAAACGATGGAAACAACCTAGATGCCCATCAACAGATGAATGGATAAACAAACTATGGTACATACACACAACGGAGTACTATGCAACGAGAAAGAACAATGAAAAATCTGTGAAGTATCTTATAACATGGATGAAACTGAAGGACATTATGCTGAGTGAAATAAGTCAGCCACAAAAGGATAAATATTGTATGAGACCTCCATTGTAAAAACCCATGAAAAAGTTCACACACAAAATGTAACAATCTTGGTTGGTCACAAGGGATGGGAGGGGTGGGGGGAAATACTAAATAGGCAATAGATAAGTGGTATCTTGGGTGAAGGGTGAGACAGTACACAATACAAGGGAAACCAGCACAACTTGTACAAGGAAAGGTCATGGAAGCTCCATAGATACATCCAAACTCCCTGAGGGACTGAATTGCTGGGCTGAGGGCTGTGGGGACCATGGTCTCGGGGAACATCTAGCTCAATTGGTATAACACAGTTTATAAAGACAATGTTCTACATTCTACCTTGGTGAGTAGTGTCTGGGGTCTTAAAAGCCTGTGAGCAGCCATCTAAGATATTCCACTCGTCTCATCCCTTCGGCAGCAAGGGAGAATGAAGAGAACAGGATACAAAGAAAAGATTAGTCCAAAGGACTAATGGACCACAGCTACCAAGGCCTCCACCAGACAGAGTCCAGTACAGCTAGATGGCGCCCAGCTACCACCACGGACTGTTATGACCAGGATCACAACAGAGGGTTCTGGACAGAACTGGAGAGGGATGTAGAACAAAATTCTAACTCACAAAAAAAATACCAGATTTACTGACCTAAAGGAGATTGGAGAAACCCCGAGAGTATGGCCCCCAGGCACCCTTTTAGCTCAGTGGTGAAGTCATTTCCGAGGTTCACCGTTCAGCCGGGGAGTGGACAGCCCCATAAAACCAAATGGGACTAATGAGGCACAGCAGTCCAGGGCCAAGGTCCAGAAGGTAGAAGGGAACAGGAAAGCTGGTGATAGGGAACCCATGGTTGAGTAAGGATAGTGTTGATGTGTTGTGAGGTTGTCAACGATTGTCATAGGGCAACATGTGTACTAACTGTTAAATGAGAAACTATTTTGTTCTGTAAGCCTTCATCTTAAGTGAGAATAGCAGCACAATTGGAAGAGCATAGTCAATGTCACTGAACTGTGCATGAAGAAATTTTTGAAATGGTGTATCTTTGGCTACGTATATTTTCACCAAAAAAAAAAAAAAAGGTCGAGAAGGGATAGGATTGACATGTTGTGGGGTTGTTAACCAATATCATAAATCAATATGTGTACTACTGTTTCATGACAAACTATTTGTTCTGTAAGCCTTCACCTGAAGTACAATTAAAAAAAAAAAAAATCAAGGAAAAACAAATGCCAGTGGAATTTGGATTGGGATTGCATTGTATCTATCTGTAGATTGCTTTGGGTAGAATTGACATTTTCACTATGTTGAATCTACCTATCCATGAGTAAGGTATGTTTTTCCACTTATGGAGGTCTCTTTCAGTTTCTTGCAGTAGTGGCTTGTAGTTTTCTATGTACAGATCTTTTACATCTCTTTAGATTTATTCCTAAGTATTTTATTTTCTTGAAGGATATTGTAAATGGTACTGATTTGATAATTTCCTCTTTGAGGTTGTCTTTGTTGGTGTAAAGGTATCCAACTGATTTTTGTATGTTTATCTTGGATCCTGATACTTTGCTGAAATCTTCTATTAGTTCCAGTAGTTTTCTTGTGGATTCTTTGCGGTTTTCTGTGTATAACATCATACCATCTGCAAATAGAGACACTTTGACTCCTTCCCTACCAATTTGGATGCCCTTTGTTTCTTTTGCTCTGGCTAGGACCTTCAGCACAATGTTGAATAAGAGTGGTGATAGAGGGCATCCTTGTCTGGTTCCTGTTCTGAAGGGGAATGCTTTCAAAGTCTCTCCATTTAGGATGATGTTGGCTGTTGGCTTTGTATAAATGCCCTTAATTATATTGCGGAATTCCCCTTCTATTCCTGTCTTGTTGAGAGTTTTTATCATGAATGGGTGTTGGACTTTGTTGAATGCCTTTTCCGCATGGATTGATTAGATCATGTGGTTCTTGTCTTTTGTTTTACTGATGTGACGGATTACATTGATTGTTTTTCTAATGTTGAACAATCCCTGCATACCTGGTATAAATCCCACTTGATAATGGTGAATTATTTTTTTGATATGTTGCTGAATTCTATTGGTTAGAATTTTGTTGAGGATTTTTGCGTCTATGTTCATGAGGGATATTGGTCTGTAATTTTCTTTTTTGTGGTGTCTTTACCTGTTTCTGGTATCAGGGTTATGCTGACTTCATAGAATGAGTTTGGGAGTATTCCATCCTTTCGTATGCTCTGAAATACCTTTAGTAGAAGTGGTGCTAACTCTTCTCTGAAAGTTTGGTAGAATTCTCCAGTGAAGCCATCTCAGCCAGGGATTTTTTTTGTTGGGAGTTTTTTAATAACCTTTTCAATCTCTTCTTTTGTTATGGGTTTATTTAGTTGTTCTACCTCTGTTTCTGTTAGTTTAGGTAGGTAGTGAGTTTCTAGAAATTTTTCCATTTCCTCTAGGTTTTCAAATTTCTTAGAGTACAATTTTTCATAGTAATCTGTTATGATTCTTTTAATTTCAGTTGGGTCTGTTGTGATATCACCCACTCATTTCTTATATGGGTTATCTGCTTCCTCTCCTGTTTTTCTTTTGTCAGTTTGGCCAGTGGTTTATCAATTTTGTTGTTCTTTTCAAAGAACCAGCTTTTGGACTTGTTAACTCCTTCAGTTGTTTTTCTATTCTCTATTTCATTTAATTCTGCTCTAATTCTTACTATTTCCTTTCTTCTGGCGCCTGAGGGCTTCTTTTGCCGCTGTCTTTCTACTTGTTCCAGTTGTAGGGTTAATGTTTTGATTACGGCCCTTTCTTCTTTTTGGATGTGTGCATTTACTGCTATAAGCTGACCTCTGAGCACTGCTTTTGCTGTGTCCCAAAGGTTCTGGTAGGATGTTTTTTCATTCTTGTTTGAGTCTATGAATTTCTTTATTCCATCCTGAATTTCTTCTATAACCCAGTAGTTTTTGAGCAAGGTGTTGTTCAGTTTCCATGTGTTTGATTTTTTTTTTTTCCTTGCTTTCTGTGTTGTTGATTTCTAGTTTCATGGCTTCGTAGTCAGAAAAGATGCTTTGTAATATTTCAATGTTTTGGATTCTGTTAAGGCTTGCTTTATGGCCTTATATGCCGTCTATTCTGGAGAATGTTCCATGTATGATGGAAAAGAAAGTATACTTGACTGCTGTTGGGTGGAGTGTTCAGTATATGTCCATGAGATCAAGTTGGTTGACTGTAGCATTTAGATCTTCCACCTTCACTGAGCTTCTTTCTGGATGTTCTGTCCTTCACTGAAGTGGTGTGTTGAAGTCTCCTACTATTGTTGTGGAGGTGTCTTTCTCTCTTTTCAATGCTGTTAGAGTTTGTTTTATGTATTTTGGAGCCCTGTCATTGGGTATGTAAATATTTATTATAGTTATGTCCTTCTGGTGTATTGACCCTTTAATCATTATATAATGTCCTTCCTAATCCTTTGTGGTGGATTTTACTTTAAAGTCTATTTTGTCAGAGATTGATATTGCCACTTCTGCTGTGGTTTTTTTTTTTTTTTTTTTTTTTTTGTGTTGTTTGCTTGATATATTTTTTCCATCCTTTGAGTTTTAGCCTGTTTGTGTCTTTAAGTCTAAGGTGTGTCTCTTGTAAGCAGCATATAGATGGATTGTGCTTTTTTATCCAATCTGCCACTGTCTCTTTATTGGTGCATTTAGCGTAACATTCAGTGTAATTATTTATAGGTATGAGTTTAGTGCTATCATCCTGTGTCTTTTTGTGTGCTGTTCACAGTTTCTTTGTTCCCGTTAATTTTCTGTGCTGAGTCATTTTTCTTTATGTATTTTCTTTTTATCTTTTTCATTGTTGTTGATTTTGTGTTTGCTGAGTCTTTGTATTTTTCTAGTTTTTTATTTTTATTTGTAGGATTATTAGTTTCCTTTCTGGTTACCTTAATATTTACCCCTGTTTTTCTAAGTTTATACCAGTCTTTAATTTCTTTATATTGCCTTGACTTCCCCTCCATATGAAAAAATCTATGTCTGCATTTTTTAAGTCCCTCTTTTTTGTTTTAATGTCCTTTTTTACATATTGATATCTCTGTTTCCCTATTTTCAATGTTTTAGCTTTGATGTATTTTCGACTTCCCTATTTGAGTCACTATCTGGTTGCTCTGTCCTGTGTTCTAGTCTTGCGTTGTTATCTGATGTAATTGATTTTCTAACCAGGGGACTTCCTTTAGTATTTCTTGTAATTTTGGTTTGGTTTTTGCAAATTCCCTAAACTTCTGTTTATCTGGAAATGCCCTAATTTCACCATCATATTTGAGAGACAGTTTTGCTGGATATATAATTCTTGGCAGGCAGTTGTTTTTCTTCAAGGCTTTATATATGTCATCCCATTGCCTTCTTGCCTGCATGGTTTCTGCTGAGTAGTCCGTGCTTATTCTAATTGACTCTCCTTTGTAGATTAATTTTTGTTTATCCCTAGCCACTCTTAAAATTCTCTCTTTATCTTTGGTTTTGGCAAGTTTGATTATAATATGCCTTGGTGACTTTCTTTTGGGATCTACCTTATGTGTGGTTCGATAAGCATCTTGGATAGGTTTATCTTCTCATCTTTCATGGTATCAGGGAAGTCTTCTGTCAACAAATCTTCAACAATTCTCTCTGTACTTTGTTATCCCCCTGTTCTAGTACTCCAATCACTCGTAGGTTATTTCTCTTGATAGAGTCCCACATGACTCTTAGAGTTTCTTCATTCTTTTTAATTCTTTTATCTGATTTTTCCTCATATAATTTGGTTTCGAGTGCTTTATCTTCATTGTCACTAATTCTGACTTCTACTGCCTCAATTCTGCTCCTACGACTTTCTACTGAGTTGTCTAATTCTGAAATTTTATTGTTAATCTTCTGGATTTCTGATTGCTGTCCCTCTATGGATTCTTGCAGCCTATTAAATTTGTCATTATGCTCTTGAATAACTTTTTTAAGTTCCACTACTACTTTGTTTGTATATTCTTTGGCTGTTTCTACATTTTGATGAATTTCCTTTCTAATTTCTAGAAGAGTTCTGTAGATTAATTTTTTGTATTCTGCTGCTGGTAATTCCAAGATATTCTCTTCCTCCAGAGAATTTATTGATTCTTTATTTTGGAAGCTTGCTGGAGCCATCATGGACTACCTCTTTATGTGATTTGATATTGACTGTTGTTTCCGAGCCATCAATAAGTTATTATAATTTTATTTTATATTTGTTTAGTGTGTCCTAGCTTCTTGTTTTGTTTTGTTTTGATATGGCCAAATAGGCTGCTCGTGTGTGCTAGTTTGATTATTGGCACCTTTGAAGCTCTAATGTCCTGTCACCAGGTAGTTATTTCTGTAACTAAGTATGTGCATACAGGAGTCTGTTAAATTTTCCTGTATGGATTCAGCTCATGTGTACAGGCAGTTGGTCACCAAGTGTGTGGTGCAGGCTCTCACCTACGGTCTTAGAGAGGCATGGGTGATTGGCGTAGGCACAGGTATCTGGCTACGGTAGGGGGTCACGCGCTGAGCAAGGCAGGGGGCTGATGGCTGCCCCTGACTGTCTGAAAGGAAAGCATGTCCCTGTTCCCTAGAGTGAGTAGGTAGGTGAGTTTTGCAGCCAGACTATGAGCACCCTACTCTGTTGGCTGTAAAGACTCGGGGGCACCACTTATTCTTGGACCCCTGTAGCAGGTGGCTAGGTGGTGTAGGTGGAGCCACCAGTCCTCAAGCCCCTGATGCTGACCGGTAAGGTGTCTGCTTAAAGGGCACAGCTGTGTCAAGCATCACAAATCTGCCATTTCACAGCTGAAACAGCTGAAGTTAGACTTCAGGTGTTTACCCTGTTGTACTGTGGTAGTGAGCACTTACACTATTGAGATGGGTCCATGCAAGTCTATACAGGGGTGGAAGGCACTCAAAGTCTGCAGACCCTTTATGCCTGTGCCTAGGCAAAGGAGCTGTGCCAACCCTGAGTTCCTGGCTTAGGGGAGCCATTAGCTTATTTTTTCCCATTTGTTAATTTGTTCCCCCTCCAAGGCCAAGAGAATGAGCCAGGGCACATTATGGGATCTACTTCTGGCCCAGGGGACTCAGAGATTTTGGAAGCCGGTCGGACTGGTGTAGAGTGGGGAGGGAGGAGGTAAAAGGGAGAGAGGTTTTTCCCAAATGGGTTTTGTTGTTTTTTTTTAAATCCCCACGAAAAGGCCACACACATGTACTTATCTTTAGCCACTCGGGAGCTGCTTTTCACTGGTTTGGAGTGTCCAAGAAGAACCTCTGCTGCTGGATCTCTCTCGACGTGGAAACTGCCTCCCAAGCACACATGCAGAGCTATATGACCGCTTCACTGTGCACCTCGAGCTGGTCCAGGCTGAAGAGCTGTGGCTCCCACCGAGTCCAGTCTGGCACTCCTCACTTCTTCCGAATCATCTCCCTCTCCCCCTGCCACTCAGTCCGATTCCTCAACTTTGCCTTGTTCAGGGCTCCTAGATATTCACATACAATCAAATCACTTGTTTTTCCAGGTCTTTGTTGTAAGAGGGATATAGGAAACCATCTGACTACTCTGCCAACTTGGCCCCGCCTCCTACATGTTGTTTTTTAAGAAGCACAATTAATGAGAATTTTAAATATCTCAGAGAGCCTACCTCTCAGCAGTGGAACCCTTTCAGAAAAGCCCTGCAAATATTTCATCCTTGTCTTTATCAATGGTAAGCAGAGTGGGATGAGGAGAGGCTGACCGCGCCACATGGCTCTCAGTGCCTGTGCTTTCTAAACAGGTCAGGTAATTAAGGACCAGTGTTGTCAGAACCCCAGACTTCTTCATAATATCCCATCAACCTGTCTGCCCTTCCCCATTTATGTGGCCTCCAAGCTCCCCTGATGAAGGCTCACACAGAGTGCCCCTACCCCAGCCTCCAACGGCCCTGACCTAGAGGAGTCAGCACTGTCCACTGTAGGCTTCTTTGTGGGACACCAGTTCTGCACAGATGGGGATTTGATGGTAAGAGAGAAGAATGACCTTTTGGTGTCTGCGAGGTGAAGTCTCCCTGCCTCTGTAAATGACATTTATGCCACTCCCGTCCCTCGACACCTTTCATGGCCCTCAGTGCCACCACTGGAAGAGCCCACACTGTTTGACCCAGCATTTAAAGCCCTCCACAATCAGGCCTTGTCTTACCTTTCCAGTTTCTCAACTCTCCCCTTCTCTAGGCTAGTAGAACCAATTCCAATTACCCCTACCTGCCTCTTAACATGCAGTCTTGGCTCAAACTGTTGTCTTTGCCAAGACAGGGTTAACATTATGGATCTAAGCCTCCTTTTCCATTTCTACACGAACCAAATCCCACCCATGTGTCAAGGCCCTGCCCAGGGGCCACCACCTGCTCAGAGTCTTCCTGAGTTCCTCCTCGCTTCCATCCTGCTCCCCACCTCTCCCTTGCTGAGGGCAGCACAACATAAAGGACACCAGCTCTGGAGCCAGGATGCCTAGGTTCAAACACCAGGTGTATGACCTTAGATAGGGTAAATAACTGCTCATTGCCTCAGTGTCCCCATCTACAAAATGAGGATAACAGCAGTACCTGACTCACAGCGCTGTTGTGAGGATTAAATGACAGCAAGACATACAAAGCAACTACTGCAGTCTCTGACACATACTAACACAATACTGAACTTCAAAACAAAACAAAACACCTTCAGCTACTATTAACACTACTGGGAGGCAGTGGTGGTTCTGTGGTAGAGTTCTTGCCTTCCCGTGCAGGAGATCCAGTTCAATTCTGGCCAATACACCTCATGCATAGCCACCATCCATCCGTCAGTGGACACTTGTGTGTTGCTATGATGCTAAACATGTTTCAGTGGAGCTTTTAGGCTAAGATGGACTAGGAAGAAAGGCCTGGAGATCTACTTTTGAAAATTAGCTAATGAAAACCCTATGGATCACAACAGTCCAATCCTCAACCAATCATATGTGGATGGCACAGGACCAGGCAGCACTTCATTCTGTCATGCATGGAGTTGCTGTGAGTTGGGGGTCAACTATACAATAACAACAACGACAACTAGAGGTGACCCCTCCCCTCCTTCAGTTTCTTACCGCATTCATCAGTCCAATCTGTGGCACCACTTTCTACCTTATCTGATTTAGGTACCTGTCTTAGCTCCCATACTAGACCACAAGTCTGGTAAATGCTTAGTTTGTCCACCAGAAAACCCACGTTGAATGTTTGAGGGAAGATAAAGAAGAGATTCAAGAAGCAGAAATTTTAATCTAGAGCAGCAGCTCTCAAAGTGTGGCCCCTGGACCAGCAGCATCAACATCACTTGGAAATTTGTTAAAATACAGACTCCTAGGCCTCATACCCCAGTGTACTGAAATTCTGGGGTGAGGGCTGGCAATCGGTGTTTTAACAAGCCCTTCAGGTGATTCTGGTGATCCTGAATCCGGGATCTGTAGAGCAAGAAGCAACATGGCAGAACAAAATGAGCACTAGCCCAAGAGGGGGTTCTAGGCTTACCTCTGGCATTGACCTTGCACAAATCTCTTAACTTCTCAAAGCCTCAATGTCCTTATAAGCAATACAAGGACAATAACACCCAAATAATTAAATGTTGTGATATGAGATCCCATGTACAGGGTTTGCATATAGTAGGTGCTTAATAATCATAAGTTACTCTCACTTCTCTTCCTGTGTATCTCACTGGGTTGTGAAGACTAAATAAAATGACTGGAAGCAAAGGGCCTTGTGAACTGCCAAATGCCATAGTAATCTGAGGGACAGCTATTATTCTGAGTACAAACAGCCAGACTAGAGTTATATACCTAGCATTACAGGGCATTATTAAGTAGTTTATGTTCAGCACCACAGAATCTACAAAAACAAATTACGCAACAGAATATCAGCTTCCTACATATTTATTCAAACAGAAGTTGGAAAAGAATAAATGAGCCTCTCTTTTTTTCTCCTCTATTCTGGTCAGGGAGCCCTGGTGGTGCATCGATTAAGAGTCTGGCTGCTAACCAAAAGGTAGGCAGCTCAAATCCATCAGCTGCTCTTTGGAAACCCTAGGTGGCAGTTCTACTATGTCCAATAGGGTTGCTATGAGTCACAATTGACTTGATGGCAATGGGTTTGTTTGTTTTTTTAATTCTGGTCAAGTCAGTATTAACTAACTACTCCCTGATCTTTGAATCTAAGTTTTTCTCTTGGAAAAACGATTATCTGAAATTTCTTCCAGCCACCACAAACTGCAAACATTTGCAAAGCGCCACGGACCTGGCATTGGGAACTCCTGGAGTATGACATCCAACTCAGACTGGTTGTGGAAAGTGGCTCCTGAGTGAAAGGTGAGACAGAGAAGTGATGTGAGAAGCTAGGAAGTGTGAATGGAAGAGAAAGCTATTTCCTAATTCTCTTTACTGAAACAGGTTTCAAAATGTTACTGTCTTAATCGCAGCCCTCCACAACCACTCGAGTTGGATCTAATACACTGGGAGTTCCCAACGCCAGGTCCTTGGTATTATAATCCCCTGCACCCACCCTGCAGGTGGGGACCATCTGTCTTGAAGACCATTGCACCTCCTGCACCAGCATAGGAAAACCAACAGCACCATTTTGAATATTTGTGTGAGGCCCATGCATGACAAAGAGTAATAAATCCTCTAGCAACCACTCAATTATACAACCCTAACACTTTGCAGGAAACCCTGGTGGCGTACACATTGAACACTTTGTAGTTCAATGACACCTTTAGGGAGTGTGTTACCACTACAGAAGGCTCCCCATGAGCAGTTCTTTAATATTTGTATCCCCAGAGGTTTGCGCAGGCCTGGCCCCAAGAGACGCTCATAAATGCCTACTAAATTGGACTGATGAATTGGAATTCCCGTATTGAGGTACAAGGCTGTATGCAGCTGTTAAGAGGTATTACTTTTCCAGTGAGGAAAGTGAGGCCCAAAGAGACTAAAAGTTCAAATTATTGAAAGAATGTAGCCCTTGATGCCAACCAACCAGAACGGGGCTCTGTCCGTCACCCAAGCCCTACTTGCCTCTATACCCTCCAGCACCTCTGCTCCACTCAGACTAGTGTCCACATGTGTGGTCACGCCTACTTCCCTGCCTTGTCCCTGTCTCTAGGCACGAGGCATCCTTCTCTCTCTGCCTGTGGAATTCCCACCCATCGTTCACAGCCCTCAGACTAAAAGAAAAGCCAGTCCCCATTACCCAGCCTCTTCTGAATTCTTTTGAACTCTACAGTATTTACAAGCTGCCCAACTCAACTGAGCACTTAACTATAGATGGCCTTCTATTAATCTCCATTGCTACAAAGATCTGTTTTCTCTCCTGAGACCAGAAGTCCTTTGAGTGCAGGGATCAGGTATGAAATCCCAGCTTTATCTTCCCAGTTGAAGAGTCTTCAGGAAGTCACTGCACTCCTCTGAGCCTATCTCCTCCTCTTCAAAGTGGGAAGGACAATAAAACTTGCTTTACAGAGTAGCTGTAAGGAGCAAGTGATGGCTGTGGAATTGCTTTGTGCAAGTTAGACCTGCTGTTTTCAATCTTACTGTTATTTTATTTCTGTGTTCCCTTACCCCACGCAGGTGGCATATAAAACCAAAAAATAAAACTAAAAAACCAGCTGCCAACAACTTGAGTCCAGCTCATGGCAACCTCACATGTGTCAGAGCAGAACTGTGCTCCACAGGGTTGTCAATGCCTGTGATCTTTCAGAAGCAGCTTGCCAGTCCTTTCTTCCAAGGGTGGATTTGAACCTCCAACCTTTTGGTTAGCAGACAAGCATATTAATCATTTGCGCCACCCAGGAACTCCTAAAACAAAACCATATCCGTTGCCTTCGAGTCGACTCTGACTCATAGTGACCATATATGACAGAGCAGAACTACCCCATAGGGTTTCCAAGAAGCAACTGGTGGATTCAAACTGCTGACCTTTTAGTTAGCAGCCGCCCTTAACCACTGCGCCACCAGCGTAGGTGGCATATAAAGCCGTTGTTGTCAAGTCAATTCCAACTCATAGCAACCCTGTAGGACAGAGCAGAACTGTCCTATAGGGTTTCCAAGGCTGTAATCTTTATGGAAGCAGATTGTCACGTCTTTTTCCCACAGAGCTGCTTGTGGGTTTGAAAAGCCAATATTTCGGTTAGCAGCCGAGCACTTTAACCACTGTGCCACCAGGGCATACTTAATACATACTTAATACA
The DNA here is from genome assembly GCA_030035585.1 of Dugong dugon. Classification (NCBI taxonomy): domain Eukaryota; kingdom Metazoa; phylum Chordata; class Mammalia; order Sirenia; family Dugongidae; genus Dugong; species Dugong dugon. Next base: position 203,998,675 of record CM057460.1, read on the forward strand.
TACATATAGGGCATACTTAATACATACTTGTGATATTATTATGTGATATAATATTATGTTATTATGTGACATTATTATCACATGTGGTCTTCAATGAGTGATACTGCCTGCCTGGCACATACTTTTTAAAAGAATACTAAGATTTCATGAAAATCATATTTACATCTTTGTCCCAACAGTACAGACTGAATATACATTAGAACATCACTCTGTCTGCCAACCATTTATCTGAACTGAGAAAATTCAGTTTTCAGAATTTTCTCAGTTCAGATAAACGGTTAGTGGACAGAGGGAAGAGCTGCTGCCACGTGGTTGTCTGCTCACTCCCCACTTCATTGAGGTGCGCTGTGAGCACCCTTATCCAGCCAGCAGTCTCTCCACCACTGCCCCCCAGGACCCAGGTCTCCCAGTGCCTTGTGTCACTGAGGAACCTTCAGTCTCTTTATGGTCAAGTGTCTCTTATAAGTGATGGTGGGCACTGGGGCCTAGAAGCATATTTTCCTTCACAGTTAACAGATGGGCCGGTAGTCTCAGCATATCCCCTCCGGATAGAAAAGTCAAGCCTCACTTAATAATTCTCTTATTAACAGTGAAAACTACAATTTATTGAGCCTCTACTACGTTCCAGGTACTATGCTAAATGTTATTATTTCACTTAATCCTTCCTCATTACTCTGGGAGTTTTAATCTCCCTCTCTATCGCTCTTTTTCTCTTTTTCTTAACAGATAGGCAGTCTAGGCTCAGAAGGGTTACACAATTTTCTTAAGTCACATAGCCAATAAATGGGTAGGGTCAAAATTAAACTCAGGCAATGCACAAATACCAGAAGAGAAACTAGATAACTGGTAGCTCCTAAAAATCAAACACTTACGCTCATCAAAAGACTTCACCAAAAGAGTAAAATGACAACCTACAGACTAGGAAAAAATTTTTGGCTGTGACAAATCTGATCAGCGTCTAATCTCTAAAATCTACAAGACACTGGAAAGCCTCAACAGCAACAACAAAAAAAGACAAATAACCCAGTTAAAAAATGGGCAAAGGTTATGAGCAGGCACTTCACCAAAGAAGACATTCAGGCGGCTAACAGACACATGAGGAAATGCTCGTGATCATTAGCCATTAGAGAAATGCAAATCAAAGCTACAATGAGATACCATCTCACCCCAACAAAGCTAGCATTAATCCAAAAAACACAAAATAATAAATGTTGGAGAGGTTGTGGGGAGACTGGAACACTTATACACTGTTGGTGGGAATGTAAAATTGTACAACCACTTTGGAAATCAATTTGGCGCTTCCTTAAAAACCTAGAAATAGAAGTACAGCAATCCCACTCCTTGGACTATATCCTAGAAAAATAAGAGCCATCACAGGAATAGATACATGCACTCCCACGTTCATTGCAGCACTGTCCACAACCGCAAAAAGATGGAAACAACCTAGGTGTCCATCAATGGATGAATGGATAAACAAATTATAGTATATTCACACAATGGAATACTACGCAATGATAAAGAACAACAATGAATCCAGAAGCATGTTATAACATAGAGGAATCTGGAAGGTATTATGCTGAGTGAACTTAGTCAGTCGCATGAGGACAAATATTGTATAAGATCACTATTATAAGAACTCAAGAAAAGGTTTAAACGCAGAAGACAACATTCTTTGATGGTTACAAGGGTGGGGAGGGAGGGAAAGGGGTATTCACTAACTAGAAAGGAGACAAGAATTATCTTAGGTGAAGGGAAGGACAGTACACACTACAGGAGAAGTCAGCACAACTGGACTATACCAAAGCTAAGAAGTTTCCTGAATACAACCAAACACTTTGAGTGAGAGAGTAGCAGGGGCAGGGGTCTGGGGACCATGGTTTCAGGGGACATCTAGGTCAACTGGCATAACAAAGTTTTTAAAGAAAATGTTCTGTATCCCACTTTGGTGAGTGGCATCTGGGGTCTTCAAAGCTAGTGAGCAGCCATCTAAGATGCATCAGTTGGTCCCAACCCACCTGGAGTAAAGGAGAATGAAGAACACCATGGATACAAGGAAAGTATTAGCCTAAGAGACAGAAACGGCCGCATAAACCAGAGACTTCATCAGCCTGAGATGAGAAGAACTAGATGGTGCCCCGTTACCACAACGACAGCCCTGACAGGGAACACAACTTAGAGTTGATGGAGCAGTAGAAAAGTAGGGCGCAGAACTCAAATTCTAGTAAAACAACCAGACTTAATGGTCTGACTGGGACTGGAGGGACCCTGGGAGACATGGCCTCAGACTCTCTGTTAGCCCAAAACTAAAACCATTCCTGAGGCCAACTCTTCAGACAAAGATTAGACTGGACTATTGGAACATAAAATGATACTCATGAAGAGTGTGCTTCTTAGCTCACACAGATACATTAGACTGAATGGGCAGCTCCTGTCCGGAGGTGAGATGAGAAGGCAGAGAGGGTCAGGAGCTGGTTGAATGGACACGGGAAATCTGGGGTGGAAAGGCAGAGTGTGCTGTCACAGTATAGTTGCTATTATGTATACATAAATTTTTGTATGAGAGACTAACTTGAATTGTAAACTTTCACTTAAAGCAAAGAAACAAAAATTAAACTCAGGTCTTCCTGACTGAAGCATCTGTGCTTTCCACCCTTTTTACACCACACCTCTTATATTGGTATACTTTAAAATCTTGTTTAACTTATACCCTTCATCAACTACCATGACATTTCAAAAGTACAGAATTTCCTACTATAAAGGAGACAAAAAAGAAAAGAAAAAAAAAATCCCTCTGAGTTTACTTGCTCCCTCCATTTAACTGGCTGGAATTAGATGCCCAACTGCACAATGAGTTTTTAGAACACAGCTGCAATGAAAGAGCCCCTGAGGAAAGTGGGAAAGACAACGAGGAAGAAGAAAGGTGCGTGAGAACACAAAGAGGCACTCAGTGGGAGCAAGGGGCAAAATGTCATAGTTGGGAAAAGACTCTTCCAGGACCCAGTGACCATCATCCTCTTTAAAACACACTTCACCAGAAAGGAAAGTGAGGTTCCCAAATGTCAATTAGCCAACAGGAGAGGCCTCTATAATTTCACAGGTCTCACTAAAAGCTGAAAAGTGAGCTGGAAATTCGTAAGCAAATAAATCACTACTATCTAAACCAGTCAGGCCAATAAGGACAACAAAGGTCCCTGCTCATAAAAGACATTTTACCAGTCCTTCCACCAAACAGGAGGCACCCAGTTTGGAAAGACACTAATCAACATTCTTTACTGATCACTTAACATACGATCTGGCCTTGATGAAAAGGCAAGTTGCTCTTTTAGTAAGGAAATCCCACATGGTGGTGGCTTGGGTGCTGGGAGCAACTGTCAATGTGCAGATATTGCCACAAGGAATATCAAAACTTTAGAACCTGAAGGGACCTAGCACATTTCACCTCCAAACACCTCATCTGACAGACAGGGAAATTAAAACAAGAAAGGGCTGTGACTGCACAAGGTCATCGGCATAATCACTGGCAAAGCCAGTACTGGAGACCAGGGCTCTTATTAAATGTCGCAGGCTCCCTCCTTCCTGGGAGACACTACAGGCACGCCACCCATGTCAGGACAAGCACATCCTACGAATCCCCATTCCATATCTCTACAGCCTAGTTCAGTTGCAGCTCAAATTAACAGTTCTTAGAGCAGAGGGTATCCTCTGGGACAGTGCCCATTCTGAGGGCTGCTGGAACTGGAACAGGGGACAAGGATGGAGAGAGACGCGGGGGTGGGGTGTTACCGCGGTGACATCTCACAGCGGCTGGGAAAACTGGGTCCTGCGGGCAGTGGCGGCGAGACTGTTGGCTGGATCGGGTACTCAGAGTGGCACCTCTCAAGGGGGGAGGCGGTGAGCAGAGAAGCAACTGGCAGCAGCTCTAGGAGAGCCAGGAAGGGCTGGGCCCTGAGGGGTAGGGACGCGCGGAGCATCCCGAGACTGAGCCAGGTGTCAGGGGCGCTGCCGGGCAGCATGCACCGGCGCCGGGCAAAGGCCCGCTGACCAGGATGCCCTGCCCGCCGACCAGGATACCCGGTCTGCCGTGAGGTTGCACTGGCGCTGGGCAGAGGCCGCAGCCCTCGCCAGCTCCCGTCCGTCGCCACCGCTCCCGCCCTGACGCGCGGCCTTACCGAGGCACTGCCCCACCGGGGTACTGAACGGGTTCCCCAGGAGGAACTCCATCTTGGGCCGGCAACCGGCAACGGCACGACTCAGTCTGCTGCCGCGGTCTCCGCTGTCCCCTAGTACTGCTCCCCACCTGACTGACACTTGCCCCCGCCCCATCCTCAGGAACGCCTAGCGCCGGGCCCTCGACCCCGCCCCCTTGTCGCTTCCCTATTGGGCAACGCCTGCACAGCCCTCCTCTGACTGGCCGTACGCCCTGAGCAAAGCCCCACCTACCCCGCGGTGAAAGATCAGCTGAGGAGACCGGAGTCCCAGTCAGGCGTAGCGGCACCCCCCTTTGCCCACCTCCGAACGTTAGGTTGTTCATTTTGATTCATCTATATGTTTGTCAATCTAGAGAGTACTTATATTATTGGGCAAGGATGAGTCAATCATTCAGATAGGGGTGGAGAGGAGGCGGGGCTAGAAAAATCCCCGCCCATAGAAAGTGCTGATTGGAGAGACATTTGTTTTTTCTGCGGCTGGTTGGTGTGAGGAATATTTCCCCGCCTAGAAATTTGGTCACGTGATCTGTTAACTTTCACCCAGGATGTCCACGTTTTGACTTCCCATTAGCAACGGTGTGGCTACTCTTGGTTCCCTTAGCAACCGGGAGGTGCGTCTGCTGCGTGGAGCCAGCCACATAACCCGTGCCCGGAAAGGTGAGACCCGGGAACTGCAGCTCCGAGGGACCTCGAAGGGGCTAGACTGCATACTGTTTCTTACTTTTCTTAGTCTTTCCTGTGACCTTTTTCTCTGAATGAGCACACAGATCTCTGCCAGCCAAAATCAAGACACTTTAGTCCTGGGCTTTTCAGGCCTTTGGATGAGAAAGAAATTGCTAAAGAAGCATCTCTTTAGGTGGCAGGAGCAGAAGGGATTTTTTTGTTTGTAGTTCTTTTATTTTATTTTTTTATTGTTGTCGTTTAAATGAAGCTTACATTTCAAGTTAGTCTCCCATACAAAATTTTATACATATATTGTTATGTGACCCTAATTGCTCACCCCATTCTGCGACAGCACACTCTCCCTTTCCATCCCTGATTCCCCATGTCCATTCAACCAGCTCCTAACCCTCTTTGCCTTCCCATCTCACCTCTGGACGGAAGCTGCCCCTTTGGTCTCTTGTATCTACTTGAGCTAAAGAGGCACACTCCTCACAAGTATCACTTTATGTCCCACAGTTCAGTCCAAACCCTGTCTGAAGAGTTGGCCTCGGAAATTGTTTTAGTTCTGGGCTGATAGAGAATCCGGGGGCCATGCTTTCCCGGGTACCTCCAGTCTCAATCAAACCATTAAGTCTGGTCTTCTTACTAGAATTTGAGTTCTGCAGCCCATCTTTCTGCTGCTCCATCAGGGACTCTCTGTTGTGTTCCCTGTCAGGGCGGTGCAGAAAGGATTTTTAAGGGGTCAATTGTTACATCTCCCTCCCTCTTGGTCCTATCTCTTTCACAGAAAGGAGGGTACCCGGCCCACTGATAACTTCTTCCAGACCCCTTAACTCTCACCAAATTGTTTTTATTCTTCATCATAGTGCTGTATCTTTAAAGAGCTTTGACTGGCAATATGGCTACCTGGGTTCCTTGTCTGTCTCTGTCAGTAGCTCATTGTAAGACTTTGGACAAGTTCCTTCCTCTACCGGAAGTCACAGTTTCCCTGTCCGGGAAATTAAGACATTTGGACTACCTTCTCTAATGGCACCCAGAGCTGGCGAGTAATTAAATAATACATGTGCACTTAGCACACAGTAAACACTCAGTAAAATGGTTGATTTTCTTCCTATTAAGTCATGGCCAGTAGGGGTTATATATTTTATATCGAATTGATCCCAGGTTGTTGTTTCCCAAGATAATTCTGGATCTGTTTCTCTGTTAGGAGACTACTCCATTGACAGTGGTGTAAAGCCCTTCACTGCTGTCCCTACCTCCTACCTCTGGTCTTCACTAACAACTCTATCAGCAGGCAAGTTAAGAGGCAAACCAGGTTGGTAGTAAATTACTATAAATTACTGCAAATCACTCTGGCTGCAGTACCAAGAGTGGCAAGAGTAGTGAGGCCTTTCTCTTACTATGTTTGCACCTTTGCTCTGACCCAGAGCAGTTGTGAAAAATCAATGTCACTATGACGATGGACCACAGCGCCCTGGGTACAGCTGAGTAGCAATTAAGACAATGGTCTCTGTAGTCATATTCTCCCGCCTCTGCCACATAGTAGGTGTGTAAACTTGGGCATGTTACTTAACTTTTCTAACCAAGTCCAGCTTTCTTATCTGGATACTGGTGGTGATTAGTCTTACATATAAATTAAGTTTTTAGAGATCTCTCACATTCGCATCTCATCACTACCTTTGTCATCTGTCAGCTCACTACTCCTGCCGCTCCCAGTACTTGCAGCCATAGTGAGCTTCTTAAAGTTAAAATCTGATCATGTCACTGCCCTTATTAAGCCCTAGGAGCTTCCCAGGGGTTCTAGGATAATAATAAAACTCCTTCAGGCTTTTCAACTTCACATCACTCCAGCCAAAGTGGAACAGGTCTTGTTCTCTCCCACCTCAGGGCTCCCACCATGCAGTTCCCTCTTCCTTCTTGCCTTTCCAATCTCAGCCCTGTCTCCTCTGGCCAGGCCAGGTGTCCCTAATATACGCTCTCCTACTTCCTACACTGACAAACTTGTCATGGCTATAATTAAATCTTTGTATGATTATTTGATTCATGTGTGAAACAGAGGTAAGAAGATCTGTCCATGTCATTTATGGCACACAGTAGGTACTCAGTAAATGTGTGTGGGCTAAATAGTCATGTATTGAGTGCTTTCCCATGCCAGCAGCTTGGTATGCATTGCTTCTTTTAATCCTCATAAGCAAATATAGGAGCCAGGAACAGATGGGAAATTGAAGGTTTAGACAGGCAAAGTGAGTTGCCAAAGATTGCACAGTCAGGATTCAAACCCTGCCTTGTGTGCTTAACAAATAAGGACGTAACAGCTGTACCAGACTACATAGCAATAGCTGGGCTTGACTGAAAGCAAGCTTGGCATATCACATGTACCAGGCCTTGATGAAGAGAGCGTGATAAGAAGTCAGTCAAATTTTTGAAATCAAAATTAAGAACCATTTCTCAAAGTAGAGCACCTTTCTTTGAAAAAGCACAAACACTTTGAGGATGACATCTGCCTGATACAGCACATTAAAAGTTCCCCAAAGGCAAATTGGTGGCAAGTTATGGGAACACTATTTCAGAAAAGTGGAGAGATGGAGAGAAGCCAAGGACTAGAAACACCTTTAAGGGATTGAATCAGTCAATCTAAGGAAGAGGAGCTAGTGTTGAGAGCTTGGAGAAAGTGGGAAGAAAGGGACCAAGGTTTTGGAGAATGGAAGGCCCAGGTTGGGTGCGGGGGGTGGGGGGGGGGGTGTGTGTGGAGGATGTCTCCTCCCCAGGCAGAAGGAAAGGATGCAGGAGGATTAAAGGCACAGGGACATTTGATGATGGACTGCCCATAAATGGAGGGTACATCGCTTGCATGAGCTGCATATAAGTGGATGTGGGGAGGCAGGAGGGCAGCCATGCAGTAGATGCCTCCAGGATCAGGTGGCAGGTTTGCCAGGCCCACTCTGGGTTTGTGGTGGACACCACTGCCCAACATCAGGAGTCTCTCCAGCAGGCTCAGTGAAGAGAGCAGAGGGCAGGGGACTCCCAGGCCAGGGACCAGCAGGACAAGAGGTTCGGGGAACTGCAGAGACAAAGTAGAAGGTAAAGCCAGCAGGGAGGTGAGAAGCCAGGAAGCCATGGTGGAAAGTACAGGGGAAGATGGAGTTTCCAGAGGGTTCAGGAGGCCAATCTGGGAGTTTACAGCAGACTGGCTGGAGAGTGTGCCTTCATGGAGGACCCAGCCCTTCCAGATGTCCTCGCCAAGGGGGTAGGGGGTGATAAGAAAGAGGCCGGGGCATCCCCAGGTTCCCAGGGCAGGGGTTCTGTACAAACAGGAATAGCAGTTGGGGATCAGCCTGCAGTGTGTGACTAACCGAACCCACAGATTCCCCCTTCTTTGTCAGCTGCATCTCAGCCAAAGCCCTTTGGACCATCAGCAACAGAAACCTACCTGAGTTAGCTTAAGAAGAAAAAGAAAATAACCAAACCCATTGCCGTCGAATCGATTCCGACTCATAGCAACCCTATAGAACAGAAAAGAACCGCCCTGTAGAGTTTCCAGGGAGCTGCTAGTGTATTCGAACTCCTGACCTTTTGCTTAACAGCCAAGCCCTTAACCACTATGCCATCAGCTTAAGGAAAAGAGGACTCAGTGTGAGAAGTCAAACTCACAGAACCACTAAGAGCTAGCTCACCGCCAGGCCTCCCAAGGGCCTGGTATGCCAGCAGGAAGAAGGCAGCATCTGTCCGGCCTTTGGTCTCTCTCTTTTTGGACCACCTGGGTCTCATCTGCTTCTCCTTGTTCATCTGCCTCATTCCCCCTGCTTTCTCGTGCCAGGCCACCTGACAGCTCTCCATTTCCTCCCAGGTCAAGCAGCTCACTCTGACAGGCACGCTCAGCCCGCATCCCCATGTTCTCCCTTCTTAGGGGGACCTACGGGGTGAGGCACTCAGAACAGGGGTCTTTACTCTAAACACAGTCAGAACACGGTGCCAAGAAGCCTGAGCAAGGATGGGCAGAGAGAGCCTGAGGCCTGAGGCAGGGCCAAGGCCAGAGAAGAGCTAAGATGCAGAGGCGAAGGCCAGTGTAGACACCAGTCCCTGGGGCTGTGGGGACAAGAGGTGTACTGAGGCCTGGCATCCAGGCAGGTATAGGGGGCAGGGTGTGGGAGGGCAGGCCCTAGAGTGCCTGCGGCCACCTCGATGTCCCAGGGCCCCTTTCGAGGAGCCCTAGCCATTCGTGTCCTAAACAAAGGAAGAAATGGTGTAGAGGGCAGTGTGGTGTTTTTCAGGAGGTGGGCAGGGAGATGAACAGGCTGTGCCAGTCGATGGAGCCGAGAGTGATGGATGATGACCTGCTCAAGCTGGCCGTGGCAGAGCAGGGCCCCCGCGAGGAGGCTGGGCAGCTGGCCAAGCAGGAGGGCATCCTCTTCAAGGATGTCCCGTCCCTGCAGCTGGACTTCCAGAGTACGTATCCCTGGGTGCATGGGGGGAGGAGAGGACCCCCCTCCCGGGCAGAGGCACCCTGCCTTCTCTACTCTCAAATCTCAAGCCCAGATTACCACGCCAAGCCCCATGCTCACAAGCCTACATCAGCATCAGGGCCTGCTGGGTTTGAAAGCACAGGAACAGCACAGATGTTTTTAAAACAGCGCCTTACACAAATGGACATCAGGTGTTGTTATCTAAATGTCATTAGCATTGAATATCCACAACACTCTTGATTCTGATTAAGAACAGAGGAGAATTAAAAACCGCCCCCTCCGTACCTAAATGAACCCCAAAGGCCATGCTGTTACCAGCACATACTCCACACAGGGTCCTTGGAGTGGGCGTCCCTGGCAGGAAGAAACTAGGGGGTGGCCCCCAGCAGCCAGGATCCAGGAGTGGGAAGTGTGGGGCAGAGGATCTGGCCCTGGGGGTAGCTTCAAAAGAGGGGTCATGGAGGAGGGGCTCAAGGCCCTGAGGCAGGGAGGCCCTTCGGAGTGACAGCATAGCCTACTGGGAAGATGTGGCTCAGGACCAGGCAGACCCTATGGCCTCAGTTTCCCCATGTGCAAAATGGGGATGACTAGTTCCTGTTTTTGGCCTGGCTGGGAGGACATAGCAAGACCACATGCACACAGGGCCCAGCTCAAAGAGAAGCCACATGCACAGTGAGCCAGCTGAGCAGGCGAGAGGAAACAAAGAAACGGGCAGGGCCTGGAGCCTGTGATAAGGCCGTTGCCTAGTGACCTGGGCTGCTTCTCATCCCTGCTCTGTCCTGGGTCCCCCTCAGGCCAGGTTGCGCAGTCAACAGGAGGATGATCGAGGCAGGCCCCCACCCAGCCTGGGTCACAAAGCCCACAGGCCCCTAGAGTGTGGCCTTGAGGCTGCTTATGGCTCTGCAGCAGTGCCCTGCAGCTGTGAGAGGGGAGGGGTGCTCCCTGCCTTGAAGGGGTAAATGGAGTGCAGATGGCTGGCACACAGGAGGGGGCTTTAATGTCAACTCCCTTCATTCCTCACCTCCCATACACTCAAACCTAAGGTTCACATAATCTTTACCAAGTGTCAGGTACTGTTCTAGGCACTAGGGGTTCAGCTATGAGCAAAAAAGACAAAAACCCTGACCTGGGGGAGCTGACATTCAAGTGGAGAAGACAATAAATAAATAAGGAAAATACACTGTATGTTAAAGGTGGTGAGTGCTACAGAGACACAGAAAGCAAGGAAAGAAGAGGGGAGCTGGGGTGGGGTGAAGGTTTTTATAGGATGAAAGGTCAGAGAAGACCTCACCAAAAAGGTGAAGATTGAATGAAGACTTGAAGGAGGGAGGGAGGGAGGGAGCCATGTAGCTATTGGGGAAGGGGACCAGGCTGGGGGCAACAGGTATAGAGGCCGGGGTAGCAGCCCCAGGCATTCAGGGAAGAGAGCAGAATGAACCAAGTGGGATACAGGAGGAGATGAGGCCAGAGAGGCCAGGGGACAGGGTGGCAACAGTGGAAGCGGATTTGGTGTATATTTGGGAAATTGGCTTCTCTGGCAGTCCTGTCATGCTGGTAACTTACTTAGAGCGAATTGTTAAATACATCCTGATTTCGTGTGTGGTTTTGACTTTTCCTGTGAACCACTGATGCCCTGGAAAAAGCCAGTCTTTGGCGTGTGTTGCAGAGCCCCAGGAGGGCTAGACCCCTAGGTAGAGTGGTATCAGTCTAAGATTGGGCCAGAGCAGGTGCTTGGAAAGACCAGACCAGGGATGCAGGCAGTGATAACCTCAGGAGCAGCGTCAGATCCGGGAATGAAATAGTCCTGCCCCAGAAGCACAGGGCAGAGACGATGGCATGTATCATTCTGTGAAATCTGGCCAAAAAACAGGGAGTGAGAGTATAGGCACCAGCCTTACCCAGCCCTGGGAACCTGGGGGGAGGAATAACTGGGCAGTCCAGCAGTAGGTCCTCTGGGGGTGGGCAGGGAGTGTGGGGGCACCTAATCTCCCCCAGGACCTTCAGGGCCACATAGGCAAGCCCAGCCCTCTGCCTCTCCTGCCTCCAGTGAATATTAACAGTACACCAAAGGTGCCAGAGAGCATTCTCAATGCTTGTGCTATAGCAACAAACAAGCCAAATGAGGCCTTTCTTGAGGAGTGTGTTCTAGTGGGAGGAGATGGAGAATGAGCCATCAACAAATAAAACAACGTGGATTCAGCCAGCGGTGCATGGGAAGTCCCCAAAACAAGTGGTATGATGAACGGGGCTGGCCACCACTTCCTAGATGCATGACCTTGGCAAAGTGCAGGGCCTCTCTGAGCCTCAGTTTCCTAATCTGTATAACGGGAAAAATAACAGCACCTACCGTGTAGGGGTCACAGGTTGAAATGAGAGCGTGTGTGCCCTCCAAACTTAGTGCTTGGCGCTCCGTATACAGTAGCGACCCCCATTCAGCCCAGGTAAGAACAGCTGGGGTAGAGACCTGCCTGGCACATAGTTGTTGTATGCTGCTGTCAAGTCGGCCCCTGACTCATGGTACCTATGCACAATGGGATGAAATGCTGCCCAGTCCTGCACCATCCCCGTGATCATTTTCAGATCAGACCGTTGTGATTCATAGAGTTTTGATTGGCTGATTTTCAGAAGTAGATTGCTGGGCCTCTCTTCCTAGTCCATCTTAGTCTGGAAGCGCCACTAAAACCTGTTCAGCATCATGGCAACACACAAGCCTCCAATGACAGATAGGTGATGGCTGCACATGAGGTGAATCGGCCAGGAATTAAACTTAGGTCTCCCGTATGGAAAGCAAAAATTCTATCACTGAACCACCAATGTCCCCTGGTACATAGTAGATGCTCAAGAATGATCAAGAAAGATTGAATGAACATTGAAACTGAGGCCCAGAATGTGTGGTTAAGAATACTTTTTAAACCTCTTTTATTTCTGTATTATTTCTTTCAATGAACATATTCTAATTTTATAAGTTTTGGAAATTATTACAAAAGAAATACAGAAAGGGGGGCAAATAAACAACAGAGCTATATGTGGCTTCTGGAAAAAACTAGGGGACAGATTTGGGCCTCTAGAATTTTATGGAGAGAGTATATATTTATGTATACTTATGTGTTACTCAGAACTCTTATTTTAAATTTTATTGTGGTAAAATATATTACAAAAAAATTGCCATTTTACCATTTTTAAAGTCTTTCAGATAGATTTGTGTGAAATTTTTTGTGGTAGAATATATACAACAAAACATTTGCCATTTCAACTATTTTTACATGTATAATTGCATTCTAGGTATTTCATGTAAGTGGGATCATACGATGTTTGTCCTTTTGTGACTGACTTATTTCACTCAACACAATGTTTTCAAGGTTCATCCACGTCATAGCATGCATCAGGGTTTCATTTCTCTTTATGACTGAGTGATACTTCATTATATGTATATACCACGTTTGTTTATGGACATTGTTTATGGACATCTGTTGGTGGACATTCAGATTGTTTCTACCTTTTGGCTATTGTGAATAATGCTGCAGCGAGCACTAGTGGATGCGTATCTGTTTGAGTCCATGCTTTCAAGTCTTTGGAGTATATAACCAGGAGTGGGATTGCTGAGTCATGTAATTCCAGGAGCCCTGGTGGCACAGTGGTTAAAGCACTCAGCTGCTAACCCAAGGGTTGGTGATTCAAACCCACCAGCTGCTCCACAGGAGAAAGATGTAGTAGCCTGCTTCGGTAAAGATTACAGCCTTGGAAACCTTATGGGGTGGTTCTACTCTGTGCGACAGGGTTGCTGAGTTGGAACCAACTCAACAGCAACAGGTTTGGTTTTTGGTTTGGTGGTAATTCGACAGCAATGGGTTTGGTGGTAATTCCATGTTTAATTTTCTAAGGAACTACCAACCTGCTTTCCACAGTGGCTGCATCATTTCACATTCCTACCAGCAATGATGAGCAAAGGTTCCAATTTCTCCTCATCTTTACCAACAATTATTTTGTCTTTTTCTGATAATAGACATCCCAATAGTGGTGAGGTGGTATCTCATCATGGTTTTGATTTGCATTTCCCTGTGGCTAACAAATTTAAGCAGCTTTTCATGTGCTCATTGGCCATTTGTATGTCTTCTTTGAATAAATGTCTATTCAAGTCCTCTGCCTATTTTTTGGTTGGGTTGTTTGTCTTTTTGTTGTTGAGTTGTAGGAGTTCTTCATATAGTCTATATATTTAACTCTTATCAGATACATGATTTTCAAATCTTTTTCTCCCATTCTGTAGGTTGTCTTTTTACTTTCCTGTTAATGTCCTTTGATGCCCAAAAGGTTTTTTTTTTATTTTTATGAAATTTGTCTTAGGCTGGGTTCTCTAGAGAAGCAAAACCAGTAAAGCGTATAAATATTTATATATAGAGAGAGATTTATATCAAGGAAACAGCTCATGCGATTGTAGAGGCTAGAATGTCCCAAGTCTGTGGATCAGGGTAGAGGCCTCTACCAACTCACGCAGCCGCAGAAGCTGACGAGCCCAAGATTGGCAGGTCGGAGAGTGGGGCTCCTGCTCACAGGCTGTGAAGGTTGACGAATTCCAGGATCGGCAGGCAAGACCACAAGGTTTTTCCTGATTCATGTAGCTCTAGGGGCTGGTGAACTCAAGATTGGCAGGTCAGAGAGCAGGGCTTTGCTCACACGCTGTGAAGATCGATGAATCCCAAGTTCAGCAGATAAGCTGACAGCTCAAGTCCCAAGAACCGGAGATGAGATGACAGGAGGCAGCCACAGGATCCACAGTAAGCAAAAAGCCAGAATGTCTGCTTATATTCAGATGCAGGCTACACCCCCAAGGAAACTCCCTTTCATCTGACTGGCTGCTCACAGTATATTCAGTCTTGGGAGTGATCACATTTAAACACTGAGAATCATGGCCCAGCCAAGTTGACACACAATCTTAACCATCACGAAATCCAATTTATTTTTTTCTTTAGTTGATTGTGCTTTTAATATCATATCTAAGGATCCATTGTCAAATACAATGTCTTAAAGATTTACCTCTGTTTTCTTCTAACAGTTTTATGGTCTTAGTTCTTATATTCAGATCATTTACCCATTTTTAATTAATTTTTGTATATGGTGTAAGGTAGGGGTCCAACTTCATTCTTTTGCATGTGAAGATCCACTGGTCCCAGCACCATTTGTTGAAAAGACTATTCTTTCCCCATTGAATAGACTGGGCACCCATGTTGAAAATCAATTGGCCATGGATGTATTGGTTTATTTCTGGATTCTCAATTCTATTCCGTTGGTCTATATGTCTATCCTTGTACCAGTGCCACACTATCTTAATTACTGTGTCTTTATCGTATGTTTTGAAATCAGAAAGTGTGAGTCCTGCTACTTTACTCCAAATTGTTTTGGCTATTCAGGACCCCTTGCAATTCTATATGAATTTAAGGACTGGCTTTTCCATTCCTGCAAAAAAAGGTTGTTGGAATTTTGATAGGGATTGTGTTGAATCTGTAGATCGCTTTGGGTAGTATTGATGTCTTAACAGTATTAAGTCTTCGAGTCCATGAACATGGAACATCCTTCCATTTATTTAAGTCTTCTTTAATCTCTTTCAGCAGTGTTTTATAATTTTCATTGTATAAGTCCTTCACATTCCTGGTTGGACTTATTCCTAGGTATTTTATTCTCTTAGATGCTATTATAAGTGGAATGGTTTTCTTAATTTCCTTTTCAGATTGTTCATTGCTGGTATATAGAAACACAACAGATTTCTGTGTGTTAATCTTATACCCTGCAACTTTGCTGAATTCATTTATTAGCTCCAGTAGCTTTCTTGTGGAATCTGTGGGATTTTGTATATAGAGAGTCGTGTCATCTACAAATAGAGATAGTTTTAATTTTCCTTCCTTTCTGATTTGGATACCTTTTATTTCTTTTTCTTGCCAGTTGCTCTGGCTAGAACTTCCAGTGCAATGTTGAACAGCATTGGTGAAAGTGGGTATCCTTACCTTGTTCTCAATTTTAGGGGGAAAGCTTTCAGTCTTTCGCCATTGAGTATGATGTTCAGTGTGTTTTTTGTGTTTTTTTTTTGTAAATGACCTTTATCATGTTGAAGAATTTCCCTTTTATTCCTACTTTATTGCCTGCTTTTATCATGAAAGGGTGTTGAATTTTGTCAAATACCTTTTCTGCATCTCAGAACTCTTTTAGCTGCAAGGGACAGAAACCAATCTCAAACTGGCCTAAGTAGGAAAGGGAATGAATTGGCTTATGTAACTGGGGCAGGTGGTCTTCAGATATGGCTGTATCCAAATGGTTAACCAGTATCAGGTCTCTTCCTCTTTCTCTCTCTCCTTTATATGGGAGATTTATTCCATCCTCCATATAGGGACATTTGTTGTTTTGTTTTGTTTTTTTCTTCCTATTTTTCTGCCTCTAATGTCCCTGTAGTATCTGTTTGGATAATACACAATTAAGCCTTTGCAGATAGATTCCAAGTAGATAAATTGCAGGGTTAAAGGGCACAAACATGAAACATTTTACTACACGTTGCCAAATTGCCCTCTAAATAGACTGAACTGATTAGTCGACCCTCCTACCAACAGTGTACCTCCATCATCCCCCCCATCAGTGGACCCATTAGGTTTTCCTGTGGCCCTGGGCAACAGCGCTGATCACCACCCTCACACTATTAGGGGGCACAGGGCCCAGCCCATAACACAGGACATCCACATACTCCAGGGTGGATGGTTAACATTAACCATCTCAGCCCTCCCATACACTGGCACAAAACCCTAAACCAAGGCTGTGACCAACCAAGCTGTCTCCTCCTATTATCTCAGACATCCTCCGGATAGACAACCTCTGGCAGTTTGAGAACTTGAGGAAGCTGCAGCTGGACAATAACATCATTGAGAGGATTGAGGGCTTGGAGAACCTCACACATCTAGTCTGGTTGGGTAAGGCCCCATCTGTGTGTCTGCCCAAATCTAAGATGATGCTCTGCCAAGGTCGTTTCCTCTCCAAGAGACAGTAATTGCATGTGACTCTCTGCTGCCAGCCCACCATGAACCTGGTGCAGCAGAGGCTCCTGTCTGCTGGGAACAAGAACACTATGAGTTGTTAAAGCTTGGGGACTGAGCTGGCAAAGCACAGAGGTGTGCTTGGACACACCAGGAAAGAATATTCTGCTTCCACTTGCCCAACCTCCCTGGGAGAGGGACAGAGGAGCAGCCATGGACTCCTTCTATTTAAACTAAATTCAGATTGACAGTTAACTGTGGACCCCACCAGTCAAATCAAACCTGAAATAACCATCACAAGTGCTAATGTGAATTGAGCCCTTATATATGCTAAGCATGAGCCTATATGCTTTCTATGCAAGGCTTCTAAATCCTTACAGCATCCCCATTGTAGGGATGAGCACACTGAGGTCACAGCAAGTAAGTGGGGGCATCAGACTTCCAGCCCAGCCCTGTCTGACTCTAGAATTCTGTCCCTCACTGCTAATGCCACAGAGAGATTTGAATAACTGTCACCATCTGTTGGTCTTGTTAGGAGGCACCCTTACATGAAGAGGGGCAGGTGGGCACCTAACAGAGAGAAGGGATGGGCCTAAGAGTTATTTTTACACTGTTTAGTGTTCTAGGGCCATCATAACAAAGTACCACAAACTGGGTAACTCATAAGAACAGAAATCTATTGCCTCACCATTCTGGAGGCTGGGAGTCCAAATTCAGGGCTGTGTCAGCAGAGCCATGCTGAGTCTCCAGTGGCTCTAGGGGAAGATTCTTTCTTGTCCCATCAGCTCTCTAGCTCCGGGCATTCCTTGGCTTGCAAATGCATCTTCACATGGCCATCCTTCCTCTGCGTGTCTGTGTCTCTTCTCCTCTTTTAGAAGGACACCACTCAGATGAGATTAGGACCCACCCTACTCCAGCAGCATGACCTCATGTTAACTGATAACATCTTCAGAGACCCTCTTTCCAAACAAGGTCATGTTCACTGGTACCAGGAGTTAGGGCTTCAACATGTCTTTCAGAGGGACACAATCCAATCCCTAACATGCACCTTGTCTCATTGAACCCCTACAACAATCCTAAGAGATGGATCTCTGTTAAAATTCCATTCTACGGTTGAGGAACTAAGGCTCAGAGAGGCCAAGTCACTCACCCAAAGCTATGCAGCCAAGAAGAAGCAAAGCTGGGACTCAAATGCACACCTGTCTGACCCCAAAGCCCACATTCCTTCTGTCCTATCAGTCTGCTGCCTGATTACAGGGGTACCCCAGGGCATTGTACCTCACGATTTGCCAAGCACTCTGAGCAACATCTGTGCTGATGTTGCAAGCCTGCAGCAGCCCCATAGGCAGGCTTTAGGGCCATCATCACAGATGCAGAAAGTGATGCTCAGAGAGGCTAACAGGCCTGATGGAGTCACCCGCTGGATGTAGCAGAGGCAGACCACAGCCAGGCACCCCCTTCCCACCATAGCCCACCTACATTGCCAGAGTCATCTTCTCTAGAGGAGATAAGGACAGTGGGCCTGGTACTGTCATTGCAGGTGCTGGGTCAGCCCTGACTCTGAGCCATGCGTCCCTCAGGAAGGCCATCTGACCCCATGATTTGCAGCAAGTGCTAGCTGGCCCAGCAGTCACTTGGATACACAGTCAGTGCCATGTATCCGCAGAGAGCTCCTTCCAGCCTGCCTACCCAGAGAGGGACTTGGTTTCCCCCCGACAAAAGCCTATCTCCCCTACCAGCTGGAGCCCCTGCACCCGGACAAGAAATCAGCCCTGCTCCCAGGCCTCTCAGCAGTGGCAATGCATGCTCCCAAAGTGCTTGGGCTCGATGCCCAGTGCTCCCTGGTATGGGGTAAGGGAGCAGAAAGAGATGTACCAGGAGTGAGAGGTCACACTGCCCTCCTCAGGAGAGGTTTCAGGAGCTGATTTTCTTCTAGCCATAGGACTAGTCGTCTGGCAACCCAACTATAGCCAGGAAGAGCTGGGTGGCTGAATCTGGGGGGGTGCTCTGATGGTTCAGCACAGCCCTCACACCTCCAGGCATGGCCAGGTGCCACAGGGTTGGGGGTGCTGAAGCTGCTGGCATTGGCTCTCAAAAAGCCAAGCTCACATAGCTCTTTGCAGCTTTGGATTCAGGGATGTCATGGTGGAAGCTTGAAATCAGCCATGGGGGTAGTATTTATACCACAGAAATTAGCAAGTTCTGCAAATCCGGGCTTTCCCTCCTAGTTATTACACATTTAACACTAGTTCTCGGGGATGGGGGGTAAGCCACCAAAGAAGAGACCCTGGTGGCCTGGTGAGAAAGGAAGTATGCAGGCTGGGAATTTGGTGGACTTCAGTTCAAATCCCAGCTTTGCCAACATGGACTGATTCTGCACAAGTCATTTCACCTCTCTGAACCTCAGCTCCTGTATGTGCCGTGTGACCTTGGGGATGTTACCGCACTCCTTTGAACCTCGGGTTCCTCATCTACAAAACAGTTTCTCATCTACCCAGTGATGATTACTATGCTGTGAAGATTAAATAGGTAATACTTGTATTATGGATTGAATTGTGTCCCCCAAAATATGTATTGTAAATCCTAACTTCTATGCCTATAGTTATAATCCCATTTGGGAATGGGTTGTCTTTGTTCTGTTAATGAGACAGGATTAGTGTAGGTGTCTCTTGAGTCAATCTCTTTTGAGATATAAATGATTAAACAAGCAAGCAACAGAAGCAGAGGTTGGGGAAGAGAGATGCCAAGCACATGAAGATCATCCAGGAATAGAAGCTCAAAAGAGACAAGGACCTTCCTCCAGAGCCAACAGAGAGAGAAAGCCTTCCCCAAGAGCCAGCACCCTGAATTCAGACTTCTAGCCTCCTAACTGTAAGAAAATAAATTTCTGTTTGTTAAAGCCATCTGCTTGTGGTAATTCTTTTATAGCAGCACTAGATACCTGAGATAGCGTATAAAGGGCCTGGCATAGAGAAGGGATGCTAAATTATTCGTCTCCACTGCCATCAGGGGAGTGGCATCTAACCCACAGCCCATCAGCATCACCTGATTGTAGAGGAGGCTAGAGTAAGATGTGGCTAAACTGCATTCCCACATCACCTTGTAAATGTGGCTGTTTGCAGTTATTGTCAGATATCCAACCTCAGGACAAACTCCCTGTTTTGGCCTCTGAGCCACTGGTGTTCCAGGATAGGATTGCAGACCTGAACCTCCACCAACCCTGAGAACCTGTGGTGGGACGAAGTACTTTTATTCCCAGAGGTTGGACACTTGGGCTGGGAGGATTCTGAGGTCTCCATAGATGTTGAGGTTGGGGAGGAGCCTGAGCCAGCTGTGGGGTAGTGGGAGAGCCTGGCCGGCTATGAGTTACGAGAGGACACGATGAACTCTGGCACCACCACTGTTAGCTGGGTGGCTTTGGGCAAGTCACAGAGCCTTTCTGAGCTTCAGCTTCCTGCTTGATAAAATGGAGAGGGAGACTCCAAACCACCACTCAAGTTGTTGTCAAGGGGCACACCCACGCACTCTATAAAGTGTTCAATGCCAAGCCAGCAGGAGGTGGTGGTACTGGATACCCATAGACATAAGAGAAGAGGGCTCTACAGTGGCCTCCCCCTGGGAAATGTACATGAGCATTTTCATCCCGGAACAATAGTGTGTGTCCCCAGCCAGAAAGACAATGGGGCTAGGGTTCTCAAGCAGAACTGGAGAAGGTGGTAAGAGTGTGGAACCACAGGAAAGAATCCAGGCAAGGCTCCTAGAAACTCACCAGCCACCAGACAGTGAGTCCAGTCCTGGCCCCACAGCTAGGCTGAGAGCCTGGTGGCTTTACTTCAGGAAAGTTCATCCCTAACCCATCATTCCTACCTCCCAGATCTGTCCTTCAACAACATCGAGACCATCGAGGGGCTGGACACACTTGTGAACCTGGAGGACCTGAGCTTGTTCAACAACCGCATCTCCAAGATCGACTCCCTGGATGCACTGGCCAAGCTGCAGGTGCTGTCCCTGGGCAACAACCAGATCTTCAACATGATGAATGTGAGTGGCCAGCAGCGGTGGTGGGTGCCAGGAGAACTGGGCAGAGGGTGGACGGGGACTGCTGGTGGTGGCATTCGTGCCAGGGGCCATGCAGGACTAGGGTTCCAGGTCTTCCCCTTTTTCTAAAAAGCCAGAAATCCAGGTTGTTCCATGAGAGACTTGGTAACATTAAAATACCACGCTTAATGCAACAAAACACTGAGGGCCAGTGGGTACCAGTCATACCACTTTTTCCCTAAGCTTCACACTCATTTAACAAACATCCACTGAGGTGAGGGCCTATTGGATGTGGGGCATGTGTACTGGGCTCAGCAAGTGCAGAGATGAACAAGGTATGGCTGCTCGGGGATTACCAGGTTACACCCACCTAATGAAGACACTAGGTGGCAAGGAGCCAGTGTCATAAGGAGGAATAAAGCAAGGCCTGCAGGTGGGGGGAGGATATCTGGGGGACCAGGTGTGTTTGTGTGAGGTGCAGTGGACATTGGTCTTCTTGGGGAGAGGAAGGCTGCCCTCCCACATCCTCCGTCCATACTCTCACCAGGCTCACCAGCGAGATTTCTGCACCTGAGACCTTGAGTCTTGAGATCTGGGCAAGCCAGACAAGGGATGGTTGGGAAGGTTCCCAGTAGCTAGGCTGGCGCTGTGAGCCAGGGAGCTAGGGATGTGGCAGCATCTGTGGACCCTGTGTCAAAAGTGACCCCGCAATGACCTTATCACACTGCTCTTGGGTCGGAACCATGTTCTCCAGCCTGCTCCCCAGTCCTAGGTGCTGCCTGATATCATTTCAAGGTTCCTCTTCTGCTTAGGCCAGTCAGATGGCCTGGATTCATCTCTCAGCTGCACACCCTGAGACTTGACCTTTCTGTGACTCAGTTTCCTCATCTGTAAGATAGAGAGCATGACCATACCCTACCTTTCAAGGCTGTCCCAGGAGTTCATGAGAGAATATGGAGCTGGCTGGAGTAAGTTCTCCACAAATGGAGGATGTAGTAGTTGGGATTGCTCCAAGGAGAGTGTTGGGATGGGAGGTGACTTTGGATCTGAGTCAATGAAACATTAGCATTTCACCAGGCAGCAGAAAGAAAGGCTTCCCAGGAGGAGGGAATAGCGTGAGCAAAGCCTGGAGGATAACTTGAGAATGCCTACCTGGCCTGGGGCCATTAGGCCTCCAAGGTCACTGGACTAAGTCAAGGGTATGCAGACATGTGGCTGAGGGCGGGAATTGGGGCCTCAGTGCAGACCCTCTTGAGTAGTATCAGAAGCACTGGGGAGCCAAGCAAGACTCTTAGACTAGGGCATGGTGGGGCAGGGTTGTAGTTCAGGAAGGAAACCTGGGGCAGTGAAGGTGGATTTGCAGGAGCTTTGAGCGAGGGTGACTAAGGGCTGGCTCCATAAGACGAATGTAGACCTGTAAGTAACAAGCTTAGCCTGGCCAGCTGAATGCAGAGCCAAGATGAGGGCTGGTGCCACTGGATGTTGGGCAGGTGGTCCCAGGAAGCTGGACGGAGTGAGGGGCGAAAGAAGACCAATATCCAGGTGTATTATTGAGGCTGCTGCTGGAGGTGATGGAGGCTTGGAAATGTCCAGAATGTCTCCCAGACTTGAACCCCTGAAGGCCTGGAGCCGGGGTGTTTACCCACGAGGCCTACTTCTCAGTGGCTGAGGGGCACCCCTGGGTGTTAATCCTCCTGCTGGACTGGGTGAAATTCTGTGGCTTCAGAGCCGCCTCTGAGGTGAAAACAGGACAGCTGGGGAGCTGTCAGCGAGTTCTTCACAGCAACAGCCCGGCCCTGCGACAAACAGTGAGGCAGGATGGTTGGCCTTGCAAGGAATGGTGGGCTTCAGGCCTAAACATCAAGGATGCAGGCTCCTCCCTGCCCTGAGCACAGGCAGCTCCCAGCCGATGCCCTCAAGGCCACATCTAGCAGGAGAGAGGGAAGGTGTGGGAGGGAGAGAGACAGATACTCCCCCAATGGGAGCTGAGAGCCTTTCCCTTTGGTGAGGTTGGGCCATCTTGGGGCCCTCATCCACCCTGAGACCAGCACCGCAGCGATGGGACAGAGGGCTGGGCTGGGCACCGATTGAGTTATCGCAGGTGTTTAGCCTGTCCTCAGAGCAAACCCTGGAGACGTGTGGTTTCAAAAGTCTGTGGGATTGGAAGATGGATGGTCTAGGCCCACCAGCCCTCTTCAGGGTTCAAGTCCTGATTGTTCAGTCTTCCCTCCGTTCTGCGAGGGTGGGGCAGCCACATGCCTGCCCCTGGGCCACTGAGTAAGGCTTGGGGGCCAGGAGAACTGATGGGGAGCCGAGAGCTGGAGTCAGCCTATGTTCACACCTCAGCACTGCTACTACCAGCCATCCGCCCTGGGCCAGCGGTGGAGTCCTGGGTACCCAGGTCCCCATCTGTACAGTAGGAATGATAATAGTTCCTACTATGAAGATCAGTTAGAGAGCGTTAAGGCCCAATACAGTGCCTGACACATAGTAGGTACACAGGAAGTAATAGCCGTCAAGAAGTTTCCAGTCAAAGGCTAACCCCAGACAGCCCCAAGTCCTGCAGCTTGGAAGTATTTCTGAGCATTTGGCAAGTTTCCTGCCTCCGCAAGTCCAACATCTGAGAGCCTAGGTGTCAGTGACTCCTGTTTGGATGTCATTGTGATATCAAGCCTTTGGACATGGGCTGACGTTAATGACTCTGATCCCTCTGGCTGAGAAGGCCCGGGCAGGCGATGCTGAGGGTGTGGAGGGGATGCCAAGCCTTATGTATTCTCCCCTCCTGCCCCTGCAAAGGCTGGGCGGGAAGAAGCCCTACCAGCACCTCTCCTAGAGGGGTATTGAGTACAGGGTGGCCCCTTGTGGTATGAGAGAAGCAGGTAGAGAGTGCTGAGGGCACTGGGGACAGAGCCCATTGTCCCTGAGGCCTGGCTTGTTCCCCAGAGCCCATTGTCCCAAGGCCTGGCTTGTTCCCCAGGTACCCTGTGGACCATGAATCCACTTTACCTAATCTGGCAGCACCCAGAGACCCCTAATACCTATAAGGTTCTTCCTAACCTTGAGCATCTTTGATTGAGTCCTTATCTGCATTATTTATTTGATCTCCAACTGTACGCTTTGTTGCTTTTTATTTAGTTGCTAGGGTTATTTTAGTATCTGCTTATGGCACTGAAACACAAACAACAAACATTCACACACAACTCGGGGTACACAGCCCCTTTCAGGGGCTACAGCTGTTGCTAAGTTACACGTGTCTTTCCAGGATCTCATGTGATTGTCATGCCGGTGCAGCTATGTTCCAAGTGCCTGCCTCCAGCTGTCCCCCTCCTTCCAAATCATTCCATTGCTTAGATATGACATGGTATATTGTTCCAGTGCCCTGCAGGTGGACATTGAGGTTGTTTTCAGCCCCATGCCATTACACACAGACTATAATGCCCGTCTTAACCAGGGTGACTTTACAATACCCAGAGGGGGAATGGTGAGGTCAGAGGGTATGTGCATTTAAACGTTGGTAATCGCCCTCTGTGGAAGTAGAACCATTTACACACCCACCGGTCATTGTGAGTAGGCCTGCTTCCTTTACCCGCTATAGCACATGTGGTTATCAAACTTTTCTTTTGCCAATCTGAAAGATGGAAACTGGAATCTCACTGAGAGATCTCTTAAAAATTAAGGCAGAGGCAGGGCCAAGATGGTAGAGTAGTCAGATGCTTTCGATGGTCTCTCTTACAAAAAAGACCCGAAAAAACAAGTAAATTGATTATATATGACGATCTAGAAGCCCTGAACATTAAAGGCAAAGTTGAGGAATTAGACTGAGTAGCAGAGGGAAGGAAAGATGGTTCAAAAGCAGTGAGAAGTTGCCAGACCTGATCCGGCAGGAGCCAATGCCCTGCAGGCCAGATCAGCTGGCGTGTGTGGTGAGGCAAGCAGTGGCACTTGGGATGCGTTTTGCACGTTGGGAGAGACCAAGCAGCGGAGAGTCTGCTCCGGCCTCCAGAGCTAGTGAAAAGCGGCACTCAATTGACAAAAGATAAATATACACGCATTTAACATACTGCATGGATCGGATCAAAAAACACCCCATTTGGGAAGAAACTCTCTCCCATTTACCTGCTCCCTTCCTGCTCTGTACCAGGTCTCAGGCCAGCTTCAGCAATTGCTGCTTCCCCTGAGCTAGAAGTAGGACCCCTCATGTGCCCTGAGCCGTTCTCCTGGCCTTGGAGAGGGAACAAATTAACAAGCAGGAAAAAATAATCTGCCAGCTCCCCTAAGCCAGGAACTCAGGGCAGGCACAGCTCCTTTGCCTAGGCATAGGCATAAGGGGTACATGGACTTTGAATGCCTTTTACCCCTGCATGGACCTGTGTGAGCCTATTTCAACTGCATAGGCCCTCATTACCACAGTACAACAGGTTATATACCTGAAGCCTAACTTCACTGTATCATCTATATGGTGGAGTGGCAGGTTCGTGACATTTGACACCGCTCTACCCATTAAGCTGAGTCCTCACCTACCCACATCAGGGGCCTGAGGACTGGTGGCTCCACCCATGCCACCTAGCCACCTGTGACAGGGGTCCAAGAATAAGTGGTGCCTCCCAGTCCTTACAGCCAACAGCACTGGGTACCCATAGTCTGACTGCAAAACCCACCCACCTACGTGCTGTAGAGAACAGGGACATGCTTTTCTCCCAGACGCTCAGGGACAGCTGTCAGCCGCCTGCCTTGCTCAGTGTGTGACCCCCTACTACAGCAAGATTCCTGTGCCTACACCAATAGCCCCTGCCTGACTAGGACTGTAGGTGAGAGCCTGCACCACACACTTGGTAACCGACTATCTAGACACCTGAGCTGAATTCATACAACAAAAGTAAACAGACTCCTGGGCTCACATACCTAGTAATAGATCTAACCACCTGGTGACAGGACGTTGGAGCTTCAAAGACACCAATAATCAAACTAGCTCACATGAGCAGCCTATTCAGGCATATCAAAACAAAACAACACAAGAAGCTAGGACACAGTAAGCAAACATAAAATAAATAAATACAATAACTTACTGATGGCTTGGAAACATCAGTCAATATCAAATCACATAAAGAGGGAGACCATGATGGCTTCAGCAAGTGCCCAAAACAAAGAATCGAAAAACCTTCCAGAAGAAGAGAACTTCTTGGAATTACCATAGATTGAATACAAAAGATTAATATACAGAGCTGCTCAAGAGATCAGAAAGGAGAACAGGCAAATCACAGAACAAGCCAAGGAACACAAAGACGAAAAAACAGAGGAAATTAAGATTAGAGAAGAGCACAATAACAAATTTAACAGGCTGCAAGAATCCATAGAGAGACAGCAAACAGAAATCCAGAAGATTAACAGTAAAATTTCAGAATTAGACAACTCAATAGAAAGCCATAGAAGTAGAATTGAGGCAATGGAAGTCAGAATTAGTGAGATTGAAAATAAAGCACTTGATGCCAACTTATTTGAGGAAAAATCACATAAAAGAATTTTAAAAAATGAAGAAACTAAGAATTATGAGGGACTCTATCAAGAGGAATAACCTATGAGTGATTGGAGTACCAGAACATGGGGAGATAACAGAAAATACAAAGAGAATTCTTGAAGATTTGTTGACAGAAAACTTCCCTGATATCGTGAAAGATGAGAAGATATCTGTCTAAGACGCTTATTGAACCCTACACGAGGTACGTCCCAAAAGAAAGTCACCAAGACATATTATAATCATACTTGCCAAAATCAAACATAAAGAGAGTATTTTAGGAGCCACTAGGGATAAACGACAAGTCATCTACAAAGGAGAGTCAATAAGATTAAACTCAGACTACTCAGCAGAAACCATGCAGGCAAGAAGGCAGTGGGATGACTTATATGAAGCCTTCAGGGAAAAAAGATTGCCAGCCAAGAATTATATATCCAGCAAAACTCTCTCTCAAATATGATGGCAAAATTAGGGCATTTCCAGATAAACAGAAGTTTAGGGAATTTTCAAAAAACAAACCAGAATTACAAGACATGCTAAAGAGAGTCCTCTGGTTAGAAAATCAATAACATCAGATAACAACTCAAGACTAGAACACAGGACAGAGCAACCAGATATCAACACAGATAGTGAAGTCACAAAAAATAAAGCTAAAACACCAAAAATAGGGAAACAGAGATATCAATATGTAAAAGATGGCAACATTAAAACGAAAAAGAGGGGCTAAAAAATACAGTCATAGATTTTTCGTATGGAAAGGAAGTCAAGGCAATATAAAGAAATAAAAGATGGGTATAAACTTAGAAATATAGTGGTAAATATTAAGGTAACCACAAAGGAAACTAACAATCCTACACATCAAAATAAAAAACAAGAAAAACATAAAGACTCAGCAAACACAAAATCAACAACGATGAAACAGATGAAAAGAAAATACCTAAAGAAAAACAACTCAGCACAGAAAATTAAGTGGAACAAAGAAACTGTCAACAACACACAAAGACATCAAAATGACAGCACTAATATCATACATTATCAATAATTACACTGAATGTAACTGGACTAAATGCACCAATAAAGAGGCAGAGAATGGCAGAATGGACAAAAAAAACACCATCCATCTATATGCTGCCTATAAGAGACACACTTTAGACTTAAAGACACAAACAAACTAAAACTCAAAGGATGGAAAAAATATATATCAAGCAAACAACAATCAAAAAACAGCAGGAATGGCAATATTAATCCCTGACAAAATAGATTTTAAAGTAAAATCCACCACAAAGGATAAGGAAGGACACTATATAATGATTAAAGGGTCAATACACCAGGAGGACATAACCATAATAAATATTTACATAGCCAATGATGCTCCAAAATACATAAAACAAACTCTAACAGCATTGAAAAGAGAGACATTCCACAATAATAGCAGAAGACTTCAACACACCGCTTTCGGCAAAGGACAGAACATCCAGAAAGAAGCTCAGTAAAGACACGGAAGATCTAAATGCCAAAATCAACCAACTTGATCTCATAGACATGTACTGAACAATCCACCCAACAGCGGCCAAGTATACTTTCTATTCCAATGCACACGGAACATTCTCCAGAATAGACCACATATTAGGCCATAAAGCAAGCCTTAACAGAATCCAAAGCATTGAAATATTACAAAGCATCTTTTCTGACCATAAAGCCATAAAAGTAGAAATCAATAACAGAAAACGCAAGGAAAAAAAATCAAACACATGGAAACTGAACAACACCTTGTTCAAAAACTACTGTGTTATACAGCTTATAAAGACAATGCTCTGCATTCTACCTTGGTGAGTAGTGTGTGGGGTCTTAAAAGCCTGTGAGTGGCCATCTGAGATACTCCACTGGTCTCATCCCTTTGGGAGCAAGGGAGAATGAAGAGAACAGGATACAAGGCAAAGATTAGTCTGAAGGACTAATTGTCCACAGCTACCAAGGCCTCCACCGGACTGAGTCCAGTACAGCTAGATGGTGCCCGGCTACCACCACTGACTGCTCTGACCAGAATCACAGCAGAGGGTTCTCGACAGAGCTGGAGAAGGATGTAGAGCATAATTCTAACCCACAAAAAAAAAGACCAGATTTACTGGCCTACAGGAGACTGGAGAAACCCCGAGAGTATGGCCCCCAGACACCCTTTTAGCTCAGTGGTGAAGTTACCTCTGAGGTTCACTGTTCAGCCTGGGAGTGGACAGCCCCGTAAAACCAAATGAGACTAACGAGGTCCAGGAGTCCAGTGGCAAGGGCCAGAAAGCAGAAGGGGACAAGGAAGCTGGTGATAGGGAACGCAAGGTTGAGTAAGGATATTGTTGATGTGTTGTGAGATTGTTAACCATTGTCATAGGGCAACATTTGTAGTAACTGTTAAATGAGAAACTATTTTGTTCTGTAAGCCTTCATCTTAAGTGAGAATAACAGCACAATTCGAAGAGCATAGTCAATGTCACTGAACTGTGCATGTAGAAATTTTTGAAATGGTGTATCTTTGGCTATGTGTATTTTCACCAAAAAAAAAAAAAAAAAGGTTGAGAAGTCAGAGGGTTGATATGTTGTGGGGTTGTTAACCAATGTCATAAAACAACATGTGTACTTCTGTTTCATAAGAAACTATTTGTTCTGTAAGCCTTCACCTGAAGTACAATAAAAAAAATTAAAAAAAAAACTACTTGGTTATAGAAGAAATTAAGGACAGAACAAGGAAATTCACAGAATCAAATGAGAATGAAAACACATCCTACCAGAACCTATGGGACACAGCAGAAGCAGTGCTCAGAGGTCGATTTATAGCAATAAATGCACATACCCAAAAAGAAAAAAGGCCAAAATCAAAACATTAAGCCTACAACTTGAACAAAGAAAGAGAGCAGCAAAAGAAGCTCTCGGGCGCCAGAAGAAAGCAAATAATAAAAATTTGAGCAGAATTAAATGAAATAGAGAATAGAAAACCAACTGAAAGAGTTAGTAAGACCAAAAGCTGATTCTTTGGAAAGATCAACAAAATCGATAAACCATTGGCCAGAGTGACAAAAGAAAAACAGGAGAGGAAGCAAATAACCCAAATAAGAAATGAGATGGGCTATATCACAAAAGACCCAACTGAAATTAAAAGAATCATAACAGAATGCTATGAAAAATTGTACTCTAAGAAATTTGAAAACCTAGAGGAAATGGTCAAATTTCTAGAAACTTACTGCTTACCTAAACTAACACAAGCAGAGGTAGAACAACTAAATAAACCTATAACAAAAGAAGAGATTGAAAAGGTAATTTAAAAATGCCCAACAAGAAAAAGCCCTCGCCCGGACAGTTTCACTGGAGAATTCTACCAAACTTTCAGAGAAAAAAGTTAACACCACTACTACTAAGGTACTTCAGAGCATAGAAAAGGATGGAATACTCCCAGACTCATTCTATGAAGCCAGCATAACCCTGATACCAAAACCAGGTAAAGACACCACAAAAAAGAACATTACAGACTAATATCCCTCATGAACATAGACGCAAAAATCCTCAACAAGATTATAGCCAATAAAAGTCAACAACATATCAAAAACATAATTCACCATGACCAAGTGGGATTTATACCAGGTATGCAGGGATGGTTCAACATTAGAAAAACAATCAGTGTAATCCATCACATAAATAAAACAAAAGACAAGATCCACATGATCTTACCAATTGATGCAGAAAAGACATTTGACAAAGTCCTGTACCCATTCATGATAAAAACTCTCAGCAAAATAGGACTAGAAGGGAAATCCTTCAATATAATTAAGCGCACTTATACAAAGCCAACAGCCAACATCATCTTAAATGGAGAGAGTCTGAAAGCATTCCCCTTGAGAACAGAACCAGACAAGGATGCCCATTATCACCACTCTTATTCAACATTGTGCTGGAGGTCCTAGCCAGAGAAATTAGGCTAGAAAAAGAAATAAAGGGCATCCAAATTGGTAAGGAAGAAGTAAAAGTATCTGTATTTGCTGATTATACGATCTTATACACAGAAAACCTCAAAGAATCCACAAGAAAACTACTGGAACTAATAGAAGATTTCAGCAAAGTATCAGGACACAAAATAAACATACAAAAATCAGTTGGATTCCTCTATACCAACAAAGAGAACTTCGAAGAGGACATCACCAAATCAATGCCATTTACAATAGCCCCCAAGAAGATAAAATACTTAGGAGTAAATCTAACCAGAGATGTAAAAGACCTAGACAAAGAAAACTACAAGACACTACTGCAGGAAACCAAAAAAGACCTACCTAAGTGGAAAAACATACCTTGCTCATGGATAGGAAGACTCAACATTGTGAAAATGTCTATTCTACCAAAAGTGATCTACAGACACAATGCAATCCTGGTCCAAATTCCAATCGCATTTTTTAATGAGATGGAGAAACAAATCACCAACTTCATATGGAAAGGAAAGAGGCCCTAGATAAGTAAAGTATTACTCAGGAAGTAGAACAAAGTGCGAGGCCTCACACTACCTGATTTGAGAACCTATTATACCACCATAGTAGTCCAAACAGCCTGGTACTGGTACAACAACAGATACATAGACCAATGGAACAGAATTGAGAATCCAGATGTAAATTCATCCACCTATGAGCAGCTGATATTTGACAAAGGCCCAAAGTCCATTAATTGGGGAAAAGACAGTCACTTTAACAAATGGTACTGGTATAACTGGATATCCATCTGCAAAAAACTGAAACAGGACCCATACCTCACACCATGTACAAAAACTAACTCAAAATCGATCAAAGACCTAAATATAAAATCAAAAACTATAAAGATCATGGAAATAAAAACAGGGACAATGCTAGGAGCCCTAATACATGACATAAACACAATAGGAACCATAAATAACAATACACGAACACCAGAAGAGAAACTAGGTAACTGGGAGCTCCTAAAAATCAAACACTTACGCTCATCAAAAGACTTCACCAAAAGAGTAAAAAGACAACCTACAGACTGGGAAAAATTTTTTGGCTGTGACAAATCTGATCAGCATTTAATCTCCAAAATCTGCAAGATACTGGAAAGCCTCAACAGCAACAACAAAAAAAGACAAATAACCCAATTAAAAAACGGGCAAAGGATATGAGCAGGCACTTCACCAAAGAAGACATTCAGGCGGCTAACAGACACATGAGGAAATGTTCACGATCATTAGCCATTAGAGAAATGCAAATCAAAACTACGAGATACCGTCTCACCCCAACAAGGCTAGCACTAATCCAAAAAACACAAAATAGTAAATTTTGGAGAGGTTGTGGAAAGACTGGAACATTTATACACTGTTGGTGGGAATGTAAAATGGTACAACCACTTTGGAAATCGATTTGGCACTTCCTTAAAAAGCTAGAAATAGAAGTACCATATGATCCAGCAATCACACTCCTTGGAATATATCCTAGAGAAATAAGAGTCATCACACAAATAGCTATATGCACACCAATGTTCATTGCAGCACTATTCACAATAGCAAAAAGACAGAAACAATCTAGGTGCCCATCAATGGATGGATAAACAAATCATGCTATATTCACACAGTGGAATACTACACAATGATAAAGAACAATGATGGATCCACAAAACATCTCATAACATAGATGAATCTGGAAGCCATTATTCTGAGTGAAATTAATTGCAGAAGGACAAATATTGTATGAGACCACTATTATAAGGTTTCAAGAAATGTTTTAAACACAAAAGAAAACATTCTTTGTTGGTTATGAGGGTGGGGAGGGAGGGAGAGGGTTATTCACTAACAAGTTAGTAGATAAGAATTGTCTTAGGTGAAGGGAAGGACAACACAGTACAGGGGAGGTCAGCAGAACTGGAGTAAACCAAAAGCTAAGAAGTTTCCTGAATACAACCAAACACTTTGAGACACAGAGTAGCAGGGGCGGGAGTCTGGGGACCATGGTTTCAGGGGACATCTAGGTTAAATGGCATAACAAAGTTTATTAAGAAAATGTTCTGCATCCCACTTTGGCAAGTGGCTTCTGGGGTCTTAAAAGCTAGCAAACGGCCATCTAAGATACATCAATTGGTCCCAACCCACCTGGAACAAAGGATGATGACGAACACCAAAGACACAAGGAAAATATTAGCTCAAGAGACAGAAAGGGCCACATAAACCAGAGTCTCTATCAGCCTGAGGCCAGAATAACTAGATGGTGCCCAGCCACCACCAATGACCGCCCTGACAGGGAACACAACAGAGAGTCCCTGATGGAGTAGAAAAGTGGGGTGCAGATCTCAAATTCTAGTATGAAGACCAGCCTTAATGGTCTGACTGAGACTGGAGGGACCCTGGAAGACATGGTCCCCGGACTTTGTTAACCCAGAACTGAAACCATTCCTGAGGCCAACTCTTCAGACAAAGATTAGACTGGACTATGGGACATAAAATGATACTCATGAAGTAGATACATGTGACTAAATGGGCAGCTCCTGTCTGGAGGCGAGATGAGAAGGCAAAAAGGGACAGGAGCTGGTTGAATGGACATGGGAAACCTGGGATGGAAAGGAGGAGTGTGCTGTCACATTTTAGGGAGAGCAGCTAGGATCATGTAGCAATGTGTATAAATTTTCTTTATGAAAAACTGACTTGAACTGTAAACTTTCACATAAAACACAATTTAAAAAAAAGCAGATCCTGTACCCCCTTCATACACACTTAAAAATCTCCGATGGCCCCCATTGTCCTGAGAGCCAATCCAAACTGTGGACCACCAGGGCCCACAAGGCCCGACATGCACCAGCCCTGCCCTTGTCGCCAATCTGTCTTGATTCCCCTCACCCCACCATCCCTGTGCTGCAGCCTCTGGCTTTCTCTGGTCCTGGTGAGCTCTGCCCATCCACAGGCAGCAGCCCTGGCCTTTTTGTAGCTCCTCCTCCTAGTAATTTCTGTCCTGCCCCAGGGCCTTCATCTGTGGTATTCTTGCCTCCAGGAATGCACTCCCCTTTGCTCTTCCATGGCTGGCTCCTTCAGGTCTTAGCTTAAATGCCATCTCCCTAGAGAGACCTTCCCTGTGTCCCCTAACTGAAGAAGCCTCCTGTTCTTTTTCTCACAACACCATATACGTGTTCCTTGTAGCACTCACCCCAAACCTCATGCTCTTATTTACTTTTAAAACCTGGTTGTTCTCTGCCTGTAGAAGGTAAGCTCTTGCTACAAGGGCAGGGATCACGTGGGCTTTCTTCCCTGCTGTGTCCCCAAGGCCTGGCACGTGACTGCGGCCTGGTCGGCTTCATAATGTTTGTTGAATGAATAACAAATAAATGACTGAGAAGAATTCCTTCAGGAAAGGAGGTTAGGTCTCTTTTTTTATCTTTTGCATAGTTCAGTGTCTAGGTATTCAGAAGATGCTAGTGAATAAAATATTGGCCATCTTGTTGATTTTCCCCCTAGAATATAGGGAAAATCAACAGCAGTTATTAGAATGTTATCAAGTTAATCCAAGGTTAATTTTAAATTGGATTCCGCTTAATTTAAGAGATTTAGATCTTTCTCAGGGCTTTACAAACTAAAAAGGCATTGCCTATTCTGAGTCACTGCTAAATAATAATTATAATATCAGCTACCAGTTGAGTGCTTATTAGGTGCCAGGTGCTCTTGTAAATGCTTTTCATAGTTTATTTCAGTTGGTCTTTTCAATACTTATAACACACATAACATTCTTATACCCATTTTACAGACAAGGACATTGAGCCTCACTTATGTTAGATAATTCACCCAAGGTCTCACAGTTAGGATTTGAGCCCAGGTATGCTTGATTCCTTGGAGTCTGCCCTCCTACCCAGGAGCACCCCTGCCTGTCACTCCACCCAGTGAGTGATGGGTGGAAAGGCCGCTGTATGTGCCTGCAGCCCAGCGACAGGGAGGCAAATGGGACATTCTCTCCATCTCCTCCCCAGGTCATCTACCTACGGCGGTTCAAGGACCTGCGGACGCTCAGCCTCTCTGGGAACCCCATCTCTGAGGCGGAGGATTACAAGATGTTCGTCTGTGCCTACCTTCCTGACCTCGTGTACCTGGACTTCCGGCGTATTGACGACCTCACAGCAAGTGTCTCCCTCCCTCTCAGCCCCCAGATTGTGAGACAGAGTCTTTGGGCCCAGATTCATGGGGAGAGGGCACTGAGCAGAAACTCCTGCATTCCTCCTCAGAGTGCTTTGTATCTTCCCTGCCTGAGCCATTTCCCAGAGTCCTCACAGTCACTGCCAAGTGTGTGCTCACAGGCGCAGCGGCTCCCACACATGATCTCAGGGCTCCTCACAGCCTTCTCAGTGCCCACTTTTCCAGATGCATAAACTGAGGTGGCCAAAAGAGGGCCAGCCACTAATCCAGGGTCACCAGGAGCCACACATGGCCCCCTGGCCCCAGTCAGCCTGCTGGCACCTCACACACCCAGCCCCTGCACTGTTCTTTGCTGCGTCTACCCCAGCCTTTGAGGTGGGCCCTGCTTTCATGCCAGCTCACCAATGAGGTGGCTGATGGCTAGGCCTCATGACTCTTGGGTGGTGCAGCTAGGGGCTGGGCCCAAAGCCAGGTGCCCACCTCGCTGCCACACCCACCCGCCCACCGGCAGCATAGAGGGCTCTCCCCTGCTGCTGCCTGGGCTGCCTTGCTCCCTGCTCCTGCCGTGCTCTGGCCCCTTTCATTGCCTCTCTGCTGGAGCACTGTGTGTAGCATGATCTGTCTGTGGGCACTTTCCCCTTCAGAGAAAAGAAAAAAGCCAGCACAACCATGAGGCCTTGAGCAGCAGGATGGTGGTGTCCCTGGCACTGGGTGCCAGGGACCGAGGACCGCACAGCCTGCTGCTCCTCTCGCAGCACCTTCGGGAGAAGGGAGACAGTGTTGGGGGCACTCAGTGGTTCAGAGGCCAGTCCCAGTCTCAGCCCTGGCCCTGCACGGCCTGGGCCCCAGAGCAGCACCCGCAGTGGATGAGGGCCTCCCAGGTACAGCAACCCCCCCTCGCCGGCATCTCCTCAGAAAGTCCCTGGGATAGCGCAGGGCCAGAGAGCTGCCCCTCTGCTGACCAGGGGCTCTCTCTCCTGTAACAGTCTGAGAACCTGAGGTTTTGAATGCTAAGACTCTTGAGTCTTGTTTTTTTTTCATTTAGACAATAATTTTAAAGGCAGCATGGGCACAAGTGCTTGGGCTAGTCAGAGATTTGTTTGGGTGAGTTTTGCCTGTTATAAAACCACAGGACATCCTGACACTGCAGTTACCGGAGCGCCTTCCCAGGCACTCTCCTGGTTCCTCAGAAGCTCCTGTAGAGAGTGGGACCTCCCCAGGGCACCATGAGGAAACTACAGTTTCTTTCAAGATTCAGAGACTTGCCTAGAATCATCAAGATGAAGAATGATAGAAAGGTCATGGAAGCAGAGTTCTGCAAGGCAGGGGAACCTGGAACCCCACATACCCATCACAGTGTAACTCGGCACCAACTGCAGCCCACCCCAAGCCCCTGGCTGCCTGGTCCCGTAGGACGTGGGTAGTGGGACAGCCAGGCACAGCCACAGGCTGACCAGGGGAAAGGGCAGGCTCACAGGCCTCCTCACTCCGCGGGCTTTCCCTGAGGGCCCACTCTTATTTCCTTCAAGGCCACTTTCATCAAGGCCCCGAGCAGACACTTGGAGGCTAGCCCTCACCTCACTCCAGCCTTGAGGAGTGGAGAAGTCCCAGCCAAGGGCACAGAGAGGGCAGGGGCAGTGAGCATGGGGGGCTCTGTGCACCAGGGAGAGGCAAGGCAACAGGTGGGGGCAGGGGCCAGGTCAGCAGGGCTTGTCCTGTTGAAGATGGGGGCCATGGAGAAGTCTAAGCAGATGGGGTGTTGCTCAGCAGTTCAGGGATTTGGTGACTGGTATGGGGAGGAGAGTAGAGGGAGAGATGGGGACGGCGAGGCCAGGGAGCGGGTACCATGGTCTTCTGAGAGAGAGGTGACAGTGGCCTCATGGAGGGTAGGGCTGTGAGAAGGGAGGGGGAAGGGTGGGTACCAGATACTTCTGCAATTTAAACTTACTTATTAGAGTAACTTATTTATTGAAGTATAAATAAAGAAGCAGAATGTAAGTGTACAGTTCTAGAATAATAAGAGATTTTTAGAAGAATTTCAACTCTGTGTAAGACAGATGATAACAGAGGGAAATATAAGCTATTTTGTAGCCAAGGAGCCCCACCAAAGTGGAGGATTACGATAACCTGTGTAGTGGCAGCATGTGAGTATGAGGCTGGGCAGCAGGCTAAGGCAGTACCCAGGGGTGGAGCTGGACAGAAATAGGAGGAGAGCACAGCTCAGCCTGTGCTTGTCTTGTGGGCCAGCACACTGGGAGGGGGACAGTCAGGGCATCGCTCTTATAGGTGGAAGTGCCAGGGAGAAGGATGAGGGCTGAGAGTGTCCACAAGGGTTGGTGTGCAGTGGGCTGACCGGGCCCAGAGGGTCCCAGGAAGGCTTCCCTCAGGAAATGGCTTTTGAGCTGGGGGTCTGTGGGATGGGCTGGAGTTGGCTGGCCAAAGGAGCGGCAAGGCAGAGTGCATGCAAATGCCCTGGTCAGGAGGTGGCATGGTGAGCAGGCCAGCGGCAGGGCTCAGAGAGCCAGAGAGACAGCAGGAGACAGGCGAAAGGGAGGCACCAGGGCCTTGAAGGCCATGTGGGGAGCTGGTCCTTCCCCTAATCCCAAGAGGAAGCTGTAAAAGGTAAGCAACGGCTGACAAAACAAGATGTGCAGACAACAAAGACGATTCTGGCTGCTTCCTGGATGGAGAACAGATAGAGGAGGGATGGGAATGGGGGCAACCAGCTGGGAGCTGAGGCAGGGGTCCCCTCAAGAGATGCTGGTGAGATGTGGCCATGTGGCCAGATTAGATGAGTAGGAGATGAGAAAGATAGGCATGGGCATGGGCTGGGTCTTGGGGGCTCGTGTGCTGGGTGGGCTGTGTCTGGGGGCTGCTCACTAAGGAGCAGAGCTGGGCGGACAGTCATAGGCTCAGGTCTGGGAACCACAAGTGAGAGCACTTGGGGTGCATAGAGCAAGCTGAGAAGGGCCAAGGACTGAGGGGCTGGGTGGAAGAGACAAGGACCTTGGGTAGTTACTTCACTCTCTCCCCTGTCCACCCTAAAGGGAGCCTGAATGCCCACTTGGGAGGGCCGTAGGATGTGAGTTACATGTGGGTATGGAAGTCCCCAGTTGCCCCGGAGCACCCCACAGCTGGCCACCTGCACATTCTGCCTCATGCAGCTCCCCTGCCCTTCCTGACACTACCAGATCACTAGATTCAGAGCTTGGGACAACCCATGCTCACCTACAAGGAGTGCAGACCCTAGGTCCCACCCATCAGGCAGTCACCTGGTCATGGTCCCCATCCCTGCAGAGAGAGCTGGCGGAGGTCAAGCACCAGTACACCATTGATGAACTGAAGCACCGCGAGGACCTGACACAGGTCCAGCGGGAGGAGGCGCAGGCCCGGAGGGAGGAGCTGGAGGAGCACAAGGTACTGCGGGGAGGCCTTGGCCCTGCCCTGACCCCCCTTGCTTTGACCCGCTTGCCCTGACCCCCCTTACCCTGGCTCAGAGGTGCTCAGTAGAGGGCATCTGCCAGGTTAGACCGAGTTGGCATGGGTCCCCAGGGCTCTGAAAACTCACTTTTTGAAAACTGATGCTGCTCAGCAATGCCTGGGTCTGTTTAAGCTGCACCTGCCACATGGCCTGGCACCCCCAGACCACCTGCCATCCCCGTCCAGGCCCATCGCCTGCCTCTGCTGGAGGGTGTGCTCAGTGCCGTTTGTTGTCAGAGCTGCTCCTTTCTTAAACCGGGAGTCCCCCATGGCAGGCCAGGAACAGTGCAGTCTCGAGTTCAGGGTGGCCCTCCCACCAGTCAGCCCTCTCTCCAGCCAGGCTGAGCCCCGCAGAATGTTCTGAAAGCAGTCTGCAGTGTGCTGTATCTGACCTCCCCATGCCCCCCTCCCCCAGATCCCCTCCCTCACCCTCACCTCCTTCCTCAGAGCACCTCCCCCTCCAGGAAACTTCCCTAGATCCTGCCTTGCAGGGGTCAGTGGGTGAGCTGTGTTTCTGTTGCAGGCTGCGTTCATCGAGCACCTGGATGGCTCCTTCCTGTTTGACAGCATGTATGCTGAGGACGTGGAGGGTAACAAGCTGTCCTACTTGCCTGGTGTCA
Organism: Dugong dugon; assembly: GCA_030035585.1. Taxonomy (NCBI): domain Eukaryota; kingdom Metazoa; phylum Chordata; class Mammalia; order Sirenia; family Dugongidae; genus Dugong; species Dugong dugon. The sequence continues at coordinate 204,036,815 of CM057460.1, forward strand.
GCGAGCTCCTTGAGGCATATCCTTGCAAGCTCATTGCTGTGCTACCACCCTGCCTCAGGCAGGCCCCCTTCTTCTCAGGGCCTCAGCTTCCCCATCTCTCTTGTGAGACCCTGAGAGGGACAGTCCCCATTTCAGAGCAGTATACCCATAGTATGGTGCAGAGCTGGGTCAGCGAGTGCCAGGGGGAGTGCTGTCTGAATTTCAAGGGGCTCACTGAGGTTTGGGCCTACAGGTGGGGTTCTTGAGGTGGAAACATGGAAGGCGCACTCTGTGGTAGTGACCTCCGTCAGGTGTGTCTGCTTGTCCTGCTCTCTGCTTTGCATATGTTATTTGTCATTTTCTCAACCCCCCACCAGGTGGACAATGTCGTCCATTCCACTTTATAGTCAGGGAAGCCAAGGCCTGGCAAGGGCCAGGCAGTTAGAAGCTGGGGTTTGAACTCTATCCTGAGTCCTAAAACCCCGCATTCTTCCCCTAGTCTACCCTACAGCATGCTGGATAGAGAGAAATTCACTTCTAAGAGCCCAGCATTCTAGAAGTCAGTGAGGGCAGGAGCATGGAGGTGAAGCAGAAAGGGGGTGCAGCACGAGTGCCCAGGGTTGAGTGCACGGTTAAGAGCAGGGCTCCAGGCCAGATAGCCTGTGCTCCTACCTGACTCTGCCGCCCACCAGCTGGTGACCTGCAGCCAGGCAGACCCACATTTGAATCTCGGCTGTGGCTGTGTGCCTTTGGGTGAGTCATCTCACCTATCTGATCATTGGTTTCCATCCCAGCAGGGTGGCTTGATCCTCCTGGCCTCAGTGACACCTCTCTCCCAAGGATGCCTGGTGGCAGATGAGGACACTGAGGCTTGGAGAAGGGACGTGCCTTGTCAGGGTGGGGTCCCAGGATCAGCAGCAGAGCAACACAAGCCTGTGGCCTGTCCACCGCCTTAGGCTCCTCCAGTGCACCTGCAGCAGCAAGGGACCAGGCCTCAACAGAGGTGCCCTTCTAGATAAAATATACCAGAGACAAGACTCTCCAGGTACCTATCCCCGCCCCAGCCTCCCCAGGGGCCTCCCCAGAGCCCTTCTCAGCTTGACCCTCCCTGCCCTGTCAACTTCTTTCCCACGCAGCTTCAGTTTCTGAATGCCCCAGGCTGAGGGTGAAGAGGCCCCATCTCAAGCCCACGGCTGTGACCCTGGTCAGGTCCTAGCTCCCGCCCTCAGTTTCCTCATCAGGCAAATGGACCAGATGAGATAGATGGTGGGTTTCTAGTACCAATCTCGGTGTCCACACCAGCTTGTGCTCCGTGCCAGGAGCCCTGATACTGTTGTCATCCAGCTTTTACCTGTGACCCCCCCGGCAGTCCACTCCTGAGAGACAGTGTGAGCCTCCTTGACAGACACTTACCTATAAGGACAAATTTGTCATCATCTGCCTGAACATTTTTGAGTATGGCCTGAAACAGCAGGAGAAGCGGAAAATGGAGATTGACACATTCAATGAGTGCATCCAAGAGGCTATCCAGGAGAACCAGGAGCAGGGCAAGCAGAAGATCGCCGAGTTTGAGGAGAAGCACCTGCTGGTAGGCCCCACACCTCTCAGGTCCCATCTCTGCCCCCACTCCCAGGGCTGAGTCCCCAGCCTTAGGCCACTGTGCTCTAGAATACAAGGCACACCACCATGACTGGCCCTGCAGTGGCTTGGCCCCACCCAAGGGGCTACAACTCATGTGCACTGGCAGCCCCTGAGGCCCAGGTCATTATCCTCAGTGACAGAGGTCACAGAGCTACCAGGTGACAGAGCTGAGGTTCAGCCTCACACCACAATCAACCACAGCTCCTCCCTGTGCTATGACTGAGTTGAGCAAGGGGCCCAGATGTGATAATGTAGAGGGGGTTGGGTCAGTCCCCTCCAGCCCTACCCAGCCACCCACTTCTCCAGGGGCACCTGCCAGAGATCATTTAGAAACAGATACACGTCTATATAAGGAGCCCCGGTGACATAATGGTTAAGCGCTTGGCTGCTAACATAAAGATGGACCGTTTGAACCCATCAGCTGCTCTGCAGGAGAAAAGACCTGGTCATTTGCTCCTGTAAAGATTATAGCCTAGGAAACTCTATGAGCTAGTTCAGCTCTGTCATATAGGGTCACTACGAGTTGGAATCGACTCAGTGGCACACAGCAACATAAATCTCTATATCTCTGGAGCCTCTGGGTGGCACAAATGGTTAAGCGCTCAACTACTAGCCAAAAGGTTGGCAGTTGGAACCCACCCAGAGGCACCTCGGAAAACAGGCCCGGCGCTCTGCTTCCAAAAGGTCATAGCTTTGTAAACTCTGTGGAGCAGTTCTACTCTGCACACATGGGGTCGCCATGAGTCAGAATGGACTTGACAACAACTGACAACAACATATGTATCTATATATGTATAACTATCTACTTATCTATGTATATATGTTTGGTGTGTGTATATGTTTGGTGTGTATGTATATATATATGTATATGGTGCACTTTGCTTTGCTGTTTTATCTGTGTATCGTAGAGATTCTTCCAAAACTGAAGTGTTGCTTCATGTTTTGCATAGCTGTGAGTATCCCATTGCGTGGATGGGCCAGACCCTGTGAATGGACAGTTAGGTTTCTCCAATCCTTTGCTCTTTCAAAGTGTTGCAGTGAATGACCTGGTGCAAGGCTGACCTGTGGGATGAGGCCCTAGCAGTGTAGCTGTGCTGGGATACTTTTAGTAGCTCTTGCTGGACTGTGCCCCACAGCACTTGTACCAGCTGATGGCCCTCCAGCCTGGTGCCTATGAAGCATCTCTGCCTTTGCCAGTCGGGTGCACCCAGGGTGTTCCAGGAAGGGTTACTTTGTGCTTATATTCTTTTGGGTCGGGGGAGCACCGCATGTTTACAAACAACATTTCTATTTCTTGTTCAATGAACTGTTTGTTCTTATGTTTTGCCCTTGCCCATTTTCTATTTGTTTTTGGTCTTTCTTGCTCTCTTTTTTCTTTTTTTCCTAGTTATTACTTTTAGGGGCTCTTTATAGATTAAGAAATTAGCCCTGTGTCTGTGAAAGGAATTGTACACACTGTTCCATTTGTCATTTATGTTGTCACTTTGTCTGTGGTGCTTTTGTCATGAAGATTTTTTGTTTTTTTAACGCAGTAGAATTTATCAGTCTTTTCTGGTTATATTTAGAAATGACTTCTCTATGCTGAGATTAACTTTTTTAAACCCCTTATGTTTTCTTGGAGCCCTGGTGGTGCAGTGGTTAATAGCTCGGCTGCTAACCAAAAGGTTGGCAGTTCAAATACACCAGCTGCTCCTCGGAAACCCTATGGGGCAGTTCTACCCTGTCCTATAGGGTCGTTATGAGTCGGAATCGACTCGACAGCAACAAGTTTGGTGGGTTTTGTTTTGTTTTTTTTTGGTTTTTATGTTTTCTTCTAAATCTTCTGTGGTCTTATTTTTTACATTTAAATCTTTGCTCCATCAGGACTTTCTTTTCACATACAGCTGAGGTAGGGATCGTACTTGGTTTTTCTCCAGGTAGGGTAGCCATTATTCTCAATATCATTCACTGCACTGAATCATGCACAGTTACCCAGTCCTTCTTCATGACCAAATAGCAATGAAAACATTGTACACAGTGGTCACTTGGCAGCTGAGTTTTCAGGTCCTATGTTAGGCAACAGATGGTATGTGGTGATGGTATTGTTACCACACTCGGATGCTCAGATCCCCCATCACTCTCCAGTTGTGAGCACCCACTAATGCTGAACAGTTCAGCATTTGCTTATCCCTGGCCTCTCCACTTGCTCAGTGGGGTCTGTGTGGTTTGCTTTGTTTACTCAAAGCCTGGCAATGTCTCATGTTCCCAGTGTTTCTCCCTCCCTGAGCCTGTTGTGGAGTCCATGGCTGGTGCAAATAGTTAACAAGCTCAGCTGCTAAATGAAAGGTTGGAGGTTCAAGTTTACCCAGAGGTGCCTCGGAAGGAAGGCCTGGTGATCTACTTCCAAAAGATTAGCCATTGAAAACCATGTGGAGTAAAAGTTTAACATAGTTAAGATATTGATACTACCCAAAACAATCTGTAAATTCAAAGTAATCCCCATCAAAATTCCAACAGCCTTCTTTGCAGAAATGGAAAAGCCAATCCTCATATGGAAAGGCAACTGACCGCAAATAGCTAAAGCAGTCTTGAAGAGGAATAAAGTAGAAAGACTCACACTTCCTTATTTCAAAACATACTACAAAGTCACAGTAATTAGAAGTCTGTGCATAAGAATTGGCATAAGTCTGATCCCCAGAATGTGAGGAGTAATCAAATCCCCACTTTTCCACTTTATCATCTCTGACACCAGGCACCCATGTAGCAACTTCTCTCTCTCTGATCCCAGCCCACCCAAGCTAGGGCAGATCTCATAAGTTAAAAGGACACCATCCTTCAGACACCAACTGCAAGTTTGGGGAGGACACACACAACACCGCAAACTTCTCACCTGTTGGCCACAGATTCATTCGGGGTTTTCCCACTACCCCTTCAGGATGCCAGCCTCAAGCCCAGGGGCCATCTGTGGCTGCCCTCACTTTACCTGCTGGCTTCCCCTACTCCCTTGGGTTTGATAATTTGCTGGAATGACTCACAGAACCCACAGAAAGCATATACAGGCAGTCCCCGGGTCATGAATGTCTGACTTATGGACAACTCCTACTCGCCCTTTAATGTTACGTAAATTTGCACTCACTTTGAAATTATTGAACCAAGCCCTACTCACAACAAATTCTTCATCACAATCACCTTCACTTGCCACACATGCAGCTTTTAAATCATTGATAAGGCTTTGAGCCTTTTCTTGCACTAAAGTAAGGCTAAATAAGAACCGTATACATCTGTTCCGACTTACAAATTTGACTTAAAGGCAAAGTTAGGAACAGATCTTGTCATAACCTAGGACTGCCTGTACTTACAATTACAGATTTATTATAGCAAAAGGATACAAATCAGGATTGTCATGAGGGAGAGACATATGAGTAAGGTCTAGGAGGGTTCCCAGTGTGAAGCTGCCATGCCTCATAGAGGGCACATCACCCTCTCTTCACCAAACAGGAAGCTCTCAGAGCCTCCGTGTTCAGAGACTTGATTAGCCTCAATCATTACGTAGTCATAATTGAGCCCTCATTGCATATGCATAATAGGTTAAATCACACTTCCTGGTATTGGCTACCAGGTAGTCTTTCTGGTCTGGCCAGCCTGCACTGATTAGCACAAATCCTCAGGTGTGGTAGTACCAACCCCCAAACCGTGTTGCTGTTGAGTCAATTCAGACTCATAGCGATCCTGTAGGACAGAGTAGAACTGACCCATAGGGTTTCCAAGGAGCTGCTGGTGGATTCGAACTGCTGTCCTTTTGGTTAGCAGCCAAATGCTTAACCACTGCACCACCAGGGCTCCTGTAGTAATAAAGGTACCTCAATTACTCATAAAATTCCAAGGGTATAGAGTTATGTTCCCAGAAAACAACAGCAAGCCCACATTACTTTAGGTTAAATTTTTTATACCACAGCCTTGTACTGGTATAATAATAGACATATAGAGCAATGGAATAGAACTGAGAGCCCAGAAATAAATCCATACATCTGTGATCAACTGATTTTCGACAACAGTGCTTAGTCCATTCAATGGGGAAAGAAGAGTCTCTTCCATAAATGGTGCTGGTGAAATTGGATTTCCACATGCAGAAGAATGAAATAAGATCCATGCCTCACATCATACACAAAAACCAATTCAAAATGGATCAAGCACTTAAACATGAAAACTAAAAGCATAAAATTCTTAGAGAAAACATAGGGGCGTGGTGGCAGGACCTAGTTTGTTTTTTTTTAATTTTTGAGGGTTTTTTTTTTATTATTATTGAATTTCAGGTGAAGGTTTACAGAACAAATAGTTTCTCATGAAACAGTAGTACACATATTGTTTTGACTTTGGTTAACAACCCCACAACATGTCAACCCTCTCCCTTCTCGACTTTTTTTTTTTTTTTTGGTGAAAATATACGTAGCCAAAGATATACCATTTCAAAAATTTCCACATGCACAGTTCAGTGACATCGACTACGCTCTTCCAGTTGTGCTGCTATTCTCACTTTAGATGAAGGTTTACAGAACAAAATAGTTTCTCATTTATCAGTTAGTACACATGTTGCCCTATGACAATGGTTAACAACCTCATGACACATCAACACTATCCTTACTCAACCTTGGGTTCCCTATCAACAGCTTTCCTGTCCCCTTCTGCCTTCTAGCCCTTCTCCCTGGACTGCTGTGCTTCATTAGTCCCATTTGGTTTTATAGGGCTGTCCACTCTTCGGCTGAACGGTGAACCTCGGAAGTGACTTCACCACTGAGTTAAAAGGGTGCCTGGGGGCCATACTCTCGGGGTTTCTCCAGTCTCCCTTAGGCCAGTAAATCTAGTCTTTTTTTTGTGAGTTAGAATTTTGTTCTACATCCTTCTCCAGTTCTGTCCAGAACCCTCTGTTGTGATCCCAGTCAGAGCAGTCGGTGGTAGCCAGGCACCACCTAGCTGTATTGGACTCAGTTTGGTGGAGACCTTGGTAGCTGTGGTCCATTAGTCCTTCGGACTGATCTTTTCCTTGTATCCTGTTCTCTTCATTCTCCCTTGCTGCCGAAGGGATGAGACCAATGGAGTATCTTAGATGGCTGCTTACAGGCTTTTAAGACCCCAGACGCTACTCACCAAGGTAGAATGTAGAACATTGTCTTTATAAACGGTGTTATCCCAAATAAGCTAGATGTTCCCCGAGACCATGGTCCCCACAGCCCTCTGCCCAGCAATTCAGTCCCTCAGGGAGTTTGGATGTGTCTGTGGAGCCTCCATGACCTTTCCTTGTACAAGTTGTGCTGGTTTCCCCTGTATTGTGTACTGTCTCACCCTTCATACAAGATACCACTTATCTATTGCATGTTTAGTATTCCACCCCCCGCCCCGACCCCTCGTAACCAACAAAGATTGTTACTTTTTGTGTGTGAACTTTTTCATGGGTTTTTACAATAGAGGTCTCATACAATATATGTCCTTTTGTGATTGACTTATTTCACTCAGCATAATGTCCTCCAGTCTCATCCAGGTTATGAGATACTTCACAGATTCATCATTGTTCTTTCTGGTTGCATAGTACTCCACTGTGTGTATGTACCATAGTTTGTTTATCCGTTCATCTGTTGATGGGCATCTAGGTTGTTTCTAACTCTTTGCTATTGTGAACAATGCTGTCATGAACATAGGTGTGCATATGTCTATTCGAGTGACGATTCTTATTTCTCTAGGATATATTCCTAGGAGTGGGATTGCTGGATCGTATGGTATGTCTATTTCTAGCTTTCTAAGGAAGCACCATATCATTTTCCAAAATGGTTGTATCATTTTGCATTCCCACCAACAGTGTGTAAGAGTTCTGATCTCCCCGCAGCCCCTCCAACATTTGTTACTTCCAATGTTTTTGATTAGTGCCAATAATGCCGGAGTGAGATGATATCTCATAGTGGTTTTAATTTGCATTTCTCTAATGGCTAGTGATCGCGAGCATTTCCTCATATATCTGTTGGCTGTTTAAATGTCTTCTTTGGTGAAGTGTCTGTTCATTTCCTTTGCCCATTTTTTAATTGGATTATTTATCTTTTTGTTGTAGAGGTGTTGGATTTTCTTGTAGATTATGGAGATTAGATCTGTGCCTGACTTGTACTGTCCAAAATTTTTTTCCCAGTCTGTAGGTTCTCTTTTTACTCCTTTGGTGAAGTCTTTTGAAGAGCATAGGTGTTTGATTTTTAGAAGATGCCAGTTATCTAGCTTATCTTCTGGGGTTTGTGTGTTAATGGTTATGGTTTGTATCCTGTTAATGCCATGTATTAAGGCATGTAGCGTTGGTCCTATTTTTTTCTTCTACGAACTTTATAGTTTTTGGCTTTATATTTAGGTCTTTGATCCATTTTGAATTGGTTTTTATATATGGCATGAGGTATGGGTCCTGTTTCATTTTTTTGCAGATGGATATCCAGTTTTGCCAGCACCATTTGTTAAAAAGACTGTCTTTTCCCCATTTGATGGACTTTGGGCCCTTGTCGAAGATCAGGTGACCGTAGGTGGATGGATTTACATCTGGGTTCTCAATTCTGTTCCATTGGTCAATGTATCTGTCATTGTACCAGTACCAGGCTGTTTTTACTACCAGAGCTGTATAGTAGGTTCTGAGGTCAGGTAGTGTGAGTCCTCCAACTTTCTTCTTCTGTAGTGCTTTACTTATTCGGGGCTTCTTCCCTTTCCATGTAAAGTTAATGATTAGTTTTTCCATCTCTTTGAAGAATGTTGTTGGTATTTGGATTGGGATTGCATTGTATTTGTGAATTGCTTTGGGTAGAATTGTCATTTTCACAATGTTGAGTCTACCTATCCATGAGCATGGTATGTTTTTCCATTTGTGTAGATCCCTTTGGGTTTCTTGCAGTAGAGTTTTGTAGTTTTCTTTGTATAGGTCTTTTACATTCCTGGTTAGATTTATTCCTAAGTATTTTTTTAGGGGCTGTTATAAATGCTATTGTTTTCCTGATTTCCTTTTTGTCGTTCTCCTTATTGGTGTATAGGAATCCAACTGATTTTTGCATGTTTATCTTGTATCGTGCTACCCTGCTGAATCTTTCTATTGGTTCCAGTAGATTTCTCATGGAGTCTTTAGGGTTTTCTATGTGTAGTATCATATCATCCACAAACAGGGACAGTTTAACTTCTTCATTACCAATTTGGATGCCCTTTATTTCTTTTTCTTGCCTTATTGCTCTAGCTAGAACTTCCAGCACAATGTTAAATAGGAGTGGTGATAAAGGGCATCCTTGTCTTGTTCCTGTTTTCAAGGGGAATGTTTTCAGCCTCTCTCCATTAAGAATGATGTTGGCCACTGGTTTTGCATAGATGCCCTTTATTATGTTGAGAAATTTCTCTTCTATACCTATTTTATTGAGAGCTTTTATCAGGAATGGGTGTTGGACTTTGTCGAATGCCTTTTCTGCATCAGTTGAGATGATCATGTGATTCTTTTCTTTCCTTTTATTTATGTGGTGGATTACGTTGATTGATTTTCTAATGCTGAACCATCCTTGCATACCTGGTATGAATCCCACTTGGTCGTGATGTACTATTTTTTTGATATGATGCTGAATTCTATTGTCTAGAATTTTGTTGATAATTTTTGCATCTGTATTCATGAGAGATATTGGTCTGTAATTTTTTTTTTTTGTGGTGTCTTTGCCTGGTTTTGGTATCAGCATTATGCTGGCTTCATAGAATGAATTTGGAAGTGTTCCTTCCTTTTCTATGCTCTGAAATAGTTTGAGTAGTACTGGTACAAGCTTTTCTGTGAATGTTTTGTACCATTCTCCAATTAAGCCATCTGGGCCATGGCTTTTTTTTTTTGTTGGGAGTTTTTTTATTACCTTTTCAATCTCTTCTCTTGTTATGGGTCTGTTCAGATTTTCAACATCACTTTGTTGTAGTTTGGGTAGGTAGTGTGTTTCTAGAAATTTATCCATTTCCTCTAGGTTTTCAAATTTGTTGTAGTATAGTTTTTCATAATATTCTGTTATGATCCTATTTATTTGATTTGGGTCTGTTGTAATGTCACCTATTTCATTTCTTACTTGGAATATTTGGGTCCTCTCCTGTTTTTCTTTTGTCAGTCTGGCCAGTGGTTTGTCAATTGTGTTGATTCTTTCAAAGAAAGAACTTTTGGTTTTGTTAAGATTCTTTCTGTTGTTTTTCTGTTCTCTATTTCATTTATTTCTGCTCTGATCTTTATTATTTCCTTTATTCTGGTGGCTGTGGGCTTTTTTTGCTGTTCTCTTTCTATTTGTTTGAGTTGTGTAGTTAATGTTTTGATTTTGTCCCTTTCTCTTTTTTGATGTGTGCATCTATTGGTATAAATTGTCCTCTGAGGACTGCCTTTGCTGTGTCCCAAAGGTTTTGTTATGATGTGTTTTCATTCTCATTTGATTGTAGGAATTTTTTGATTCCATCTCTGATTTCTTCTATTACCCAGTGATGTGTAAGCAGGGTATTTTTCAGTTTCCATGTAATTGATTTTTATTTTCCTTGCTCTTTCTATTGTTAATTTCTACCTTGATGGCCTTGTGGTCAGAGAAGATACTTTGAATTATCTCAACGTTTTGGATCTTGTTGAGGATTGCTCTGTGGCCTAAGATGTGGTCTATTCTGGAGAACGTTCCATGTGCATTGGAAAAGAATGTATACTTTGCAGCTGTTGGATGGAGTGTTCTATATATGTCCATGAGGTCATGTTGGCTGATTGTGCCCTTTAGGTCTTCTGTATCTTTGCTGAGTTTCTTTTTAGTTGTTCTGTCCTTTAGTGAGAGTGGTGTGTTGAAGTCTCCTACTATTATTGTGGAACTGTCAATTTCTCTTTTCAGTGTTGTTAGAGTTTGTTTTATGTATTTTGGAGACCTGTCATTGGGTGCTTAGATGTTTATTATGGTTATGTCTTCATGATGGATCATACCCTTAATCATTATATAGTGTCCTTCTTTGTCTTTTATGGTCGATTTTGTTTTAAAGTCTATTTTATCTGAGATTAGTATTGCCACTGCTGCTTTTTTTTGATAGCTGTTATCTTGATGTATTTTTTTCCAACCTTTGACTTTTAATAAATTCACATCTTTGATTCTAAGGTGTGTCTCTTGTAGACAGCATATTGATGGGTCCTGTTTTCTTATCCATCTGTCACTCTCTGTCTCTTTATGGGTGCATTGGGACCATTTACATTCAGCATAATTATTGATAGATGTGAGTTTGTTGCTGTCATTTTGTAGTGCTTTTTTTTTTGTGGTGCTGATGTTTTCTTTGTTCCTCTTACTCTCCTGTGCTGAGTTGCTTTTGTTTTTGGATTTTTTTTTTCATTTCTTTTGTTTTTGTAGGTTTTGTTTTTGCTGAGACTCTATGGTTTTCGTCTTTATTTTTATGAGCATGTTTGTTAACTTTCTTTGTGGTTACCATGAAATTTACCCTTATCTTTCTAAGTTTGAAGCAGTCTATTATTACTTGGTATCGCCTTGCCTTCCTCTCCATTAGAAGGTTCTATACCTATGCCGTTTATTCCCTCTTTTATTGTTCTGGTGTTGTTGTCATTTACTGATTAACTGCTGTGATTCCCTCTTGTATTTGTTTTGGTTTTGGATAGTCCTTGAGAGTTCATTTCCTAGATTGGTATCTGGCTGGTAGAATCCGGCATCCTAGATTCTTCCTGTGAGCTGAATTTGTTTGTTCTCAGATCGAAGAACTCCCTTTAATAATTCTTATAAGTTTGCTTTGGTTTTTACATACTCCCTTAATTTCTGTTTATCTGGAAATGTCCTAATTTCACCATCATAATTGAACAAGAGTTTTGCAGGATATATTATTCTTGGCTGGGAGTTTTTTTCTTTCAAGGGTTTATATATGTCATCTTATTACCTTCTTGCCTGCATGGTTTCTGCTGAATAATCTGAGCTTAGTCTTATTGTTTCTCCTTTATATGTGACTTCTTGTTTTTCACGAGGTGCTCTCAGGATTCTTTGTTTGTCTTTGGTTTTGGCGAGTATGATTATGATATGCCTTGATGATTTTCTTTTGGGGTCTGTCCTGTATGGGGTTCGTTGAGTTTCTTGGATGGCCAGCTCTTCATCTTTCATGATATTGGGGAAGTTTTCTGTCAGCCATTCTTCAATGATCCTCTCTGTGTTTTCTGTTTTCTCCCCCTGTTCTGGAACTCCAATCACTCGAAAAGTTTTGCTTTTGATTGTACCCCACATAACTCTCAGGCTCTCTTCATTTTTCTTTGTTCTTTTTTCTGAGTTTTCCTCGAACAGAGTTGCATCCACGTGCTTGTCTTCAATTCCACTGATCCTGTCTTCCACCATTTCAAATCTGCTCCTCAGCCCTTCTATGACACTGCCCATTTCTGAAATCTTGTTGTTTATCTTTTGGATTTCTAATTGTTGTCTTTGTATAATTTCTAGTTGTGAATTTATTTTGGCATTTTGTTCCTGTGTTATTTTCCTGAATTCTTCCATGAATTTGTGTGCCTCTTCCATGAATTTGTCTATTTTTTCCTCATTTTTGTCTGCTTTTTGCTTCAGCTCTTGGGTAATTCTGAGTATTAGAGATTTGAATTCCCTATCAGGTAGTTCTAGTGCCTCTTCTTCTACTGGAAAGTCATCTGGTGTTTTATTTTGGAACCTACTGGAACCATCCTGTCCTATTTTTGTAAATGTTTTGATATTGTCTGCTGTGTTCGGGGCGTTCAGTAGTTATTTTTCTCATTTATTAATTGTAGATTTGTTTGTTTTGTTCTTTTTTTTTTTTTATTTGGCTGTGTATGAGCAAGCGGGCTGTGTGTTCTTTGTTGTTTGCTTGTCTGTGAGCACGATACTTTTTGCCTCCTTCTCCAATTGGCAGGATCAGTCGCTCAGATATGGTACAGCAGGGCATGTCTAGCTGAAGAGGAGTTACTGGGATGGGTTGTTTGTGGCACTTACTGCAGCCACCAGGATGGGTTGGTAATCAGTGCAGGGCAGGTTCAAGTAGGCCATGCCTGTGCTTCTTGGTGGTGTGATGTTAAGTGCATGGTGTAGGTAGGCAGGATGTAGTGGGGAGATTGTTATGTGTGGAGCTCAGATGGATACGGGAGACAGGAGAGAGGAACAGGAGCCAGAAACATGCAAACAAACAAAAAAGAATGCTAGGGGAGCTTGCCATTAGAGTGGAGAGATGAGAGACTATGAAATGGAGAAGAACAAAAAGGGGAAGAAGAAGAAGAAAAGAATGAATAAATAAAAATCAGAAAGGAAAAACAACAGCAAAGCTCTCAGGGTTCCCACCAGTGCAGCTATGATGTCTGGGGAAGTTGTTCCCAGGTGTTGCAGTACAGCCTGGCTAGAAGGCCTAGAGGTATTCAGTGCCAGGTGTTCAGGGAACAGAAAGAGAAGGAAGGTATAGAGAGACAAGAAACTGAGTAATGAAGAAAAACAAAAAAGGGGAAAAGAGGGAAAAGAAAACAAAACAAATTAAAAAAAAAAAAAAAAGAACAAGACAAGCCCCCCAAAAAACAGAAGAAAAAGAAAACCCTCAAAAAAAAAATGCTCTCAGGGATCCCTGTGTGCATCTGCGCAAGCTGAGGGGGTAGGTTCCAAGCTGCACAGCAGCACCCGGCCAGAACGGGCTTCCAACTCAAGAAAAGGAAAAGAAAACAAACAATTCAAAACAAACAAACAAAAGCCCTGGGATCCCACCAGCATTGTGCCCTGGACTGGGAAGCAGTACCACACTTCAACAGCGCTCTGCAGCCCCTCAGGAAGAAGCAAAGATGGCTCACAGAGCCAGGTATTTGAGCAAAAGAAGGGGGAAGTGGTGAGAGGTAAGGAAGAAATCAACAGAAGCAGAAAAAAGCAACACCAGCAGCCAACAAATGGCACTCAGAGAGCTGGCCACTGCGGGCGGGTGGAATCCAAGCAGCTGGTGCTTCCTGGACAAGAGACTGTGGCCACGGAAAGCAGAGGAGGCCGAGTGGGGGTGAAGAAGGGTGGGTGGTAGAAAAGCGTATATCACAAATTACTGGTTGTTTTGTCTCCCACTAGAAGCTCCATGAATCTGCGTTCTTGTACACCCCCTATTTGCTGGTCTCCAATAGGAGTCCAAGATGGCAGATCCGCGCTGCCTTAGCTGATAGGGGACCTCTGCATGAATCTCTCCTTGCTCTCCATTCTCTGTCAGTTTTCTCACTCCATTTGGTGCTTGGATGAGTTGTTTATCTCTTCATTTGATGTTTTAGGGTTTCAGGATTGCTGTTTTCTCTGTTTGGCTTAGTTTTTCGGATCTTTCCTGTGGAGGGAGGGCATGGTGCTTCTGCCTAGAGTGCTATTTTGCCGGAAGTTGCCACAGGACCTACTTTTTAACAATGGACTATCAGCTATGACAACAAAAGCACTAGCAGCAAAAGACAAAATAGATCAATGTTGTTGTTAAGTGCCGTCGAGTCAGTTCTGACTCATAGCGACCCTATGTACCACAGAACGAAACACTGCCCTGTCCTGCACCATGCTCACAATCGTTGTTATGCTTGAGCCCATTGTTGCAGCCACTGTGTCAGTCCATCTCGTTGAGGGGCTTCCTCTTTTTCACTGACCCGGTACTTTACCAAGCATGATGTCATTCCCCTGGGACTGATCCCTCCTGACAACATGTCCCAAGTATGTAAGACATAGTCTCGCCATCCTTGCTTCTAAGAAGCATTCTGGTTGTACTTCTTCCAAGACAGATTTATTTGTTCTTTTGGCAGTCTATGGTATATTCAGTATTCCTTGCCAACACCACAGTTCAGAAGCGTCAGTTCTTCTTCAGCCTTCCTTATTCATTGTCCAGCTTTCGCATGCATATGATGTGATTGAAAATACTGTGGCTGGGTCAGGCACACCTTAGTCTTCAAGGTGCCATCTTTGATTTCAACACTTTAAAGAGGTCTTTTGCAGCAGATTCGCCCAATGCAATGCGTCTTTTGATTTCTTGACTGCTGCTTCTATGGGTGTTGATTGTGGATCCAAGTGAAATGAAATCCTTCACAGCTTCAATCTTTTCTCCATTTATCATGATGTTGCTTATTGGTCCAGTTGTGAAGATTTTTGTTTTCTTTATATTGAGATGTAATCCGTACTGAAGGCTGTGCTCTTTGATCTTCACCAGCAACAGCTTCAAGTCCTCTTCACTTTCAGCAAGCAAGGTTGTGTCATCTGTATATCACAGGTTGTTAATGAATCTTCCTCCAATCCTGATGCCGCATTCTTCTTCATATAGTCCAGCTTCTCGCATTATTTGCTCAGCATACAGATCGAATAGGTATGGTGAAAGGATGAAACCCTGACACACACCTTTCCTAACTTTAAATCATGCAGTATACCCTTGTTCTGTTTGAACAACTGCCTCGTGATCTGTCTACAGGTTCCTCAGGAGCACAATTAAGTGTTCTAGAATTCCCATTCTTTGTAATGTTATCCATAATTTGTTATTATCCACACAGTTGAATGCCTTTGCATAGTCAATGAAACACAGGTGAACATATTTCTGGCATTTTCTGCTTTCAGCCAGGATCCATCTGACACCAGCAATGAAATTCCTGGTTCCACATCCTCTTCTGAATCCGGCCTGAATTTCTGGCAATTGCCCATCCATATACTGCTACAGCCACTTTTGAATGATCTTCCGCAAAATTTTACTTGAGTGTGATATTAATGATATTGTTCGATAATTTCCACATTTGGTTGGATCACCTTTCTTGGGAATAGGCATAAATATGGATCTCTTCCAGTTGATTGGCCAGGTAGCTGTCTTCCACATTTCTTGGCATAGGCGAGTGAGCACTTCCAGCGCTGCATCCGTTTGTTTAAACATCTTAATTGATATTCTGTCAATTCCTGGAGCCTTGTTTTTCACCAATGCCTTCAGTGCAGCTTGGACTTCTTCCTTCAGTACCGTCGGTTCCTGATCATATGCTACCTCTTGAAATGATTGAACGTTGACCAATTCTCTTTGGTATAATGACTGTGTGTATTCCTTCCATCTTCTTTTGATGCTTCCTTCATCGTTAAATATTTTCCTGTAGAATCCTTCGGTATTGCAACTCAAGGCTTGAATTTTTTCTTCAGTTCTTTCAGCTTGAGAAATGCTGAGCGTGTTCTTCCCTTTTGGTTTTCTATCTCCAGCTCTTTGCACACATCATTATAATAATTTACTTTGTCTTCTTGAGCTGCCCTTTGAAATCTTCTGTTCAGTTCTTTTATTTCATTATTTCTTCCTTTTGGTTTAGCTACTCAATGTTTAAGAGCAAGTTTCAGAGTCTCTTCTGACATCAATTTTGGTCTTTTCTTTCTTTCCTGTATTTTTAATGACCTCTTGCTTTCTTCATGTATGATATACTTGATGTCATATTACAACTTGTCTGGTCTTTGGTCATTATTGCTCAATGCATCAAATCTATTCTTGAGATGATCTCTAAATTCAGGTGGGATATACTCAAGGTCGTATTTTGGCTCTCATGGACTTGTTCTAATTTTATTCAGTTTCAGCTTGAACTTGGATATGAGCAATTGATGGTCTGTTCCACAGTCGGCCCCTGGCCTTGCTCTGACTGATGATATTGAGCTTTCCCATCATCTCTTTCCACACATGTAGTCAATTTGATTCCTGTGCATTCCATCTGATGAAGGACCTCATAAAAATTAAATGCTTTTGTTCATCAAAGGACTTTATCAAAAAAGTGAAAAGACAGCCTACAGATTGGGCGAAAATTGGGGGGAAGCATATATCCAATAGTGACCTAATATAAAAAATATATTTTAAAAAAAAAAAAAACTACAACTTAACAACAAAAGGACAAACAACCCAATAAAAAAAATGGGCAAATGACTTGAACAGACATTTCACTAAAGAGGCTATTCAAATGGCCAGTGTCATGAATTGAGTTGTGTCTCCCAAAAATATGTGTCAACTTTGTTAGGCCATGATTTCCAGTATTGTGTGGTTGTCCTTCATTTTGTGATTGTAACTTTCCTATGTGTTGTAAATCCTAATCTCTGCCTGTGGTTAATGAGGCAAGATTATATTATGTTAAAAAGGATTAGGGTGAGATTGTAACTCCCTTACTAAGGTCACATCCCTGATCCAATGTAAAGGAAGTTTCCCTGGGCTGTGGCCTGCACCACCTTTTATCTTATGAGAGATGAAAGAGAAGCAAGCAGAGAGTTGGGGACCTCATACCACAAGAAAGAAGCACCAGGAGCAGAGTGTGTCCTTTGAACCTGGGTTCTCTGGACCTGAGAAGCTCCTCGACCAGGAGGAGATTGATGATAACGACCTTCCTTCAGAGCCAACAGAAAAAGCCTTCCCCTGGAGCTGTTGCCCTGAGTTCAGACTTCTAGCCTACTAGACTGTGAGAGAATAAAAGTCTGTTTGTTAAAGCCATCCACTTGTGGTATTTCTGTTAGAGCAACACTAGATAACTAAGACAGCCAACAAGCATGTGGAAAGATGCTCAGTGTCATTAGCCATTAAACAAAAAACCCATTGCCATTGAGTTGATCCCGACTCATAGCGACCCTATAGGACAGAGTAGAACTGCCCCATAGGGTTTCCAAGGCTGTAATCTTTACAGAAGCAGACAGCTACATCTTTGTCCTGCAGAGCAGCTGGTGGGTTTGAACTGCAGACCTTTCAGTTAGCAGCCGAGCACTTAACCACTGCGTCACTAGGCTCCTTCATTAGCTATTCCCACTGCCGGCAAATCAATTCCAACTCATAGTGACCCCATAGGATTTCCAAGTCTGTAAATCTCTACGGAAGCAGACTGCCACATCTTTTTTCTGTGGAGCCACTGGTAGTTTTGAACTGCTGACCTTTTGGTTTGCAGTCAATCACTTTAACCATTGAGTCACTGGGGCTCCTTTCATCAGCTATTAGGGAAATGCAAATCAAAACCATAATGACATACCACCTCACCCCCATTAGAATGGCAGTGATCAAAAAAACAGAAAACAAAAGGTATTGGTGAGGTTGTAGAGAAACTGGAACCCTCATCGTAATGGATTGAATCGTGTCCCCCAAAAATATGTGTCAACTTGGTTAGGCCATGATTCCCAGTATCGTGTGGTTGTCTTCCATTTTGTGATTTTCGTATGTGTTATAAATCATAATCTCTGCCTGTGGTTAAAGAGGATTAAGGTGGCATGTAACACCCTTGCTCAGGTGACATCTGTGATCCAATATAAAGGGAGTTTCCCTGGGGTGTGGCCTGCACCACCTTTTATCTTAAAACAGACAAAAGGAAAGGGAAGCAAGCAGAGAGTTGGGGACCTCATACCACCAAGAAAGAAGCACCAGGAGCAGAGCGCGTCCTTTGGACCCAGGGTTCCTGCCCAGAGAAGCTCCTAGTCCAGGGGAAGATTGACAAGAAGGACTTTCCTCCAGAGCCGACAGGGAGAGAAAGCCTTCCCCTGGAGCTGACGCCCTGAATTTGGACTTCTAGACTACTGGACTGTGAGAAAATAAATCTCTCTTTGTTAAAGCCATCCACTTGTGGTATTTCTGTTATAGCAGCACTAGATGACTAAGACACTCATCCATTGCTGGTGGGAATGTACACTGGTACAGCCACTATGAAAAACAGTTTGGTGGTTCCTCAAAAAGTTTAACATAAAATTATCATATGTCACACCAATCACAATCCTAAGTACCGATACCCAGAAGAAGTGAAGGCAGGAACACAAAACAGAAACCTGTACATCAATTGTTCATTGCAGCACTTTTCACAATGGCCAAAAGGTGGAAACAACTGAAATTTCCAGATGAATGGATAAGCAAAATGTGGTACAGACATACAGTGGAATATTACTCATCCATAAAGTGAAATGAAGTTCTGATGCATGCCACAACATGGGTAAACCTTGAAAACATTATGCTGAGTGAAATAAGTCAGTCACAAAAGGAGAAATATTGTGTTTATTCACTTATATGAAATAAGCAAATACTTAGAAACCAAAGATTATTAGTGGTTACCAGGGGTGGCAGGAGGGGGAAAAGGGAAGTTTTTGCTTGGGGGCATTGATTGTATGTTAATGGTGATGGAATAATTTGGAAAAGGATAGTGAGAATGGTTGCACAACATGAAGAATGTAATCGATGTCACTGGATTTATATATGCAGAATTGTTGAATTGGTAAATGTTTTGTTGAATATATTTTTCACCACAATAGAAGAAAGAAAATCCTACGGAGCACAGTTCTACCCTGACACACATAGTGTCACCATAAGCCGGAGTCAACTCAATGGCAACTGGTTTTTTTTCGGCCTGTTGTAGGCATTTTAAGGAGCCCTGGTGGTGCAGTGGTTAAAGTGCTCAGCTACTAACCAAAAGGTCCACGGTTCTAACCCACATAGCCACTCCTCGGGAGAAAGATGTGGCAGTCTGCTTCTGTAAAGACTTATAGCCTTGGAAACCCTATGGGGAAGTTCTACTCTGCCCTACAGTGTTGCTATGAGTCAGAATCGACTCAACAGCAGTCTGTTTGGGCAGGCATTTCATAGGGTCTCTTAATCGAGCCCCTGCTGTGTGCCAGGTGCTCATATAGCAGGACTTTGTGAAGCACAGATGAGGAAGCGGAAGCTCAGGGAACAGAAGTCACTAATGGAAGTTGCTAATAAGCAACCTGGGTGGGATTCAAGTTCAGGCCCAGCAGACCCTGGAGCCATAGCCCCTGCACTCAGCCCGCTAGTGCCATTGCCTGCCCCTGGAGCCTCAGGTGTATTCTGTCAGTGCTCATCACAGCAGTGCTTTGAGGTGCTGACAAGACTACTAAGGCACGGGGGAGTCAGTAACTCATACAAGGTCATGGGAACTTGGTGGTCCGACCCCAGAGTCCACTTCTTAGCCACAAATCCAGTTGCCCTCTGTCATGCGCTAATTATAATTAGTTGCTGATTCCTAAAGCACAGGTTTTGTTTCCAGAACTTGAGTGCTATTCGAGATGAGCCTGAGATGCCTGTCATTGAGATGAAGATAGTGGAGTGCGGCGAGGACATCACTCAACTATTCAACACGCTCATGACCCTGGAGATGCAGCTGGTGGAGCAGCTGGAGGTGAGTGGACCCTGGGTGGGAGTGTGGACCACGGCCCTCAGGCTCTGAGCCTGCAGCTTCTCCACAAGGCCCAGGTAGACTTCGGCCCGCAAGGCTGGAAGCCTGTGCTGTGCTTCTCTCAGCCCGCCCTAGGGTCAAGTCTTGCTCACTAAGCCTTTTCATGCACTTGAATAGTCTAGATTCGAGATAGTTCTGGAGAATGAGAAGCGAGCCCTAGCCCCGGTGGGGAGAGGTTTGTTATAGCCCCAGGAGCTGTTTGGGAGCTTGAGAGACAGAGCGGCCCCACCCCACAGCCTGACATCGCCGCATCTTGGAGCATGCCAGGAGCCTGCAGTTCAGCACTCAGAGCTGTTCTCCAAAATTCGAGAGTGGCCCAAGTGACGTATGTTCACTGAGCTGGGGGTCTGAGTGGTTTGATGAATTGAGCCTCCTTGGATGCTGCCGCGGCTGGGCTAGGAGATAGCACCTAATCAGCTTCTCACAGGCCCAGTGCCCCCCAGACATAGGACGGACTCCTCACACATCCCACAACAGAGGCTCTCTCCGTGGGGCTGTGCCAGCTCTCCACACACAACACAAACGCTCCAGGGAGGCTTGAGGCAGCTGCCCAAACTTCTCAAGCAGGAGGCCTGTCTTAACCTCCACATGTTCCCCGGAGCCCATGTGCAGGCATGCTTGTCCTGCCAGTGGCCAAGAAGCTGCAGTGCAGTTGTGCTTTCCAATGACTATACATGTCACAGCTGCATTTACACGTGGTTGAGAAATGTGTAATTGGCTTGGCCTGCAGACAGACCTCGTCCAGATTCTGCCTGCAGCCCCTGGGGTCTAGGGCCGTGCAGGGGATGACCCATCGGGGGTGCAGGGCAGCAGCCTCAGGACCACATCTGCAGTGCACATCCAGCCCACTGATCCCCACACAGGCCCTGAGCGCCCTGAGGCACAGGGGCACGGCCTTGCAGAGGGCATGGCTGTGCGGGGTCCGGGTGATGGCTTTCCTGAGGGCTTCCCTGTGCAGACACCCTGCCACACACTCTGTGTGAAGTAACTCACTAAGGCCTCACAACATCTCTACAAGACCAGGCACTACTTGAAAAGCCCATTTTTTAGATGAGGACACGAGGCCCACACAGGTTAAATACTGTTCCATAGTTGCACGTGGGGGCAGAACTGGGAGGCAGCTCCTGCACTGTTTCTGTGGAGTGATAGTCTCACTGAGGTGGGTAGCTCTGTGGCTGGCCAGGGGAGGCAAGACCAGGACGGGGGTTCCTGGCACAGGGACTGGGCCAGGCAGAGGCCCAGAGAAAGCAGTGAACATTCAGGGCACAGTGAGTGATGCGGCCAGAGAGTAGCAGCTGTGGGAGGAGGTGGGGCCGTCCACAGCGTCCCAGTGAGGTTGAGGGGGGCCTGAACCCCCATGCTGGATAGCAGAGGCTGCCCAGCTGCTCCAGGTCCTTGAGTCTAAATGCACACATTAACTGTGATCTTTATCATTCCCAGGAAACGATAAACATTTTTGAAAGGAACATCATCGACTTGGTGGGACTCTTTATCGAAAACGTCCAAAGCCTATATCCTTCGCATGTAAACCCTCCATGGGGAGGCCAGGCACAGCAGACCTGTGGGGTCATCTTGGTAGCTCCAGTGCCTCTCATCCCCACCTCCAGGGGGCTAGGAGCAGGGGAAGGGAAGCTTCTGAGCAGATTAGACAGGATGCAAATAAGCAGGTCCCTTCCAGGTGACCTCCTGCAGGTCCTATACCTGCCCCTCACACTGACACCAGCACCCTGAACATAGGTTGAGACAGAGGTAGTAAAAAGTCAGCACTTTTTAGTTCCCTTTACCAGAAATAGCCACTCCCTCCAACTGATTTGCAGAAAGATCTACACCTCCACCAAGATGATATTTAAATTCACACAGGATCCTATTTTGCGAAATCTCCACCTTTGAAATTAGAGAAATGTCAAACCTCCTGTTTTTCACCAAGGAAATAGCTTACCTTCAAAGGATCGAGATTGGGCAACCACTTAGAATGTTCAAAAGACACCTAGCACAATGGTGGCCTTGCTGAAGTAATTGTGTAGATGCCCAGCATGGCTCTGTGCAAGGAGAGTCCCAGTGTGCTTGTCCCCAAATAGGTGATATGCATAGGCAGTGACACTCCAGAATCGCCACCATGCCCTGAGTTTGGTGGGCAAACGTGCTGAGTGTAGGGCACCTCCACATCGAGGACACCGACCGAGTACTTACATGAGCTTGTCAGATTAAATGTCAGGGATAGGAGCTGGTGTTTGGGGCATGGCCACCCTTCTGCCACTGAACTCAGGGCCCTGCCATGCAGGCGGAGGTGGGGCAAACTGTTGGCTCTGCCCCAGAAAGCACCTTCTGGCTCTTGCCCCCACAGGGTACTCAGGTAGGGGACAGCAGTTATGGATGTGATGAGTGGTAATAGAGGTGCAGGGTGAGTGGCACCAAGCCAGCAGAACTGAAGGGAGGCCTGAGGGGCCAGGTGGAGCCCCAGCAGAGGCCCTGAAGTCCGTCCCTAGAGGAGGCTGGCAGGCCACTAGTGTCATTTAGGCCTCAGGCCAAGTTGGAGGGCAGTCTCCACCTTAGAAGCGGTGACAGCGACGGGTGATTCTAAACCAGTGGATGGGACTCTGCCTGCCTCCACCTTTGAAAGTTTGCTCTGGCCGCTGCAGGGAGGAGGGGTCAGGTGGGACACGTCCAGCAGGAAGTGGCAGTAGGTATGAAAAGAGGTGATGGTGGACAGAGATGGGGTGTGAGGGCAGGCATGTGCTGAGAGTTGTGGTGGCCCTGGATGGCCCTGCGTGGCTCAGAACACGCCCTTCTGCCCCTAGAGCCTGTTCTCTCCTTGCTGGAATGCCTGCTCATCAGAGCCCCCACCCCATCAGGGCTGTGCCTGCCTGCTGCCCCTCCTTTGCTTAACTCATGGTGCACCATGGCTCAGTGCCGGGACCTGGAGAGCCACCACCACGAGAAGCTCCTGGAGATATCCATCAACACCCTCGAGAAGACCGCCAAGGGCGAGCTCGATGAAGACCTGCCTGATGATGTCCGTGCAGTAAGCAGCGGGGCTGTGCCATGGGGTGCGGAGTGGGGGACCCTGCCCCGGGGCTCAGATAAGGCTGAATCTCACGGAACCTCAGTGTCCTCATCTCTAGACTGTACAGCGGCCCACTTTGCAGGGTGGGGACTAAGAACTAAAGCACTGGCAGGTAGCACAGAGCCGAGTTACAAAGGAGCACACGGGAGTTAGGTGGTTTCCAAAAGCTCACCTCTGTGGGGGCTTCTGGCACTTTCTGAGATTTCCCCCAGAGGCCTCCTGGGTCCTGCCCCTCTGTGATGTGTGATTTGAAGCACTGTTTCTGACCCAGCAT
Organism: Dugong dugon; assembly: GCA_030035585.1. NCBI lineage: Eukaryota > Metazoa > Chordata > Mammalia > Sirenia > Dugongidae > Dugong > Dugong dugon. The sequence goes on from CM057460.1 coordinate 204,059,939, forward strand.
GGTGCAGTCCCGTTCCTGCCTGCACATGCAGCCAGCCAGCCTCTGCCCCTTGGACCTGTGCTAAGGGAGGCGCTGGGGCCTTCAGCACTGAGGCCCACACTTCCTGTCAGCCTGTGTCCCTCACTCACTGTTCCCTCCACTCCCACATTTCTCACCTCTCCCCATCTCCTTCCTGCCACCCCCAGTCACACCATGCCATCCCTCACCTGGAACACTGAAATGGCCCCCTCATGGTCTCCTGCAGGCTATTCTACATGTGGCAGCCAGGGACCTTTTTAAAACCCAAACCAGATAATCTGTGATGTGCACAGAATCCTGCAGTGGCTGCCTACCGCCCCACTGTGCCTCCCTCTGTGCTCCTCTTGGCTCTCACTCCCAGCCCTGGTCTGAGTGCTGCCCCAGCCTTTCCAGCTGACATTCCATCCAACAGACACTCTCCCCTCAGGTCTCTGGTGTCTGGCTCATCCTTGTCATTCAGAGCTCAGCTCAAATGTCACCTCCTTGGAGAGGCCTTCCCGTCGCCTCATCTCTCTCACACACCCGTTTATCCTGGTCCCAGCCCCATCACAACTTCCTGCGGTCTTGTTCATGTGGATGTGGCTCCTTTGATGCTCTGTGGACATTTGATGGAAGCCTGCAGGGCCGGGGTGGTATCTCACCACTGTCCTGGTGTAGCAGCAGTGGGCACAGCACAGTGTGGAGTCAGGGTGGGCTGTGGACCAAGCATGCTGGACCATCTACCCCCTGAGCCTCTGCCCTGCAGGTGGGTGAAGCCTAGCCCAGCAGACACAGAGGGCCAGCATCCCCAGCTCAGAGCCTGCCGGACCGAGACAAAACCCAGCCATCTGCGGGTGGCAGGACCACACACCACGAAGCCCGAGTCACCAGCTTTCCCTCCCTAAACACTCACTAAATGCTGCTAACTATGGCTGACCAGACTCAGGGAGGAGCCACATCCCAGAGCCAGGAAGTGAGGCTGCCCACAAGATGATTGGGATTGCAGATGGTCAGTGCAGGGGGCCTGTGACACCCAGCAGGACAGGGCTGAAATACATATACTACCACATGCCTTGGACAGGAGGAGAAAGACAGTCTGGCTAGTACATCCCCCTACCAGCGGGCTCTGCCTGGGCATCTGACACCTGGGTGCCCCTCGCCTCGAGGGGGCACCAGCCACCTGCTGAGGGAGGAGGTTGAGCCTTCAGCACAGAACATGTGCACCAAGAGCTCGCTGAGCAAGGGCTGGGCACTGTCTGAGCCTGATGATCACGTGCCATCTCACTGAATTCTCCAAAGGCCACTGCACAGGAGGCACTGTGATCATCCCCATTTTACATATAGGATGTTGTTGTTGTTAGCCACCACCAGGTCGGCCCCCAATCCTGTGCACAATGGAAAGAAATGCAGCCTGGTCCTGCGCCATCCCCAGGATCAGTTGCACATCAGATTGTTGTGATCTACAGGGTTTTCACTGGCTAATTTTCAGAAGTAGGTCACCAGACCTTTCCTCCAAGTCCATCTTAGTCAGGAAGCTCTGCTGAAACCTGTTCAGCTTCATAGCAACACGCAAGCCTCCGCTGACAGATGGTTGTGGTGCTTGAGGGGCATTGGCTGGGAATCAGTCCAGGTCTCCTGCATGAAACAAAAAAAAAAAAACCAAACCTGTTGCTGTCGAGTCGATTCCAACTCATAGCGACCCTATAGGATAGGGTAGAACTGCCCCATAGGGTTTCCAAGGAGCGCCTGGTGGATTTGAACTGCTGACCTTTTGGTTAGCAGCCGTAGCACTTAACCACTATTTGTATTTTACAACATCATGGTTTTCATAACAGACTCTATGTAACCTTCTATCTTTGTACGTAGACTTCAGTCTCTGTCGCTTTCCACTGCTTACAAAGCTTGTTTTCTATGTATGCAAAAGTTGGGGGAAAGATTTCTCTGCTTGGCTTAGGATATCAGCTGTAACCCACTTTTTAAAATGAAGAAGGGGGATCTTTCATGAGGGGTTGAGGTGATTGGTGGCTTTTTCTAAAACACAGCCGAGACCTTCACCGGGACAACCACCCTGTGTTCCCATCCTGCTACTCGGGAACGGGAGGCAGCTTTTACAGGTCTTGAACCCTCCCAGAGCCTTGCCCGGGGCCATCTCTGCACCTAGGAAGAACCTATTACCTCCTTGTCACTGCTCCCGTGTGACTCTGCTAATTGGTTCCCCAGACACTCCATGCCCCACATCAGCTGATTTGGTTTTTCCCACTTGGAATTCCATGGAAAACCAGCACTCCACAAGATGTTAATGGTATTACTCTGAAAAGGAGTCTGTGCCAAATAAGTTGGAAAACTGAGAGAAACCAAGTTTGTTTTCTGCAGGACTTTTCTAGAACCTTCAAAATCCTTTGTATGCTGTGGCTGCTATAACAAAGTACCACAAACTTGGTGGTTTAAAACAACAGAGATTTATTGTCTCACAGTCCTGGAGGCCAGAAGTCCAAAATTAAGATGTTGGCAGGGCCCTGCTCCTTCCAGAGGCTCTAGGGGAAAATCCTTCCTTGCTTATTTCAGCTTCTGGTGGCTCCAGGCGTTCCTTGACTTGTGGCCACATCACTCCATCTCTGCCCCTGTAGTCACATGGCCTCCTCCTCTGTGTATGTGTAAGAGAGAGACTGCGTCCAGGTCCCACCAGGAAAGTATAGGATGGGCTCCTATTTTCAAGATCCTTAACTTAGTCACATCTTTTGCCACATAAAATAATATTCACTCTTTTGCGATATAAAGTAATACTCATAGGTTCTGGGGATTAGAAAGTGAATATATCTTTGGGGGACCATTTTTTCAGCCTACCACAGGTGTGCAGGATTTCACAAACATATCTGACCAAAGAGTACATTTACTTTTTGCAGGAATAGTAACATCTTGATTCTACAGAACATATTCTGGAGACCATTACGTTAACTGCTACTGTATGAAAAAACAAAACACAAAGTGTACTTGCAGTCCTCTCTGCAATGTAGAAAACTTTTAGGTCCTTTGCCATCCTTGGCGTCACAAAGCACCTTCCCTTCAAAGTGGAAGCAGCTGCTTGGTAAATGCTTAAGGAGCCTTCCCTAGCTCTGGGAGACAACTGCATTCGATATTCAACTGTCCTATGCACACACAGCCATAGTTTGAGCACCTAGAACCTGCCGGGCCTATCATTTGTTCTGGACAGAAAACAAGGTCAGGAACAAGAGAAGATAGGAGGAAACACCAAATGAAACCAGAGATTTGACTTTGTTAACATGGGGGCAGTGGATAGACAGTCATGGTCTGAGTACCTGTCAGCTTGCGGGACCCTCTGTCCTCAGGGAGCAGCCTCGAGCCCCTCGACCAGCTCCCAGTCCCCACCAGCCAGCAAGTTTTGGGCAGGTCAGACTTGGGAGCAACCAAAGGAGAGGAGCTTTCCTGGCTATGGACCACCCAGAGCTGCCACCTGCCTTCTCCAGGAGAAAACTTGGCTTGCAACTGGGGTTCCAAGTCAGCAGCCTGGTTTGCCCTTCCCATGTCTGGGAGGCATTGGGACCTGAGGGCAACCTGCAGGAAAGTGTGCAAGGTGGGCACTGCTACACCAACCGGGGGGACTTGGGCTCCCTTTTCAATTTGGCACAGACATTGTGCTCAGGGTGGAACGATACCATCTCTTTGGTCATCCTTACCAGCTTTTTGTCGACAAAGACACAATTGTCAACGCTGTCGGGGCATCACATGACATCCATCTCCTGAAGATTGACAACCGGGAGGATGAGCTGATCACAAGAGTCAACTCCTGGTGCACGCACTTGGTGGACAAGGTGGGTATAGTGAACCTCCTCTAGCCGGCTTGGCCAGTTTCCCTAGTGGCCAGCCAGAGAGAAGGTACAAATTCTCCCTAGGCAGTATACACTATTTTCAGTAAAAAATTAAGAAAGAAATAAAAATTATGGATTGTAGCACTTCACCCTGAAGACCTAATTTTGCCCAGTCAGAGATATTAAGGAGCCCAGGAGGCACAATGGTCAGAAGCTATGGCTGCTAACCAAAATGTCAGCAGTTTGAGTCCACCACCTGCTCCTTGGAAACCCCATGGGGCAGTTCTACTCTATCCTATAGGGTTGTTATGAGTCAGAATTGACTTGATGGCAACGGGTAGAGACGTTAAATCCCATATGTTTCGTTTTCTAACTCCTGCCTCAAAGACATTTGTTGTTGTTTGAGCTGCCGTCGAATTAGCTCAGAAACATGGTGACCTCGTGTACAAAAGAACAAAATGTTGCCCAGTTCCACATCCTCATGGTCACTGACATGCCTGAGTCCATTGTTGCCTTACAACCCTAGGAGGATCGTCTTCCAGCACTATATTGGACGATGTTCTGTTGTGATCCATAGTGTTTCATTGGCTGATTTTCAGAAGTAGATCACCAGGGTTTTCTTCCTAGTCTGTCTTAATCTGGAAGCTCCACTGAAACCTGTCCACCATGGGTGACCCTGCTGGTATTTGAAACAGCAGTGGCATAGCTCCCAGCATCACAGCAACATGCAAGCCACCACAGTGCAAGCTACAAATTGATGGGAGGTAGCTCAAATATATAATCAACACATTGCGGGGGGCAGTGGGGAGTAAATGAGGAACTTAAACTCTATGAATTTCAAAGAAGCATTCTCCCCTCCCTCACACTGGACTCAGTAGATGTTAAGTTAGTATTTGAATTAGGGACATTGTTTGGTCTCACTCCTAGATTCACACAGATGAAATTATGAGGAACCGCAAGCGCGTGAAGGAGATCAATCAGTACATTGACCACATGCAGAACGAGCTGGACAACCTGGAGTTCGGTGATATTCTCGATTAGGCATGTGTTAGCCCTCAGACCCCAGAAGGAGGAGGGTGTGCTGACCACCTTCGCAGAGGGAGTGGCTGGAACTCCTCAGCCGCTACTACTAGCACCATCCTTTCCCACCCTGAAATGATTTCCAAATGTAGAAATAAAGGACTTATGTGACCTTTTCTCCATTCTTTAAAAGAAACTAGAATTTATGTCCATGTACAAGAAGGGGAAAAGACCCAGAGGAGCAGCAGATCCTCACAGGTGGCCAGGCGGCTGCATGTTACCCCCAAGGGAACAGTGGCTGGACTGAGCTATGGGGCCCCGCCAGACAGTGAGGGCTGCGGGTTCCCCCATCACACCCAGGGCAGAGCCCTCCCATCCTCTTGTGCCAAGGAGTTGTGGAGCAAGAGAGGCCAAGCTGCGCCACTGCTGTGGGCTGGGCCATCTGTGAGGCTGGGAGACAGGGAACTGAGCCCCACAGGAGGGTCAGCCACAGGTGAGGCGTGGGCATCACCCAGACTGGGTTCAAGTCCCACTCAGACATGTCCCCTGTAAGGCCTCAGTCTCAGGGGGTGCCAACACCTACTTCAGGTGCTAATGCAGCGTCAGGGGACAGTGCAGGGAAGGCATGAGTATGTGAACCCCTTCAGTCCTCAGGTCTGAGGACATGAGGCACAGGAGGCCTGTGCTGCCTGAGTTCAGGGTTTTTACCACTTCTTATCTTCAAGAAGGCGCCTCTAGCTGCCTAGGACCATGCAGATGACCGTGTGGGGGTGACCCAGGTGGGGAAGACATGGAGGTGACCATGTGGTGGATCCAGGAATTGAGGACATGGAGGTGCCTTGTAGGGGGGACCCAAGCATGGAGAATGTGACAGTGACCATGGGAGGAGACCTGAGAAGAGAGGAAGAGATGGTGACTGTCATAGATTGAATTATGTCCCCCAAAAAATGGGTGTTATCAGTTTGGCTGGGCCATGATTCCTGGTGTTGTGTGATTTTCCTTTATGTTGTAAATCCTGCCTCTATGATGTTAATGAGGGACAATGGATGGCAGTTGTGTTAGTGAGGCAGGACTCAGTCTACAAGCCTGGTTTGTGTCCTGAGGCAATCTACTGATATATAAAAGAGAGAAGGAGCAGAGAGACGGGGGACCTCATACCATCAAGAAAGCAGTGCCAGGAGCAAAGCACGTCCTTTGGACCAGGGTCCCTGCGCAGAGAAGCTCCTAGTCTGGGGGAACACGGAAGAGAAGAAGGCCGACAGAAAAAGCCTTCCCCTGGAGCTGACGCCCTGAATTTGGACTTTAGCCTACTTTAACTGTGAGGAAATAAACTTCTCTTCATTAAAACCATCCACCTGTGGTATTTCTGTTGGAGTAGCACTAGATGACTAAGACAGTGACCATTTTGAAGACCCAGGCATAGAGGCAATGGAGGGGACCATGTGGGGGGGGACCTGGGCACAGAGGGCACAAAGATGACCATGTGGGGAAGCCGGGCCATGACAGGGACCATATGGAGAGACCTAGGCATGGAGGGCATGATGACGACCATGTGGGGGAACCCAGGTGTGGAGGACATGAAGGTGACCATGTGGGGGGACCTGGGCATGGAGGATGCGAAAGTGACCGTGTCAGGGACACCCGGGTATGGAGGACATGACGGGACTGTGTGGGGAAACCCAGGCATGAAGGGTGTGACATTGACCATGTGGGGGGAACCAATCATGGAGTTTCATGACAGTGACCTTGGGGGGAACCTAAGCATGGAAGGCATGGACTTGATCATTTGGGGGGATCTGGGCATGGAGGACATGGAGATGACCACGTGGGGGGACTCAGTGACTGTGTGGGGGGACTCAGCCATGAAGGATGTTGAGGTGACCATGTTGGGGGTCCTGGGCGAGAAGTGGAGGTGACCGTATGGGGGACCCAAGCATGGAAGGCATGACTATGACTGTGGGAGGGGGACACACATACCTGGAGGACCCTGATGGGGAATCCGGGCATGGAGGACTAACGGTGCCATGTGGGGGGACCCGAGTATAAAGGACATGACAGTGACCTTGGGGGAACTGGGCCTGGAGAATGTAATTTTGACCCTGATGGAGGATTCAGGCATGGACATGGAAGTGACCGTGTGGGGGGACTTAGGAGTGGAGGGCATGGACATGACAATGTTAGGAGGACCCAGGTGTGAAGTGCATGATAGTAACTATGTGGGGGTACTGAGTGTGCACATGACAGTGACTGTGTGGGGGTACCCAGGTGTGGAGGATGTGACAGTGACTGTGTTGGGGTACCTGGGTGTGCAGGATGTCATGGTGACTGTGTGGGGAACCCAGCTGTGGAGCATGTGAAGGTGACTGTGTAGGGAGACCTAGGCACTGAGGACGTGGAGGTGACCATGTGGGGGGGACCTGGGTGTGGTCACTGTGAACATATTGAGGGACCTGGGCATGGAAGATGTCATGGTGACCGTGTAGGGAAGACCCGGGAGTGAAGCACATGGAGGTGACCACAAGGAGGACCTGGGCCTAGAGGATGTGACAGTGACCCTTGTCAAGGATCCAGGCATGGAGGATGTGGAGATGACCATGTGGGGAACCCAGGTGTGGAGAACATCTTGGTGTCTATGGGAGGGGACCTGGCAAGGGGGATGTGATGTTGATTGTGTGGGAAGACCTGGGCATGTGGGACGTGACGATGTCTGTGGGGGGACATGGGCATGGAAGATGTCATGATGACCATGTGGGGGGACCTGGGCTTGGAGCATGTGGAGATGACTATAGGGGGAACCTGGGCCTGAAGGACATGACAGGGACCCTGGTGAAGGATCCAGGCGTGGAGGACTTGGAGGTGACCATGTAGAGAAGCCAGCTGCGGAGGATATGGTGGTGACTGTTATGAAACTGGGGCTTGGAGGATGTGATGGTGACCATGTGGGAGCATACAGGCGTGGAAGACGTCATAGTGACCGTGCGGGAGGACCTGGGTGTAGAGCACGTGGGGGTGACCATAGGAGGGACACAAGCCTGGAGGGTGTGACGGTGACCCTGGTGGTAGATACACCATGGAGGAGGTGGGGGTCACTATGGAGGACATGGAGGTGCCCGTAGAAGCAACCTGGGCATGACAATGACCCTATAGGGACCCAGGTGTGAAAGACATGATGGTGACGCTGGTGGAGGATCTGGGTGTGGAGGACACAGACGTGACTGTAGTGGGGACCCAAGTGTAGAGGACATGGAGGTGACTGTGTGGGGGGACTGGGGCCTGAAGGACATGACAGTGACCGTGGAGGGAGGACCCAGGAATAGAGGATGTGATGGTGACCTTGTTGGAAGACTCAGGACTGGAACATGTGGAGGTGACTACGTTGGGGGACCCAGGCATGGAAGACATGGAGGTGACCGTGTGGGGGGCCTGGGGCCTAGAAGATGTGATAGTGGCCATGTGGGGTGACCCAGGCATGGACAACATAATGTTGACCATGGTGGGGGGCACATCAGCACTGGAGGACATAGAGGTGACCATGTAGGAGGACCTGGGTATGGGCAACATTATGGTGACTGTGGGGGGGGGGACCCAGACGTGGAGGACATGACAGTGACCATGTGGGGGACCCAAGCATGTAGGACGTGACAGTGACTGTGTATGGGGAACCTGGGCATGGAGTATATAGAGGTGACCGTGGGGCAGGGGGCTTGGGTACAGGACGTGGAGGTGACCGTGTGTTTGGGACTTGAGGAGGGAAGCCTATACATCACAGGAGGTTGCCCTCTTCCTGTCCTGGCTTTTAATTAAATCCAGACACAACTTATATTTTCCATTTTCTGCTGTATATTTTTTTCGAGATCAGCAGGAGCAAACAGACACAACTGGCTTGGAAGGACTCACTTTGAAAAGATCACTTGACTATAAACCAGGAAACAGGAATACCTGTCGCTGACATGGTTTTCTCCCCAACGTAAGTTCCCAACCCAGGGCAGCAGGTATCAAAACGTGTCCATGGAAGGTCAGCTTAACCTTGGTGAAATGCAGACATCACAGGAGTAGAGAAAGTGGAGGCACAAATTAAAATAGGACATATTTCCAGAGTGGAGACATATTTAATAAAATAAGGTCACTAAAATAAGAGGAAGTCATCTACAACCTGCTGTCCGTCACTGGCGGCTGGCTGGGTGCCATGCTGGCTGGAGCCCCTCAGGGCTCCACTGCCCATGGCCCAGCTGCAGGTCTCACTCCCGAAGGAGCTTGTGCTTGACAGTGGTACTCTCGGAGCAGAGGTGCACGAAGAGGGTGCCAGCGGCTGCACGGGCCTGCAGCTCCTGCAGCTCATAGTCGTGGGCCCACTCGATGTTGCCCCACTTCTGGACCTGAGAGGAGAGCCAGACACACTGGCTGAGATGGCACCCAGTGCCCAGCTCCTGTCAGGCGAAAGCTGCAGGAGGCCAAGCTGAGGGAGCACAGGCTCCAAGCCAGCACACACAAGATGTGCGGGGTTGCGGGGAGAGGACAGTTGGCTGGCAGCCGTCCACGCTCAAAGGCAATGGTGATCTGGGAGGGTGCAGGCTAGGCCCAGGGCCAGTAGACCCTAAGCACTCTCTCCTCCAAGGTGCCCAGCCCATGGGATAGAAGGAATGGACAATCACTGAGGCCCCGTAGGGGGCTGCATGTCTGACTCTGAGAACGGCCCGGGACTGAACGGGCCTCTGCTCAAACATGGGCAAGGCTCAGAGACCCAGAGGGAGGAAGGCCAATCCCAGACCAACCTGCCAGCTCCTCCCTTGCTAGGGGCCCAGGAGGCCTTGTCTTGCCACCTCATTTTGTTCAGTCACCCCAAATATGACGTGCCCCACAATTCTCTGCATTTCTAGGCTGCCCAGTCTCAGTCTGGAAAACTGCACTATATTATCCGAAGAGCATGTTACACTTCCAGAGCTCTGTCACTGCACAATCCAGGCTACCCCCATTTTGTGGAGGGTCAAAATAGAAGTTCAGAAGACAAAGGCGTGGCTCAGGGCCCCATGGCCAAATGCAAAGTCTAGACCAGAAACCAAGGCTCCTGGTTCCCAACCAATTCCGTAAACACCACAAAATCATAATCCACCCTGTTCAATCCTTCCTAACATCAAGAGAAGAGCTAGCTTCTTTTGTTGTACAGAAAGATCTTCCCCCAGCATTTTCTGTATCAGCAGATGACTACACGGACTTAGGAAATATTGCCATTACAAAGAGGTTTTCATCATACTGAGAACCAACTCCTAACAGCAATTCACCTTATAACTGCAAAAACTTATATTGTCAGAGTGAAAACATACAAATGATAGTGTGGCAAAACCTGATGGAATCTAAGCCCACTAAATCAGAACTGGTGTGGAGACGGCAGCTCCCTCTGCCCGCCTCGGCCAGCCAGGCTAACTGCTGGGGAGACTCTGGGCCTGAAGCAGGTAGTCCACTTGGAAGAGCACACATGAGGCTTTCAGCAGTGACAGCACTGTGCATGTAGACTGGGCCCAGACAATTCATATCTGTCCATGAGTCTCTGGGGGAGGGGATCCTTGGCCCCAGAAGCTCCCAGACCTGGCTCCAAACCCAGCTTGAATATTTCTCAGCCATGCAGCCCTGTGCCTCAGTTTCCTCCAGTAAAATGGGGGTAACAGCAGCAGCACCTACAGCTGTTTTGAAGAGATGAGGCCCGAGGGTGAAGTATGATCTCAGGGCTGAGGCACAGGGTCAAACTTACTGCCATGACCTGATTATCTCTGTTACTTGGCAGTACTTCTACTGGCCCTTAGTTTTGGTTTCAGTACATACATAAAAGTAATAAAGGCCAAGTTCACATGCAAAAAAACTCAGATAGGTTGTCTGCCCCCCAGTCAGTGTGTATTAAGAAGGGGTGTTATCGCAATCTATCAATGGTCTCCTCTCCCCCGATGGGCAGAGAACTGAGGGCGGCCCCAAGGCTGTGGTCACCTCACCTGGTACTGCTCCTCCAGGCGGGACAGCAGCACAGCCTGTTCCACCGTCAGGCGCAGGTCCATCAGGCCCAAGGTCAGCACCAAGGACTTGAGCTGGGCCACCACAAACTCAATCCCTGCAGGACACAAGCCAAGTCAGGACTCAGGATGCCCCCACTCAAATATGGCAGCTGCTCCAATGCTCCCCCCGCCCAACTGTGTGTCCCTGCACCTCAGGGAGTGAGTGGTAAAGAGGCGCTAAATGGAGGAGAATGGTCACAGGAAGCAGCTGTTGTGTTGGCTTGCTCTGTACCCACCCCCTTTTCTTCTGAAGAGCGCTCTGTGCTTCCTTGAGAGCAGTCCTCTGCTCTCACCTGGGGCGGGCATATGGCCTGCACCTGGCAATCAGAGCATTCCACACCCGTGACCCAGTGACTGGTTCAGGGATGGGCATGTGACCCAAGCCTGGCCAATGACACATGGACCCAAGACTTGTGCCAGAGAAGAGAAACCCAGCTTTGTGCTAGAAGGGCGTGAGCCTGGACCACAGGCTGAGAAAAAGCGTTGGTGTTAGAGCCAGCCTCCATCCTCAGAGTCATTTTGGGAGCTCCCTTAGGAGGGTTGGGCACAGGTCACAGACACAAATGCCCATCACCCCTGCCCTCCCAGCCCCAGCAAGCTCCAAGAATACCTTGGAGGGCCCACATGTTGTAAGATGCCAGATGGCTGGCAAGCATCTCATAAGTCTTGGCTGGGATGCTGGGCCCCATGATGCTGGTGGAGGCGCCAATCTCCACGCCATATCTGAAAGGAAAAAGCTTATTTCAGCCTATCCGTGTCTTGCTGTGGCCCAAGAGCAGCTAGCTCTTGCCCAGAAACAGAGACATAAGCTGCTGAGCATGTATGCACCCCGTCAGGATATCCAGCCAAGAAGCCAGTCTTGGGGGTTCTGGGAGCCACTGGCCTCCTGACCTAATTTTCTGTCCCCCAAGAGCAAACCCAGAGGACCAAGAAACTGCCCTGCATGGCTGGCGAGTCGTGCGAGCTGGGCGCATGCATGTGCAGCTGCTGGAAACTCTTAACTTGTGTACCTGGAATTCCAGCAAACATGTGGACATCTGCTTTTTAAACTTTTTAAAAAGTTTTTCACATTTGAGGCCATAAAAAAATTTTTTTAAAGATTGCTTTCCTTGCAATAATATTTGTATATGTCCTACATAATTCATTTTCTTTATTCAACAAATATTTATGGCCCCTATACCATACAGGGCATTGTTTTTGGCTTGTGATCTACAGGACATGCACTGGCTTCAAGTGACAATAAACCTTCAAGAATAATCATAACTATACAAAGCACATGAAAAATAAAATGCAGAAAAACAATTTTTGTAATTTCTTCATATTTATCACTGCGTTCCCACTGGTTTAAAACTATCCTTGTTGAAATTTCTAATAGTACAAATCAAATATAGGAGTGGCTAAGTTTTTCTGTAAACTATTAAGGACAGGAAAGCTCAACTGCCAGAAAAACCAGACTATTTTATACCATGGCACAGCTTTCTAGGCATCTGAATTTTGTTATATTTAATTAGATCTCAAAATGACATTGTGTCTACATATTTCTCATCCAATATTGTAGCTGTTAGGATTCCCTGGGCGGTGCAAACAGTTAACGCTCAGCTGCTAACCAAAAGTTTGGAGGTTCAAGTGCAGCCAGTGGTTCCTCAGAAAAAAGGCCTGGCAATCTGCTTACAAAAAACCAGCCGTTGGAAACCCTATGGAGCACGGTTCTACCCTGACACGCATGAGGTTGCCATGAATCGGGTCGATTCGGCAATAACTGGTGTTGCAGCTGTTACAGCTCACTTCATCTCTTTATTGTAAATCCCTTGGAGCACTGGCTGTGCCTTTCACTTTAAAACTCCAGGATGCCTGGCACATTGTGAGTACTCAGTAAACATGTAGCAAATGAAGGAGACAGATTGGGGGACTCACTTTTGTGAAAAATGTTACACCAGAAAATATTCCACATAAGCTCACAAGATACAGTGGCCAAGATAGTCCCATGAAGCCAGCCCTCCCACATTTCCCTTGGAATGAAATCAAACTGAATTTCTTTTGCCACCCATCAATAGTCTGTTCCATTTTGCACTCACAAGAGTCTTCCCGTTAAGGAAAAATACTGGGACTCATCAGCTCCTAGACCTGCATGCCCCCAGGAGAGACACCGCCTGTGGTTTTCCTGTGGCGCTGCCTAGGCTGGCCCCTGCGTGTGCACGTGTGCCGTGTAGACTGTTTTGTGACCCACTGAGTGGTGTAATAACTGTAGTGATATAAAGACGATGACTGCCAGCGCATGAGCATGTACATGAACAAGACAAGTGCCAGCCCTTCACAGGCACTGCTGTGCTTGTGCCTCCATTCCCTGAGGAGGTTTCACTAGCTCCACCTCACAGACAGAGACTGAGCTCAGAGACCAAGTCACACAGCTAGTAAGTGGCAGAGCTGGGACTAAACCAACACTGCTGCTCTCAACACTGCTGCTCTTATCAGGGGGCCCTGCTGCTGCCCAAGGACATCCAGCATGGTGCACACCAAGAGCAGGTGCCTAGTGCCGGACATTGAAACAGGCTGAGAATGCCTGAGAGTACTTTCCCCAAGGTGACCCTACCCCGAACGTCTAAGAGATCCCTAATCCCAGGGCACCTGAGCTCAGAAAGCTGACCAGCCAGGGTTTGTCCAGTGTGGCCCTGGGCCCTCACCCTGTCCAGCCCTCGTGACCAGTTAAGGGCTTGCCTGGGGATAGGGTGAGGAGGGGCAGTGCCTCTGCAAGTGGCGCATCTTACCTCTTCTCAGCCCACTCGATAATGGGGTCCCACTCGTTCTTCTGAAGTTCCACTAGTGTCTCTGGTTCCTCCACCCTGTAGCTAATTCATTGTAAAAATCACCTTAAGTAACAAAAAGTACAGCTCCTTCATTCAGCACAGACAAAGAGAAACCAGAGCCAGAGCAAACACTTCTTCTCCACCACCCCAGCCCCACAAGCCAGCCTCTCATCTCTTTCCCCTAAAGCAGTGGCTCTCAAAGTGTGGTCGTGGGACCAGCAGCAGCAACAGCAGCAGTACTGGGGAACTGGCCAGAATGAAGTCAGAAACTCTGGGACAAGGCCCAGTAATCTGTGGCTTAACAAGCCCTCCATGTGACTGATGTAAGCTCCAGTTTGAGAACCACTGCCTTCATTATTGGACAGGTAAAAGCTGGCAGTTGATGACATTCTAGAGCAGATTCACACTCCTAACTGCACCCTTGGATCCACATCCACTTGATGCTTGGATGCTGAACGTGGATATTGTGCCAGGAGTTCCGTCATGGCAGCCCTGACTTTCCCCTCCCAAAAGACAGCGTGCTCCTCCCAAGCCCATCCCTGATAATTGGTGCCAAGGCTGCATGGAAGACTGCCCTGAGGGGACCTGACACTTGTTTTGACCAGGAGAAATGGAGACAGAGTCGGTTGAGGGAGCTGAGCTGCAAGGCCTCATGGGACGGGCCCCAGGTGGCCCTGTGGAGAGCTGCTGGCCCGTGAAAGTGGAGGGGAGAAGAGAGGGCGTAAGATGTAGGAGAAGAGGAATAGAAGAAGTGACAGACTAAGTGAAGCCGCCCCAAGGGTGGAGGGCAGAGGGGAGGCTCCAGCATCCCATCTTCAGATCCCATCCCTGGTAACCCAACCATTCTCCATCTCCTATCAAGAGTCTCTCTATTGTTTCCAAGGAACCTCCTTCCCTGAGTTAGGTTGAGTGGTCAATCAAATGACCCCTAACCCAAATGCACTTGGCTTTCTGACTAGCAGCTCAACATGGGCACTGTGGCCACATGGTCAGGGGCATCTTTACTCCCCCTCAACCCTCAGTGCTGATTTTGGATGTTGTTCACGAGACACATAGGAACTTAGCACCTCAGACCAGCAGACAGCAGACATAGCCGTTCCGCTACATAGTTCTTCCCTCAGCTTTCCTTCAGCATCACTGACCAACTAGCCAGAGAACATAAACACGGGGGAAATTCAGAACCAGGGGAAGCCAGCTCCTTGATGTCAACATCTGACCGGCTCTGTATCCAAGCTGAGGAATGACAAGGATGCCTACATGAGAATGGGTGTGGGGGCCACAGTCCAGGGTCAGAGCCCCACTGGGGTTGGTGGTGCCTCTTGGGTCCTAGAGTCTGAAGTGCTGCTCTGAAGTGCTGCTTGTACCCCCCAGGCCAGGGGGTAGAGGCTGGGCTGCAGGAGGGTCATGCCCCGTGTTCTGACACAGTTGTAGCTGATGCATCCCTGTCCTAGAGATGTGCAGGGGAGCTTGGCGCTGATGTCAAGTGGATTGCCCCCCTACCCCCTACCCCCTACCAGTCTGCTGCCCTTCCACTGGTAACAGCCTGGCACATGAGGCAAGGTGACCCACAGGGACCAGTTTGGTCCCGGAAGTTCCATCAATGTCCTTTACCAGATGGTGTCAGTGTCCAGAAATTTCATAGCTGCCTGGATCAGCTGGTCCTTGTTTCGCTGGGTTGGGTTGTCCAAAGAAGTGTTGCACAAGGTGGTCTGGATCAAAAGGCAGAATCCCCCGTGATCAGCCATGGGGCTCAGGCCAAAGCACTACTCTCCTGCAGCCAACACACAGCAAAAAGGAGAGAAGCAGATGGCCACAACCAGGGAGGTGGCCCAAGGGGTTCTCACAACCACAACAGCAGCACATTAGTTGAAAGCTTGCCACAAGAAGCTCTGTGCTGGACACTCATGAGATCCTCAAGATAGCCCTCCTAGGCAGGAACTTTCACCTCCACTTAGCAGTTGAAGCTGAGCCTCAGAATGAATGGACTGCCCCAAGGTCTCATGCTCTTTACTACCCAGCTCTGCTGTACTTCTTGTAATCCTCATCACAACCCTCTGGAGTTACAGGTACTGTTGTTCTACCCATTTCAGAAATGTGGAAACTGAGGCCCAAAGAGGTTAAGTACATCATTAGATACCACAAATAAGACACATAAGCAGAACTGGAATGCAAACCTGCTGACTGCAAGCTTTACCACCTGGCTCCCCAACACCTCAGAAAGCAAGGAAACAAACCTTCCAAACCAGGGTCAGGATGGTTTTTCCAGATCTGCCTTGCTGACGATGGGTTTCTTAGGCTACTCTAACAACTCTAACAACTAGCTGTGGCCCGGTCACCCTGATTTCACCATCAAAGGAGCAGGGAGCAGCACAAAAGGCCATGAAGGGTTGCAAGGAAGCCAACCCAGGTCTGCATGTCAAGAGGGAGCGCAGCGATGACCAGGACGAGAAGAGTTGATCCCACAGCTACTGAACACTCACCTGTGCCTGCACCTGGCCAGAACTTCACATGCATCACCTCATTTAATCCTGACCTCACTCCATATAGCACATATCACCTGCATTCCCCTCTCACAGATGCGGACAGGGACCGGGCTGAGAGAGAGGCATGTACTTGCCCAAAGTTCCGAGTCTAGAAGCCAGAGAGTCTGGACCCAAAGAGCTCAGTGGCCACAGTGCCCACACGAGCCATTCTGTGTGGGTGGAAGAGGCTGGCTCACAGTAAGCTGTTCCCACCCCGCGGCTCCATTTGTTCCTTCATTCGGCCATGAGGCAAGGCAAGCTAACCTTCATGGTAGGGCTGGGCACACCTGGTGAATGGAACAGATATGGCCCCAGCCCTCATGCTGCTCACAGTGCAGTGGTGGGGACAGACAACAAACATGTGAACCTAAAACACAACTGCAGCTGCCATCACAGACAATAAGAGGGCTGGAGCCCCTCTGAGGAGATGGCACTGTGGCAACGCCACCGGGGGAGAGGTTGCTGTGGCCAGGGGGCTGGAGTCCCTCATGGAGAGTCTGGCCAGAATCTGGAGGGGCATCCACATTTCTGCAAAGCCCTGGAGGAAGCCAGAGGGACAGGGAGAGGACTAGGGCACAGGCTAGCACTGGGAGCTCATTACCAGGTGCATGGTGTAGAACTTGATGGTATCCTGCTGGGAGTCCCATTCCATGGCTACTGCGGTGGCCAGAGCCTCACTAGGGACGGTAAAGAGCTTGGCTTGGGGTGTTTTCAGCTTTCTGTGGTCCAGGTTTATCTCAAAGCCACCTTGAAAGAGCAAATGTAAACCTCTCAGGGACTGTGAAGTGGAATTCAGTGACCATTCCTATATTTAGCCATGTGAATTGGTACAAAGCAACTCAGAGTCCGTTCACTGAAGGGCTTACAGAAACATATCTGACAAAAGCAGGAGGGACAATCTCACCACAGAATGAGCTGGAGATGAAAAATGTTCACACACACACACGCACGCACGCACGCACGCATGCACGCACACACACACACGGGTGGGGGGCAACCAAAATTTCAGACACTCACCTTCACCCTGGGTGATGTTGACATTCTGATAAAACCGCTTCCTTTCTGTAAGAAAGATTTTTCAAAAAGGCAGCTTAACATAATGTAGCGACAGCTTAGGAAGTGACAAGCCCAGCTGTATCATTACTGCTGATGTTGATTTATCGTCTTGATTTTCCTATCACCATTCAAGGTCTGCCCTACTCTACACAGTATTATCAATGGCTCTGACTGAGGCTGGAGGTGGGGGCTAGCTGGGGAGGAGAACACTCACTCTCTGGGGATCAAGAAAGGAGCAGGACATGCCAGTAATGCTGCCAGCAGTCACCAAGTCCCAGGGACAAGTCTGATCACGCAGCATCGCCAAGCTGCAAAGACTGTTTCACTCTACAGATTTTCCTACCACCTTCGGCCTGACCTTCCACCACTCCTCCACACCAGTGCTGCCCAAGGTGAGCACAATGTGGATGGGATAAAGCCAGAGCTCTATCCCAGAGGCCCACTTCTAAACAGTGACAAGTGAAAAGCCAGCATTCGTGTGCATGTGTGTGCACATGTGTAGTATGCAGGCAGTAAGCATATGTCCCAGGAGCACTTTCTATTACCTCTATCCAATTAATTAACTCAATTAGCCAACTTGCTTGTATATTCAACAGGAACTCCACACATTTCCTTTAAGAAGGGGAAAATCTGTGTCCTGTGTTCTCTATTAAAAGTAATTTGAATAAAACCTTATTTGAAAATGTAAACACATTCTCCCTCTTTTATCCAGGAGGGATTAAAAACCAACAGCATCTCAGAAGGAATCATGCAGATTCCCTCAACTAATAAAGAACAAATAGGTCACATTTTGGAAGCCAAAAAACATAACATGGTCTTCAGTCCCTATGACAGACACAAAACTTTCATGCTTTCACTCATTTGTTCACTCATACACTGGGTACGAAGAGCCTCAGGGTCCCTGACTGAAGTTACTTATTGAGGTAATGATGTAGCATGTGGAGGAAAAGGAGGTTCATTAAACAGTTCACTTTTAACACCTTTTTTAAAATCAACCAAGTTGAAGTTAAAACTGCATTAATTCAAATAAAGAATTGAACTGATTATTCAGTTAAGTAACAAATTCAAATTCAGGGGAACTTGGTGTGTGTGGGTGGGGGGAGGTAATGGAGAGAGGGTATCTGAATATCCAAGCATATTCTTTTTCTGTTTTGCCACACACCTGTTTTTACCCCACAAATCTCATTTGCTATACCTCATACCTAAACACACAGGGGCCCAAAATTGCGTTTCCAGGGTTGCATTTACTAAACTCAAGCCTAAACTATTTTTCCACAAAAAAATAACGTTTTGAGTGCCTATATGTGTCAGGCACTGCTCTAGGCACTTGGGATACAACAGAGAATAAAACAAAAAAAAAACCCTATATATATATCTATATATATAAAATATAACATATGCTACATAAAATATATAATATTATAAAATACGTATATAATATATACATAATACATACTATAAGTATATATATAATATATATAATTTAACCACTTGGGCCTCAGTTTCCACATCTCTGAAATGGGTATTTAAAAATGTAGGCAGATCTGGCCACCAAGACAAGGATGTTATTATGTCTTAATTCACTGCCTTCCTCTGAAAACATAACACTGATGTTCTCACACACTTGATCCAAAAAAGGAGGTTTATCCCACACTGTGCTTTTAAACTTCCCTTCTGTCCATGCCATCTCAGTCTTATCCAAATGGCAGGTCCACGGGGGTCTGGGGCCTCCTTTTGTGTCTCTGGTCTGGACTGAGGTACCCAGACTACATCCATTCTGCCTTCAGATGACTGGGCCGGGCGGCTGCCTACATCGACCAGGCCAGGTATAGAGGTGGGAAGGTGGAAGTGCTGTGAAAGCCTGACTCGGCACTGGGAAGGGTCTTCTGAAATAGGCAGGAAGTACCAGGACAGCACAAAGCGGCAGTGCCATGCCAGGACACTGCCCTGATGCAGGCCTGGGAAAGGCCCCAAGAGACCTGGGGGCTGAGGAACGACTGGGCAGATGCAGACAGCACCAGCTGCACTCCACACGTTGACAAGATAGCTGGGTTTCCCATGGGGAAGTCCTTTTTCTGCTTTGCTCCTCTGTCCTGGCCAGGCCCACTAATGTATTTGCGTAAGAATAAGAAAAAAACTGGAGGGAAGTGGGATGGATGGAGGGGCAGGAAAGGAGCAACCAAGACTACTTCAAACAGGAGAGAACCAGGCAGACAAATAGACACAGCAGGGTAAAAGAAACCCAGGGTGCCAGCCCCACACACCAGAGGCAGGCCCAGGTGTGGGCCACTCTGCACAGATACTTGGCTGAAGGAAGCTTCGGCATCTGAAAGGGTGCTTTTCAGTCTGTTAACAAACTTCCAAACCAAAAACCAAATCAGTTGCTGTCGAGTCAGTTCCCACTCATGGCACCCCATGTGTGTCAGAGTAGAACTGTGCTCCATAGGACTTTCAATGGCTGATCTTTCGGAAGCAGATTGCCAGACCTTTATTCTGAGGTGCCTCTGGGTGGACTCAAACCTCCAATCTTTCAGTTATCAGCCAAGCACTTGACCATGTGCACCACCCAGGGACTAACGAACTTCAGTGAATACTAACCACATGCCAGAAAGTATGGTAATTCCTGGGGACATGACTGTGCAAAGCTCATCCTGCCCTCGAGGCACTTACTATCCAGTGAGGAGGACAGACATTAAACCAGCCAAACAGTAAAGAGATTTTTTCGATGGTGAAAGTACAAGAAACAATAAACACAATACTAGGGAAGCCTCATCTCATCTTGGGCTCAAGGAAGATCCCTGAGAGGTCAGATCTAATCAGAGACCTGAAGAAGAGGGAGGAGTTAGCCAAACTTTATTGACTGATTCATTTTTGGAGGGGGTGGTATACAGAAATCATCTCCAACAGAAGAAACTGCCTTTAGTAAGGTCCAGGGTCTTCAGAGTCCAGAGAAATATAAGGACGTCAGAAGGACAAAACTGTAGCAACCTAGCTGAGAAGGGTTAGAGATGGCCAGAGAGGAAGGTGAGAGTTGATGCTGGGCAGGGAGATGCTCTAGGTCCCATCAGGAGGGCAAAGGAAGCCAAGTAAGGATTTCATATAGACAAAACAAAACATGATCTAGAAAATTCATGTGACAGGATCCATGCTCTCCAACATCAGAAAGATGGAAGTTATTCGCCTGGGCCCCCAAAGGTCTAGAGTCTCATAGGACAAATTGTGAGACACTGGGGAGCTTGTGAAGCTTCCACACTCTCAGTGAAGACAGGGCTAGCCAAAGGCAATGAGAGCAGGCTCCAGACAGGAGAGAAATGGCTGAGCATGCAGACCAAGGTCCATTTTGAGTATGAATCACTCCCTTTACAGGACATCTGTGGCAAACACACATACACAGTGCTTTTTAAGAGACAATCTGTAGACTATGTAGATGCAAAGAAACAAGTATGTGAAAAGCGCTGAATTTTAAAAGCTGGCCACACAAAAACAAAAACTTGTACACAAATGTTCAGAGCAGCGCTATTCACAATAGCTAACAGATGGAAATAATCCATATGTCCATCAACAGATAAGTGGATAAATAAAATGTGGTCTATCCATACAATGGAATGTTATTCAGCAATAAAAAGGAATGAAGTACTGATACCTACTACAACATGAAGAAACCTTGAAACATGCTAAATTAAAGAAACCAGACACAAAACACCACATATCATATTATTCCAATTCACATGAAATGTCAGAAGAAGCAAATCCACAGAGACAGAAAGTAAATTAGTGGTTGCCTAGGGGTGGTGGTGGTGGTGGTGGTGGTGTTTGCACAACTCTATGAATAAACTAAAAACTACTGTACACTTTAAGTGGGTGAATTGTACAGTATGTGAATTATATACCAAACACACTCTCCATTTTCCAAATTGCTCTTGCATCTAGAACAGGGATTGGCAACATTTTTCTATAAAAGCCATACAATAAACTACTCAACTCTGCTACGCAACTACTCAACTCTGCTGCTGTAGCAAAAGCAGACATAGACAATATGTAAATGATCGAGCATGGCTGCATTCCAATAAAATTTTATTTACAAAATTTACAAAAACAGGTAGCAGGCTAGAAAATCTCCCTCAATCCACACAACCCCCTTATCAGGAAGACAGGGCAGGTAATGCTTCTGTGGTGGTAGGAGCTCTGAAAAGCTACATGACTTGTCCAGGTGACTAACAACTTGTAAATGGTGAGTCTTGACTTCATTTGGTGTTTGCTGCCTCTCCAGAGCATCCCCCCTGCATCCAGAGTCAACAGACCTCTGACAAGCTAGTACAGGGACCTAAAGCACCCTTCTCCTTTCAAAAACCTTCAATAGTATGTTCATTCTTAAAGGGTCAAATTCAATCTCCTTACCAATTGAAGCCTTAACCAAGAAGGCCCACAGAACCTCACCCTGATAAGGTCTTTGTAGAGCATGCACTGACCTGATTTATGGGTCTCCCTCCCACTGTACTTCATTCATTCATATTTTCTTTCATGTTCGACCACCTACCATCTGCCAGGTACTGCCAGGAGCCTAAACTAGCAAGCCTGCAGTAGAAAGGAAAAGGAGAGGATAGATCAAGTGCCACTATGATGGAAAGCAGGCGCCCACAACCTAAATCGATCCTTTGCTTTTGCCAAGGTGGTGAATGAACACTTGAGCATGTCTCCTTTGCTCATGCTGTGCTTTCCTGGAATGCCCTTCCTTCTTCCTCTTTACTGGCTCATCATGGCCCACCTCCAAGCCTTTCATATGGGTCCTGATAGTTGAAAACTCCCTGCTGCATCCAACTCCCTTCCCCATTTGTATAAATTTATGGAACTTAACAACTGGAAGGCCCCTCAGAGGTGGTCTAGTCCTTCAACTCACAGAGGAAAATGAGGCTCAAAGGAGTAGTGGCTTGCCCAAGATAAGCGAATACCTCAGACATAAAGCCAGCATTAGAACCCAGATTTGTACTCCTGCCACAAAGTCAAACTGCCCGTGTTCTGCACTTTCTAAAGCAGGCAGTGTACGGCCTAGCCCCTCAAGCCACGCTCACTGTCACCTCTGGACGTGTTCTAGCTACCCAACACTTCTTCCCTCTCTTCACCAAACTCCTTCTCATCTATCAAGGCTCAGCTTAAATGTCCTTTCACCCAAAACCTTTCTAGACCCTGAACCCCCCACCCCCAAGATGGGACTTAGATGCTTCTTTGTGTTCTCAGTTTCTTTGCACATCCCTTATAACAGGGTATTATAACCTCTATTTAATCAGGATATCATAATCTCCTGTCCTCACCAAGGTGGGGACCACTCTGTCTTGACCTCTGCACCTCCTGCCCCAGCACAGGAAAACCAACAGCCTGGAAGCAGAATGTTATTGCTGTTCATTTACTGTAGGGAGTCACTCCTACTCTTACTCTAAAATCCAGCCCCTGCAGCAATACTACCTTCTCCTCGGCTTTATCACAAGCATAGGTGGAGGAAGGAGGCACTTGGTGTCTACTCCCATTTACCAGAGAAGGCTAGGGACGGCAGGGGTTCCGGTAGGTCGCCCGAAGGGAAGGCCAGGAAATGTGGTGCAGACGAAGTGGCCAGGAGGGAGGACCGCAGGCCTGGGTTCCAGGCCCCTCCTGTGTCGGATCCTGTGCTGGGCGCTGGTGACACAAAAAGCAGTCAAACAGCCGGCCTTTACCCTCCACAACCTCTCACATAGTCGGCTCGGTGACCCTGGTGAAGTCCTGATCCAGAACCCAAATGTCCCCATCTGAAAACAGGGATGACATCTACTTTCGTTACAAGCTTTGAGAAAAAGGGGCGCGAGCCAAACGTCAATGTTCGTCTTGTGCCCTGACGCGATGCGTACCCTCCCGCAGTCCCTACATGTCTGTCTGCATTTCCCCGGTCTGTGGCAAAGTCTGAGCCCTGAGCCCACGCTAACCTAGCTCGGACTCTGGCCCAAACGGGACGCGCCCTGGCCTCACCTGTTGGGGGGGCGTAGGCCCGGGCTCGGAGCTGGGGGATTGGCCCCGGCACCACGGAGTAGATGGGGCCACCCAGGGGCCATTTCAGGAGGCGGCGCCCCCAGTCCCGCAGCTGAAGACAGCTCCGCCACATCACGCCCGAGGGCCTCAGAGGACGTGCGGAGCGAAGCCTGAGCGCACCACACACTGAGCGGAGGGAACCCACGCCGCGCGCTGGCTGTTTCGAAACTTTTCTCACCAATTCCCAGAGCCCTCATTTACCCTGGGCGCCGCCATCTTCCTCATGACACCACTGGCAAGCAGTCGCTCCGGCGCGCAATCAGCATCACAAATGCACGTCGCCCCGCCCTTCCACGACGCGCCTCGAGAAGAAGACTACAATTCCCAGAGGGCCGATCGCGCACTCCGCCACGTGTTTTATCCGCCCACCAATCGGCGGGCGCGCGGCGTGAGCCTGTGCCCGGTCCCCAGCGCACCCGAGCCAATCGGAAGGGTCGGGGTGTGTGTGTGTGTGTGTGTGTGTGTGTGTGTGTGTGTGTGTGTGTGTGTGTGTGTGTGTGTGTGTGTGTGTGTGTGTGTGTGTGTGTGTGTGTGTGTGTGTGTGTGTGTGTGTGTGTGTGTGTGTGTGTGTGTGTGTGTGTGTGTGTGTGTGTGTCTGTGTCTGTGTGTGTGTGTGTCTGTGTGTGTGTGTGTGTGTCTGTGTGTGTGTCTCTGTGTGTCTGTGTGTCTGTGTGTGTGTGTGAGTGTGTCTGTGGGTGTGGGTGTCTGTGTGTGTGGGTGTGGGTGTGTGTGTCGGGGTGGGACGGGGGTGCGAGAGCGCGCGCGCGCGCGCGCGCGCGCGTGTGTGTGTGCGCGCGCGCGTGCGCGGGCGGGCGAGTCGGGGGCCCGGCGCACCGCTGGGAGGTTCTGCTCTCAGGTCCCGGGATCCCGGTGGCGGCCGGAGCTCTGGTCCGCAGGTGGTGGGCGGGTGGTGTCCCCAGCGGCCACCCGCGCGTGCGCGCCCGGCCCCCCTCTCCTCCCCCTCCTCGGCTCCCGCGCGGCGGCGGCGGTTCCTCTCCCCTCCCCCAGCCCTGGCTCCCGGGGACCCCGCGATGCCGGTCCGTACCGAGTGTCCCCCGCCGGCCGGTGCGTCGGCCGCCTCCGCGGCCTCGCTCATCCCACCGCCGCCCATCAACACGCAGCAGCCCGGCGTGGCCACCAGCTTGCTCTACAGCGGCTCCAAGTTCCGTGGTCACCAGAAGAGCAAGGGGAACTCGTACGACGTGGAGGTGGTGCTGCAGGTGAGCGCCGGCCGGAGGCCGCGGCACAAGGACCTCCTCGCGGCGCTCACGACCCGAGCCCGCCCGCGGTCCTCGAGCCTGCGGCTGCGGGTCAGGCCCTCGCCGCCGGGGCCTCTTAGCGCCCGGTGCTTCACAGCCGGGACCTGCCCAACTGGTGTCTCAAACTCTGCGAGCCCCAACCCTGACCTGCTCCCTAAGACTGGGACCCACTCCTCCAGACATGAAGCCCCTAGACCAGATACCCCGTGACTGTGACCTGCCTGCCTGGGATCCGGAAGCCACCCCCACCACTTGGACCTGGGTACTTCCTCCCCGTGACCTGTCCTGTCGCCCCTAGTCCAGCCCCCACCAGTTCCTCTCAGACCCTAAAGAACTCCTTATTGGATTCACCTGAATCGGGGCGTCCCCTCCCATGGCTGGGCCGGTGACAGATTCTCTCAGGCCTGAGACATGCCCCCCTTTCCTAAGTACCAGGAATCCTCCAAGATCAGACCTCACACCCCGGGGTTCTCCTTCTCCTCTGATTTCCTCTTTGAGAGAGCTTGATCTGACCCTTCACCCCGCCTCTATTAGCCCCTGAGCCTGAGAGCCCCCAAGCCACAACTGATTGCTCAGACCCTGTCCCTCGTCAAGACCAGGGCCTCACACCCTGGGTGCTGCTCGGTTTTGGCTCCTCACAGTCTATTGCCTCTTCTTCCCCACCCCCCTACTTACCCACTGCTGCAATCTCTTTTTGTTGCAAGTACCCAGCTCTTCACAGCTGCCTTCACCTCCAGGCCCCCGTCCCAGGCCTCTCATACCCTTTACCCCCCTCTTTGGCCACTTCTGATCTGCCCTGCTTCCCTGGCCCTATACTCAGAACTCCTTCCCACCCCGTACCTGAATATTCCTCATTCTTTGCTCCAGGGGACCCTCTTTCCGTATTCTTAACTTCTGTCTACACAGACACAGTCTCTCATACCTGTGTACTGGCAAATCCAACTCATTCAGTTCTGTTTCTCACACAGATATTTACTTTCCATGTCCATCCTCCTCCCCGCATTTGACCTGGATTTCTGAGTACCTGCTGCCAGGTGCTGATCAGCTTTGGAAGTGTACCTTCACCTTTCCTGGCCCTTCCCTGTACCTCAGCCCTTAGACACAAGTGGTAGCACACTTGACATTTTTCCCAATCAAAGGAGAGTGATGGTGGTAGTGAATACGCCTTTTGATCTTCTCTCCCTACAAAACTGTTCCTCCCCTATGTCTGCCTTTGCCTTTGCACCCACTTTCTCCCTCCCTTTGCCCCTTTTCCCTTAGTATGATACCCCACCTCCTAGGCCGGTCCTAAAAGTCCCTGTGAGTATCTGTCGCCTTGACAGCCCTTACGGAGAGCTCTGAGGTCCTGGCATGATGCCCTCCTGCTTCCATGGGCGAGGATAGAATGTAGATGTGTCCTTTCCTCATGCCCACCCATTGACCTTTTTTATTTTAAATCTTAAACAGCATCTCTTCTGAACAAATAAGTCTCCCACCCAAAATACAATGGGGACACATTTTTCTTTCTGCTAACTGTAGCTCATTCATCAGTTTCTTTTTTTCTTACTGTTCTGTGGGAATAAATTTTGTCTTGTTTTTTAATCGGGAAAACTGCATCCTCGTGTTAATTATGTCTTTGGTCTGTGAATCTAAAACTCATTGTGAGCTGTAATGTTGATTATAATTGAAAAACTAGTGTGGTTGACATCTTTCAGTCTCAAAATTATAGTTCTCATGAGGCAATCCCCCTTTTGCTTAAAATGTGAGAAGTTAGTATGAGAGTACAGGCTCTTTTTTTTCTTTTTTTTTTTTTGTAACCATAAAATCCTGGAAGTGAGATCTGTGGTATGGGTCATGTTTGGCATGATCTTGAATTTGTGCCCATTTTAAAAGTTAATAGTTTCTGATGTTTTAGGGGACAACGGGTAGAGTAGCGAAGTGTCAAAAGGAAATCTGCTTTGGTTACTTCTGTCATTAGTGTGTGATTTCTGAAGTCCTGTCAGGTGCCAGGTTTCTTTGTGAACCCACAAAGGGATGAGTGAGTCAATGGGCTTGTAGAATCTGATGTTTGGGGGAAACTTGTGCTCTGCTAGCAGCTCTTAGGGCAGCCCAGAGCAGACATCCATCGAAGGGCTGGAAGCTACTTGAGTAGGATGCCGGGGGGGGGGGGGGGGGGGGGGGCGGGGGGAGGCTGCTGTCGTCATGTCAGGGAATGCTGCCCTGCATCTGGATTAGCGAGCTGCTTGTTTGTTATGGGGACTAGTCAGTGGCATGTAAATTGCCCGATCATCTGGTTTTTCAGCCAGGACTAGTTTCTTGGACTCAGCTTCTCAGAATACTTCTCCTGCCTTTCATAATTCAGCTGCTTTCTTTTTAAAAAAAAAAAACAGTTTTAGTAAGGTATCATTCACATATCATACAGTTTCACCCATTTAAAGTGCGCACTCCAATAGTTTTTAGTATGTTCATTGAGTTTTGTAACTATCACCACAATCTAATTTTAGAACATTTTCATTACCCCTCAAAAAAACCCATGCCCCTTAGTCACCACCCACCCCCAACACCTACCCTTATTACCCAGCCCTAGGCAACCACTCATCTACTTTCTGCCCCTATAGATTTGCCCATTTTGGACATTTCATGTAAGTAGAATCATACTTTTTGTGGTCTTCGTGACTGGCTTCTTTCACTCCGCACAATGTCTTCAAGGTTCATCTATGATGTAGTATGTATCAGAACTTCATGTCTTTTAATGGCTGAGTAATATTCCATTGTATTATATACAACATTTTGTTTATCCATTTATCAGTTGATTGACACCTGCATTGTTTCCATTTTAGCTATTGTGAATTGTGGTGCTGTGAATGTTCACGTGCAGGTTTTATGTGAATGCATGTTTTCAATTCTCTTGAGTAGATACCTCGGACTGGAGTTTCTGGGTCAGATGGTAACCCTATGTTTAACTTTTTGAGGAACTGCCAAACTGTTTCCAAAGTGACTGCACCATTTTACATTCATTCCCACCAGCAATGGATGAGGGTTCCACTTTCTCCACATCCTCACCAACACTTGCTATTATTTGTCTTTTTTATATTAGCCATCCTAGTGGGTGGCTGAAGAGCTCAGCTGCCAACTGAAAGGTCAGCAGTTCGAATCTACCAGCCACTCCTTGGAAACCCTATGGGGCAGTTCTCTGTTCTATAGGGTTGCTTTGAGTCAGAATGGACTCGATGGCATTGGGTTTTTTTAGCAGGTGTGAAGTGATGTCTCATTGTGGTTTTGATTTGCTTTTCCCCAATGACAAATGAGCATCTTTTTTGTGCTTATTGGAGCACTTTCTTTTTCGAGATTTCGTTTTAAAGCGTTCTTCAAACCTTCGTGAGGTCCTGACTGGGTCATTTTGTCGTTTGTTCTTCCTCGCCATCCAGCCATCCAGGAAGCCGAGTAAATGAAGCCCTGTCACTGTGATGGGTACATTAAAAAGAGCAGCTGCTAGACACAGCTGTGCCAGGAGACCTTCTTGCTAAGCATTGGCCTTGTTATTTGTCACTGAGATACTGACCTGTCACGTACCTTGTGGTGTATTTGAGTTCACCATCCATCATCAAGATCAATTTGGGCAGAATAGGAGAGACACATGGTTGAATGGAGGCCAAACTGAAATTCTGATTCTTAAGCATGCAAAATGTTAGCTGATTTACAGTTCAAATTTTAATCTTATTATCTAGTACCCTTGCCACCTGATACCCTTTCCAGCAGTTGTGAAAAAACCCCAAACTGTTGAATTGAACGATGATTGCATACATGACATATAAGGCCTCAGGCTAGAGCTCTGTGTCCTTTATTAAAAATTCTTGGCTGAACTAGGTTAGTGTGTATCAGCTGCCTCGATATTGTCCAACGCCCAAGATCAGCAGATGAGGGTATTTCAAATGCTTTCACAGTTTTCATATGGAATACCCTTGCCACCAGCACCAAACGGTGAGGGCACGTTAGCCTCATTGAAGCTAGCTTACTTTGGTGCTGACATCATCTGGCTGACTAGGTTCATTGCAGTTTTTAAGGATTGCCTTAGTCTTTGGCTTAGGGTATAATCGGAAGTAGTTGAGTTCCTAGTTCTGATAAATACCACAGTACTTTTTTAGGTTTCTTGAAGCGAGACCCTACTTAACATTAAAATCTCAATGTGCTATAGAGGCATTGTATTTTTTTTTTTTTTTACTTAAAATTTGTTTTATTTTGGTAAATATATATATAAAACAAAACATTTGCCATTTTAACCATTTTTAGATGTACAATTCAGGGATATTAATTACATTCACCATGTTGTGCAACAATCACTATCCATTTTCAAATCCAACGAATCTGTTTTTGTTTTGTTTTTAGTTTTTTTAATTGCGGTGAATATGTATGTAACAAAACATTTACCATTTCAACATTCTTCACAGGTGCAGTTCAGTGATATTAACTTATATTTATCATGTTGTTCAACCATTACCATTATCCATTTCCAAAATTTTCCATCAGTGCTGGTGTATTTTGTTTTGCTTTAATTCCAGACATTTACCCTGTAAGTGAGTCCAGTTCTCATGAAATCTGAAAATCTACCTATTCAGGATGAGTCTGTATAGATTTGGATGAAATATACTAGTTGATATGCTTTCAGCTATAAGTAACCATGCCTGTTTAAAAATAATAAGTGAATTTATTATCTCATGTTACATGGTTCCAGATTGACTAATTTGGGGGCCCCCACCAGGTCCTGTTCCTTCCCTCTCTCTGTGCTACTATCCTCGTACACCCACCACGACTGGAAGAAAAAGAACCACTTCTTCCTCACGTGTCATTCTCAGAAGCCAACCAGTCTTCCCCAGAAGCACCCAGGACACTTACACACACATCTAATTACCCAGAACTCGGTCGCTCACCCCTAAACCAATGACTCAGGAAGGGAGCGTGGGTTTCGCTTAGATCCATCAGGGTTTACCAGGATTCCTGGGGGCAGGGTAGGTACCAGAACAAAATCAGGGCCCTGCCAGCATGGAAAAAGAGGAAACTGATTATTGTGTAAGCACCTGGCAGTATCTGTGCAACCAATAATTGGTGGCTGCTAAATCTCAAAATCTACTATGCCTGTTATTTCTGTTTATTTTAGGCTTCTAATTCGTTAAGAAATTCAGGTATCTATGTATGAAATGGGCAGAGTGGGCATTATAATATCATATTTTTGGTTGGTATTTTGATTCATAACTGAAATCCATAGCACGTAAGTTTTCATAAGATGCTTTTCCTGAGTATTCTCCCATTTCACAAAGAAATCATATGTGATGGTGCTTAGTGGTGGAGTCGACTTCCTAGCAGTGATTGAGCAGTGTGGAAATAGAAACAGGCTAAAAAGACATCAGAAAGAGATTAAAGCCTAGGGTTGGGTATGATACCATGGATATAAGCAGACATGGAGACCAATGGCCCAGCATTGCAGAAAGTCTGTAGATTAGCATACAGAACAGAAGACAGCACAGCAAGTGGGGTTTGAGAGTGCTCACTGTTCAAGGAAAGCACTTCCATCTCAAGGCATTTAGCTGAAAGAAGTTAAGAGGGTGCTGGGATTGGTTGAATCATGACAGTTTCAAGGTTGGGTGTGTGCTGGGCATTGGGCCCCTGTGTGCTTATTGGACTGGTGGGTGCTAATGGATTTCCAAAGTGCTCCCCAGGTTGTCCCCTACTAGGTTCATCCATTTGTAATGGGATTGTGTCCTTTCTCTGCAGCACGTGGACATGGAAAACTCTTACCTTTGTGGTTACCTGAAAATTAAAGGCCTTACTGAGGTAAGTATTCACTTAAATGGATTAGAAGTAGACAGCCTACTTAGCAGTTTAACAGAATCAAGAGTAGACAATTTCAGCTCTTGGGAGACCTGATTAAAGCACTCTGGTTTTTTGTTTTCTTTGGGTTGTTTGTTTTATTCTGATAAAATATATATAACAAAAATTTTACCATTTTATGTAACAATCTTTGTTGGTTACCAGGGATGGGAGGGGTGGGGGGGGAGTACTAAATAGGCAATAGATAAGTGGTATCTTGGGTAAGACAGTACACAATACAGGGGAAACTAGCACAACTTGTACCAGGAAAGGTCATGGAAGCCCCACAGACACATCCAAACTCCCTGAGGGACTGAATTGCTGGGCGGAGGGCTGTGGGGACCATGGTCTCAGGGAACACCTAGCTCAATTGGCATAACACAGTTTATAAAGACAATGTTCTACATTCTATCTTGGTGAGTAGCGTCTGGGGTCTTAAAAGCCTGTGAGCGACCATCTAAGATACTCCGCTGGTCTCATCCCTTCGGGAGCAAGGGAGAATGAAGAGAACAGGATACAAGGAAAAGATTAGTCCAAAGGACTAATGGACTACAGCTACCAAGGCCTCCACAGGACTGAGTCCAGTACAGCTAGATGGTGCCCGGCTACCACCACTGACTGCTCTGACCAGGATCACAACAGAGGGTTCTGGACACAGCTGGAGAAGGATGTAGAACATACTTCTAACTCAAAAAAAAAAGACCAGATTTACTGGCCTAAAGGAGACTGGAGAAACCCCGAGAGTATGGCCCCCAGACACCCTTTTATCTCAGTGGTGAAGTTATCTCCGAGGTTCACCGTTCAGTCTGGGAGTGGACAGCCCCGTAAAACCAAATGGGACTAATGAGGTACAGTAGTTCAGTGACCAGGGCCAGAAGGCAGAAGGGGACATGGAAGCTGGTGATAGGGAACCCAAGGTTGAGTAAGGATATTGTTGATGTGTTGTGAGATTGTTAACCATTGTCATAGGGCAACATGTGTAGTAACTGTTAAATGAGAAACTATTTTGTTCTGTAAGCCTTCATCTTAAGTGAGAATAGCAGCACAATTGGGAGAGTGTAGTCAATGTCACTGAACTGTGCATGTAGAAATTTTTGAAATGGTGTATCTTTGGCTATGTGTATTTTCACCAAAAAAAAAGGTTGAGAAGTTAGAGGGTTAACATGTTGTGGGGTTGTTAACCAGTGTCATAAAACACATAAAAATATGTGTACTACTGTTTCATGAGAAACTATTTGTTCTGTAAGCTTTCACCTGAAGTACAATTAAAAAAAAAAATTACCATTTTAACCATTTTTAAGTGTACAGTTCAGTGACATTGATTATATTCACTGTGTTGTGCTACTATCACCACTACCCATTTCCAAAAGTTTTTCATCACCCCCAAACAAAAACTCTATACCTATTAAGCAATAACTCCCCAACCTCTCTGCCCCAGCCCCTGGTAATCACTAATAAACTTTTGTCTCTATGCATTTGCATAGTATGGATATTTCATATAAGTGGGATCATGTAATATTCGTCCTTCTGTATCTGACTTATTTCACTCAGCATAATGTTTCCAAGGTTCATCCGTATCCTGTCAGGACTTCATTTCTCTTTATGAATAATATTCCATTATGTGTATGTACCACATTTTGTTTATCTATTCATCTGTTGTTGGACATTTGGGCTCTTTCCACTTTTAGGCTACTGTGAATAATGCTGCAGTGAACGTTGGTGTACATCTGTTTGAGTTCCTGTTTTCAGTTCTTTTGGATATATACTTAGGAGTGGAATTGCTGGATCATATGGTAATTCTATATTTAACTTTTTAAGGGACTACCAAACTGTTTTCCACAAAGGCTGCACCATTTTACATTCCCACCAGCAGTGCATGAGGGTTCCAATTTCTTCACTTCCTCACCAACACTTGTTATTTTCTGTTTTTCTGGTAATAGCCATCCTAGTGGTGTGGAGTGATATCTCATTGTGGTTTTGATTTACATTTCCCTAATGACTAATGAAGTTGAGCATCTTTTCATGTGCTCATTGGCTCATATCTTCTTTAGAGAAATGTCTATTCAAGTCCTTTGCCCATTTTTTGATTGGGTTGTCTTTTTTGTTGTTGAATTGTAGGAGTTCTTTACATATTCTGGATATTAAACCCTTATTAGATAATATGGTTCCCAAATTTTTTCTCCCATTCTGTAGATTGTCTTTTTACTTTCTTGATAAAGTCCTTTGATGCACAAAAGTCTTTAATTTTGATGGAGGAGTGCCATTTATTTTTTCTTTTTTGGCTTGTACTTTTGATGTTGTATCTAAGAATCCATTATCAAACCCAACGTCTAGATGCTTTACCACTATGTTTTCTTTTAAGAATTTTATAATTTAAGGTCTTATATTTAAGTCGTTGAGTCAATTTTCATATGTGATGTGACATAGGGGTCCAACTTTATTCTTTTGCTTGCGGAAATCCAGTTGTCCCAGCACCATTTGTTGAAGAAACTGTTCTTTCCTCCTTGAATGGATATACCACTCTGTCAAAAATCCATTGACCATAGATATGCAGGTTTATTTCTGGATTCTCAATTCTATTGGTCTATATATCCATCCTTATACCAGTACCATACTGTTTTGATTACTATAGCTTTATAGTGTGTTTTAAAATAAGGACGCATGAGTCCTCCTACTTTGTTCTTTTTCAAGATTGTTTTGGCTGTTCAGAGCCCCTTGCAATTCTCTCTGAATTTGAAGATCAACTTTTCCATTCCTGCAAAAACGTTTTTGAAGTTTTGATAGGGATTTCATTGAATCTGTAGATTGCTTTGGGTAGTATTGACATTTTAACTCTATTAAGTCTCTGATCCATGAACACTGGATGCCCTTCCATTTATTTAGGTATTCTATAGTTCCTTTCGGTAATGTTTTATAATTTTCAGTATATAGATCTTTTACTTCTTTGGTTAAATTTATTCCTCGGTATTTTATTCTTTTAGATGCTATTGTAAGTGGAATTGTTTTCTTAATTTCATTTTCAGAATTGTTCATTGCTGGTATATATAAACACAACTGATTTTTTTTTTTTTTTTTGTATTTTATTGTACTTCAGGTGAAGGCTTACAGAACAAATAGTTTCTCATGTAACAGTAGCACACATGCTGTTTTATGACATTGGTTAACAATCCCACAACATTTTAACCCTCTAAATTCTCAACTTTTTTTTTTTTCTTTTTTTTGGTGAAAATACACATAGCCAAAGATACACTATTTCATAAATTTTTACATACACATTTAAGTGACATTGACTACGCTCTTCTAATTGTGCTGTTATTCTCACTTAAGATGAAGGCTTATAGAACAAAATAGTTTCTCATTTAACAGTTACTACAAATGTTGCCCTATAACAATGGTTAACAATCTCACAACACATCCACAATATCCTTACTCAACCTTGTGTTCCCTATCATCAGCTTCCTACTCCCCTTCTGCCTTCTGGCCCTTGTCACTGGACTCCTGTACCTCGTTAGTCTCATTTGGTTTTACTGGGCTGTCCACTCCCAGGCTGAACAGTGAAGCTCGAAGGTAACTTCACCACTGAGCTAAAAGGCTGTCTGGGGGCCATACTCTTGAGGTTTCTCCAGTCTCCTTTAGGCCAGTAAATCTGATCCTTTTTTTTTTTTTTTTTTTTTTTGTGAGTTAGAATTATGCTCTACATCCTTCTCCAGCTGTGTCCAGAACCCTCTGTTGTGATCCTGGTCAGAGCAGTCAGCGGTGGTAGCTGGGCACCATCTAGCTGTACTGGACTCAGTCCAGTGGAGGTCTTGGTAGCTGTGGACAATTAGTCCTTTGGACTGATCTTTTCGTTGTATCCTGCTCTCTTCATTCTCCCTTGCTCCTGAAGGGATGAGACCAGTGGAGTATATTAGATGGCCGCTCACAGGCTTTTAAGACCCCAGACACTACTCACCAAGGTAGAATGTAGAGCATTATCTTTATAAGTAGTGTCATGTCAATTGAGCTAGATGTTCCCCGAGACCATGGTCCCCAGAGCCCTCCGTCCAGCAACTCAGTCCCTCAGGGAGTTTGGATGTGTCCATGGCGCCTCCATGACCTTTCCTTGTACAGGTTGTGTTAGTTTCCCCTGTATTGTGTACTGTCTCACCTTTCACCCAAGATACCACTTATCTATTGCCTATTTAGTATCCCCCCCCCCACCCCTCCCATCCCTGGTAACCAACAAGGATTGTTACATTTTGCGTGTGAACTTTTTCATGGGTTTTTACAATAGAGGTCTCATACAATATTTGTCCTTTTGTGATTGACTTATTTCACTCAGCATAATGTCCTCCAGTTTCATCCATGTTACGAGATGGTTCACAGATTCATTGTTGTTCTTTCTCATTGCATAGTACTCCATTGTGTGTATGTACCATAGTTTGTTTATCCATTCATCTGTTGATGGGCACCTACGTTGTTTCCATCGTTTTGCTATTGTGAACAATGCTGCAGTGAACATGGGTGTGCGTAGGTATGTTTGTGTGATGGCTCTTATTTCTCTAGGATATATTCCTAGGAGTGGGATTGCTGGGTCGTATGGTATTTCTGTTTCTAGCTTTCTAAGGAAGCGCCATATTGTTTTCCAAAATGGTTGTATCATTTTGCATTCCCACCAGCAGTGCAAAAGAGTTTCCTATCTCCCTGCAGCCTCTCCAACATTTGTTATTTCCAGCGTCTTTGATTCGTGCCACTAATGCCGGGGTGAGATGGTATCTCATTGTGGTTTTAATTTGCATTTCTCTAATGGCTAGTGATCGCGAGCATTTCCTCATGTGTCTGTTGGCCATTTGAATGTCTTTGGTGAAGTGTCTGTTCATTTCCTTTGCCCATTTTTTGATAGGATTGTTTGTCTTTTTGTTGTAGAGGTGTTGGATTTTCTTGTAGATTATGGAGATTAGACCTTTGTCTGACTTGTACTGTCCAAAAATTTTTTCCCAGTCTGTCGGTTCTCTTTTGACTCTTTTGGTGAAGTCTTTTGAAGAGCATAGGTGTTTGATTTTTAGAAGATCCCAGTTATCTAGCTTATCTGTTGGGTTTTGTGTGTTGATGGTTATGGTTTGTATCCTGTTAATGCCATGTATTAAGGCATGTAGCGTTGGTCCTATTTTTTTCTTCTACGAACTTTATAGTTTTAGGCTTTAGATTCAGGTCTTTGATCCATTTTGAAGTAGTTTTTGTATACAGTGTGAGGTATGGATCCTGTTTCATTTTTCTGCAAATGGATATCCAGTTTTGCCGGCACCATTTGTTAAAAAGACTGTCTTTTCCCCATTTGATGGACTTCGGGCCCTTGTCGAAAATCAGGTGACCGTAGGTAGATGGATTTACATCTGGGTTCTCAATTCTGTTCCATTGGTCAATGTATCTGTTGTTGTACCAGTACCAGGCTGTTTTGACTACTGTTGCTGTATAGAAGGTTCTCAAGTCAGGTAGTGTGAGTCCTCCAACTTTATTCTTCTTCTTCAGTAGTGCTTTACTTATTCGGGGCTTCTTCCCTTTCCATATAAAGTTAATGATTAGTTTTTCCATCTCTTTGAAGAATGTTGCTGGTATTTGGATCGGGATTGCATTGTATTTATAAATTGCTTTGGGTAGAATTGCCATTTTCACAATGTTGAGTCTGCCTATCCATGAGCATGGTATGTTTTTCCATTTATGTAGATCCCTTTGGGTTTCATGCAGTAGTGTTTTATAGTTTTCTTTGTATAGGTCTTTTACATCCCTGGTCAGATTTATTCCTAAGTATTTTATCTTTATAGGGGCTATTGAAAATGGTATTGATTTCCTGATTTCCTTTTCATCGTTCTCCTTACTGGTGTGTAGGAATCCAACTGATTTTTGAATGTTTATCTTGTATCCTGCTACTCTGCTGAATCTTTCTATTAGTTCCAGTAGCTTTCTTATGGAGTCTTTAGGGTTTTCTATGTATAGTATCATATCATCTGCAAATAGGGAGAGTTTAACTTCTTCATTACCAATTTGGATGTCCTTTATTTCTTTCTCTTGCCTTATTGCTCTAGCTAGAACTTCCAGCACAATGTTAAATAGGAGTGGTGATAAAGGGCATCCTTGTCTTGTTCCTGTTTTCAAGGGGAATGTTTTCAGCCTCTCTCCATTAAGAATGATGTTGGCCGTTGCTTTTGCATAGATGCCCTTTATTATGTTGAGAAATTTCCCTTCTATACCTATTTTATTGAGACCTTTTATCAGGAATGGGTGTTGGACTTTGTCAAATGCCTTTTCTGTGTCAATTGAGATGATCATGTGATTTTTTTCTTTCCTTTTATTTATGTGGTGTATTACGTTGATGGATTTTCTAAGGTTAAACCATCCTTGCATACCTGGTATGAATCCTACTTGGTCATGGTGTATTATTTTTTTGATATGATACTGAATTCTATTGTCTAGAATTTTGTTGAGAATTTTTGCATCTGTATTCATGAGAGATATTGGTCTGTAATTTTCTCTTTTTGTGATGTCTTTGCCTGGTTTTGGTATCAGCGTTATGCTGGCTTCACAGAATGAATTTGGAAGTGCTGCTTCCTCTTCTGTGCCATGAAATAGCTTGAGTAGAACTGGTACAAGCTCTTCTGTAAATGTTTTGTAGAATTCTCTAGTGAAGCCATCTGGGCCAGGGCTTTTTTTGGTTGGGAGTTTTTTTATTACCTTTTCAATCTCTTCTCCTGTTATGGGTCTGTTCAGATTTTCAATATCACTTTGTTGTAGTTTGGGTAGGCCGTGTGTTTCTAGAAATTTATCCATTTCCTCTAGGTTTTCAAATTTGTTGGAATATAGTTTTTCATAATATTCTGTTATAATCCTTTTTATTTCGGTTGGGTCTGTTGTAATGTCCCCCATTTCATTTCTTATTTGGGTTATTTGTGTCCTCTGCTGTTTTTCTTTTGTCAGTCTGGCCAGTGGTTTGTCGATTTTGTTGATTCTGTCAAAGAACTAACTTTTGGTTTTGTTGATTCTTTCTATTGTTTTTCTATTCTCTGTTTCATTTATTTCTATTCTGATCTGTATTATTTCCTTTCTTCTGGCGGCTGTGGGCCTTTTTTGCTATTCTCTTTCTATTTGTTTGAGTTGTGTAGTTACTGTTTTGATTTTGTCCCTTTCTTCTTTTTTGATATGTGCATCTATTGGTATAAATTGTCCTCTGAGGACTGCCTTTGCTGTGTCCCAAAGGTTTTGGTATGATGTGTTTTCATTCTCATTTGATTCTAGGAATTTTTTGATTCCGTCTCTGATTTCTTCTATTACCCATTGATGTGTAAGCAGAGTATTATTCAGTTTCCATGTAGTTGATTTTTTTTCCTTGCTGTTCCTGTTGTTAATTTCTACCTTGATGGCATTGTGGTCAGAGAAGATACTGTGAATTATCTCAACGTTTTGGATCTTGTTGAGGATTGCTCGTGGCCTAAGATGTGGTCTATTCTGGAGAACATTCCATGTGCATTGGAAAAGAATGTGTACTTTGCAGCGGTTGGATGGATTATTCTATATATGTCTATGAGGTCAGGTTGGCTGATTGTGCCCTTTAGGTCTTCTGTATCTTTGCTGAGTTTCTTTTTAGTTGTTCTGTCCTTTACTGAGAGTGGTGTGTTGAAGTCTCCTACTATTATTGTGGAACTGTCAATTTCTCTTTTCATTGTTGTTAGAGTTTTTTTTATGTATTTTGGAGCCCTGTCATTGGGTGCGTAGATGTTTATTATGGTTATGTCTTCATGATGGATCATCCCCTTAATCATTATATAGTGTCCTTCTTTGTCTTTTATGGTCGATTTTGTTTTAAAGTCTATTTTATCTGAGATTAGAGTTGCCACTCCTGCTCTTTTTTGGTAGTAAACACAACTGATTTTTGTGTGTTCATCTTGTGCCCTGTAACTTTACTTTTTTCATTTAATAACTTTCTAGTGAATTCTTTGGAATTTTCTGTATATAGGATCATGTCATCTGCGAATAGAGATAGTTTTAATTCTTACTTCTTTGGATGCCTTTTATTTCTTATTCTTGCCTGATTGCTCTGGCTAGACTTTCCAGTAAATGTTGAATAACAATGGTGAAAGTGGACATCTTTGCCTTATTCCTGGTCTAACAGGAAAAGCTTTTAGCTTTTAGTTTCCTAAGTGTTTTTATCATAAAGAGTGTTGGATTTTGTTGAATGCCTTTCTAAATTAATTGAGATGATCATGTGGTTCTTTTCTTTTGTTTTATGTATTATGTGTATTGTTTTTCTTATATTGAACCACCCTTACATTCCTGGGATAAATCCCACTTGATCATGGTGTATAATCCTTTTAATGTTTTTGGATTCAATTTGCTAGTATTTTGTTGAGGATTTTTTGCAACTGTATTCATGAAGGATATTGGTCTGTAGTTGTCTTTCCTTGAGATGTCTTTATCTGGCTTTGGTATCAGGGTAATGCTAGCCTCATAGAGTGAGGAAGTGTTTCCTCTTCTATTTTTTGTCAGAGATAGAGAAGAATTGGTGTTTATTCTTATTTAAATATTTGGTAGAAGGTCGAGCTGCTGTGTGACCAAGCAGTTTCACTCCTAGGTATGTACCCTAGGGATCTAATAGAAGTGACACGAACAGACATATGCACACCTGTGTTCATCACAGCACTATTCACAATAGCAAAGGATGGAAACAACATAAGTTGTTGGATAAGTAAAATGTGGTATGTACACACAATGGAATACTACTCAGCGATAAAGAAAAATGAGTCCCCAAAACATCTTGGAATATGGATGAACCTGGAGATTATGTTGAGCGAAATAAGTCAGTCAGAAAAAAACAAATATTGTATGTTCTCACTTTTATGAAATGACATGAACAAGAAAATATGTAGAAACGTGGTTACCAGAGATTGGGACTGGGGGGAGAAGAGGCTTCGCTCTCTAGACAGTAAACAATTGTTATTTTTGGTGATGAGAAAGGTGATGCCGAATGAGGGTGAAGTATACGTACCTTTACAAAGGTAAATGATTCCACTAAAAAGTAAATAAGAAAAAAGAACCTGTTGGTAATTGCTATGGCGTATATAATTTTGAAACAACAGGAAAAAACAACCAAAAAATATATGTGCAGATATATGTGTATGTATGTAGGAATATATACGGATAGGTATATATATGTGTGGGTGTGTGTGTATGTATAGGTGTATGTATATGCATCTATTTGTGTACTCATACGTTCATACATACTGTGAAACCTATGAGAGCCAGAAGTTGATGGGACTGCCTTGTTTTTCCGGGTCTCACAAGTTTTCCACCTTTGACAGGGTGCAGTGTTACCACTTCCCTATCCCTTTCTATTAGTGGAAAGTATTTGGGTTTCCCTTCTCTGACAAATTTTCGCCTTACACACGTTCTGGCTTTTGCAGGTTTTACTGTATAATAAAGCACACAGAAGGTATAATTATGGATACTTCTTAGATATAACCAAACAACTCATGGGATTGAATTTCTCTGTTTGAAGGATTAGGACCATAGTCTCATGGAACATCTCAGTCAATTGTCATAATATAGTTCATAAAGTTACGTTCTACATCTTAGTTCGGTGAGTAGTATCTAAGGTCTTAAAAGCTTGAGAGCAGCCATCTAAGATACAACTACTGGTCTTTACTCGTCCAGAACAAAAGAGAAAGAAGAAAGCCAAAGACTCAAATAAGAAACTAGTCTATAGGATAAATAGTCTACACAAACCATGGCCTCATCTACCCTGAGACCAGAAGAACTATGTGCCCAGCTACCACTACCTACTATTCTAATCAGGGCCACAACAGATGGACCCTGAAAAAAATGGGATAAAAATGTAGAACAGAACCTCAAACTCCTAAAAAAATAAAAAGCTAGACCTCGGGACTGTTTGAGACTGGAAGACTCCCCAAGACTATTGCCCTGAGATACTCTTCAAACCTTGAATCGAAACTAACCCCTGAGGTCACCTTGTAGCTAAATACTAAATAACCAATTGGCTCAGAAAATAAGGACTATCACTTGTAAATACTATGCTCCTTTGAAAAATCACCTATATGAGACCAAATGGCCAACAATTACTTTAATACAAAGATGAGAATGTAAGGGGGCAGGGAAACTAAATTAATGCAGATGAAACAAACCAGAACAGAAATAATGAGAATGTTCACACATAATGAAGACTGTAACCAATGTCACTGAACAACTTGTATAGAAATTTTTGAATGGAAACCTAAGCTGCTGTGCAAACCTTCACCGAAAACACGATAAAATATTATTAAAAGAAAAAAATGTTTGGTGGAATTCACTACTGAACCCATCTAGTCTTGGACTTTTCTTTATTGTGAGGTTTTTGATTACTGATTTAATCTCTTCCTTTGTTATAGGTCTGTTGAGAGTTTCTGTTTCTTCTTGAGTCAATTTATGTAGTTTGTATACAGTTTCTAGGAATTTGTCCGTTTCATCTTAGTTATCTAATTTGTTGGCATGTAGTTGTTCATAGTATTCTCTTGTAATCCTTTTTATTTCTGAAGGGTTGCTAGTATTCTCCCCACTTTGATTTCAGATTTTAGTTATTTGCATCTTCTCCCTTTTTTCCTTGTCAGTCTAGCCAAAGGTTTGTCCATTTTATTGACCTTTTTAAAGAACCAACTTTTGGTTTTGTTAATTCTCTTTTTTTTTTTTTTTCTTTTCTATTCTCTATTTCATTTATCTCCATTCTAATCTTTATTATTTCTTTCCTTCTGGTAGCTTTGGGCTTAGTTTGCTCTTCTTTTTCTAGTTCCTCAGGTTGTAGACTGTTGATTTGAGATTTTTCTTTTTTATTGTAGGTGTTTAAAGCACTCTATTTTTAAGCATTGTTACTGTAAAGTGAACATAAAACTTGCAGTTTTATGTTTTCATGTGTCTTGATAGCAAGTATACAAATTCACAAATATTTTAAAGAAAAGTTTTTCAATAAGTCACAGTAGGATGAACACTAATGATTTTGTTTTCATCCGTTTGGGGGGAAAAATAAGCATAGAGCTACTAGTCTCAGCCTAATTTCAGCAATTTCAGAGATAAGCATTAATTATTCAAGAACTAAGAATTTTTAAGTTCTTTAAACCCCTTAGTTCATGGAAACAATGAAAAATGATCATCCAGCTTCTAACAGAAGTAGCTTCTTGTGTAAATATAAAGTGTTTTCCTTTCTTCAAACCAGTTTTTTAAAGCTTATCAGTCATGGGAATTTAGAAAGCAAGAAGGAGCATCCTTTTTTTTTCCCCCTTCCCATTAGTGAGTAAACAGGAAGAGGAAGAAGGTGGCTGAACTGGTGGCCCGACTCCACAGGAAGGCCTTGAGTTGGTTTGGCTGCTGTGTCCTATTGGCCTGTTATCAGTGTCATTGTCTTGATTACCCAGCAGTATTTGGAAGTACTGGATGGTGCAGTAGAAAGGGGCCTGGGGTGAAATTCTGGCCCTGCCACTCGCTGGCTCTATGACCTTCAATTTCTCTTCATTTTAGTTTCCTCATCTGTGAAATGAGAATTGAAAATACCTGCTCTGACTATTGAATAAACTAGTCCTAGGGAGGAGGAAGAGTCCCTGGGTGGTGCAAACAGTTAACACACTCGGCTACTAACCAAAAGGTTGGAGGTTCGAGCCCACCCAGAGGCACCTCAGAAGAAAAGCCTGACACTCTACTTCCAAAAAATCAGCCACTGAAAACCTTAGGGAGCACGGTTCTACCCAGACACACAAGGGGGCGCCATGAGTCGCGGTCAACTCCATGGCAACAGGTAGATAATTAGTGACATGATTATTTGATTGAATTTTATACCTGTATTTTTACTTTTTGTTTTCTCATTTATAATTGTTAAAATATCAAATACAAAATTTATTTCAATTAAAATTATCTAAATGGTTTGGACTTTGGTCACAGAAGTTGTCTTCCTCATGTATACAATGTAGCAAAATTAATTATTAGAGATAATATGCCTTAGTTACTTCACATTCACAAGCTAACACAGCTTGAGAGTTTATATGAAACCCCAGCTTTGTGAAGAGTGGGAGGATTCTGAAACAGCCAACCACCAGTAGGGAGGGAGAGTTCTC
Source organism: Dugong dugon (assembly GCA_030035585.1). Classification (NCBI taxonomy): domain Eukaryota; kingdom Metazoa; phylum Chordata; class Mammalia; order Sirenia; family Dugongidae; genus Dugong; species Dugong dugon. The sequence goes on from CM057460.1 coordinate 204,102,485, forward strand.
TTGGGGAGGCCTTCATTTCCTCAGTGGGAGGGTTGGGAAGCTCCAGCTGAGGGTGTGGTAGACTTGTTCTGAACCAGGGAGACGGTCCCACTGTCCAGTTTACTCATTTATAAGATGAGGTACATGAACATTCTAGAAGCTCTCATTAACTTACCGGCCAATTGAATTTTAATCTCCCAGAAGGCAATTCTGCATGGGAAGCTAGGGCATCATCCCTAGACAGTTCTGGGCGAGCCTGGAATGGTGGAGGGAGCTGGTCGGGGAATTGCAATGGCTGAAGATAGCCAGCTGCACAGAAGGAAGACCACGTCTGCCCCTGGGTGGATGGTGCTGATGAACAACTTTCCCGCGCTGACTCATTTTTCTGATATACTTCCTTCAGCTGACACTTTTTCTTTAGCTCTGTAAATACCACCACTTTAGTTGTAGTCAAGCACTTGAATTTCCCGTTTTTGCCCTGAGAAATATTTTATCTTTTTGGTGACTTCTGTACATATAGAATCTTATTCCTTAGACATTTATTTTATTTAACTCTCAGAATTTGGGGGTGGCTTGCAGTCACTGATATACTGCCTAAAAGTGTTTTTAGAGAGAAGTCAGTGCAAAAGCACTCACTGCGAAAACGGGTGATTTAAAAAACAAGTATTTAGTTGTGCTGTAATAGGGCCACTTTATCATTTTCTCCTTCTCTCCCTTTTGTGGAAGTTCTGAGAAAATATTAAAGCTCAAAAACTCAGGGAAAAAAAATATATATATCTTTTAACTTAAAAGTCTCAAGTCATTAATGACGACATACCAGAAAAGCCTGCCTAGGGGCCTGTATTCTGGTGTGACAGGAAACGCTTGTTCACCTCTACTGACTACTCTGCTTCTGCTGAGAGCTGTGGTGCTGACTCAGATGGAACAGATTTATTCGTATAATTTAGCTTATACCTGAAAAATTAGGTTTCTGTTTAGGAAACTTTCTCCTCTTTAATTTTTACATTCTACATATGCACATGGCACGCACACGTGTTGTGGTAAGTGGGCTGTGGGATTTCTTTTGGTGTCACATTTACAGTATTTAAAGTTCACTATTAAGGAAACAAAACCTTCTCAGCAGTTTCTTTGTAATCAGACCTCTTCAGTGAACTGAAGGCCTGGTGAGGGTTTTCTGGTCCTGGGAAGCCCACGGAGCCCACAGCTCCAGTGTGCAGGCCTGCTGAGGAAAGCAGGGCAGGCAGACTGAGTGGGGAAAAGTGGCAAGCCATCTGTGAACATGTGAGGAGGACACGAGGGGCTGACCTAGGAGCTGAAGAAGTCAGCCCTCTGTGGTCCCAGGTATTAGCACTGTAATCATAGCTTTGCTGGGCCAGTGACTCTTCACCACCCTGCTCCCCAGAAACACCAAGGGCTTGGCAAGCTAAGCAGAGTGGGGAGTTGGCTGGTTTTTATAAATGCAGAGAAGTAATATTTTCTACATTGTTAACTTTTTCTTCCATAAATTTTTCCTAAATCTTTGGTACCTACTTATTAGTACATGAACAAATAGCAAATAAAATGAACAGTAGTATTCCAGGCATCCAAATTAGTGTGACAGCTTGTTTTGTTTTGTTTTTTTCTCAATAGTACTTTCAATTATGTGACACCTAATTATTTATTCTTTTGGTTTTTTTAAATATTTTATTGTAGAAATATATATATAACAAAAAAATAAACTATATTAACCATTTTTAAAATGTGCAATTCAGTGACATTAATTATATTCATCATCTTGTGCAACTATCACCGCTGTCCATTTCTAAAAGTTTTTCATCACCTCAAAAAGAAACTCAGTACCCCTTCATCAATAACTCCCATCCCCCCCCCACCCCCTGGTAACCACTAATAAACTTTTGTGCCTATTGATTTGCCTAATACAGATATTTTATATAAGTGGGATTATGTAATATTTGTCCTTTTGTGTCTGGCTTACTTAGCATAATGTTTTCAAGGTCCATCCATGTTGTAGCATGTATCAAGACTTTATTTTTCCTTATGGCTGAGTGATATTCCACTGTATATATACACCACATTTTGTTTATACATTCACCTGTTGGTGGACTTTCAGGTTGTTTCCACCTTTTGGCTATTGTGAATAATGCTGCATTGAGCTTTGGTGTAAACGTATCTGTTTGAGTCCCTGCTTTCAAGTCTCTTGAGTGGGAATGGAATTGCCAGGTCATGTGATAATTCTATGTTTAACTTTCTGAGGAACCGCCAAACTCTTTTCCACAGGGGCTGTACCATTTTATATTCCCACCAGCAATGCATGAGGATTCCAGTTTGTCCACATCCTCACTAACACTTGTGATTTTTTGTTTTTCTGATAATGGACATTGTAGTAGATATGAAGGAGTATCTCATTGTGGTTTTGATCTGCATCTGTCTAGTAACTAATGGAGCTGAGCAACTTTCATTGTTTATTGGCCATTTATGTATCTTTGGAGTAATGTCTATTCAAGTCATTTGCCCATCTTTTAATTGGATTGTTTGTCTTTTTGTGGTTAAGTTGTAGGAATCCTTTATTCATTCTGGATATTAAACCCGTATCAGACATATATTGATTCCCAAATATTTTCTCCCATTCTTGTTTGTTTTTTTTAGTGGTATGTTTTTTTATGGTTGTGATTTTACATTGCAGACACAATTTATGTGTATTTCCTCTAATAGATAAATTGTTCTTAGTTTATATGATAGAATTAAATATATCCCCTGTATTTCAAAATAGTCTACCCAAAAATCCACCCCCACTGGAAGCTTGAATAATTGGTTTGAAAAGGACAAACTACTGAACCAGGTTGAGAACCAGTGGGCCAGACCATGGTTTGAGGAAGACTTAGCTGTAAATACTTGTGATTTTGGCACTTCTTTGTGATTTTTACCTTTGAAAGTAAAATCCACTGAGTCACCATCTGCTTTGTATATTAGAATATTCAGAATTCACTTGTAGTGCAAATAGTCCACATTTTTTTCTGAGAGACCAGAACACAACAAATGAAGTCGAAGAAAGGTTCTCTGCTTCAGGCAAAGCCTCCAAAGCCCAAGAGACCCTCCAGTATATGGGCAAGTTCAAATGCATTTCCACAGGCTGTTGGCAAATTGCCTGATTTAACTTTGGTTTGGATTGTTGGTTAGCAATGTGATCATTTTTGTCAGAGTATTAGAAGTTAAAGCAAGGTTGATCCTCCCTTTGTAAAGGTTAAAGCTCTTGTTAAAACATCTTGTTTTGACATTTGGCCTTTTACCATAGGAGTACCCAACGCTTACAACCTTCTTTGAAGGAGAAATAATCAGCAAAAAACACCCTTTCTTAACTCGGAAGTGGGATGCAGATGAAGATGTTGATCGGAAACACTGGGTGAGTAAATCTTTGACCCACTCTGGATCATCTGGGGACTGCCAGAGGACTGAGGAAATGCTGGGTGGGAGCTAGCAACATCCCTTATTCCTACACAAACCTCAGTTGTTCATCTCCTTATGAAAAGAGCTAAGATACTAACTTAGATGCTCTTCTTTAGGAGCCCTGGTGTCACAGTGGTAAGCACTCAGCCACTAACCAAAAAGTTGGTGATTCAAACCCACCAGCCACTCCAGTGGCAAATGGTTACCTGATGATAGCAACCCCCAAAGTTGCATCCAAAGCCCTTCTAGCTGTCAGTGTCTTGACAGTATCCCCCTGACCTCTCCACCTGTGTGTTCATCTTTTGTCCATTCTTCCTTTCTAATCACCTACTTGGGGAAAGCCGAAGGTAATTGCCTCTGACTTTAGGGTTAGCATGAAATGATGTGGTCAATGGAAACCTACCCTTCCCATTGGCTTATCAGTGTGGGCAAAAGCACAGTGCTTCTTTTAATCCTAGCTCCTGGTAGGCAGTGTACAGTAATAAATACTTCAAGACAATTTAGTTTTCATTCCAGAGTTTTTTCGTTGGTTGTCACACGTCTTGTGTCTTCAAAATCTATATTTCAGCAGACCAAAATAGCTTTTTGGCATAGTTGACCATGATGATGATGAATTTTTGTTAGACACCAAGGAATTCCAATATACTTACCCATAACCAAAAATGGTTGTGACAGTAATGAAGATTCTAAATTCCTCATTCTTTCCCTTGCCACTCACAACTTCCTGTCTAAGCTCTCTCCTGATTTTGGTACAACAGTCTCTGAGTTAGCTTCAATATAGAGGAGCCGCTTTGCTTAATAATGATTTTTACTTGAGTTAGGAAAGGAACATCTATCGAATAATGAGTTTCAATAGATTTTAAATTTAAACTTGAGCTTTTTAAAACATTTTTTAAAAGCTACATGCTTTGACTGTTGTTGTAGCAAATACACAATAAAATCAGACAGTCATTTGTGTTTCTGTAATAAGAGAATGAACATGATCCAGTTATCCAAAAGGCAGGGGGCACTCGAGTGTTATGTGACGGTGCCCAGCGTTCAGAAGCGGAGTGGGAGGCCTCCTTGATGCCACCCGGTCCCAGCCCTGCCTCATGCTGGCTCCTCCTCCATGCCTTGCCAAGATGACTCCTTCCTCTCCTGGACAGCTCTAGTGTAGAAAGTTCTTTCTTGTAGTAAAACCAGAGCCTGTTTCCCATTCAACTTTATTTTCCATTTCAAATTGGTCCTGCAAAAAGCAAGGTCTTTGAGGTCCAGTGAAAACTCAGTTTTAGGCTAGGTTGGCCACAAAGTAAATATCTGGAGAGTAACTCTTATTTTCCTTTTGACTTCTATTAGAAAACTGGAGCCTATCTGAGACCCTAGCCCTTGCTAGACTGGATTCAGTATTTTGGGTAAAAGAGAGACTGACAGGGTCACCCTTGGCACTGACATGCTCAGTGTGACAGTGACAGGGAGTTGGGCCTGCAGAATTCTCCTTCTCCAGCAGTTCTGTCTACCTGTGCAGGACTCTTGGCATTTCCCATAACTCCCCAGCTCACTTCTTAGTATTCCCAGATTCCCACAGGGGACACTAGGGCTCTGTACTGGGCCTCAGTTTGTCTTGGGATTATGATGTGTAATAAACCTCACCTAGGGTATCATTTTTCCATTGTAAACTATAATCGGATGTATTGCACCCTCAAATTTTCTTTAGTTAAAGATGGTGGTATTATGAAGTTCAAGATTCCATATATTTAATTTACTCAGAATGAAAATATGGCTTAATACCTCCATATTTGAATTTTTATTTAAAATGTTTTCTTACAAAATTAATACATGCTTACTTTAAATTTTTTAAAAATACAGAAAAGCAAAAGGGGGAAAAAAATCTATAATGACAATACCTAAAGCTAAAATAGCTGTTAACCCTTTTCTGAATTTCCTTTATGTATATATACTTTTTTTTTTTAACAAAAAGAGGATCATAAGATAGTTTCATAACCCACCTATTTCACTTAATGATGTATTATTGACATTTTAGATATAATATCTTATTTAGTGGTTTCCTAGTAGGCCATTTAAGTTACTTCCCATTCTTTATTATCATAAAGCCTTTATTATCAAAAAGGCAAAGACAAAACAGCATTAAAGGAAATTCTCTAGAAAAAGAAATCATCCCTAATTCCACCACTCTGATACAACTATTTTAATTTTTTATCATTTCCTTTTAGTCCTGGCACGTATGACCTAATTTTACATAGTTACAAACGTAATGCATATTATGTTTTTAGTCTCCTTTTTAACTTAACAGTATATTACCTACTTCCTGATTCTGCTTGATGTGCTGGCCAACCGTGACATCATGTCTAAGCTCCAACATTTGCTAGCCCCTTTCCCGCCTATGGCTGGCCGTTTAGGCTGTTGATAGGTTGTTTTGCATCACTCTTTGCTACTGTTGATTCACTTACAGAGATCTCCTAATTAATTGTTCTTGACTTTTGTTTGTTTTTAGTAAGGTGTTCCAAGAAAGGTTCCTGGGATTGCCCGGTCCCTAGTAATCCTGACACTCATTTCCATCCTTTGGCCTTTCCCCAGCCATGTCTTGGAAAGATGGGTGGATAAAAGGCTCTCTCCCGTCAGCTGGCCTCCAGGACCCTGGTCTGGAGCCCCATCAAATGCCGTCCTGCATTTGAAACATTAATCACACCTGGGCATGGTGGCCTCTCCCTCTGTTGATCTATTATTATATTCCTTTTTGTTTTCAGGGCAAGTTTCTGGCTTTTTATCAGTATGCAAAATCATTTAATTCTGATGACTTTGATTATGAAGAGCTGAAGAATGGGGATTATGTCTTCATGAGGTGGAAGGTAAGGCCCCCCTGTGGTGTATACTGTGGCTGCTCTGCAGAGGGCGCCTCCCAACCAGGGCTCCCTGGCACAGTGTTGGTTCCGTAGGGTCTCGTGGGAGTGTCTTTATACACTTGCGTAAAGCAGACATGCTTCAGAGCATGCACCATCACACTGACTTCCAAATGGTTTCTCTAGTTAAACTACTTGAGTGACCAGCAGATAGTTCTTGGTGGTGGTCACCCTCAGACATTGTCTGTGCCTTCTCCCTTTCCTTTCCCCCACCCAGAAATCTCTTTGAGCCTTCAGGTTACATCATTCCCAGTGTTGTGTGGATTAGGGGGAGAGCCAGACTGCCTTTGAACACAGTCATCATTGCACACGATGCTCAGCAGCATACGACAGCACCCTTTACACGACTACTGTCCTCCACCACCTCTGTCCTCTTGGGCTCCGTGCAGCCTCAGCTCTGCCAGCTCCCTTCAATCAGAAATGATGGGCCTGGAATGGAATTTGGGATTTTCACTGACCAACTCTCAAAGAAGTCCATCTGGCTGCACTCAGTGGACTAGCTAGCTCTTGGCTGAGAGCACATTTGCGCTGCCTAATTTTGTGGCATGGTACTTGCCTCGCTACAGCTTCTCTTATTTGATAGCAAAAGCACAAAGCTGTTAAGTAACTCTGTGAGCATACATAAACCCCAGCCCCCAAGCTGTGGGAAAAAATTGTTTTGTCTTGAAATCTTGCCAACTTTTTACAGTCAGTTCCTTTAGGGCGGTCATTTCTAGTATTTACTTTGTATATCTAATAATTTGAGGAGGGATGTGGGCCATTGTTCTTTCAATAGACATTTTGGCTCACCACCTAATGGGAAATAGGACAATTAACCAATTAGAGGAAGTCTTTTGTAAAGTTCTAAAAGTAATTTTACTTCACTTTAATTGTTAAAAACGACAATTTCCAAGGTTGAGGAAGGGGAAGGAGAGTGTCTTAAAATCAAAACAGCAGTGAAGTTGTTTTGTCTCCAAAGAATTTCTCCAGGTGACTCCCCTGTGGGCTTTTAGCAGCCCCCCTGAGGCCCTGAGGCCTAGCCTGGTCTCCTAGAAGCTGGGCTCTCAGGCGCAGCTTTGCAGCTCTTGCCTCTGGCCAGAGAAAAGAAACTTGCCTCATTCATAAGGTGCCTGATCTAGAGTGGTGCTGTTCTGGTTGCTATGGATGCAACAGAACTTTTTGAGGGGGTGTTATGGGGGCTACTGGTGATTGAGCTGCCCTCAGAATGACCTCCAGACAAACGAAGTGACTCGCTGTTCTAGAGGTGATCAGGAACTTAGTGGCAGTCCCTGGGTGGGGCATAAACCTGCTTTTCTCAGGTCATTCTGCCTGTGGTCTCTGAAAGGTATTTGTTTTAACACTCAGATGTTTAGACCATGGTTACCTTGTCTTATTTGCTGATCTTAGTGAACTCAAGACGGTTTGTAGCTTTGGTGTGTAGAGTACTCCAGTAGCACAGGGATGCTCTTCAGAATCAGGCTGAAACCAGAGGCTCGCTGTCACCCATAAGTCCGAATTGGACTGTGGATAGTGTTTTTCCCCCAAGTAGTCACCGTGGTAATTGGAAAACACTTCATGCTGATCACCTCCTATCTGTGTGCAGGAGCAGTTCCTGGTCCCAGACCACACGATCAAAGATATCAGTGGTGCTTCCTTTGCCGGGTTCTATTACATCTGCTTCCAGAAGTCAGCAGCCTCCATTGAGGGCTACTACTACCATCGGAGTTCAGAATGGTAAGAGACCCCAGAAGCAGAGGCAGTGTCTTGCTGCTCCCCGGCTCTCCCCCAGCTTACCAAACACAAAAGAAAATCTCCTCTCCATAGATTCGTGCTTTATTTAGATGCTGAGGCCAATTTAAATGCTCTCAGTTGCTCCAAAGCCCACACAGAGCAGAGAAAACAAGAAGAAAATGAAGTTCTAGATAAACGGGGGTGGGGACAGTTGCCAGGGAGCTGATTCCAACTCATGGCCACTCCATGTGTACAGAGTAGAACTGCTCCATAGGATTTTCATGGCTGTGACTTTTCAGAACCAGATTGCCAGGCCTTTCTTCCAGGCACCTCTGGATGGGTTTGAGTTGCCAACCTTTCTATTAGTAGACAAGCACTTAACCATTTGCACCACCCAGAGACTCCTAACTTATTGCTAAATACTTCCTAGCAATTTTTTGGCAGTGTTTCAGTCTTGATGGTTTTGTATTTATTCCTCCCAAGTTAAAGCAGTAACTAAAATTTAAGACCTGATGGTGGGCAGTGTGGCTTTTGCTGTTGGCGTTTTCATTTTTGTGGTCTCAGTCCTCAGACATTGCTCCCACATGCACTTGATTCAGTCTGATGACCCAGGAGCCTTGGGAGCCGGTAGCCCTGCCCTGCCTTATCCAAGGTGAAGGGCTGAAAGCCCCGCAGGTGCTAGCTTTGGTCCCCTTCTTGAGCCTCTCCTGTCTCCTTGCTGCTGTGACTGGGGTGTGAGCCATGTCTCATGGGTATCTAGCTCCCTCTCAGTGCAGCCCTTTCACGTCTTTCACACTTTGGTGGTCCTGCCCTGGAATGACTCAAGTTCCTTGTGTAGTGGCAGCAAAATTATATCTGCAAATAAATATCCACCCTGTGGGCATTATTACTAGACTTTCAGTTCTGTTTTCAAATTAGCTTTAAAACTTTTCATAATTCTATTTTTTTTAACAATATTACCAGTTATTTGAAGTGTACAACTCAGTGTCTTTTAGTATACTCACAGACTTGTGCAACCACCACCACCATGAAGTTTAGAACATTTTCATCATTCCAAAAATGTTAGCAGTCACTCCCCATTTCTACCAGCCCCCTCCCCAACAGTCCTAACCTAGGGAACCACTAATCTATTTTCTGTCTCTATCGATTATCTATTCTGGACATTTCATATGAATGGAATCATACAATATATGGTACTTTCTTTTTTTCAATTGTTGTACTTTAAGTGAAAGTTTACAGTCTAAGTTAGTCTCTTGTACAAAAATTCATACATACATTGTTATGAGACCCTAATTGCTCTCCCTATACTACGATAGCACACTCCTCCTTTCCACCCCGGATTTCCTGTGTCCATTCAACTAGCTCCTGACCCTCTCTGCCTTCTCATCTCACCTCCAGATAGAGGCTGCCCATTTAGTCTCACGTATCTACTTGAGCTAAGAAGCACACTCTTCACAAATATCATTTTATGTCCCATAGCCTTGTTGGGGCGAGATGGTATCTCATTGTAGTTTTAATTTGCATTTCTCTAATGGCTAATGACTGTGAGCATTTCTTCATGTGTCTATTAGCCACCTGAATGTCTTCTTTGGCGAAATGCCTGTTCATATCCTTTGCCTATTTTTTAATTGGGTTATTTGTCTTTTTGTTATTAAGGTTTTGCAGTATCTTGTAGATTTTAGAGATTAGATGCTAATTGGATTTGTCATAGCCAAAACTTTTTTCCAAGTCTATAAGTTGTCTTTTTACTCTTTTGGTGAAGTGAAGTCTTTTGATGAGCATAAGTGTTTGATTTTTAGGAGCTCCCAATTATCTAGTTTTTCTTCTGGTGTTTGTGTATTGTTACTTATGGTTCATATTCTGTTTATGCCATGTATTAGGGCTCCTAGCGTTGTCTCTAGTTTTTCTTCCATGATCTTTATTGTTTTCGATTTTATATTTAGGTCTTTGATCCGTTTTGAGTTGGTTTTCGTGCATGGTGTGATGTATGGGTCTTGTTTCAGTTTTTCGTAGATGGATATCCAGTTATGCCAGCACCATTTGTTAAAGTGACTGTCTTTTCCCCAATTAACAGACTTTGGGCCTTTGTCAAATATGGGCTGCTCATAGGTAGATGAATTTATGTCTGGATTCTCACTTCTATTCCATTGGTCTATGTATCTGTTGTTGTACCAGTACCAGGCTCTTTTGACTACTGTAGCAGTATAATAGGTTCTAAAATCAGGTAGTGCAAGGCCTCTCACATTGTTCTTCTTCTTCAATAATGCTTTACTTATTCAGGGCCTCTAACATATGGTCCTTTGTGACTGCCTTTTTCCACTCAGCATAATGTTTTCAGGGTTCATCCCTGCCATCATGTATCAATCCTTCATTCCTTTTTATGGCTGAGTAATAGTCCATTGTATGGATAGACCACATTTTGTTTACCCATTCATCTGTTCATGGAAATTTGGGTTGTTTCCACCTTTTGGCTATTATGAAGAATACTGCAGTAAACATCTGTATGCAAGTTTTTTGCGTGAATGTATGTTTTCATTTCTCTTGGGTATATATCTAGGAGTGGAATTGCTGAGTCAAGTGTAACTCTATGTCTAACCTTTTGAAGAACTGCCAGCAGTTTCCCACAGTGGCTGCACCATTTTAGATTTCAGCAGCAATGTATGAGGGCTTCAATTTCTCCATGTCCTCACCAACACTGATTATCTGACATTTTTATTCCAGGCATCCTAGTGGCTATGAAGTGGTGTCTCATTGTGGTTCTGATTTGCATTTCCCTGATGGCTAATGCATAATCCTTGTTTGATCATTTTTTAAAAGAGATAAATCATGTTTTACCTGTGTTCTTCTTTTACATGCTCTTCCTCCTCCTTTGTGAAGCAAGAGGGACAGAGCTAACATCCAGCCCATCGACTCTCAGCATCACAGGGGTTCTCACCCTAGTATGTTGGTGGAGTGCGCAGGCCTTGCTTCCCCGTCCTGCCTGGCTCTGCACACACCTCCCGGTGGGGAACAAACACCTCACACCTCCCAACATTTAACAGACACAGTGAAGAGCTGGGGAAGTGAGAGGGAAAAACGAATAGTCAAATGAAATGTATTTCTATGCTGTTGTTGGATGCTATCAGACTGGGATGGGCAATGTCATCCGTGATATTCTTAGGCTCCCATAGCCTTATGCTATGTGTAGGGAGCTGAAATACTAGAAGGATAAGAGGCAGGGCAAGGGAGTGAGGACAAGGGCAAAGGCAAGAGAGTGCTGTATAAAACACCATCACTACTTCTTATGGGAGCAGAATGCCAAAACAGCTCATCTTACACATCGTTCAGAAGGATTCACCAAAAAGTTTGAAATAAATTTAAATCAGGTTCCACTTAAGAAGCATAAGGTGGCAGCATTTCAAGTGTGTGACAGTCCTCAGGCACGGAGGGAGTGTCCCCTAACATCCTCGGGAGCTTGGTTTTCGGCATGCATTAGATGACCGCTGCCCATTTGTGTCTTTCCCCTGCTGCAGGTACCAGTCCCTCAGTCTGACACATGTTCCTGAACACAGCGCACCCATTTATGAATTCCGGTGACAGTGGTTCAGAACAGCCACCAAATAAAACTTAACTTGGCAAAAAGAGCTTTGCCAAGAAAATGTGTACCTGCCAGAACCAGGAGGATATGTGTTCCTGTCTCTTCAGAGTAGACTGCACCAGAGAGCATGAGTGTGAGCCCACAGACGCTGGAAAGCACAGCCGTTGCCAGTAGGTGAAGGGCTCCTCGCTCTTCCTTCCTCTCTGTGGCAATTTGGTCTTAATCTGTTTTTAAGCTACCTTAAAGGCACTTTTCCTTCTTGCTCAGCCAACTTCTGTATCATTGAAATGCTCGTTCCTTCCCCATCCCAGCCTCCAGCTGAGGAGGATGTCAGCTCCCTGGATCACCCTCGGCCTTCGTGCTCAGCGGTTCCCACTCCTCTGCCCACCTCAGAGCCAACTGACCACCCCGGGCCCTCCCCTCCCCAGTCGCTTGATCTGGTAGCTCAGAGAAGGCCGAGCCCAAGCCCACCCGTGCCTTCAGAGCTCTGCAGGGAGCTGGCAAGCCGGCCCCACCCGGCCTAATCAGTCTCAGTTCTGATTGGTTGGTGGGGTCAGCTAGCGCTGCCCAGCCGTGATGTTAACAGCACAAAGCTAGTAAGTGGCTGTGGGTTCCGGGCCTGCCATGGTGGTCACTAAATTTAAGGCTTCCAGGTCACTGGCAGGAGCAGATTCCAATCCTGCCTGCTCAGTACGTTTGCTCCAAACTTTTGAACTTGAGGGCAGTACTAAACTTAATTAAAATAAGAGTTTTTTTATTACAAAATTATTTTTATGGTCCTTGAACAAGGACCCTTGGCAAATGCACAATTATTCAGAATTACATTTTATTGTTTTCACATTGAAAACAACAAATGTTGACTTAGTAATTTTTATACTTATATCTATATGTATGTGTATATTTAATCAACCAGCAGTTTTGAAATTAGTCATCCTGGTACAAAAGTTTTGCAGCATTGCATAAATTATAGTACTAAACATGAGAGCTATTTTGGGGCCAGTTTAGCATCTGTACCCTCCTCCTTTTGCGACTTCAGACAACAGTCTTCATGGCAGCCTTGTGTCTGGCTGAAGGAGCCAAAGTTCTCCTGAAATGCAGGGGCGCAGAGAGGGGTGGGAACATGAACATGCTTAAGTAGCTCGAGGCTCATGTGCCAAAGTGTGTGTGTGTGCGTGCTTTTGTTTGTTTTGATTTTGTTTTTTAAATGTTTAAAAAGCTTAACAGGTTGGCATCAGCTATAGCCACAAAGATGGGCAGGGCTTTGCAGGGGTTGGCATTTTCTGGTGGCTTGCAAGACTTCTCAGAGTACAAGAGGGAAAGCTTTAAGACAAAACAGCATTAGAACCCACGGGAGCAGAGGAACTTGAAGGTTGCCTGTCCACTGGTCTGAGAAGACAAAGCCTTTGGATTAGATGAGTACTGAGGAAATCTTTTTATTGTTAAAATAAAGTGACTTTCCTTTTAATGATACAGTACTGTATATTACTGAGATGGAATGTTAGGGGAAGGTTTACACGAGACAAATGTGGGACAGTAGTCAGTGGGTCCTTGTCATATTAAATTTGTGCAGAAGTGTGACCACCCCATTTGGTAAGGTCAGGGCCTTGGAACCCTAAAAATTTGTCCTAGTGTCTTAGGTGGGAAGTAACTCATCCGTTCCCAGAGATGAGTCAGAAAAGTTTTCTTGATTTTGAAATTTAAAAAAAGACTGGCTCTAGTCAAACCCAGCTGATTCCACACAAATGAGCAGGTGCTCCCACCGTAGCTTCAGAGTTACCCTGGCGAATGTTGTTGAAGAATGAAGGCGGGGCCAGGGCTGCCCTGGTTTCTTGATTCCCATAGGCTCTTTGCTTTCATGTCAGTTGACCCCTCATGGCCCAAGGGTCAGTATCTCCTGTATTTTGCAAGACTCCTCAAAAGACACAGGCTTTGCTCAGGGCGCTGAGGGTGAGGTCACCCTCCAGGCTTGCTAGGGGCATGCATGTGTGGCTTTGAGGGGTAGGTTGAGTAGGCAGGGAGGGACATTTCCAAGAATTGCTGATGTTCAGCTAGCCAAATGGGAATAAGCAAGGTTCTATTGTAGGATTTTTTAAGTTAGGTAATGAGATGTACCTGTTGTGTTGGGGGAAGAATGAAGTGATAGCTTTACTAGATCTTTTGGACACATCTGTGATGAATTCTGCCCACCATGGATGGGGAAGGGATTAAGTATTTCTCACTTCTGCTCCGAAACTCCCAGGTGATTAACATTGACCCCTCTTTCCCTCAGAGAGCTTACTTCTTCCAGCCAGTTCCCAAAGGAACTTTGGGAAATTAGCTCCATTTGTAGTTAACTTTTGTTCTTTTCTGAACCTTCTCAGTGGTTTACATGACTCCGCTACTATGTGCAATATTTTTGGTTGACGTTTGTATCCATCACTAAGAAGGTAGTGCAGACTGCAGATTTTCTGCTGTCTTCCTCCACACCAAACAGACCCGACAGGAGGTGGGTCCTTGGAATTGGCTGCTCTTCCTCCACTGCTCAGAAAACTTCCATCATGCGTTCCCCAGTCTGGTCACTGCGGGCTGGAGTTATTCCTACCCTTCAAGCATCGTAGACCGTTTCCACTGCCGTCCTAAAGTGACTAAACCATGCCTGATGCTAAGTAGAAAATCTGTCTGTGCTGGTTTTGTTTGGTGACGTTGGAATCACAAACTCCAGGGGAGCACAGAGGTGTTCCAGTGTCTTTTACTTTTAGAAACAGGGAATTTATGTTCTCTCTAAGGCCTTGAATTGATTTTTTTTCACATAAAATAGTCTGATAAGCTAATTTTTTAGAAAGAAATGCCATTGAGTATGTTGTATTGTGGTTTAAAATTACTAACACATTCTGAAGAAGAGAAATAAGATTTGATTTGGGATCTTACATGTTTTTAAAAATTAGATTTGAATGGGCGCAAGGTATGACTGTTTTGTTTCTTTATGGAGGACATGTGGGAAGAGTTTGAGAGTTCGGGATGAAAGAAGTATTTTGCAGAGCTATCAATAAATAATTTTTAAAAATAATAAAGGTATTTAAGCAGTGTATTTGTCCTGTTTCTAAATCAAAACAGCCATGTTAGAAGAAAACCATCCTCTCTCTGGCCTGGTGGCTGCAGAGATGTCCTGGGCCACTGGCACCCTCAGCAGGGGCCAAGGTACCCTCTGGGCAGCTGGTAGCAAGGTCTGGCTGCTCCTTCCTTCCCACTCTGGGGCTTTCAGCCACTCAACACTCCTGTTGGAGTTCCATGTTGTTAATTTCTGTATTTCTTTAGAAATGTGGAACTTTTTTTTTTTTTTGTAGGATTTATACTTTCATTTAACAACAAAACATACGCAGACAGAGTATACAGGGCGCCCTGCAACCCCATGCACCCTAGCTCCTGAATGGAGTGTGCTAGGGACTTCCTGGGGCAAACACTGGCCCTGGCCCTCTGCCCCAGGAGCCAAGGCTCCAGCTCCCTAGTTACGCTGAATTTGGACAGACTGCCCTTATGGCGCCCATACATCCAGGTTCTCCTGTCGTGATGTCAAGTTTCAGGGCCCAGGCAGCACCAAGGAGGAGACCTGGAACTGCTATTTTAATTTTTGAGGAAATGTGTAAATTATTGACAAGGTTTAAATTTTAAGCAAGTTGAAATGCTAAGGGTATTTACACTAGTGGCCTGCAAAGTCCCTCTGTGCTGGTGAAGTGTCATCTGATCTCATGTTTAAACAATACTAAATTTTTTCCTCCCAGAAGACATGGTGTGGAGATAGAACTAGACTTCACAATGCTGAACTCCTGTAGTTTAAGACACCATTTACTAATAACTGTTTCATAAAGTGGAAAAGGCTGTGAGAGGCGGGGTTCTCACTCCCCAGTCTACCTCTAAATCATGATGTGACCCCTGGAGTATCAGCCAACCTCTCTGAGCCCACGTGTCCTTGATGGAAGGTGAAAAGAACAGCCCCCACCTACGTCATAGAGCTGCTGTGGAGTCAGTGAGGTACTCTGGAAAGCACCTTGTAAACTGATAATGCTTCACAAAGGGTAAAAATTTATGCTTGCTTAATAATAATTCCACAAATGTTTACTGAGGTTTACCACGTGCATTGCACCATTCAGGGTATAGGGGGTGATGCAAAAAAAGACATGCTACTGCCCTCAAGGAGCAAATAGGATAGAATGTAAATTACCCCACAGCTAGCACTTCCCTCTTTCTTATCTCCATTCTGACATCCCCAATGTCTAATCTTTACCCTGCTGTATTTCTCAGCCGGCCATAGAAACAGTAGAAATGTGCAGCTTGGCAGATGGTTCTCTGTATTGTGAAACCAACTGCAAGACAGGACAAAGAGTGAAATTCTAAATATCAAAGCTGTCTCCATTGATCTGAACTGCAGCAGGGTAGGAAAGCACTAAATTGCTTAGTAATGAAATAGGCAGCTGGCTTCAATACAGGAAAAAAGAGCCTGAAAATTGAAGTGCAGTTGAGCAGCCTTTCCCTCCAGATTTTTCTTCCAAAACATCTAAAGATTGAAATTCCTTATTTGTACATATGAGGAAAAACTTGTAAGGCTTTTCACCTGTAGAGAAGCATATGCTGAAATTCAAGTTTATTGTACCATTTTTTCCTTCTGATTTCTTAGCATGCTGCACTTCTCAATGCATTGGTCATTGTTCCTCTCCCTAACTGCTCAGTAACCTCTGCATTTCCACTCCTCCCCTAGCTGGCACTGGTTTAGAGTACGGCTATCACATTTGTCTGCACTGGCTTAGAGCACGGCTCTCACACTCGGGTTTACTGGCTTAGAGCACGGCTCCCATGCTTGTGTGCACAGGCTTAGAGCACAGCTTTCACACTTGGGCTCATGGGCTTAGAGCACGGCTCCCATGCTTGTGTGCACTGGCTTAGAGCATGGCTCTCACGCTTGGGCTCACTGGCTTAGACCACGGCTCCCATGCTTGTGTGCACTGGCTAAGAGCATGGCTCCCACATGTGTGTGTGCTGGCTTAGAGCATAGCTCTCATGCTCAGGCTCACTGGCTTAGAGCACGGCTCTCACACTCGTGTGTGCTGGCTTAGAGCATGGCTCTCACGCTTGGGCTCACTGGCTTAGAGCATGGCTCCCATGCTTGTGTGCACTGGCTAAGAGCATGGCTCCCACGTGTGTGTGTGTGTGTGCTGGCTTAGAGCATAGCTCTCATGCTCGGGCCCACTGGCTTAGAGCATGGCTCTCACACTTGCGTGTGCTCGCTTAGAGCATGGCTCTCACGCGTGTGTGCGCTGGCTGAGAGCATGGCTCTCGTGTGTGTGTGTGCTGGCATAGAGCACAGCTCTCATGCTTGGGCCACTGGCTTAGACCACGCTCTCACGCTCGGGCTCACTGGCTTAGAGCACAGCTCTCACACTTGTGTGCACTGGCTTAGAGCGCGGCTCTCATGCTCGGGCTCACTGGCTTAGACTACGGCTTTCACGCTCGGGCTCACTGGCTTAGAGCACAGGTCTCACACTTGCGTGTACTGGTTTACAACATGACCCTCATGCTCAGGCTCACTGGCTTAGACCATGGCTCTCACACGCGGGCTCACTGGCTTAGAGCACGGCTCTCATGCTTGTGTGTACTGGCTGAGAGCATGGCTCTTACACTCGGGCTCACTAGCTTAGAGCACAGGTCTCACACTTGTGTGCACTGGCTTACAGCACAGCTCTCATGCTCAGGCTCACTGGCTTAAGCCACAGCTCTCACACGCGGGCTCACTGGCTTTGAGCACGGCCCTCACACTTGTGTGCGCTAGCTTAGAGCACGGCTCACACTTGTGTGCACTGGCTTAGAGCATGGCCGTTCACGCTTGTATGTGCTGGCTTAGAGCACGGCTCCTATGCTTGTGTGCACTGGCTGAGAGCATGGCTCTCACGCTTGGCCTCACTGGCTTAGAGCATGACTCTCACGCTCAGGCTCACTAGCTTAGAGCACAGGTCTCACACTTGTGTGCACTGGCTTAGAGCATGGCTCTCATGCTTGGGTGCACATTAGAACCATCCAGGAATCTTAAAAGCCCCCGTGTCAGAGCCATATCTCATACCAGGTAAATCACCACCTCTGGCTCCACCCACCTGTTTTTGTTTTTAAGCTCCCTGGTGATTTCCAATGTGCAGGGCAGCTGAGACTGCTCACCAAGAGGGAGTGAGCCTTCTCTACTGAAACTAATGAGAATCTTCCGGGCTTGTGATGTTGGTGGGCTGTCCCTTACGTGTGGTCCCCTCTGGGCACAGACAATGCAAATGCCACCCATTTTCAGGACTGCGGTGTCATAGTGGCACGTGGCAAATGCCGTCCTGTTCTTCCTGCCTGTGTGCAGTGGGAGCCAGTGAAAATTCCAGCTGTCTAAAACTTGGAGCCCTTGGAAATCAAAAGAAGGGGTGGTGCTGTCCTTTCACATTACCTTTGTCAGGGCTTCACACATTGAGCAGATAGTTCTACAGTCCCACTCTGTGCTAAGCGCTGTTCTGGGAGCTTGGGATGCTTCAGTGAACAAAACAGATAAAATCCCCAGAATGGCTTATGCTCTTGAGGAGGAGGATACCTAATTAGCAATAAAGAAATGGTATAATGTTAGATGGTAATAGCAGTAGAGGTAAAGACAAAGTAGTTGGAGGGATGCTGGGCCAGATTGGAGAGAGTGCAGGTTGCAATTTTTAAAAGGTGGTCAGGGTGGGCCTCATTGAGCAAAGACTAGAGGTGAAGAGGTGAGCCCAGTGGATCTGTGGGGAGGAGCATTGCAGGCAGAGGCTGGCAGCACAGTGGTCCCACGGCCAAAAGAGACAACTGTGCTGGCAGAAGGGCAGAGCAGTGTGGGCCTGTGTACATGGGATGCAGATGTGGGCTCCTGTAGGTCGCTATCACTATAAGGTACTGCGGCTTTTACTCAGAATGAGGTGAGAGCCATTAGAGGTTTGAGCAGAGGAATGATGTGATCTGATTATACAGGGTCAGAGGCCACGGAGAGGGATAGCCGAGCTGGGGAGAAGTGGTTCAGTCTGCATTGATTATAAAGGGAGGGTCACAGGTTTGCTGACAGATTGGATGTGACCCGAGCAGCCGGGGTATTCCAGGATTTGGGCCTCAGCACCTGGAAGGCTGGGGCTGCCACAGTGTTAGTGAAGGTTACTCTGGCCATTGTAGGGAGAAACCCTTACATCTCAGTGGCTTTCCCTAACAGAAGTTTAGTTCTCATGCTCATCAAGTCCAGCTGACACAAAGTGAGGGTGGACTTGGGCTGACCAAGCTCCTGAGACCAGCCTGGGTAGAACAGCCAGCCTGTGACACCCACAGTCTACTTAGAAGTAGATTGGGGAGTGAGAACCTTGCCTCCCAAGGCCTTTTCCACTTTACAAAAGTGGTTCCTGGGAGCAGGTCTCTGGGAGGCCACCTTGCTCCTGCCAGTCCCCAGAGCCACACCAGCTACCGGGGGCTGGGAAGCATGGCCTGACCAGGAGCCCTGTTGGGACAGAAATGAGATCTGGTGAACAGCAGTCTCTTGGGGCGAAAACTGCAGCTGGACCAGGTATGAGGAAGAGCAGGAGTCCAGATTTGGACATGTTAGGTTTGATCCTGTCTCAGAACAAAAAGGTTCCATGCAGTCAGTGAGACAGAGGCATAATGTGCTGACCATGCTATCTAATTCTAATCTGGATTTCTAGTTTAACAGCTATGTTTTTGAGAAAAGCATGTTTTCCCTCGGTGGTCAAAACCAGGATGTGAAACCATATGCTCCAAAGGGTCTTGACCAAGTGACCATCTGCACCCCTCAAAATACATGTAGTCAGGAAGAGTGCTATCTGGGTGCTGTTACCAGCAAGGTATTTTGTAAGATAGACAAAATACATGTAAGCATCTTGTGATCACTATCTGAACATCCTGTGAAACTATAATCTCTAATTATAGCTATTACTAATTGGTAACCAATCAGTGTTTTGCAGCTATACCCTCTGAACCAATAAGGTACCTTTCCCCGCCTCCCAAGATTCCACGTCCCACTTCCCTAATGGGAGAAGCACCAATCAAGAATGACCTGTTTCTGATACCTGCTGTAGCAGTAGAATTATCGCGGATTCACACCCAGTCTTCGGAAACCACTGTCCCATCTCAGTGAGCTGTGCTGTTCCCAACTGGAACTGTAATCTTTGCTTGGAATAAAGCTCTGTGATTTTATCTTAAACAGACTTGGCTTTCTGTTCCTCAGCGACATTTTGGCGCAGGGGTGGGATGAGGAAGTGCTACTCAGCCTGTGTGGACCCCGCCCTGCCGCGGAATGTCAGGCGCTGGCCCCGCTTTTCGTGCCCCGAGACCCCCTCGGCTTCTGGAGCCGACAGGTGAGCCCTGTGGGCTCTTTCTACTGTCCTGTACTTTCAGTTCTCTCCGGACTTTATTTGTCAAGGGGACTTGCCATGCTGTCCCCAGTCACTGTTGCTTGCTTTTGTTCCCCAGGCGGTTCGCTCGGGGTCTTGAAAGCGCCTTTCGCTGTCGCCAGCTCGGTTACTGTGGGGCGGCCAGCGCAGAGGAACAGACCACCTCGCCCCCAGGGACTCCGTGATCAATGGCAGGCTGTAACCCAGATAGTGTTGAGAAACGTCGGCCAAAAATAGAGAACTTTTGACATGCCAAAAATTACCTTTTTGCGCTCCAAATTAGAGAAACGGGGGCCCGTGTCAGACAGAAACAGTGAGACACCTTTTACAATTAGTTTCAAGAATCAGCATCGAAATTGAAAGCGAAGAAACTTAATCCTCCCCTGACCTTTCCCCTACCCCTCTTGCTGCCTCCCCAGTTACTCCACCACCAGACCCCCTTCCCTTATTCCTACCACCCCATTCCTGCTCCCCCTCCTCTTTTATCCTGCCTTGTCTACCTGCCCTCCCGTATCTGTCAATGCTGCCTTTGCAGCGACCGTCCCCATCACCGGTGCCCCCGCGGGACCGGAATCCTAACCAGCCTTAGAAATGCCTCTTAAGGTTCCCTACCCTGAAGAAGCTAATAAACTACCCCAAATAACCTTTACTCCGTGGTCCCAGACAGACCTTCCTGCTGTCATCAAAGACTTCCCAAATCCACAGGAGAATGCCTATAAATTCACCCACGAATTTCTTATTTTAATCTAGATTTATCAGCCAGGGCTGTCTGATATGTATAACCTTATCCATATGTTAGTGGGGACCAGAGATGCTTCCAGGTGGATGGAAAAAACTAAATGAAAATCCCCTGAGAAATGCTTAACTGTAGACACCAAAGCCCCTGGGAATATACATTTTCAGCTAAAACTAAAACTTATTATTTGCTTATTAAATATTTGCTTATTAAAGCTATTCCTAAGGTTTTATTAAATAGATTTGCTTATTAAAAGCTAGATTTGCTTATTATATCTATTCCTAAGGTTTTCCCGGTAAAAACAGATTGGGCCAAAATTCAAGGTTGTACTCAAGAGAAAGATGAGAATTTTTTAACTACTGTGACCACCTAACCAAATTATTTGATGAGCATTCAGGGTTAAAACCTAGAGGATACGGAAACTCTAAGATTGCTTTCAGTTCTGTCTTTATTAACGGCCTCCAACCCTGAGCTCAGCAATCTGTTCAAGTGCCACAAATTAGATTGGGAAAACACTGAAACTAGCAAATTGGCTACATTAGCCTATAAACTGAACCAGGCTTTGGAACAACAAGCTAAAGAGGCTGAACAGAAGATTAAAAATAGGCAAAATAAACTAATGCCTTTGCAAATGCAGCAATTCTACCGACTACCACAAGAGGGCAGCCATGTCCCTGTAGGAAAGTCAAACTGCAAAGTAAGGTTCCCAGAATATGTTATTATTACAAGAAGCCAGGGCACTTTAAAAAGGATTGCATCAAGCTTAAAAACAAGGCAGGCACTTTGCCCTCGGCCCCTCTCATGACGGAGTGACGAGGGTCTGGGGATAAATTAGGGCCTTTTCCCGTGGTTCCCCTGGACTCACAAGGTGAAACTGTTATTAAGATTAAAGGAGTACAACTAAGACCATTCCCAAAGCCAGACAAAGATTAGACTGGACTATAAAACATAAAATAAACTCGTGAAGAGTGTGCTTCTTAGTTCAGCAGATAACACGAGACCAAATGGGCAGCTCCTGTCTGGAGGCAGAATGAGAAGGCAGGAAGGGACAGGAGCTGGTTGCAGGGACACGGGAAATCCAGGGTGGAAAGAGGGAGTGTGCTGTCACATTACAGGGATTGCAAGTAGTGTCACATAACAATATGTGTATACATTTTTGTATGAGAAATTAACTGGAGCTGTAAACTTTCACCTAACAGCACAATAAAAAATATTAAAGGAGTGCTGGGAATGCCAGGGGCCTGCCCTAAGACCTACTGATGGGGACTCTGATGTTCAGGACAGCACCACTAGCGAGCCGTATGGCATGATTTAATGAGTCACCAACAGTTAGCTCTAGATAAAGAAAAAGACCAATGGAAGAAAAACGAGTGCCACTTTAATGGCCTCTCTAGAATCTGGGAAGGACCCAATAAAAAACCTAAGCCCCCCATTGTAAGCCAGTCCTCCCCAAGTGTTTACATGTTCCCCTAGCTCGACTCTCTGTGCTAGTAATCACTGGGGAAAAGACAAGCTTGTAGACATCTTATCAAAGAAATGGTGAGGACACTTTTGGGGTGCAGCTGACCATGTCATCCGACATTGCTCCATATGCTCTCAATTTAATGCTGGTCGAGTCTGCAAACCTGCCCTGGGAAGGCACCCCTTACCTCTTGGGCCAATGCATGAATGGCAGGTTGCCTTCGTTTAGTTGAGACCCTCCAGTGGGTATAAATTTGTTTTAGTTATGGTTTATAAATTCTCACACTGGGTTGACACTTTCCCTAGCTGCAATGCCACAGCATCATTTGTGGCCAAGAAACTTTTAGAGAACATCATCCCTACCTGGGGTGCCCCAAGAACACTTTGCAGTGATCAAGGCATCCACTTTACTAGATAAATCATAAAGGATTTATGCAAAGTTTTTCCTATTTTCCAGAGGCTGCATTGCCTGTACCATCCACAGTCCTTGGGTTTAGTTGAGATGACAAAGGGTATAATTAAAATCAATTGGCAAAGCTATCCCATTCTTTAGGATTGTCCTGGGTGCAAGTGTTACCAGTAGTCCTATTAAATCTAAGGTCAACACCTTTGGCCCTTTCCTTTGGGTCAGCCTGGGTTGATTCCAACTTTATACAAGCCAACTTTTTAAAATACCTTAAGGTGCTAATTAATGCGTTATGCCCAGGCTTATAACAATCTAGTTTTAAAAAAACTTACAATCCAGAAAAGCCCGTGGAACCTACTGAAAGGGCTATCCAACCAGGAAATCATATATACTAGAAGAGACACCAGCTAAAAGATTTCCTGGAACCACGATAAAAAAGACTATCAAGTTCTTCTTAGTGATCAGCGTGCTGCAAAATTACAAGGAATAAAACTTAAATACACCTATCACACTTAAGGAGACCTGGTCGCACAGTGGTTAAGAGCTTCAGCTGCTCCTTGGAAACCCTATGGGGCAGTTTTGCACTATCCTATAGGGTCTCTATGAGTCAGAATCAACTCAGCTGAAAGGAGTTTTTTTTACATCACGATTAAAAAAGACTACAGCCCCCAAATGGACTGTGCAACCCACTGAGGAACTCAAACTAAAGTTTAAAAAATACCAGGACGAGAAGCAGCTGACAGCTGAGCGAACAGCTTCCTCTCAAGATATTGGGACCAGGCCTGTATGAAGCCATTTGAAATTCTTGGACTAATTTTCTTTCTAATTGTTGTACTTATAACTTTCATAATCCTTCTTCAGACCTTTAAAGTGATTTCATGCATGGTATCTTACAGAACCAAACCTTTGTTCATCAGTAGTACCCACTGCTTGTAGCACACTATGAGTGGTTGACTTTCCATGAAAGATAAATTTTACTAATCATAGCTTTATGTTTAATCTTAATTACCTTTGAAATTGCCTTGTTTCACAAGTTAGGACTGTGTGATTAAGTGGTTCATCCCTGTGCTAATTTTGAAACCTTGTTATATCTTTCTGTCATGGATTGAATTATGTCCCCTAAAAAATGTGTGTATCAATTTGACTGGGCCATGATTCCCAGTATTGTATGGTTGTCCTCCATTTTGTGATTGTAATTTTATGTTAAAGAGGATTAGGGTGGGATTGTATAACACCCTTACTGAGGTCACACCTCCTGTTGCACCTGGATTAATGCCTCTGGAGAAGTAGAACAAGATATCAGGCAAATTCACCAGAAAGCCATCTGGTTACATGTTTCTGATATGGAATCAGGGTTTTCGCTTACTGATGTGTTTGGTTAGCTTTCACAAGGAATGAGAACCTGAATTAGATCAATTTTATTCACTGGCATTATTATTTTAATGGTCATTGTCATCATAATTGGCACTGTTAAATGTTACATAAAATTAACCACTTGTGTTTCGACCTCAAGAACTAACATGATGCCTACAAAAAAATAATGTATACGGAAACTGTCTAAGTCAGTGATAACCTTGATGAAACCCCACATGGGGGACTGAATAAGTCAACCCTTTGTGACACTGATCCATTGTACCTGACACTGTCACCCCTTTCCCTCTCCATTTTGAGGCCCACCTGAGCAACTCCCTCTAAGGCATGGTGAAGCTAGGGAAACCTTGCAGAAGACAAGTTACTCCTTTGTAAGCAACATGAGGCCAGCCCAGCCTGAAGAGGAGAACTCCACTATGTCAAGGTAAAAGGAAAACACTCAGTGGTGCTCAGTCACAATTGCAGTGTGGCATCTAAGGTCCTAAATGCTTGATGATTCAAGCAGCCAATAGAGTAAACAATAGTAGCAAGTGTGTCCATGTGAGAAAGACTGCTCAATTCATCAGTGATCAAAAAATGCTTGATGCGATCTTTGATCAAAAGGGGGAAATGCCTCAGAAAAAGACAAGTTGCACTACAGTCAGCAGGACAGAGGCATAATATGCTGACCATGCTATCGAATTCTAATCTGGAGTCTAGACTAACAACTATGTTTTTGAGAAAAACATATTTTTCCTCTGTGGTCAAAACCAGAATGTGAAACCATACACCCTGAAGGGTCTTGACCAAGTGACCATCTGCACCCCTCAAAATACACATACGCAGAAAGAGTGCTGTCTGGGTGCTGTTGTCAACAAGGTATTTTTGTAAGACAAAGAAAAAACATGCAAGCATCTTGTGATCAGTAAGCATCCTGTGCAACTATAATCTCTGATTATAGCTATTACTAATTGGTAACCAGCAGTGTTTTGCAGCTATACCCTCTGAACCAATAAGGTACCTTTCCCATCTTGCAATATTCCACCTCCCACTTCCCTAATGGGAGAAGCACCAATCAAGAATGACCTGTGGCTGATGCGTGCTGTAGCAGTAGATTTATCCCCAATTCATACCCCGTCTTCAGACACCACTGTCCCATCTCAATGAGCTGTGCTGTTCCCAGTTGGAACTGTAATCTTTGCTTGGAATAAAGCTCTGTGATTTTATCTTAAATAGACTTGGCTTTCTGTTCTGCCACGACATGATAAATGTTCCACATCTGAGTGCAGATGGATGTATGAATCTGAAATTCAGGAGAATGGTCCAGGATGGAGATAAAAATGTGAGAGTTTCCAGCATAGAGATGGGGTATTTAAAACCATAAGACTAGATGAGACTGCTGAGGGGGTGAGGGTAGGGAGAGGAGGGGACCAAGAATCAGGCTGTGGGGCCTTCTGACATCAAGAGGAAGAATTGGCCAAGGGGACAGAGAAGGAATAGTAGGCAAGGTGGAGGGAAAGCCACGTGGTCCTGGAAGCCAAGAGGTGACAGTGTTGCCAGAGGGAGGGTGTGCCGTTAGAAAGATGCCGATGGGTCAGGCAGGAGGGCTGAGGATGGGTTTTTTTGTTTTTTTGGGGGGAGGAGGGGAATTTTTTTTTTCTTCTTATTGTTGTGCTTTAAGTGAAGGTTTACAATTCAAGTTAATCTCCCATACAAAAATTTATACATACTTTGTTATGTAAGCCTGGTTGTTCTCCCTATACTGTGACAGCACACTCCTTCTCTCCACCTTGGATTTCTTGTGTTCATTCAACCAGCTCCTGACCCTCTCTGCCTTCTCATCTCACCTCTGGACAGGAGATGCCCATTTAGTCTCATGTATCTACTTGAGCTAAGAAGCACACTCTTCACGAGTATCATTTTACGTCCCATAGTCCAGTCTAATCTTTGTGTGAAGAGTTGGCCTCGGGAATGGTTTTAGTTTTGGGTTAACAGAAAGTCCGGGGGCCATGTCTTCTGGGGTTCCTCCAGTCTCAATTAAACCATTAAGTCCGGTCTTTTTTCTAGAATTTGCGTTCTGCACCCCACTTTTCTCCAGCTCCATCAGGGACTCTCTGCTGTGTTCCCTGTCAGGGTGGTCATTGGTGGTAGCTGAGCACCATCTAGTTCTTCTGGCCTCAGGCTGATGGACTCTCTGGTTTATGTGGCCCTTTCTGTCTCTTGGGCTAGTACCTTGTTTGTGTCTTTGGTGTTATTCATTCTCCTTTGCTCCAGGTGGGTTGGGACCAATTGATGCATCTTAGATGGCCAGTCCCTAGCTTTTAAGACCCCAGACGCCACTCACCAAAGTGGGATGCAGAACATTTTCTTAGTAAACTTTGTTATGCCAATTGGCCTAGATGTTCCCTGAAACCATGATCCCCAGTGAGGATGGGTCTTTGGGCATAGCAATGGGAAGGTCATCTATGACCTTGATGAGAATGCCTTCCATGGAATGATAGGACACTAGATCAAGTATGCTTAGGAGAAGAGGGAGGAAAGGGGTCAGAGACAGTGAAAACAGATAACTTGCAGAGTTTTGCTGCAGAAGGAAAGCAAAGAAATAAGGGGAAGCTGTGTAGTGGGAAGAAAAGGAGCCTGGTGGCACAGTGGTTTAGCACTCAGCTGCTAACTGAAAGGTCTGCAGTTCAAACCCATCAGCCACTCTGCCAGAGAAAGATGTGGCAGTCTGCTTACGTAAAGATTACAGCCTTGGAAACCCTATGGGACAGTTCTGCTCTGTCCTATAAGGTCGCTATCAGTCGGAACTGACTGGATGGCAATGAGTTTAGTTTTGGCTTTGGTGGAGGGAAGTGGTCAAGAGGAGGAATTTTTTTATTTGTTTTGACAAATTATTTTGTACCATTGCATGTAGTGAGTTTTTAAATAACAATTTGTTACAAACAGTGGCACAGCCATACAACTGAATGCTGTTGTTGTTGGGGGCCGTCAAGTTGATTTCAACTCATAATGACCCCATGTAACAGAGTAGAACTGCCCTATAGGGTTTCCAAAGCTGAAATCTTTATGGGAGCAGATCACCAGGTCTTTCTTCTTGCGGAGCCCTGGGTGGATTTGAACTGCCAACCTTTCAGTTAGCAGCCAAGTGCTTAACCATTGCACCACCAAGGCTCCTTCTACAATGGAATACTATTGTTGTTGTTGTCAGCTGCCGTTGAGTCAGTTCTGACTCATAGTGATCCTGCATACAACAGAATGAAACACTGCCCAGTCCTGCACCATCCTCACAATTGTTATGCTTGAGACCATTGTTGTAGCCACTGTGTCAGTCCATCTCTCTGAGGGTCTTCCTCTTTTTATTGACCATCTAGTGTTTTAGATAATATCTCTTAATCCTCCTGACAGTGCTGCTGCCAGGCTGATATAATTATCTCCAACTCAAATATGAGAAATACGAGCCTCAAAAAGGTAAAGTGAATGGTTTTGCTCCTCTAGAGAACCCAGACTAAGACAAAGACCATGGCTAGAAAGGCCATATAAAAGTGATTCTTTGTACCACAGTGCACTTCCAAGCCATCCGACCATTACCACCTGAGTCTATTACCTCTCCAGTGTGCTTTGAGGGGCCCTGGCCCTGCTCCACCTCCCTATCCCCCTTTCTTCCCCAGCCTTAGTGGTTCAGAGGTGTTTAGAGAGGTGAGTCTAGTTGGACTGGGCTTGGAGTGGTGAGCTGCCCTTGCATAGCCCTGTTCTGTAATGACTGGGGCCCGAAGCTCCTGTAAGGACACAGACGTCATTTGGTCAACATTTAGAACGTCGCCACCAAAAAAAAAACCAGTTGCCAGTGAGTCGATTCCGACTCATAGCAACCCTGTATGTGGCAGAGCAGAACTGTGCTAATAGGGTTTTCAACGGCTGATTTTTCGGGAGTAGATCACCAGGCCTTTCTTCCAAGCCTCTGGGTGTACTCAAACCTCCAGTCTTTCAGTTAGCAGCCAAGCGTATTAACTGTGTGCACCACCCAAGGACTGCTTTAAGACATCTAGCTGCCTCATTCTATGGATTTCAGCTCAAACGCTTGGTCTGAAGCCTCAGATGCTAACTCATCACAGAGGCAGGACTCAGTTTAAAGCAGGCCACATCCCCCACGCCTGTTGGAGGTGGTAATGTTCATCCTGTCCCAACACAGCAACCACGCCCCCAGTGGACGGCTTGACTGGGGAACAGGGGTAGCAGTGTATTCCAGGACTGGCTTCATTGATCCCTGTCCTCTATGGAAGAGGGTCTGCTTCTTTGTTTTGTTCTGCTTCATGTTCACAGATGGAGGCCTCAGATACAAAGGCGGGACCATGTGTGCATTTGGGGGCTCCCAGAGGACCATAGGTGGACGTCTTTGGGTACCCCCCCTCCATTCAGACCTCTGGAAGGAAAGTCTGACAATGATTGAGACTGAACTTCCCCCACATGTGCGCACAGGGGCTAAGAGTTGGATTTAAATTAAACGTTGTGATTGTCTTAGTCTCCTGGGACTGCCATAACAAAATACCACAAAGTGTGCGGCTTTAAAGAACAACAGCTCTGGAGGCTGTTAGTACAAATTCAGCATGTCAGCAGCAGGATCATCCTCTCTCTGTCCACTCTAGCGGAAGACACTAACTTCTGGCAGCCCCAGACTCTCTTGACATTCCTTGACTTGTAGATCTGTCAAGTGGCATCTTCTCCCTGTGTCTACCCATATATGTTCTCTCCTTTTATGAGACACCACTCAGAAGGGATTAGGATTAGGACCTGCTCTACTCCAGTAAGACCTCCTTCATTTAACCAATAACATCTGCAAAGAAAAAACCTATTTTCCCAAACAAGATCACATTCACAGGTACAGGAGTTAAGACTTCAACATATCTTTTTGGGGGACACAATTCAATCCATAACAGTGACATTTCTTACCTACTTCAGATTATACCCAACAGATCTCTTATCTGAGTCTCCTTGTATTATTACTCACAGATGGCACCCACCCAAGCTTGAGCTTGCCAAGATCAGGGGTGGTGAAGTGGGCCACGCTCACCAAATGCTGGCTCAATGGTTGCAGCGCTCACTCGGCAGCTAACCTGATTCTCACAGGTAGGTGTTGCCTCCATTCTAAAGTGAGAAGGTAGCCCAAAGAGGTCACATGATCGGCAAGAGCAGAGTTGGCACCTGTTCCTCTGGACTCTTTGTTGAGTGGCAATCCTCACTTCATCCTTTCAGGAGCCACCTCCCAAACATAGGTGCTCTGGAAATATATGTTCAACAAGTGAAAATAGGGAATACTGGTCCTCTTAGAAAACTGTGATGGTAAATGGTGAAGTTTAGAAGGGTCCCAGCTACTTTGCTGGAATTTCTTCTCAAATGCTTCTATAGTTCTGGTAGCAGCCTCTCCCAGATTGTGTAAACTCTGTCTCAAGGGTGCCTTGGGTGGCATGAGTGAGCAGGGCTCATAACTGGCTTCCCAGGCTTGAGGCTGGATGACCCAGACCTTCCATCCAGGAAAGGCCAGTTGCTCCCCAGAGCAAGCGTAACATATGATTGTCTCTCCTGGCCCTTGAAGCAAGCACAGTCCTCGTTTTACTTATGAAGAAACCCAGGCCCACGCATCAGGAGCAGATGCAGCGACAGGGGTGTCCAGATTTCTGGAAGTGAGGCCTTTGCCAAAACCCTTCTGTGTCCCCAACTGTACACTGGAAGTGCATGTACCTCGGATGGTGGGCGGGTGATGGTAAATGAGGCCCAGAGAGCCAAGGTCATGAGGAAGAGCAGTGGCAGCTGGAGCGAGCAGAAGCAGAGGCCTGCTCCTGGGCCAGCACTCTCCGCACCTTCACAGTTGTAGGGAGCCCTAGTGCCCAGAGGGTGTTCTAGTATATCACCAGAAACCTCCTGAGCAGATATTCCTACCCACATCTTACCAAGTCCCCTTGAGGTCACTGGCTTTGGAATTGAATGCTCTGCACTCAAATCTCAGCCCTGCCATTGAGCAGCTTGAGCCACCGGGAAAGGAACTTTGCACAGGCTGTGACCTTGGTTTACAAACTGTGGATGAGGATGGCAAGCTCAAAGCTTGCAATGAGCCCTACCTAGCCCAGAGCCAGGGCACAATCCAAAAAAAAAATGCAAGCCCATTGCCATCAAATTCAATTCTGACTCATAGTGACCCTAAAGGACAGAGTAGAACTGCCCCATAGGGTTCCCAAGGCCGTAATCTTTACAAAAGCGAACTGCCACATCTTTCTCCTGCAGAGCAGCTGGTGGATTCAAACTGCCAGTCGTTCGGTTAGCAGCCAAGTACTTAACCACCTTGCAGCCAGGGTTCCTCAGAGCACGGTAGGTGCTCATAAATGTGGGTAGAATCTGAGGAGAGATGTGAGAGCCACAGAAGAGAAATGACTTACACTAGCTCTGGCATTCAGTGAGAACTGAGCCAGTGAATGGCATGCTAAGGCTTCTGCAGGTGTTACCTTACTGTGCCTCCACAGCACCCATATTCCTCTCATTTTTGTTAAGATGTGGAAATAGGCTTGAAGAGGTTAAGAAATTTAACCAAGCTCACACAGTATGAATTTGGGATTTGAACACAGATAAGTGTGATATACAAGAGTCAACTCCACCCTCCCAACTTTTTATTAAAAACAGAAAAGCTAATGGTGGTAGAATAATTTGGAAAAGGGTAATGAGAATACTTGCACAACTTGGAGAATGTAATCAGTGTCACTGAATTATACATGTGGAAATTGTTGTGTATATTTTTACCACAGTAAAAAAAATACAGAAAAGTTGAAAGAATGATTCAATAATATCAGACTTATGAAAAGGACTGTGATAGTTTGAACATGGATACAACTAGACTGAATCAAGGTTTCTAGAACTCTTGTGTAGAAGCTGATGGGTTTACAGAATGCCGCTGATCCAGAATTGCATGGAACCAAAATTAGCTGTATAGGACTAAGTGGACTAAAAGGTTACTATGGGTTTTATGTGGGAATATTGCTGATGTTTTAATGTTTTATTTTCTGGATATAAGAAACCATTTTCTGACTTCCAGACAACATGGTGCTATAGACAGAATCACCACATTGTCCCTCCACAGCAAAGACCTGAAAAACTAAGTCAAACAGAGACAAATGTCAGTCCTGAGACCCTAAGAATCAAATGAAGAGATAAAGAACTCAGCCAAGCACCAAATAGAATAAGAAACTGACAGAGAAGAGAAGGCGAGGAGAGATACGTGCAGAGGTCCCCTACCAGCTAATGCAGCAGGGATTCACCATCTTGGACTCCTGTCAGAGATCGATGTACAAGGAGAATGGGAAAGCAGCTTTATGGAGCTTCCAGCAGGAGACAGAACAACTGGTAAACCAGCAATACACGCTTTCCCACCCCCACCCTTCTTCACCCCCTCTTGGCCTTCTCTGCTTCCTGTGGCCACAGTTTCTTGGCCGGGAGGCACCAGCTTCAGTCCTGTGCCACTTGGATTCCACCCGCCCACACTGGCTGGCTCCCTGAGTGTCATTTGTTTGTTGCTGATGTGACTTTTTTCTGCTTCTTTTGGTTTCTTCCATACTTCTCACCACCTCCCCCTCCTTTCTCTCAAATACCTGGCTCCATGTGCCATCTTTGCTTCTTCCTGAAAGGCTGTGAAATGTCACTCAACTGTGGAACTGCTTCCTGGCCCATGCTGCCATGCTGGTAGCATCCCCAGGGCTTTTGTTAGTTTGTTTACTTTGATTTGTTCTGTTTTGATTTGTTTCTTTGTTTGTTTTACTTTTCTTTTCTCGGCTTGGGAGCCCCTTCTAGCCGGGCTGTACTACATGGCGGGGAAGCTACCTCCTCAGTCTGCACAGGCATGCAGTGGGATCCCTGGAGCATTTCTTTTTTTGTTTGTTTGTTTGTTTGTCTGTTTTTTCTTTTCTCTCTCTTTCCCTTTGTTCATTTCTCAGTTTCTTGTCTCTCTAGACTTACCTTCTTTTCCTGTCTCCTGAATACCTGGCGCTCTGTGACACATCTACCCCTTCTATCCAGGCTGTACTTCACGGCCTGGGTGCCACTTCCCAAGTCTTCGCAGCCACACCGGTGGGATCACTGGGGCTTTGCTTCTCCCCCCTCCCACTTTTGCCCTTTTTCTTTTTTCTTACCTTTTTGTTTTTTTCCATTTCTCAGTCTCTCATCTCTCCACTCCAACGGCAGTCTCCCTTAGCACTCTTTTATGTTTGCTTTTGGCTCCTGCTTCTCTCTCCTCTTTCCCGTATGCATCATAGCTCCACACATCACAATCTCCCCCCTCCTTCCTGCCTACTTGCACCGTGTGATGAACATCATACCCCCGAGCAGCACAGGCACGGCCTACTGGAACCTGCCCTGCACTGATTCCCGGCCTGCCCTGTCAGCCCTAGTATGTGCCACAAACAACTCATTCCAGCAACTCCCCTTCAGCAACACCTGCCCTGCTACTCCACAGCTGAGTGACAGACCCTGCTCATTGGACAAGGAGGCGAAAAGTATTGTGCCCACAGATGAGCAAACAACAAAGAACACACAGCCTGCCTGCTCAGACATAACCAAATTTAAAAAAAGCAGGATGAAACAAATAAATCTACAATCAATAAGCAAGGAAAATAAATACTGAATGTCCCAAAGACAGCAGACAGTATAAAAACATATTAAAAAACAGGACAGGATTGTTCCAGTAGGCATCCAAAACAAAACACTAGATGACTTTCCAGTAGAAAAAAAGGCACTAGAAGTACCTGATAGGGAATTTGAATCTCTCATACTCAGAGCTATCCAAGAGTTGAAGCAAAAAGCAGACAAAAATGAGGACAAAATAGACAAATTCATGGAAAAGGCAGACAAATTCATGGAAAGTACAGACAAAAAAAATGGAAGAATTCAGGAAAATAATACAGGAACAAAATGCCAAAATAATTTCACAACTAGAAATCATATTAAAAAATTTAGAAATCCAAAAGATAAACAACAAGATTTCAGAAATGGACAGTGTCATAGAAGGGCTAACGAGCAGGTTTCAAATGATGGAAGACAGGATCAGCGAAATTGAAGACAAACACTTGGATACAACTCTGTTTGAGGAAAAATCAGAAAAAAGAACAAAGTAAAATGAAGAAACCCTGAGAATTATGTGCGATACCATCAAAAGCAAAAATCTGTGAGTAACCAGGGTTCCAGTTCAGGGGGAGAAAACAGAAAACACAGAGAGGATCACTGAGAACTGCTGACAGAAAACTTCCCCAATATCATGAAAGATGAAAAGCTGACCATCCAAGAAGTTCAGCGAACCCCATATAGGATAGACCCCAAAAGGAAATCGCTAAGGCATATCATAATCACACTCACTAAAACCAAAGACAGAGAAAGAATCCTGAGAGCAGCTTGGGAAAAACAAAAAGTCACATACAGAGGAGAAACAATAAGATTAAGTTCAGATTATTCGGCAGAATCTATGCAGGCAAGAAGGCAATGGGATGAAATATATGAAACCTTGAAAGAAAAAAATTGCCAGTCAAGAATAATATATCGTGCAAAACCCTCATTCAAATATGATGGTGAAATTAGGACATTGCCCGATAAACAGAAATTAATGGACTATGTAAAAACCAAACAAAAATTACAATAATTATTAAAGGGAATCCTTCAGTCTGAGAACAAACAACATCAGACCACAGGATGAATCTAGGATGCAGGATCGTAACAGCCCGATACCAGGAAATGAACTCTCAAGGAGTATCCAAAACCAAAGAATTACAACAGAGAACCAGACAGGTTAATCAGTAAATGACAACAACATCAGAAAAATAAAAGAGGGAATAAACGGTGTAGGTATAAAATCTTCTAATGGAGAGGAAGGCAAGTTGATACCAAGTAATAGCAGACTAGTTCAAACCTAGGAAGATAAGGGAAAATTTCAAGGTAACCACAAAGAAAGTTAACAAACCTACTCATCAAAATAAAGAAGAAAGACATAAAGTCTCAGTAAAAACAAAAGAAATGGAAAAAAATCCACAAATGAAAGGAATTAGCACAGGAGAGTAAGAGGAACAAAGAAAATGTCAGCACCACAAAAAAAAAAAAAAATGCACTACAAAATGACAGTAGTAAACTCACAGCTATAAATAATTACACTGAATGTAAATGGCCTAAATGCACATATAAAGAGACAGAGAGTGACAGAATGGATTAAAAAAACAGGATTCATCAATATGCTGTCTACAAGAGACACAACTTAGAAACGAAGATGTAAATTTATTACAAATCAAAGGATGGAAAAAAATATATCAAGCAAAGAGCTACCAAAAAAGAGCAGGAGTGGCAATACTAATCTCAGATAAAATAGACTTTAAAACAAAATCCACCATAAAAGACAAAGAAGGACACTATGTGGTGATTAAAGGGACAATCCATCATGAAGACATACACATAATAAACATCTACGCACCTAATGACAGGGCTCCAAAATAAAGCAAACTCTAACAGCACTGAAAAGAGAAACTGACAGTTTTACAATATTAGTAGAAGACTTCAACACAGCACTCTCGGTAAAGGACAGAACATCTAGAAAGTAACTCAACAAAAATACAGAAGACCTAAAGGGCACAATCAGCCAACTTGACCTTATAGATATATATAGAACACTCCATTCAACAGCTGCAAATACACATTCTTTTCTAACACACATGGAATGTTCTCCAGAATAGACCACATTTTAGGCCACAGAGCAACCATCAACAAAATCCAAAACTGAGATAATACAAAGTATCTTCTCTGATCACAATGCCATCAAGCTAGAAATTAACAACAGGAAGAGCAAGGGAAAAAAAATCAATTACATGAAGATTGAATAACACCCTGCTTACAAACCAAAAAATTCCTACAATCAAATGAGAATGAAAACACATCATACCAAAATCTTTGGGACACAGCAAAGGCAGTCCTCAGAGGACAATTTATAGCAATAGATGCACACATCAAAAAAGAAGAAAGGGACAAAATCAAAACAGTAACTACACAACTCAAACAAATAGAAAGAGAATAGCAAAAAAGGCCCACAGCCGCCAGAAGAAAGGAAATAATACAGATCAGAATAGAAATAAATGAAACAGAGACTAGAAAAACAATAGAAAGAATCAACAAAACCAAAAGTTCGTTTTTTGAAAGGACTGACAAACCACTGGCCAAACTGAAAAAAGAAAAACGGGAGAGGATGCAAATAACACAAATAAGAAATGAAATGTGTGACATTACAACAGACCCAAGTGAAATAAAAAGGATCATAACAGAGTGTTATGAAAAACTATACACCAACAAATTTGAAAACCTAGAGGAATTGGATAAATTTCTAGAAACACAATACCTACCCAAACTAAAACAAAGTGGTGTTGAAAATCTGAACAAATCCATAAAAAGAGAAGAGATTGAAAAGGTAATAAAAAAAAACTCCTAACCAAAAAAAGCCCTGGCCCAGATGGCTTCACTGGAGAATTCTACCAAACATTCAGAGAAGAGCTTATAGCAGTACTGCTCAAACTATTTCAGAACACAGAAAAGGAAGCGACACTTCCAAATTCATTCTATGAAGCCAGCATAATCCTGATACCAAAACCAGACAAAGACACCACATAAAAGAAAATTACAAACCAATATCTCTCATGAGTATAGATGCAAAAATTCTTAACAAAATTCTAGCCAATAGAATTCAGCATCATATCAAAAAAATAATACACCATGACCAAGTAATATTCATACCAGGTATTGCAAGGATGGTTCATCATTAGAAAATCAATCAATGTAATCCACCACATAAATAAAAAGAAAGAAAAGAATCACATGATCATCTCAATTGATGCAGAAAAGGCATTCAACAAAGTCCAACAGCCTTTCCTGATGAAAACTCTCAATAAAATAGGTACAGAAGGGAAGTTTCTCAACATAATAAAAGGCAACTATGTAAAAGCAACAACCAACATCATTCTTAATGGAGAGAGGCTGAAAACATTCCCCTTGAGAACAGGAACAAGACAAGGATGCCCTTTATCACCACTCCTATTTAACATTGTGTTGGAAGTCCTAGCTAGAGCAATAAGGCAAGAAAAAGAAATAAAGGGCATCCAAATTGGCAATGAAGAAGTTAAACTGTCCCTATTTGCAGATGATATGATACAAATACATAGAAAACCCTAAAGACTCCATGAGAAAACTACTGGAACTAATAGAAAGATTCAGCAGAGTAGCAGGGTACAAGATAAACATTCAAAAATCAGTTGGATTCCTACACACCAATAAAGAGAATGATGAAAAGGAACTCAGGAAAACAGTACCATTTAGCCCCTAAAAAAATAAAATACTTAGGAATAAATCTAACCAAGAATTTAAAAGGCCTATACAAAGAAAACTACAAAACACTACTGCAAGAAACCAACAGAGATCTACATAAATGGAAAAACATACCACGCTCATGGATAGGTAGACTCAACATTGTGAAAATGATGATTCTACCCAAAGCAATTTACAAATACAGTGCAATCCCAATCCAAATACCAACAACATTCTTTAAAGAGATGGAAAAACTAATCATTAACTTTATATGGAGAGGGAAGAAGCCCCGCGTAAGTAAAGCACTACTGAAGAAGAAGAATAAAGTAGGAGGACCTGCACTACCTGAACTCAGAACCTACTATACAGCTAAGGTAGTCAAAACAGCCTGGTACTGGTACAATGAGAGATACACTGACCAATGGAACAGAATTGAGAACCTAGATGTAAATCCATCCACCTACTGTCACTGGATCTTTGACAAGGGCCCAAAGTCCATCAGATGGGGAACAGACAGTCTTTTTAAAGAATGGTGCTTGCAAAACTGGCTTTCCATCTGCAAAAAAATGAAACAGGGCCCCTACCTCACACTATATACAAAAACTAATTCAAAACAGATCAAAGACCTAAAGATAAAGCCAAAAACTTTAAAGTTCATAGAAGAAAAAACAGGATCAATGCTAGAGGCCTTAATATATGGCATTAACAGGATAGAAACCATAACCAACAGCACACAAACTCCAAAGATAAGCTAGATAACTGGGATCTTCTAAAAATCAAACACCTATGCTCTTCAAAAGACTTCACCAAAAGAGTAAAAAGAGAACCTACAGACTGGAAAAAAATTTTTGGACATTACAAGTCAGACAAAGGTCTAAACTCTATAACCTACAAGAAAATCCAATACCTCTACAACAAAAAGACAAATAATCCAATTAAAAAATGGGCAAAGGAAATGAACAGACACTTCACCAAAGCAGACATTTAAGCAACCAACAGACACATGAGGAAATGCTCGCGATCACTAGCCATTAGAGAAATGCAAATTAAAACCACAATAAGATACCATCTCACCCCAGCATTACTGGCACTAATCAAAAACACTGGAAATAACAAATGTTGGAGAGGTTGTGGGGAGACTGGAACTCTTATCCACTGCTGGTGGGAATACATAAAGATACAACCAT
Organism: Dugong dugon; assembly: GCA_030035585.1. NCBI lineage: Eukaryota > Metazoa > Chordata > Mammalia > Sirenia > Dugongidae > Dugong > Dugong dugon. The sequence continues at coordinate 204,140,006 of CM057460.1, forward strand.
TTTTGAAAATGATATGGCGCTTCCTTAGAAAGCTAGAAATAGAAATACCATACGATCCAGCAATACCACTCCTAGGAATATATCCTAGAGAAATAAGAGCTGTCATGGATTGAATTATGTCCCCCAAAAAATGTGTGTAGCAGCTTGGCTAGGTCATGATTCCTAGTATTGTATGATTGTGTTATCTGATGTGATGTCCTTATGTGTTGTACACTATACCACTATTATGAGATTATATGTGATCTCCCCATGTGTTGTAAATCTATCACTGTGATGAGGTTACACTGATGAGGTTGACAAAATCAGTGTCTTAATGCAATCTCTTTTGAGATATAAAAGAGAGAAGTGAGCAGAGACACATAGGAACCTCATACTACCAAGAAAGCAGTGCTGGGAGCAGAGCGCGTCCTTTGGACCTGAGGTTCCTGTGCAGAGAAGCTCCCAGACCAAAGGAAGACTGATGACATGGACTTTCCTCCAGAGCCAATGGAGAAAGCATTCCCCTGGAACTGACACCCTGAATTTGGACTTGTAGCCTACTGGACTGTGGAGAAATAAACTTCTCTTTGTTAAAGCCATCCACTTGTGGCACTTCTGTTAGAGCAGCACTAGATGACTAAGACAAGAGCCATCACACAAATAGACATATGCACATCTATGTTCATGGCAGCATTGTTCACAATAGCAAAAAGATGGAAACAATCTAGATGCCCATCAACAGATGAATGGATAAACAAACTATGGTACATACACACAATGGAGTATTATGCAACGATAAAGAACAGTGATGAATTTGTGAAGCATCTCATAACATGGATGAAACTCGAGGACATTATGCTGAGTGAAATAAGTCAATCACAAAAGGACAAATATTGTATGAGACCTCTATTACAGAAACTCATGAAAAAGTTTACACACAAAAAGTAACAATCTTTGTTGGTTACGAGGGATGGGAGGGGTGGGGGAAAGTACTAAACAGACAATAGATAAGTGGTAGCTTTTGTGAAGGGTAAGACAGTACACAATACTGGGGAAGACAGCACAACTTTTACAAAGAAAGGTCATGGAAGCTCCATAGACACATCCAAACTCCCTGAGGGACTGAATTGCTGGACTGAGGGTTGTGGGGACCATGGTCTCAGGGAACATCTAGCTCAATTGGCATAACACAGTTTATAAAGACAATGTTCTACATTCTACCTTGGTAAGTAGCGTCTGGGGTCTTAAAAGCCTGTGATCAGCCATCTAAGATACTCCACTGGTCTCATCCCTTCGGGAGCAAGGGAGAATGAAGAGAACAGGATACAAGGAAAAGATTAGTCCAAAGGACTAATGGACCACAGCTACCAAGGCATCCACCAGACTGAGTCCAGTACGCTAGATGGTGCCTGGCTACCACCACTGACTGCTCTGACCGGGATCACAACAGATGGTTCTGGACAGAGCTGGAGGATGTAGAAGAAAATTCTAACTAACAAAAAAAGACCAGATTTAGAGAAACCTCGAGAGTGTGGCCCCCAGACACCCTTTCAGCTCAGAGGGGAAGTTACCTTCAAGGTTCGATGTTAAGCCTGGGAATGGACACCCCAGTAAAACTAAATGGGACTAACAATGTACAGGAGTCCGGTGACAAGGGCCAGAAGGCAGAGGGAGAGTAGGAAACTGATGATAAGGAACACAAATTGAATAAGAACACTGTCGATGTATTGTGAGACTGTTGACCACTGCTATAGGGCAACATTTGTAGTAACTATTAAATGGGAGGCTGTTTTGTCCTGTAAGCCTTCATCTTGGGTGAGAATGGCAGCACAATTGGAAGAGCATAGTCAATATCACTTAAATGTGTAAGTAAAAAGTTTTGAAATGGTGTTTAAATAAAATAAAAATAAATAAATAAATAAATAAACAAATGAGACTAAAGAGGTACAATAGTCCACTGACAAGGTCCAGAAGACAGAAGGGGACAAGGAAGCCCCCTGGTGATAGGGAACACAAGGTGGAGTAAGGATATTCTTGATGTGCTGTGAGATTGTTAACCATTGTCATAGGGCAACATGTGTAGTAACTGTTAAATGAAAAACTATTTTGTTCTGTAAGCCTTCATCTTAAGTGAGAATAACAGCACAGTTGGAAGAGCGTAGTCAATGTCACTGAACTGTGAATGTAGAAAATTTTGAAACGGTGTATCTTTGGCCATCTGTAATTTTCATCAAAAAAAAAGGTTGAGAATTTAGAGGCTTAATACGTTGTGGGGTTGTTAACCAATGTCAAAAAAAACAACATGTGTACTACTATTTCATGAGAAACTATTTGCTCTGTAAGCTTTCACCTGAAGTACAATAAAATATATATTAAAAAAAAAAAAAAAAAAAAAAAAGACCAGATTTACTGGCCTTACAGAAACTGGAGAAACCCGGAAAGTATGGTTCCTGGACACCCTTTTAGCTCTGTGGTGAAGTCACTCCAGAGGTTCACCGTTCAGCCGGGGATCGGACAGCCCCATAAAACAAAACAGGACTAATGAGGCACAGCAGTCCAGGGACAAGGACTAGAAGGCAAAAGGGGACAGGAAAACCAGTGACAGGGAACCCAAGGCTGAGTAAGGACAGTGTTGACATGTAGTGGAGTTGTTACCATTGTCATAGGGCAATATGTATACTGTTTAATGAGAAACTATTTTGTTCTGTAAACCTTCGTTTAAAGTGAGAATAGCAGCACAACTAGAAGAACGTAAACGATGTCACTGAATTGTACACGCAGAAATTTTTGAAATGGTGTATCTTTGGCTATGTATATTTTCACCAAAAAAAAAGGGGTCCTCCAAGGTTGAGAAGGGACAGTGTTGACATGTTGTGGGGTTATTAATCAATGTCATAAACCAATATGTGTACTGACTGTTTAATGAGAAACTATTTGTTCTGTAAACCTTCACCTAAAGTACAATTAAAAAAATTATAAAAAAAATAAAAAGATTAAAAGAAGAATAAGGAGATGAGAAAAATCGTTATAGCCAGCTAATAGTCAGCACAGTGCTATTAGTTACTGAAATAGCTGATTCTTGCATTAAAGGAAATCATCAGACTTTAAATGGGTTTAGATATTGTAACTCTTGAATTGGAAGTTTCTGTTGATAAACTTAGCAAAGTTGTAGAGACCATAAAGAGAAGTATCTGAAGTTTGAGCTGTGATTTTACAAAATAGAATAGCATTAGATTTCCTATTAGTCTCTGTCTTAGGCTGGGTTCTCTAGAGAAGCAAAACCAATAAAGCGTATAAGTGTATATGGAGAGAGATTTATATCAAGGAAACAGCTAATGCAATTGTAGAGGCTAAAACGTCCCAAGTCCATGGATCAGGGTAGAGGCCTCTCCCAATTCTTGGAGTCGCAGAAGCTGGTTAACCCAAGGTTGGGAAGTCGGAGAGGGGCTCCTGCTCACAAGCTGTGAAGGTCAATGAATTCCAAGATATCAGACAAGACCTCAAGGTTTCTCCTGATTCACGTAGCTGCAGGGGCTGGCGGATCCCAGATTGGCAGGTCAGGGAACTGGACTCTTGCTCACAGGCTGTGAAGATTGATGAATTCTAAGATCAAAGGTAAGCTGCTAGCTCAAGTCCCAAGAACCGAGGTGAGACAACAAGAGGCAGCTTCTGACTCTGGAACAAGTCTAAAACTTTGGTAAGGCGAGCAGGCAGAAAACAACTGGTGGAAGGCAGAGAGATGAAGCTGAGGGGGTGGTGAGCTGCCATAGGCCCCACCCCTGCCAGTACTACTCAGCAGATTCCATCATGGGGGTGATCACATATCAAATTTCAACAGGGAAGTGATCACAACATTATACAACTGCTAAAACACTGAGAATCATGGCCCAGTCAAGTTGACATACAGTCTTAACATCACAGTCTCCCAAGGGGGAGTCTGTGCCTTAATAGATGAACATTGCTGTGTTTATATCACTAATACGAAATCTGAGGGTTTGCAGATCATAGCTGCCGCTGAGGCACAGGAAAAGCAGTTACTGATGCTGCTTATGTATAAACAAACACCTCAGGGGATTTGATTCAGAGACCTAGGGCCATGGTTTTGTGGGTCATTTCAGTCAATTGGCCTAATACTGTTCTATCTCCTAGTTCAATATGTAGTGTCTGGGGACATAAACGCTTGCAAGTGGCCATCCAAGGTGTAACAATTGGTCTCTTTGCCTGGAGCAGCCGAAGAAAGGAGAGCCAGGCGAATGATGAGCTAGACTCCATTGACAGCTGTCTCCTTTGCCATGATGCCAGGAGAATCAGATGGTGCCCAGCTACAGTTATTGAATGTCTGTGACCAAATATTCTAAAGCAGAATCATGATCAGAAGGAGGAAATGACAAAATTGTTTTGATTCTCTTAGAATCTGGATTTCTGGGTTCATGGAATTGGCGTACCCCTTGCACGCCATCGCCCTTAGGTGTCCTTTTGAACCTTGAAGGAACTGGTTCCCTGGAGTCACGTTCAGGTCAAACAATAGCTTAGTAAGCAGCTTAGCAGAGACGTTTGGCCTTAGGCATTGAGTTCTCTTGGAAAATTATCTATGTGCAGGCAGCTTCAAGAAGGAAGAACTCCAGGGTCTGACTAGAGGTTGTTTTGGGATGTATGGTGTGTCTTTGGTCACTGTCTCTGTAACCTGCCCTGTGCTTTAATGCTGTCTCTTGAGAAATTAACATAACAATGACCTGCATAACCTGCTTTCACTGCCCTCTCATTGAAGCCCCTTCTTGAAATGTTCGGGTGATGCTACCCAATTTGAATCATATCTACTCACAATAATTATGTTGTTACACTAAAAAAAAAAAAAAAAAAAAAGAATATTTCAATAAAACCCACATACCCCTCTCCCAGGTTCAACAATTGTTAGTGTATAGTCACATTTACTTTAGCACACTTTCTCAAATATATGCAGATTTTGAACCACTTAACTGTAGGATACAGATATCATTGACCTTTTGCCCCTAAATACTTAAGCTTGCATTCTGCTAAGAATTAAGGCATTCTCTTACATAATCCAAAACAAAAACCAAACCCATTGCCGTTGAGTCGATTCTGACTCATAGTGACCCTATAGGACAGAGTAGAACTGCCCCCCATAGTGTTTCCAAGGCTGTAATCTTTACCGACGGAAATTCTGATGTCGTAGTGGTTCTGTGCTACCGCTGCTAACCAAAAGGTCGGTAATTTGAATCCACCAGAGACTCCTTGGAAACTCTATGGGGCAGTTCTACTCTGTCCTACAGGGTGACTATGAGTTGGAATCGACTCGACGGCAATGGGTTTGGTTTTTTTGGTTTTAATCTTTACCGAGGAAAAGAGCTTTGGTGGCGCAGTGGGTAAGCGATTGGCTAACTGAAAGGTCAGCCGTTCAAACCCACAAGCCAATCCTCGGCAGAAAGATGTGGCAGTCGGCTTTCGTAAACATTACAGCCTCGGAAACCCTATGGGGCCGTTCTCTTCTGTCCTATAGGGTCGCTATGAGTCGGAATTCGACTGGAGAGCAATGGGTCTGGTTTTTGGCAGTAATGCTAAACTGCAGCACTCCGTTACGGTGATAATAGGGACCTCCTTTTAACTTCTACACGAAATGACAGGCGTGGCCAACAGGCTTTCAACTCAGAACCTTTTCTCCTCGCCACCAAAGACTGCTACTCCCGGGGACCCACAATTTAGGACTCAAAATAGGCTAACAGCACTTCTATGCACCGCCCCTGCGTGTCACGGCCCCGCGCCTGCCCGGCCTGGCCTCCCCCCGACCCATCGTGGCGGCCCGCAAGACGGCCGCGGTATCGGGCGGAACTGAGAGTGTCTGGCACTCCGCTCAACGTCACCGCCCGGACTCCGAATTCCAGAGCACCGGGCGGCCAAGGGGACGGTGTTTCTCAGTGGGCTTCCTGGCGCGCGCTGCTCCACCGCCGCCTTCCGGCTGAAATTACCCGTCTGTGCAGCTACCGCCCCCGGGCCCACTTTAACCGCAGCCATGGGGATTCTGGAGAAGATCTCGGAGATCGAGAAGGAAATCGCTCGCACGCAGAAGAACAAGGGTGAGGGCCGGCCCTGCGGGGCCTTTCTTTCTGCCCGCCTCAGTTTTCCTGTGTGCAGAATGGGGGCCGCGAAGAAGTGCCAGAGAGGGGCCGAGGCCTCCTAGCGCCCCCACGGCAGGGCCAGGCGGGTGCAGGTCCCATGCCCCGGTCTGACTGCAAACGCACCTGGGAGATTTGCTCAATGCCAGACCGGAGACCGACCAGAGAAATCCCTGCTCACAGAGCAAGCCCCTAACCCACAGAGAGGCAGGGCCGGGGTTCGAACCTGGGTCTCGTAGTGGTTGGGCCTGAGGACTTCGTGCTGGAAAGTCCCGGAAGAGACCTCTCCTAGGAGCAGCTGCACCCAGCAGCTGGGAGCCCGCGAGGTGGAGTGGAGGGAATCAGGACGCTGGAGTCTGACAGGTCTGGGGGTTGACCCTGGCTATGAAGCCTCGGACAGTCACTTCATGTCTTTGAGATTCTGTTTGCTCATCTGCGAATGGGGATAGTAACCCCTTGCCCAGCTTAGCTCACAGCACTGTTAAATTAAGTAGTGTTTGCAAAGTGCTGGGCGCATGGTGAGCAATCAGTATTTAAAGTAAACACCCCAGCAGAGATAGCACATATTGAAGCCCCAAATCTGGCTTCAGATTATAAGGGGTGGAGTTGCTCAGAGAAGAGATGAGGAGAGAACACTGGTGAAACCCAAGAAGCCTTCCAGGAGGAGGCCAAACTTGAACTGGTTGAAAGGAAGATATTCCAGGTGAGGGGCACTGCTGAGGCAGAGGCACGGGAGTCAGGTGAGCATGGTGTGTTCATGGGACAGGGAGGAGAGCCATGTAGATCGCAGGAGGGACTGTAGGTCTGATAGAGGGAGATGCAATAGGCCAGGGTGGGTGAGGCCCCATGCCTGACCATTCCTGCTGTGTGGTTCAGCATTACAGGAGTAGGAAGCAAGGACCACTAGGTGCCTGATCTCGATGTCTGTCCTCCCTTGGCTCGTTTCAGGTCTGAGGGCCGAGGAGTTGGGAGACTGAGTCTCAGCATTTTCTTTTATCATTCTTCTGTAAATTTTTACTGCTTCCTTACTATGTACTGCAGTTAAAGCAGGGAACACAACAGCCCTCATGGAGCTGGCCTTCCAGTGGATAATCTGTAAACTACTAACTAAATAAACAAGATAATTCCACAGTGATAAATGTGGTGAAGATAAACTAGGGTGATACAGCAGAGTATTGAGCTGGGGGAGTGGTCCTACTTAGGTTGAATGATCAGAAAAGAACACCATGCAGAGGAGACATTTAAGCTGAGACCTAATGAAAAGAAGGAACCAGCCATGCAAAGACCTGGTGGAAGACTGTTCCTGGCAGAAGGAAAGCTAGTGCAAAGGCCACGAGGCAGGAACGAGCTTGGCTTTTCAAGGATCAGAAGGTCTGTGGCTGCCATGCAGTGAGGAGAGGAGAGGACATAGTTGAGACTGAGAGGGCCAATCCCACAGAGCCTCACAGACCATGGGGAGGACTCTGGGTTGTGTTCTAAGCAGTGGGAGCCATTGTAGGGTTTTAAGCAGGGGAGAGACAAGATCTGGTCTGTTTTAAAACTTTCTCCTGTATGCAGTGTGGAGTGTCATCTATAGGGGTCAAGGGAAGTAGTATGGCAGCCTGGGTTGGGGCTGAGGGGCAGACATGCTGCAGCTTTGGCCTAGGTGGTGGCAGTGGTGAACGAGGAGGGCGATGTAGAGGTGATTAAGACCTAGTCCTTCCCTTCAGAGATGCTCAGAATCTTATGAGCTGGGATGACAGGGAGGAATCTATGAGCCGGACTGTTGCCCGTTCTTGACCATGATATTCACTTGTTAAAACATTTCCTGAACATCGCCCTGTGCACTGGGGATGCAATTGTAACTACGACAGTCCCGTTTCCTGCCCTACTGGAGTCAGACACATAAAGAAAAAGATAGCTTCAAATAGTGATAAGTGCCAAGAAGACAAAATAGGATCACAGAGAGGCAGGGGTTGTGGTGGTTACTGTGTTGTTGTTAGGTGCTGTCGAGTAGGCTCCGACTCATGTCAGCCTTATGTATAACAAAAGGAAATGTTGCCTGGTTCCACATCATCTTCACAATCATTGGTATGCTTGAGTCCACTGTTGGGGCCACTGTGTCAATTCATCTTACTGAGGGTTTCTCTCATTTTCACTGACCCTCTACCAAACATGATGTCTTCTACTCCAGATGGGTCTTTCTTGATGACGTGTCCAAAATAAGCGAGCCAAAGCCTCACCATCACTTCTAGGGAGCTTTCTGGTTATATTTCTTCTAAGTGGTTACCTACCCTCATGTTGTTGTGAGGTGCTGTTGAGTTGATTTTGACTCATAGCAACCCCATATGACAGAGTAGAACTGCCCCATAGGGTTTTCTAGGCTGTAATCTTTACAGAAACAGATTGCCAGGTTTTTCTCCTACTGAGCCACTGGGTGGGTTTGAACCACCAACCTTTCAGTTAGCAACTGAGTGCTTAACTGTTATGCCACCAGGGCTCCTTAGTGGTTACTGTAAGTAATAATAGTAGTAATAATAGCCAGCCTTTATTGGGTACTTACTACGTGCTTGAGCCCTGGTGGTGCAGTGGTTAAGAGCTATGGCAAGCTATGGCTGCTAACCAAAAGGTCAGCAGTTTGAATCCACCAGCCGCTGCTTGGAAACCCTATGGAGCAGTTCTACTCTGTCCCGTTCTACTCTGTCGCTATGAGTCTACGGCAATGGGTTTGGCTTTTAGTTTACTATGTGGTAAGTATTATTCTTAATCCTTACGAAAATCCAGTGAAGTATATATTGCCCTTAGCATTCATATTTTGCGGGTTAGGAAACTGAGGCACAGGAAGATTAAGTAACTTTTTCAAAGTAAAACGACCAGTCATGGTAGGATGGGATTCAGACACAGGCTGATTTGCAGAGTACAGGCTGTCAATCTCTGCGTGACACTACTTCCCCAGAAGGAGCCAGGTTGAAATGGAGTGAGCAGCAAGTACAAAGGTTCGGAGGTAGGAATGAGGTCGGCATGTTTTGAAAAAGCAAAGTGGCTGTGACTGGAATGTAGTGGACAAAGGGAGAGTGGTAGGAGATGTGGTTGGAGAAGTTGCCAGGGGTCAGGTCACATAATGCCCTGCTTCTCAATCTTGTCAGACAAGTGCCCCCTTTTATAGCAAAGATTTTGTAACACCTCCTTTACTGTCCTGAAATGAAATTCTCAATTAATAGTATAATTTATGTGCATACACAGTTTTTTAAAAATCAACATAGTGCTCTAAGTGTAATACAAAGGAAGAGAAAAAGAAAAATAATTTATAATAAGAATTGTTTTATTTCACACTGGGGGAGATAACGAGACTGTCAGATGCTTGCACCTCCAGGTAGAATCACTGTGAAGGTAGTAGCCACAGTGCAGACCAATGTAGGCCCCCTGTGTTCGTGACTTGGCTACCCTACAAGAGGCATCACTGTTGGCAGCATGGTTTTCCAAAACAGCAAGCAGCTCTAGGTCAAGTTTCAAACAAAACATAGTCTTTCCTTGACATACGCCTGGAAATTTCAGCATATATTAAAACTGCCAGAAATGCCCTATGTTTAGAAAGATTAGTATAAAGGACTAATGGACCAGGACTACCACAGCCTCCACTAGACTGAGTCCAGTACAACTAGATGGTGCCTGGCTGCCACCACTGACTGCTCTGACAGGAATCACAATAGAGGGTCCTAGGCAGAGCTGGAGAAAAATGTAGAACAAAATTCTAACTCAAAAAAAGACCAGACTTAGTGGCCTGACAGAGACTGGAGAAACCCCGAGAGTATGGCCCCCGGACACCCTTTTAGCTCAGTAATGAAGTCACTCCTGAGGTTCACCCTTCAGCCAAAGATTAGACAGGCCCATAAAACAAAACAAGACTAAAGGGGCACACCAGCCCAGGGGCAAGGACTAGAAGGCAGGCGGGGACAGGAAAGCTGGTAATAGGGAACCCAGGGTCGAGAAGGGAGAGTGTTGACCCACAGGGTTGTTAACCAATGTCATAAAACAATATGTGTAATAACTATTTAATGAGAAGCTAGTCAGTTCTATAAACTTTAATCTAAAGTACAATAAAGAAAATATGAAAAAAAAAATGCCCTAGGCTCCGGTGATCTGAAACCAGGCTTTCCCTCTGTGAGTGTCTTATTGTTAGTTGCCATTGAGTTGGCTCCAACTCATGGTAACCCCATGGACGACAGAACGAAATATTACCGGGTCCTGTGCTGTCCTCGTAATCATTGGTATGAATCCATTGTTGCAGCTACTGTGTCCATCTCACTGAGGGTTTCCCTGGTTTTCTCTGACCCTCTGCTTCACCAACCCTGATGCCCTTTTCTAGTGATTGGCTTTTCCTGATGACGTGTCCAAAGTAGGCCAGCTTAAGTCTCACCATCCTGCTTCTAAGGAGCTTTCTGGTTGGTGTCTCCTAGGACATGAAAAGTCATGTGGGACTTGGGATGGTTCTTGACTGTGCAGGATGGACTCAGACCTTGTAGGGCCGCTGGCTTCCCTGCCCCCCTGTCTGCTGAATGCCAGCAGGGGACTTCATTGTCTGAGTGACATGGGAAACATTCCCTGGTGTCTGCAGAGAGCCCTGGGAGTGGTGCTGTCCCAGCTGAGAACCACCAATGTAGGGCCGTGAGGTCTCACAAGGAGCCTGGGTTTATTCTAAAGGAAGTGAGAAGTGGGGGCACTTTAAGCAGAGTGTATGGCTTCCTCAACAGAGATTACTGTCTGATTCTAGTGTTCCCAGCCAGCACCTACTCACATAGGGGCTTCATCTGACCCATGGGGCTTGGATACCCTGGACACTTACCTTCCTTGTCTTACTTTTTGCCCTTTAGCCACCGAGTATCACCTGGGCCTACTGAAAGCAAAGCTGGCCAAGTATCGGGCTCAGCTCCTGGAACCGTCCAAATCGGCCTCGTCCAAAGGAGAGGGCTTCGACGTGATGAAGTCAGGCGATGCCCGTGTGGCACTTATTGGATTTCCCTCTGTGGGTAAGGTCAGTGATGGCCATTGTTCTCTGTGTGGGCCTTGTTGGGAAGGCAGGAGGTCATCTCCTTTCACACAGACAGAGCCAGGTAGAGTTAGGATGGAAAAGTAGCCATAAATGAAAGTTATAAACACGGTGGGAGCTAGTTGTGGTAGACTTAGTGCCTTAGTACCCTGAACAGGCAGGTATCTTACCCACTTGACTGAAAGTCCAGTTTTCTACACCCTAATCCTGTGCATCTTAAGAGAACAAGAAAAGACTCTGGACATCAGCATAGGTGTGGCTAAGCCCCTGGGCTCCATCAGACCTTGACTTGGAGATGAGTTACTCCAGTGTGACACACTGCAGTGCAACCGGTTTCTCTTTATGTATGGCCCTTTTGCCCTGGGTTTGTAAGTTCTGCCAAGATGATTTGCTGGACCAGTCTTGCAAAGGGATTGGTTAGTCTGCTATGCAAATAGGGTGTATAAAACCCTTGTGGGGATTGGTCAATTGGTATGCAAATTAGGTGTCCATGGCCTACTGAAGGGATTGGTTAGTTCATGACCTTAGTGAGAGGAATAGGTTTATAAAAGGGTTAAACCCACAGAGGTTGAGGGGGACCTCACTACCATCAGGAAGAAGTCTGGAGTGGAGTGCATCCCATGGACTCGGGTCCCTGCGCCGAGAATCTCCTAGACACAGGAGAGACAGCCGTAGCACTGAAGACGGCTAGAGATAATGCAAGATGGGTGCAGCGGTAGGAGTGGCATGAACCAGGAGACCAGTGCAAGACAGCTGTGGTGGTCTTGCCGACCCATGAGCAAGAGAGCTGAGCACCTTTGGGCAGGAGGCTTGCTGGCAGAGTGGGCTGCCTCCAGGCACTTGTTAACAGAGCCAAATAACACTTGCCCAAGCAAGGCAAAAGCCCAAGAGAAGGCCCAGGGGTGGGCACGGCCGAGAGAGAAAGCCTGGCAGTGGGCAACGCCAGGAGAGAAAGTCTGGTGGTGGACATTGCCAAGAGAATGCCTGCCCACGGGCACAGCCAAGAAGAAGGTGAAGCAAGCTGTCCTGCTTGAAGAACTGAATCCTGTCTCCTGAGTTGTATCCTGTTACTTCCAAGTTGATTCTGATCCCAAGTAGTAGCCTGTTACTTCTCTAATAAGCCACATAATCATGAGTATGGTCTGTGAGTTCTGTGTGGTCATTGCAATGAATTATTGAACCCAGCAGAGAAGTAGAGAGTGCCATGGGGTGGGGGTCAGCTGGTGTCAGAAAAGGTGAAAAAGTTGGAGAGTGGAGGTATGTCTGACCTCCACCTCATAGGAACCAGCTTTGGGCTGATCTTGGTTTTCCTCCCCCCTCATGAATTTGGACAGCTTCTGATGCTACTAGGTTACACACAGTGCTCACCAAATTGGCTCTCTCGGTTTCCCAACTTAGTGCAAGCTGTGAGAAGCGATCCAGGTATTGGGAGGAGTCAGGTAGGGACAGGCACATAGAGAGCAGTCAGCAGTGACAGCCAGAGAGGTCCGGGGAGAGGAAAACAAAATAGCAAGCACAGGCGGTTTCAGGTGGCCTATGGAGAACTGTGGTGTTAATGATACTGAAGGCACCGAGAAAGGGTTGTGCTCCTTCTCAGGATACAGAAATGGGCAACACACAGTGGGTGCCAAAGGAGTGGTCATGGGCCCTGACAGCTTGCTTCCTGGAAAGAGAAAGTAGGGACTTCGAGTGTATAGACTGGGGGCTGGCGAGAGTGCCGAACAGCACCCCATCTTCCTCACCACCAAGACCTTGTTCGTTGTCGCTGTCATGGGCCTGAACTGTCCTGGGCCTGAGCGGCTGTGCTCCTCACAGACCCAGGGTTTGTGTCCATCCTTTACCAACAGTTCCCCTAAGGCTGAACCCAGTCCTGCCTGTTAGGAGGGCAGCCATGTGTTTTTTATTCCCTTGGATGCGAGTGAAAGGCTGGCCAGCTGAATCCCACCTCAGTGGAGGCTGTCATGACTTGGGGGGGTATGGAGACCCCTGCAGCTATTATTCCATACCATTTATAGTCCATCCACTTGACCCCTTGCAGCTCTGTCCTAAATGTGAGGGACATACAGTTCCTGGCCTGTGCTTGAATACTTTTAGTGACGGGGTACTCACACCCCTTCTGGGCCTTCTGCTGCAGCCGCTCAGAAGTCACTGACAGCCCCACTGACGTAGGCCTCCGGTCTGGCCATGCCTCTGCCCCAAGGGTAGAATGCCCCACATTCTTCGCTCCACACATGGCTTCCAGAGTTTTTCTCTCTGGTCCTTTCTTGTTTTCCCAATTTTGTGTAATAAAAATTTCTAAACATGCAGAAGAGTTGAAAAACAAGTACAATCTGCCTTCCTTCTGGATTCATTATTTACATTTTGCCATAATTGCTCTTTCTCTGTACGTGTGTGTATGTGTGTGTTTGATGATCTATTTGAGAGTAAGTTAAAGATATCAAGAACTTTCACCCGTAAATATTTTTTTTCCATTTCAACTTTTTATAGGTGTCCAACTTATTGACAGCACTTACAATAAGCAGCTGCGCAACCTTACCCTTAATCAGTGAGATGTTTCCATCACTGTTAACCAAAACTCAGTGCTCCATAAGCCGTAAACCACCCCCCTCTCCCCTCATGTGAGGATGGCGCAGGACCAGGCACTGTTTCGTTCTGTTGTACATGGGGTCGCTATGAGTCAGAACCGACTCCACGGCACCTAACAACCACTCCCCACTTCCTCCCGCCCCTGGTAAGCACTAATAAACTTTGGTGTCTACACATTTGCCTTTTCTTGTCTTTTTATATAAGTGGGGTCATATGATATTTGTCCCTTTATGACTGACTTATTTCACTCAGCATAATGTCTTCAAGCTGCATCCACACTGTGGCATGTATCAAGACTGTTTCTCCTACTGGCTGAGTAATATTCCATTGTATGTATGTACCACATTTTGTTTATCCATTCATCTGTTGATAGGCATTTAGGTAGCCCACCTTTTGGCTATTGTGAATAGTGCTGCAGTGAAGTGTTTGGGGTATATAACTAGGAGTGGAATTGCTGGGTCATATAGTAGTTTTATTTTTAGTATTTTGTGGAACTGCCACACTATTTTCTACAATGGCTGTACCATTTTGCATTCCCATCAGCAATGGATAAGGGTTCCAATTTTCCCAAACCCTCACCAACATTTGTTATTTTCTGTTTTTGTTTTCTAATCTTAGCCATCCTAATGGGAGTGAAATAGTATGTCAGGTGGTTTAGATTTGCATCTCTCTGATGGCTAATGATGATGAGCATCTTTTCACGTGTTTGGTGGCCATTTGAATGTCCTGTTTGGTGAAATGTCTATTCAAGTCCTTTGCCTATTTTATGACTGGGTTGTCTTTTTGTTGTTAAATTATCTAAGTTTTACATATATTTTGGTTATTAGATTCTTATCAGATATATGGTTTCTGAAGATATTCTCCCGTTCAGTAGCTTGTCTTCACTTTTTTGGTAAAGTCTTTTGATGAATAAATGTTTTTAATTTTTATGAGGTTCCGTTTATGTATTTTGTCTTTTGCTGTTTGTGCTTTTCTTATTATATTAAATAATCCATTGTTGAAAGCTAGGCCTGATAGCATTGCCTCTACATTTTCTTCTAAGAATTTTATGGTTTTAGTTTTCACATTTAGGTCCTTAATTCATTTTGAAATTGTTTTTGTGTATGATGTGAGCCATGGATACTGTTCCATTTTTCTGCATGTGGAAATCCAGTTTTCCCAACACCATTTATTGAAGAGACTCTTCTTTCCCCATCAAATGGACTTAGCACCCTTGTCAAAAATCAGTTGACCATAGATGTGTGGGTTTATTTCTGGACTGTCAATTCTATTCCATTGGCACCCCTAAATATTTAAACTTGTATCTCCAGAGAATAGGGACCTTTTCCTTCTTAACCATAAACTGTTACATCACAGCAAACAAATGAACAGTAATCCTTTGATAACAATGAATGCCCAGACCAGATTTCTCCAGTAACCTCAAAATGACTTGCAGCTGGTCTTTCCATCCTTGGCTCTATTTTGGGGCCACATGTGGGTCTGGATTTTGTCCTTTAAGTCTGCTTTAATCTAGAATGGTTCCTTTTGTCACAGCCAGACTTGCTGGGAAATCAGACCACTGTCCTGCAGGAACTCTGTGCCCCAAGTTGTCTGGTGCCTCCTGTGATGTCCTTGAGTTTGCTCCTCGGTCTGTTGTAATTTCTGTGAGCTGCAAGTTAGGTGGTTGTATCAGCCAGGCTGCAGCATAAGAGAAGGTGGGCACCTCAGTTTGCGTCACATTAGGAAACAGCCGGTTGTACCTCCGGGATCACTGACTGGATTAAGGAGGTAGCAGCCTGTATTGTCCACTGTAAAGTTACATTTCCCCCTGCAACTGAAAAGTAACCTGTGGGGTGTTACCAAGGTAACATACCAAATTCAGGCCCATCGGCCTCCAGTTAACAATCTTGACACCCTCGAGCATCCTTGCTCGCATCCATTTTCTTCATGGTTATAAAATGATGACTTCCTAGTTCTCGTCTTCCTTCCTTGTTTATTAGCTGACATTCTTAAAATAATACTTTCTCTCATCAGTGGACAACAGTCCCTCCTGGGAGGTGGGACAAAGGCTTATGTCTGCCCTTTAACTACCGTATGGTGCCCTCCATCTCACCAGGTGACGGGAGCTGTCACAGGCTCTGACTCTTGGGTGTCATTCCTTGCTAGTTTGAGCCTTTTCTTTTGATTTTGCTTGCCAGCCTGCCAAGGACTTCTTTTTCCAATTGAGAAACCCAACTCCAGGTGCTGCGGGCTGCATCCTGGAGTCTGGGCCCTGTGGGGAATATGGGTTCTCCGACCGTGGGGGCCCAGGACCCTCACCCACAAAGGCCAGGCTGGTGTCCCTGAGGCTGGCCTTCAAGACGGGCCCAGTGTCTTTCCATGTCCTTTGACCCCACTGACTTTTCATTGTTTCTAGGTTTCCGGGTGGTCCCTAGAGCTGAGAGTGCTCATATGGAGGACTTGGTGTG
Organism: Dugong dugon; assembly: GCA_030035585.1. Taxonomy (NCBI): domain Eukaryota; kingdom Metazoa; phylum Chordata; class Mammalia; order Sirenia; family Dugongidae; genus Dugong; species Dugong dugon. The sequence continues at coordinate 204,156,175 of CM057460.1, forward strand.
CTTCCTCATCTACCCCATTCTGGGTTCTGAGACTCTGTGGGCATGTGGCCAAGTGTCCCACCCTAGCCGTGGAGGTGGTGTCCCAGCAGTGCCGGCCCAGTCGCAGCTCAGTGTCTCGGCTTCTTGTTCCAGGCCTGCTGACTAGGATAGTTGCCTAACTGGGAATCAGCTGGCTTCTCCTTGCCAGCCCTGCCAGCACTGCTGGTGGCTCCTGGCCTAGCACCCATCACTGGGCTCTCCGTGTGTTCCAGGCCTGTGCGCAGAGGTGGCAGTGCCCATTTGACACTGAGGACACGGAGGCTCAGGGAATGTAGTTTCTAGCCCACGTCCCCACCTTCTCTCCCAGCCAAGCCGTGGGTCCAGTCCCCAAGTAAATCGTGTTGTAAATTTTCACACCCTAGCCCCCTCTCATCTCCCCCGCCCCTCATTCCCTAGCTGTCTTCCTCCTGCTGTCTCTCTCTGTCCTAGTCTTGAAATTCTTACCTCCTCGCACATCTCACCTCCCTGGGTGAGCAGCAAATCTGGGCTGCAGTTTTTCAAGTGCTACTGGACTGCTGCCTACTCTGAGCTCTCTGGGCCCAGGCTGGCCTGGAGGGTTGTGTGGAATGACAGAAAGGCCCTTGGTGTATGTAGGAAAGTCGTTTAGAAACCAGGTCTCTGTGTCCACCAAGAAGGGCCTTGAGGCCACTGAGGAGCGAAGGGGCCTCCAGTGCAGGACCCTCTGGGAGGTGCCACAGGTAACTTTCCAAGTGAGAGCAGTTGTCATCTTCACATCCACTCAGTTTGCAGGCCAAGAGTAAGGAGGGGATCTCCCTGCTGCCTCACCCAGCGGGCATCTGACCCCACAAGGATTCTCCAAGGAGACTGGAATGAGACGCCTAAGGGGAATGACCTCTTTTTCTTTCCTAGTCCACCTTCTTGAGCTTAATGACCTCCACAGCCAGTGAAGCTGCATCCTATGAATTTACCACCCTGACGTGTATCCCTGGAGTCATTGAAGTGAGTGGAGGTTTGTCAGCTACCAGAAGAGGAGAGGGAGGGCGCATGGCTGTCACATACGAGTGTGCATGTGTATGAGGAGTGGGGGTCCCCGTGGTGGGGGGCAGACTCTGAACTCAGACTCTTTGCCCAGAAGCCAGAATCCCATAGCCCGTGAGCTGGGGGCCATCGCAGGTGTCATGGGTTCAGACAGGCTCTTCCCAGGGTGGCCAGTGGTTGGGCCTTAGCTGGCATTATCCTCACCTTCCCCCTTACTCTGTGTCCTAGTACAAAGGAGCCAATATCCAGTTGCTGGACCTCCCTGGCATCATCGAAGGAGCAGCACAAGGTGGGAAAGGGAACAGGTGGGGGTGGACAGAATGGCAGGCTTGGGGGCAGGGCTAGAGCTCGGCACGCAGCCCCTCCCCTTCCCCCTCCATGGGCTTAGGACATGCTGGACACACTGGCCTCACTTGTTGCAGCTGGGCGTGGCTGTCAAGGGCTGATTGGTCGAGGGTGAGTGGCCCCCACTACAGGCCACTCAGTCTCTACTTCCTAAAGGGCTTATACAGTCTGGGGGTGGGGGGGCCATGGCATGTGTGACAACCCCACCTTAATTCCAGGAAGTAAGGCCCAGGAAGTGAAATGACCCACCCAAGGTTACACAGTTCATAGTACAGGCTTGACTTCCTGTCTCCACTGCATTCACTCCACTGTGTCTAGTGGGTCCCAGTCGACACTTGTTAGCTGACCCCTTCAGACTATGCTCCTAGTCCTATTGTCCTGCCTGTTTTATTTTTAATTCTGAGGTGGGAACCCCCTGTGACCTCTGATGGCAGGTGACTGCAGTGGGTGAGGGACTATGAAACAGGCTTCGGCAGCTTCACAGGGCTGGTTAACAGCTTGCAGTGGGCGTGTACTTGCCAAGGGCCAGGCCTGATGCAGACCACAAGGGCCCTGTGACGTGGGTGGTGCACCTCGGGGGCAGATAGGTTATGGCTTGCTCCACATCCTCCTGAGCTGTGAAGTGGCTGAGCCAGGGCTTCAGCCCAGCCTCTCTGACACTAAGGCCTCCCTGGTGTCCAGTGCCCTGTCTGCACCCTCCCAGCCCCCACTAGCTCAGCAAAGCAAGGCCTGCCTACTTAATTGAGTGGGGGTGGGGTCAGGGTGGGGAGTGGTGACAGGCCCTAGGAACATGTTGTCCCAGCCAGTGTATCACACTGAATCTCAGGGACCTGGACCTGTTTGGGCCACCATGAGGGAGGAGCACTGTGCTTGCAGTAGGCCCAGCTGCCCAGGGAGGTCACCTGGCTCAACCCACTCATTCTCAGAAGGAGGTAGATCCTGGTTTAAAACTACAGCACTTGGATCCTGGCAGTGCTCCCTCGGTCCCCAACTCGCTGTGTGACCTTGGCAAGATGCTGACTTCTCTGGTTACCTGATCATAATGGGGTCTGGCCTTTGTAACAGTCCCCTAAGCACCTCCTATGTTGTCTCATGTGATCAGTTCTGCAGCCTTGAGTGGGGTTCTATCAACCATTTCGCGGAAAGAACAGACTCACAAATCCTGAAACATGCATACTAGCTTTATGATCAAGCCTCAGTTTTTCTTATCTGTAAAATAGGCATAGTAATACCTACCTTACAGGAAAGTTTTGATGATTAAGTGAAATATTTGTGATGCATTTAGCCCTGGGCCTGCCACACAGCACTCAAAAATGCCAGTTATTATTATCCTGCTTAGGGTCGTGATGTTGCATTTTCTTCTAAAGTAAGTCTCCATAAATAAAACAGGAAGTAGATTAAAGAAAAATACCAAGGAAATCACAGCCCCAGGTGGCATGTGACAGAGACCATGGCACGTCTGCAAAGGACAAACATCTAGGGCACCATGGGCTAGATGGGAGTCTCTAAGTATCACCTCTGTCTGAGGTCATGGAGGAGTGCCCTGGGCTGTGAGCAGGGTGGGCGGGAGCCGTCTCTGACCCTCACCATGGTGTAATCACATCCATTCCACCTGTGTAGGGAAAGGCCGTGGTCGGCAGGTGATTGCTGTGGCACGCACTGCCGATGTGGTCATCATGATGCTAGATGCCACCAAGGGAGAGGTGCAGAGGTCAGTAGGGGCAAGGAGGTGCAGGGGGGCAGACCCTCACACATGGGGGTGATGGCAGGATTGTCCGCAGGCTGAACTTAATGTGGTCCAGCCTAAACATCCTCTCCACAATGCATTTCCCCTGGAACAGAAGGGCCCCTTGAGGGTGGGGCCGCGGGGGGTGCTGGACTGGCTCAAGCCCCGGCCAGGAGCTCCTTGGCAGCATGGGCAGGCAGACTGGGCCCCAAGGAGTGTGGCCGGGGATGAAGTGGAGGAGGGAGTTGATGTCCATCTGGGTCAGCAGGGGAGACCCTGGGGGAGCCCAGGGCAGCAGGAGCCAGCCCCTGAGGTCTATTGTGAAGGGCTCTTATGGGGCTCTGCCTAGGTCGCTGCTAGAGAAGGAACTGGAGTCGGTGGGCATCCGCCTCAACAAGCACAAGCCCAACATCTACTTCAAGGTAGGCCCCACAGCCTGTAGGCCAGAGGTGGTGGGGGTGGCGGGATGGCTTTGGCCAGAGGCTGAGGTACCTGGACCTCTGCTGCCTCCATCAGCAGGTTCCCTATCTTTTCTCCACCTCTAGCCCAAGAAAGGCGGTGGCATCTCCTTCAACTCGACAGTCACCCTGACCCAGTGCTCAGAGAAGCTGGTGCAGCTAATCCTGCATGAATACAGTATCCTTCCCCTAGAGGAAGGCGAGGCTGCTGGGGATGGAAGGCTCATGGCGCCAGCAACAGCAGACTGCCCAGGAAACCCTAGCCTGCCCCAGAAGCACTCTGCTCTGGCTCCCTTTGCCCAGAGCTCAGCCATTCGTTCCAGGATGGCTTCCTGACTCCTCCCAAACACTAAACCCTGTGCTGTCCATTGAGAGAAGGCCCTGCCCTCAAGGCCCGCCCAGCCCCCATGACATCTGGAAGACAGATGAGAGGGCTCTGGGAAACTTGCCCCGAGGAGTGGGTTTCTTGGCCCAGAGAAGCCAGGGCTGTTTGGACACCTCAGGGACAGTCTAGGGAAGAGAACTAGGGCTACATGCACACATCTGTGGTGAGGACCAGGGCTGCGTGCACACCTCTGGGGGATGGTCTAGCGTGAGGACCAGGGCTGCGTGCGCACCTCTGGGAGATGGTCTAGGGTGAGGACCAGGGCTGCGTGCGCACCTCTGGGGGATGGTCTAGGGTGAGGACCAGGGCTGCGTGCGCACCTCTGGGGGATGGTCTAGGGTGAGGACCAGGGCTGCGTGCGCACCTCTGGGGGATGGTCTAGGGTGAGGACCAGGGCTGCGTGCGCACCTCTGGGGGATGGTCTAGGGTGAGGACCAGGGCTGCGTGCGCACCTCTGGGGGATGGTCTAGCGTGAGGACCAGGGCTGCGTGCGCACCTCTGGGGATGGTCTTGGGTGAGGACCAGGGCTGCGTGCGCACCTCTGGTGGACAGTCTGGGGTGAGGACCAAGGCTGCGTTCCCACCTCTGAGGGACACAGGCGTCAGGGCCTTGTTGAGTCCCTGAGGCCCTATAGGAGGGACCACAGGGGTAGCGGGAGGCCCAGAGGCCAAGTTCTGCTCAGCATATGGAGAGCTCTCGGTCAGACTTCTCACAGTAGAACGGGCTGTGTAATGAGGTGGAAAGGGCCTCGTCACTGGGGGTCTGAGCAGAAGCAGGATAGCCCACAGAGGAGAGTGCTGCATAGGGCAGGAAGCCAGATCAGACCAGTGGCTTTCAAATAGTCCTTTTGCTGAGACCTGAGATGCCACACAGATACTTTGAAGAGTTTACCAAGTTTTTTTGTCCTGCCTAATGGTGAAGATTTCAACTATTTGTTCATTGAGACTTTTCAATATTATGGTTACTTTTGAGGGAAAGAAAAAGTATAGGTGCTCCCCAAGCTTTAAAATCCCATAAAGGTTTTCCAGCAGATACGCTGGGGTCCCTTCCAGCCAGCCTGTGGTCTGGGCTCTGCCGGCCAAGGGGCACGTGGTGTCACTAGCATGCAGGTTGCCCTTAATCCCAGCCCTCAGAGATCTTCAATGCGGAAGTGCTCTTTCGAGAAGACTGCTCCCCAGATGAGTTCATTGATGTCATTGTGGGCAACCGCGTATACATGCCCTGCTTGTATGTAAGTGGTGCTTGTGCCCAGGACCTGCAGGGGTAGGAGTGTAGGCCCCAAGGAGCCCCTCCTCCCCACTCTTCCTTCTGTGCCTCAGTGCTGGGCAAGTATTTCAGACATGTACAGCTTGAAGCCAGGGTTCTAGCCTAGCCTGCCTTTCTGGGGACCTGGTGCCCCCAAGTCCTTCAGCCTTCCCCCAAGCCTTGAGCCAGGCAGGGAGGCGTGGACCTTTCTGAAAGCTACGGGAGGGCTGGCAGGTCCATGACCACTGAGGGGCATCTCTGACTACTTTGTACCTTTCCTTCCCCAACACCTCCCTCCACCTTTAAAACTAGGTGTATAACAAAATTGACCAGATTTCGATGGAGGAAGTGGACCGCCTGGCCCGGAAGCCCAACAGTGTGGTCATCAGGTGAGGCATGGCGCTCTGCATACCAGCACCCTCGGCTGCCCCAAGGGGTGCCTTTGTGCTGGTCAGTATGGCCGTGAGGGTGTGGGTCTGTCCATCCCCACTCAGTGCCATGCTGGCAAGGCCAGCCTGAGTCGTCAGGGTCAGCTGGGTGATGTCTGGCAACTTGGGTTAAGAAAACAGAGGTGGATTTCATCCACGAGGTTAGGATGGTTCAGAGGTATAGTATTTAATCATAGTTCCTAGGAAGGCCAGGACTTAAGTACTCTCCTGGCATCTGCCCGGCCACAGCTCAGAGGGAAGAGAGAGTGGTGCTTGTGGGGTTTACTGCCCCCACCAAGGATTCCTCTTTAGGGGTGTTTTTGTTCCTGTGCTTCATTTGGTTGGCTTCCAGCTCACAGGCGCTGTGCAGCTTCTCTGTGAGCTCTGCTGACAGTGGCAAGATGCTCAGGGGACAGGCAGGGGCAACTGGTGCCAGTTGGGGGGTCCTGGACCTGAGTGCAAGAACTGTCTCCCAGCAACCCCAGCTGTGCAGGGAGCAGCATTCGTCCTGTGGGCAGTCCTGCTGTGGCCCTGAGGGAGCCCGTCAGGCCCGGGACAGGCTCCCTCAGGGCTGCCTCAGCCCCTGTCCTGCTGCGTCCCAGGCCTGATGGGCTCCCTCAGGGCTGCCTCCGCCCCCGTCCTGCTGTGTCCCAGGCCTGACGGGCTCCCTCAGGGCTGCCTCAGCCCCCGTCCTTCTGTGTCCCAGGCTTGATGGGCTCCCTCAGGGCCACCTGATGGGAGTGCCTGTATTGGGCTGGGCACTCCACCCCCTTACGTTGATCCACTCACCACCACCCTGCAGAAGAGAGATGTCTGCTCAGGTCATAGCTGTAATGGTCAAGCTCAGTCCACCGGGTCTGGCTGCCTCCAAAGCTAGACTTTCCTTCTGCACAGTGCTGGCATCACTGCTGGGCTGCCTGGGCCCCCAGCAGGGGGTGAGCTGTGGACAGCAGCATTTCCTGGCATCCACCCACAGTGCCTACCACAGCCCCACCAGTGTTCCATGGCAGATGCCAGCAGGAAGGTCCAACCTCCAGATGCCCTGCACCAATCACAGAGTGATACCTCCCCTCCCCGCCCAGGAAAGCTAGGCAGCTGTGGAGGTGTGACGGTGACCCGGGGCCCGGAGGCACTGGCAGCCGAGGCATCAAGCTGCTGTCACAGTAATGGGCTGGTTTCCCCCACGGTGCTGGCTGGGCCATGCTGCCTTGGGCCTTGGGCCCCAGCCAGACGGCAGTTCGTCCTCCAGCCCTGGGAAGGTAGAACTCCAGCCTCTGGCCCATGGGTCCTCCCCTTGCAGCTGCGGGATGAAGCTGAACCTGGACTACTTGCTGGAGATGCTTTGGGAGTACTTGGCCCTGACCTGCATCTACACTAAGAAGAGAGGACGTGAGTCAGGAGGTGCAAGGCTGCGCTCTGCACATACCACTCGAGGACCCCTGGCCCAGCCCACTTGGCACCCTGCCCAGACCCGAGCGCTGCTCCCACCTCAGGCTGGGAGAGACCTCTGCCCAAGTCTTTGTGGGCTGCTGGTCTTCAGGGTGCCTGGGGTGAGGGCACAGAGGGCAGTTGATAGAGGTCTGTTCTGAGTTCCCTGCGAGTACAACAGTAACACCCTTGTGGGGCCTCCCCCCCACCACCCACCCCAGCAAGTCCCAAGTCAGAAGCATTAGGCAGCTGAGGCCAGAGGAACTTGGCTTGCCTCAGCGTTCACCTTCCCACAGCTTTTAGTGCTCTTGGAGCTGGAGCGTTCCCACACGCCTCTGCACACACACCCACGTACCCAGGTGGTCCATGTACCTGGGGCACCGTATACCTGGGGGCGGGGCACGTACTTGGGGGGCCCACATACCTGGGGACCTGGTGGTGAATGTGAGCAGTCTGCATCAGCCCTGACCTTGCTGCTGCGGGAGGGTGGACTCCTCCATTGGAGCAGCCGCTGCAGCGGTGATACAAGTGCACTGCCGTATGGCTGTCTCCTTGGCATTGTTGTGGTTGCTGGACCACCAGCAGCTTGAGTCCTGGGTTTGGTTCATTCAATTTTCCATGCTGAGGTCAAGGTTGTGCAGAAGCTGGCACAGGGGTCTATACCAAGGGAGTCCTGAATAGCGGCAGGGTGGGGGTGTATTATGTCAAGGCCTGGGAGACCTGTGGGGACCAGAGGGACCTCTGCACCTGAGTGACCTTTTACAAAGCTTCCCAGGAGCCATGACCACACAGTTGACTCTCCTTTCATCCCTCCAACTGTACAGAGAGACCAGACTTCACAGATGCCATCATCCTCCGGAAAGGGGCTTCCGTGGAGCACGTGGTGAGTGAGGGTGCTCCCTCTGGGCCTCTTGGGACTCTGCCTGCCTGTGCCTGTCCGTCTGGGGCCTCAACAGGGGGTAGGGCACTCCCTCCAACCCTCTCGGGGGCTCTGTCTGCCGTGGCTCTCTGGCTGAGGCTTGGCCTCATCTTGGTTGGTCCTTGGATGGAACCCACTATGGTGGCAAAGTGGCCAAGGGCCAGCTTTGGAGCTGGACAGGCCTGACTGCATGTCTGAGTCCCCATTTCCTCTCCTGTAAATGGGCATAATGCTTCCAGCTTCAGCAGGTAGTTAGGATTGCATTTGAATGAGAAAAAGCATGGAAAGTTCTCAGCTGGAGTGGAGTGTCAAGGACAGCAGGCGCTGGAGCCAGGTGGGAGAAGAGGCTGGTGGGATGCATAGAGGGCTTTCAAGGCCTTGCTCTGGAGCCCGGACTTTGTCCCAGAGAAACCTGTTCCTTCAGTGGTCACCTCCCAACAGGTGCCTCCCTCCCATGGCAGCAACTGTCCTGGGTACCTGGGAGTACAAGTAAAAATCCTGCCCTGCCTCAGGTACTTTATTTCAGCATGGGTGCTGGCAACAGAGACCCAAAGCAGATGATCCAGGTAGACATTGCAGGCAGGCAGATGTGGGGTCAGACCCAAGCTCGTCCATTCTAACTGCTTCATGTCCCTCGTCTGGGAGACTGATTTCCCAAGGCTGTGGTGATGCACCCAGCCTAGTGCCTGGTAGGTTGTTGGTGACCTCCCTATGAAAGCGTTGTGAATGTAAGACCTGGGTGGCAGAGAGGGTGCTGCAGAGCTCAGCAAAGATGAGAGCTTTCGAGGACTCCAAGGAAGGGGTGTCCTCCAGTCCCCAGAGAAGTATGTTCTCTCTTGTTCTTGAAAAATACAGCCTTCTTGGATGACCTTCTGTTTGCCTCTTACTGCTGGAAATGTGAATGCTGAGAAATAATTCTCTGATGAGAAGAACAGTAGAGCAGGTTCAGTGGTAAATGGCTCCTACCGATAACGTTTGGCCGTAGTGTCAGACACTAGGGCATGGTGGGGACTGTGGCAAACTGGAGAAGACACACACACACCTTCCCTCCCTCCTTCCCTCCCCCCTGCCTCAAAGGAGCACCAGCTCCGTGCTCCAAAGCTGACAGGGTTTCTAGAAAAGCTGGGAATCCTTGTGACTATGTGACCTCTTGCTCTTTAAACATTGGCAGTGAGTTTAATTTTTTTTAATGTTGGGCAAACTGAATAGAACCTCACACCCAGTTGCAGGCTAGAGCTGACGTCTGGGCCATCAGTTTCATTCTGTGATGTAGGAGAGATGAGTGCTAGACTTGAACTTGTGGGTATCTGTATTGGTTCCTGGCAGCAGCACCCTCTTCTTAGGGCCAGGCATCCTTGGTCACCTGGAGGAGACCGGTCAGGTTGGCTTCCCATGTGTGCTCAAGATGTTTTCTTTCATCCTGTGCTTGTTTCCTTCCCTGTGGAGGCTGGACTGAGGTGTTGCTGTCTGGCTCAGAGGGCATGTTCTGCCCAGGGCCTGTAAGACCTGTGAGTAATGGTAGGGAAGCCAGGCCAAACAGTCCACCCCACCCCCAGCTGCTCCCGCCCATCACCTTGACAACCAGGGGTCCACATTCTCAGAGTAAGAGTTGGCTGCCCCTCCAAGGTCTCCTCTGGTATTCCTGGACCTTCATCCCTACTTAGGGTGCCAGCTGCCTTGGGGGCAGGGGCAGGAAGATGGGTGATGAAGTACAGGAGGCAGCAGGTCACAACTGCAGCCAGGAGGGCTGAGAGATGTGAGCAAGCAGAGGTAGGGTGTCCTGAAAAGCCACCCTTGACCATTAAAGGACATCTTGAGGGCTGTTTAGGGGGAGGGTGGGCAGAGGGCCATTCGTAGCCAGGACCCTGACTGCCCTCTCATCAGCTGTAGAACATTCCTAAGTGGGCATTACAGCTCCCAGAAAGACCTGGAAACAGGGCCGTTAGAACCACCACAGCCATGAGTGAGGCTGTGCCTGAGTCCAGCAAGTGGCACCCCCTGACCCGGGGCCAGGGTCTGGCCACCCTTCACTCAGCAAGTGCTGTTTGAGCCCCTGCCTTGTGAAGCAATACTTGTTGGCATGTTCCCCAGGGCTTCAGGCCTATACCAAGGTTGGGTGGGGGCTGGGCAGAGCTGCACCTCCTGTCTAACTCTCCCATCCACCAGTGTCATCGGATCCACCGGTCGCTGGCCAGCCAGTTCAAATACGCCCTGGTGTGGGTGAGTCTTGAGGTGGGGAGGTGAGGGAGAGTCATACCCAACACAGGTCCCTGGGTCATGCAGGGAACGAGGGGGGATTATATCTGACACAGGTCCCTGGGTCATGCAGGGAGTGAGGGGGGATTATACCTCACACAGGTCCCTGGGTCATGCAGGGAGTGAGGGGGGATTATACCTCACACGGGTCCCTGGGTCATGCAGGGAGTGAGGGGGGATTATGCCTGACACGGGTCCCTGGGTCATGCAGGGAGCGAGGGGGGATTATACCTCACACGGGTCCCTGGGTCATGCAGGGAGTGAGGGGGTATTATACCTCACACGGGTCCCTGGGTCATGCAGGGAGTGAGGGGGGATTATACCTCACACGGGTCCCTGGGTCATGCAGGGAGTGAGGGGGGATTATGCCTGACACGGGTCCCTGGGTCATGCAGGGAGTGAGGGGGTATTATACCTCACACGGGTCCCTGGGTCATGCAGGGAGTAAAGGGGGATTATATCTGACACGGATGCCTGGGTCATGCAGGGAGTGAGGGGGGATTATATCTGCAACAGGTCCCTGGGTTATGCAGGGAGTGAGGTGGGCAAGTGTTATACCTGACACATGCCCCAGTGTGTCTGCCCTCTTCCACAACATGTGTATGCTGACCTCGCAGGCTGGGCACCCCCCCCACCCCAGCTTTGAGACTGGAGTGGCCAGCTGCTTGGGACCTGTGGGTCCCACCCCTGCCCTCCTCCAGTGATACTTCCCCCTCAGTGAGGTCTATCCATCTCACAGTGGCTTGGCCTCTGTGAGTGGCTAAGGCTTATGGGGCATCTCTGCCTGGGGCTCCTCCCCTCATGAGCTCCTTCTGCTTCCCCTACAGGGCACCAGCACCAAGTACAGCCCACAGCGGGTGGGACTGACCCACACCATGGAGCACGAGGACGTCATCCAGATCGTCAAGAAGTAGGGGCGCTGGCGTCTCCCCGCATCTCCCTAGGGAGTCAAACCACAGGGACACACCAGAGCCCAAACAGGAAATACAAATACACACACACCAGGAAGGGGTCCCTTGAGTCTCTGCTGTTTCCAGAAGTTTCTTCAGTAGGCAACTGATGATGTTGGGGCAGAGAGAAGACAGTGGGGGGCCTTGGATTTAGTTGGGGCTTTCCCTGAGACTGACCCTTGGATGTGGTTCTGAGTTGGAGCCCTGGGCCTGCCCCTTAGGGCACTGAGGGAGCAAGTTGCCCACCTGCCACAAGTCAGGGCCTAATGCAGATGCTCAGGATAGGGAGCTGGGCATTCTGGGTCCCTGGAGTTGGGCTACTGTCAGGGCACCTCGTTCCTCAGTTCCTGCCAGCTTCTTTGGCATTAGGGTATGGGGTTCCCTAGGACCAGACCTCCTTGTGTCCCCCATCTCCACAGGGCTGTCCCATGGTAGAAACCAGGGTAGGTCAGTGGCTTTGAAGGTCGAGTTCATACCCTCCCAGGCTGAGAGGTGTCCTGAAGTGCCTCCCCTCTGAGCTCCCCCAGGGCAACCCCCACCCAGCACAAAATCCCTGGACCTGGCCCTGCACACTGGGGCTGGGTTTTCGAGTTTGGGTTCTTTGTTTGTTTCTAAGCCCTGGATCTCTTAGCTCCTTCCTGAAATAAAGAATGATTCTCTTTAGACTGAGGAAGAAGCTGGTGCTTTCACAGATTTGGTGACCTTTGCTGCCGAGTTGGGGCAGGGGGCAAAGGGCACAGTGATGAGCTAGGGGATCAAAGTAGGTGTGGTCTGGGCCCATGGGACAGCAGACCAAGCCTGGGGTGACAGGAGAATGTGAGGGATATTCCCCTGGGGGACTGGTTTCAAAAAGGGCCAAAGACTAGGCCCAGGCATAGAGTGGGCTCTGCCCAGGAAGGCCAGCACCTCCAGAAGACTTTTGTAACTGGTGTAGCAGGGAGGCCCCCTGCAAGAGCCAGGTGGCCAGATACATTTCCTGCCCTTCCCAAGGGTGGGGTCCTGGCATGGCGCCGGCCCAGCCTGATGCCTGTTGAGCCCTGCTGCAGGCCAGTGGCCACCTCCCCAGCTTATAGCTCAGAGCCAGGATTTAGACCATGGTCTGTGAGACCTCTGAGTGGCAGGGCAGGCTTCCCGGAGGAAGTGATCCTTTTGCGGGGCCAATGGTAATGGGTTTTTGAGGCTGCCAGGCATCGGGCATCAGGAGCGATACCTCCTCAGGGTCCTCGGGCCAGACCTGGAGTGTGGAACAGGCCCGGCTGTAACCAGCTCCCCAGTCAGCTGTTCAGGCTCCTTTCTGGAGACAAAACAGGAATAATAGACATCATTAAATATACATGGGGCCCCAGGTGGTTGGTGTGGTGGGCTGGACCTTTCTTCCTTGTAAAACTGAGCTGCTCTGCTGGACTTATGTGCTCTTGGGGCTAGTCCACAGGCCCTCCATTAGCGGCATGCAGGTAGGGAGCAAGCCACGGGAGCCAGGTAAGGGCAGCCTGGCCCTGGGCCCTTGGAGTCTTCCCTAGCCTGCCTAGGTTGCAGGGGAGGAGAGGAAAGGGGAAGGTGGCAGAGCTGGGGCCCTCCTCCTAACTCACTGTGAGACCTCTGGGCCTCAGTTTCTTCATCTGTAAAATGGCAATTAAGCCCATGCAATCCCCTTCTTGAGGACAGGGATGTCAAGACAGGTTAAGTGCTCAGTGGCTTACCTCAGCCCCTCTCCTGCCCCATCAAGCCTGGCTGGGGGAGGTCCCTAAGTGAGGGTTTCTTTCCCAGGACCAGGGACTGTCACTCCCACTTCCTGCCTTACAGGTATGGCCTTGGGACCCAGGTGTCAGCTGAGTCCAGGCCTCAGACTAGCTGGCTGGGAGGTCTAGTGCAGGGCATCCAGCATCCGAGGCTCTGGCCACATGAGCCTCTTGCCTGGGCTGGGTTTGTGTGTCCATGTGTGCATCTGTGTGTGTCCTTGCATTTCTGGATCTGTGGTCAGCATGCGAGAGGATGAGAGATCCTGCCCAGGTCCTGTGAGGCCAAGGTGCAGAAAGAGGAGGGCTGGAGGAGGTGGAGTCTCAGGGCTGGGGAAGTCCCCTAAGGGGGGGCCAGGCCCCACCCCTCCAGGCTAAAGTCAGGCTTAGGCTGTGCCCCACTGGCTCTGGTCACTCACCCTCACTGGGCCTCCAGCTCCCTCTTGGGGGGGAGGTTCTCGCCTGGGTGACACAAAGTCCAGCAACACCCTGTTCTCACTCAGGACTCCCCAGGATGCAGGGCTGCGCTGAGCCTGGGGTACAGACTACCCCTCAGCCTACCCCTCCCCCATGCCCCTAGACACATCCCTACCAGCAGGAGGCCTTGATGGACTTAAGGGCAAAGGAGCCAGGGGGTGACCATCTGTCCCTGCATTCATTCATTCCTTCTTCACAGTCTCTTCCTCTCCAGCTTACAGTCCACAGTCCCTCATCTCAGAAAACTTTCCAGAAACCCTAAACTCATTTGTCCTCCGAAACAAGCCATTGGGCCCAGCCCCACATCCCGCTCCTGAGCTAGCACTGCTGAGGAACACACTCAGCCCCTGAGCAGTTCTTCCCACCTGCCTTGCCCCTCAAATCCCACACTCCCCACACCCCCTCACCCCATCACAGCAGAGGCCCAGCTAGGAAACTTCTCCAAACACCCCACCTCTACTTCACCTGCTTCTTCCTCCATGATGGAGGATGCCATGGCCTAGTACCTCCTGGGGGCTGGGATCTTTACACCACAGGAGAGTCCACTGAGCTCTCTGCTGCTCCCTTTCTCTCCTGAGTATCCTGTCCACTTGCCAACTCAGGGCTCTCCCACTAAAAAAACTAAAAGCCCCTGACCATCTATGGCCACCTCCCTCCCCTTCATGGCTTAGCTCCCCATGTCCACTCCTCTCTGAGTCTACCTCACCTTCCCTCACCCATCAACTCCAACAGGCCACCCAACACTCCTGCCAAGGCCTGTCCACCTCCCCACCCCCTTCTGTGTTGCTAACCCAGTGGCCAGCCATCTCTCACCCACATTTACTTGGCCTTAGCCAGCTCCACACAGCAAGCCTTGACTCCTGAAACGCTGCCCTCACCTCCGGCCTCTTCTCTGTCTCCTTCCCACACAGGCTTAAAAGCAGGGCCCCTCAGACCTTGGTCCGTAGTCACCCATGGCCCAGCCTCCCTCTTACCACCTGCTGATGGCTCACAGCCATCTCTCTAGTCCAGCCTCTCCCCCAAGTCCCAGACCTGAGGGTCTGTACCAAGAGAGCTTCGCGAGACTACTTTCTGATAAGTGATGTCATGGGCACTGTGGAGTCTCAGCTTCCTCGTCTGTAAAATGGGAGTGATAATGGTACCTTCTTCCCAAGGCTGTAGTGAGGCTGGATAGTACACTGTGGCCTGGTAGTTGTGAACACAGGCCCCACAGTCAAGAACGGGGTCTGTCATGCCCTCGCCATGGGGTCTCGAGTTTGTGACCCAGCCTTTCCAAGACAGAGCCCTTACCTGTAAGATGGAGATAACCGTCCCTGTCTTAGGTATTTGAGAATCCAGAGAGATGGTACAGGGGACCATGTGTCACCAAGCCAGGCACAGAGTGAACACTTGGCAGTCTTGGTTAGTTTCATTATTTTCAAAGTGCAAATATGGTCACAGAACTTCTGCCTGCTTCAGACCTTGCAGTGGCTCCCCACTTCTTTAGGGACCAAACTCCCATCACCACCTCCATGGACCAGTCCCCTACCAGCCAGCCTGGCCGCTGCCCGCTCACGTGCCCTCACCACCCTACTCTGGCCATACAACTACCCTTTTAGCCTTCTCACCACTTGACCAATGCATATGCTGCTAGGAGCACTGTTCCCATTTCCATTTGATTAATGCCCTCCCCTCTTCCAGGTCTTCCTCATCCATCGAGTAAACCTTCCTGGGTGGCCTGGGGTGGCACCCTTGCCTTTGCAGCCCCTCACAGCAGTAATTTTCCCACTTCTCCCCTGTGACATTGGGAGTTGGTCTGTTGCTCACCCCTACTGCCTAGCATAGTGCCTGGCACACAACACACAACAAATACTTGAGGAATGAACAAAAGAGAGACTTGTTCCCAGGCCACTCTGTGCCCGCTGCAGAGGCTGGGAACCCTGAGTGGAAGGCAGGACCCTGAACCAGCCTGAGAAGGGGTGGCCTGGATGACCACTGGGGGCCACCGTCCCCAAGGCCTGGGCCCCAGAGTCCAGGAACAGTCATGTGGCAGTCCCTTGCAGCCAGAGGCTGCCCTACATCACCTTACTGGAGCAGATAGGACCGGGGCTGTGATAACACCGCTGGCAGTAATAATAACAGAAGGCCTGCCAGGCCAGCACTGTGCTGCTGCTCCATCTCACTCATCCTCACATCCACCGGCACACAGAAAGGCTATGTGCCCTGCCTTGGGCCCAATCCAAGGCTGGGTGCAATCCCTGGGCTCCGGTCCTGCATCTGGGCATTAGGCTGAAAGATGTGCCCAAGGAGAAGCTGCGGGCCCCCATGGCTAGCAGACACTTTCCAATGGCAGACAAACCCCCGGGGCCACGGACCCCCAACTTGGGGCAGGCAGGGGTGTGGCTGTGGGAGGCAGCCTTGAGCCAGAAGGGCCCGCCCTGTCCCCTCCTTCCTGGAAGTCTCTGACTTTCCCTGGGCCTCAATTTCCTGAAACATCACCTGGAGCTGGGAAGGGTAGGGCTGGAACCTGCAGTCAGGCCCTGCCATTCTTTCTGGGGGCTCTTCTAAAGCGGTGTTTCCACTCACGGTCTCTAATTCCTTTCTTCCCATTCTCACTTTTTCTCTTTTTAAATGTTACTTTTGTTTGTTAGAATCAGCCCGGTTCTCCCCAGTGCATTATTCATGGCTCCTGTGAGCCAGCCAGCTCCAGTTACACTGACTGCAGCCCTGGGCACCCGCTCTGCCCACTCCCTGCCCCCCTGGCCCAGGACCTGGAGGGTCCAGGGTTCCCCTCCAAGGCCACTTGGCAGGCTTTGAGCATCCAGCTTGGGGCTCAGAAGCCCCAGGGTCCATTTCCAGCCCGGGTCAGACAGGCTAGGTGGCTTAGGGCAGGTGACTGCCCCTCTCTGGATCCCAGCATCTTCCTCTGTGAAAGGGCGATGATAAAAGCTCTAACTTGAGTGTATTTGAGCCAGTTCATGGGCATAAAGAGCTTGACACATAGGAGGGCTTCATAAATGTCAGCTACAGCTGCTGTCATGATGACCCTAAGGCCAGATGCCTCCCCCAGGACAGGCCCCAGCCATGTTTCCCTGTTCCTGGTAAACAACACTGCCATACTTTCCACCACTGCTTGAAGGTGAAACTCAAGTCCACATTGGGAGGAGATAAATTATGGATTCGCCCCTAGAAATCCTGGCCCCAGCCAAGCTGCCCGTGTGCCTCCCTGTGCCAGCCCCCGCTGCTCCGTGCTGGAGGCGGCCAGTCCCAGCTGCTCTGTATTGGAGGAGGCCTCCTGTCCAGCCCTGGGCAGGAGACTGAGAGTACCGTGTGTCTCCAAGCCCCTAAGCCTGAGACCCCAGCCCTAGGCCCACGGGGAGCAGGCAGTTACCATGGCAAAAGAGGAAGATGATGAGAAGAAAGCCAAGAAAGGAAAGAAGGGAAAGAAGGCTCCGGAGCCCGAGAAGCCAAAACGGAGCTTAAAGGGGACGTCACGACTGTTCATGGGCTTCCGTGACCGCACGCCCAAGATCTCCAAGAAGGGCCAGTTTCGGAGCGCGTCGGCCTTCTTCTGGGGCCTCCATACCGGCCCCCAGAAGACCAAACGAAAGAAGAAGGCGCGGACCGTGCTCAAGTCAACGTCGAAGCTCATGACGCAGATGCGGATGGGCAAGAAGAAACGCGCCATGAAGGGCAAAAAGCCGTCCTTCATGGTGATCCGCTTTCCCGGCCGCCGCGGCTACGGCAGGCTGCGGCCGCGTGCCCAGTCCCTCAGCAAGGCCTCCACAGCCATCAACTGGCTCACCAAGAAGTTCCTCATCAAGAAGGCTGAGGAGTCGGGCAGCAAGGAGGCCACGCTGGATGCCTGGCTCAACCACTCAGGTTCGCGGGGCTCGCACAAGCTGCCCTTTCCGTCTGGTGCCGAGATCCTGCGCCACGGGGGTCGCCTGCGCCGCTTCCCGCGCAGCGGCAGCATCTACGAGTCCGGCGAGCCTGTGGGCTTCCTGCCCTTCGAGGACAAGGCCTCGTTCAGGCCCTCTGGCTCGCGCAGATCGCTGTACGGGCTTGAGGGCTTCCAGGACCTGGGCGAGTACTACGACTACTACTGCGAGAGTGACGACGACTACGACCAGCAGTCGCTCTACCAGTACGAGGAGCAGCAGGAGCCCTACCTGGCTGGCTACAGCCTCTACAACCCAGCTTGGCCCCCCTACAGCAGTAACCCCTACTATGGGTACCCACCAGAGGACCCCTATGACTACTACCGTGCTGACTATTACAGGGACTCCTTCTACCCACCGTACTCCTACGGCTACAGCTATGGCTACGACGACTACGAGCCCCCCTACGCACCCCCAGCAGGGTATGCGTCCCCGTGGGGGTACCCATCTCCCTACAGCCGCTATGATGGGTACGAGGGTGAGGCTTACCCATACAGCCACTACCTGGACCCCTACGCACCTTACGACATGCCCTACCCACCCTATGACCTTCCTTACGAGATGCCCTACTTCGATCACTGTGGAATCCCCTACAGCATTCCCTACAGCGTTCCCTATGCGGAAGGCATCTACGGTAGCCGGGCCGAGGCCATCTACCCCCCCGAGGCGCCCTACCTGTACCCGGAGGAGTCGGCTTTCCCGCACCCGTGGGTCCCACCACCCATACCATCGCCCCACAACCCATACGCCCACCCCATGGACGACATCGCAGAGCTGGAGGAGCCCGAGGAGGCAGGTGGAGAGCGGCAGGGCACCTCCTTCCGCCTGCCCAGTGCCGCCTTCTTCGAGCAGCAAGGCATGGACAAGCCCGCTAGGTCCAAGCTGTCCCTCATCCGCAAGTTCCGCCTCTTCCCGCGGCCCCAGGTGAAGCTGTTTGGGAAGGAGAAGCTGGAGGTGCCCCTCCCGCCCTCCCTGGACATCCCATTGCCCTTGGGGGAGGCCGACGAAGAAGAGGACGAGGAGGAGATGCCCCCAGTTCCCTACGGCCACCCTTTCTGGGGCTTCTTCACCCCGCGCCAGCGCAACCTGCAGCGTGCCCTGTCGGCCTTCAGGGCTCGCCGCGACCTGGGCTTCGGGCCCGAGTTTCGCCGTCTCCCGGCCCGGCCTGTCACCTCGCTGGCCCGCTTTCTCAAGAAGACGCTGTCCGAGAAGAAGCCTATCCCGAGGCTCTGCATCAGCCAGAAACCAGGGACGGGGGCGCCGGCCGTCCGGGAGGCAGCCTACAAGCGCTTCGGGTACAAGTTGGCGGGCATGGACCCGCAACGCCCGACCACGCCCATCGCGCTGCGGCGTGTGCAGCCGCGTGCGCTCAACAACAACAACTCGCGCCCTCCGCCCGCGCCAGGCCGCAAGCCCGCGCCCCTAGGCCGGCTGCGACCTGCCTCTCCCCCTGGCTCCCTGCGCAGACACCCGCCCCCTTGGGCTGCCCCGACGCACGTGCCACTTGGGCCGCAGGCGAGCTGGTGGAGCTGTGTGGAGCCCCCGCCGGTGCGGCTTGAGGGCTCTGTGGACGCGCTGGCCTTCCCCAGGCCCCGGACCTCGCTCAGGGGGTCCCGCAGGCAAGATCAGGCCTTAGGCTTCGCAGGCCGCTCGCCGGAGACCACGCGCCGGCTGGGCTGGCCGCCGCAGCCCTCCCTAAGAAGCCTGCCTGGCCCCGGCTACCGCTCGCCCAGGGGGCCCCTCTCCCCACAGCCCTCCATCCGCTTGGGCCCCTGCCGGCCGCCCTTTTCGCCCCCTCCCCGCCGGCCCCGCTCGCTTCAGGAGCCACTAACCGGGCGCCGCAGCTCCAGGCGCCGGGGCGAGCCCCGGCCACCCTCTCAAGCTGTCAGCCAGAGGCTGCCTGCGTCCCCGCCTCTGCTGGGCCCCAGCCTCGGGCGCCGCTCCCTAAACGTTCCCTCACGCCTCCCGCACACCTGGAAACGGCTCAGTGAGCCACCTACTAGGGCCGTGAAGCCCCAGGTGCACCCACCCTTCCACGGGCCGCCGGGCTCGGGGTCCTGGCCGGTGAGCCAGGCTGCCCCTGAGCGCCAGGAGCCAGAAGAAGAAGAAGACTCAGAGACACTCTGGACGGTGCCACCACTGGCTGCCACCTGGGATGTGGACATGCTTCCCACCCAGCGTCCACCCTCCCCATGGCCGGGAGGCATGAGCGGCCCCAGGGGCTTATCCAGGCCGCCCCTTATGCCAGAAAACCCCTTCCTGGAGCATGTTGGCCCTGTGCCGTCCCCTACACCCCAGCCTGAGGACCCAGCGTCGGACCCAACCAGTGTCTTCCTGGGCAGACACTGTGAACCAGGTCCTGGACAGCTCACCAAATCTGCAGGCCTGAGCCTTGAGAAGCCAGAAGCTGTGCTGGTGGACCCCCAGACACCAGCAGAGCCTGAGCCTCCAACGGTGACAACGTCCAAGGATCTCACCCCAGAGGAAAAGGCACTAAGGCCCAGCCTATCCCACCCACTGGCCGCGTGTGACCAGATAAGGGCCATGTGGCCACCATGGCACCATTGGATGACAATGCTCAGAGCCCCGGCCCCCTTGGCACCCACTGGGGCCCCTGAACCTCTGCCTGAGGGAGGCAAGCAGTGCCAGACTGGGCCTGGGCATTGTGCAGTGGTCATGCCTCGAGTGCAAAAGCTGAGTTCCTTCCAGCAAGTGGGTCCTGCCACCGTGCAGTCCCCAGTCCAGCCAGCCCAGGACCCGCAGCCCAGCCCAGAGCCTCAAGCCTGGAGTCTGCACTGGGCCCACCTCTGGCAGCCAACAGAGGCCCACCAACCCTGGCCACGAGTGCACACTTACCCTCTGTCCTGCCATTTGGGCCCTGAAGCTGCCTGCTTGCCCCACAGGGGCCCCTGGAAAGAGGTTGGCCCCCAAAATTGGCAAAATAAGGTATGGAACACAGAGGGAGGGCATGAGGGACCTTACCTGGGAAACAGCACGGAACAGCCCCAGGAGCCCCTCTATGTCCTTGGTGAGCTGCTTCCTGCTTGGGCCTCAGTCTGCCTATCTGTAACTCTGGGAGAACAGCCTTGGCATCCCTGAGCCACAGGAGGTGTGAGCAGGGGTGCAGAAACTCTTCTCAGACCCACTTTGGGAAGGGATGTTGTCTGTAGCCCCAATCTGGGGTCTGGACAGCTACAGAGTGTTCCTGTTCCTGCAGCCCTGTGCTGGTCAGTTGCCTCTCAGAGATGGTGGCCTAGGGCAGAGCCCACCTCCACATCCCATGTCCACAGTGTTCCTCTGGCCTTCTACTGATCCTCCCCTAAACTGGAGTTTTATTCCTGTCCTCAGGGTTTCTGCTTAAGGATAGTAACACGTTTCCCTTGCTAGCCCCTGGGGCTGCAGGGCTCTGGCATATCCAAGGGTGAGGGGCTCATTGTGGAGTGGGGAAGCAAAGTCCAAAAGGTCCATTTCTTGGCCAAGGTCACACAGTTAAATCAGGGGCTGAGCCAGAGCCTATCTGAGCTGCAGAGCAAGGCAGCAGGTCTGAGGGGTGCCTAGCTGAGCCTGGCTGCCATGCTCATGGCGGAACGCAAGCCTAGCACTGAGTGGCCCTCGAAAGAGGGGGTAGTCACCGGAGCCTCCCCTGGGACATGGGGTAGGCGGGGCAAGCAGGGGCAGCAGGTGCCTCAGCCTCTGCAGACAGTGCCTAGAGGAGCGGGCAGCTGGCTTGGCCCAGCAATGGCGACCGGGGCGGCCTGGCTGTTGGGGGGGCCCAGGCCCCAGCGGCGGGTGCCCCGTGCCGTGTGGGCTGCAGCATTGCGGGAGCAGGGCACAGGACGCCCAGGGGTGAGGGGCAAGGATGCCTGGGCCCTCCTCACTTTGGAATACGTGAGTGGCTGAATTATTTAGGGTCTGAATGCTGGCGAGCACATAGCAGATGGGTGGGTGGGAGGCCAGGTCCTCCAGCGTGATACTCTGTAAGATGGCCTACTTAGCAGCCCAGCGACAGGTACAGCTGCTCGCAGGGGCTCACTCCTGATGTCCCCTTTCCTTGCTTTCTCAGGGAGGGGTGGGGACTGGGATCTGGAAGCCTGGGAAGGCTGAGGGCACCACATTTGAGCTCATAGTCACACAGATCACACACAGGTCTGCATGTCAAGTGGGGAAAGCATGCACGCGGGTGTACCAAGGCTTGAGCAGACATGGCACATGTGGGGTTAGGATTGTTTGTCCACTGTTGGCAGGTATGCACACACGTGTGTCACATAGATGGGCACAGAGGAAATTCTGCAGCCCAAAGGTAGCATTGGACTTATATTCTCGAGACCCACAGGTGCGGGGAGGCTTGCTGGCAGCCCCAGTGTAGGCTTTGTAGCACCAGCTGTATGTGGACCCACGTGTGTGCTTGCCAGTGGCCTGTCTCCAGCCAGGCACCATGGACGTCTTCTGAGCCCATGGATGTATGTGGGAACTGTATGAATTGCCAGTGTCTTTCTGTGGAGGTCCGTTGCATACATCTTTGTGTTTACCCTGGGCTGGCGCAGGGGTGCCATAATGGATGAGACAGTCTTGGCCCCCAGGGGTCCCCATGAGTCAGGACACAGATGTTCTTCAAGTTGTCACACAAGCAGACATATTGGACGTGTAGGGGCAGCTGGGAAGAAGGTTGTCAGAGCTGTGAGAACAACAGGCCTGAGGATGGGGGGGGCATCCTTGGAGGGCAGGGGCTTGAAGGTAGGCTTCTAGAACAGTCAGGAAGACAGTGCTTGCGTGGGCATGTGCTCACACCTCACACATCTGGATATCAGTGAACACGTGTGCGTTCCAGGGTGGGGAGATGTGCATGCAGACGCTGTGGACCCACTCAGCCTGGCTTTGGGGTTCCCTCCTTGGCAATGGGAGCAGGTCCCCAGGGTGTTCAAGCCAGTGGCGGCCACCACAGGAGGCATGCTCCCACTAGGCCAACCCACAGCGTTTCTTGCAGATGCATTCCATCTGCAGCGTGCCGTTCCTGCGGTCCCATGAACAACGAGGGGAGGATGGTGTGGAGGACATGACGCAGCTGGAGTGAGTTGGGGGGTGCTGGAGTGGGGGTCACCACAGGGGTCAGTACACTCCCAGCCATAGAGCCTCCTCAATACCAGGGATACCTTTCACCTCCCAGAACATTTTCAGAGCCTCAGCTTCCCCATCTGCAAAATGGGTTGTCATGAAGTGTCACGAAGACCAAATATGTGAACAACAAGCTCAGTGGGCCAGACAGGCCTGGGTTCAAATTCTAGCCCCACCACTTACCAGCTGGGTGACCTTGGGCAAATCACTTAGGCTCTCTGTGCCTTAGTTTCCTCATCCATAAAATGGGAGTGATGATAGTCCCTTCTTTTCACTGCTGTTGCGAGGGTGCTAGTACATTGGCGATGCCCACAATGAGCACTGTGCTTGGCAAGATCATGATCCAGTTACGATGACTCAGCCCACGCATCTGTCATCTAGCAGTAGTATCCCCACAGCCCCAGTGCAGTAGGTGCAGTTGTTATCATTCCCACTCGACGGATGAAGAAACTGAGGCACAGAGAGGTTAAGTAACTTGGTCAAGGTCTCATAGCTGGTTGATGTCAGGGACAGGACTTGAACTCAGGCCTGCCTGACCCAGAGCCCAAGCTCTTAGCCATGGCCTGGCACTGAAGGGGAAGACGGGCGTGTGCCAGCTTGGGCCCAGGCCCTGACTGCCCCTCTCTGCACCCTCCCAGGGACCTCCAGGAGGCCACTGTGCTGTCCAATATCAAGACCAGATTTGAACAGAACTACATCTATGTAAGTCCTGGGGTGGTCCTGCCTCCCTGCCTGCGGGACCTCCTGCGGGTGGCGATGGATGCATAGGTTTCTCCTGCGGGGCCCCAGACCTGTGGTCACTGGTTTGGACTTTGAGGTTTGTACCATTTGAGCACAGAATGCTAGAGCCTGCAGCTCGAAGCCCTAAGACATGGAATCTTAGAACTTTAGAGGGCAGAGACAGGGACCTGGAGTCAGAGAACCCAGAAATACGCAATTTCCACTGCAGGTTCTGTGGATACAGACTCCGCCATCCTAGAATCCCTAGACTTGGGTCCCAGAATAGGGAAGGCCGCCAGGGCAGAAGGAGTCACTGACCCCAAAATATAGAATGGAGAGCCAGGGGCATAGAACCCTGTGGGGAAGACAAGGATCCTGGATGACTGGCTGTCCACAGGATGCTCTGGGCTCCCCAGCTCTGCCCCACTCTAGGGAATGGAGGGTTGACCTTAGAAGTCCCTGGATCCCAGGCCTGCCTCAGTAAAAGCAGCTGATGGGGCAATCAGTCTGGCTGCCTTTGCAGAATGGTAGCTGTGGGGCTTTACTTCTCTCAGATTCCTTCCAGCCTCAGCCTGGTACAGTGCCTGAAATTACAGTTAGCACACGTGATCCCAGTAAGCCGTTAGAGGCCCTTGGATGTGAACACTAAAGCGAAGCAACTAGAGCTCTATCTTGATAGAAGTGGGGTGGGGGTGCATAGAGGCCGGGAGGAGCTGGGCACTGAGGCCACCCATCCCCAGCAGACGTACATTGGCAGCATCCTGGTGGCAGTGAACCCATACCAGATGTTGGGGATCTATGGGCCAGAGCAGGTGCAGCAGTACAACGGGCGGGCTCTGGGAGAGAATCCACCGTGAGTGTCCTGAGGCATGGGGTGGGGGCTACCCTTGACTGTCCTGTGTCCTCCTCTCAGCTTGATAAGAGCATGGCTGCCCCTCACCACGGGTCAGGGCTGATGGTGGTGGGCAACCCACCTGCTTAGCCGGACAGGCCCTTCCCAGGCCTGGCCATGCCCTCGCTGGTCCTGAGACTCCTTCCCCCATGGCTTGAGGTCACAGTGGTGGGTGGGGACTATGTCCCTAAGGGGGTGAGGGGTGGAGCAGGATTGGACTCTGGGCTGGACAGAGATGCCCCCCTGGCCTCACCCCAGGGAGGTGATGCCTAGCAGCCTGTCTTCCCAGACACCTCTTTGCAATTGCGAATCTTGCCTTCACCAAAATGCTCGATGCCAGACAGAACCAGTGCATAATCATCAGGTGAGCTGTGGGTCAGGTGAGGGGTGTGCCTATTCATGGGGATGAATGGGAGGACTTCAGGAACGTTCTGCAGCCAGCCAGACCTATGCTGTGGCCTGGGGAGGTCCCTCAGTATCTATGGGCTGACATGTACCCATGTCCCACATCCCTCCCCGGCCCTAGCTCCAAGGCAGGGCTGGGGGGCCCAGGAGAGGCAGGGAACATGAGGAAGCCCACTCTGCTTCTCTGCCTGGGCAGTGGAGAAAGCGGCTCTGGCAAAACCGAGGCCACGAAGCTGATTCTGCGCTACCTGGCTGCCATGAACCAGAAGCGGGGCATCACGCAGCAGGTGGGTCTGTCTCCCCTGGACCCTCAGGCAAGCTCTCTTGTGGAGGTGCCTCATGTGCTCACCAAGAGGCAAGGATCCCTGGCCCCACGTTGAGGACAGAGACCTGGGCTCCAGAGGGGTTGGGGCCTGCCCAGGGGCTGCCCAGAGAGGGACTGTTGGGCTCTGGGCTCTTTCTGATGCCCCTGCCCCACTGGGAAGCACCTAGGGGTGTAGTCCCCTCCTGTCTGTGTTCCTGGTGGCAGCTTTGTGTTCCAGGTTCAGAGTGGCACATGGACAAGGGAATTGCTCTGTCTCTCCTGCCTAGTGTCTTCTTCCCAGTTATGAACCAGAGATGCCATATTCTCACACCCGGGGTAGGACAGGTGTGCATGTGAGGGGAGCAGACAAGGAAGTGTCCCGGAGAGCAGCCAGGGAGGCGGTAGACACTGGGCAGGGCTCCCTGCGCACTGAGGAGGGTGGGCAGATTCTGGGAAGGACTGGAGGTTTGCTAACAAAGTGAGTGCTAAATCCCTAAACCTGAGAATGTTAGGGCCTCAATAATTTACTGAGGCCTACCTACTGTGTGCCAGGCCTGCACGCTATGTGCTAGGGAGGCAGACAGCAGCAACTAGACAGACAAATGTTTCAACCACGTAGAAATTTCTGTCTAGTGGGGAGACTGAAAGAAAACAAATATCTAAGTAAATTTTGTGTACGTAAAGTATGATAAGTTGTGGAGAAAAACAGTAAGGAGGGGCGAGAGGGTGTTGAGGGCTGTCATTTTAAGCATGGTGGTTAGAGTGGGCCCCACAGAGAAGCTGAAGAAGTGGCCTGAGGATGTTGAGGGGAGAGCAACCAGCTAGAGGACAGAGCAAGGGCAGACTCCCCAGGGTGGGAGCTGGGCTGATGTGGCCAGCGTGGAATCCACATGAGAGGGTGATGGCTCAGACCAGGGAAGGGTGAGGAGTGTTGAATTCTCGGTGTTTGAGAGAACCCAAGGACACCCCAGATGCCAGCCCTGAGCCACTCGCAGAATGGGGCTGCATGGGCAGGGTTACAGGAGGAGCAGTTATGGGGAGAAGATGATGAGGTGACCTGGAGCGGTTAGCAGTCCCTGCAGAGCACAGATCAGGGGCTCAGGAGAAGTTAGGGTTGGAAGCAGACCCTCACCTGCTCAGACTGTACAACCACAGAGTCTCATACTCCCCAACACGGATATCCACTGAAGCTTTGACATGGCTACAGTGTCCCAGCCAATGGGGACCTTTGCAGGGGTGATCCTGGGGGCATCGGGGGTTGGCCCAGGAAACTGCCTGGCAGGCCCAGCTGGGCCCAGCCTTCTCAAATGTCTGCCTTGGCCTGCCAGCCCCTTCCATTTCAGCCCGGCCCTCCTGATGGTCAACCAGACCCTCCCTGTGTCTCCAGGTTGGACTTAAGGAAGGACTGGTGAGGTAGGCAGGGAAAGAGAGAATTGTGCACCAAGTACCTCCCGGGTACCAGGTGCTGCCAGTTGTGTTTTTATGCGAGATTCCCACAGCATCCTTGTGAGGGAGCTATATCTGGATCTATTTTATAGATGGGGAAATTGAGGCTTGGCAGGGGAGGTGACTTGCCCAATGTCCCACGGTGAGTTAGGGAATTTGAAGTTCATGGTCAGAGAGCTGATCTTGGCAAGGGTCTGGGAGGCTGGTCAGGGCTGTGGAAGTGGCTGGGTCTAGGGGAGTTTCTGTCCAGCACAGTCAGTGTGAGGACATGTCTGCTAGCTGTGATGAGCGTGGGACTTGTTTTCCAGCTGCTGCTTTGCCCCTCCTCATGTAATCCGACAGTCCAGAGCTAGATTGAGTTTTAGGAATGACTGGATCCAGGGTCTTAACTAACGTCCTTTGTCTTGGCTCTACCCTGCCCTGTATAAGATCATCATCCTCAACCTACCTCCCATTGGTCAGCAACATAGTACCATAGTAACACAGCTCACACCTCCCAACAGTCCAGAAGTCTCAAAGCTCTCTCTCATTTCTGGTTTTGGCTATGTGACCTCACTCGAGCCAGTCATGTAGCAGGAGGTGTGCCCTGCCCTGGTTGGCTGATAACTGGGTCTGTCCCTTCCGGTGGGTATGTGGGGAGGATTTCCAGGAGAATGACTGGAGGCTGGGCTGCCCAGAGCACCTGGCACCATGGTGGGGCTGGATTGGAGGCCCTGAGGTGCCAGGTGTTTACCCCCTCAGGCCCATCGGGCCTTGCCCCCAGCCCCTGGCTCTGTTTTCAGCCTGTGCTGGGCACAAGAGGCAGCGCCCTCCCCGCCCCCCCACCTATGCTCATGTGCCCTTGAGGGCTCCCAGATGAAAGAATATGTCTTAGTCATCTAGTGCAGCTATAAAAGAAATAACACAAGTAGCTGGCTTTAACAAAGAGAAATTTATTCTCTCACAGTCTAAGAGGCTAGAAGTCTGAATTCCAGGTGCCAACTCCAGGGGAAGGCTTTCTGTCTCTGTCGGCTCTGGGGGAAGGTCCTTGTCATCAATCTTCCCCTAGTCTGGGAGCTTCTCAGTGCAGGTAGCCTGGGTCCAAAGGAAGCACTCTGCTCCCAGCACTTCTTTCTTGGTGGCATGAGGTCCCTCTCCTCTCTGCTCGATTCTGTCCTTTATATCTCAAAGAGATTTACTGAAAATACAACCTAATCCTGTAGATTGAGTCCCACCTCCTTAACATAACTGCCTCTAATCCTGCCTTATTAACATCATAGACGTAGAATTTACAACACATAGGATAATCACATCTGATTACAAAATGGTGGGCAACCACACAGTACTGGGAATCATGGCCTAGCCAAGTTGACACACATTTTTGGGGGACAACATTGAATCCATAACAGGCTAGTACAGGGCAGACCTCAGGCAGACCCTGTCCCTTTCTGACCCAATATTACTTAGACAGATGAGACTATGGATGTGGCCCAATGGAGCTGTCATCGTCTGTAAGATTACAGATATTATTTCTGTGGTGACAGGGCCTCCCCTGCTTCTTCCCTAAGAACGCACGCTCAGGAAATGACTCAGCAAATGAAAATGCCGTGTGTACAAAGCTGCTTGTTGCGGTGCTAGGACCTCACCCTCATGGCTTCAGAGTCAGACTTGAGACCCGACACATGTAGCTTCATCTCTCTAAGCCTTAATTTCCTCATCTGTAAAATAGGGGCAGTATTAGTACCTACCTTATAGGATTATTAAAAATGATGTAATTAGGGTAAACTGTCTGGTGCATGTTGTTGTTAATTTCTGAATCAGCAACCCCAGTGACAAAGTAGAACTCCCCCATAGGGTTTTCTTGACTGTAATCTTTACAAGGAAGCAAGCAGATAGCCAGTTCTTTCTCCTGCAGAGCCACTGGGTGGGTTTGAACCACAAACCTTTTGGTTAGCAGCAGAGCACTTAACCGTTGTGCCAGCAGGGGTCCTTGTCTGGTGCATAGTAGGTGTTAATAAGAGCCCTGATGGTGAAGCGGGGAGCCCTGGTGGCGCAGCGGTTAAGAGCTTGGTTGCTAACCAAAAGGTCAGCAGTTCGAATCTACCAGCTGCTCCTTAGAAACTGTATGACACAGTTCTGCTCTGTCCTGTAGAGTCACTATGAGTTGGAATTGACTTAATGGCAACGGGTTTGGGTTTGGTTTATCATTAGCCATGGAGTCCCTGGGTGGTGCAAACAGTTAATGTGTTTGGCTGCTAACAGAAAGATTGGCGATTGATGTCCACCCAGAGGCACCTTGGAAGAAAGTCTTGGCGATCTACTTCAGAAATATCAGCCACTGAAATCACCATGGAGCACAGTTCTTCTGACACACATAGGGTTGCATGAGTCGGAAATGACTCGACAGCAACTGGTTATCATTTGCTATGGTCACCCCTGGGCAGTTCTGACTGTGAGATGCTATTCCTTTATTCATTCATTTAGCAGATTTTTAAAAAAAATACATTTTTTAATTGTACTTTAGATGAAGGTTTACAGAACAAATAGTTTCTCATCAAACAGTTAGTACACATATTGTTTTATGACATTGATTAACAACCCCATGACATGTCAACACTCTCACTTCTCAACCTTGGGTTCCCTATTAGCAGGTTTCCTGTCCTTTCCTGCCTTCTAGTCCTTGACTCTGGGCTGTTGTAACCCTTTAGTCTCATTTTGTTTTGTGGGCCTGTCTAATCTTTGCCTGAAGGGTGAACCTCGGGAGTGACTTCATTACTGAGCTGAAAGGGTGTCAGGGGGCTGTTACCACAAATCACTGATCTGAGCCGCCTGCCGCAAAAGCCAATACTGAGACAGATGAGGTGAGCAGCAAGAGGGTTTTATTGCATATCAGTATACAGTACACAGAGGGGAATGACCTCCTCCAAAAGACCTGTCTCGCCGACTGGAGACTGGCTGAAAGGTTTTATATGGACAGGATTATAGTTTCTCTTCATGGTGGTCACATTCTGCACGTCCCAGCTGATCTAACTTCTTACTGGCAATCCTTGAAGGTTATCTGGCACTGTTAGTCATGATTGTCATGTCACAGATGAGTTAATCCTAGTCCTTGAGGGTTATCAGTTTGTTCTGCCACCCTTCAAGGAGAAACTTTAGACAGTCATACTGGAATAGGAGGAGGGAGGAAGAATAACAAAAGAAAATATGAGGAAAAGCGGGGGCTAGTAATGGTGGGAAGCAGTGGTGGTAATTGAGCTTATGCATCCTGTTCCAGGGCCATACTCTCAGGGTTTCTCCAGTCTCTGTCAGGCCAGTAAGTCTGGTCTTTTTTTGTGAGTTAGAATTTTGTTTTACATTTTTCTCCAGCTCTGTCCAGGACCCTGTGTTGTGATCCCTGTCAGAGCAATCAGTGGTGGTTGCCAGGCACCATCTAGTTGTACGGGACTCAGTCAGGTGGAGGCCATGGTAGTTGTGGTCCATTAGTCCTTTGAACTGATCTTTCCCTTGTATCTTGTTCTCTTCATTCTCCATTGTTCCCGAAGGGGTGAGACCAGTGGGTATCTTAGAGGGCTGCTCACAGGCTTTTAAGACCCCACAGGCTACTCACCAAAGTACAATGTAGAACATTTCTTTATAAACTATGTAATCCCGGTTGAGCTAGATGCTCCCTGAGACCATGGTCTCCACAGCCCTCAGCCCAGCAATTTGGTCCCTCAGGGAATTTGGATGTGTCTGTGGAGCTTCCATGACCTTTCTTTGTAAAAGTTGTGCTGGCTTCCCCAGTATTATGTACTGTCTTACCCTTCACCAAAGTTACCACTTATCTATTGCCTATTTAGTATCCCTTCCCCACCCCTCCCATCCCTCATAACCATCAAAGATTGTTTTTTTTGCGTGTGTAAACCTTTTCATGAGTTTTTACGGTAGTGGTCTCATACAATATTTGTCCTTTTGTGATTGACTTATATCACTCAGCGTAATGTTCTCCAGTTTCATCCATATTATGAGATGCTCTGCAGATTCATCATTGTTCTTTATTGTCGTGTAATACTCCATTGTGTGTATATACCATCTGGTGATGGGCGTTTAGGTTGTTTTCATCTTTTTCCTATTGTGAACAAAGCTGCAGTGAACATGGGTGTGCGTAGGTATGTTTGTGTGATGGCTCTTATTTCTCTAGGATATATTCCTAGGAGTGGGATTGCTGGGTCGTATGGTATTTCTGTTTCTAGCTTTCTAAGGAAGCGCCATATTGTTTTCCAAAATGGTTGTATCATTTTGCATTCCCACCAGCAGTGCAAAAGAGTTTCCTATCTCCCTGCAGCCTCTCCAACATTTGTTATTTCCAGTGTTTTTGATTCATGCCAGTAATGCCGGGGTGAGATGGTATCTCATTGTGGCTTTGATTTGCATTTCCCTAATGGCTAGTGATTGCAAGCATTTCCTCATGTGTCTGTTGACTGCTTGAATGTCTTCTTTGGTGAAGTGTCTGTTCATTTCCTTTGCCTATTTCTTAATTGGATTATTTGACTTTTTGTTGTAGAAGTGTTGGATTTTCTTGTAGATTTTAGAGATTAAACCTTTGTTTGACTTGTAATGCCCCAAATTTTTTTCCCAGTCTGTAGGTTGTCTTTTTACTCTTTTGGTGAAGTCTTTTGATGAGCGTAAGTGTTTAATTTTTAGAAGATCCCAGTTATCTAGCTTATATTCTGGAGTTTGTGTGTTGTTGGTTATGGTTTGTATCCTGTTAATGCCACATATTAGGGCTTCTAGTGTTGATCCTATTTTTTCTTCTATGAACTTTAAAGTTTTGGCTTTATATTTAGGTCTTTGATCCATTTGGAATTAGTTTTGGTATATAGTGTGAGGTATGGGTCCTGTTTCCTTTTTTTTTTTTGTAGATGGACAGCCAGTTTTGCCAACACCATTTATTAAAAAGACTGTTCCCCATTTGATGGACTTTGGGCTCTTGTCGAAGATCAGGTGACTGTAGGTGGATGGATTTACATCTGGGTTCTCAGTTCTCTTCAATATATCTGTCACTGTACCAGTACCAGGCTGTTTTGACTGTATAGTAGGTTCTGAGTTCAGGTAGTGTGAGTGCTCCTACTTTATTCTTCTTCTTCAGTAGTGCTTTACTTATGTGGGGCTTCTTCCCTTTCTATATAAAGTTAATGATTAGTTTTTCCATCTCTTTAAAGAATGTTGTTGGTATTTGGATTGGGATTGCACTGTATTTGTAAATTGCTTTGGGTAGAATCATCATTTTCACAATGTTGAGTCTACCTATCCATGAGCGTGGTATGCTTTTCCATTTATGTAGATCTCTGTTGGTTTCTTGCAGTAGTGTTTTGTAGTTTTCTTTGTATAGGTCTTTTACATTCCTGGTTAGATTTATTCCTAAGTATTTTATTTTTTTAGGGGGTATTATAAATGGTACTGTTTTCCTGAGTTCCTTTTCATCGTTCTCTTTATTGGTGTATAGGAATCCAACAGATTTTTGTATGTTTATCTTGTACCCTGCTACTTTGCTGAATCTTTCTATTAGTTCCAGTAGTTTTCTCATGGATTCTTTAGGGTTGTCTATGTTTTGTATCATATCATCCACAAATAGGGACAGTTTAACTTCTTCGTTGCCAGTTTGGATGCCCTTTATTTCTTTTTCTTGCCTTATTGCTCTAATTAGGACTTCCAGCACAATGTTAAATAGGAGTGGTGATAAAGGGCATCCTTGTCTTTTTCCTGTTCTCAAGGGGAATGTTTTCAGCCTCTCTCCATTAAGAATGATTTTGGTTGTTGGTTTTGCATAGATGCCCTTTATTATGTTGAGAAATTCCCCTTCTATACCTATTTTATTGAGAGTTTTTATCAGGAATGGGCGTTGAACTTTGTCGAATGCCTTTTCTGCGTCAATTGAGATGATCATGTGATTCTTTTCTTTCCTTTTATTTATGTGGTGGATTACGTTGATTGATTTTCTAATGTTGAACCATCCTTGCATACCTGGTATGAATCCTACTTGGTCGTGTGTGTTATTTTTTTGATATGATGCTGAATTCTATTGGCCAGAATTTTGTTGAGAATTTTTCATTTAGCAGATATTTTTTGAGGGCCCACTCTGTACCAGGTCTTGTGTAGGTGCTGGGAGTTTAGAATGGGTGCTGCCATTTCAGTGGGGGAGAGAGACGACACATAAGCAAACAGATGGACAAGAGGAGTTGCTGATGGTGCTGTAGGCTATAGGGGAAGAAGACACTGGTGGGGGCTGATGTAACCAGGGTGGTCAGGGAGATGTTATCTGAACAGCTGTTAGGTGAGCAAAGAAGATGAGAGTGTGAGCCAGGCAGGTACGTGAGCACCTCAGCTTCGAGGAGATGGAGCAGCAAGTGCAACGCCCAGAGGCAGGAACATGCCTGGGTGCTTGGGGCTAGTAAAGAGGGCTGTTGTGTGGTGGCAGTGGGTGGGGAGAAGTGGACATTCCTGGAGCATTTTGGCAGGTAGAGCCAGCAGGATTCCTACACCCTGGAGGCCACACACAGCCCACAAGCCAAGCCATCTGGAGGTACGGGCTGAAGGCCTGCGGGGTCTGTGAGGTTCCAGGTCTATTCTCATCTGGTGGCTCTCCCACCTGCCACCAGGGCTGAAAGGGGTCCCTATCTCTCTGTGATCTGTGGCTCCTGATCTCCTGGGGGGGAATGGTGCTCAGTCTGCTGGTGACTTGCTTCTATTCTTGTCCCTCTCTCTTTCTCCTCCCTCCTGAACTCTCCCGGTGCTCCTCAAGATAAAGGTACTTGGAGCGTGCATGTGTGGGTGCATGCATGTTCTCATGCCGCATGGACCTTATGCATGTGTATGTGTGCATGTGTGTGCACACTCATGTGGATGGCGGCATGGGCCTGTCTGGGGCTAGGGCTGTGGCTGGGGGGCTTTGTGTTGTAGGCTGCCGTGCAAGGGAGTCCAGGGAGCTGGGAGGGGGTAGCATGGGACCTGCAGCACAGTATGGGGAGAGGTCAAGTCAAAGTAGTGGGGGTCACCGGGGAGGCCCCAGGGCTCTGTAGGGAGCCCATCTCCAGTCACCCCTCACAGAGGAAGTTCTTGGGGTGGTCTGTGTGTGCAGAAACCTAGCGGTAGTCCCAGCCATGCTTCCTACCCCAGGCCTCCAGAACAGTGCCCAGCCCCCCAAGTTCCACATCTTCTGGGGTCCAGATCCTGGAAGCAGCACCCCTCTTGGAGTCCTTTGGTAATGCGAAAACTGTAAGGAACGACAACTCCAGCCGCTTTGGGAAGTTCATGGAGATCTTTCTGGAAGGGTGAGTGGGTAGTGGAAGGGGACCCTGGGAAGTCTTGGCCTTGCGCTACACCCCATACTCAACCACAGTCCCTCAGAGCCATCCCCAACCTGACCCCATGTGTGCTGACCTGTGTTCTCACCTCCAGGGGCATGATCTCTGGTGCCATAACTTCCCAGTACCTGCTTGAGAAATCCAGGATTGTGTTTCAGGTGGGCCAGTGTCTCCCCAGCCCTGTGTGTTGGGGTGGGAGGGGCTGGTATGGATATGCAGAGCTGGCACGTGGTAGGCTTGGTAAATGCTGAGTTTGTGAATAACCATGTCTGTGTGTGTACACATGTATGTGTGAGCATGTGACTTCCTCCCCCTACATACACCTCCTACCACCTTGGGCTCCTTGCTGTTTCTGAAGCAAACCAGGCATGTGCCTGCCTCAGTGCCTTTGCACCTGCTGTTCCTTCTTCCCCCTGCTACTCACATGGCCAAATCCCTCACCTCCTCCACATCTTCCCTGAAATGTCACTAGCTTTGCTCCGAGAAACATCCCTGACTACTACACCCCACCAGAACTCCCTGCCCTCTCCCATGCTTTAATTCTCTCTGAAGCACTTAGCGCCATCTGACACATTTTATATTGTAGGCAGTGACTCCACTAACAGACCGACTCGGTGCATTCTTGGTGTTCCTGTTGTAGGGGAAAAGCATCACAAAGTCTAGTAAAGCAAAAAGAAAGTTTTATTTGGCATATATTCAAAAGGGCAGAAGTGGGAAGTGGACAACCATGCTGCCATAGTCATGTCTGCCTGAGTCCAAGTAATATTACAGAATAGACAAGAATGGGAAAATGGACAAGCATGCTGCCACAGCCATGTCTGCCCGAGTCCAAAGAATATTACAGAATAGGCAAGAGTGAGAAAACAGACAAGCATTCTGCCACAGCCATGTCTGCCTGAGTCCAAAGACCATTACAGAATCATCAGTATATATTAACATTACAAATGGGCAAAACCAATTAAAGCTTCACCTTTTCAGATTGGCTAGAAACTGTGATCCTACATTTTGAATCGTCTTTTTTAACAATCATTGGTACAGGGTTCAGTAACGAGAGTCAGGAGGTTCTTCATTGGTCCAACAAATTTCTATTCACTAAATGCTAATAGAAAAAGATAAGGGTAGAAGGTCTTTTGTGTTCTGTTTGATTGGCTTTATGTGAAAGTTTCCCTAAAAGGTATTTTCCAAGATTATCTTAGCTGTTGAATTTATACCTCAGGGCCCAGCCGATGTGTCCCTGTGAATCCCTGTAAGCCCAGCCCCAGCTGGGTCACATTCTCTATGCTTAAGGAGAGGGAATAATAACTCCAATATTATTTCCTAAATCATTCCCTCCTTTTGATTAGAGATTGGAGGCAACACATTGATGATCAATACCTGGACTTAGTCGAGCTCCTAGATGGCAGCCATTGCAGGCTTTTTAAACTCACGGTGCCGGTTTTCCACTGGATACCATCTGGTTCTTCACCAGGATCTTAAGTAAGAGCAATGTTCTCATCAGTCACATTGCCAGAGTGAGCAGACTCAATGTATGTCAGCATTTTAGCCCAAGGCCTTCTTTGCCTTGTAGGTGTGTAAGACAATAGAGGATAAATTTTATTATGCTTAATACTGTCAGGATGTAGACTAAGAATATTACTATTCCTTGCAGTACTGATTTAGCCTGTGTACTTATTCGTGATGGTAACCAACCAAACAAATCTGGTGTTTGTAAGAATGTTACAATGTGTAACCAAGTAGCTTGCTCTCCTGTGTTACTTATCCAGATGTAACAAGAGATACTTGCTACAGCACAAACTACACTAATAAAAATATCTAAGGTTATTCTGTTATCTCATGTCAGCTTGGCTTAATGAGGTCAGACATCGCTGTTGTGCTTCCATCCCTCTTAGCATCTTTGCTATTTGTCCCATAGCAATTGACAAATTTCTTAAAAATTTTTCCACTTCAGATATACCGTAAGTAGGAATTAAAGCTACCAACCATATCCTGAGTGTTGGACCAATGGGTTTTCTTCTGACTTTCATTTTACAATGTGTAACAAATTAACATTACCTTTCCAATATTTACTAGCATCATTACTATGAATATCTAAAGATAATCCTAAAGTTTCCAAAGTGCATTGTCCATGCATTCGTCAGTAATTTAAACAAGCGATTTCCCATGTAAATTCACTATCAGTTGGAAAGGATCATCTAAATTAGTACAGTTGGATCTACCACACAGAAACATATATCCATAAGGAGTACACAAAGTTTGTCTAGAGGAAACAGAAAATAGAGAAAAATTTTACATGTGACAACAAAGTTTCCATTAGAGAATTCATGATTAGCAAGATAATACAGGATGGACTTCTCCTTTTGGAAGTCTTCAGTTAATCTCTTTAAAACATACTAAGTGTTCTCCCTGAGGGCAAGCTGTCCCTCCATGGTTTACCTATTAACAGTCATGGGTCACTTTCTTAGAAGCAGAAGTGGAAACCTAAGACAAAACGGAGTCTGAGCCATGAGGTCGATCTCCTCTGAGAACGTGGTTTGTTTAAGAGACATAATTTTCTGCATCGTAAGAGGGTGACAGTTTGATTACAAACATTAGACAGGTATTTCCTACGACATTGTCTTAAAGACTGATTAAATGAATTACTTATTTACCTTAAACCTAACTCTCAGTCTGATCTTTGAAGTTTCCTAAAACAGATTGAATTCTTCAAAAAATAGCACAATGCCCAAAGCAAAATTGTCTTACTAGTTTATCTGGACCATTGTTTGACTCAAAGTGTCTTCAGGAACCAGTTTTTTTCTCAAAGCTCGAGGTTCAAAAGGACACCCCAAAGGCAATGTCCTGTGTGGGTTGCCTCAACCTCCATGAAAACCAGAAATCTGGATTCCAGGAGAATTACATACAAATCTCTCATCATTCTTTCCTTTGGATCATGATCTTGCTATAGAATCTTTTATCAAAAATGCCCAATAAATGGTAATTGGGCATCATCTGGTTTTTAAGATCCAGGCACCATACAGCAAACTAGGAAGTAAAACAGAAACACTAATGATAATATTAGGCCACTTGTCTGAAATAACCAATGAAACCATGACCCTAAGGTCTCTGAACTAAGGAAACAAATCTCATAAGGTGTTTGTTTATGCGTAAGCAGCATCAGTAACTGCTTTTCATGTGCCTCAACAGCAACTATATTCTGCAAAACCTCAGATTGAGTATTAATATAAATACAGCAACATTTATCTATTAAGGCACAAAACTGTTTCTTGGGAGAACTAATAGGAAATCTAATGCTGTTCTATTTTGTAAAATCATAGCTCAAATTTCAGACACTTCTCTGGTTATTTACAACTTTGCTAAGTTTACCAAGTTACAATATCTAAACCCATTAGGTAGATAATTTAGGAGAAAGGAAAATAGTTTCTTATATCCAGAAATTAGGACCTCAAAACATCAGCAGCAGTCCCACATAAAACCCATAGTTTGCATTAGTTTACTCAGTCTTATTTAGTTAATTTCTGTTCCATGTGATTCTGGATCAGCTGCAGTCTGTGAACCTGTCAGCTTCTGCATAAGAGTTCTGGAAATCTTGATTGAGTCTAGTCACGGTCTTTTTCCAAAGTCAAATAAAGTTCATCTTTTTGTTGAGTTATTTTGGTCAAATGTTTTCAGCAAATCAGCAAATTAATTACTTATCTGCAGATGACAAAACTTAATATGGCCATGATTAATGCATAAACATAATATTCTTAATAGTAAAAGACCCGATAGAAATTAATTATAAGCAAATAAAATAAAATAAGTTACAAAGAAACTTCAGATAAAAAATATTTCTAAATGTAACTTTTAACTGTATTCAAAGAGCTTCAGATATAATGCATAATAATTTTGAGACAAAATACCATATAGTCAGGATATACCAAGAATATACCAAGATTATAAAATCTCTAAATACCTGAATAGTAATAAGAAAACTTCATAGGTAAATGATGTGACTTCCCTAATCAAACCATTGGCGCTGATAATGCTAGATTCAAAAAGAAAAAGTTGGGACCAAGTTAACAGCAAAGAAACAATATAGGTCACTCTGAAGCAATACTTAAGTTATTTAACCAAAGATCTTAAAGTATAAATCTTAGCTTTCCTAAAAGCCATGTGGCATACTATTCAGACTCAGGAATCTTATTGTAATGAGAGGCAAAACCTTTGTTTTCCAGGCAAATTACACAAAGAATAAATTAACCCTTTAACTCAGAAATTAAAGAAAATTTTGTTATTTTAAATGCAAGAAACCCAATTCTTTGTTTTATATACTACTTAACATTAAAACTCCTAAAAATATCATAAATTAAACCATTAAAATTTAGTCAGATAAAACTTTCCCTTATCAAATAAATTTCTTTTGCAATAAACCTCTTAAACATTGCCTTTGTTGCATATCCTTATAGTGCATCCCTTTAAATGACAAAGATGAACACACTCATTAGCAGACTTAAATGTATATATATGTCTATCCTTTCTCTTGTGGCATAAAAAGCCAAAGTATACAAGCTTAAATTATGACAAATATCTATTAACTGAATTTAACATCTGTAAGTTACCTAAAATGTCTTTGGAATTATTTTAAGCCTGTATATCATAAAATGTAGCTGTTGTTGAAAGAAAAGTCTATTTAAACATTCTAAGATTTCATTCAGCCTTTACTACTTATATTTTTCCCAATCTAATTTTAGCCCTTAAAGATTTTATCAAGTGGTTTTGGAAATCACAGAGTCTCTGCTCAGTTGACCAATTCATTGATATGGATATAACCTTAAATGTCTGGCTAGGAGTGGAAACATTTTTCCAGGCCACTTCAGGTGTGTATCATTGTGATTTCTATTGTTTGACTTCTTAGAGTTCCCCTATAATAGAACTTGTTTACAGCTCTATGATTAGGATCCACTCAATTTCTGGTAACTATAGCAGAGCAGCAATTTTTCTTATCTTTTGTCTCAAAAGAGTCTCCACCTAGCTGTAAAGGGTCTTTCAAAAGCTTCCCTGGAGCTATACGACCTTGGAGACTGGGGATTGGGGGCTGAGGAGGCCTGATGGTGCCCTGCCCTCACTCTCTTGACTCATGTAAGACATTTACATATGTTTAAATGGATGGAGACATTTTGTAAATGAATCCATCAATTCTTGGCTAGCAAGCCTGGGGCTGGGGGTGTCATCCCAATTCATTTATGAATGTTTAAATTGACCTAGGAATTTTGAAGGGCGAAAGATAACTAATTTCTTTTTTACTGTTCTGGAACTGCTACTTTTACTTTAAGACAAAACTATCCTTTTTCCTTAAATAAAACACATTTCATATAATATTTAGCTTAAGTTACTTAGGAAGGTTTCACTTTTAAGATTGACATAGTATAAAACATAAAGATCTTAGTGTACTTTTTAAATAGACCAATTTATATCAAAGTTTCTTTAAGTAGCTACTAAAAGTCTAAATCACAAGGCAGACACAAGACACAATTTTTTCTGGATGAAGAAAGAACTAAGGTTCTATGACTAGCCTTATAAAAAACACCAGTTCTTAGCCATAGCCACCAATCTAATACAAGACAAAATTAGACACAATGCTCTAGACCAGAAGCAAGCTCTCAGGACAGAAGGAGACAGAAAGACCACGTAAACTCACCAGATAATACCACACAAAACAAGGATATGGGGATCCTAGTTTCTTAAAGTGTATATAGCAATTTTTGGTAAGACCTACTCGATTCAATGGAAAAAACAGGTTCTGGATAAAACTTATTAACT
Organism: Dugong dugon; assembly: GCA_030035585.1. Taxonomy (NCBI): domain Eukaryota; kingdom Metazoa; phylum Chordata; class Mammalia; order Sirenia; family Dugongidae; genus Dugong; species Dugong dugon. The sequence goes on from CM057460.1 coordinate 204,195,486, forward strand.
TGCCAGAGCCTCAGATGGAGGGATATTAGACCTTTTGACAAAACCTGAGCATCAAGCAAAACTCCCCTAAAGGAAAGAAATGACAACACAAATGATGGCTCATTTTCCCAAAGTGGTCACTGAAATTCCAAATTACTTCTAGTATACTCAGTTTATAGTGTTTTTAAATATGAAACCCAAACCAGTGTCTCAGTAGTAGGGGGAAAATTCAGGCTCATTTATCAAAGATGTTAAGCAATAAAGTTCAAGCTTTTGATTTCCTTCTTTTTGAACTTAATTCATTCTGCTGGCTAGAGACCTAGTCTCTTATTTTAGACCTTAAATAGACTAGTTCTTCCAATTGGAAAGTACTTTAAAGTTACCAGTGATTTTAATTTTAACATTGTGGTTCTTTATTGAGAAACCATCATAAAACAGGTACGGAACTACCACTTCTCCCTTAAATTTAATAACACAAGTCAGGAGCTGCCATCTCCCCCTGAGAATTCGGCAAAACAGGCAAGAGCTGCCACCTCTCCCTGCAAATTTGGCAAAGCAGAGCACTATTTTCCAGGTTTTCTCTCAGCCATAAAAAGGCCAGAATTTTGCAGCTTATAGTGACTGAAAGCTTTTTGAAAATAGGATTACCTCTTTAATGTTTCAAACACCCGAATCCGGACCTAAACTGCAGTTCAGTTAAAGTTACTAAATGTCACTGTTAACCAAATGATCAAGCAAAAATCTAAGAAAGATTCTCCTTAATCAAACAACTGGTTTTTCAAACAAATATGCTGAACAAAACTTAAGAATATATGAGAAAGAGAACTAAAAAGAATAAGCAAAGGCTCGTTTTCCGAGAGCACTCACCCCGTTGGTGTTGAAAGGACATGGAGTGTCCAAAAGATAGGACCTCTGTTTGCTAGCTTCTGCTCCGCAGTCCAGGTCTCCTCGAGGTTGACTGGATCCGTAGCTTCAGAATCCTTGACGACTAAGCCATTAACTGTTGTAGGGGAAAAACTTCACAGTCTAGTAAAGCAAGTTTTATTCAGCATATATTCAAAAGGGCAAAAGTGGGAACCGGACAACCATGCTGCCGTAGCCATGTCTGCCTGAGTCCAAGAATATTACAGAATAGACAAGAATGGGAAAACAGACAAGCATGCTGCCACAGCCATGTCCACCTGAGTCCGCAGAATGTTACAGAATAGGCAAGAGTGAGAAAACGGACAACCATGCTGCCACAGCCATGTCTGCCCTAGTCCAAAGACCATTACAGAATCGTCAGTGTATATTAACATTACAAATGGGCAAAACCATTGAAAGTGTCACCTTTTCAGATTGGCTAGAAATTGTGATTCTACATTTTGAGTCGACTTTCTTAATCATTGGTACAGGTTTCAGTAAGGAGGAGGGTCTTCATTGTTCCAACAAATTTCTATTCACTAAATGCTAATAGAAAAAGATAAGAGTAGAAGGTCTTTTGTATTCTGTTTGACTGGCTTTATGTGAAAGTTTCCCTAAAAGATATTTTCCAAGATTATCTTAGCTGTTGTCTTTATACCTCAGGGCCCAGCAGATGTGTTCCTGTGAGTCCCTGTGAGCCCAGCTCCAGCTGGATCACATTCTCTGTACTTAAGGAGAGGGAATAATAACTCCAATATCATTTCCTAAATCAGTGTCTGTCTTGCTCTTCGCTGTGTCCAAGGGCCCAGGAAGCGCCCAGCCCGCCTGGCTGAGTGGCCCATGGGGAGGCTCTGTGTGTGCACACTTGGGCCTGTGAACACACATGTACACAGATGTGTGTGGCTGGTGCACATCAGAGACAGGCTAGCTTTCTCCTAGTTTTCCAAACAAAACCTGGTCCAGAGCCTGCTTTCCCCCACTTATTACTGGCACCCCTCCACTGTCTACCCCACCTCAGTCAGTGTCAGGCTGGGGAGGCCAACTTGCCACACGGGGTGCCCTGCCTCTTCAGTGGCCCGTTTTTTTTTTTTTTTTTTTTTTTTTTGTGTGTGTGTGTGTGTGTGTGTGTGTATGTGTGTGTGTGTGTGTGTGTGTGTGTGTGTGTGTGCGTGTGTGTGTGTGTGTATCTGGGCATGCGCAGGCCTGTAAGTGGGTCTGTATGTGTGTTCCCTCTCTGGGCCTGCCCACCCCCTGCAGGCCAAAAACGAGCGCAACTACCACATCTTCTATGAGCTGCTGGCTGGGCTGCCCACTCAGCTCCGCCAGACCTTCAGCCTGCAGGAGGCTGAGACCTACTACTACCTGAACCAGGTGGGCACACCTGAGGGCCCCATGGGGCCTGTGGGAGTGGTGGCATGCCAGTGAGGCCAGGGCTAGGCTTCCAGTGGGCACAGCCGTAATCTGCCCCAGGACCAGGATAAGGGATGCCCCACAGGCCTGGTCTTCCCACCCCCATCACCCCTTGGGCTGAGCGGGCAGCCAACTCATGCTGCCCTAATGGCCAGTGAAGGTGATGGAGGTTTAGGGAGGGAAAGTATGGATTTAAGCTTTCCATTGCAGCAAGGGAGGCAGAAGTCTTTGTGGTTCAAAGTGGAAGGCATAGGAGGTCTGCCTGACTGTTCAGTTCTCTGGAGCCTGGAGGGGAACTAGCCAGCCTAGACCTACTACACTTGCCCTCTCTGTGCCTCAGTCTCCTCATCTGTAAAATGGGGACAACATAGTGTCTATTTCACAGGGTTATAGTGAGGATTAGATGAAGAAATGCCTGTAAGCACTTAGCTCACGAACTGGCACATAGTAAATGCTCAATAAACGTTGGCTGCTGTTTTTTGTCATCATTACCATTGGACTGTGGCAAAGGTCAGAGTGTAATGACCCCTGCTGCATGTAGGCATTCCTCAGCCGTGCTCAGGGTCTCTTGGCACATAAGAATGGAATGCCCTTTTCATAAGGAGAGCTTGAGGGACTGGCTTGGGGTCACACCAGCGGTTGGGCAGAGCAGGGACCTGGAGGGCTTCAGGCTCCCACTCAGGGCCCCTGACCCCTGGCCCTTGCCCTCAACCAGGGTGGGAACTGTGAGATCCAGGGGAAGAGTGATGTGGATGATTTCCGGCGGCTCCTGGCCGCCATGGAGGTCCTTGGCTTCAGTGGCGAGGACCAGGACAGCATCTTCCGCATCTTGGCCTCCATCCTGCACCTGGGCAATGTCTACTTTGAGAAGTACGAGGTGAGAAAAGGCCATAGCCTGCATGGCTCCCCAGCATCTTGGGACAAATGCCATCTTCTCAGAGGCTTAGCTGCCACCTATCTCTCCCTTTCAGGCTACACTATGCTCATACCATTTGTCCTTTTTTTGCTTGTTTTTTCTTTGGTGTTGTTTGTCCTTTTCTTATTGCTGTATAATAGCTCTTCACATACGTTAAGGAAATCAGCCCTTTGTCTCTGATATAAATTGTATATATATTTTGCAGCTTGTCATTTGTATCTTTATCTTCTTTACAGTGTTGTTTTGTTTTGCCATGCAGATTTAAAAAAATTTTTAAGCAGTTCATTTATCAGTCTTTTCTTGTATAAAATTTGGACTTTGCATCATTTTTAGAGAGGCCTGCCTCATTTTGAAATTATAACAGCCTTCTCCCATAGTTTTTTCAAAATATTTTATGGTTTTGTCTTTACATTTAAATCTTCCATTCATTAAGCATTTATCCTAGAGTAAGGTGTGAGGTGGAGATCCAGTCTTTTAAAATATGTTTTATTTATGTCTTTTTATTGAGGTGAATTCATATAACATAAAATTAAGGATTTTAAAGTGAACAGTTCAGTGGCATTTAGTACATTCACAATGTCGTGCAGTCACTACCTCTGTCTAGTTCCAAAACACTTCATTACCCCAAAAGGAAATCCCATATCTATTAAGCAGTTACTCCCCATTCCCCGCACTCCAAGACCCTAGCAGCCATCAGTTTGCTTTCTGTTTCTATGCATTTGCCTATTCTGGATATTTCATACAAATTGAGTCATACAATATTTGTCCCTTTGTATCTGGCTTCTTTCACTTAGCCTAATGTTTTCAGGATTCATCCAAGTTGCAGCATGTATCAAGATGTCATTTCTCTTTATGGCTGAGTAATATTCCACTGTATGTATATAGCACATTTTGTTTATCCATTCATCTGTTGATGGACATTTGGGTTGTTTCTACCTTTTGGCTATTATGAATAATGCTATGAACATTCATGTACATGTTTTTGGTGTGGACACAAGTTTTTATCTCTCTTGGGAGAATTCCTCAGAGTGGAATTGCTGGGTCATTTGGTTATTCTATGTTTGACTTTTTGAGGAACCACCAAACTGTTTTCCACAACAGCTGTACCATTTTACATTCCTACCAACATTGTACGAAGATTCTAGTTTCTCTTCATCAACACTTGTTATTTTTCTTTTGTTTTTTATTCTGCTTTTGTTGTTTGGTGCCGTCGAGTTGATTTTGACTCATAGCAACCCTATGTACAACAAAACGAAACACTGTCCAGTCCTGTGTCATCCTCACAGTCATTGCTATGTTTGAGCTCATTGTTGCAGCCACTGTGTCAATCTATCTTGTTGAGGGTCTTCCTCTTTTTTCACTGACCTTCTACCTTACCAGGCATGATGTCCTTCTTCAGGGATTGGTCCCTCCTGATAACATGTCAACACCATAAATCAGTTCTTTGGGCTTCCTTATTCATTGTCCAGCTTTCCCGTGCTATGAGGCAACTGAAAATATCCTGGCTTGGATCAGGCACACCTTAGTCCTCAAGGTGACATCTTTGCTTTTCAACACTTTAAAAAGGTCTTTTGCAGCAGATTTGCCCAATACAATGCATCTTTTGATTTCTTGAATGCTGCTTCCATGGGTGTTGATTGTGGATCCAAGTAAAATGAAATCCTTGACAACTTCAGTCTTCTCTCCATTTATCATGATGTTGCTTATTTGTTCCATTGTGAGGATTTTTGTTTTCTCAGTTGAGGTATAATCCATACTGAAGGCTGTAATCCTTGATTTTCACCAGTAACTGCTTCAAGTCTTCTTCACTTCAGCAAGCAAGGTTGTATCATCTGCATATCACAGGTTGTTAACGAGTCTTCCTCCAATCCTTATGCCACGTTCTTCTTAATGTAGTCTAGCTTCTCAGATTATTTTCTCAAAATACAGATTGAATAAGTATGGTGAAAGGGTACAACCCTGACGCACACCTTTCCTGATTTTGAATGACACAGTATCCCCTTGTTCTGCCCCAGCTATTAAGTGTTCGGGAGTTCCTGTTCTTCACAATGTTATCCATAATTTGTTATGATCCACATAGTCAAATGTCTTTGCGTAGTCAATAAACACAGGTAAACATCTTTCTGGTATTCTTTGCTTTCAGCCAAGTTCTATCTGACATTAGCGGTGATATCTCTCATTCCATGTCCCTTCTGAATCCAGCCTGAATTTCGGGCAGTTCCCTGTCAATGTACTGCTGTAACCGTTTTTGAATTATCTTCAGCAAAATTTTACTTGTGTGTGATATCAATGATATTGTTAGATAATTTCCGCACTCCATTGGCTCACTTTTCTTTGGAATGGGCACAAATATGGATTTCTTAAAAGAGAACCTACAGACTGGGAAAAAAAATTTTTGGCTATGACATATCCGACAAGGGTGTAATCTCTAAAATCTACAAGATAGTGCAATACCTCAACAACAAAAAGAGAAACAATCCAATTAAAAAATGGGCAAAGGAAATGAACAGACACTTCACCAAAGAAGATATTCAGGCAGCTAACAGACATATGAGGAAATGCTCGTGATCACTAGCCATTAGAGAAATGCAAATCAAAACTACATTGAGATACCGTCTCACCCAGACAATAGTGGCACTAATTTAAAAAAAAAAAAAAAAAAAGTTTGGCGAGGTTGTGGGGAGATTGAAACTCTTATGCACTGCTGGTGGAAAACTATATGGAGCTTCCTTTAAAAGCTAGAAATAGAAATACCATAAGACCCAGCAGTGCCTAGGAATATACCCTAGAGATATAAAAGTATCACACACGAATAGACATGTGCACAGCCATGTTCATTGCAGCAGTATTCACAATAGCAAAAAGATGGAAACAACCCAAATGCCCATTAACAGAAGAATAGATAAACAGATTATGGTACATACACACAATGGAAAACTATGCAACGATAAAGAACAATGATGAATCTGGGAAGCACCTCACAACATGGATGAATCTGGAGGGCATATGCTGACCGAAATAAGTCAGTCACAAAAGGACAAATATTGTATAAGACCACTATTATAAGAACTCAGGAAAAGGTCTACATGCAGAAAAAAGCATTCTTTGATGGTTACAAGGGTGAGAAAGGGAGGGGGAGGGGAAATCACTAACCGGATAGTAGACAAGTGTCAACTTCAGTGAGGGGAAGGACAACACACAGTATAAGGGAAGTCAGCACAACTGGACCAAAGCAAGAGCATAGAAGTTCCTAGACACATCCAAACACTTTGAGTGACCAAGTAGCTGGGGCTGGGGCCTGGGAACCACAGTCTTGGGGGACATCTAGGTCAATTGGCATAACATAGTTCCTAAAGAAAATGTTGTTCATCCCACTTTGGTGAGTAGCGTCTGGGGTCTTAAAAGCTTGTGAGCGGTCATCTAAGATACATCCCATCCCATCAGGAGCAAAGGAGAATGAAGAGAACCAAAGACGAAAGGACAATATTAGCCCAAAGGACCAAAGGACCACATGAACCAGAATCTCCACCAGCCTGAGACCAGACGAACTAGATGGTACCCAGCAACCAACAATGACCACTCTGACAGGGATCACAACAGAGTCCCGGATAGAATGGGATAAAAATGTAGAACAGAATTCAAATTCACAAAAAAAGGTCAGACTTACTGGTTTGACAGAGACTGGAGGACCCCCGAAACTATGGCCCCTGGACACTCTCCTAACCCAGAACTGAAACCATTCCTGAAGCCCACTTCTCAGACAGAGATTAGACAGGCCTATAAAAGAAAAAATAACACATGTGAGGAATGTGCTTCAATCAAATATATGAGACCAAATGGGCAACTCCAGTCCAAAAGCTGGAGGACAAGGCAAGAAGGGACAGTGTTATGGATTGAATTGTGTCCCCCAGAAATGTTTGTTAAGTTGGCTAGGCCATGATTCCCAGTATTGTGTGGTTGTCCACCATTTTGTGATCTGATGTGATTATCCTATGTGTTGTAAATTCTAACCTCTATTATGTTAATGCCCCCACGTGTCTGTCAGTTTATCGTACTGTCGGGGCTTTCGTGTTGCTGTGATGCTGGAAGCTATGCCACCAGTATTTAATACCAACAGGGTCACACATGGTGGACAGGTTTCAGTTGAGCTTCCAGACTAAGACAGACTAGGAAAAGAACCTGGCAGTCTACTTCTGAAAAGAATTAGCCAGTGAAAACCTTATGAATAGCAGCAGAACATTGTCTGATGTAGTGCCAGAAGATAAGCCCCTTAGGATGGAAGGCACTCAAAAGACAACTGGGGAAGGGCTACCTTCTCAAAGTAGAGTCGACCATAATGACGTGGTTGGAGTCAAGCTTTTGGGACCTTCATTTACTGATGTGGCACAACTCCAAATGAGAAGAAACAGCTGAAAACATCCATTAATAATCGGAACATGGACTGTATGAAGTATGAATCTAGGAAAATTGGAAATCGTCAAAAATGAAATGGAATGCATAAACATTGGTATCCTAGGCATTATTGAGCTGAAAGGGACTGGTATTGGCCGTATGATTGTCCGATTCAAATTGGCCATTTGAATCAGACAATCATATGGCCTACTATGCCGGGAATGACAACTTGAAGAAGAATGGCATTCATCATCAAAAAGAACGTTTCAAGATCTATCCTGAAGTACAGTGCTGTCAGTGATAGGATAATATATCCATATGCCTGTAAGGAAGACCAGTTAATATGACTATTATTCAAGTTTACGCACCAACCACTAAGCCCAAAGATGAAGCAATTGAAGATTTTTACCAACTTCTGCAGTCTGAAATTGATCAAACGTGCAATCAGGATGCACTGATAATTACTGGTGATTGGAATGTGAAAGTTGGAAATGAAGAAGGATAAGTAGTTGGAAAATATGGCCTTGGTGATTGTCTTAGTCATCTAGTGCTGCCATAACAGAGACACCACAAGTGGATGACTTTAACAAAGAGAAATTTATTCTCTCATAGTCCAGTAGGGTACAAGTCCAAAATTCAGGGTGCAAGTTCCAGGGGAAGGCTTTCTCTTCTCTGTTGGCTCTGGAGGAAGGTCCTTGTCATCAGTCTTCCCTTGTTCTGGGAGCATCTCAGTGCAGGAACCTCAGGTCCAAAGGATGGGCTCTGCTCCCAGCACTGCTTTCTTGGTGGTGTGAGGTCCCCATGTGTCTCTGCTCGCTTCTGTCTTTTATATCTCAAAAGAGATTGGCTTAAGACACTATCCAATTTTGTAAACTTCATCGGTATAACTGCTGCTAATCCATCTTATAACATCATAGTGATAGAGTTTACAACACATAAGGAAATCACATCAGATTATGAAATGGTACACAATCGTACAATACTGGGAATCATGACCCAGCCAAGTTGACAGATATTTTTTGGGGACACAATTCAATCCATGACAGTGATAGAAATGATGCCGGAGATCGCATGACAGAATTCTGCAAGACCAACAACTTCTTCATTGCGAATACCTTTTTTCACCACCATAAACAGCGACTATACATGTTGACCTCACCAGATGGAATACACAGGAATCAAATTGACTACATCTGTGGAAAGAGATGATGGAAAAGCTGAATATCATCAGTCAGAACAAACCAGGGGCCAACTGCAGAACAGACCATCAGTTGCTCATATTCAAGTTGAAGTTGAAGAAAATTAGAACAAGTCCACAAGAGCCAAAGTATGACCTTAAGTATACCCCACCTGAATTTAGAGACAATCTCAAGAATAGATTTGATGTGTTGAACACTGGTGACCGAAGAACAGATGAGTTGTGGAATGACATCAAGGATATCATACATGAAGAAAGCAAGAGGTCATTAAAAAGACAGGAAAGAAAGAAAAGACCAAAATGGATGTCAGAAGAGACTCTGAAACTTCCTCTTGAATGTTGAGTAGCTAAAACAAACAGAAGAAATGATGAAGTAAAAGAGCTGAACAGATTTCAAAGGGTGGCTCAAGAAGACAAAGTAAAGTAATATAATGACATGTGCAAAGACCTGGAGTTAGAAAACCAAAAGCGAAGAACACACTCAGCATTTCTCAAGCTGAAAGAACTGAAGAAAAAATTCAAGCCTTGAGTTGCAATATTGAAGGATTCTACGGAGAAAATATTGAACAACGCAGGAAGCATCAAAAGAAGATGGGTCACTATACCAAAAAGAATTGGTCAACGTTCAACCATTACAGGAGGTAGCATATGATCAAGAACCGACGGTACTGAAGGAGAACACTGAACGCCTTGGTGAAAAGCAAGGCTCCAGGAATTGACGGAATATCAACTGAGATGTTTCAACAGATGCAGCGCTGGAAGTGCTCACTCATCTATGCCAAGAAATTTGGAAGACAGCTACCTGGCCAACCGACTGGAAGAGATCCATGTTTATGCCTATTCCAAAGAAAGGTGATCCAACTGAATGCAGAAATTATCAAACAATATTATTAATATCACATGCAAGTAAAATTTTGCTGAAGATCATTCAAAAGCGGTTGCCGCAGTACATCAACAGGCAATTGTAAGAAATTCAAGCTAGATTCAGAAGAGGACGTGGAACCAGGGATATCACTGCTGATGTCAGATGGATCCTGGCTGAAAACAGAATATCAGAAAGATCTTTACCTGTGTTTTATTGACTGTGTGGATCATAACAAATTATGGATAACCTTGCAAAGAATGGGAATTCCAGAACATTTCATTGTGCTCATGAGGAACCTGTACATAGATCAAGAGGCAGTTGTTTGAACAGAACAAGGGGATACTGTGTGGTTTAAAGTCAAGAAAGGTGTGTGTCGGGGTTGTATCCCTTCACTATACCTATTCAGTCTGTATGCTGGGCAAATAATTGGAGAAGCTGGACTACATGAAGAAGAATGTGGCATCAGAATTGGAGGAAGACTCACTAACAACCTGTGATATGCAGGTGACACAATCTTGTTTGCTAAAAGTGAAGAGGACTTGAAGCACTTACTGATGAAGATAAAAGACTACAGCCCTCAGTATGGATTATACCTCAACATAAAGAAAACAAAAATCCTCACAGCTGGACCAATAAGCAACATCATGAGAAACAGAGAAAAGATTGAAGTTGTCAGGGATTTCATTTTACTTGGATCCACAATCCACACCCATGGAAGCAGCACTCAAGAAATCAAAAGACGCATTGCATTGGGCAAATCTGCTGCAAATGATCTCTTTAAAGTGTTAAAAAGCAAAGATGTCTCCTTGAAGACTAAGGTGTGCCTGACCCAAAGCCATGGTGTTTTCAGTTGCCTTACATGCATGTGAAAGCTGGACAATGAATAAGGAAGACCGAAGAAGAACTGACGCCTTTGAATTGTGGTGTTGGTGAAGAATGTTGAATATATCATTGTCTGCCAAAAGTACGAATAAATCTGTCTTGGAAGAAGTACAGCCAGAATGCTTCTTAGAAGCAAGGATGGCGAAATTAAATTTCACATACTTTGGACGTGTTATCAGGAGGGATCAGTCCCTGGAGAAGGACATCATGCTTGGTAAAGCAGAGGGTCAGTGAAAAAGAGGAAGACCCTCAACGAGATGGATTGACACAGTGGCTGCAACAATGCACTCAAGCATAACAACGATTGTGAGCATGGTGCAGGACTGGGCAGTGTTTTGTTCTGCCATATGTAGGGTCACTGTGAGCTGGAACCGACTTGACGGCACCTAACAACAGCAACATGATGTTAATAAGGCAGGATTAGAGGCAGTTATGTTAATGAGGCAGGTGTCAGTCTACAGGATTAGTTTGTAGCTTGAGTCAACCTCTTTTGAGATACGAAAGAGAGAATCCAGCAGACAGCATATTACCAAGAATGAAAAACCATGAGGGGAGCACATCCTTTGGACCTGGGGTCCCTGCTCTGAGAAGCTCCTAGACCAGGGGAAAATTGATGTCAAGGACCTTCCCCCAGAGCCGACAGAGAGAGGAGGCCTTCCCCTGGTGCTGGCTCCCTGAATTTGGACTTCTAGCCTCCTAGACTGTGAGAGAATAAATTTTTCTTTGCTAAAGCCATCCACTTGTGGTATTTCTGTTATAGCAACACTAGAAAATGAAGACAGAATTTGGTACTGACAGTAGGGTGCTGCTCTAACAGATACCTACGATGTGGAAGCAATTTTGGTATTGAGTAATGAGTAGTGCCTGGAAGAGTTTTAAACTGCATAATAGTAAAAGCCTAGATGCCTTGAAGAGACTGTTGGTGAAATTACGGACATCCAAGACAAGTTTGGTGAGAACTCAGAAGAAAGTGAGGAGAACTGTAACACCAGAGACAGTGTAGATGGCAAGAAGCAGCAATAGAGAAACAACAGCAGCAGAACCAGGAGGACAGCGGGAGACAGCGCGGGAGCTGACCCACGGAGCAAGAGAGCTGAGTGCCTTTGGGCAGGAGGCTTCCTGGCAGAGTGGGGTACCTCCAGGCACTTATCAGTAGAGCTAAAGAGCTTTGGAACACTTGCCCAACCAGGGCAGATGCCAGGCTGGCCCAAGGGTCTGAGGGGCTGAGAGGCCAAGAAACCAGGAAGCAGAAGCTGAAGAGACAAGGAACACAGGAAGCAGAGCTGCCTCAGTCTCAAAGCATAGGACCACAACCTCTGGGGTCTCAGAGGGTGGAGCCGTGGCCTCTGGGGTTTCAAAGGGTGGGGCCACAGCCTTCTAGGTTTCAAAGTCAGATCTTCACCAGCTCAGTTCTGGAGCGTGGGGCTGCCATTCATAAGTGCCAGCGGGGTGGGGCCAGACCCACTGTTCAAAGCTGAGGGGGTGGGGCTGCCATACCCAAGGGGCAGAAGAACAGGCCTGCTGCAGCCAAGGAGGTAGGGTTGACACTCTGATGAACTAGGAGAATGGGGACTCCCAAAGCTGAGGGAGCAGAGTTTCTGATCCACTGGGTCTGGAAGGCAGAGCTGAAGCCCAGGGCTGAGGGGCCTCCACTCAGAATCCGGAGAGTGTAGCTGACACCCAGTGTCTGGAGGGCAGGGTCATTGCCTAAATGGTCTCAGAGAACAGAGGATTATTTTCAAGCCTTGAGAGCTAATGTGTTTTCCTGACTGGCTTGGTGCCTATTATCCCTTCTTATCCTCCAGTTTCTCCCATTTGTAATGGAAATGTCTACCTTGTGCCAGTCCCACCAGCAGTGGTACCAGGGAATGGGGGAGGAAGGGAATAGGGAACAATTACTTAATGGGTACAGGGTGTTTTTCAGGTGTGATGAAAAAATTTTGAAACTAGATAGAGGTAATGCTTGGACAACATTGTAAAAGCACTTAATGCCACTGAATTGTATACTTTAAAATGGTGAATTGTATGTTATATGACTTTTACCTCAATTTTAAACACACACACACATTTCTGCTGTGTTTTCCATAGACGGATGCACAGGAGGTGGCCTCCGTGGTGAGCAAGCGGGAGATCCAGGCTGTGGCGGAGCTGCTACAGATCTCCCCAGAAGGCCTGCAGAAGGCCATCACCTTCAAAGTGACAGTGAGTGTGTGGGTACCTGAGCTGCTAAGAGAGCTTTCTGTGGGCCCCCTCTTCCACCCGCCCATCTTTCTGTCCCTTCCCCTTTGTCTGGGTTGGCCCCTCTTGCAGGCCATTGAGGAGGCCCTGAGGGGGTGACCTCAGACCCCAAAAGTTCTCATATCTCCCAGCGTTTGCATTGGCTGTTCCCTCTGCCTGGAATGCTCTTCCCCCTCACAGCTGCTCACCTGTCTAGACCCAGCTCAGTCATCCCCTCCTCCAGGAAGCCTCCTCTGGCTTCTGCCTGAATCCCACAAGCCCTGGGCCCTCCTCCCTTCTCAGGGCTGACCTCATTGTGCTGCCATGTCTGTTTATGCGTCTGTTCCCCTCAGCCAGCACCCGCCACCCCCACCAGTGCAGCTGGGCAGAAGGGGGAGGAGGGCATCCCCATCTGTGCTGCCTCTGACCTGCCTTACCTGTGCCTCCTCCACCCTCTGGGGGCTTTCTGAAGGCTGTGGCTGGTCTGCCTTCAGCTCAGGGACCGTTTCCTTCCCCAGGAGACAATGCGAGAGAAGATCTTCACACCTCTGACGGTGGAGAGTGCTGTAGATGCCAGGTGAGGCCACCCTTGCCCTGCCGGACCCCCAGGCCCTCACCCCCCACTGTGCCCTGCCCACAAAGCACCCTCTCTGCTCCAGGGATGCCATCGCCAAGGTCTTGTATTCACTGCTGTTTGGGTGGCTCATCGCCAGGGTGAACACACTGGTGTCCCCACGGCAGGACACAATGTCCATCGCCATCCTGGACATCTATGGCTTTGAGGTAGGGGCCATGCAGGGGAAGGGGTGGGGCCGGGGCTGTACTAGTTGAGGCCACATCATCCTCAGCGTTGCTGGCTGCCTCTTCCCAATCCTACTTCTCTGCATCTACACCACACATCTTCATCCCTTCCTGGGTATCTCCCTCACCCACAAGCCCAGCCCTTGGGAGGGTGGGGAACAGCTGTGACACAGGCAGCCTAGCACTGGGGGAGCCCTAGGGGAGGGGTCAGGAAGCCTTCCTGGAAGAGAAGGAGATACCCCTGAGCTAATGCCTGAAGAACCAGTGACAACATTCTTGGTGGAGGGAACAGGCCAAGGCCTGGAGGTGTGCTGGGCAGGTGTCTGGGAGTTGGAAATCAGCAGTGACTGCTGGGTTGAGTGCACATGGAGACTGGCAGGACACAAGGCGAGGTGATCATAGAAGTGAGAGCTAACACTTGCGTGGCAACTGCTATGTGACAGGTACTGTTCTATGTACTTCACGCTTATTAATTCACATAATCCTTACAATAACTGTATGAGATGCGTGCTATCATTATCCCCATTTTACAGATGGGAAAACTGAGGCACAGAGAGGTGCCCAAGGTCACACAGCTAGAAAATGAGAGAGCCAGGACTTGAAACTGGGCAGAAGGCTTCAGGGTTATGTCTTTAACCACTGTCTGTGCTGCCTCTTGTCAGGAGCTTGGATGTCCAGTGCTAACCAGTGTGCAAGGGAGCTGTGGAGGGTTCTGAGCAGTGGGTCTGTGGTCAGGCAGGGAGGCTCTGGGCTTGGGCTGGTGGAGGTGGACAGAGCCCAGGACTCTCACTTCCCACCTGGCAGGACCTGAGCTTCAACAGCTTTGAGCAGCTGTGCATCAACTATGCAAACGAGAACCTTCAGTACCTTTTCAACAAGATTGTCTTCCAGGAGGAGCAGGTGTGCAGGCCCCCATTAACACTCGTATCCCCATCCTGACTGGCCAGGTCACAGCCCAGGTACCTCCCTGGAGGCAGACCAGGATGTACTGGTTCTCTCAGGCTAACCAGAGGCTGTCAGCAGACAAATGGGGGAGGCATTTTAGGCTGTGGGACCAGCCCATGTGAAGGCTGTGTCCTAGATGGGTGTTGGGTGCTAGGCCCAGAGGATAGCCACCTTGGGGGTCCTTCTCACCTTCTGCAGGTCTGTCCCAGGTGGAGGGAGCAGCAGGGCCCTGAGATGATTCATGTTTTCCTGCTAGTGAGTGAGCTTCGTATTCTAGGAGGCATGCAAGCATAGGTGGCCTGGCCAGGCCCCTCCAGATGGATTCAGCCCCTGAGTATCTAGCTAGGTGAGGGGGTGCTGGGCAGGGCAAGGTGGCTGAGCCCCTGCTGCCTGCTGCCTGCAGGAGGAGTATGTCCGTGAGCAGATTGACTGGCAGGAGATCACCTTTGTTGACAACCAGCCCTGCATCAACCTCATCTCGCTGAAGCCGTATGGCATCCTACGCATCCTTGACGACCAGTGTTGTTTTCCCCAGGTGAGCCTCGTCAGATCACTGACATCACTGAGCCTCCATGGCCTAATTAGCCACTGAGTCCTTCATTCCTCTCTGCTTTGACCTGGGGGCGGGTGCCCTGGACACCCAACCTGCCATTCACAACCTGGGGGAACTGAGGCTGGGTAGGGAGCTCTGGGGGTCCAGAGGAGGGGCTGCACCAACCTGGGAAGTCAAAGAAGGCTTTCTGGAGAAGGTGACCTTGGGGTCGGGCTTCAGATCCTGATTGGAAAGCATGAAGTACACAACGGTGGGATGGATGCTCTGGGCAGTGGGACTAGAGAGGGCAATGGCAGCTGAACTGGGGCGGGAGGCTGTTGGGAGCTGAGTCATCAATGCCTATCTGCAGGGATCCACTTAGGCCTGAGGCTCACTTGCTCCTACCCTCAGCACAATGGGCAGCCTCAGGAAGCTATGAGTTGCTCCTCCCTGATACCTTTTGGGGAACTTGCCACCAGCCAGGAACAAGGCATTTCCCCTGAGTGCCCAGGCCTCCTGCCTACCCACTGACCCCTGCCTACCCTAGGCCACAGATCACACATTCCTGCAGAAGTGCAACTACCACCATGGCACCAACCCACTCTATTCCAAACCCAAGATGCCACTGCCTGAGTTCACCATCAAGCACTACGCAGGCAAAGTTACCTACCAGGTGAGACCCCAGAGACAGCTGGCTTGGCCTCCCAGCACCTCATTGCCCCATCTTTTGGGGACATAGAAGTATGACAAGGGCGTTAGATACTAAGACTTGGATTCCAGTACGAGCCCTGCCACTCCCTGGTGGTGTGACTTTGAGCAAATCACTTAACCAGTCTGAGCTTCCGTTTCCTCATCTGGAAAATGGGAATAATAGTGCCCTTTTAATAGAAGCCTGTGGTGGATTTGATAAAGAGTACTTATTCTATAAGGTTGCTATGAGTTGGAATTGACTTGATGGCAATGGGTTTGTTTTCTTTATTCTCAGTAGTAGTATCACTGAAGCCACCCTCATCCCTATTATCTGAGGTAGATTCCTGCCCTGGAGGTATCTGGGGCCAGGATTCTAGGCCTCTGTCCCCATCTGGGCCTCATTTTCTTCATCTGTAGAATGGGCACAGGGCAGTGTCCTTCACTGAGGATGGAGGCCAACACAGACTAGTCATGTGAAGCCCTGGCTAATGCACACCAGAAGTGGGGAGGATGGTGGAGAGGGTCTAGTCCCTCCTGGGACAGACAGGGAGACAGAGGCCTGAAGGAGGCCTCCCCCCATCCCATGAACCTCCAACCCACCAGAGGAAGGGAGGGAGGGAGGAAGCCGTTGATACAGACTGGAGTGGAGGTATACCTCTACCATGCCCCCTCAGGGTGCTTGAGCTGGAGGATTATGGCCTGAGCTCCCTGCGGTTCTCCCTTTTTTAGGTGCAGAAGTTCCTGGATAAGAACCACGACCAAGTGCGTCAGGAGGTGCTGGACCTGTTTGTAAGGAGTCAGACGCGGGTGAGTCCCCCAGCCCACAGTCAGGTCCCTCCCCTAGATCCTACTGCCTGGGTGCTATCCTGGCCTGGCTCTGCCTAGCTTGGCTTCCCCAAACCTGGCTCCACCCCTGCCCAGCACGGGCAAGTGGGAAGGTACTCTAGCCATGGCCCACTCCAATCCTGTACCACCCCCCAACCCCACACCTGACAGCTTTGGCTCTCCCCTGTGCATCCCCCTTTTCCAGCCCCACCCCCTGACTAGCCCTGTCCATGGTGGGCCCTGCCTCACTGCTACAGCCCTACCCTCCACTTCCCAGCCCCACCACAGGCCAGCAGATGATGCTATGACAGAGCACAGACATGACTGGAATACCAACCCCTGCACTCCCTGGCATGTGCCCTGAGGAGGGTCCTTCAGTGTCTGGGCCTCCGCTTGTCCCTCTGTCAAATGTGCATCTGTCCATGACCATGCGCATAACAGGCCCACCTCAGGGCCAGGCATTTACTTAGTACGCAGTGTGTGCTCCCTAACTAAAGAAGAATAGCTGCTGCAGCTCAGCCATGGGGCGAGCCCTTGAAAGGTGCTAAGCATCCTGTCTTGAGAGGTGTGCAAGCCAGGAAGACAGAGGCCTCACAGATGGGGGTGCAGTGGGTCAACTTTTGGATCCCTCTGGTCTGGGAGTTCCTTTTTTGACTGCTTTTCTCTCTTTCCCTCTTCATTTCTCCCTTTGCTTCTGTCTCTGTCTTCTGGGTTCGCATCCTGTGCCTGTTCCTCCATCTCTTGATGCCTTGACCCCCACCCCCACCCAGGTAGTGGTACACCTCTTCACCAGCTATGCCCCGCAGGCTTCCCCTCAGCGCCTGGGCAAAAGCAGCTCTGTCACCCGGCTCTACAAAGCACACACGGTGGCCGCCAAATTCCAGCAGTCGCTCCTGGATATGGTAGAGAAGATGGAGAGGTGGGTGTGCCAGTGGGCAGTGCATCTCCCCTCTAACTCAGTGCACGACCCTCATCGGGGGGATCCTTCCTTCTGGGGTCTCACACTGCCCACCTCCTGCCCCTGCGCAGGTGTAGCCCCTTGTTTGTGCGCTGCCTGAAACCCAACCACAAGAAGGTGAGCAATGGCTGAGGTCTCTCAGAGAACCAGAGCCCCCTCCCCATGCTGGGTGACCTTGGACAAGGGGCATTGCCTCTCTGGACCTCCTGTCCAGCCCACCATGGGGGTTATTCCCCCTGGTCATGCATCCCCACAGGAGCCGGGTCTTTTTGAGCCAGAGGTCGTAATGACACAGCTGCGCTACTCAGGGGTGCTGGAGACTGTGCGCATCAGAAAGGAGGGCTTCCCTGTGCGGTTGCCCTTCCAGGTGTTCATCGACAGGTACCTCAATGAGGGGTTCCTAGGCTCCACAGACTCCTTCCCAGCCCCTATACTCCAGGACCACAACCCAAGGCAGAACAGGGATTGCCACACGCAGTTGCTCAGACTGTGCGCTGCATGAGACCAACACATGCTAAGCTGTCACGTGGTCAATACCGTTACTGTTTTGTATTTTTTCATATTTTAATTGTATTTTTGTTGACTTCAAAGGATGGTTTTGATAGTTAGGATGTCACGTTGCCAGCAGATGGCAGTAAAGTGTCTTGTTCTACTGAAACATATGACAATTCTCTATACCCAGAAGAGTCTTGAGGACAGTGTCTTTTTCTGATTAGAAGGCACTATCGGTGGGGCTACCCCAGGGCCAGGCCTCCCAGAGATGGGGCTGGGGGCGGTGACCCTGTGGTCTTCCAGAAAGATAGGGTAGGTCCTATGGTCCCGTAGCCCCCAGCTGATTTGGTCCCTGCAGATACCGCTGTCTAGTGGCCCTCAGGCACAACCTGCCAGCCACTGGGGACATGTGTGTGTCGCTGCTGAGCCGCCTGTGCACTGTCGTGCCAAACATGTACCGCATTGGAGTCAGCAAGGTGAGTCCCGCCCCCACTTGACCCCAGAGATACCCAAGTAAAGCCTCCCATCCTAGAGGCAGTCCACATGAGCCTGGTAGATGGCACGCGGACTCCCATCTCCAGACCTTTGTGCAGGCAGCTCCTACTGCCTGGTTCAGCATCACCCATTCTTTCACCTGTCCAAATCCAGCCTATCCTGCAGCCTGCTCCTGGAGACTGCCCTATTTGTTCTATCTCTATGCACTTAAAGGGAAGGAGGCCCCCCACCCCCCACCCCTGATCCAGCCACCTGGCCCTTACCTCCCTCAGTGCCCACCTCCTGTCCCCAGCTGTTCCTGAAGGAACATCTGTACCAGCTGCTGGAGAGCATGCGGGAGCGGGTCCTGCACGTGGCAGCTGTCACACTGCAGCGCTGCCTCCGTGGCTTCCTTATCCAGCGGCAATTCCGCTCATTGCGCCACAAGATCATCCTGCTGCAGAGCCGGGCCCGTGGCTACCTGGCCAGGTGGGGCCCATAGATGGTGGGACTCCCTGGGGCCCTGTAGCCAGGCATAGAACTTAGGTACTGAGTTCAGCTTAGCCTGAAATTAGGTAGTGACCTCCCTGTCCCTGGAGGCATGCAAGCAGGGGGTTAGAGACTTCTGCAAAAAGGACGATCAGATTCACTGTGCTTTACCTTTGGATGCCCTTGCTGACTGGTGGGTGGGGGAGTTAGTACAGCTCAGGGGCCCCAACCTACTTCTCAAGACCCTGATGGATATACACAGTCCAGACAGGTTAATTTGACCCTAACACTTAACTTGCTGTGTGACCTTGGCTAAGTCAACTCCTCTTTGAACTCCAGTTTCAAATCCTTGTGCCAGAGGGCCCCAGAGTGAAGTGTGGCACTGGCTCCTAGGCCAGGGTAGGCATCTCTGCCCTCTTTGGCCCCAGTCCTGCCCCTCCTCCCCACCCCACGACACCTTCTGCCATCCACAGGCAGCGGTATCAGCAGATGAGGAGGAGCCTGTTGAAGTTCCGGTCCCTGGTGCACTCATACATAAGCCACCGGTGCTACCTCAAGGTACAAGCCTCCCCTCTTGCCCTCTTCCAGGAGCCAGGCTCTGCCCTGCCTGGCCAGGGAGCAGGAGGGAGGGGCATCACTTAGCACCCACACAGTCTTGGGTTTCAGCCCTCGTGCTACCACTCTAGCCTGAGTTTCCCCATCTACCCCTTGGGGTTGTGGAGAAGGTTAAATGAGATGTTGCATGTGGAGGCTTTGGCTGGGCCAGGTTCACAGTGGGGTCTTCAGTAATTAGGAAGGATTAGAAAGAGGTGGCCTGAAACCTCATGGGGTGTGAGGGCAGTCCTGGCCTGTTGTCATGTAAGCTGGCCACCACAAGGAAGACACATCTCATCTCCAAAGCTCTGAGGAACTGCATAGCTGTCACTGAAGGTTCTGTCACCATTGCTCAGCCACCTCTAGAAATCCTCGTTGTGTGTCTCTCTTCCCCCAAAGTTTCCCTCCTTCCTTCCTTTGCCTTGTCTCTCTCTTGGCAATGTCTTTCCCCCAACCCTATGTCTCTGGCCACACCTCTGCCTCCCCCCGCCCACCTGTCAAATGGGTGCACTGTCTACAGCCTCATGGGCAGGGCTTTAGCCAGCAGGCATGCTTGCCCCTTCCTCCTCACGCGGGCCACCTATGCGTGCTGGCCCTGGCCTTCCCTGGTATAGGGGCTGCCATCGCCCCTCCTGCCATGCCTGCCTTGACTATCTGCCCTTCTGCAGCTGAGGGCAGAGCAGAGGCACCAGGTGGAGGAGGCTTAGCTGCGGGAGCAGGAGGTGGGTGCAGGGTCTGGGTGGTAGCAAGGGACAGGGGGAGGCAGGCAGGTGGGGGTATGGTAAGCCAGTCCCCTTACATGTGCTGTCCCTCCAGGAGCTGAGCAAACGAGAAGTGGTGGCTGTGGGACACCTGGAGGTACCTGCTGAGCTGGCTGGGCTCATGCGAGCGGCAGCAGGTACGTCTGCACTGGATTGAGGTGGGGACGGCATGGGTGGGGTAGGTGTAGGCAGGCACGGCTATCAGGCACTCATGCCCTCTGCAGGCCTCAGGCTGGCCCATGTGCCCCAGGTGGCCCTTGTACGGACTCCCCGGCTCCAGTCCGAGCCCTGTGTCACATTGCCCCTGGATATCAACAACTACCCAATGGCTAAGTTTGTTCGGTGTAACTTCAAGGTAAGGGCTGACATAGGCAGAAGGTGCCTGGCCAGTGGGCATTGACCAATCTGAGTTGATGTGGTCCTCACCCTGGGACAGGGTCATGGCCGTGCCCTGTGTTGCCAAGTATGGTCCGTTCAGTTGCTAGATCATGGGGAACCTGGGAGGTTCCTGGGGGTCCAGATTGCAGTGGAGGACCCTCAGGGGGCTTGGGTAGCTGGTAGAGCCACAGCACATCAGCGTTACCCTGTCTAACTTCCTGCCCTCCAGGAGGGGCCCAGACAGGACTCATCCTGTCTCTACCACCAACTCACTGAGGCCGGTGTCTACCTCTCCCTGAGCCTCAGTTTCCCCATCCATACATTGGGGACAAAAGCATCTGCCTCACAGGCTCTTGTGTGCCCACCTGGCCCAGAGTCATGGATCCAGATGTGCCTGCCCTGTGCCCCCAGGAACCTGCCTTTGGGATGCTGACAGTGCCCCTGAGGACCCCTCTCACATGGCTGCCAGCTGAGCACCACAGGGAAGCCGTGTGCATCTTCAAGCTGGTATGGTGTCCATCCCAGGCCACATTCAAGTTCATAGCCCTACCCTGGAGGCCATGCCATGAGGCCCCCAGGCCTGACCTCCTGGGCCCTTCCCTACCCTAACCCATGAGACCTGGCCTCCTCTCTGGAGGAGAGACTTTTATGTCATTGGGTGGATCTGGCCCCCTCTCTGGGCTGGGGTCTAGGGGTTAGTAGCCTTTCTTCTCCCAGCCATCTTCCTGGCAAAAAGGCCACCTTGGAGCCTCTCTGACGCCTCCTAGGAATGTTGAAAATAGGACCTAGTCCTCTTCCAGTCTGATGGGGAAGGCAGAGCAGACTACTGTAGACTGAGGTTAAGCACAGAGGCCGGGGAGTCCAGACAAGGCCCCTAACCAGTCCTAAGCAGGAACAGGGAGGGCTTCCTGGAGGAGACATTTGAGCTGAAGTGGAAAGAGGAGTCAGAATTTTCCAGGCAGGGAGAGTGGAGAAGGCACAGAGAGAATAGGAAACTGATATGGTCAGAACAGAGAGTCAGGTGGGCAAGGGTGAGAGGGGTCAGCAAGGCCTTGATTGACAGACCCAGAGATTGGATTTCATCCCAAAGTCACTAAGAAGCCAAGGAAGATGCTTAGCATGGGAGGGATGTGGTCAGGTCTAAATGTTAGACAGAACCCTCTAGGGCATGGATGGAACAGGAGGTGAAGGGCTGGCTGGAGGTCAGGGGTGCAGGGAGGGAGCTGGGGCTACAGAGGAGCTATAGAAAGTTCATGAGCAGGAGAGAATTTCAATATATACTTTGAATCTTGACTTTCCCCCATAGTTGGGGTGAACTGGCTGGTCATTTGGCATAGAATATGGCAATTACATTGTAATATGGAGGACTTTTATGTGAATGTGGGGGCACATGTGAGGGACATAAGAGGAACTCATGTTGGTTAGGGGAACCTGGCAGCAACACCTTTCTGAGATGCCCAGAAGAGTCTGTTTGTGTGCCAGGTGCTACGTTTCATGGGAGACACCCACCTGCACGGAGCCCAGGAGCAGGTCTTTGGGAACTACATTGTGCAGAAAGGGCTGGCGGTACCTGAGCTGCGTGATGAGATCCTGGCACAGCTGACCAACCAGGTGTGGCGCAACCCCAACACCCACAATGCCGAGCGGGGCTGGCTGCTGCTGGCCACCTGCCTCAGCAGCTTCGTACCCTCCTCACGCCTCAACAAGTACCTCCTCAAGTGAGTAGAACCGGGCAGGGCCCAGGGTATGAGGGACAGTGACACTGGCAGTGGGGCCCAAGGCAGGATCTTATAAGGTCAGGCCAGCAGTGAGGTCTCCGTGCTTGGAAGCTCAGGTATGGAGGCTGGCCTGGGGCTGCTCTCTGCCTCCACTCTGCCTCCACTGGGCTCAGAGAGAAGGGCAGGTCTTCATTGCAGAGCATGGGATTCAGGTCAGACTGGACAAAGGACTTCCAGAACTCAGAGGGTGGCAAGACCAGGATGTGGAGGACTTGGGAAAGGATATTGACATCTCATGTCATAGGAGTATAGCAAAGTGGTTAAGAGCATTGGCTCTGAACTCAGAAAGTCTGGGTTCAAATCCCAGCTCAGCCACATATGAGCTGTGTGACCTTGGGCAAGATACTTAACCTCGCTGGGTCTCAATTTCCCACCTGTACGATAATAATGATAGTACCTGTCTTGTAGGCTTGTGAGGATTAATTGTGTAAACACACGTGAAGTGCTTAGAAAAGACACTACCACCACCATCATCATCATCATTATTATGCCACCCTTTTGTCTGAGAAGGATGATTTATAAGGGAAAGAGTTCTGCCAGGCCCTGGGTACAAATCTTAGCTCTGACATTTACCTGCTGTGTGACCTGGGGCAAGTCACTGGCCCTCTCTGAGCATGTTTCCTCACCTATAAATTTGAGGATGTGAGGTATGGTGTACACAGAGCCTCACTGGGTCAGTGTGCAGTAGGTGGGCAGCTTGCTTGGCCAGTCTTGTGATTCTGGTGGCAGCTGGGCTGGCAGAGTAGGGCCACCTGCCTGTCTGTCGGGCCTTCCTGTGGGCATGACTCTTGGCTCCCTCTTGCAGGTCCCAGGCAGTGCACCAATGCTGCTCCCTGGCCAGCAGCAGGTGGGAGGAAGGCAGGGGGCTAGGTATGAGGGGTGCCTAGCCCAGGCAGAGCTCTGGCTCACTGGCCCTTGGTACACAGTCGAACCCTCACAGCTATGTCTTATGAGAATTTTGAGGCTCAAGGAGGGCAGGTAACCCAGCCAGAGCTGCCTGGTGGAAGAATGGAGGGCAGAGATGCAAGGCCAGGCGGCTCTGGCTCCAGAGTCCAGGTTCCTACCTATCCGCAGCTGCAGACCCCACCCCATCAGTGACATTCTACTCCCACAAGCTTAGGTGGGCCAACCTGGAACCTCTTTGGCCTATCCTTGGACCTCTGTGCTGGCATAGGATACTGTGGGCTAGCCTGGAGTGCTTTCAGCCTACCCCTGAAGCTCTAGGCTATCCTGGAACCATTTCTGCGTAGTCTCCAAGCTCTGACCTAGCCTGGGACCCTCCTGAGTTAGTCTGGGGCCTTTTCAGCTTTACCTCAGAGCTCTACGCTAGCCTGGGCCTCCCTCAGCCTAGCCTTAGACACCTTCCACCCCTGGGCTAGCCTCTTCATCCTAGCTCCAACCCCTCCCACCAGGTTTGTGTCTGATTATGGGCAGAATGGCTTCCAGGCTGTGTGTCAGCAGCGCCTCGTGCAGGCCATGGGCCGGGCCCAGCAGCAGGGCTCCAGGGTCGCCCGCACCTTTCCCCCAACCCAGCTTGAGTGGAAAGCCACCCAGGAGAAAGCTAGCATGGCGCTGGACGTGGGCTGCTTCAATGGTGAGCTGCCCTCCCCACCCTAATGCTGTCCTCCCTGGGATCAGGAGAAGCTGCAGGAGGCTCTTGAGCTGGGGAAGGGCCTGTCCAGATGTGGCTTTGGACCTGGGGGCAGGGGGAGGCAATGCAGAAGCAGGGAGGCTGCAGGTCTGAGGTCCAGGAGAAAAGAGGAAGCCTCAACTACAGACCTGCCCAGACTGAGCCCAGCACCTGCTACCTCCCCAGGGGACCAGTTCTCCTGCCCAGTGCACTCCTGGAGTACAGGGGAAGAGGTGGCTGGAGACATCCTAAGGCACAGGTTGGCTCCTGGATACCCTACCCAGCACCCCTTGTACACCTGGGAGGGATGGAGGGAGGCACAGGAGGCCAAATCCCCTAGGATCCTATAGGATCCATTCTGGTCATCCTTGGGGTCTGGCTCCTATCCTAGGACCCCCCCAGGCAGTGCCTCATTCCCATCCCTCCTGCATGATGTCACCAGGGGACTGGCAGATGGCTGGCGGGGCTGGACAGTCGCCATGAAGAATGGGATCCAGTGGGTGGAGCTGGCTGGCCACGACTATGTGCTGGACCTGGTGTCGGACCTAGAGCTACTCAGGGACTTCCCGCGGCAGAAGTCCTACTTCATTGTGGGCGCAGAAGGGCCTGTGGCTGGCAGGGGAAGCCCCAGCGTGTAGGTAGCTACCTGGGCATCCCCTTACACAGACGGTCTCCCCTCCAGGCAGCAGGCTCTGCCCCGCCAGCTGCTGGGTGAGGTTCTGAAGGAGGTGGAGCTCACCAAACAGTCCTGCCTTTTAAAGAGACCGAGTTACCTCCTTCCAGGGCACAGGAAAGAATCTGGAGGTGGGTTATCTGTGGGCTATGGATCTCTCTGGGGGTCAGCTCATTCATGTCCCCCTCCCCCACAGAGTGTTTGGGAGCAGCTGGGACTCAGATGAGGATGCGCCTGCAAGGCACCCACCCCAGGGGCACACAACCCATATACCTGACTCCTGTGGGCACTACAGCCACAATGAGGATGGCACAAATGGGGAGACTGAGGCCCAGGGAGAGACAGCGACCCAACCAGGTCAACCAGCAGTGGCTGCTGTCTCTGGTAGGGAGGGAGCCTGGGGGCTGTGGGGAAGGAGACCAGCAGGAGAAAAGAGCTTGACTTTCTTGTGTCCACCCCCAAGCAGGCTGGGACAGCCTTGGGGAGCCCGCTGTGCCCCACAGGGGGCTGGACTGCTACCTGGACAGCCTCTTCGACCCTGTGCTGTCCTACGGGGATGCGGTATGGAGGCGTGTGCCCACAGCAGGCACAGGCAGGCCAGAGACATGGGATGGCATGTCCTTGCTGGTCTCTGCTGAGAGCCAGGCCAAGGATAGGGTGTCCTCACAGTTAGAGGTGCTCCTGGCTGACCCCAGAGGGACTGCACAGCTAGATGTTCCAGACTCCCCATCCTGCCTCTAGGGGAGCAGCCCTATGTGGCCACCGAGAA
Organism: Dugong dugon; assembly: GCA_030035585.1. NCBI lineage: Eukaryota > Metazoa > Chordata > Mammalia > Sirenia > Dugongidae > Dugong > Dugong dugon. The sequence goes on from CM057460.1 coordinate 204,221,037, forward strand.
CTTTCTCTCTGGGGTGGGAATAACCTTGGTCCCTGGGTCCTCCAGCCCCAGATCCTACAAGAGCCCCTCAGGTGCCCTTGCTCACACTGGGAGCTCCCAGGAGCCCCTCCATGGGGTCCAGACATGACGTGCCCCTCTGAGCAGGGCACAGCCTCTCCAGGAGCCTCAGTTTACACCACTATGAAAGGGAGTAGGTGGGCCGGGAGCTGGCAGGGCTTGGGGAGGACTAATTGGAGGCCACATGGGCAAAGGCTGGGTGTACAGTAGATACGTGGCCAGCAGAAGAGGTGGAGGAGGTGGCGGTGTCAGGTGCCCGTTGCCATGGAACTTGGGAGTGCAGAACTAAGGCGGTCACCCTAGCCACCTGTTGCCCCCAGGACCTGGAGAAGCCAACAGCCATTGCCTACCGCATGAAGGGGGGAGGCCAGCCTAGTGGAGGTGGCAGCAGCAGCTCTGAAGACACCCCCGGGAGACCCCCAGAGCCGAAGCCAAGTCAGTGCCAGCCCAGGGTGGCTCCAGGGTGGGGTGGGGCTGGGGCTGCTCACTGATTCCTGCTAGGATAGGGGCAGCCCCAGGTGGGCAGGGTTGAGAGGCTGGCAGGGGCATGGTTGGGAACTCCCACCTCCCTCTACCCCATCCCCTCACTCCCTTACTCCCCCACTTCCTACTCCGTGCTCCCTGCGTGACCTTGACCTGGCCCAGCAGTCCCAGGCCTGGACGCCTCCACACTGGCCCTGCAGCAAGCCTTCATCCGCAAACAGGCCATGCTGCTGGTGAGTGAGGGAGGGGCTGCTGCGGGGGCCGAGAGTGAGCTGCCTGGTCCCAACTGCCCCCCTCCCCAGGCCCGGGAGATGACTCTGCAGGCTGTGGCACTCCAGCAGCAGCCCTTGCGCCCTGCCCTGAAGCCTCTGCCCCCCGAGGTGAGCTGACTCTAGAGAGGGGTGCTGTGCTGTTCCAGGGCAATGTTGCCCCTCTCTGAGTCCAGCAGCCCGACAGCCTGTCTTGGGCAGAGCTGGGGTCCCTGAGAGTAGGTAAGGGGCTGGAGTGTCCTCAGCAGCTCACCTCACGCCCTATTCTTCGCAGAAACCGCTAGTGCCAGAGGCATGGCCAAAGTCTGTGGGCACTGGGCCTCCCGCCAAGCCAGTGCTCCTGCGCTCTGCCCCCAGGCCTGTGGCCCCAGCCCCCTTGACCAAGGCCCCCAGGCCCCCCACCAAGCCCGCAGCTGTCTCCACTCTAGCTCAGGACTGGGCTTCTCCAGAAACCAGTGAGTGCCCTATCCCCAGGGAGGCGAGGGGGAAGCAGTTACCAAAACAGGACTGTAGGTGTGGCCATGCCCCATGACCTCCCTCTGCTCCTCACCCTGTGCCCACAGCCTCCCTAGAGCTGGTTCGGCATTCGAAGCTCAACTCAGAGCACTTCCCCCAGCCCACACAGCAGATAAAGAACATCGTGCGGCAGTACCAGGCACCCCGGGGAGGCCCATCTGAGGCCCTCAGGTCAGTACTGCCCCAGGCCTCCAGCTCACTGGACAGGGCTTAGCCCGTTGCCGTTGAGTCCACCATCAGTGTGCTGTCTGCTGGGTCAGGTAGTGCCAGGCTCTGTTCCCTCTAGGAAGTGAGTGTACTTATGCAGGTGGTCCAGATGAGCCCCCTGTGGCAGAGGGAGGTCCCAACTGCTGTCAGCTAGGTTGTGCTGTGTCCCTGGGTCTCACTTTCCTCATTTGTAACAATGAGGTGGGGGTGGAGGGATAAGTTCCCTATTGTAGGAATTTATGGTAGGAAGGGGAGACTCAGTGTCCAGCCCATCACAGCACACCAACACCACCCAGGAAGGACGGTGGGAAGGTGTTCATGAAGCGGTCAGATCCCCACGAGGAGGCCCTGATGCTCCTGAAGGAACAAATGGCTCACCCTGTGGCAGCACCTGGCACCCAGGTGAGGGGGCAGGGCTGGGCAGGGCCAGGGTGGAAGACACAGTCAGGCCTCAGGGGTGGCCTCAGAAGGCAGCTCCCTCTACAAGCCAGGGTCCCACTGGCTGCCTCCTCCCCCTGCTGCTCCCTGAGCACTCTCTCTGGGGTGGGGACAGGTACCCAGAGAGGCCGTGGCCTTGGTGAAGCCGGTGACCAGTGTGCCAAGGCCATCTGTGGGGCCCACTGCAGGTGAGGGGGCCAGGAAGGAGGGAGGGGCAGGCGGGTAGGGTGTTCACGTGTAGGTGTGAGTCTTCCTGAGCATGAGTGAATCTCTGTATGCTGGTGGTTTGTGTAGGTCTGTGTCCCCGAACCTATGTGTATATGTTGTGTGGACATTTGTGCAACCGCAGTATCAACATTTAAATAACACTGGTCACAGGCCAGGCCGGCCCTGGTGGTCCAGACATTTTGCATGTACTCAGTCCTCACCTATAATGCTCTTTGGCAGATCTTTGCCTGTCTGGCCTCTTCTCATTATTTAGATCTCAGTTGAAATGTCACCTCCTCAGAGATGCCTGTTCAAATCACTTGGATTGAAGAACCCTCACAGACTGGCCCCCAGACTCCTTCCTATTTCCTCGTGTTTTAGTGTTTTATTCCCACCCCTGCTCTTGGCATTGTTTTGTCGTTTTTCAGTTATCTGCCTCCTCCACACCCGCCATGATACTCTAAACTTAAGGGCAGGCTCCTTGTCTATCCTGTTCACCATGGTATTCCCAACCCCTAGCAAGGGCCTGTATATAGTAGGCGCTCTATATATGTGTCAAAGGGCTGCGGGGTATGCGTGTGCGCCCGTGAGCAGGTGTGTCTGCGGACAAGAATGTGTGGGAGTGCTTCTGACCCTGGCCCCTCCCCCTCCGCCGGCCCCACCTCACCCCCTACCTTCGACAGACAAGCCATGCCCCCTTATGCCTGCCCCTAGAGCTGCCCTCTCGGTCGCTGGAGCCCCTAGAGGAGCCCGTGCAGACGCAACTGCACCGCCTTATCAACCCCAACTTCTACGGCTACCGGGATGCCCCTTGGCGGATCTTCCTTCGCAAAGAGGTTTTTGGGCCAGGCCGGGCGGAGCCAGGGGGCAGGGCCATGGGTGGGTCCTGTACCAGTGGGTGGAGTCAGGGCTAGGGGCAAAGACCACAGGACAGGGCAGTAACGAGGGGGTGGGGTCGAGCGGGAAGCAGGGGATGGGCGCAGCCTGAAGTGTCCCACTGAAGCTCCGCTCCGCTCCGCAGGTGTTTTACCCCAAGGACAACTACAACCACCCTGTGCAGCTAGACCTCCTGTTCCGGCAGGTGAGGTCCGCTCTTCCCTTTCTGCTGCGAACTCCTCAGCAGACAAAGGACACACAGATGGTCTGTCTGCTTCCCGCATTCTGGGATCGAGAGCTTGGGCTGGGTGTGGGCTGTTCTCAGAATCCCCTGCCCCTGCGGACTGGGTTAGGGAGCGAACAATCCGTTCTAACGAGAGTTACCGCTTGTCCGAGCTAGATGGGGCCAAGGGATCAAATCCAAACCCCAACTAGAGATTAGGAACTGAAGCCTGAGTGGGCGGCGCAGACTTGCTGGGGGCAAGGAGACACTCCTGGAAGGGCTCCCCAGAGGGCTCTCTAAGTGGAGTCTTCTTTACACAGATGACTCCTTGTGGCATAAGTGGGACCCCCATGCCCACTTGCCCCAGATCAGTCAGAGCCTGGAGGGAGGAGTCACTGGGCCTACACCCCTGCTGGCTCTCCTGCAGATCCTGCATGACACCCTCTCTGAGGCCTGCCTGCGCATCTCCCAGGACGAGCGGCTCAGAATGAAGGCTCTGTTTGGTACTGCAGGGGAAGGAAGGGGCGCTGATGGGGGCAGCAGCCAAGGCCACAGCTTGCCCTGGCCCTGCCCATGTGCCTCCCAGACACCCATCCCTGCTTGGCATGGCCAGGCCTTCCCTCATCTATGGGTTTCCACCTCCCAGCATGTACAGTGAGAGCACACTGCTCGGATACCTTCTTGCTGGGTGTCAGCTTCCCTGTCTGAGATGAGGGCCACTGGAGTGGGGGTAGGGCCCTGATACCATGTGGCCTCCCTTAGCCCAGAACCAGCTGGATGTGGAGCGGCCTCTGGTGACGGAGAGCATGAAGCGGGCCGTGGTCAGCACTGCACGAGACAGCTGGGAGGTGTACTTCTCCCGCCTCTTCCCTGCAGTGGTGCGAGTCCTGCACCCAACCCCGCCCACCCAAGGGATTCAGATATGAGGCTGGAAGACCCTCACATGCCTCTCATCCCTGCCACAGGGTAGCGTGGGCACTGGTGTGCAGGTCCTAGCTGTGTCTCACATGGGCATCAAACTCCTGCGGATGGTCAAGGGCAGCCAGGAGGCCAGCGGGCAGCTTCAGGTTCTTCGCACATACAGGTGACCGGCAGGCAGCAGGAGTGGGCAGGCTGGAGCCTGGGGCACAGACTGACTCATTCAGTAGCCACTTACCAAGTACCTGTGATGTGCCAGGCTCTGTGCCAAGCCTTTTAATTAGCCCATTTTAGAGATGCAGAAACTGAGGCTCAGAAGTTCCTTGTCTCAGGTCACATAGCCAGGAAGCAGATGAGCTAGGAGCCAGCCACACTGTCCTGCCTCTCAGACTGCATCCCATCCCCATGCTGTACTGCAGATAACCAAGCTCTGATGCAGCTGGGAAAGGGAAGGGGGTGCTGGCTGTGGGCCTTGCTGAGGCCTTGGCTCCCCTCCTTGCCAGCAGCCCCTTTTGTCCTATATCACACAAGAACAGGAACAGGGCCTCCTTGCCAGCTCAGTGGAAGCTGCTTGCTTTGAAAGATGGAGAGAATGCGATCAGTGGGTGAAGGGGCTAGGCTTGTTGAGCACAGTTTGGGAGGCTGGACCATAAGGCAAGGGCTGGAGTGTCAGGTTCAAACGTGATGGGAAACAAGGCTAGGTCACAGGTGGGTCAGAGAGGGCAGGTCAGGGAAGTTCCTTGGATCTCCTGGGGGCTGGTGTAATGAGGCTGAGAGCATCTTGTGGCAGAGAAGGGAGGCTTAAGCTGGGGCTACGCTGGAAGAGAAGGGAAGGGCAGGAGCAGAAGGAGCAGGATGGGACTATGGGGGTCCCTCTGGCCATGGGATCCCACCCTTATACCACCTTCCTGACCTCCAGCTTTGCAGACATCTTGTTTGTGACCATCCCATCCCAGAACATGCTGGAATTCAACTTGGCCAGTGAGAAGGTCATCCTCTTCTCAGCCCGTGCTCACCAGGTCAAGACCTTGGTAGATGACTTCATCATGGAACTGAAGAAGGTTGGGACCACCCCCCATATTCCTCCCCCAAGAATCAAGGGCCCAGGAACAAGACTCTCCCACCCCAAGTATATACCAGCCACGCATGCTTGAGGAAGCATGACTGCGCCAGTGATATATCTATAGACTTCTTTATGCCCTATACCTCTGCACAGGCTGTGCCTCCCACCTGGAATACCCTTTCCCCCTTTTGCCTGCTCCTTGAGCAACCCTTTCCTCACGTCCTCCACGGGGTGGCCATAGCACCTCCTCTGACCTCCATAGCATTTGGATTCCCCACTCTCCTGCAGTGACTACATTGCCTGGGCACAGCATTTCAGACCATCTGCCTTCCTCCCCCCAGGTTGGGCAGCCCCCAGGCCTGGAGCAGGTCACCTCATGCCTTGGGCCCAGCACCTGGCCCAGGGAAGGCCTCAGTGGGAAGGGTTTGATGAGTGCTTGTCTCTATTGTCTGTCTGCGTTCATCAAACTCATGCCTCCAGGCCTAGGCAAGGCTGTTCTTTCTACCTAGAGTGCGTTTTCCCTGTTTCATCTAGTGAATGCTTCCTTTCCTACTGATGTGAGGGGCTAGGCCTCTAGAGGCAGGGGGATGGGACTGTAGCCCCTTAACCTGGCTCTGCTGACCTAGGACTCAGACTATGTGGTGGCTGTGAGAAACTTCCTGCCTGAGGACCCAGCGCTGCTGGCCTTCCACAAGGGCGACATCATCTACCTACAGCCCCTGGAGCCACCCCGAGTGGGTCAGTGCCATGGGAGTGGGGTGGGTGCAGTAGGCGGGGCTGGGCAAGCCCCATCCAAGCAAATGCTGACGGAGCTTGGCCCACAGGCTATAGTGCTGGCTGTGTGGTCCGGAAGAAAGTTGTGTACCTGGAGGAGCTGCGGCGTGGAGGCCCTGACTTTGGTGGGCACACTGGGATGCCCCTGTCCAGCCTCCCCCCTGAGCCCCTGTCCCCAGTTGTGGAACCCCACAACAGGGCTGATCCTAGTTTCATGCACTCACACTGCAGTACATGAAGGGATTTCTTGGTGCCCCAAAGGGGCCTCCCTTGGCCTGCCAGTCCCTCCTGGCAGCCATCCAGCCAGTACTCTGCCTCCTGTCTGGGTGGGGGGTCTCCATGGGCATTACTGTTTCCATGTTTGTGGCCCAAGTCTCTCTCTCTGTCTCTGCACGCCTTTCTTCTCCACCTCCCACTACCACTCTGGCTTTAAACCCAATCCCTTCTCTTCCCTGTTTCCCCGTCAGTAAAATGGGCTACATGGCAGGGCCTCCCTCAACGGAGCTGTAGGGAGGTGTCAAGGAGGTACCAAGTATCCTTAAAGGTCCTCTCAGTCCCAAGACCCCCCTCCTGTTTGCCTCAGACCCCTTACCTGCCCCTAGGCTGGAGGTTCGGGACCATTCACGGGCGTGTGGGCCGCTTCCCCTCGGAGCTGGTACAGCCCGTAGCCGCCCCCGACTTCCTGCAACTGCCAGCCGAGCAGGGCAGGGACCGGGCCGCTGCCGTGGCTGCTGCGGTGGCCTCCATCGCAGCTGCTCGGGAGGTGGGCCGCTGGAGAGAGGTGAGGCCCGCGGGGGAGGGGCCGGCCTGGACTGGGGCGGGGCCAGCCTGAAAGCCAGGGGCGTGGCCAGGCCCCGCCGTGCGTGACCGGAGGGGTTTGGTGGTGTGACCAAATGCTGTAGGGAAGGGTGGGGCGGTCAGTTGAAACCAGGGGTGGTTGTGACTTGGCTGATGGGAAACCTGGAGGAGGCTGAACCAGCCTGGGCCCGCCAGTAGGTGAAATCAACCTGGGGTTTGGCGGGGCCGGGCCAGGTGAGTGGGGTGGGGCCAGGCTTGTGGAAGAGAGTCAGGAAGGGGCGAGGTCAGCTCGGACAGGGCACTTGGGGATACCAAACGGGGCAGGGAAGGGCTAGGTGGGGGCGTGGCCAAAGTGGGCAGAGGGCAGGGCAAACTGGATGGGGGCAGGGGGCAGACCGAGGTGGAGGGGGTGAATGTGGTGGTGGGGGCCGGAGGGGGGCTGCTGGAGTGCAGTGGGAACTGGCCAACCAGAGAGGATCTGAGCAGCCAGTCAGCCTTGACGGGGGTGGGGCTAGGCAGGTTGTGGGCAGGCTGGGTGGCCCCAGATGCCGGAGCTGCAGCTATTCCCCTCCTGCAGGGTCCTCTGGCCAGGGTGGGCACACCTGACCGCCTGGGGGATGCCCTGACTCCTCCACGGCTCACTATGCTTGAGTTTGCCCAGAAATATTTCCGAGACCCGCAGGGAAGACCCAAGTGAGTGGTGACCTCACCTTTCATCCTCCTCACTCCCTGGGGAGGGTCCTTCTGGGGCTCCTTGCAGCTCTCCAAGCTGCAGGCTGCAGAGCTAGGGAGCCCTACTTCTGGTGGGCCAGGTGAGAGTCCACCTAGGTGTGAGGGCCAGCTTCAGCCTCAACCTCTGGGTGCCTCTCTGCCTGGTGATACAGGTGGGGTTAAGAACGGTTCATTGTTTCCTACGTGGGAAAAAGATCTTGCCAAAGGCCTTGAAGTAAGCCTGGCCAGCAGGCGCCCTCTCCTGTTGCAGGGATGGTCTCAAGCTGAAATCCAAGGAGTGTCGGAAGTCCAGAACCTTGGAGGATATGCTTTGCTTCACTAAGGTGTCCAGCTCTGGGCTTCAGTTTCCCCATCTGTAAAATGGTCACGCAAGAGCCTCCTTTCAGGCCCATGAGGCAAACAGCCTTGTCTTCAACACGACCCCCAGCTCTCAGAACAGCCCTCAAAACTCTTGAGGGGCCTGGCTTCCTCACTGGGCCAGCACCTGTCCCCAGTGTTGGGCCTCACTCCCCTTTTGTAATGTGGACCTTCCTGTCATTGAAACACAATGTGCCCCCAATTCTGTTCTGACATGTCCCTGCCCAGTCACGACATAACCTTCCTTGCCCTCACAGATCCCACTCCAGGAATCCCTCATCGAATTCAGTGACGGCAGCCTCAACAAGATGGCCACTGACATGTTCCTAGGTGTGAGGGTGGGACTGCGGTCAGGGGCCTGGGCAGGGTGGGATCACGCTATGTGTGACTTCTGGTCATCACTACTTCTCTCTGGTCCTCAGATTTTGCCCTTCCCCCCAATTCAGGCAGTGGGGCCCCTTTAAGAGAATAGAAGTCCCCTGTTGCCCCTGCCTGAAGCGTTCTTGGGAGGGGTCCAACTCTAAGGCCCCCTGGGGTGAGGTGGGAAATTGGGGGTCTGGTGGGCCTGAGTGGGATAGGTCTTTCCTACAGCTGTGATGAGGTTCATGGGAGATGTCCCACTGAAGGGCCAGAGCGAACTGGATGTGCTCTGCACCCTCCTGAAGGTCAGTCCCTTCTCTGATCTGGGACTTGGCTTCCCCATATCAGCCACAGTTGCCAGACATTGGGGTGGGAAGCTTTTCCCATGGTCCAAAGAGGAGTGTACCCCACTGGTAGGGGAGGGGCACCAGGCCTGTCTCCAAGTGCCCACCCTGTTCTTATGTGCCTGGTATGTGGTGTGGCCCCTGACATGTCCTTGGCGTGTGACCCGGCCTGCCCCCCTTCAGCTGTGTGGGGACCATGAGGTCATGCGGGACGAGTGTTACTGCCAAGTTGTGAAACAGATCACGGACAACACCAGCACCAAGCAGTAAGTGAGCTGGAACTTTACCCCCCCAACCCCTACTGTGTCAACGGGCTCAGGAGGAGCCAGTTCAGCCTCCCACTCCCCTAGACCAATTTCTCCCCTATTCTCTCCATCTCATCCTCTTCCTCACTCCATAGGCAGAGCACATATTCTGAAACAAGTAATTTTTGCTCTCTGAGCTTCAGTTTCTTCATCTGTAAAATGGCATTGATAATGTGTGAGTCTGTATTCCTGGTTGCGAGTGACGTAAACCCAGCTCAAACTAGCTTAAGCAAAAGAGGCAACTTATTGATTCAGGTAACTGAAAATTCAGTGAGTATATGGCTTCAGGGACAGCTGGATCCAAGTGTCATTAGGAAATACACTTTTCCTTCTTTTGGCCCTGCTCTCCTCTGTTATCACCCCCAGGCAGCCTCTTCCATTGGTTGGAAAGATGGCACTTCTGGGGAGACATCTCCCCCAGTTCAGCAATCCCAGGGAAAGCAAAAACATCTGATCTAATATTTGCAGCAAAAATCTCCAAATGGAGTCTCACTGTGTTTGCTTGGTCACATGCCTCTCCCTGAGCCAACTACAATGGCTGGAGAATACAGAGTTTTGATTGGCTAGACCTGGGTCACATGTCCATCCCTAAGTCAACCACTGTGGCCAGGGAGCCGCAGTGTTCTAATTGGCCAGCCCTGGCTCCCATGACCATCTTCAAACTTCCGGGACCTAGAGCCGGGTGGGTGGTTCCCCAAAGTTGGTTCCCACACATGAAACCTTCACACCCAGGGTGGTATGAGAATAAGCTGCCATGCCTTGTGCAGGGCCAGCACATGGTAGGTGCCCAATTTGCACCCTGCTCTTGTTACCAGGGGGCCACCCTCTTGCCCCCTGTCCTACCCTATGCCTCCTCACTTGCCCTCCCTCCCCTAGGAACTTTAGAGTTGCTGAGCACACCCTCGTGGCCTCCCACCTCCAGGCTTTCCTGCCACTACCTTTGCACAGGCCCAGCAGGTGCCCTTTGCTCTCCTCCAAGGACCTTAACCCATAAGCCTCCTCGGGGATTCCCCAGTCTGGGAAGATAGGTTTCTTTGTGCATTGTGTGTGTTTCTGGGGCCTCACCCCTTCTTCCTCTGGCTTCCCAAGCAGAATGTGCCTTCTGCATGACTTTGGGCCACCTGCCCTGCTCTCACTGGCCAGAGAAGTATGTCTTTGGGAGACAGGAGCTGCCTGAGAGCTGGAAACCTCCAGACTAGTCCCAAGAGACTCCTGGCATGGTACTCCAGTGCCATGGCCCCATAACATGGCCCTGGTGTGTTCTTGCAGGGACAGCTGCCAGCGAGGCTGGCGGCTACTGTCTATTGTGGCTGCCTACCACAGCTGCTCCGAGATCTTCCAGCCATACTTCCTCTGCTTCCTCCAGGACATGAGCCGGGCCTCGGGCCTACCCTTCCAGGGTGAGCAGCGAGTAGGTGCTCAGGGTGGTGGGCTCTCTGCCTGGAGACTGGACGGGTGGCAGGCAAAAGGGAAGCCCAAAGGGCCTGACCCTTCACAGGGGCCCTGGCAATGTTAGTGACCATTATCTCATGCCCCAACATTTGAGATGGCCCCACAGGGACTGGCAGTAAGCAGGGAAGAGCAGGTGTTGCCTGGTGGTGAGCACAATACCTGGTGGTGAGCACAGTGGCTGGTGGTGAGCACAGGCAGCAGGTGGTGAGCACAGTGGCTGAGTAGTGAGCACAGTGGGTGGTGGTGAGCACAGTGGCTGAGTGGTGAGCACAGGGGCTGGTGGTGAGCACAGGGGCTGGTGGTGAGCACAGGGGCTGGTGGTGAGCACAGTGGCTGAGTGGTGAGTATAGTGGCTGGTGGTGAGCACGGTGGCTGGTGGTGAGCACAGTGGCTGAGTGGTGAGTATAGTGCCTGGTGGTGAGCACAGTGGGTGGTGGTGAGCACAGTGGCTGAGTAGTGAGCACAGTGGCTGGTAGTGAGCACAGGCAGCTGGTGGTGAGCACAGTGGATGGTGGTGAGCACAGTGGCTGAGTGGTGAGCACAGGCTGCTGGTGGTGAGCACAGTGGGTGTTGGTGAGCGCAGTGGCTGAGCAGTGAGCACAGTGGTTGGTGGTGAGCACAATGGCTGGTGCTAGCACAGGCAGCTGGTGGTGAACACAGGCGGCTGGTGGTGAGCACAGTGGCTGAGTGGTGAGCACAGGTGACTGGTGGTGAGCGTATTGGCTGAGTGGTGAGGACAGGCGACTGGTAGTGAGCACGGTGGCTGGTAGCACGGTGGCTAAGTGGTGAGGACAGGCGACTGGTAGTGAGCATGGTGGCTGGTAGCACGGTGCTGAGCGGTGAGCACTGGTGGCTGGTGGTGAGCACGGGCTGCTGGTGGTGAGCACAGGAAGCTGGTGGTGAGCACAGCTGGTGGTAAGCACGGGGCTGGTGGTGATCACAGTGGCTCAGTGGCAGGAACAAAGAATGAGTGTGGCATGTGTGAGGGGAGGGGAGGAATGTGGGCACAAGCCTGAGGTGCTGGGTGAGGCCCTGCTTCTCTGGCCATGGGGAATCAATTAGCAAGGGTCTTGTGTGGGTCTGAGCAGGTGTGCCAAAAGCCAGTGGCAGGGTCTCAGCTTTTCTACCTTGGAGTATGGGGGAAGCAGCCACACCTCAGGCCTCAACTCCAGCCGTTGGGTCCCCTAAAGAAATAGGCTGGGGCCCCTGCAGTCACATGACAGCCATGAGGGAGTTTCTCCAGTCTCAGTCAGACCATTAAGTCTGATCTTTTCACATGAGTTTGAGTTCTACTCTGTGCTTTTCTCCCCCTCCATCAGGGATTCTCTGTTGTGTTCTTTGTCAGGGCGGTCATCGGTAGTAGCCAGGCACCATCTGGTTCTTCTGGCTTCAGGCTGATGGTGCCTCTGGATTATGTGGCTCTTTTGTCTCTTGGGCTAATCTTTTCCTTGTGTCTTTGGTGTTCTTCATTTTCCTTTGCTCCAAGTGGGTTGGGACCAATTGATGCATCTTAGACAGCTGCTCACAAGCTTTTAAGACCCCCGATGCCACTCACCAAAGTGGGATGCAGAACATTTTCTTCATGAACTTTGTTATGCCAGTTGACCTAGATGTCCCCCAAAACAATGGTCCCCAGGCCTCTGCCCCAGCTACTCTGTCCTTCAAAGTGTTTCTGTTGTGTTCAGGGAACTTCTTAGCTTTTGGTTTAGTCCAGTTGTGATGACTTCCCCTGTATTGTGTGTTGTCTTTCCCTTCACCTAAGATGATTCTTGTCTACTATCTAGTTAGTGAATTCCCCTCTCCCTGCTCCCCACCCTTGTAACCATCAAAGAATGTTTTCTTCTGTGTTTAAACCTTTTCTTGAGTTCTTGTAATAGTGCTCTCATACAATATTTGTCTTTTCGTGACTGACTAATTTCACTCAGAGTAATGTTTTCCAAATTCATCTATGTTGTGAGATGTTTCAAGGATTCATCATTGTTCTTTATTGTTGTGTAGTATTTCATTGTGTGTATGTACCATGACTTGTCTATTTGTCTGTTGATGGGCACCTAGGCAGTTTCCATCTTTTTGCTGTTGTGAACAGTGCTGCAGTGAACATGGGTGTGCATATCTATTCATGTGATGGCTCTTATTTCTCTAGGATATATTCCAAGGAGTGGGATTGCTGGATTGTATGGTACTTCTATTTCTAGGTCTTCTAAAGTGTTTGTACCATTTTACATTCCCACCAGCAGTGCATAAGTGTTCCAGTCTCTCCACAACTTCTCCAACATTTATTATTTTGTGTTTTTTGGATTAATGCCAGCCTTGTTGGGGTGAGATGGTATCTCATTGTACTTTTGATTTGCATTTCTCTAATGGATAATGGTCGTGAGCATTTCCTCATGTATCTGTTAGCTGCCTGAATGTATTCTTTAGTGAAAACATTTTGAAGAGTACAGGCCAGTTATTTTATAGAATGTTACTCAATTTGGTTTGGCCTGGTGTTTCCTCTTGATTAAATTCAGGTCATGTGTGTTTCTGGTTAGAATATTTCATGAGTGTTACTGTAGTCTTTTTTAGGGTATCTCATCTGGAGGCACACAATGTCCAGCTGCCCATTTTTTAATTGGGTTATTTGTCTTTTTGTTGTTGAGGTGTTGCAGTATGTTGTAGATTTTAGAGATTAGACCCTTACCAGATATGTCGTAGCCAAAAAATTTTTCCCAGTCTGTAGGTTCTCTTTTTATTCTTTTGGTGAAGTCTTTTGATGAACTTAAGTGTTTGATTTTTAGGAGCTCCCAGTTATCTAGCTCCTCTTCTGGTGTTTGTGCATTGTTAGTTATGGTTTATTCCATGTATTAGGGCTCCTAGTGTTGTCCCTGTTTTTTCTTCCATGATCTTTATCGTTTTAGATTTTATATTTAGGTCATTGATCTATTTTGAGTTAGTTTTTGTACATGATGTGAGATATGGGCCTTGTTTTATTTTTTTTGCAGATGGATATCCAGTTATGATAGCACCATTTGTTAAAGAGACTATCTTTTACCCATTTAATGGACTTTGGGCCTTTGTCAAATATCAGCTGCTCATAGGTGGATGAGTTTACGTCTCGGTTCTCAATTCTGTTCCATTGGTCAATGTATCTGCTGTTGTACCAGTCCCAGGCTGTTTTGACTACTATGGTGGTATAATAGGTTCTAAAATCAGGTAGTGTGAGGCCTTCCACTTTGCTCTTCAGAAATGCTTTACTTTTCAAGGGCCTCTTCCCTTTACATATGAAGTTGGTGATTTGTTTCTCCATCTCATTAAAAAACGCCATTGTAATCTGGATTGGGATTGCATTGTATCTATAGATCGCTTTGTGTAGAATGGACATTTTCACAATGTTGAGTCTTCCTATCCATGAGCATGGTATGTTTTTCCACATATATAGGTCTCTTTTGGTTTCTTGCAGTAGTGTCTTGTAGTTTTCTTTGTCTAGGTCTTTTACCCCTCTGGTTAGGTTTATTCCTATTTTATCTTCTTGGGGGCTATTGTAAATGGTTTCGATTTGGTGATTTCCTTTTTGAAGTTCCCTTTGTTGGTGTAGAGGAATCCAAATGATTTTTGTGTGTTTATCTTGTATCGTCATACTTTGCTGAAATCTTCTTATTAGTTCTGGTAGTTTTCTTGTGGATTCTTTGGGGTTTTCTGTGTATAAGATCATGTCCTCTGCAAATAGGGATACTTCTTCCTTACCAATTTGGATACTGTTTATTTCTTTTTCTTGCCTTATTGCTCTGGCTAGGACCGCTAGCACAGTGTTGAATAAGAGTGGTGATAAAGGGCATCCTTGTCTGGTTCCCATTCTCAAGGGGAATGCTTTCAAACTCTCTCTGTTTAGGATGATGTTGACTGTTGTCTTGACTGGTCCCCTCCCTAGTAGAATCCCCATTCCAGAATAGTTATTTGGAGAGGGCACTGCTTAATCTAGAGAGGTAGAGCATTGATGCTGACTTTCCTGCCCTGGGGAGTACGGGGAGGGAGGGCACTGGGCATGGGGAATCCCAGCTGGAGGGCCAGAGCCTCACCGCCACCGCCACCGTAGTCACATAGCCTCTGGGGGCCAGGCTTCAGCGCAGCAGCTTGGGAACATGTGTATCTAGAGCTCATAGGTAGCCAAGGGGACTGTGGGGTAGATAGAAGGCCTTAATGGGAAGTGGAGCCAGGAGTCCCTGGGTTCAAGTTCAGCTCTCACACTCCAGCTCTTGACCTTGGGCAGATCTTTGCACCTCTCAAACATATTTCCCCAACTCTAAAATGGGGGAGTCAATGCCTGTTTCACAGGTTGTGGGGAGAATACAGCAGGCTCATGGCTGGTGGCCAGAGGACTGACCCCTGTCTCTCCAGGTATTGCCAAGGCCTGTGAGCAGAACCTGCAGAAAACCTTGCAGTTCGGCGGCCGCTTGGAGCTCCCCAGCAGCATGGAGCTTCGGGCCATGTTGGTGAGTGGGGGTGGCAGGGGCAGATGTACCCTGCCTAGACTGCCCTCGTGTGCACATGATCTGCTCAGGACCCCTGTGCACACACACACCAGGGACCCCTGGGCTTGGGAACTCCCAGAACCCAGCCTTTTATCCCTCTTCAACCCCCAGGCTGGCCGAAGTTCCAAGAGACAGCTCTTTCTTCTTCCTGGAGGCCTTGAACGCCATCTCAAAATCAAGACATGCACAGTAAGTGCGGGAGTGCCAGGGGTTCCTGCAGGCAGGTGCTTGAAGGGCTCTTGGGGTAGGGGTGGGCTCTCAAGATGCTGAGCCCCTCCCAGGCTCTCACACAGACCCTCAAGGCAGGAACTGTATCTCAGAAGAGCAAACTAAGGCTAAGAGAGGTTACGCCTCCGGGTCAGGGTCAAAGGCAGATAAGGTCGTCCTTAGGCAGAGTTCCAACCTGAGCCTCTCGGACTCCAAAAGTCTTTGGCTACTTGAGGCTGGTGTCCAGGCTGTCAGAGGTGAGGCACTCTATGCTAAGCCTCCTGGAAGCACAGCCGTCAGGTACATCCTACACACCTGGTTGCTCCCTCCTGCTCCACTCCAGGTGGCCCTGGATGTGGTGGAGCAGATTTGTGCTGAGATGGCTCTGACATGCACCGAGGCCTTCGATGAGTACGTCATCTTTGTTGTCACCAGCCGAGGTGAGTGGCCAGGAAGACTGAGCATGCTGGGCTGATTCCCGCCACCAGGCTTACTGCTGGCTTGGGTCAGATGCCACCTCCAGGAAGCCCCTGATCCCTGTATTAGCTGACTGCTGGCCTGGGTCAGATGCCACCTCCAGGAAGCCCCTGATCCCTGTGTTAGCTGACTGCTGGCCTGGGTCAGATGCCACCTCCTCCAGGAAGCCCTTGTTCCTTGTATTAGTTGCCATGCATCGTGCAGGACCAGCACATGGTAGGTGCCCAGTTTGCACCCTGCTCTTGTTACTAGGGGGCCACAGGTGCTCTAGAACAGTAAGATAATAAGATAAAACCAGGCGGCTTATGAGGACAGAAATGTATTCTCTCACAGTTCCGGACGCTGGAAGTCAGCACGGCCATGCTCCCTCCAAGGCTTTAGGGGAAAATCCTTCCTCATCTCTCCCAGTGTCTGGCAGCCCCAGGCGTGCCTTGGCTTGCAGCTGCAGCATCACTCCATCTCTGCCTCCTTCCACATAACTGCCTTCCTTCTGTCCCTTTTTGTATGTCTTTTCTTCTTTTATAGGACACCATTCAGATGGGATTAGGGCCTATTTCCAAACAAGGACTTCAGCATGCCTTTTTGGGGGACCTGATTCCCCCCATAACAATCCCCCCACAGAGGGACCTCTGTCCAGTGAGCACTGCCTACCCTGGTCTGCCCTCTTGCTTTGTGTCAGAGTCTGGCCTGCAGACTGGGAGTTCCTGAAGGACAGGGACTCGCTCTGAAGCCTTCCGCTGCTCCTCAGGCCTGCTTGGTGCTGTCTGGGCCCACGGACTTGTGGGAGGATGTGGCCTCTGCCTGAAAGGTGTCTACATCCTGGCGAAGGTTTCCCTTCATCGGTCCTGAGTCCTGGAACCCAAAAGTCCAAACATTTTTCCTGCATCTCAGGCCTTAACAGTGGCTGCCGGAGCCCCTCTCGTGGTCTCACCAGGCCCTTCCTATAGGCCCCAGGACCCTGGGGGACCTTCATGCAGCCTAAGGCCTCATCCATCTGCTGCCTGCCCACCGCAGACCGTGGCCTTGCCTCCTGCTGCCCAGCCAGTCAACTCCAGCCACTGCCAGCCAACTCCCCCACTACTGCCAGTGCCCCTGAACCATGTGACCATGTGCTGTCAGCCCTGCCTTGCCAGAGCCCACAGAGTCCATCTAAGACGTGGGAGCAGTAACAAAACGATCTTACTGATGGACACTTATTGAGCAGATAGTATGTCCCAGGCACAGTTCAGAGCACTTATTTCTATAAACTCTTTTATCCCCATAACAACTCTATGAAGTGGAGACTGTTATCGTCCCCATTTACAGATGGGGAAACTAAGGCCCAGGGAGGTTGTATTAGTCTCCTGTGGCTGCTGCAACAAATTACCACAAACTCAGTGGCTGGAAACAACACAGACTTAATCATCTTACAGTTCTGGAAGCCAGACATCCTAAAACCAAGGTGTCAGCAGGGCTGCCTTCCTTCTGGAGGCTTTAGGGGACAACGCATTTCCTTGCCCTTTCCAGTGTCTAGAGGTAGCCTGCATGCCTTGGCTAATGGCTCCTTCATCTATCTCCGTCTTAGTAATCTAGTGCTGCTATAATAGAAATACCAAAAGTGGGTGGCTTTAACAAACAGAAATTTATTCTCTTATAGTTGAGGAGGCTAGAAGTCCGAATTTAGAGTCTCTTGGGTAAGGATTTTGTCAGCTGTGCAGGAAGGTCCTTGTCTCTTCAGCTTCTGCTTCTGGGCAGTCTTCATGTGGCTTAACATCTGTCTTACCCTACCTCTGCTTGCTCTGGTGTTTAATCTCTTTTATATCTCAAAAGAGACTGACTCGAGATATACCCTACACTAATCCTGTCTCACTGACATAATAAAGACAACTCATTCCCAAATGGAGTTATAACCACAGGCAGAGTGGTTAGGATTTACAGTACATATTTTCTGGGGACATGGTTCAGTCCATAAAAATCTGCAAAGCCAGCAGTGCAGAATCTTTCAATCTCTCTCTCTGACCTCTGCTTCTGTTCTTGCATCTCCTCCTCTTCCTCTCCTCTAACTCTGACCCTCCTGTCTCCCTCTTACAATGACCCTTGTGAGTATATGGGCCTACCCAATTAATCTCCTCATTGCAAGATCTTAATTCAGTCACATCTGCAAAATCTCTTTTGTCATGTAAGGTCACATGCACAGGTTCCAGGGATTAGGACGAGGACATGTCTGGAGGCCATTATTCACCCTGCCATAGAGGTTAGGTGACCTGTCCGAGGTCACACAGTTGGGACTTGGACTCTCACCATCATGCCCCAGCCCCTCTCTTTAGTAAAGTGTTACTCAAAGTGTGGGGCAGTTGGCAGAAATGCCAGTTCAGGAAAGAAAAACTTAAGCCTCCCTCACAGACCTACTCATTGCCCTCCCCACCCCGACTCTCACACTCACCAGGGGCTCTGCAGGGGGTCTTCTCTGAAAGTTCTGCAGAAAGGCACACCCACTAGGTCTCATGATCTGAGGCGTGTTGTGCTTCAGCTTGCCCCTAACCTCCTCTGGAAAGGGGCTGGGCTTTCTCTGAGCTTAACTGAGTACTTTCCCAGGCAGGGGCAGGCTGCCCTCAAAGGCATTATTCAGGCCTGTCCCTTGGGAGAAATGGAGCATTACTTGTAGTTTTGAATTAGAGCAATTCCTATCTGGGGTCAGCATTTCAATAAACTATCCCAGGCCCGTTACTCTGTAAATACCCACTCCTTTAATTAGAAATGAGTCCCAGCAAGGGGCAAGGGGCGGTGGCTTGCTCAGGAGATGCTGTGTGGCTGGCTGGAGTCTGCACACATCCTTGGCCCAGGTGGATGCACACACAAACGTGTGCTCCACCCAGCCCTGCTTCCTTCCTCTCTGCAGGCCAGCACGTATGCCCACTGAGCCGCCGTGCCTACATCCTGGATGTGGCCTCAGAGATGGAGCAGGTAGATGGCGGCTACATGCTCTGGTTCCGGCGCGTGCTCTGGGATCAGCCGCTCAAATTTGATAATGAGCTGTATGTGATGATGCACTACAACCAGGTCAGTATGTGTGGGCTACACTGCTTCTCTAGAACCTTCTGGGCTCCCCTAGGCCTGTGAGATCAGACTCCTCAGCCTTGGTGTTTGAGGCCTTCATGATCTGGTCCCTGCTGACATTTCTATTCCTAATGCCTCTGCTCCCCTAAATGGTCTCCTCAGAGTAGTTAGCACTATGTTACCCTTGCTGCCTAGTTCTGGGCCTTTGCATAAACTTTCACCTCCACCTGGCTGTCCTTACCTGCATCTCTGCTGATTTAAACCCTCTCCATAAAGGCATCTCTGAAACAGTCCCTCTTCCATGCAGCTGTCTCTGGTTTCCCTTGCCCTCCTAATTTCTTCCTGAGCAGTGTTTTACTAGTATTATTTTTGTCTTTGTGCTCTTCCCCTCAGTCAGGATCATGGATTTTACAAAATCTTGGTTCTCCCCTTCTATGCCAAAATTTGTGGCAAACACTTGGACAGAGAGTAGGGGTTTTTGTGTAACTGGTACCACCTACTTCAGCAATTCCAAGTAGAAAACCCAGTCACTTACCTTTTGTGGCCACATGGTGTCACTGTTGAAGACCAGGCCTGTGCAGTTTGGTGCATTGCTGCTCCAAGTGTGGTCTGTGGACTGACAAGCCACATCCCTTGGGAACTGGTGAAGATGCAAATTCTGAAGTCCTACCCCAGATCTGCTGAATTAGAGTCTCTGGGGGTGTAACCTAGCAATTTGGCTACTTTTTTTGTTTTTTAGTTAGAATTTACATAACATAAAATCAACTATTTTAAAGTGTACAAATTCAGTGGCATTTAGTATGTTCATAAGGTTATACAACTGTTACTTCTGTTTAGTTCCAAAATAGTCTCATCATCCTAAAAGGAAACTCCTTACCCATAAAACAATCACTCCCCACATCCCTCCACCCCCTTCCCCAGCCCCCGGCAGCCACAAATCCAGTTTCTATCTCTCTGCGTGTACCAGCAGTCAGTCCTAAGAAGCCCTCTGGGTGACTTTGGGGCATGCTCATGTTTAAGAGTCACTAGCCTAATGGACATTTCTCCACTCTGCACTGGTGCTGCTCCACTTTTACCAGCCCAAACCCTGCCCAGGACACTGGGGGGGCTTACACATGGGCTTCAAAGCCATAGTTCTCACTGCTCACTCCACATCTCTGCTGTTGTTCCCTAAAGCCCCAGAAAGTGATGGGCCATCTCACCCCAAAAGTGGATGGGGCTAGTGTGATTAAAATCACATGTCTCTAGGTCCCCAACAGCTGAATGACTCAGGGATACCCACCTGACAGCCCCTCTCTGTGCTCCTCACAGGTCCTGCCTGACTACCTGAAGGGCCTCTTCAGTAGCATGCTGCCCAGCCAGCCCAGTGAGCAACAGCTGCAGCAAGTGTCCAAGCTGGCCTTATTGCAGCACCGGACCAAGGACCACTTCTACCTGCCCAGTGTGTAAGTACTGCCCACCAGGCTACCCATCCATCTGTCAACTGGGATGGACAGGCAGCCCTTCCCTCTTCCCCTTGACATTTCTCAACCTGCCCATTCCCAGGCCCCCTATCCTCCCCAGTGAGGCTGTGTGGGAAGGGGCTGTCCTGGCCTTAGGACTGAAGTCCCCCAACTCGCGTATGATCTGGGACCCCCTCTTCCTTTTCATAACAAGTTGCTTCTGGCCAGTATTAATAGCTCAGAGTAAATTTAATGATAAAAAAGCTTTCAGGAGATGCACACCCTGTGGTCCAGGAAGTACATGTGTCTATGCAGCAAGATTTAGCCACAGAAATATTCACGGTAGTGTTGCCTAAAACAGTATAATACTGGAACCAGTCTCAATATCCAACAATAGGGGATTAGTTCAGTAACATATGGGGAGTCAGGCAGTCTCTAAACTGATGTTCTCAAACATGTAATAAAAGCTAATGGTGTAAAATTAGTTGTTCACAAACTTTTGGTCTCTCGGGACCAAAAGTTTTTATTTCTTAAAAATAGGACTCCAAAGAGTTTTTGTTCGTGTGTGTTAAACCTATCAATATTTATTCTATTCAAAATTAAAACTGAGAAAAAAAAATTTATTAATTCATTAAAAACAGTAATAAACCCATTACATGTTAATATAAATAACATTTTATGAAACCATAACTATTTTCCAAAAAGAAAAATATTAGTGAGAAGAGTGGCACTGTTTTACATTTTGCAAATCTCTTTACTGTCTGGCTTAATAGAAGACAGCTGGATTCTCAAATCTGCTTTTCTGTTCAGTCCATTGTGATATCACCTGTCATGTAGCCTCCAGAAAACTCCACTGTATACTCATGAGAGAAAGAATGAACAAGGCAAATCACATCTTCTAGTATTATTATGAAAATGGCTCTGACCTCCCAGGCCCTCAACCACACTTTGAGAAACAGCAGTGTAAATAACAGTAAATGTGTGTACAGTACCTATCCAGCACCTATAACACAGTGGAGCGCTGGTGGTGTAGTGGTTAAGAAGCTTGGCTGCTAACCAAAAGGCTAGCAGTTCAAAGCCACCAGCTGCTCCTTGGAAACCCTATGGGGCAGTTCTACTCTGTCATATAGGGTTGCTATAAGTCAGAATCAACTTGATGGCAATGGGTCTTGTAACACAGTAAGGGCTCAATATGTAAAGCCTTTCTATGTTATAATTTTAAGTGAAAAGAGCAGCATAAAATCCTGGATAAAAATACTTGTTGAGTTCTTACTTTTTGTAGAGCACCCTGCATGCTTGATCTCAGCTAACCTTCCCAATGGCACACGGTTTTCCCCTTTTACAGATGTGGAAAGTGAGGCTGAGAGAGGTTATCTCAGTTATCCAGGTTTACCCAGCTAATAGGTGGGGGAACCAGGATCCAAACCTGGGGAGGCCAGACCCAACTGTGTAAAGACCAGAGGAAAGATGGTGTCTGATGGATCTCTTTGTGGGAGGCTCCCTGACTTTTTATCAGCCCTTCCTCACTCTGGCCCAGGGCAGCCAGGACAGGCTGGGCTGCTGTTGATATTTTCTGGATGCCCAGAGAGGGCAAGAGGCTGCCTGGGAGGACCAGTGTGTCAGAGAGAAGGAGGCCGAAGCTGGGCACCCCTGCCACGAGCTCTTCTGCCCCTGCTCTCACCAGCCTACCCTGCTGGTTTTCCCATCTGTGTGCTTCTCATTCCCTGGCTTGAGCTTTGCCTCAAGGGCAGGAGCTACAAACAACAAAGCTGCCTAGGGTCATGTCTTGGCTGCCTGCCTCACTCAGCTGCTGTGTAACCTTGGGCTGGTCAGTGAACTCCTCAGAGCCTCAGTTTCCTTATCTGCAAAACAGGGATGCTAGCGGTACTGGCCAAGTTATTGAGCACCTGCTGCATGTCAGGGCCTTGTGTGAGCACTTAATTACGCTGGCCTTTAGCCATCTACACTCTCCAGCACTGAGTCTCTGAGGGAGGTTGTGGGTGCTCAGAGAAGGTTTTCCCTTCTTACCCAGGCAGGAGGTCCGAGAGTACATCCCAGCCCAGCTCTACCACACAACGGCCAGCTCCACCTGGCTCAGCCTGATCAGCCAGCACTGGCAGCAGACACAGGCACTCAGCCCCCACCAGGCCCGCGCCCAGTTTCTGGGTAAGAGTTTGGGGCTGGGCGTGGAGGGTACGAGGGCTTGTCGGGGTCCTGGAGGATGGGGGTGTGGAAGGTCATTCCATGGGAGAATCAATGAGCAAAGGCTGGAGGAGGGATGGTGCAGGGGTGGTTAGAGGAGTGTGGCTAGATCTACTAGATAACTTGAATTCAAACCCAGGACTTTACCCTGAGGGCACTGGGGAGCCACGGAAGCACTTAAACAAGGGGAAGGGCCCAAGTGGGTTTACACCTGGAAGACAGAGGCATGGAGGCCACTGCAGGCTTCCAGGGTGTAGAAGATGGAGGCTGAGTTTGGGATGGAATTCCAGGAATAAGAAAGGTGGATGGGGTCAAGAGACATTCAGGAGGAAGAATGGACACGCCTCAGTGAGAGCTGCTGTTGGGAAGGGAGGAGGCTGGAGGAGGACCCCACTAACCAGCTTGAGCTCCTTTGAGGATAGCAGGGTCACCAAGCAGGGGATATTAGGGAGGGAGCTGGTGTGGGGAAGGTGAGGGCCTATGGGTCGCTGGTACACGGTCTGGGCTAGAACACTGGGAGTTTTCAGTGAATGGAGATCTTTGTATCCCTGAGCATGGTGCAGGCAAAGCACTGCACAAGGGCTGGGGCTGCTCAGAGGAAGGTGCCCCCAGGGAAAGTATCTTTTTTGCCTCTCCCATCCACAGGAGGCACATTTTCCTTTGCAGGAAGGTATTTTCAGTGCCAGCTGAGCATCTGCCTTAGGGTGGGCCTGGGCATAAAAGCAACAGAGAGGAGAGGAGCTATGAGCAGGGATGGAGGAAAAGGCTGAGATGGGAGGCCAAAGTGAGGGTTCCTGTGCCAGGTGCGGCCGAGGGAAGAGGTGGCTGTGGCTGTGAGCCCATCCAGTCCAATAACTGCTACCCCATCTCCCTACCCCAGGTCTCCTCAGTGCCTTGCCCATGTTCGGCTCTTCCTTCTTCTTCGTCCAGAGCTGCAGCAGTATGGCTGTGCCAGCTCCTTGCATCCTTGCCATCAACCATAATGGCCTCAACTTCCTCAGCACCAAGACCCATGTGAGTGGCCTTGGTCTGGCACTGCCCACCACCCCTTCGAGGGCCAAGATCACCACTTCCCACCTGTGTGACCTCGGACCAGTCTCCTCACCTCTCTGAGCCTCTCTTTTTCTCCTCTGGAAGACAAGGATGATAGGCAGGCCCACCTCTTAGGGCTGTTGTGAGTCAGCACTCAAGTGGGACTGTTACCCCCTTTCTTAGGTCCTGCCCCCAGAAGCAGGCCCTGAGACAAGGATGGCAGTGGAAGTAGTTTATTTGGAGGTGATTCTAGAAAACACTGATGTTAGGTAGTGACAGGCAGGGATGGAACCAATAAGGGGTGTGTTACCAAGCAGGTCATGGCTGCGGGCAACTGGAGCTCAGTCTAGCTGGAGTCCTCTGGGAGACACTGTGGAGCTGTACCTCTGTGTTACCTCAGCTGAGGAGGAGATAATCTCAATAATGGGGTGTTACTCGCCATTTCCCATTAGTCAAGGGCTCCTTCCTGAGGCATTAACTACATCTGGCTTGCCCAGTGTGTTGTCTGAGATGAGAAATAAAGCCTCCAGACAGTGTTACAAGTGTTCACAAGAGGCAGCTCTGATATGTAGAGGTGAAGGCCAGGACGCCGACAGCATCTACCATGCCCCTGGACCCTAGTGTTTAGAACAGGGGCTGGCACAGTGCCAAGGCATTATCATTGTTGGTTCTATCCATTTTACAGGTGAGGAAACTGAGGCCTAGAGAGGTAAAGCAACTTATTCAAGGTCACACAGCAAGTCACTGGGGAACTGGTACTCGAACCAGGGTCTCCTGCCTTCTACGGAGCTGATTTGCAGGGGAGGGGGAGGAATAGTTGAGAGCACTGGGCCACAGAGAGAAGGTCCCCAACCCACAACCTGTCTGACCCCCTCCCCCAACTCCTAGGAACTGATGGTGAAGTTCCCCCTGAACGAGATCCAGTCGACCCGGACCCAGCGGCCCACGGCCAACTCCAGCTACCCCTATGTGGAGATCGCACTGGGGGATGTGGCAGCCCAGCATACCATGCAGCTGCAGCTGGAGCAGGTGCGCCCAGCCCTGGCCCTGAGGCCTCATTACCCAACCCCTCACTCATTCATGCAATCTGTATTTACCAGGGTCAGGTCCTGGCTGTGCTTCCAAGGAGCGTGTAGTCCAGTATGGGCAGAACCAGACCCAACACCACACACAATGCCAGTTGTTACGGGGGTCTTCCAGGGAAGCATCTTGCTAGTGGAACCAAAGGAAAGGGTCCAGGTTGTTTATAAAATAGTGAGGAGTGGGTGGGGCCCTGGGGATGCACAGGCAGGGCAGGGCTGATCTTGAAGGGCTTAGATGTCAAGCTAAGGATCTGGGGCTTTCCCCTGAGGGCACTAGGGAGCCACAGAGGGCTGGTGAGAGGGAGGGACACAGGAGGCTTGAGAAGGTTCACTGGGGCTAAGTCATGGAAGTTGGATTATGGAGCCTGGGACTGAGGGTGGGTTGGTGGGAAACTGAGACCTACCTGCCCTGTACCTTCTCATCAACTGTGGCAGCTTCTTAAAAGGCAAGGGTCACCTCTGGGCTCCTGTCCAAGCCTCACAGCCAGGGGGAAGGGCGGTGGGACTCCACTGTAGAGATGGGGTTGAGGCCCAGAGAAGGGGCAGAATTGGGGTTGGGACAAACACTGTCTACCCTGTCTAGCCCCCTGCATCCTGCCTCAAGATCTGGGCCAGCACCTTCTTCGGCCCCCATGCCAGGACCTGCCTGGGAGGGGCTGATTTCCCAGAGCAACAGGGAAAGGCTTTCACTTCCCCAGCCCTGCACCTGGGGGCAGAGCCAGAACAAAGCCCCCTTGTCCCTTTGAGAACCTGTGATTCACACTCCCCCAGTCTGTTTCCCTTCATGCTCATTCTGCTCTCACTGAGGGCCACTCTGACCATTGACTTACACCAAGGAGCACTGGGCACTGGCAGCCCTGCTGCCCTGAGCCCACCCCTCTGAGCTCCCCCTAGGTGCTCCCATGTCATCCTCCTACCTCCCTGGCCTCCCACCTTTGGTTCCATTTCCTGCCTCTCTGCCCTGGACGATCTCTAAAGGTGGCTGAGTCTGGGCCTCTCCCCCCAGGCACCCTGTCTTATTCTGAGGCTCTCAAAACCGCTTGGACTATGACTGCCCCCATATATCTATTTCCTGCTCCAACTCAAACTCCAGGCCCCTCAGCATCTCCCCAGAGGCCAACAGGCCTCTCCATCTTATCTCCTGATCCCCCCAAACCTGCTCCCCCACCTCATCATCCTCCCCAGCCTCCCAGGCACTCAGGCCCCAAACCCAGGAGTCCTTCCCATTCCTCTCTCCTCCTCTCATCACCTCCATGGCCTTCCCCCTCCCCTCACTGTTCCAGCACGCTGGCCTCTCGAGTTCCCTTAGGCCCAGCTTGCCCTTCCCTGCCCTGCCCCTGGCCCTTTGCACTCGCTCTGGAAAACTCCTCCTTGATTCATCACACGGCTCCCTCTCCCCCTTTCTTGAAGTTTCAGCACAAATGTTACCTCCTGAGAAGCTGTCCTTGGTCCTCCTCCCCAGTAATTCACTCTGCCTGCTTACATATTGTCTGTCTTCCCTCCAGAATGTCAACCCCAAAGGGCAGGGCAATGTCCACAGTGCCTGCCCCCCACATCCATGGCACATGGCTGATGCGGAGCAGCCACCTGTTGGATGGTGGATGAGTGGGTGGAGGCCTCTGTGGCTCCTCCTCTTCCTTGCAGCCCCCTGACCTCTTTATACTGCCACCTCTGCCTTTGGCCTGTGTGTGTTAGGGACACACTCATTCATTCACTCACTCATTCATTCAGCACAGAACTCTGAGCATCTCCATGCAGCAGACCTTGCACCAGCTGTAGGGTACTGAGTGACCGGGACCCTCGGCCCTCAGCCCTCACTCACCTCTGCACCAGCTGCAGGGTACTGAGTGACTGGGGCCCTTAGCCCTCAGCCCTCGCCCTCACAGAGCCCTGGGTCTCATGGGGGAAGATGGGCATGAAGGAATCTCTGGAACAAAATGAGATCAGTGCCGGGAGGGTGTACAGGGGAACTGTGCTGACTGGGAGGTCATCAGGAAGGGCTACCAGGAGGAGGTGATGTCACAGTGCACTGGCCATTGCAGCTAACAAACCTGGGTCCCCATCCCGCCTGCCTCCGACAGGCTGTGTGAGAGGATCTCGAGCCACCTCTGCTTCTTGTTGAGCCTCAGTTTCCACAGCTGCCACAATCCCACTGAGACCTGGAACACAGCTGGTGTTAGGCAGGTGATGGATTAGCTGGAGGGGAGGACCGCCCCCGCAACCATGCACACGCAGAAGCACATCTAGGTTCCCCGATCTAATTAGCCAACGTGGCCCCCCCAGGGCAGGAGCAGATGCAGGAAACCTCACCAAAGAGCAGTTTAGAGTGTGGCCTTGGGCTTCATACCCCCTGGGTTCAAATCCCCACACCTCACAGGTGTGAGATCTGAGGCGAGTGGCTTCCTCTCTCTGGGCCTCAGTTTCCTCACCTGTGGAATGAGAGTATAATCACGCCTGCCTCATAGGGACGCTGTGGGAATTCAAAGGGGACAATGCCTGGCACATAGATGATGCTCAATAAGCGCTGCTGTCATTATTTTTACCCTCTCTCAGAGCAGCTTCTCTCAGCCCCAGGAAATCCTCGAGGCGATTCTGATGCTGGCTTTGGTCTGAGAACCACACTCCCAAATTGGTTTTCACCATTCCTTGCTGTCTTTCCCCAACTGGAGCCCTGGGGCCAGGTCCCCGCTCCTCCTAGGCTGTGCTGCCGGGTGGCAACCATGGCAAAACATAATCAGAAACAGTGACCTTGTACTGACTGGATTAATACTAAAATCTAAAAATTAAAGGATTTATACATAGTGAAATCTCATTTAATCATCACAACAGCCCTGTGAGGCAAGCCCTAGTAAACTGAGAGCCCACAGATGATGAAACTGAGGCTGAAAGAGGTGAAGTGACTGGCCCAGGGCCATCCAACTTACCAGCCCACAGCCAGTGGATGTACTTGGCCCCATCCCCCAACCCTCGGCACTGGCCCTTCCAGCCTATGGCTGACCTTCCTGCCTCCCTGCTCCTCAAACTCCTCCAAGGACCTGGGGAATGGGTGGGCAGGTGTGGACTCTCAGTGTCTCCTGCAGGGCCTGGAGCTATGTCGCGTGGTGGCTGCCCATGTGGAGAACCTGCTCAGTGCCCATGAGAAGCGGCTCACGCTGCCCCCCAGCGAAATCACCCTGCTCTGACTGGCCCTGGCCTCCACCTGTCTTCTGCCAGAAGACTTGGGTCTGTAAGGGGCTAGGACTTAGGGGAGGCCAAGAGGAGGCAGGAGGAGCCACCCAAGTCCCCAAGACCCCTTGAGGACCAATCTAGAGTTGGGATGGAGGTGCAGCACGCAGCCAACAGGAGGAACTTGGCAAGGGCTGCCACGTGGTGCAGTTAAGCAGAAGGCAGGACCGTGGGGCCTCCTGCCACATACCCACTGCAGCCCTGCCTGAACGCCCACCTGTGGCAGGGAAGCCTTACATCAGTGGCCTAGATGAACTGGACTTGGCCTATGGTTTACTTAGGGTCTGATGCGTGAATCTGCTTGGACTCCACATCCCAGCCCCCGTATCCTCCTCAGGTTCCTGCCTTGGACTCCCTTTTAGCCTGGATGTGTGACCCTTGGTCATTTCTGTACAGATAAATAAAAGGTGTACCTGGCAGCCATCTCCTCCAGGGAGCTGCTAAGTGGTTGGGAAGCAAGCCTGGGGGAAGAGGCAGAAGTTGGGGCTCAGTTGTGCTCCTGACTTACTGCTCATGAACAGAGTTTCCAGCAGAGCCCTTACCTCTCCCTGCAGGTCCCCACTCTCTACTCCTTAGGTGGCCCCAACACCAGGCCCCCATCACTGGTTGGACCACATGCTGGTGGGTATGCAAAATGGTACAACCATTTTGGAAAATGATATGGTGCTTCCTTAGAAAGCTAGGAACAGAAATACCATACAATCCAGCCATCCCACTCCTAGGAATATATCCCAGAGAAATAAGAGCCGTCACACAAATAGACATATGCACACCCATGTTCATTGCCGCATTGTTCATAATAGCAAAAAGATGAAAACAACCTAGATGCCCATCAACAGATGAATGGATAAACAAACTATGGTACATACACACAATGGAGTACTACGAAAGGATAAAGAACAATGATGAATCTGCGAAGCATCTCACAATATGGATGAATCTGGACCGCATTATGCTGAGTGAAATAAGTCAAGCACAAAAGGGCAAATATTGTATGAAATCACTACTATAAAAACTCATGAAAAGTTTACACACAAAAAGAAACAATCTTTGATGGTTATGAGGGAGGGAAAGGGTGGGAATGGAAAAACACTAAATAGACAATAGCTAAGTGGTAACTTTGGTGAAGGGTAAAACAGTACACAATAGTGGGGAAGCCAGCACAGCTTGTCCAAGGCGAGGTCATGGAAGCTCCATATACACATCCAAACCCCCTGAGGGACTGAATTACTGGACTGAGGGCTGTGGGGACCGTGGTCTCCAGGAACATCTAGCTCAATTGGCATAACACAGTTTATAAAGAAAATGTTCTACATTCTACTTTGGGGAGTAGCGTCTGGGGTCTTAAAAGCTTGTGTGTGGCCATCTAAGATACCCACTGGTCTCACCACCTTAGGAGCAAGGGAAAATGAAGAAAACCAAAGACACAAGGGAAAGATTAGTGCAAAGGACTAATGGACCACAACTACCACAGCCTCCACCAGACTGAGTCCAGCACAGCCAGATGGTGCCCCCACTGACTGTTCTGACAGGGATCACAATAGAGGGTCCTGGACAGAGCTGGAGAAAAATATAGAACAAAATTCTAACTCACAAAGACCAGACTTACTGGCTTGACAGAGACTGGAGAAACCTTGAGAGTATGGCCCCCGGATACTCTTTTAGCTAAGTAATGAAGTCACTCCTAGACAGGCCCATAAAACAAAACAAGACTAAAGGGGCACACCATCCCAGGGGCAAGGACTAGAAAGAAGGCAGGAGGGAACAGGAAAGCTGGAACTAGGGCACCCAAGGTCGAGAAGGGAGAGTGTTGACATGTTGTGGGGTTGGTAATCAGTGTCACAAAACAATATGTGTACTAATTGTTTAATGAGAAGCTAGTTTGTTCTGTAAACCTTCATCTAAAGTACAAAAAAAAAAAAAAAAAGTCAAACAAAAACAGTGGTGTAGTGAAGGGCTTCCCAGAGAATGGGACATTGGAGCTGGGTTTTGAAGGATGAGTAGGAGTTTGCTAGGAATAGATAGAGGGGAGGGAGATGAACATCCCCAATAGAGACTTGGGCCAAAACTGGGTAAAACAGGAAGTCCAGGTGAGTGTGGGAGACCCAGAGCAGAGGTAACCAGTCCCCAGGGTGCCTGGCCAATTGTGAGGGAGAACAACAGAGGAGAATGACTGATTGTCAAAGCCTGAGATAGGCACACTTATGAAGGCCTGGGGTCCCAGATGGGTGTGACGGGAGACACCATGATACTTGGGCACTCAGAAGTAACAGGAAGTACTTCATTACTGCCCCATGTGGGACAGGGGACTGGGCCCAGCCACGTTCCAGCATCCACACACCCACTTTACTTCCCCCCTATCAAGGATACCTCCTCCTGCACCAGGAACCACAATCCTCTTAAGGCAATCTTGGCCTGGTGGTTGAAGGCCCAGGCTATGGAGCCAGAGAGGCCTATGTACAAATCAACCTGTTTCTTTTTTATTTATTTATTTTATTGTACTTCAGGTGAAGGTTTACAGAACAAATAGTTTCTCATGAAACAGTAGTACACATACTGTTTTATGACATTGGTTAACAACCCCACGACATGTCAATCCTGTCCGTTCTTGACCTTTTTTGTTTTTTGGTGAAAATATACATAGCCAAAGATACACCATTTCAAGAATTTCTACATGCACAGTTCAGTGTCAACCTGTTTCTTGAAGAGCTGTGTGGCCTTGGGCAAGATGCTTGCCCTCTTGGAGCCTCTGCTTCCTTCCTTGTAAACTGGAAGCACTGACAGAACACAAACTTTTAGGCAAGCGCTTTCTAAGTGGTCATCATTAGGTCCAGCATGAGATGCAAATGATATCTGAAGTGGGGAGGGTCAGACATTTTAACTCTTATCAAGATTTTACTATGTGCCAGGCACCGTACTTTACACAAACTAGAACTAACCCATTTAATCCACAAAACACTCCCAACAAGGTGGGCACTATTAGTACCTTCATTTCCTCCATAGGGAAACTGAGGCCCAGAGAGGCAAAGCAACTTGTCCAAGGCTACACAACTGGTTAAATGGCCTAGTGAAGATTCAAACCCAAGCAAGCTAGCTCCAGAGTCCAGTCTGTTTCTCACTGAGGGGAGCATTCCGGCTCAAGAGCACATAGTCAAGGGTGAACACATGGAAGCTTCCAATGGAGTGTCTGGGAATGCAAGGGGCTGTCCCAATCTAGAGAAAAGGCGATTCCCATTTCTGCCTGGATGAGCAGACATATGGGCTCCATAGGGGAGGCTCTGGGAAGACTTTCTGATTGTGAAGGTAGGGAGCTCCCTGTCATGAAGGTATGTGAGTAGAGTCTGATGCTCTCCTGTTGGAGGGCAGTTTAGAGGGGGAGGTGGGCACTGGGCTTCTGAAGGGCCTAAGCCCCCACAGCCAAACCTCCAACATGCAGGTGAGGGGCCCTGCCCAGGGGTTCACAGAGGGTGGCCCTGGCAGGACTGACCCAGCGGCCAGGCTGCCTGGCCTTAGCCTTGCCCTCTGGCCACCTTCTCCCTGCCTGCCTGCAGCTGCCTTCCTAGCACCCTCCCTGACCCCCAGCCCCACTACGCTGTGTCTGAAAAGGGCAGGAACCAAAGTTACTGCAGGCTTCATGCCTGCCCCATTTTCACCTGCAACTGCTGCTGCTGCTTACTGGGATAGAGGTGGCCAGGCACGAGTGCTTGGGGACTGCCAGGGTCCCAGGTGTCTGGGCATCCCCATCCTACAGGCGTTGCTGGCCTGGCATTGCCAAGTTGCCACACAACAACCCCCACTTTCCAAAAAAGACTGGTGGGACTCACAGTTTACAGATGGGGAAACTAAGGCCCAGGCTCAAGGTCAGTGATCTCCTTTGCTTAACGTTGTTGTTGTCAGCTGCCATCCAGTTGGCCGCCAACTCACGGCGGCCCCATGCAAAAAAGAACAAAATGCTGCCCGGTCCTGTGCCATTCCCACGATCAGTTGTGGATTGGACTATTGTGATCCACAGGGTTTTCATTGGCTGATTTTCAGAAGCAGATCACCAGGCCTTTCTTCCTAGTCCATTTTTGGAAGCTCCGCTGAAACCTGTTCAGCATCATAACAATGCCTAAGCCTCTACGGACAGACAGGTGGTGGCTGTGCATGAGGTAGAATTCTACCACTAAACCACCAGTGTGCTCCCCCCCTTAATACACATATCTGATTTCATCCTTACAACCACCACGTGAGGTGAGTACTCATGTTATCCCCATTTTACAGACCAGAAAACTAAGGTTCAGGGTGGGTGAGTCACTTGCCCAAAGTCATATAGCTGATTATGACATCAAGATTCAAAACCATGTCCGTTAGATCCCAGAGTCCATGCTTTTGCTCTGACAAACTGGAGTGTGTGTATGTGCTCTTGCTCTGACAAACTGAGGGGTGTGTGTGCTTTTGCTCTGACAAACTGGTGTGTGTGT
The DNA here is from genome assembly GCA_030035585.1 of Dugong dugon. Classification (NCBI taxonomy): domain Eukaryota; kingdom Metazoa; phylum Chordata; class Mammalia; order Sirenia; family Dugongidae; genus Dugong; species Dugong dugon. Next base: position 204,253,090 of record CM057460.1, read on the forward strand.
GAGAGAGAGAGTGTATGTGACTGGTCGGGAGCAAAATAGCCAGGAAGGTGAGGCTGAAGGCATCTGCAAAGAACAGATCACGAAGGCTAAGATGCATTTCATTTCAGAGGAATCTGGGGAGGCCCGGTGAGCTGGGCCTCAAAGAATCAAAATGAAGGAGATGCATGGACAGGAATTGGCATGCCAGGTGGAAGAAACAGCTCGGGCAAAGGTCCGGAGGTGGAACGGTATGTTTGCAGACCTGGACGAGGAGGTAGAGCCGGAGGGGCTCTTGAACAAAGGCCTTGAACGCCAAACAAAGCAGTTGGATTCTATCCCGGGGAGCCATGGAGGCTTTCCAGCAGAAACCCCCACTTGGGGCACCCGGCTTGGGGCATCTCGCATCGCCACGCCTTTGATCATACTGCCCGAGTGCACGACTTAAAAACTTTTGATTCCCGAAACTTATCCGTGCGCCTACTCGTTTTCTTGAGTTTTTTTCCTGTTGTAACCCGAAGAGGTGCCACGGTGCCAGCCTCCAGTATCGACGAGCGGCACCGATCCCCGCCCCGCCCCCACCCCAGGCGCGCTTCCCGAGGCTGCGCACGCGTCCACCGCCGCCGGGACGTGACTCCGGGAACGTCCGCTCCCGGCAGCAGCGGCAGCTGGAGGGTTACCACAGTCAAGCTAGTTCAACGTCTGCGGCCGCCACCATCCGAGTTCAGAGCTGAAGCCGGTGCTCTCGGCCCGCAGTTTGGGAAGTTCCCGCTGGTTTCAGAAGTTTCCTTAAGTGTCCTGAGGGCTTTCCTCAGGTGGGGCCTCCATTCAGGCACTTACTTAGCCACTCATTCACCCTTTAGAGGTCCTCGCCGCCCTCCCCGTCCCCAATTAAGTGACGGACGCAGTAGCGACGGCGGCCGCTTGAGTGACAGGCATGATTACCAACCGACATCGGGAAGCTCCCGTTTGGGCCCGCCCGGCGCATGGCCGCGGGCCCAATTAAAGGAGTGGAAATGCGAAAGGGGGCGGTAATGGGGCAGCCGAGTTTGTGGCGCTTCCTCGGTGATTGCGCGCTGGGGGTTGAGGCTTCTACGGGTTTTCGGATGATGCCGTGACACAGCATAGCAACAGCGTTGACAGCGTGAACGCACCCCTGCGGAGGGAGCCCTTCCGAACCAGAGGCGGCGCGACGTGGAGGCAGGGTGCTATTTGAGGGCGCTCTTTCGAAGCTCTTCCGCGAGTGGGGGAAGGGCGGCGGACGCCGAACGGCCCCCTGTGCGCCTGCGCTGACACCTACGCCGGCCGGCTTGCACTCCCGCGCATGCCCGCAGCACGCGGGCCCTCACGGCGGCCGGCTGCACTGCGCGTGCGCGCCCGCGAGCCCGCTGAAGAGCGGCGCTGGCAGAAGTCGGGCGGGAGGCCTGTGACGTCGTGAGTAGCGCCTTAAAGTGCGGCCCGGGCCGGGTGTCCGAGGGTCCGGCCGGGAGTGAGTCCGCGCCCCTGCAGAAGCCCCCGCGGCATGAGGCGCGACCGGCGCTCCTGCCCCCCAGGACGTGGAGAAAGTGGAGGAGGAGGACGCCCCGTCGCCACCACCGCTGCATGACCCGCCGCCCCTAAGGCCCGACCCAGCGCCTGGCTCCTCGACGCCTCCCGCCGGGCCCTCTGGCAACGCATGGGGGCCCGGCGCTGAGGAACCCTCCTCCCCGGGGGCGCCGGGGCGCGTCCCCCGAGGGCCATGCCCGGCCGCCCCGCCCGCCCCAGAGGACCCTAGAGAGCGGTGCGGGGCCATGGCGACCGCCGGCGGCTACACGGACCTGCGTGAGAAGCTCAAGTCCATGACGGCCCGGGACAACTATAAAGCGGGCAGCCGGGAGGCGGCGGCTGCAGCTGCCGCCGCCGTAGCCGCTGCTGCCGCCGCCGCCGCCGCCGCCGAGCCCTACCCGGGGTCCGGGGCCAAGCGCAAGTTCCAGGAAGACTCGGACCCGGAGCGCAGCGACTACGAGGAGCAGCAGCTGCAGCGGGAGGAGGAGGCGCGTAAGGTGAAGAGCGGCATCCGCCAGATGCGTCTCTTCAGTCAAGACGAATGCGCCAAGATCGAGGCCCGCATCGACGAGGTGGTGTCCCGCGCCGAGAAGGGCTTGTACAACGAGCATACGGTGGACCGGGCCCCGCTGCGCAACAAGTACTTCTTCGGCGAGGGCTACACGTACGGCGCCCAGCTACAGAAGCGCGGGCCCGGCCAGGAGCGCCTCTACCCGCCGGGAGACGTGGACGAGATCCCCGAGTGGGTGCACCAGCTGGTGATCCAGAAGCTGGTGGAGCACCGCGTCATCCCCGAGGGCTTCGTCAACAGCGCCGTCATCAACGACTACCAGCCGGGTGGCTGTATCGTGTCGCACGTGGACCCCATCCACATCTTCGAGCGCCCCATTGTGTCGGTGTCCTTCTTTAGCGACTCCGCGCTCTGCTTCGGCTGCAAGTTCCAGTTCAAGCCTATCCGGGTGTCCGAACCTGTGCTTTCCCTGCCTGTGCGCAGGGGGAGCGTGACTGTGCTCAGGTAACCACCTAGGAGGAGGCCTGCTTGGTATAGGTCTTACCCATTCTGCTTGTGGGGAGTGGGGGGAAGGGCTTGTGCCACTTAAAATACGGATAGCAAGACAGTATAGGTCAAGGAGCTGATCTAGATTTCTGTATCCCCGAGACAGGTTTGACGCAATCATAAATTTGAGAACTAATCTAAAGGCATCTTTTCAGAAGGCGCGGGGCTGTGTGTCAGGAAGCTAAGATTTTAGGCGTCTGCGTCCCTGTGTTAGTTTAAGCAAGTAACTTTTCCATTTTGGCCTCCGTTTCTAAGTCTGTGTTTTTGAAAAAAAAAATTGAGTTGAACTTAACTAACTGAAAGTCTTTCCTACTATGCTATTTGTTGGTTTTACTAACAGAGGAAATGTTCATGGATTCCTTAACAGAAAAAATATGGAAGGCGGCTCCTGAAAGTACTTAATTGATGCACAGCCTCCATTCCCAAGGTGGGGGCAGGGGTGTGTGACGTCCCTGGAGTTGCACAGATTAGTGGTTGGGCCAGGAATAGAGTTCAGTGCATTCTTAAAATTCTCCCACCTTGGCTGCAGAAGAGCCCATTGGTCCTTTTAAGAATGTGTTACCTGTTTTCAGGACTGAATAAAACAAAATAAAGTTTGTTTCTTGACCTGATATTTAGTCTTGTAGTTATGTCAGTAGCAGAAGTTAGATTTTTGGCCTATTTTGGGTCCCAGATCTTGCTGAGAATTAGCTCAGTACGCTGGTCTCCAGAGAAGAATTCCTGCTGAGACACCTTTGCTTGTTTAGATGAAGCAGAAAATTTATTTGGACTCTGCCTTCTTCCAGCCCTGAAACAGGTAAACCTAGGAAGGTACTTCAGTAATCCCCAAACTTCTTAGGAGATCTAGACTGCAGCTGTCCAGAGCAGCTTTTGTTGACCACTGAATTAAAGCTCAGTCAGTACACGCTGGGGTTTTGTTTTGAGCAGCTTAATCTCTGAGGTGCAGTCAGGGCAGGCCACAGTCAGAGTAGGGAGGGGTGGGTCCTTGGAGCCCTCTTCATATTATGGAGCAGGTCCTCTGTTTCATTTGAGTTGGACAACAGGCTTCTTCCTTGTCTGGACATGGCGGCAGAGCCTTGTGATGTCCATCGTCTCCTGATGGGAAAGTCTGGGATGTTGGTGGCAACAGAAGCAGTACTTTGGCTTTCTTATGCCTCTGAAACATGGCAGGTGCCCACCTCAGAAACCCAGAGAGCCCCTTTCTCATTTGGGCTTCAGAGCGTCTCGGATTTACATGGTGTTTCCAGAATGACGTCTGGGCAGAGCCCTTTAAGATGGGATTTCTAGGGCAGACCCTCTCAAGAGGCTTGCTGTGTATGGCAGGTTGGTGTCTGACCCCATTGAAGGACTCTTTAGTGGTGAAAGGACCTCATACAAGGATCATTTGATCTCTTAGTTAGGTATTAATTTTCCACGTAGTCAGAGGCCCTCAGGATTGTTTTCAGGAGGTGGAGTAGTGGCCAGGTGTGTAACGGGAAGATCAGAAAAGACAGTTTGTGAGTTTGAGATTGTGGCCTCCGGCTCACACACAGCCCACCGTGTTGAAGAGCAGAAATTTCACGTTCTTAAAATGTAGGTCTGTCAGTGATCAGCAGTAGGATTGCATCATCAGGAAGATTCTCTTCATCTTTTTCTGAGAATAGTAAAGTGCTAGAGGCTTCCCAATCCTTTCCAACCCTGCTCCCCTGGATTCTGACTTGGCCATGGAGTTAGCATGGGAGGCTCAGTGACATCCTGAAAAGTGCTACCCTGGGCTTTGAATTCAGGTCTTGTTTGCTTTGGGAACTTGTGGGTGTTCTCAGAGCTGGTTTTCACGTCTGTAAAGTGGGGGTTATACCAATTTCCGAAGGCTGTTAGAATTAAATGTGGTGGTTTGGTGTCTGATGTAGAGCCTGGTACAGGGTAGGCACTTAAATAGGTGCTTGCTTTCATAACAGCCCTGTTCTCTTGTTAGGGTGGGGCTAGGGATTTGGTGCAGCATGAATCATAGGCTCTTCTTGGAGTTCACAGCCCAGCTGAGACCACAGACAAAGAATAGTTAGAGCCCAGGACAGTAACAACAGGAGTACATTGAGGGGGACATCTTACCCACTCTGGAGTGCTGGAAGTTTTTGGGAGGAAGTTAAGTTAGAACTTGAAGGATGACTGGGAGTTAACCAAGCAAAACAGGGAGGGGTGCAACAATGGCAGTAGCATGGTGGGGGTGTTCCAGCCGTAGGGAACAAACAGGCAAAGGCAGGTAAGGGGGAGTGCTGACTTGAGGCAGATGGAGTTCATTATTAGTCCTTAGATCCAACCTGAAGCAGAGACCCCCCCCCCATGGGGGATATCCTGATACAGGTTTAAGGGAGGGCTTCTCAACAGTGGCACTTGTTGACATTTTGGCCTGGATAATTCTTTGTTGTGTCGGGCTGTCCTGTGCATTATAGGGTATTTAGTAGCATCCGTGGTCTACTAGAAGCTAGTAGCGCCTTCTGTAATGACCAAAAGTGTTTCCAGACATTACCAACTGTCCGGGGGGAAGGGGGAACACAAAATCATCCTGTTGAAAACACTGCTCTGGGGTTCTGGAACCCATCCCTCTGGTTTATGTCTCCTTGAACCTGCTCACTTAGCACTTCGAGCTTTTGTGTGCAGGTGGGTGAACACTTGCCGGTTAGCAGTGCCTCTCTTCAAATCCTGCTTGGGCTCTTCCCCAAACTGGTAGGAGAGGCGATGCTTTCTCACTTCCTGGTACATATTCCAGCTCAGAGCTATTGAGCTATAAACTCTCAGATTGGAAGGAAGGGGCTGATTAAAATAATGGTGCTCTGTGGATGGGGAGGGATTCTAATAATTCTCATCTGACTTGGGCTTCAGTTGGTGTTGGTGGTAGTGATGTCTGTTCTTGTCTAAGGCAACATGGCAGGAATACAGTTTTATATTTAATAGTTGTCAGCGGGTATGTCGGTGTATGGCAGACATTGACTTAGCAGTGTCCAAGCCTGAGCATTTAGAGCAAGGCCTCATGGACGCTCCTCAGAGTGCTTCAAACTCCTTTCCAAACCCAGTTGGCAGTGGTTTTTTTGGTAACCTTCCTGTGTTGGGCCTGGGTGGGTCCCCTTCTAATGCTTGTTCTCCAGGAAAGTAAATGTCTTTTACTTTTTTTTTTTTATGTCAACTCATCCCACATTCCCTCTATTCCCTGTAGTGGAAATGGGGCAGATTAAAACAGACTCCTGTTGGATTAATTGGAATAATTATCTCCAGGCTAATTGCTTACTTGCTGCTGCTTTTAACCACTGCTGCCTGGCCTGTGGTTGCGGTGGCCATATTCCCAGAGACCGAGGCCTTGGCTGCCCATGTGGAAATGACTCGATCTGTTTGTGTATCGCTGGCTGTGGGCATGCAGTGTGAGCTCAGCCTGTGACTCTTAAACAGTTAAGAGTTGGTATTGGGTAGAATGGCCACCCCTGTCAGTTCTGGGCTAAAGGCTGAGTTTGTGCAGCAGCTTAAAAGCAAAATTTGTCTTTCTGCTTCAGATAGTTGGGGGAGTAGGGCAGATGGGTCCTGGGCCACATCTGTAAGGAATCTTCTGATTCTCTGAGTGGGAGGAGCCACAGAGTGAAGCCAGGGCTGTGTACTCTGGGGTTAGGGGCTCTGGCCACCCTGGGTACTGCCAGGCGTGACAAGGCAGAGGGTGTCAAAGGGAAGGAAGCTAGCAGGCGAACTGTGGTCTTCATCACAGAGCTCTGAGCAAACAGTGGATAAGTAGGCCATGAAAATACCAGGTCTGGATGGCCATTTTAGGCTGGGCAGTTGCTATGTAACCATCACTGAGTTATGGTGTTAGCTACGTAGGGGCGTGAGCTCATCTTTGCAGACCTCTTCCATGGAAGGGTGCTGTGGGGTTATGTGCTTGTTCTTTGTTGAAGCCAGTGAAGCCCCCAGGACAGAGTTGGACTTTATCACTAGAAAAACAACAACCCCCCACTCGCCAAAAAAAAAAAAAAAAAAAAAAAAAAACCACCAAAAAAACTGTGTAGCCTGAACACTGAAACAAAGAGTTTGATGTCAAACCTGAACGGAGTTCAGCACGACCAGCTTAGCTATTTGACCTTGGGCAAGTTACTTAACCTTTCCTCTTCTGCAGAATGGGACTAATGATGCCATAGAGTTGTCGTAGAAGATTAAGTTTCTCTAATACTATTGCATCCTTGAAGTTTAGCTGAAAATGTCTCAGGAGATGAGCTGTTCTCTGTGCTCAGCTGCTGTGTATTTGTACCATGATATGTGCAGACCATCTTCCTTCTGGATTCAGAAAGCCCCAGGACTTCTCATAAAGGTTAGGTCACATGTCTTCTTGGGGCCTGCGGTCTGGTAAATAACTTGAGCCTGAGGTTCTCAGTCCTGTGGGCCTGTCATTGGTGAGGCAGGCAGCTCCAGCTGCTGGGAGGCTGTGACCATGCCAGGATCTCAGCCAGTCCCTCTGTCTGGTCCACCCTAGCCTGGGTAGGGCCTGGGGTAAATGGGAAACGGAGGCCATCTTGGAAATATACCTTGACAACTCAGTCTCCCTAGTGAAAGAGAGATGTACCGTCCCTTATAAAGGTTTTCAGACTCCTCATTTAACATGCAGTTTAATCTCCTGGGGAAGGGCTTGCTGTTATCTTTGTTTTACAGATCTAGAAACTGAGGCTCTGAATTAGTAGAAGAGTTTAGCTCAGCAAACATTTCATATAGCATCACTGTGTGCAGAGATGAATAAGGCCTTTGAAAGCTTTTTCTGCTAGGGAAGACAATTTCTGCAAGGCCAAATGTAGTAGCAGAGAGGTATGGGTGAATGTGGGAGGGCAGTGAGGGGGAAACCCACCCTGGGGGAGTCAGAAAAAGCTTCCCAGAGGAGGAGATAGATGTGTCAGCTCCTTCAAGAGTCACACTAAGGTATAGAGCTAGTGGGTGACAGGGTCATGTTGTCACTTTTGGTGCACACTAGTCACTGCTACATGGGTGTCAGGGAGAACCAAGGGGGCTTGGCCCAGGCAGCGCACCAACAGGCTGACCAGCCCCAGGCATTTTCTCCTTTTGCTTCCCTGTGAAAACAGAAGAGCGGGAGGCACTGAGACTTTGCTTCATGCCAAGGGTAGGGCTGGACCTGGGACATATTAAGTTTCAAGGGAGACTGGGACTTTCAAACAGTTTCTTTTTTGGCAGGTTGGCTCCCTAGCAGTAAATAACCCTCTTCTGGTCTCTCGTCTGCACTTTCTGCTGAAGTTTGGCTAGGAGAGCTTCCCTTGGTCAGAACTTTGAGCCTCCCTACTCCAGAGGAGCTAGGTCCTCTGAGGAGGGGTCAGTAGGCTGTGCCATGGCTGTTAGGAAGTTCTGGAAGACCAGTGCTGGTGAGCCCTCCAGGTGGGGTCAGTGCCAAGGTTGTTTCCATGGGCCTGTGCAGTCCTACTGCTGCACTAGCTCTTCCAAGGCCTGGGTTCAGTGGCAGGAATCTGGCATGGCTTGTTCTCAGTTCTAGAGCCCTTTAGGGAGTGGGAGCAGTTAAGCTTTGACAAATGTCTGGATTTGCTCCAGAACTGCATTAAGAGAAGTGGTTTCTTGTTGGAGGTGGAAAGTCAGGACCCTTGTAGTGCCTGTAGCCAAGTCAAACAGATTGATAACACTTGTTAACAGTAGGGAGGGTTGCCTATAGCCAGGACTGTGGAGTCAGGCCTTAAAAATGTGCCTTGGAATGCCATTGGAAGGTTGGACTTAGCTCTTTGGGGAAGTCCTATGTATATATATGGGACTGTATGCAGCCTGGATCCCCTGTTCCCCCAGCATGGAGTGACAAGAGCACAGGATGAGACCTAGAGCCCAGGGGGCCTCTGCTGGTGGCAGGTCCTTCAGGGGAAACCAGATCACGTCTGGTTGGCAGGTGCTGAACCCAAGGCTCAGGCTTACCCCATGGTGGTCCAGAGCCCTGTGGCTTCTGTCAGATGCTTGGTAAGTGGGAGCAGTGTGCTAGGCGCTCTGCCTTACCTACTTAATTCTCAAAACAGCCCTGCCGATAGGCCTCCACCTGCCCTCCCCAGGGGCCCCAACCACGTAGTCATAGTCTCTGTGATTCTGCTGGAAGGGCGGAGGCGCTGTACCCTGTTAAAATCTTGTAATCTTTTAGTAGCCACAAAACCAAAAACCAAACCCATTGCCATCTAGTCCATTCAGTAGCCACAAAAGAACACCTGAATTATGAAGCATAACATAATAAACACGTAAGAACCTGTCGCTCTCCTTATTATAAATGAAGAAACTAAGGTTTAGGCATAGCACATTAATTAAGGTCTCAGAGCTAGTGGGTAACAAAGCTGGAGTTCAAACCAGATCTTTTCAACTCCCTGATCACTGTGTGCGGCAGGATATTAATAGATGTTATTTGAGAGAAGGTTCTTCGGTCCGTGTGCAGTTAAACAAAGTCAGGAGGTTCTTTTGCTGTACTAATTTTCAGCTCCTTTAACATACTAATGCTTTTTGAAACTCTTCTGTCAATATTTTCCAAATTGGTATGACTGTGGGAATTTGTCTGTAGTCTCTTGTGGGACTGGTGTTCACGAAAACTCTGGTCTACGGGAGCAGCGGGAGGGGAAATCCCCAAAATAAAGGTTCTTTCCCTACCCCAGCACGGTCTCAGGGCTGTGGCTTTGTTTTATCTCCCCTTCACTCTTACATCCAGCTCTTGCCTGTGGTTGGACTAGCCTGGCCTTTTTGAGGAGTCCTTCCCACACCTGCAGTGCTCTGACAGTTAAGCATGGGTCTGTATAGCTGCCCTTGAGAAGGGAGCTGATTAGCAGCCATGAAGAGAAGGCTTTGTGGTCCAGGGGTAGTCAGGAATCCCGAGCAGGTGGCAGAGGCTGAGACGGTGCCCACCTCCCACTAGGCCTGTTGCTGAGAGTGTTTCAGGCTGTGTAGAACTACCTCAGTTCAGTGGAGGAACTTGGGAGGGAGAGAAGGATCACTTGGATGCCATGCTCCCAGTGAGGAGTTTGCTTCCAGAGTTTCAAATCGGAAAGACGTTAACTATGAAGAGGACAGTGATCAACCCACATTCGTTGGTCTGTAAACAGTTTTAAAAATCCAGTAACTTGTTGAAAATGAGTATTTGATTTTTATGGAAGTTCTTAAAATATCCTAAACATGGCTGTCTTCAAAAGTTAGGATCCCCTTAAATGATGAAAGCTTTTGGAAGCTTGTTTTTCCATAGACAAATTTCCTTTTTGAACATTGCAGTTTTAGATTACTTTGATGACCCAGTGGTGTTAGCATCTACCTTGACTGCCTCTGGGAGCCAAAGGGTAGGGAAGAGAGGAGAGAATGGAGGAGATGGGGCTCTTTATCTCTCACCAAGGTCTGGCCTCAGTAACTCCAGCTGCCTCCAAAGGTACTAGAAAGGTGTCCCCTCTGAGAACCCTTTAAAAAGAGGGGTTCTTCAGATATTCTAGTGTAGGATACAGGCATGCCCGTAGGTAATCATGAACCCAGAAGAGAGAGATTAACACCAAATTGGGAGCTGGGAAAGTTTTCGTGGAAACTAACATTTATTAAGATTCTACTGTATATGCTGAAATTGCTCAGGGTGGTTATTTATGTTAGGACTTAAAAGAAGAATTGATTTCCGTAAGTAAAAGATTTCCATAAGGCAAGAGAACAAATCACACGGTGCAGACAGAGACGAGTGAGGCAGGCAAGATGACAGGGAAAGACTGGGTTTTCAGGTCAGACAGACACAAATGATAGCTCTGCCTCATGCTGGTCGCTGAGGGTTAGTTCCACAGCCTCTCGGAGCCTCAGTTTCCCCATTTGTAAAACATTGATAATACCTGTGTCATAGGGTGATGATTCAATGAGATGTTTGCAGACTGGCCGACAGGGTAGGTGCTACATAAATATTTGTTTAAAATAAAAAATAAAGCACACACACAAAAAGATTCTTGGTCTGTTGGTAGAGATTTCTGCTTTGGCTGCTGCCTTATGAGACCATTAGATCACCTCATCCCAGGTTTTTCCTTGAGTGGTGTCTGACTGAAAGCTTCCTGGAGCTCAACTTGGTATTTCCCTTCATGTAGATCTTTGAACCTCTCAAATCATTTTGCCTGTTGTTCCCGCTGCAACGGGATGGGGCAGAGGGTGACTGTAAGACCTGGGCCATGTTCTCATTCCCTTTCCCGCCGAAACTTCAGTTGCTTGTCCATTCTCCACACTCACGTGCTCTGTGTTTAATTTCAGTGGATACGCTGCTGATGAAATCACTCACTGCATACGGCCTCAAGACATCAAGGAGCGCCGAGCAGTCATCATCCTCAGGAAGTAAGTGTTCCTGACAACTGGCACCTTCTGCTTTGCTTGCAGGCCTGTCTGCAGATATTGGTCTGGGTTCCCTTAGAGCTCATGGGTCCTCTATATTAATGGCATGTAGGGTGAAGCCTGGGAGAGAAGAAGGCTGCAAGTTCTCTTTTTGATTTGAATTCTGTGAGAATAAAGCTGTTTTATTTTTCTTCAGCAGAAAATTAAGTTCCATGGCTGTTTAGGGCTGAGTAAAAGCACATGCTCCCAGTGTTTATGGGCATAGTCTTGAGATAGGATTTGGGGAACATTCTTTCAGACACCCCCACCTCTTCTTTCCCCTACCTCCTTCGTTATGATTTGTCACTGTGCTTTCAATGATTATTTTTAGACTGCATTAGTAGCCTGCTTAAAAAATGCCTCGGTTTTCACTTCTGGGAAGAGCAGGAGTGAGAAGAGGAGACAAAGGTGGGATGTTAGGGTGCAGTGTGCAGCAGACTCACAGCTTGTGACTGCCCTTCCTCTCTGGTGAGGGAGTCGGGGAGGTATGGACTAACATTGCCAAACCTTTGGCCATTGGGAGCACTTTTTGCCTTCTGCTCATGAGTGAGTGGCCTGGAATTTGTCAGAGGCCAGAGCCAAGCCAACTTGGGGTCCAGACAAGCTTTCCTTCTGAATGGAGTTCAAGAGAGGGTAGATATTGCCTGAGGTCTCATAGAAGGCCGCGAGCAAAGCCAGACCCAGGCTTGATCAGGGTGTCATATAGCTTGCCATCTTTTTCTTTTAAAATTTAAATAAACTTTATTTTTTAGAACAGTTTTAGATTTACAGAAAAATTGCAAAGACAATACAGAGAGTTCCCAAATACCCCACATCCAGCTTCTCCTATTATTAACATCTTCCATTAGTGTAGTCCATGTGTCACAACTAATGAACCAATATCAATCCGTTCTTATTAACTAAAATCCATATTTTATTCAGATTTTCTTAGTTTTTCCCTGGTTTCTGTTCTGGGAACCCATCCAGGATCCCACATGACATTTAGTCACCATGTCTCCTAGACTTCTCTTGGCTGTGATAATTCTCAGACTTGCCTTGTTTTTGATGGCATTAACAGTTTTGAGGAGTACTGGTCAGGTATTTTGCAGAATGTCCCTCAGTTGAGATTTGTCTGGTGTTTTTCTCACAGTTGGACTGGAGTTACGGGGTTTTGGAAGACTACAGAAGTGAATTGCCAAGCTCATCACATTATATCAAGGGTACACGCTATCAACATTACTTATCACTGTTGATGCTGACCTTGATCACTTGTCTGAGGTTGTGTTCGTCAAGTTTCTCCACTGTAGAGTTACTGTCCCCCACCCCCCTTACATACCATGTTCTTTGGAAGGATGTCACTATGTACAGCCAACATTTAAAGAATGGGGGAGTTAAGCTCCACTTCCTCAAAGGCAGAATATGTTAATTATTTGGAGTTCTTCTATGTGGGAGATTTGTCTCTTCTACCTCGTTTATTTATATATTCAATCAGTTATATCAGCATGGACTCATGGACGTTTATGCTTTCGGTTATAATAAATACAACTTTATTTTTGTTGCTTGAATTGTTCTAGCTTTGGCCATTGGGAGCTCTTTCAGTTGGCTCCTGTGTTCCTTTTGACAAACCTCAATCAACATGGTGGGTTTTTTTTTTTTTTTTTTTTGTCTCTTATACTTACTTGCTTTCTGTCCTGCCATCTTTTTTAGACTCAGTTGATAACTTTGACTTCTGGACATTAAGGCTGACTCAGAACTTCAGAATAACGTGGTGGTCTCTTTGATGTGGCTCTGACGCTTTGTCAAGTCAAAGACTTTGAGTCTCTGTTTTATCAACTGTAAAGATAATCCAGACTTGTGGGGCAGTCCTGGCAATTCAAGGGGTACAGGCAGAACTCTGGCACATATTGGGAGCTCCAGATATTTGAATCAGCTGGGCAAGTGGCAGCCTCTCTCCTTTAGCCTATGAATATTCTCAGAAATTGACCAGAGGATGGATTTTACCTGCTTTCCCACTTTCTTTTCCTCTGATTCCCAGCATGGGCCAAAACCCAGAACCTGGAAGTGATGGCGCCCAAGAGTGCAGCACTCCTGCATTCTGTACTCTGATTTCTTCACCCAGGTCATTTCTTCTTGTACTGTACCTGTCACCTCTAACTGCAGTCAAACAGATGACCCACCCAGGCCAGGAACTTGGAAAGGACCTCCCAGAGTTACAGACCCAGAGCAGTAACTTCCCAGGTGTTTCCTCCTACCCTCTAAAAATAGCTCACTCCAGCGAATTTTAGCTGGAGGTGTTAATGGAGGTGACCATAGCCAGAAAGAGTATCAGATCGGTCCTCCAGCTGCTTCCTTCCTCTTGAATGTAGTTGTTAGGTGCCGTCAAGTTGGTTCCAACTCATGGCGACACTACATGCAACGGAACGAAACACTGCCTGGTCCTGTGTCTCCTCACAATTGTCATGCTTCAGCTGTTGTGTCAGTCCTTCTTGTTGAGGGTCTTCCTCTTTTTTGCTGACTCTACTTTACCAAGCATGATGTCCTTCTCCAGGGACTGATCCTTCCTGATAACATGTCCAAAGTATGTGGGATGTAGTCTCACCATCGTTGCTGCTAAGGAACACTCTGGTTGTACTTTTTCCAAGACAGATTTGTTCATTCTTTTGGCAGTCCACGGTATATTCAGTATTCTTTGCCAGCACCACAATTCAAAGGCATCAATTCTTCTTCGATCTTCCTTATTTATCGTCCAACTTTAGCATGTGTATGAGGTGATTGAAAACACCATGGCTTGGGTCAGCTGCACCTTAGTCTTCAAGATGATAGCTTTGCTTTTTAACACTTTAAAGAGGTCTTTTGCAACATATTTGCCCAGTGCATTGCATCCTTTGGTTTCTTGACTGCTGCTTCCATCGGTGTTGATTGTGAATCCAAGTTAAATGAAATCCTTCACAACTTCAATCATTTCTCCATTTATCATGATGTTGCTTGTTGGTCCAGTTGTGAAAAGTTTTATGTTGAGGTGTAATCTGTACTGAAGGCTGTGGCCTTTGATCTTCATCAGTAAGTACTTCAAGTCTTCTTCACTTTTAGCAAGGTTGTGTCATCTGCATAATGCTGGTGGTTAGTGAGTCTTCCCCCAATCCTGATGCCCCATTGTTCTTCATATAGTTCAGGTTTTTGGATTATTTGCTCAGCATACAGACTGAATAGGTATGGTGAAAGGATATAACCCTGACACACAGCTTTCCTGATTTTAAATCGTGCAGTATCACCTTGTTTTGTTTAAACGACTGCCTCTTGATCTTTGTATAGGTTCTTCAGGAGCACAGTTAAGTGTTCTGATTTCCTGTTCTTTGCAGTATTATCCATAATTTGTTATGATCCACACAGTCGAATGCCTTTGCACAGTCAATAAAACACAGGTAAACATCTTTCTGGTATTCTCTGCTACCAGCCAAGATCCATCTGACATCAGCAGTGATATCCCTGGTTCCATGTCCTCTTCTGAATCCGGCTTGGATTTCTGGCAGTTCCCTGTTGATGTACTCCTGCAGCTGCTTTTGAATGATCTTAGCAAACTTTTTGTGTGTGTGATTATTGATGATAATGTTTGATAATTTCCACATTCGTTTGGATCATCTTTCTTCGGAATAAATATGGATCTCTTCCAGTTGGTTGGCTAGGTAGTTGTCTTCCAGATTGCTTGGCGTAGATGAATGAGCACTTCCAGATGTTGTTGAAACATTTCAATTGGTATTTTGTTGATTCTTGGAGGCTTGTTTTTCACCAGTGCCTTCAGTGCGGCTTGGACCTCTTCCTTCAGTACCATCAGTTCCTGATTCATATGCTATGGTTGAACGTTGACCAATTCTTTTTGGTATAGTGACTCTGTATATTCCTTCCATCTTCTTTTGCTGCTTTCTGCGTCATTTAGTATTTCCGCCATAGAATCCTTCAATATTGCAAACTGGAGGCTTGAATTTTTTCTTCAGTTCTTTCAGCTTGAGAAATGCCAAGCGTGTTCTTCCCGTTCGGTTTTTTAACTTCAGGTCTTTGCACATGTGATTATAGTACTTTACTTTGTTTTCTTGAGCCGCCCTTTGAAATCTTCTGTTCATCTGTTTTGCTTTATCATTTCTTGTGTTTGCTTTAGCTACTCGACATTCAAGAGCAAGTTTCAGAGTCTCTTCTGACATCCATTTTGTTTTTTTCTTTCTTTCCTGTCTTTTTAATGACCTTTTGCTTTCCTCTTGAATGGTGGCTCCCATACCAGGCTGCCCAGACTGGCTGAGTCGGATGCTGCTCGTTGGAGCTAGGAGTCTGCACTGTTAACCGGCTCCCCCAAATCTCTTTGGCTAACTGGGCCCCTGGCAGTGGCCTGACTGCAGCAAGAAATGGCTGTTGGGGGTGACTGTTCTTTGACCTTTGGCTTGAGCGGGCCCAGGGATCAGTTAGGGACTGAGCTGTGGGCAAGCATAGGACCTTGGGGTGAGGGACTGGAGAGGAGTGTGGGGTGGTCCTTCAGCTTCCCCAGGCAGCTGAGCTGCAAAAGTGCCAGTTACAGGAAGCCAGCCAGGGGACCAGAGTAGAGCCACAGTCCTATGCAGGATGAAGTCCAAGCCCCTCATTGGGCTTTTGAGGGCCTTGCCTGTCTACCCAGCCTAGTCTCTTGGCATTTTCTCCTTCACTTTCTACTCCTGCAGCTCCTGGTGTGGTCCAGGAACTTGTGCCCTGGGCTCTGCAGCAGTGTGGCCTCTGTTCAAAATGCTGTCCCTTCTAGCATGCTAATTTTCTGATCTATTCCCACGACCACACTGAATGTTGTTAACCTAGCCATCCTTCAAGGCTGCAGGAAGCACTTACATACAGAACTGTAGCCCTTTCAGCACCCCCTTGTGTGGTCTCTTATAGTCCACGCACTTGTCATTGTGAATTTCCAAGTCTCCATTCTGTGGGGGCAGGGAGATCCGAGATGCCTGTTCATCTGGGACCCAGCATGCTGCCCAGCCCAGGGGAGGCATTGATCACTGGGGGAGCAGCTCCAGAGTAGCTGCAGGGGCTTGTCCTGGAGAAACAGCTGGTAACAAGGTGGAAAGGGGAGCATCTTGGCAGAGATTGCAGTGTATGGCCTTGGAGGGTCCCTGGGTGGCGAGGCCATGTTCACAGGGTAGCATATGAGCATTGAACTCAGCCTTACCCTGGCACAGAGGGTTTGGAGCTGCCCTGCCTTCTCCTAGGTTCAGGTAAAGATTGTATAGACTGCTGAGGAAGGCCTAGGGGCTCTGTCACTGACTGTGGTCAGTCAGAGCTG
Source organism: Dugong dugon (assembly GCA_030035585.1). Classification (NCBI taxonomy): domain Eukaryota; kingdom Metazoa; phylum Chordata; class Mammalia; order Sirenia; family Dugongidae; genus Dugong; species Dugong dugon. Next base: position 204,269,325 of record CM057460.1, read on the forward strand.
GAAAGGTCTTTGTAAGGGCCTCATGGGGGTAGAGTGGTGGGTGGCTACCAAGTGCTTTCTGGTTCACGGTGTGCACTTCTTTGAGTGAGGATATGGTGCCTTTGTTTCTCACGGTGAGGACTGGGAGGCTGTGTCTTTCTGAGAGCTCCCCCAGGAGCGGAGTCCTTAGTCTACAGCTTGGTGTTACAGTCTGTTTCTGTCACAACCAGTAAACGGCTGAATAAGGCCTTGAGCTGGGTCTCCTGGTGCAGGGTCTTGAGCTGGTCTCTTGGTCATTTGGCACAGTGGAGCACCTAGTCCCTGCCTGCGCCATGTGTCATTGAGGTGTATGCTGTGAGTTTAAGAAAAGGAGCTCAGAAAAGAGCTTTCTCATTTCTGCTGTATAAGCAGAGAGCTTATTACTGAGAGTGTTTTAAGTGGTGAGGGATACTTTACAGAGGGTGGGATCGGGCAGCAGGCTGCAGACTGGTCAGCTCCTTGGGCCTCTCAGCATTCCCAAGCAGTCCCCGAATGTTGCCATCTCCCAGCCCACCCAAGGCAAGATGCCCAGTGTGCTTAAATATGGTCAACCTTTGGTGCCCCTGGAGCCCTGGTGGTGTAGTGGTTAAGAGCTTGGCTGTTAACCAAAAGGTCAGCAGTTTGAATCCACCAACTGCTCCTTGGAAACTCTATGCAGCAGTTCTACTCTGTCATCTAGGGTCACTATGAGTCAGACTGGACTCGACGGCAGTGGATTTGGTGGTAGTGGTTGGTTGGGTTTTTTTTGGTGCCTCTGGCAGGGAAGCTGGACCGTAGCTTGAAATGTTTGCTTTGCTTCACTGAGGTGTTGGCAGCTCTTAAATCCCTGGCATTTATCTCACGTGGGCATCTGGTCTTGTCTGGCCAGGAGGATGGAGTGGGAATGGTAGGGGACTCAAGTGGAGCAAGAGCGTACATTCAGGTGTGAACCTGGACTTGGCACATTCAGGACCTAACCTTCCTGGGGGCAGGGTTAAAAGTTTAGATAACTGGTTAGTGGCTCACCAACTTCTGGGATGTAGTAGTTCACCTGCGGGGTGGGGTGCCTTCCATTTTTCCATGATTCCTTGGTGTGCAGCCTACCCTCCTACCTCTGGAGGGCCTTGCTGGCTGCCTTATGCTGAGTATCCACCTTCTACATGCCAGGCACTGGATAGAGTGCTGCCTACAGGCTAACCCCAACAGTAGAGGGTGTGAACTGCCTCAGGTCACCTAGGTAGTCTGGAATTATCTTTGAGCAGAGCTTTTGGTTGGGTTCCCTGGAAACATCAAACCTCTGCTGTGTACCACGCACCTGAGATAGACCTCTCAGGAAACTTAGCATGACTTTGATGGTTTGTATGTAATAGGTTTGTGCTTTGTATGCCAGTACACCACAAAGCAGAGTGAACATTGTCCTAAAAGCACAGAGTACATACCCTGGGGAGCCCAGCGAAACAACCCCAAAAAATTACATCCAGCTTAGGGGGAGGATTAGGGCAGCCTTATTAGAGGAACTGACTGCTGAGCTAGAAACTGCTGGCCAGGACGGAACAGTAAGCTCAAAGACAGGAAGGCAGAGAATGGAGGGAACCTTGCTGTGAGGGAAGTCAGGAGATGGCTAGTGGACCCCACCAATCCCTCTGTCTCTAGGACGGCTCTAGTATGTGGCTTCCAGAGATCCTCAGAGCTGTGCTGGGTCTGCCCACAAGACTTGTATTCCTGAGGACAGCAGGTAACCAGGTAAAGTAGCTCCAGGCAATATAAGCCCAATTCTTTGCTCTTGGTCAAGTAGAGCGCAGCTCAGAATGGTCCGAAGCTGGGAAAACCAGCTAGAGATCTGTTTGCCAAATGTTAACGAGTCTGGTGTGTGCTGGGCTCAGTGCTAGTGCCGGGAATTCAGTTAGTCTGGCCTCTTTTCATTCAGTCTGTCAGCTGGGGAAAGCAGACATTTAGCAACTCACCAGAGAGTGCCAGGGTCAAGGAAGGCTTTCCAGAGGAGGTACCCCAAAGGTTAAAGGATGCTTGGGCAATAGCCAGGCATAGAAGGGGCTGGGGGTGAAGATAGTTCAGGCAGAGGAGGTGCTCATTCCAGAGGCTTGGGGTTGAGGGCTTGACAAGATCTAAGATAGTCAGAGAAGCTGCTATGCCCAGACACCTGGAGGGCAGTGGTGAGTCATCTAGGTGGGTGCACAGTGGGGATAAGCAGTCTTGGCTGGATTTACATGTGTTGACTGAACAAAATGTCTGATTTGGTCATTCAGAGCCAGGGGCCCCAGGTTCCAGGGAAGACCCTCCCTGAAAGCAGAGCAGCCCAAATGTGAGGCTGGGGTTGTGGGTAAGCGAAGGGCTGAGAACGGTGCGTGCACTCTGTGTCTGTCCCTCAGCAGTGTCCCTGACCCTGGCCAGTCCTGAGGCATGCCCCCACCAAGCCCCCCACCATTGCCAGGCATGGTGCTGCTCCTGTCTCCGTGATTCTTGTTCCCTCTGCTGAGGGTCAGCCCACAGTCATCCCTGGGTCTGGTAAATGTATGTGTATATGAGCATATACCCTGCCTGCTTGGCTCCCTGACCAGTCTGGTGTCTGCTACCTGCCCAAGAAAGAATGGCGCAGTGAGACTGCCAGGTCTGGACTGCTGGCGTGGCCCTGCTCTGTCCTCACCAAGCGTGAGCCGGTTGCCAGAGCCCCTAAGCCTGTCTTTTTACCTGTAAATTGGAGCAGCTGTGATGTGATGGCTGGGAATAGTTAAACTCGTAAATGCCGACTATGCTTCTCCTAGCTCCTTCTTCACTATAGCTCCCTCTCTGATCTTGATGGTCATACCTGGGGGAGGTACCATGTGAGCTGAGGCACGGGGAGGGGAGGGAAGGAGGGCCTCAAAGTGTGGCATTCATTGGCCCAGCTGGGGAAAAGTAAACTTGGCCTCAGACCTTCTAGGGTTCTGGAGGACTCAGGCCCCAGCAGGGGGTTCCCTGGGCACGCTGTCGCCTGTCTGACATCTGCAGAGCCCTGGTTCCTGGGCCCAGGTGTGAGGTGTATAGTGTGACGGGGTAACCGAGCTGAACAATTTGGAGAGGCTCCTGTTGGGGCTTGGGTGTCTTGCAGGCCTGTGTATGGGTGGGGGTGGGGGGTACTGCTGGTAACCCAGGGCTACATGTTTGGAGTGTCTCTTCTTTGGGTGATACCCTTCATGTGCCTTTCGGGCTCTTCTGACCATAACTCCTCCACCCTGCCTCAGGACTGCTTTGTTCAGGGAGCAGGCCAGGAGGTCAATGTGGGAGGGGGCTTGCCGGCAGGGGCTGGGCACTATTGCAGGAGAGACATCAGGGCGCAGGTCTGGGCTTTGTAGGAGTCTCACTGTCAGAGGTGCTGGAGCTTAAAACTGGATTTGGGTTCAGGATACTGCATATACCAGGAAGGGCTTGAATAGGCCCGCAAAGCCAGGCTTTGTAGCACAGGGTGCTTGGTGAGGGTGGGTCGTGAAATGAGGTGGCAGTGGATAGGGAGCTGCCCTTCTGCAGGGTCACTGGTGTAGGCCTGTCCTCTGTCTCCCAGGAATGGTGGTGCTATCAGCACAGCTTCTGTTCTGCTCTGCAGAGCTCACGTGGGCCATCGAGGCTGCTGTGGGGTAGCAACTGTGTGACTTACATAGCTCCTGTCCTCACCCTCTCCCACCCCCCAAAGTGGGAACCATCCCCCAGCAGTGTCTGAGGGTAAGTGAGTGATAAAGGAGAGTGCGGGAGCACCTGGAGCAGCCATAGTGGCTTCCCTCCCTTTAGTCCATGCATGAAGGCATCCTCGAGGTCTCACTTGTACCTAGGCCTCATCCCTGCCTTACCTTGGGGGCTGCCCTGACATCTTTGGAGACCTGGGGGACTTCTTCTCTCTGGATGAGGTGGTCATTCAGAAAGTACCTTTCTTCTCATACCTGAGGGGCCTCCTGTGCTCCTGGGTGCTGACTCAAATCTAAAACAGGTCTTCGTTTCTGTCACCCGCCTAAGGAGATCCAGGCTCAGACTGAAGATTAGAATGGGGCCTCCTGACTCCAAACATGGGGCTCTCTGCACCAAACTCTGAGGGGCCTTGTAAGAGGGCTGTGTCCTGGAGTTAAGCTGCTGCTAGGCTCTGGACTTGGGGTCTAGCTCTAGCCTGGCTTCCTGCAGTTTGGTGGCTTTTTGGAGGAGGGGGCAGGAGCTCTCCAGCTGTGATGAGATAGACTGTACCAGCCTCAGGGGATGTGCCAGGAGTTCATGCTGTCCCCAAAGTGGGTGCAGAAGGCTGGGTTTCTGGTATGGCCACCTCTGATCACCCCTTCTCTGGAGGCTGCCCCCTGATGGCAGCAGGCCTCTCATGCTGTAGGGGAACAATCTCCTTCCCCTTCTCTGGCAGCTGGGGAGAGAAGCAGGCAGTTGGTGCCCCTGGCTTGTCTGTCCCTAGCCTCTCCCGCAGTCCTAGACCCAAGGCAAGGGGCTGCCACCCCTACCTCACCTGTCCAGGCTAGGCATCTGGAGTAGGAAACAGCTTTAGGAGAATTGGGGTGCCTGCCGTGGCCTGGTGCGTGCCAGTTGTGCCAGTGTGGCAGGGTGTGCTCACGTTTCCCAGCTACAGAAGCATGGGCTCAGCTGAGGCCCAGGCTCTAGTCTTGATGGCTCTGCTGTTCTCTTGCCCTCCATCACTCACCTAAGAAAACAAGTCCAGGATGCCAGGCCCTGCCCACCAGGGCTTCACTGGCACCCAGGGGCCTTCCTGCCCTGAGCATGGGATCCCCAGCACCTGCAGAGTCTTAGTGTTGGACTTAGCCCTGTAGGTGTCAGGGGAGGGACTTCCTTCCATGTGGCTTCAGATCCTTGGAGTCCTCTGAGTCAAGCTTAATGGCTCATTTGGTCTGATCTCTGCTCCCTGGACCTCTCACTTCAAGGATTGAAAGCCTGGCCTGGTATAGAAAAGGGCCTCAGCGCAAGTGATTCTCATGCACATCCTCAATCTGGGTGCTGCCCAGTACCACCTCTTGTGCTGTGCCCCTCTGCAGACTCCTAGCCTTGAAGGAAGCCACTGCTTTGACTGCTAGACTCTCAGAACTGAAGGAAGCCTTAGAGCCAGTCACATTTCTCCCTCATCTGCTTAGCTGGGGAAACAGGACTGGAATGGGACAGTGACCAGCCTGGGCTCTGAGTGGCAGCGCCAGGGCTGGCTCTTCCTCCTCCTTGCTGTTCAGGTCCCTGAACCCCAAGCAGGCCCTGTGGAGGCTGAGACTGGTGGGCTAGCAGATGCTGCTGTGTCCCTCTGGCCTCCCATTCTGTGAGGCCAAAGCAAAGGGGGAGGGAAGGCTGCCCTGCCCAGCTACTCACCACTGTGGGCCTGAGGGCATTAGGAACTTGGGTCCCCAGCTGGAAGGAAGGAGAACCCTATGCTGGCTCAGGACACAGACCTCTGCCAGGTCAGACCCCTGGCTCCTTCCTATGAGTTTGACCGTTTGCTCCTATGACCTCTTGGAGGTGTGACCTTCAGCTTTCTGACCCAGTTTCCCCACCTGTTTACACTAGGCCAGGCTGACAGAGGGGCTGCCATGGAGGCTGGGTTGTAGTTGTCACCCAGAACTCCGGGCAGCCTAGCCCAAGGCAGCTCTTAGATTTCTCTTCTGCTCTCTCCCCTGCAGCATTCCTGCAAGGTGTGTCCTTTGAGTCCTGCCCTGGCCACAGTCCCTACTTCTCAGCATTGGCTGTGCCCCCACCCCTCCCACCCCAGGCTGTTAACGCAGACTCCTCTCCTGCCTCTGCTTCCCTGCCTGACCCACCAGCCTTCTCTCTGCCACACAAGAAGCCACAGAGCCTCTTTGTGGTTTTCCCAGGCCAGCTCCTCCCTGCCTTGCTTCATGAGGGATGCTAGTAAGCACCCTGAAGGGTCTCTACCCAGCTCCTCCTTGTCCTCCCTGGCCAACTCACATGGTTTCTCTTCTCTAGATAGTGCTGGGTGGGGACACGAAAACTCTAGGGGTGGGGGCTTTGCCTTTAGCCCCCTCTGGCCTCCACTCAGCACCCTGGGACAACCAGAAGGCCAGCTATGTGGCAGGACCAGAGCACCACCCAAGCCAGGCTCATAGTTTGGAGTGGGCCAGGGCTCCTGGCTCTGCCACTCCCACGTCAGGAAGCCAAGGCCAGTTGTGCCCCAGCCTCGGTATCCCTATGTTCACAGTGATGAGTGGGCAGCTCTGGTCACTTTTCTTCTGTCCTCCTGTAGGCTGGGGCCAGGGCAGCCTCCATGTTTAGTTATTTCAGGCAAGGATGAGGGAGGCGTCTGTTTAAGTGTGCTGGTGCCTACTGATAGGGCCCTCAGTCCTCGGGCACGTCGAACAGATGCCTCGGGAGAACCTCTGAGCCTGAGTGAGGTGAGGTGGGGCTGCCCCATTCTGCCGAGAGAGCCCTGGTGTCTTTCCCTGAGGCAGCAGGTCGCTACCATTGGAAGTCTCCAAACAAAGATGTTTCTTATCTGCTTCTAAGCTTGAGCTTAAGAAGGAGGGTCTTTGAAAGTCAGCTGCTTAAATTCCTAGTTAAGTCAGGAGGAGACTAACACAAGCACAGGGCAGAGACTGTTGGACTAGGCCTGGCCTAAGGGAATTGACCTGAGTGAGGCCAGTACCCTTCCTGAGGTCTGTTGGCAACACCACGTGTGTTTCCTTTGCAGGACGAGGTTAGATGCGCCCCGGTTGGAAACAAAGTCCCTGAGCAGCTCCCTGTTGCCACCCAGCTATGCTTCAGATCGCTTGTCGGGAAACAACAGGGACCCTGCTCTGAAGTCCAAGCGGTCCCATCGGAAGGCAGACCCTGATGCTGCCCACAGGTACTTGGCTGGGGCCTTTCACTGAAGGCCACCATGGTGGCCTTGGGACCTGGCTGCAAGGTGAGGTGGGTGGGAAGCCTAGGGGTTGGCTGGGTGGGAGCCTGGGATTCCCCACCCTCTTGAGCCTCACTCATGCTTCCTCTAGGTTGGTGATGTTAGTCCACCTGTCACCTGGTCAGCTGCCTGTACCCTCAGAGAGAAGGGATTAGGCAAAGACTGTTGGGAATGCTTCATGGCTTTTCCATGTCTTCCTTTGTTCAGTCCCACCCAGAAAGTTGCGTGGGTTCATATTTAATATAAGAGGGGAGCTCATGACTTGGAGGATTGCAAACCAGAGTTGGGAGAGGTTTCTGAAGAGGTCACGTTTAGGCTGAGGTCAGAAGGATGAGAAAGATGTGCTGGAAAGATGTTCTAGTCTGGAGGTGCTGTGTGGGCCAAAGCCCAAGGCTGGAAGGAAAGAGAGCTTTGTGGTTTCATGGGTTAGAGGGGTTGGAGAGCAGGGAGGTAGTAGAGAGAAAGGAGAGGCTGGGGGTTGGGGGGCGGGGGTGCAGGAGAAGGTCAGAGAAGTAAAGGTAGATGGGCTGGACCATGCAAGGTCGTGAGGCTGTGATAGGAAAGGTCTCTTTTGTCCAGTAGCCCTGGCAGTGTCCTGGGCCCCAGACTCTGCCCCTCAGGGCCGATCAGTCCCCACAGGATCACTGGGAAATGTTTCAAAGACTGGGGTGGCCACTGGCACTTAGTGGACCAGGACCTACAGTGCCAGTGCATCTGCCAGCACGGTTCTCATAAGAACCCTGGAGCCAGAGTAACCCATCCCCCAGGTGAGGTACCTGTCAGGTCATGTGCCCCTTCCTTGCAGGCCACGGATCCTAGAGATGGACAAGGAAGAGAATCGGCGCTCAGTGCTGCTGCCCACACACCGGCGGAGGGGGAGCTTCAGCTCGGAGAACTACTGGCGCAAGTCCTACGAGTCTGCGGAGGACTGCTCAGAGGCGGCTGGCAGCCCTGCTCGGAAGGTGAAGATGAGGAGGCACTGAGGCCTGCTGCCCACGTCCCTCCGGGGAACTCTGGTTCATCCTCATGTAGCTGCCCCCTCTTTTTCATTTTGTTTTGTTTTGATGGTTTTTGTTTTTGGTTTTATTGGATCCTATATTTTTTTTCCTTGGTTTGTTCTCTTTCAAGGCTGAAGAACAGAATGGCCAGGACCTAGGTCCTTGTGTTCTTGGTTTTCGTCCTGGGTGGAAAGGTTGTTGGTGTTTGTTGGGCACAGAAGCTGACACTGGAGTGACCAGTGGAGGCGTGGGGATAGCCGTCCTCAAGTGGGGCTGTGTCAGACTGGATTTATTTAAAAGCAACAAAATGTTTTGATTAAGAAAATTCTTGGTTTGCTTTAAATTTAAATCTTTTCAGTATTTTAAAGAAAGTTTCATCTTCTGCCCCTCCCCTTCCTCCACTGACATCTGCGCTTGGTTGAGGTCTCTGGGAGCCTTGCCAGCTCTGCCCATAGCCTGCTCAGCCCTGGCTCTGCTGCCCTCCCACTTCCCACTTGCTCCCTAGGTCCCGCAAGCTCATGCAAACACCATTTTTTTTGCCTCTGGAAGAGTTGTTCAGGTTGGCTGGGTGGTGCACAAACAGGATCCGCCCCTGCCTCCCCAGAGCTGTTGCTCAGCCCCTGGGCCGCCTCTGAGCCCACTGGCATGCTCAGCCTACAGTTCCTTGGGGCTGCCCAGAGGCTGCCATGATCTTGGCCCCTTTTATCAAAACCTCTTCGCTGGGTTGCTTGTTTCCAAAATACATGTGTGACTGTATGGAGCAGTGGAGACTTGCCGTGTTGGGTCAGTTTAGGATTGTTTCTAGCTAGAGGGACGGGTGTTCTCCCAAGTTTAGCATGTGGGGTATGGAATATTGTTGTGGTGTGTGGTAGGGTTTTTTGTTTTGAGTTTTTATTTTTCCTTTGGTCTCCTGGCTTTTTCCTTTCCCTTCCCCTCTCCAACATTGGCCAACTTGGGCCCTCTCCCCATGGTGTCCCCCCTGGCGAGGCACCCACACCTTTGTCTGCCTGCAGCATGCATCCAAGGCCAGGGCTCGGGCCTTTAGACTAAGTGGGTGCCCCTCTGCCTCAGTGGGGTTGGGAGCTGGGGAAAGGCCTTTTAAAAAGATAATAATAAAAGAAATAAACAATATAAAGTCTTTGGCAGTTTCTACCCATTCAGATCCTCGAAGGCTGCAGGGTTTTGCTAATCTAGATTCATTAGGAATTTCTCCTTGCCATCCGGGGCCAGGGCTGAAAGCAGAGGCTGTCCCAGCCCCAGGTACCACCATCCACCAGGCCTTGTCCTACAGATGCTTGGGTCTGAGACTGCAGAGGCTGAGAAATTGGGGGCAGCCATCATCAAGAAGTCCCTCTCAGGGACCAGAACTCCTTTGCCAGCGTGGATTCTTCAAGTTGGGACTACATAACTAAAGCAGTTGCAGGTTTATTTTTTTTACAGCTTTTTTCCCAAAAATGATTTGTAGTTGTATGTGCAGCACTTTGCCCTGAGATGTGTGCTCTACAATAAAAACCAAATCTAATATATTTTGAAACACTTGTCTGATGCTGTAATAAGAGAAGGCTTGCCTTCGGTGCTTCCTTTATCCCTTTGTTTTTCCCTTAAACTTTGGACAGGTGGGGCTGGGCAGAGCTCATCACCCACCAGCACCCTGCAGGAGAGGACCCATCACAGACACACAGGCTTTCATGCGACTAGCCCTGGGCTGAGAGCTGGTGGTGGGCTTGCTCTCTGCCCCCTGCCTTACCCCCTCCACAGAGGACAGACTTCATAAACTTGGCCCCAGGGGCCAGGACCACCCTGCTGAGTTCTGGAAGCTACTCTTCCTGGGGCGATCAGAGAGGCTGCCTGCCAGAGGGCACAGAGCACAGAAGCTGGAGAGGAGGGCCTGGCTTTACAGAAGATAAATAGGTAGTTTTGCACTTTAAACATGTTCTTGGGTTCCCAGTAAGTGCTAGGCAATAGTGGGGCCCCAGCAGTGGGCAGAGCTTGTCCTGCTTCCGAGACACCTTACAGGAGAGCTGTGGGACACGGGAAGAAGGTGCTTTTGGATAGGTGAGCTGCGGCTCAGAGAACGTGAGTCGCAGACCTGGCTACCAAAGCCTAGCCAGAGGTTGCTGTATAGCGTCTCCCTCACTCTGTTCAGTGCTCAGAGCCAGCCTCCTGGGGCTAAAGTCTTGCTTTGGAAACTTAGGCAGCCACTTAACTGCTGATTAACAACAGGAGAGGAGAGGCCAGAGGAGGCAAACGACTGGTCAGAACTCATTCTGTAAAGAGTCGATCTGTGAAAGGAGGACCAGTGCCCCTGTGTGGCTGTGGCCAGATGGGCCTGCAGGAGTAGCCAGTGGGCTGAGGAGACAGCAGGCAGCCTGGGATGCCCAGAGAGGACACGTTGGAGATGAGGGATAGGGACTGGCCTGAGGTCATTCAGACTGCACATGGCAGAAGTGGGCATCTTCCCACCTACCTGGGATGCTGCCCGTTGCAGGTGGCATGGGGGCTCATGGGGAGGGCTGGGGAGCTGTAAGAACCTCCTTGTATAGGTGTGATGAAGCCAGACCTAGCCTCTCTTCAGCCACTGGTGAAAGAGGCCCCTTGCCCTGCAGAATTGAGGGACAGGAGTGGCTGGAGGAAGGTGCTCTGGCCCCAGCAGGTTCTGCCCTGTCGCTGGCTCAGTCTCTGCACCTGTACAATGAATCCATATCCCCTACCCCTGCCATGTCTCAGTCACTGAGAATCCTCAGAGCAGTCCCCAGCCCCTCTGGGGTCTTAAGGAAGTGTAGGGGCCTTCACCTTGACTCCCGGAATTTGGCCATACCCAGCTATCCCCTGTGGCTTTGGGCCAGATGCTGAGTCCGTCCCCCTGCCCTCATTCTTGCCCCCAGCTCAATACTGCAAGTAGTAGGTGCTTTAACAACAGCTGGCACCAACCTTGCCCACCTGGGAGCCCATCCAACTCCTTCAACCCTGTGTGTGGCGGGGGAAACTGAGACCCAGAGAGGTCAGGGACATAATCTCTCAGACACCTATGTATACAGTGATGATAAACTTACTGATGAAGATGTGTAGCACGTAACTTACAAACAAAATACATGATTTGATGGTAAATTTCATTTACAGGCAGCCCCCAGATTATGAAGGAGTTCTGTTCGTTAGTATATCTTTTAAGTCCAATTTGTATGTAAGTTGGAACAGTTAGGTACGGTTTGTATCTAACGTCAGTCAAATGTTTGTCTTCTTGTTAGGTGCTGTCAAATCAGTTCCAACTCATAGCAACCCTATGAACAACAGAAGGAAACACTGCCCAGTCCTGCGCCATCCTCACAATACTTAACTCTAGCCCATTGTAGCCACTTTGTCAATCCATCTCATTGAGGGTCTTCCTCTTTCTCGCTGACCCTCTGCTTTACCAAGCATGATGTCCTTCTCCAGGGACTGATCTCTCCTGACAGTATGTTCCAAGTATATAAAACGTAGTCTCGCCATCCTTGCTTCTAAGGAGCATCCTGGTTGTACTTCTTCCAAGACAAACCTGTTCTTTTGGCAGTCCATGGTAGGCTCTGTATTCTTCACCAACACCGCAATTCAAAGGCGTCATTTTTTGGGTCTTCCTTATTCATTGTCCAGCTTTCGCATGCATATGAGGAGATTGAAAACACCCTGGCTTGGGTCAGGCACACCTTGGTCCTCAAGGTGACATCTTTGCTTTTCAACACTTTAAAAAGGTCTTTTGCAGCAGATTTGCCCAATACAATGCATCTTTTGATTTCTTGACTGCTGCTTCCCTTGGTGTTGATTGTGGATCCAAGTGAAATGAAATCCTTGACAACTTCAGTCTTTTCTTAATTTATCATGATGTTGCTTATTGGTCCAGTTGTGAGGATTTTTTTGTTTTCTTTATGTTGAAGTGTAATCCATACTGAAGGCTGTGGTCTTTGATCTTCGTCAGTAAGTGCTTTGAGTCCTCTTCACTTTAGCAAGTGAGGTTGTGTCATCTGCATATTGCAGGTTGTTAATGAGTCTTCCTCCAATCCTGATGCCCTGTTCTTTTTCATATAGTCCAGCTTCTTGGATTATTTGCTCAGCATACAGATTGAATAGGTATGGAGAAAGAATACAACCCTGACATACACCTTTCCTAACTTTAAACCACGAAGTATCCCCTTGTTCTGTTCAAACAACTGCCTGTTGATCTATGTACAGGTTCCTTATGAGCACAATTAACTGTTCTGGAATTCCCATTCTTTGCAGTGTTAGCCATAATTTGTTATGATCGGCACAGTCGAATGCCTTTCCATAGCTAATAAAACACAGACAGGTAAACATCTTTCTGGTATTCTCTGCTTTCAGCCAGGATCCATCTGACATCAGCAGTGGTATCCCTGGTTCCACGTCCTTTTCTGAATCTGGCCTGAATTTCTGGCAGTTCTCTGTTGATATACTGCTGCAGCTGCTTTTGAATGATCTTCAGCAAAATCTTACTTGCATGTGATATTAATGATATTGTTTGCTAATTTATGCATTTGGTTGGACCACCTTTCATGGGAATAGGCATAAATATGGATGTCTTCCAGTCCGTTGACCAGGTAGCTGTCTTCCAAATTTCTTGGCATAGATGAGTGAGCACTACAAGTGCTGCATCCGTTTGTTTAAACATCTCGATATTCTGTCAATTCCTGGAACCTTGTTTTTCGCCAGTGCCTTCAGCACAGCTTGGACTTCTTCCTTCAGTACCATTGGTTCCTGATCGTATGCTACGTCTTGAAATGGCTGAACGTTGACCAGTTCTTTTTGGTATAATGACTGTGTATTCCTTCCATCTTCTTTTGATGCTTCCTGCATCGTCGAATATTTTCCCCATAGAATCCTTCAATATTGCAAACTCGAGGCTTGAATTTTTTCTTCAGTTCTTTCGGCTTGAGAAATGCCAAGCGTATTCTTCCCTTTTGGTTTTCTATCTCCAGCTCTTTGCACATGTCTTTATAATACTTTGTCTTTTTGAGCCACCCTTTGAGATCTTCTCTTCAGTTCTTTTACTTCATCATTTCTTCCTTTTACTTTAGCTTCTCAATGTTGAGGAGCAAGTTTCAGTCTCTTCTAACATGAATTTTGGTCTTTTCTTTCTTTCCTGTCTTTTTAATGACCTCTTGTTCACGTATGATGTCCTAAATGTCATTCCACAACTCCTGTGATCTTTGGTCATTAGTGTTCAACACATGAAATCTATTCTTGAGAAGGTCTCTAAATTCAGGTACTAGGAAGGAAGGACTCGGCAGTCTACATCTGAAAAGAATTATCCAGTGAAAACCTTATGAATAACAGCGGAACATAGTCTGATGTAGTGCCAGAAGATGAGCCCCCCTGGTTGGAAGGCACTCAAAATTCGACTGGGGGAAGAGCTGCCTCCTCAAAAGTAGAGTCAACCTTAATGACGTGGATGGAGTGAAGCTTTTGGGACCTTCATTTGCTGATGTGGCATGACTCAAAATGAGAAGAAACGTGGCATGACTCAAAATGAGAAGAAACAGCTACAAACATCCATTAATAATCAGAACGTGGAACGTACGAAGTATGAATCTAGGGAAATTGGAAGTAAAAAATGAAATGGAATGCATAAACATTGATATCCTAGGCATTGGTGAGCTGAAATGGACTGGTATTGGCCATTTTGAATCGGACAATCATATGGTCTACAGTGCTGGGAATGACACCTTGAAGAGCAGTGGCGTTGCATTCATAGTCAAAAAGAACATTTCAAGATCGATCGTAAGGTACAACCCAATCAGTGATAGGATAACATCCATATGCCTACAAGGAACCATATGCCAACAAGGAAGACCAGTTAGTATGAATGCTATTCAAATTTATGCACCAACCACTAAGGCCAAAGATGAAGATGTTGAAGATTTTTAGCAGCTTCTGTAGTCTGAAAATGATCGAATATGCAATCAGGATTCATTGATAATTACTGGTGATTGGAATGCGAAAGTTGGAAACAAAGAAGAATTGGTAGTTGGAAAACAATGGCCTCAGTGATAGAAATGATGCTGGAGATGGCATGATAGATTTTTGCAAGACCAGCGACTTTTTACCAACATAAACAGCAACTATACACATGGACCTTGCCAGATGGAATACACAGGAATCAAATTGACTACATCTGTGGGAAGAGACGAAGGAAAAGCTCAATATCATCAGAAAAAAGCCAGGAGTGACTGCAGAACATACTTTGAATTGCTTGTATGCAAGTTCAAGTTGAAACTGAAGAAAATTAGAACAAGTCCATGAGAGCCTAAGTACGACCTTGAGTATATCCCACTTGAATTTAGAGACCATCTCAAGAATAGATTTGATGCGTCAGTAAACACTAATATTTGTCTTAGCATGTATATATATTGCACTTTTCTATGCATAAAAACGTTAAAGATACCCAGATACACTGAAACATCTTCAACATAATACAATAATAATGCTTTGATGCATATCACAAAGTACCACCCGTTTCTTATTACGAACCATTGTGTGTACCTTGGATTTTTAATATACAGTTAATAGGCTTTACTGGGGTTGGTTTTTAACTACGGGTAGTACAATAAGTTGGATATTCTAACCTGAAGACTGCCTGTAGTTGGTTGTTTTCTCACAGAATGCTTTTGTTGATTTTTGCTGAATTCTTGTATTCATAGCCGACCTATGGTTGTAATTCAACCACAAGTTGACAAATGGAGTTGCATCCCTGTCTACCTGTACTAGTTTTCTATGACCACTGTAACAAATGACCACAAACTTGATGGCTCAAAACAACAGAAATGTACTATCTCACAGTTCTGGAGGCCAGGAATCTGAAATCACTGTCACTGGACCAAAATCAAGATTTTGGCAGGGCCATACTCTGGGGAGAATCTGTTTCTTGCCTCTTCCAGCTTCTAGTGGCTGCCAGCATTCCTTGACTTGAGGCTGCATCACTCCAGTCTCTGCCTCTGTAGTCGAATTGTCTCTTCCTCTTCTGTGTGTATCCAGTCTCCCTCTGCCTCTCTAAGGACAGTTGTCATGGATTTAGGACCCACCCGAATAATCCAGGATATTCTTCCCACACCAAGATCCTTAATCACGGAGGTGGGGCCAAGATGGCAGA
Organism: Dugong dugon; assembly: GCA_030035585.1. Lineage (NCBI taxonomy): Eukaryota > Metazoa > Chordata > Mammalia > Sirenia > Dugongidae > Dugong > Dugong dugon. Next base: position 204,284,347 of record CM057460.1, read on the forward strand.
GTAGTCAGATGCTTTCTGTGGTCCCTCTTAGAACAAAGACCTGAAAAAACAAGTGAATCAATTATAGATAACAATCTAGGAGCCCTGAACATCAAAGGCAAAGTTGGGGAATCAGACTGAGTGGCAGGGGGAGGGAAAAATGGTTCACAAGCAGCGAGGAGTTGCCAGACCTGAGCCAGCGGGAGCCAGTGCCCTTCAGGCTGGATCGGCTTGCATGCACAGTGAGGTAAGCAGTGGCACTCAGGAGGCGTTTTCCACCTCAGGAGAGACCCAGTGGCAGAAAGTCTACTCGGGCATCCAGAACCAGTGAAAAGCAGCACTCAGTTGGCAAAAGATAAGTACTTGCATCTGACCTACCGCATGGATCAAAAAACACCCCGTTTGGGAAAAACCTCTCTCCCATTTACCTACCCCCGTCCTGCTCTGCACCGTGTCCCGGGCCAGCTTCAGCGATTGTCAAGTCCCCTGGGCCAGAAGTAGGACCCTTCACACGCCCTGAGCCATTCTCCTGGCCTTGGAGAGGGAACAAATCAACAAACAGGAGAAAATGATCTGCTGGCTCCCCTAAGCCAGGAGCTCAGAGGAGGCACAGCTCCTTTACCTGCGCACAGGCATAAGGGGTCCACGGACTTTGAACGCCTTTCACCCCTGCATAGACCTGTGTGGGCCATTTCAGCAGTGTAGGCCCACGTTACCACAGTACAATAGGGTGTATACCTGAAGCTTACCTTCAGTGGTATCAGCTATTTGGTGAAGTGGTAGGTTCATGACACTGACACTACTATGCTCATTAAGCAGGGTCCTCACCGACGCACATCAGGGGCCTGAGGACTGGTTGCTCCACCCACACCACCTGGCCACCTGTGACGGGTCCAAGAATAAGTGGTGTTCCCCAGTCCTTAAAACCAACAGCATTGGGTGCTCATAGTCTGGCTACAAAACCCAGCCACCTGCATGCTCTAGGGAACAGGGACATGCTTTCCTCCCAGACAGTCAGGAGCAGCTGTCAAGCCCCCCACCTTGCTCAGCACGTGACCCCCTACTGCAGCCAGATGCCTGTGCCTACACCAGTTACCCATGCCTGTCTAGGATAGTAGGTGAGAGCCTGCACCACATACATGGTGACTGACTACTTGGACGCCTGAATTGAATTCATATAAGAAAAATTAAGACTCCTGGGCTCACATACCTAGTAACAGATCTAACCACCTGATGACAGGACGTTAGAGTTTCAAAGGCGCCAGTAATCAACCTAGCTCAAGCGAGCAGCCTATTTGGGCATATCAGAACAAAACAACATAAGAAGCTAGGACACAGCAAACAAATATAATAACTTATTGATGGCTTGAAGACAACAGTCAATATCAAATCACATAAAGAGGCACACCATGATGGCTTCAGCAAGCTCCCAAAATAAAAAACCAAGACGTTTTCTGGAGGAAGAGAATTTCTTGGAATTACAGGAAGTAGAATACAGAAGATTAATATACAGAACTCTTCAAGAGATCAAGAAGATCAGCAAAACACAGAACAAGCCAGGGAACACACAGACAAAGCAATAGAGGAAATTAAGATTAGAGAAGAGCACAATGACAAATTTAACAGGCTGCAAGAATCCATAGGGAGAGCAAACACAAATCCAGCAGATTAACAGTAAAATTTCAGAATTAGACACTCAATAGAAAGTCATAGGAGCAGAATTGAGGCAATGGAAGTCAGAATTAGTGACACTGAAGATAAAGCACTTGACACCAACTTAATTGAAGAAAAATCAGATAAAAGAATTTTAAAAAATGAAGGAATCCTAAGAATTATGTGGGACTCTTATCAAGAAGAATAACCTACGAGTGATTGGAGTACCGGAACGGGGTGGGGGGGGGGTGGATAACAAAATACAGGGAGAATTGTTGAAATTTGTTGGCAGAAAACTTCCCTGATACCGTAAAAGATGAGATTATCATCTGCCCAAGATGCTTATCGAACCCCACACAAGGTAGGTCCCAACAGAAAGTCACCAAGACATATAATCAAACTTGCCAAAATCAAAGATAGAGAATTTTAAGAGCGGCTAGGGATAAAGTCATCTACAAAGGAGAGTCAGTAAGACTAAGCTTGGAATACTCAGCAGAAACCATGCAGGCAAGAAGGCAATGGGATGACATATATGAAGTCTTGAAGGAAAAAAATTGCCAGCCAAGAATTACATATCCAGCAAAACTGTGTCTCAAATACGATGGTGAAATTAGGGCATTTCCAGATAAACAGAACTTTAGGGAATTTGCAAAAACCAAACCAAATTACAAGAAACACTAAGGGAGTCCTCTGGTTAGAAAATCAGTAACATCAGATAACAACCCAAGACTAGAACACAGGACAGAGCAACCAGATATAAACCCAGATAGGGAAGTCACAAACATAAAGCAAAACACTGACAATAGGGAAATAGAGACATCAATTTGTAAAAGATGACAATATTAGAGCAAAAAGAAGGACTAAAAAATGTCATAGATTTTTCGTATAGAGGGGAAGTCAAGGTGATATAAAGAAATAAAAGACTGGTTTAAACTTAGAAAAATAGGGGTAAATATTAAGGTAACCACAAGGGAAACTAACAATCTTACACATCAAAATAACAAAGACAAACAAAGACTCAGCAAATACAAAATCAACAGCAATGAGAAGGTGAAAAGAAAATACGTAAAGAAAAATGACTCAGCACAGAAAATTAAGTGGAACAAAGACACTGTCAACAACACACAAAAAAAGACATCAAAATGACAGCACTAAACTCATACCTATCAATAATTACGCTGAATGTAAATGGAATAAATGCACCAATAAAGAGAGACAGAATGGATTAAAAAACACGATCTGTCTACATGTTGCCTACAAGAAACACACCTTAGACTTAAAGATACAAACAAACTAAAACTCAAAGAATGGAAAAAAATATATCAAACAACACAAATAAGAGCAGGAGTGGCAGTATTAATCTCTGACAAAATAGACTTTAAAAGCCACCACAAAGGATAAAGAAGAGCACTATATAATGATTAAAGGGTCAATACACCAGGAGAACATAACCATAATAAATATTTATGCACCCAATGGCAGGGCTCCAAAATACATAAAATGAACTCTTAATGGCATTGAAAAGAGAGAGAGACAGCTTCACAATAATAGCTGGAGACTTCAACACACCACTTTCAGTGAAGGACAGAACATCCAGAAAGCGGCTCAGTAAAGACATGAAACATCTAAATGCCACAGTCAACCAACTTGATCTCATAGACATACACCGAACGCTTCACCCAACAGCAGCCAAGTATACTTTCTTTTCCAATGCACATGGAACAGTCTCCAGAGTAGACCACACATTAGGTCATAAAGCAAGCCTTAACAGAATCCAAAGCATCAAAATACTACAAAGCATCTTTTCTGACCATAAAGCCATAAAAGTAGAAATCAATAACAGAAAAAGCAGGAAAAAAAAAAATCAAACACATGGAAACTGAACAACACCTTGGTCAAAAACTACTGGGTTATAGAAGAAATTAAGGATGGAGTAAAGAAAGTCACAGAATCAAATGAGAATGAAAACACATCCTGCTAGAACCTTTGGGACACAGCAAAAGCAGTGCTCAGAGGTCAGTTTATAGCAATAAATGCACATATGCAAAAAGAAGAAAGGGCCAAAATCAAAACATTAATACTACAACTTGAACAAGTAGAAAGAGGGCAGCAAAAGAAGCCTTCGGGTGCCAAAAGAAAGGAAATAATAAAAATTTGAGCAGAATTAAATGAAACAGAGAATAGAAAAACAGTTGAAAGAGTTAACAAGACCAAAAGCTGGTTCTTTGAAAAGATCAACAAAATCAATAAACTGTTGGCCAAACTGACAAAAGAAAAACAGAAGAGGAAGCAAATAACCCATATGAGAAATGAGATGAGTGATATCACAACAGACCCAACTGAAATTAAAAGAATCATAACAATACTATGAAAAATTGTATTCTAACAAATTTGAAAACCTAGAGGAAATGGATAAATTTCTAGAAACTCAATACCTATATAAACTAACACAAACGGGTAGAACAACTAAATAAACCTATAACAAAAGAAGAAACTGAAAAGATAATTAAAAAACTCCCAACAAAAAAAAGCCCTGGGCCAGATGGTATCACTGGAGAACTGGAGAATTCTACCAAACTTTCAGAGAAGAGTTAACACTACTGCTACTGAAAGAATTTCAGAGTATAGAAAGGAAAGAAATACTCCCAAACTCATTCTATGAAGCCAGTATAACCCTGATAGGAAAACCAGGTAAAGACACCACAAAAAAAGAAAATCGCAGACCAGTATACCTCATGAACATTGACGAAAAATCCTCAACAAAACTCTAGCCAAGAAAATTCAACAACATGTCAAGAAAATAATTCACCATGTTCAAGAGGGATTCATACCAGGTATGCAGGGATGGTTCAACATTAGAAAAATGATCAGTGTAATCCATCACATAAATAAAAGAGAAGAACCACATGATCTTATCAATCGATGCAAAAAAGGCATTTGACAAAGTCCAACACCCATTCATGATAAAAACTCTGAGCAGAATAGGAATAGAAGGGAAATTTCTCACCATAATTAAGGGCATTTATACAAAGCCAACAGCCAACATCATCCTAAATGGAGAGAGTTTGAAAGCATTCCCCTTGGGAATGGGAACCAGACAAGGATGCCCTTTATCACCAGTCTTATTTAACACTGTGCTGGAAGTCCTAGCCAGAGCATTTAGGCTAGAAAAAGACATAAAAGGCATCCAAATTAGTAGGGAAGAAGAAAAAATATCTCTATTTGCAATGATATGATCTTATATACAGTAGAAAACTACTGGAACTGATAGAAGATTTTAGCAAAGTTTCAGGATACAAGATAAACATACAAAAATCAGTTGGATTCCTCTACACAGAACTTCGAAGAGGAAATCACCAAATCAATACCATTTACAATAGCCCCCAAGAAGATAAAATACTTAGAAATAAATCTAACCAGAGACATAAAAGACCTGTACAAAGAAAACTACAAGACACTACTGCAAGAAACCATAAGAGACTAGCCTAAGTGGAAAAACATACCTTGCTCATGGATAGAAAGACTCAACATTGTGAAAATGTCAATTCTACCCAAAGTGATCTGCAGATACAATGCAATCCCAATCCAAATTCCAACAGCATGTTTTAATGAGATGGAGAAACAAATCACTGACTTCATATGAAAAGGAAAGAGGCCCTGGATAAGTAAAGCATTACTGAAGAAGAAGAACAAAGTGGGAGGCCTCACACTACCTCATTTTAGAACCTATTATACTGCCACGGTAGTCAAAACAGCCTGGTACTGGTACAACAACAGATACATAGACCAATGGAACAGAATTGAGAATCCAGACATAAATTCATCCACCTAAGAGCAGCTGATATTTGACAAAGGCCCAAAGTCCATTAACTGGGAAAAAGACAGTGTCTTTAACAAACGGGGCTGGCAGAAGTGGATATCCATTTGCAAAAAACTGAAACAAGACCCATACCTCACACTATGCACAAAAACTAACTCAAAATGGATCAAAGACCTGAATATAAAATTGAAAACCATAAAGACCATGGAAGAAAAACTAGGGACAATGCTAGGAGCCCTAATACATGGCATAAACAGAATACAAACCATAAGTAACAATGAACAAACACCAAAAGAGAAGCTAGATAACTGGAAGCTTCTAAGAATCAAACACTTATGCTCATCAAAAGACTTCACTAAAAAAGTAAAAAGAGAACCTATAGACTGGGAAAAAATTTTGGCTATGAGAAATCAGATCAGCATCTAATCTCTGAAATCTACAGGATACTGCAAAACCTCAACAACAAGAAGACAAATAACCCAATTAAAAAATGGGCAAAGGATATGAACAGGCACTTCACCAAAGAAGACATTCAGGTGGCTAACAGACACATGAGGAAATGCTCACGATCATTAGCCATTAGAGGAATGCAAATCAAAAGTACAATGAGATACCATCTCACCCCAACAAGGCTAGCATTAGTCCAAAAAACACAAAATAATAAATGCTGGAAAGGTTGTGGAGAGACTCAAACACACACTGTTGGTGGGAATGTAAAATGGTACAACCACTTTGGAAATCAATTTGGTGCTTCCTTAAAAAGCCAGAAATAGAAATATACGATTCAGCAATCCGCTCCTTGTAATATGTCCTAGAGAAATCAGAGCCATCACATGAATAGATATATGCACACCCATGTTCATTGCAGCACTGTTCACAATAGCGAAAAGGTGGAAACAACCTAGGTGCCTTTATCAACTGACGAATGGATAAATAAATTATGGTATATTCACACAATGGAATACTACACAATGATAAAGAACAACGATGAATCCGTGAAACATCTTACAACATGGAGGAATCTGGAGAGCATTATGCTGAGTGAATTTAGGACAAATACTGTATAAGATCACTATTACAAGAACTCAAGAAAAGGTTTAAACACAGAATAAAACATTCTTTGATGGTTTTGAGGGTGGGAAGGGAGGGAGGGAGGGAGGGGGTATTCACTAAAACTAGATATTAGACAAGAATTATCTTAGGTGAAGGGAAGGACGGTACACAGTACAGGGGAAGTCAGCACAACTGGACTAAACCAAAGCTAAGAAGTTTCCTGAATACAGCCAAACACTTCGAGGGACAGAGTAGCAGGGGCGGGGATCTGGGGAACATGCTTTCAGGGGACATCTAGTTGAATTGTTCAATTGTCATAACAAAGTTTATTAAGAAATGTTCTGCATCCCAGTTTGGTGAGTGGCATCTGGGGTCCTAAAAGCTTGTGAGTGGCCATCTAAGATGCATCAATTAATCCCAACCCACCTGGAGCAAAGGAGAATGAAGAACATCAAAGACACAAGGAAAGTATTAGCCCAAGAGGCAGAAAGGGCCACATAAACCAGAGAGTTCATCAGCCTAAGACCAGAAGAACTAGATGGTGCCCAGCTACCACCAGTGACCGCCCGGAACACAACAGAGAGTCCCTGGTGGAGCAGGAGAAAAGTGGGATGCAGAACTCAAATTCTAGTAAAAAGACTAGACTTAATGGTTTGATTGAGACTGGAGGGACCCCAGAAGACATGGCCCCCAGACTCTCTGTTAACCCAAAACTACAACCATTCCTGAGGCCATCTCTTCAGACAAAGATTAGACTGGACTATGGGACATAAAATTATTCTTGTGAAGAGTGTGCTTCTTAGCTCAAGTAGATACATGAGACTAAATGGGCAGCTCCTGTCCAGAGGTGAGGTCAGAAGGCAGAGAGGCTCAGGAGCTGGTTGGATGGACATGAGAAGTTGGGGGTGGAAAGTAGGAGTATACTTTCATAGTATAGGGAGAGCAACTAGGGTCACGTAACAATGTATGCATAAATTTTTGTATGAGAGACTAACTTGAATTATAAACTTTCACTCGAAGCACAGATAAAAAAAAAAGAAAAAAAGGTCCTTAATCACATCTGCAAAGACCCTTTTTCCTTATGAAGGAGCATTCACAGGTTCCAGGGAGTAGGGCCTGATATCATTACTCAGCCCACTACTCAGTTCTTTTCTCAATAAATTTATTGTCATTAAATCTGATACATTACCTGATGGTTTCTCATCCTTGAACACATATGAATTTGATTGAAACTCCTTTCAACTTCAGCAGTATTTTTTTTGCCTTAGCCCACTACTCTTTTTTTCCTATGCCGTGAGATCAAGAATGTCCTAATTAGAAGCTATTCCATGACCCTGGGTCTCAGAATGAAAGGGAGCAGCTAATGTCTATGTGTAGCCAAACAAGAAGTAAACCTTCATGAGTGTGAGCCACTGAGATGTTAGAGCTGTGCGTTAGTGTACCTTAGTTTAGCCTAAGCGCAACGCTACTTTTAAACTTCCATTACTAACAGGTTGCCCACGGCTTTCTTAAATGTAGACCTGTGCTGTCTAATACAGCAGCCACTGGACACTGGCTACTGAGCACTTGACATGTGGCTAGTTTGAGATGTGCTGTAAGCAAAAAATACACACTGGATTTTGGAGTTAGTATGGAAAAAAATGTGAAATATATCAATTTTTTTTTATTGGTTACATGTTGAAATTATAATATTTTGGACATACTGTATTAAATAAAATAAGCTGTTTAAAGTAATTTCACCTCTTTCCTGTTACTGTTTTAAATGTGGCTACTTGAGAATTTAAAGTTACATATGTGTCTTGCATTATATTTCTATTGGTCATGGCTCGTCTAGAAAATCACCAATAAAAGTCAAGGCAGATTTGTGGTGTTTCCCAATTTCCATGGTGTAAATACTTGAAATTATGGCTGATTTCAAGCTACCAACATGAGGTCACTGAACATGGAATTGGGAAGAGATGTGCAGTAACTTACCATTGTACAGTTAAAGAGCAGAAAAAGCAGTAAAATGTAGTAAAATAATTATGGAGTGATGAGTTCTGAATATTATTACTTTTGTTGTTAATATTTGAAGTTTATATAATTTATTTTTAAATAATTGCCGTGTTTAACAACTGACTCACAAAAAATGTTGAAAATCTGACAACCAGCGAGTGGCCCTGGCATCCCACGGGAGGGGAGTGACACAATCAGGGTCCCTCAGGCTGCTTATTAGCACTGGTGAGAGCCTAAGGAGTTCAAAACCAAAGGGCTAGAACCCCAAGTGGGGCAGGGGCTGGACTTCTAGGTGGTATCAGGGCTGGGGTCCTCCAGCCAGGTGTTAGGGCTCATGGCTGCAGTTCCCCCTTGTGCCCACAGTGTGGCGACAGAGTGAGCGACAATGCTTCAGACTTGGGGCAGGTGACCTGGGCCCCTTGGTTGGGTGGGAATGAGGCCACACAGGTCTTGGAACCTGCCAGAGGTTATGCAGGGGTGAGATTTCGGCTTCCCGCTGCTTCTGCCCTGCTCAGCCAGGACCCTCAGGGTTACTGGGTGGCTGGAGGGGCACTGGGCCCTGGGGAACAAGGGAAGGCCCAGAGCCCCCAATCTGAGCCCCACACCCTACCTTTCTGTCTCAACTCAAACTGGGGCATTCGGCCCTCTGAGCCTCTGCAAGTACCAGTGCTTCTGCGTGGGGTGCTCTTCAGGGACCCTGCATATCCTTCGTGTTCAGCTCAGGCAGCACCTACATGAAACTGCCTTCTCTGGCCCCCACCTGGCCTCATCAGTGCTCCCCAGAACACCCAGTGTGTGCTGTGTGGTCATGTCTGTGAACAGGTCCCAGTGCCTCCACTCCACTGTGAGTGGGGCCCTTTATGTATTACCTCCTATAATTTTCACGACAACCTAATACCTCACTTGGGACCTGGGCTCAAATCCTGGCTCTGCTGCTTACTAGCTATGTGATGTTGGGCAAAATACTTAACCTCTCTGGCCTCAGTTTTCTTCCTTTGGGCGAGAGATTCAATGAATGACTCGTGTCTGGCACAGACTAAGAGCTCAATGTTAATAAATAGTAGCAATTAATATTAGACCCATTTTGCAGATAAGGAAACTGAAACCCAGAGAGGTGAAGTAGCAGAGGCAGGATTAGAACTTTGGGCCACAGAGAGGACTGAAGCACAGAGCCCCACGCTTCCAGCAGGCCTGTGATAGTGCCCACCTGCTCAGCCCCTGGAGCCTCAAACCTAGCATTCCCTATAGGGTGCACCCAAGTTCCCAGGTCCTGTATATTCAGCATGAGCCAAGAAAAGCATAGCTCAGGATCCAGGCTCCGGGCTAGTGTCAGGGCTAGGAATCCTGCATCTGGAGAAGGAACAGAGCTGCCAATCTAGAGACCCATGTAGCCCCCCTGTGGCCTTGGGCAGGTCACTGTCTCTGAGCTTCAGTTTGCTCCCTTGTAAATGGAAACAGGCTGGGTCAGCCCCAGCACTCCACCTACCTGTCTGGCCTTTTCTGAGGCCCAGACACTTCACCCTCCAGATGGAGAGGCCCAGGTCCACTGCCCCTCCTCTCACCCTGGTGGCCAGCTTTACTTTGCACACTCTGCAGGATGAGGGGCTCACTCCCCCTGGCTTGGACTGGACTGCTGGCCCCTGGCCCTGAGTCCTGCCTCCCTGGTGGTATCTGTCCCAGTCAGTCACCGGCCCCTGTCTCCCTCATCTCCCTCCACCCTAGGACCTACCCAGCCCCATTCCCAGCCCAGGCTCCACTCCAGAAATCCTCAGGCCGGCAAGACCTCTGGGGAGCCAGTGGAAGAAGCTGAGTGCGTGTAGCTTGGTCAGAAGGGGAGGGGCATGGCTTCAGCCAGGGTCTAGGCCAGCTCCTGGAAGGCAGGGCCTGTCGTTAGCTCTGCTGGCCGCCTCCCTCAGCTAGACTGGGTCCTGGTTTCCTCCCACTCCCTAGCTGCCTCTACTCTGCCTCACTATAGGGCTTTCCCCTGGTCATTCCCTGGGATCATCCTCTTCCCCTTTCCCTCTGCAGCTGATCTTGGGCCAGTCACTACCCTGAGCTTCCATTTACTGGTGTGAAGCACGGTCATCCTTGTACCCACCTTGCAGCGTTGTTGCGAGGGTTCAAGGAGATAAAGTGCAGATACAACACTCATTGAGGCACCTGCCTCTGGCACCATCAGGATTATTATCTCCACACTCCTTCAACAGCTGTGGATTTCCCTGCAGCTCCCAGACCCTGGCCTCCCAAGGCCCTCCCGCACTTCTAGTGGCAACCACCAAACCAGCCTCTTTACTTTGCAGAACTTGCTCCCAGCCTGGCTCAGGAATGCCTGTGTTCTCCCACCTGCCCCCCCACAGCCCATCAACCAGCACTTCTAAACCATGTGGATTATTATGATCTGAGGTTTATTACTTTTAATGAAATATTTCAATGTTGAGTAACATGAAAAATACTGAAAATAACAAACACCTATCACCCAACCATGGTAATATTTTTTTATATTTGCTTCAGATCTTTTTTTTTTAAATTTATATATATTTTAAAAATCATTGACATCTATGATGTGCCAGGCTCTGTTCTAGGCACTGGGGACACAGCAATGAATAATAGTATTAAAAATCCATGCTTAAGCTGGAGAGACAGCAATGAACAATAGCATTAAAAATCCACGCTCAAACTGGGGAGACAGCAATGTATACATAAAGTCAAACAGGTAGTCAGAAAAACAAAGTGGGAGAGGGGAGCAGGAGTAGGGGGTGCTGTGTGGTGAAATGAGTTCCTTTATGTGGCCTTTTGCCTTGGTTTTTTTGAAAAACAGCCTTGGGAGATTTTCCCCCCTAAACCCTGAGGAGTTACCTTTGCCCTAGTTTTCTATCCCAGAGGGTCTGTTACTGGGTTGATTGACATTTCCTGAGTAAGCCCTAAACAACTTGGTTGGATACTTTTTCTCTGGTCCTGGGGAGCAGCCTGCCCTGTTAGTGGTATGTACCTTGCAGGGATTGGTTAATAGACAATGCAAATGAAGTATCCTTCTGTGGGCTACTGAGAGGGTATTTGGTCAGTTTGTGGCCTCCCCACTGGGGCGGGGCATGCCTTGAAATTGACAAGGAGCTGGGCATATAAGCAGCCAACCCCATAGAGATTTTCCAGACAGAAAGAAGCAGGGAGAAAAGCAGCAGGAAGAAGTAGAAGGAAGAAAGAAGCAGAAGAAAGAAAGCAGCAGCAGAGATAGAGGTGACAAGGAACCTCCTAAAAGAGTCATAACATGAGTTAAGGGCTGTAACACTGAAGATAGCACAGCAACAGACAGCAGAGCCAAGAAGAACTAGTTCTCAGGGGGCTGAGAGGAGGCCTGTGTGGTCAAGAGGAGCTGAGAGAGCTGTCCTACACTGAAGAAGGGAGACTTTGCCCACATGCTTCCTGATCCTGATCCTAAGTTGTACCCTGTTCCTTAATAAACCACTTAACTGTAAGTATAATTTGTGAGTTCTTTGTGGCCATTACAATGGATTACTGAATCCAGGAGAGAAGTAGAGAGTGCTGTGGGAGGGATGGCTGGTGTCTGAATTGGTAAAAAGGTTGAAGAGTAGAGGTATTTCTGATCTCCATCTCATGGGGATCAGCCTTGGGCTGATCTTGATTTGCATTATCCCCCCTGAAGTTAAGTTCTACAGCTGCTACTACTGCTACCACCATAATTTTACAGATTGTAATTATAAATAGGCTCAGGGAGGCTTCCTTGAGAAGGTGTCATTTGAGTCAAGATCCAAACGATTTGAAGCATTTGGTGAAGTGGTATTTGGGGGAAGAGTGTTGAGGCAGAGGAAACGGGCAAATGCAAAGACCCTGAGGCAGGAACTTGTCTGGTATCTTTGAGGAAAGGTGAGGAGGCCAAGGTAGCTGATTCATTAGGTTTACTTGGTTATTAAATAACTAGGTTTATGAGGTACAAACCATTTCAGGCCTTGTGCTCAACTCCTATTTTGAATCATCTTATTTAATCCTCACTGTATTTTACAGATGAGGAAACTGAGGCCCAGTGATTTAGCTGAGGTTACCCATGTAGTAAGGAGAGGTCTTGGGATTTGAACCCATACCTGGGACCCACCCCAGAGCTGGGCTGAGCCCCTGGGTGGCCTAGGATCCTCGAGGAGGGAGATGCTGCCCCACCCAGGAAATGCCAGAAGGCTGTAGCCTCTCCCTGGCCTGAGGATGATCTGGGGCTAGGAGGTTGGGGAGGAGCAGCTTCCCCTTTCAGTGCTGCTGACTAGGTGCCCTCCTGTGCCCTCCCACCCTCAGGATGGGTGTGGGGCACCTGGAATCCCTGGGCACCCTTCCTTCAAGTCTTGCCTGGGCTTCCCTGATAATTTCCTGTTGTAGGCAAGGGCTGGCCTGGGCCTGCATGCCAGTGCCCACTGAGGTGCGTGGACTGGCCACCTGGCCCCATCCCCTTGGGCCTCCTTGTAATCATAGGCCTAGGCTGTCCTAGTTGGCAGTGGAGAAGACAATCATTACCTCCCCAGACCCTCCCAGCCTGGGGAGATGCACCCTTCTCAGTGCCAGTCCTAAACCCTGCCTGGCTGTGTGAATGGGCTGAGCCTGCCTTACTCAGGCCTCAGTTTACCCATGTGTACCTCAGTGTACCCATCTACTCCACAGTTGGTGTTTGGTGACCTGGAATCTGCATTGTTAACAAGTATTGAGGGGTTCTGACAATTCGAGAACCGCTGCTTACCATGGGATCCTTTACTGCCTGTCCCCCACCCTCTCTGCCTAGTAAACTCATCACCCATTACAGCCCAGCTTGCTTTGCCTCAGGATACCTGGCAGGACACCTGCTCTGGGTCAGATAGCCCTCCCGAGCGACCTCAGGCCCTGGTGCCCCCATCTCAGAACAGCACACTGTGAGTGGACATGGTCTCCTCTTATCTGTCTCCCAGCAGACTGTGAGCTGGCAAGGGGTGGGGGCATTGGCTTCATAAGGCCTGATGTCTGCAGCCCCATTTCAAAGACAGACATGGAGACAGAAGAAGGGCAGGGACCTGTCCTGGGTGGTGGAGGGGAAGAGCTCAAATAGCAATTAACAAGAGCCATGATGATAACAGCTAACACCAGGCTCCTCCTGGGTGCCTGGCATGTCCTAAAGGTGTTACAAGACAACTGCATTTAATCTTCACAAGAATCCTTTGAGGTAGGCACTCGTATGACTGCCATTTTACAGATGAGGAAACTGAGGCACAGAGGACTGAAATAACTTGCCTCAGGTCTCACAGCTTCTAAGTGGTGAACTCAGGATTTCAACTGGCAATTCCCTAGCACTTTGTGTGAGGCCCTGCGCTAGGCAAGCAGGCAGGCAGAAGAGGCAACTGGGGTTCAGGCCTTGTCACTCAGTCATTGGATGGACGGTGCTGGAGAGGTCTGACCCTCAGTCCAGCCAACTCTGCCCACAGTTTAAAAACCCCTTTGCCTTTGCCCATCTGGATCTTAGTTTCTTCATCTGTAAAACTGGAGCATGAAAGATTGGTGACCCCCTTACAGGACTGTTGAAAGCATGAAATCAGTTGAAACTAGGAAAGGGCTTTGAATAGTGCCTGGCACACAGTAGATGCTCATAAGCTTTCCCCTCCCTGCTCCTCCACCCATGGATCCATCCAGCCCCAGGGAAGGGCTGAACAGGGCTAAGTGTGGGTGGAGGGGAGGCAGCCAGGCCCCTCTCTCTTGGCAGCTGCCTAGGGGTCAGATGTTGGCCCTGTCTCCCTTGACACAGATTATGGGGTTGTGGCCTGGCCCACCTGTCCCACCTAACCTTCTGGGAGCTCTGACCTTGCCCAGCCCTGGTTCTAGGACAGCCTATCTACAGCCTGGAAGCAAATACCCAGCTTCCAGGCCATTGTCCAGATGAGAAGAGGAGGCCTAGGAAGGCGAGAGCAGACAGGCCAAGATTCCCTCTGAGAGTGCGGGCGGGGTGCAGCTTTGTTTATATGTTCCTGCAGCCCGGAGGTCCTTCCTCCATCTCCGAAAGCCCACTCCAATTTGAGGGCCATCCATCCCAAATGGCACCTCCTTCAGAAGGGCCTCTTCCTGCTGGGTCTCTGTTCCTCCTTGGCTGATACCACTCCTAAGAATTCCCAGTGCCTTTCAGAGCCTTTCAGGTTGGGTCCTGAAGAATGCATAGGAGTTCTCCAGTGGCTAGGGCTTGAGGAGGGCTTTCCTGTCTGAACACGCGACCAATGCAAAAGCATAGCTGCGGGAGGAGTTCTAGCACACTGCGGTACAAAGAAAGTGTCGTCCCGTGAAACTAACTGGTGAAACATAAACTCGGCAAGCATCGGTCCAATGGCCCACGGCGTAGATGGGGAAACCGAGGCTCCGGCTAGGGAGTTGCTCCATTCAGACCTCTCCTGGCCTTCAGCACAAGGGCGCCCGATCACGTGGATGTGCACGTCGCTCGCTCGCCAGAGGGAGGAAAATGCCTTCTCCAAGCCCCCAGATACTCCCCCACCTTCCAGACTACGTCCACAGCCACTCACACGCGCCCCCGGGCTCGAGGACTACAAGTCCCAGCAGGTCACGCGCCGCGGCGCATGGTCGGCGTCGTTTGTCCGCCAGCCCGGCGAGCCCCATTGTCTGCCTGGCGGGGGCGGGGCGGCAGCGAGCGGGCGCGTCCACTGGTCGGGCGGCGCGTCCGTCGACCCGGCCCGCCCCTCGTAGGTCCCGCCTCCGGGCCCGGACCGCGCCCCGCCCGCCTTCAGGAGTGGCTGGGCCGCGCGGCGCATCCTGCGGGCGGCGGGCCCGGGCCAAGATGATGAAGTTTCGGTTCCGGCGGCAGGGCGCCGACCCGCAGCGCGAGAAGCTCAAGCAAGAGCTCTTCGCCTTCCACAAGGTGCTGGGACAGGGGCAGCGGGGGTCGCGCGGACTGGGGGGCGGGGGAGGGGCGGCGGCGCCCCTGGCCTCGCGCTCGTCCCCCACTCCCCGCGGGCTCCGGCTGGGGTCACCGCCGACCTTGCGGGCCGTCTCCCCGTGTCTGGGCCCGACTCCTGTCCTCACTCTGCCCGGTGTCGCCGCCTCCCGCCGACCCGTCTTCCCCATCCCTCTGCCTCTCCTTTGCTCGGTCTCTGTCTCTGCGTCTCGGAGTCTCTGCCTGTCTCTCCCTGCTCTGCATGTCTCTCACTCTTTTCTTATCGCTCCTTCTCCGGGGGTCCTCTTCCCCTCCCATTCCAGCCTAGCTTTTGGGGTGGCCAGGGCCCCAGGTTATGTTGCTTTCGTACTCTGGCGGGGCGGGGAGGACGAGAAGTGCAGGCAGATGTGGGGGTGGGGCTGGGAAATCCCTTCCAGGTTCCTGTCTCCTTTTGCCACTGCCAGCCCCGGGCCCTGCCCTGCGCCCAGAGTTCAGGGGAGATGCCTGGCAGAGTAATCCAACTGTATTTCAAATCTCGGGGCCTCAGTTTCCCTTTCTGTGAAATGGCGCAGCTCCTACCGTGCTGGGGGCTCTTGCTCCCTGTATCACATGGGCGAGTGACCTGACACTTTGAGCTAAGGAGAAAGTGGGGTGGAGGGCTGCTCTTCCTTTCTTTCCCTTGGTGGGTCAGAAGGGTCAGTGGGAAAGGGGCTTCCTTCAACCCCTGCCTTCCCCTACACTGATGTGTGGTAGCATGATGACCCCCTCCCCCTTTCTCTTTATGAACCCCTCCTGGGTCTGTGGGTTCTGGTCTCAGTTTTACTCCAAAGCCCCTCACTGCTCTTGGAGATTAAGAGTTATTATCCTCATTTTACAGGTGAGAAAATTGAGGTTCAGAGAGGGGTGGTGACTTGCCCAGGGTTACAGAGAGGGCTGAGGTGTTTTGTCCTGGAATCTCTTTGTCAGTTGGATTTGACTTTAGTCTTGAGGGGCAGGGAGTTTTTGAGGGGTTGCTGTGGTCCTGAGCTGGTGCCAGGTGCCCTGGGCCACCATGAGACCCTTGTCCAGGTGGAAGCTCTGGGGTGACTGGACTTAGAGTGACCGAGGTGCTGGATCCATCTTCCAGAGCAAGCAGGGGTTCCCTCAGACTTGGTGGCTGAGAACTTGCCAGGGACCCGAGTGGGGACCCGGCAGGGTGGGAGGGCTCCCAGATGACTCCTCTTGTGCTGGGGTGGCTATGAGCCCATGAGGCGAGAAAAGAATGGGGGGTGGGACAGGCACTGAGCTAAAGTGTCACTTCCTCAGCCAGTGAGGTGGAGTGTGAACGGGAACCTGAAACAGATGGGGAGCCTTGAGTTCTCTGGCTGGCCTTGGGTTGGCAGAAGGCAAGAACTCTTGACTGAGGAGGATGAAGCCCCACTTTGAGTGGGCAGCAGTTGTGGGAAGGAAGTGCTCTTGAGGAAGGTGATCCCTAGGAAGTAGGCCCTGGATCCTAAGTTATGGGGTGGGTCGGGGAGCATGGACTTTGGACTCTGGCAGTCTTGGGTTGAAATCCTGGCCCTGCTCACAAGTTGCCCGTTAGGATGGATGTCCACGCTATGTCGTTTAAACAAATACTGAGCCCCTGTTGTGTGTGAGGTCTCCTTATAGGTTCTAGGGACACAGTAGTGACCAGAAAGGACAGATGTCTCTGTCCTCAGGAGGCTGATGTTCCAGTGGGGGAGACAGTGAAAAGCCAAAACAAATAAGTAAGATACGCAATAGTTTGACCAGTGACCAGTGCTGTGGATAGAAATAAAATAGGGTGAGGTGTGGAGAGTGTGGACAGGGTGGCTACTCTAGCTAAGGCGGCCTAGGGATGCCTCTAAGGAGTTGACTCTTGAGCTAAGGCTTGAGTGATGGGAAGCAGCCCGCCATGAGGAGCGCTGGTGGAATGCAGTCCAGGCAGAGGAAGCAGCAGGTGCCAAGTCCTTGTGGCAGGAGCCTGCCTAGTGAATTGGAAAGCACAGAGGCCATGGAGACTGGAATCCAAACAGTGACAGGACAGTGGGAGGAGATGAGGGCCAGAGGTGACGGGCCAGATGGTGAGGACACTGCCTTTGAGTCTGAGTGTGGTAGGCGACCTGGGTGGGTCCTAGCAGGAAGAGGACCAGATCGGACTTAGGTTTTCATAGGCTCCCTCTGGCTTCTGTTTGGAGAGCAGATTGGGGTGGCGGGAGGGGCAGGGTAACAGCAGGGAGGCCAGTGAGGTGACCACGGCTCTAGTCCAGGCAGGTGCTGGTAGAGTTTGGCGTGGGGTGTTGCTGTGGGGTGTGAGAAGCTGAGCTGAGGGGGTCAGGATGGGTTGAAGGTGCAAAGTGAGGGAACCAGACACTAGACCGTGGCCCTACCCTGCCTGTCTCCCTCTTTGTGAGACCTGCAGGGCCCAGCAGGCCATATAGTCAGCATTGTCATGTGTCCTGTGTGCTGGACACTAGGGCTGGTGCAGGCACTGGCCACAGTCAGGCCCAACACGGACTGGCACTGCTGGTGGGAAAGGGAAGCCACACTCTCCCTCAGTGGGCAGCTCTGTCCTCAGGTGGGCTCACTGCCCCTGTTGTCCAGATGGGAAAACTGAGACTTAGAGTGTGCTGTGACTCACCCAAGGCCAAACAGCCAGGCCATGGCCACACCAGCTGCCCAGAGGGCTCCATCTTGGTGTGGACGGGCCGAGGCAGTGTGCCTTAGGAAGTCTGTGTCTCCTTTGGGCAGTGTGTCCCTCAAGTGGTGTCAGGACGAGATTGGAGGCCACTGTGAGGGCATCCCCAGGGAGGGCCTTGGAGCTGGCAGGAGCTCCTCAGGCAGGCAGACGAGGAGGGCACAGGTGAGGGAACTGTGTGCAAGCATGGTGATGGGAAGGGGATGGACCACTTGAGACTGGCTTGTGCCAGGCATAGGGGTGGGTGGTGTCTTCAGAGCTGTTCTG
Organism: Dugong dugon; assembly: GCA_030035585.1. NCBI lineage: Eukaryota > Metazoa > Chordata > Mammalia > Sirenia > Dugongidae > Dugong > Dugong dugon. Next base: position 204,302,710 of record CM057460.1, read on the forward strand.
CCAACACCCCCGGTGTGCAGCCCCCTTCACACCATCCTACTGTTGATTAAGGGTGGGAATTGTGTTGCCCAATTTCCGGGTGAGAGAGCCAAAGTCTGGGCCTCAGTCTCCCTGTCTCTGGGTCTGGGGAGGGGGGGTACAGAGGATGGTAGCCCTGGGGGGGCATCAAGAGCCTTTGCCCAGGGAAAAAATAAAAATTGACAAAAAAAGAGCCTTTGCCTAGCTGGCCCTGGGTGTTAACCCTTGACCTGTGGCTTCTGTGTGGGGCCTGTGTTTGGGGTGCTCTAGGTAGGACCCTGGGCAGCTGACTCCTCTCTGAGACTCAGTTTGTGTCTCCAAGGATGGGTTGATAAGTCCTAGCTGGTGGGAGGCGGACCTCCTCTTTGGCACTGGCTCATCTGGACCGTATGTCGCCAGCACCTTTGCATAGTGGAGTCAGTGACACCGGCATTGAGGGACGTGGGGAGTACCGGCATGGGGCTGTGGGGTTCAGGCCTGCACACTGACTGGAGGTGAAGGGCCCGTTCACAGCAAAGACTCCAAGCACAGAGAGCTGGTGTCCCTGACTTCGGCCGCCCTGTGACGCAGGGGATGGTGGGAGCCTGATTGCCTTGGGTGGGCCTCAGGGACAGCTGGGGCAGCTGTCCCTGAGTGTGCCCCCCGCCATCCCAACAACCTCCCACCCGCAGACTGTGGAGCATGGGTTCCCCAACCAGCCCAGCGCCCTGGCCTTCGACCCCGAGCTGCGCATCATGGCCATTGGCACCAGGTCTGGGGCTGTCAGGATGTATCCTTTGTGGCCAAGGCCTCTGGGGCCTGCTGGCAGTTCCTGGGTCCTGGTCCTTGCCTCAGGCTGGCCCCGCTTGGGAGTGAGGATAGAGGGGCTCTGATGAGGGCTGGGATGTTGCACCACAACGTGAGGGTTGGCATGGCCTCTGAGCCTGTGAGGGTCCTCATGGAGATGGGGTCCTTTTACTTTGAGCCAGGGTGGTATCCCTATCCTGTGTCTCAGTGAGGCAGTTACCTAGGTGACCCCGCCATCAACACGGTGACTGACTTGGAGCCAGGGGCTAGGAGGTGGTACCCACAACGGGGCAGGGACCTGGGGGTCACACGGGTACCTTTCCATGGTGATGGGACACACGCGTGTGAGTGTGCAGATGTGTTCGCCACGGGCTGGGGGCAGTGCCAGGCTGGGCATGGAGAGCACAGCACGGCCCCACCTGGGCCCTGGCGGCCACACAATCAGGCCGTGTGAGCTGCACAAAGCACGCATTTTCCCTGCAAGTCGGGGGGTGGGGTGGGCAGCTGAACGCATTCTTGCTTGTTGCTGAGAATCCCACGGACTGCTTAATGTACAGCTCCTTAGGCGGGCCTGGCTGGTGGCTAAGGCTGCTTAGCGAGTGGTGCCTACCCACCCCTTCTGTTTGACAAAAAAGCAAGTTGGTGCCTGGAAAGGGGTGGCTGGTCTGGGGTGGGTGTCTGACCTGTGCCTTGAAGCCTCTTGCCTGCTCTAGGGGGTGTGGCAGGTGGGCTGGCCCTCCTTTCCAATGGCCCCTGAGGCACCTGGTGAGCAGGAGGGAGTCCCTGCAACCCCTTGCTCCATGGCAGCCTGCGGTGCCCCCTGAGGCTCCCATGCCCAAGCCCCATGCCTGAGGGCCCTCAGACCTGCCCTCCCGAGTTACCGGCTTTCTGTAGGTCAGCTGTCTGTTCTCACAAAGAACCTGTCGTGCCTCGAGGAGACGGCTGGCGCCCTCTCCTTCCCCTCCCTCCTTTCCTGCAGCCCCCAGCCTGGGCCTCTAGGGTGGGGGAAACTGAGGCTGGGGAGGGCCAGCCCTGGTCACCAGAGCTGCCCCTACCCCCGCAAGGCTGGCTGCATCTCCTTGACAACCCTGGTCTCTGCACAGCTGCTCTTGCCCTGTCTTTTGTCCCCTTTTCTGTGTTCTCTGCCAGGCCTCTGCAGGGAATCCCAGCTCAAGCTCTGGGCAACGGCTCCTTTGTTGTTGCTGGGGCAACATCAGGCCTCACTGACCAACCCCCCTCGGCCCACCCTCGTGGGGCCCCTCAGGCCTGCTGGTCCACCAGGCCCACCATTGCACCTGGTGTTGCCGGGACTCAGGCACTGACACTGGGCTCCTAGAGCAGGTCACCTAACCTTTCCAAGCCTCTGTGTGCTCATCTGTAAAATGGGCAGGCAAGAGTCCTTGATCCCTCCTCCCTCCCGGTGAAGGCCTTTGGCTACCTGCCCTGGAGGGGGGTTGGTTTCCTTGCCCACAGCTGGAGTTTGGCCTGAAGCTGTGGGAAGAGGCGGCCTGGACTCTCTTCCAGCCACACGCGCCCCCATCCTCATGTCTCCCTGGCCAGGGCATGTGGCTCTCCAGCCTCTCTTGGCCCTGTCTTGACGAGATGCTTCTGGCTAGACCTGTCAGGCATGGCTCTTGGGTACACGTGCACACATATATGCACACACATACATGCACACAGACACACACAGACGTGAGGCTGAGATAGAGCAGGGCCCCAGCCATGTATCAGGCCTGGGCCAAGTGTTTCAGGCGTGTTTTTATTCTCACTTGCTCTATACAACAGCCCTGAGGAGTGGGAGTCGCTGGCCCGTTTTACAGATGAGGAAATGAAGGTCAACACAGCAGTGCTGTCTTGCAGGAGCTGGTGGAGCCTGCACCCCTGTACCCTGGGCTAGGGGGTGCCTGAGGGTAGACCTTTGAGGATTTCTGGCTAGGCAGGCCTAGGGCGGGGTCCTCCAGAATAGTCCTGGGGAAGAAAGAGGCTTGGGAGTGTCTCCATGCCTTGGTTTCCCCGCCAGTGCCTGCTCGTTTCTGCCCTTGACCAGTCACCATCAGCTATGGTGCTCCCGGTGTGGAGTTCACAGGTCTGCACCACAATGCAGCCACCGTTGCCCAGATGCACTTCCTGCCCGGCCAGGTGAGCCTTCACCCCCCTAGGCCCCTCCTTGAGGCCCCTGTGCCCTCCCTCCTAGGCTAGCCCTGATCTTGCTCTCTGCTTGCTGCCAGGGCCGCCTCCTGACCCTGCTGGATGACAACAGCCTGCACCTCTGGGAGATTGTCCCTCACAATGGCTGTGCCCACCTGGAGGAAATGCTCAGCTTCCAGCTGCCTAGCCGCCCTGTTTTTGATGGCGCCAGGTACTGAGGGCCCAGCTAGGCACTAAGCTGCCACCACTGGGGGGCTTGGCTGCGAGCTTCCTACACAGGGTGTGGCATGCTTAAAGTTGCCAGGAGGGCTGGGTTCAGGTTTGGGCTACATTGAGCCAGGCCTGGGTAGTCCCAGGCTGGGCATCTGGACCTGGTGTGACTGACCTGTTTTCCTGATGTGTAATGTGGACTTTTAGAGGTATTAGTGGGAGATCTCAGCTTAGTCCTAGGTGAGCATGTATGTGTCTGCAGCAGGACTTGTCAGAGCCTTTGATGGGCTGTGAGCAGAGGGAGCACAGGACCAGGGTGCCCCAAAGTCAGCTGATCGTGGCTGCCTGATGCTGTGGTCCCTGGGATGGTGGGGTGTCTGGGGACTTGTGTGCAGGCTAGGGTAGGGCTCTGTGGACCTGACATCAGTGAGGACCCTCTAGCCCCTTGAGTTGAGGTGGAGGAATAGGCCTTTACGTGCAGGTTTGGGGCACGAGAGTCCTGCCGGCGTGCTTAAGTGGTACTGGTAGGATGCCCTGGGGGCAGTGGAATGGGGATTGGGCCCCTGGGGAGAGTGTAAGTGGCTGGAACGTGGCGGTGCCTCTCCCTTACTGACTCCTGCTGGCCTCTACACCACCTAGCTGGGCTCCTAGGAGAGGCTTGTCCTGCTCTTGCCCACAGGCCATGCTGGGGCCTCCCTGTGAAGTCAGGGATATCTAGAGGGCTGGTGGCGGAGATTCTGCGCTGTCCTGGAGCTCCTGTCCTGGATTAGCAGGCCAGCTCCTTCCTGCCCCTCCTGGTGGGTAGAAGAAGCTGAGGAGCGGCCTGTCTCTCAGACCTGGGCAGCCCATTTTTATTCCTCTTCCTGTGTCCTAATGAATAATTGAGTGGGCTAATTACGACACATGGAGCTGACACCATCACCTCCCTGCACGCCGGCCTACTCCATATTTAGCTGCCAGCGTGCAGAGGGGCCAGCAGTCAGCTCACAGTTGCAGCCCAGCCCCTTGGCACATTCCTAGCAGGTGGGGCTTGCACCCTCAACCCTCCCCTCCACACAGCACCCTGCCCAGCCTCTCCCGGGTCACTGTGGTCCTGCTGGTGGCTGATGGCAACAGGGCAGCACTGGGCACCGAGGGCGGCAGCGTCTTCTTCTTGAACATGGACACATTGACACTGCTCGAGGGGCAGACCCTTGCCCCTGACGAGGTTCTGCGAAGGTGAGAGGTGGTAGCTCCTGACCCCTGTGGCCCCATGGTCAGGAAGCTGTCGTTCGGCCTCACTGAGTTCCCGCCTGCAGTCTGCCGGATGACTACCGATGTGGGAAAGCGCTGGGCCCTGTGGAGTCTCTCCAGGGGCACCTGCAGGACCCCAGCAAGATCCTCATAGGCTACAGCCGGGGCCTGCTGGTCATCTGGAGCCAGACCGCACACTGTGTGGAGCGCGTCTTCCTGGGCAACCAGGTAGGTGGTGGGCTGCACCTGCTCTGCCCCGTGCTCCTGCTGCCTGGGCCCTGCTTAGCCCCAGCCCCCACTTGCCTACCCCACAGCAGCTGGAGAGCCTCTGCTGGGAGCGAAGCGGTAGCACCGTTGTCAGCTCCCACAGCGATGGCAGCTACGCCATCTGGCCTGCAGACTCGGGCAGCTCCTTGGTGCTGCAGCCCACGGCAGCCACCATGCCCTATGGTGAGTGCCCAGGGCCTCCTGGAATGGGAGCGGAGGGTGACGGGGGGCTGACACAGCACCCCAAGTCAGGCATTTGGGCTTCCTGGCCTCAGTGGGGGGACACCCAGGAGGACTTCTGGAACGTGCAGTGCCAACTCCCCAGAGGTGAGACCCCCCAGGGCACATGGTTGGGGTAATGGGCTTCCCCTGGGGGCATGTCTGTGAGGTTGGTGGCAATCGATGTGTTCAGTGCAGCTGGGGCAGACCAGGCTGGGAGCAGCAATGAGAGGTGGGCTCAGGTTGGCCTGATGCTCTGTCCTGCCCCCAGGCCCCTTCCCCTGCAAAGCCATCAACAAGATTCTATGGCGAAACTGTGAATCAGGGTAGGTTGACAGAGTGGGTCTGGGTGGGCCCTTGGGGTTGGGCAGCGTGTGCCCAGGCAGCTCGGGGCTCATGGGCCCCCTGCCCTGTGCAGGGGTCACTTTATCATCTTCAGTGGTGGCATGCCCCGCGCCAGCTATGGGGACCGCCACTGTGTGAGTGTGCTTCAGGCCGAGACCCTAGTGACCTTGGACTTTACCTCCCGTGTCATTGACTTCTTCACGGTGCACAGCACGCTGCTGGAGGACGGTGTGTGACCCCCTCCCCTCCCCACCATGTGCTCTTTACTGCCTGCGGCCGGCTCACCCCACCTCCTGCTCCACAGAATTCGATGACCCCCAGGCCCTGGCTGTGCTGCTTGAAGAGGAGCTGGTGGTACTGGACCTGCAAACACCTGGCTGGCCGGCTGTGCCTGCCCCATACCTCGCCCCCCTGCACTCATCTGCCATCACATGCTCAGCCCATGTTGCCAATGTCCCTGCCAAGCTGTGGGCCCGCCTCGTGAGCTCGGGCGAGCAGCAGAGCCCGCAGCCCACCTCCAGCACCTCAGTGTGTGCCCCGGGCACCCTGTGGGGCAGGATCTGGTGGGAGGGAGGGTGGCACTGGGTGGCGGGTATATGTGGGAAGAAAACGTTTGTCTTTGCCTTGTGTTCATGTCTGTGTCTCCCTCCCCTAGAGCTGGCCCATTACTGGGGGCCAGAACCTGGCTCAGGAGCCGTCACAGCGGGGGCTGCTGCTGACCGGGTAGGACAGACAGTGTGCCTGTGGTTGGATACAACTATGACGTGTGTGCGTGTGCGTGTGAGTGAGATCTACTCCCGCTAGGCCTGGTGCAGCCTGCACTGCTGACATGTGGGTAACTCAGCCTAGCCCTGTGGGACTGAGCCAGCACCCCCGCCTCACCAGCCCCCTGGGGTGGATTGGGATAAAGCCTCCATAGGCCCTAGTTCAAGGCCTGCCCCACCCTGCCTTTTGGCCTGGAACTGAGCTCTGGCAAACCCCAGGGCTTCACCTACCTTGCCTGCCTGGGATTGGAAAATCTGGGCTGGCCCACACGGAGCTTTCCAGGGCAGGTGTGGGAGGGCCTGGCGGGCACTGACCTGCCTGGTGACTCAGGCCCCGATTTCCTGCCCTGCCCCTGGCATCTCCCTGTGCCGGGACCCTCCGACCTCTGGGCTGCAGTGTTCCCTGCCCCGCATAGGAACATGCTGTGGCTCTCACGGCTGCAGGAGTGTGGTGTCCCTGCCGACCCCAGAGATTCAGCCCTTTCTCCTGCCTTGACCTCAGCCCCCACCACTGTCCAAGAATCCGCCCTTGGGCTCTGCAGCTGTCCTAAGGTTGTGCCCTAGATTTGTCTAGTCCTCCACCTGCCACCCCTCCCCCACCATCTGCTGCTTTGCTTACAGTTGCATCTTCTACCTTGGCAGCACTTCCTCTGGGACATCTGCACTCTGTGACTAGCTAATCACCCACCCCAGTAAGGGCAGCCCCATGGAGCTCTGTTTCCCCCGCCCCCCTGCCATCTCAGGTCCAGTGAGTACTTGCTTTTCCCCACCTTCCCACCTGCTGGCAGGACCCTGGTTGAAGGCCTGGCATACAGTAGGTGCTCAGTGTCTGTGTGCAGTAGGACAGGTCAGTCCACATGTGTGTGCAGGTGTTTGGGGAGTGCTTATGGGATGAGTAAATGGAGATGAGCTGACCTTGTGTGGCCCCGATGCCCCCCTACCCCGACAGCCATGAGGACGGCACTGTGCGCTTCTGGGACGCCTCGGGCGTGGCACTGCGGCCCCTCTACAAGTTGAGCACGGCTGCCCTGTTCCAGACGGACTGCGAGCATGCCGACAGCCTGGCCCAGGCTGCTGAGGACGATTGGCCGCCCTTTCGCAAGGTTCGCCCCCACCCCACCGCCCTGCAGAGCCATCCTGGCCTGCCTTCGTCCTCACTCCCTCCTCCCCCAGGTGGGCTGCTTTGACCCCTACAGCGATGACCCCCGACTCGGCGTGCAGAAGGTGGCACTCTGCAAGTACACAGCCCGGATGGTGGTGGCTGGCACCGCAGGACAGGTGGGGCTGAGGGGCGTCCCCAGGGTTGGGGGTCTTGGAAGGTTTTCTGGAGGAGATGGCCTGGATTAAGTGGGTCTGATGGAGCAGTAGAGGGCGTGAAGACAGAAGGTGGGATGGGTAGCTGGGGCCTTGAGGGCCAGGCCCTGGCTGTGGGAACTGTGGCGGGCTGGGCTAGGGGCGGGAATGCAGGTGGTAGATGATCCTCACTCCTGTGGCCACATCAAGTTTAGCATCAGTTCACAAGCCTGGGCAGTGGGTCCTGGTCATGGCTACCCTGACACTCAACAGTGTGCACAAATGTTCAGTGTGTACTTATTGCTGAATGGGAGATAGTGGACCAGGGGAGAGCAGGGTCCAGCAGGTCTGGGTCACCGCCATGTTCTTCGGTGCTCACCATGGGCCCTGGTATACAGTAGACATTCAATAAGTGCTCATTCAGCAGGTGAACTAAAGGCAATCCTGGGGCCGACATGGCAGTGGTTGGGGCTCTGGTGGGGCCTGTGGGTGGCCTCTCCTCTGCCCTGACCTATCTGCCTGCCTGCCATGGCCCAGGTGCTGGTGCTGGAACTGAGTGACGTGCCGGCCGAGCAGGCAGTCAGCGTGGCAAGCATGGATCTCCTCCAGGACCGTGAGGGCTTCACGTGGAAGGGCCATGACCAGCTGAGCCCCAGCACAGGGCCGTTGCCCTGGCCCGCTGGCTTCCAGCCCCAAGTGCTGGTGCAGTGCCTGCCGCCTGCTGCCATCACTGCTGTCACACTCCACACTGAGTGGGGCCTCGTGGCCTTTGGCACCAGTCATGGCTTTGGCGTCTTTGATTACCAGCGCAAGAGCCCTGTGCTGGCCAGGTGCAGTGACGCGGCTCCTGGGGCGGGGGTGGCTGGATCCAAGAGGGGAGTAGGGTCTGAGCCTCCATCCTGCCCTAGGCTCCCACGGGGCCTCAGGTAACCCCCATGCCTGTCTGGGCCTCGGTCTCTCACCGAAAACCCCTGTTATGAAGAATACCAAGAAGCATTTTAAAGGTAGTGCTAATTGTGGAGTGTTTGGTACCATCTGCTTCCGAGTGAGCAAGGAGGTGTTGGAGGGGTTTGCTTCTGTAGCTGGCCAGCAGCTACAATGGCAGCTCCTGACAGCCTCCTGCCTGCCCCCAGGTGCACCCTTCACCCCAACGACTCTCTGGCCATGGAGGGGCCGCTCTCACGGGTGAAGTCGCTCAAGAAGTCGCTGCGTCAGTCTTTTCGACGCATTCGCAAGAGCCGGGTATCTGGCAAAAAGCGGGCTGTAAACGCCAGCAGCAAGGTGAGTGGCCCAGGCAGGTGGAAGCTGTCCTGTGGGGCTGCTCAGATGGTGCATCTCCAGTGAGGTGCTACTGCCTCCTGGCTGTGCCCTGGCTTGGAATGAGGTCCTTGCTCACTTGATAAGGTTTGTCACCCAGTAACCTGGGCCCTTGGCCGTGAGAAGGCTGCTCAGGAGGGCAGTGAAATTGATCGTGGTGGGTGCTGGGCACCAGATGTGGTAGACCAGATGGGTGGCAGGAAGGTGGTGCTCAGGCCTTGGTTCCTCACTCCCCCTCCTCTAGTTGCAGGAGGCCAACGCGCAGCTGGCGGAGCAGGCCTACCCCCACGACGTGGAGGTGACACCTGTTCAGCGCCGCATCGAGCCCCGCTCGGCTGACGACTCCCTCTCGGGTGTGGTGCGCTGCCTCTACTTTGCTGACACATTCCTTCGCGATGGTGAGGCCAGGGAAAGGGGAGTTTGGGGCAGAGTTGGCCCCAGGAGGTTAGAAAGAATCCTGAACCCAGGGGGTGAGGCACTGTAGAGTTTCTGATGGTGAGGGGTTGGTGAGTGACCCGGGAGGGCGTTCCCAAGACCTGCAAGCAGGGCCGTGGCCAGTGCAAAGGCCCTGCGGTGGGCGTGATATGGGCAGTAGCCCAGTGGGTTAGAGAGGTGGCGGTCCTGCCTGCCAGGATGAGGACACTGACTCTGAGCAGCTTGGGAGCTATGGGAGGGTCCTGGCAGAGAAGCACCGTGGGTGGGTTTATTGGTTGATTGATTGTAACTTGTTATGATGGAGAGTTTCAAACATGCACAAAAATGGAGGGGTACAGTCACCACCACTGGTGCCAGCAGCTTTCTGCTGTGGCTCCATCTGCCCCTGTTTCTTGTTTTTTGTTGTATTCTGCTATAGTGTTTTCAGTTGAAGCCCACATGCCATGTCACCCCTGTGAGCACCTGTGTGTCTCCAGCAGAGGTGTGGCTTGCCCCTCGTGCCGGGGCTGCCCTGTATAACTGATGACCCACTCCTTGGGCTGTGAGCACAGCCTTCCATTCTTCTCAAAAACGTCTTGTTCTGATTGGCACTTGGCTTGGCATCTTGTTTAGGTCCACATGGTGCGTGGTGTGTCTTGCTCTCTTCGAGTCTGAGAGGGAGCCCTTTTCTGTGTAATTCGTTTGAAGTTTGTCCGGTAGTTCCCCACGTCTGGGTATGGCTCCCGCAGCCCTGGCTGGTCTCTACCTGCACATGGCCCCTGACGAAGCCAATTAGACTCAGACTCCCAGAGGGCTGGCCTCGCTGCTGGCACTGGAGTCTCTGTGGTGCTTGGGATTTCTCAGGCACTTTGCCCTTGGGATTTGGGTCCTGCTGATGGCAGTTGTTACATCCATCTGTGCACCCAGGGCCGGTCTTCCCCTGCCTTATATGGGCTCTGCCTCTCCCCCAGGAACTGTCCTCCTCAGTGGGGCCTCCCAGAGGCTTAGCCACATAGCGGGGGCAGGACAGTGCCCATGCTCGAACTCCGGGGTGCTGGAGGGGCATGCGGCGGGGTGCTGGGGGATATGCAGCAGGGTGCTGGGGGAGCATGTGGTGGGGTGCTGGGGGAACACATGGTGGGGTGCTGGGGGAGCATGCGGTGGACCTAGGGGTAAGCTCTTTGTATTGTTCTTGGTGACACTGAAGCATCCTGTTGTGGCTCCTCAGTGGACTTCAGGGCCGGTTTCAGCCACTCAGTCACAGATGTGTTCCTGGCAGCTGGTGGCTCAGGCTTCCTCCTTCTTCTTTGCCTGAGGGCTTCCTTGTTTAAATAGCCAGCTTCCTCTGGGTGCTGCGTGGGGAGCAGACTGCAGAGGGGGTTAGGCTGCAGCAGTGGCTGGGCTGGGGCAAAGACGCCACAGGCAGGCCAGGTAGATTTATTCAGGAGAAGGGCTCGGATTCTGTCTCCACTGAGGTAGCACCTTAGGACTAAATGATGGGGCGTGGGTGAGAGGGGTCAAGGGATATCTGGGTCTGGGGCCTGAGCAGCTCCGTGTTACTGTGTTGGGGCAGCTAAGGGTGCGGTGGGGTAGAGGTGGGAGAGCCTCATCCATTTGGGATGGGTGGAATTTAAGGTGCGTCCATGGTGGTGCAGTGGTTAAGAGCTATGGCTGCTAACCAAAAAGTTGGCAGTTTGAATCCACTGGTCACTTCTTGGAAACTTTATGGGGCAGTTCTGCTCTGTCCTATAGGGTTGCTATGAGTCAGAACTGACTCGACAGCAATGAGTCTGTTTGTTTGTTGGGTGTCTCTGGGAAGTGTGCTGGTGGTCCTTGCATAAGGGCTGGATCAGAGGCTTGGACTGGGCGTCAGTGTGGAGATAGATGATATCTGAGCCCCGAGGGTCAAGGCCCCCCTGCGGATGGAGACAGGAGCAGTGCTGTCCTGAGTCTGGGCCTCAAGTTAGGAAGAGGTCATGGGGAGGGGCCACCCGAGAGGAGTAGGGCGCCCTGAGTGCACAGGGAGGTAGGCCCCTGGAGCCCCTCATGAGCCCTGCCCCCACAGCTGTCCACCACGGCCCCACCCTGTGGGCCGGCACCAACTCAGGCTCGGTGTTTGCCTACGCGCTGGAGGTGCCGGCGGCGGCGACAGGCAGTGAGAAGCGGCCAGAGCAGGCGGTAGAGGCTGTGCTCGGTAAGGAGGTGCAGCTGATGCACCGAGCACCTGTGGTGGCCGTCACCGTGCTGGACGGACGTGGCCGCCCGCTACCTGAGCCCTATGAGGCCTCCCGGGACCTGGCACAGGCGCCTGACATGCAGGGTGGCCATGCTGTGCTCATAGCGTCTGAGGAACAGTTCAAGGTGGGCTGCCAAGACCCCTGCCTCACAGACCCACTGGGCCCCTCAGGAGCCCTCCTTGCCTATATGCCACCTCCCCACTGAGATCCTTCTGTTCCACCACAATCCTTCCTCATTGACCAGAGACCCCTTCCCCCCTGGAGAATTCCCCCAAGATCCTCCTACCTTACTGAGTCCCCCTTGAGGCTTCTGGACCTGCCAGGACCCTCTGAGACCACCCCTTTGGGGCTGTGTCTTGCAGGGACTCATGGTTGGGTGGGAGTATGGGTATGTGACTGTTATACCCTATGTGGTTGATTTTTGCTGTAGGAAGAGAGTCCTCGAAGTTTCCAGGAAGCAGTGTTTAGCCTGTTAGGTCTGAGGGATGAGAAGTGGGGGTGGAAGGGTGTAGTGGGCATTGTGAAGTGCAGTAGGCAGAGGGGGTGGCATGAGGTGGAGGGAATAGTGCAGCTGTAAATTAGAAGGTATGAACAGGTGCATTGGTTGGGGCGGAGGCCTGAGTGGCAGGCTGCCTTTGGGGTGGGGGTTGGCGGCAATAGCCGTTGAAGGTGGCTTCTGGCCAGAGGTGGGGCTATGGGTCTTAGGGAGCGTGGAGAGGCCAGGCTCTGTGTTCATTGGCTGCCTGCCACCAGGTGTTCACACTGCCCAAGGTGAGTGCCAAGACTAAGTTCAAGCTGACAGCCCATGAGGGCTGCCGCGTGCGCAAGGTGGCACTGGCCACGTTTGCCAGTGTGGCCTGCGAGGACTACGCTGAGACCTGCCTGGCCTGCCTCACCAACTTGGGTGATGTCCACGTCTTCTCGGTGCCTGGCCTGCGGCCCCAGGTGCACTACTCCTGCATCCGGAAGGAGGACATCAGTGGCATTGCCTCCTGTGTCTTCACGCGCCATGGCCAGGGTAGGGGAGCAGGCTGGGTGGTTTGCAGGAGGTGTTCAGGTGGGCCCAGCCGGCATGTGCAGGGGGCAGGGGCAGCCAGGGTTTGGTCGCTGTCTGCCTCCTTACTGCGCTCCTCAGTCCTTTTCTCCTGCCACACCCAGGTTTCTACCTGATTTCCCCATCGGAGTTTGAACGCTTTTCCCTCAGTGCCCGGAACATCACAGAGCCACTGTGCTCTCTGGACATTCGCTGGCCCCGTGACACTACCTGTGACAGGTGCATGGGGGGTGGGGAAGAGGAGGCATGTGGCCATGCCAGGTCTCATATGCACTTTCGCTTTCCGCATGGAGGGGCGGGTCTCCCTGGCATAACCCTATCCTGTCCCAGGGTTTGGCAGTCGGAGGGCAGGGGTCCAGCCCAGAGCACTTGCCTGTGGCCCCCCATCACAGGCCCCGTCTCTGCAGCTACAGGCTCCAAGAGTCGCCCAAGCTGAGCCAGGCCAATGGGACCCCAGGCATCATCCTGGCCCCACGGAGCTGTGATGGGAGCCCCAGTCCTGCCCGAAGCAAGGGAGCTGGGGGTATGAAGGAGGAAGGGGTGTGCTGTGGGCAGGGTACCCTGCCACATGTGCTGTGTTCCCACCATGGCCCACTGCAGGCTGGGTCTGGGGTGTTTGTGGGTCTTCCAGGTGTAGGGTGCTTTGGGGTCATGGCAGGGCTTGATCCTCCTATCCCCCCCCCACGCAGACACTCTGGAGCCGTCCGAGGCCACGCTCTCGCCCATCTCCATGGACTCAGCCACCAGTGCCGACACCACGCTGGACACTACAGGGGACGTTACAATGGAGGATGTGAGAGATTTCTTGGGGTGAGGTGGGCAGGCAGGTCTGCCCAGGGCCTGTGGGGTCGGGGGAGGCGCTTGGACTCTAGGCTCCCCTTACCCCCACTGATGTCCTGCTACACATGGAAGACCAGGAGGGGCCAGACCGCAGGACCTTATCACCACCTGTCCCTCCCCAAGCTCTTCAGAGGAACCCCAGAAGAATCTGCGGAATGTGGCGCAAGATGAGGCCCACGCCTGCACCATTCTGATCAGATGAGGTGCTGTGGGTACGGGGCCCTGGAATCTGTCTCACTGCTCAACAGCCTCAGCATCTAGGCCCCACAGGACCTCCCTGCCCTGCCATCCTGACTCTGGTCTTGCAGTGAAACCCTGGCAGGGCCCTGTGATTGCTGGCTTGCGTGGCATCTGGTTACCTTTGGTAGGGTTTCAGGGGGCAGCTGCAAAGGCCTGAGTGACTGTCATAGTTAGGGCCGGCCCGATAACCCAGATACCATGGATCATGTTTAGAACAAGGCCAGGTCACAACTATTTAAAGGAGGTACCAGTGTGGGGCATAGTGGCTGGCTTGGCCAGCTCACTGCACATGAAGTCACCAAGGTGTGTCAGGTCAGGCCCTGCTGGTGAGGCCAGCAGGCTGAGTCCATCTGAAAGCTGACAGGTCCCCACCGAGATCTGTGGCCAGTCTTGGGCCTGCAGGTCTACCCAACCCCATCCTCTTGAGTCCCTAGCCACACCCTGCAGCAGGGCAGGCACCTCTGCTCCTCTTCCTCTGGGGCTGGGGCCTGGCCTCGGTGGGCCAAAGGTGGTCTAGCACTTAGGTATTGGCCTGGCACCCCTAAGCCCACCTCGTCGGGCTCTGTCACTGTCCTGACCCCCTGCAGGCTGAGTTGGGGCACCTGTGTGGCCTGGCCCCACGTTTTGCTGACTGCCCTTTTCTCCCTTTCCTAGGAGCCAGAGCTTTCCTGACCACTGGTGCCCTGCTCAGAGCTGGGGCCCTGGACCCCTGGCTCCTGCCTGCCCCTTAACATAGACTAACTTGTGGGCTCCTGTGGGGTCCTGCCTTCCCTGGGCCCAAAGCAGCCCAGCCCTAGGTGTGGGCAGATGCAGGCAGGCCCCTCAGACTATGTCACCCTGGAGGCCAGGTGCTCCACATGCCGTCCCCCTCCTCCCTTCACAAAGAATATTTTTCTAATGTCTGAGCTGGGCATTCATTTCTAAAACAACTATTTTGGTACTTGATCCAGGCCAGCACCTCTGGCACGTTGCCCCCGCCCCGCACATGTGGACTGGCCAATTGCGGGGGTGTGTGGGGTCAGAATGGGTTTCTCTGTAGATTGTACCTTGGACTTTTTTTTCTGTCATTTTGTTAAAATTAGTGCTGTCTTAATATTGAAAATACTGATTTTTAATATTGAAAATAAAAGCATTTAATAGCTCTTCAAGGGCAACACTTGCTTTAGCCCTGGTAGGAGAAGGGCTTTACACACCTGCTAACAGTGGGAGGAGCTCCATTTCCCAGACCCCTGAGGGTACCTGTTAGGTCACCCTGTAGGTGCTGCTGGCGGCCGGGGCACTGGGTTGGCCGTGCAGGGACAGTCACCTGTGTATTTTCTGTTCTAGCAGGTGGTGGTGGGCAGAGGGTCCCCTTCCTCTTCCTCACCCAAAGCTTGCAGTGGTCACAGGGCACTGTTGGGGGTGGGGACTGCCCTAGGCCAGGGCCTTCCGGAAGGTGCTCCAGGCATGAAAGCAGCGAGTGAAGGCGTGCTGCTCATTGCCCTTGCGGACCAGGCGCAGACGGCGAGGCTGCTCCTGCTCTTTGGAGCGTAGGTGCTGGATGTACACCTGGAGAGAAGAGGGGAGGTGTGGACCCTGAGATACAGGTCTTCTGGGCTGGCTGGCCCACCTTGGCCCACCCTCTATCCAGCTCACCTGACAGGCCTTCAGACTCAGCTTGATTTCCACCTGGCTTGTCTGAGTCCCCACCCACATGTAGACCTGCAGGGACAGCAGCGGGGGAGTGGTGGTCCTGAGGGTGACTGAGGAACATGTCCCCCCACTTCTGGCCTCCTTGAATGGGCAGGGTCTCACCTCTTGGCCGTTGTCTAGTAGCATGATGTCATCATCTGCCAGGTCGTCTTGGCAAAAGTCTGAGCATTTCTCAGTCACTGCAAAGAAGCCCTTCTCATTGGAGCACCTGGGGGCCAAAGGCGTCAGGGTGAGGCTGAAGGTCACAGCAGTAGAGCCAGGACTTGGGAGAGGCTGGGGAGGACGGGTGGGTAAAAGGTCGGCCCTGGCCTCACCGGAAAAGCCGAGTATACTTCATGTACTCTGCGTTGTCGTCATAAGGCTTCTGTGCCCCAAGGCCAACCCAGAAGAAGTTCTCGGGCTCCTCCCCTTCGTTGATGACCTGTAGGGAAAAAGTCAGTCCAGCCCCGAGCCCTGCCCACCCACCTGCCCACCCGCCGTGGGCACCTGCTTGCTGTAGGAGGTGTCAAACATGGTGTTCAGGATATCCTCAGCCAGCTTGGCCTCATCGGGGTCTGAGGCCCGGCCCACCCATGCGTACACGATGCCCTGGTTGTCCTCACTCTCAAAGGGAACCTGGTGAGTGTACAGGGGCTCGGGTCAGCTCCAGCACATAGGCAGGTACCCTGGCTGTAGCCCAGCACCTTGGCTGCAGCCCCAGCTCCCGCCCACATGACCCCACCTTGAGGATGAAGCAGAACTCTGAGTTGAGGAGGCTGGAGTCCGTGCTGATCTGGATGCACCTGGCAAAGGAGTCAGCAGGGAGTCAGGGGATCTTGCATCTCCCACCGCCTCCAGGCCCGCTCGCTGACCTCACCTGTCCACTACTGACACCCCCCCACCCCCAGGCACCGGGTGCAGAGGGCGCTGCCGTTGGTGCGGATCTGGTAGAGGCTCGGTTGCAGGGCGCCCTGGGCCACCTTCCTCTTGCCCCGATGGATGATGAATTTTCTCTTGAAATGGGACAGGAATTTCGGGTTCTCCTGCTGCTGTGTCATGCGTACCACCTGGCGGGGAGGTGTTTAGGGCAGCACCTTCACACCATCTCCCCACCTCCCCCGGGTCTGAGTCCGACAACCCCCACACAGTATGGGAAATGCACCAAGACTGAAGGCGCGTCAGGTAGGCAGGCGCACCTCCAGCTTTCCGGGGAAGAGGCTCTCGAACTTCTTCTGCAAGCTGAAGGTGAAGGTGAGCCAGCCCATGTTGGAGGCCTCACGGCCCTGCCAAAAATAGACGATACACTGAAAATCCTCCTCCGGCTGCTTCTCCACGGTGGCCTCTTCTTTGCTGTCTGCCCTGGCCTTCTTCTCCTCCTCCTCTTCCTTCTCCTCCTCATACTCCACGGGCACCCAGTACCTGCGGGGTCAGAGGGGTGAGCAGGGGCTCAAGCTCCATGAGCACCCGCTCTGGGGATGGTCCCCAGGCAGCACCTGCAGAGAAAGACATAGCAGTCCTGGGTGTGGAAGTGGCCGAACTCCTCCTCGGGAAGCCGCGCAAACTTCTTGCCCTCGAGCACGAAGCCTTCCATGCCATCCAGATCCTCGTTCCATTCCTCCATCAGTTGCTCAGCCTACACAAGACCCGCATGTGGGGAGAAGCGCTCCCCTCCTCAGCGGCCCCACCCCTGCGCCCCACCAATGCCGTGGCAGGCCCCGCCTCCTACACAGGTCTCGCCCCATCTGCCCGGGCCCCACCCCTCTGTCCGACCCCACCTCGGCCAGCGCCATGGGTGGCTGCCGGGGCAGGAAGAGCGCAGTGAGGTTGGCCTTCATCTGGTGGGTCTTCTCAGCGTCACGCTTCACCTTGCCGGCCAGGCCCTGGCCTTGCAGCACGGCCTCCGCGTTGCGCGTATAGTCCACTGTCAGCACATCATCCCAATTCTTGAACTTGGCCTTGAACACCTGCAGTGGGGAGGAAACAGGAACTGGGGTCACGTGCTCACTGCTAAGGCTGGGGTCTTAGGAGGTGGGGCTGAGGTGAGAGGTGTGGGGTCCCGAGAGGTTGCATGACTGAGGCAGCTGAGGGGAAAGCCTTGGGTCTGAGCTAGGGGTGGGTCTTTAGGGTTGGGCAGGGCTGCAGGCTTGTGAGAGGTGGGGTCGCGGGGCAGGGTATTTGTGAGTGGCGGGCATCTGGGTGGGAAGTGGGCATGGCAGGTTGGGGAAATGGACCGGTGTAGCAGCTGGTAGATGTGGGCGGGGCTGGGGTCCTAACCAGAAGAATCAGCCCAAAGGTATGTCAAGCGGGAAGGGCGTGGCTTGTGGGCCTGGCTTATACGGGTGAGTCTTGCGTACCTGCGCCTCAGTACCCTCCAGGCTGCGGCTGACAGCAGCGTGGCGCGGCCGGTGCAACATTCCGCATAGTTCCTGGCCCAGCTTGAGGGCAGCAGCCCGCACAAGCCGTGGGGACTTGCGGCCAAGCCAGATGAATACGTCAGACCAGCAGTCCAGGATGTACACGCAGCGTGTGTCCAGCAGGCTCTGAAGCTGATGGTGGAGGCTGGGGGTCAATGCCAGCCAGCCATCAGGGATAGATCCACAGCCTGCACCCTCCTGCCTGTGCTCTTACCAGCCGCATCCCGGGCATCAGCTCCACCCTTGGCCTGGTCTTGTGCTCTACGGAGAGTCTGTAGTTGATCTGCGGCAGTTCCAGGTAGCCCAGACCCAGGCCCACCTGGTGGGAGGAAGAGGTAGGCATGGCACGGGGCAGTCTGATTCAGGGAACACGAACCCATCCATACAGCCACCTGACCTAGAGTCTGACCCTGCCTAGCAGTGTGGTTCAGGTCACTAGCTGTCCGTCTCTGGACCTCAGTCTCCTCCCCTACCCCAGGGTCGTTTTTTAAAGGTGACCTAGCTTTCCAGGCCATTTCTAATCCTCTAACTTGTCCCTCTCCTGCTCACAAGACCCCATGGCCTCCTGTCACCCACAGAATTAAGGGCAGGTTCTGGCCCTGGAACCCGGGCACTTCTCCACCCTCTCTCCAGACCACCTTCCCCTAAACACGTACTCTCATGCTATTTCTCACTGCCCCACCCAGAGCCCGCCTCTAGGCCTTTGCTCAGACCCTGCTCACAAGGTGGCACCCTTGCCCCACCAAAGCCCAACTGGAGCCTTCACAGCCAGCTCAGAGGTGCCTGGCGTCCCCCCAGCATGGGGGGAGTCAGGGCCAGCCCCCCACCTCAACTCAACTTGCCTTGTACAGTTTGGGTGAGGGCGGCCAGAAATCGTCGGGCACGTGCCTCTTGATCTCAGAGGGCTCCCCGCCCAGCATCTCCCAGAACTCTGGAGGCTCCTGACCTTGCACCAGCAGTGTGATCTCCGCCTTCCCTTTCCGCTCGTTCTTGTTCATTTTCTCTGCAAAGAGTCTGGGGAGGGGGTGCAGAGCCCCCAGTGAGGCCTGTTCCCCTTTTCAGCTGGCCTGGGCTGGCAAGGGAATGAGCTGAGGTTGGACTGGCTCCTGGCATGTGGCAACTTTCCTATGGGCAAACACCCAAAATATCCATGTGGAGGACAGTCTCATACCTGGCCTTGGTGGTGCTGCCCAGTGTGGCCTGGGTCCCCCGCCACACATAAATATCTAGCCCTTGGTCCAGCAGGAAAACAAACCTGGATAGGAGGGGGCAGGAGGCAATGAGTATCCCCTGCCCAAGCCCCTTAGCCTACCAGCCCCACCAGAATACCCCACCATGGGGTCTCAGCTCCTGCTAAACTCCATGGGACAGGAGATAACAGGTTGCCTAAGGACCTCTTACAGGAGGTCTCAACCTGTCCCCCACTGGCGGGAAGGAGGTTGAGGGTAAATCACCCCCACCTCGCACCAAAGGGACTCACCTTGGGTCCAAGGAGGCCCCCTTGAGTGGCACGGGCTCCAACTTAATGTTCTTTTTCCCATACACACGGTACATCCTGGGGCCAGGGCACAAGCAGCTCAGCGTGGGCACAAAGGGACTGACCTCCCCAGCACCCCTCCTCCCACCAGTTGAGTCCAGGCCAGTGCTACCCTACTCCCCACCCACCCCCAACACCCTCACCTGGTGACATAGTGCGTGTCCTCCACGGTGTAGAAGCCACTGGCTGTCCCACCCTCAATGTAGGAGATGTCATTGTCAAACACCTGTGCATGGGGGAGGGTGTGGGTTCCTCATGACTGAGCTGTCCCCCACCCAACCAAATACCACCTGTCGGGACAGGGAGAGTGCGTACAGGTGAATCAGGTGCTAAGAGCTGTGTCCATACAGTTAAATATATATTTGAGTGTTTGAATAGACAAAAAAATGAATGTGTGTACATGCATGAAGATGTGTGCCTATACACAGACGTTTAGATAAGTGTGTGTGTACAGGTTTGGGGGAGACTGCAAGCCTGGGGGAACCTAGGGGGTGTCTCGACACTAATGAGGGAGGTGGTATGAGGGTGGAGTGGTCTGCTAATCCAACTCAGTACCTCACTGAAGACCGGGATCCATGTCTTACTCTTAGCCCTGCCTCCTTAGTGCTGCAACTTGTGGCCCAGTCCCCAACCACTATTGGTCTTGGCTCCCTAGCACCCTCCTGGCCATGCCCATTGGCCTGGCTTCCCAGCCTCATTATCCTCAACCCACTGACTCCAGCTCTGGGTCCCAGGCCCCTCACCACTGGCCTCACCCCTTTCCCCGACTCCCCTTTGCGTTCCTGCTCATCACCCCTGCCACTGTGTTTGGTTTCAGCTTCCTGGCCCGCTCGGCCCCCTGGTCCCACCCGACCCAAGGCCTGTCTGTGGGCGGGCACCTGCAGGAACTCCTCGCTCTCGTCACCCATCTCTTCCCGCACGGTGCGGCACTCAGCACCCAGGTAGTTGCGCAGGTTGACCGCGTGAATGGCCGAGCAAGCCTTCTTGTCCAGAGTGGCATCCCCACCGATCCAGTAGTAGATCTCCCAGTTCAGGGAGCCGCTGTCATCCAGAAAGGTCTAGGGGCCAACACTGCCACGTCAGCCCTCACCTGGGCCATCCTGGCATCCCAGCCCGCCTGTGAGGCTGCCGCAGATAGGACTCCACTATCCCACCTGCCTCCCTCTCTCTGCAAAGCCCTAAACTTCTACTATGGAAGTGGGGGGTTCTGGGCCATCTAAGACAAGGGCACTATGGGCGAGAGAGACCTGGTGCCTGTGCCCCACTGTGTGCCCAGCCCTCACCTTGAGCACAATGTAGCAGTCGGCCTCATAGAACTTGCCATGGAAGGCCTCCTCTACCAGCACAGGAACAAAGTTCTCAATCTGCCAGATGGTCAGGCCGGGCAGCTGGCCCACGTCCTCCGTGAAGAACTCAGAGTAGTCGAGGCGCGGCTTCTCCAGGCCCTGGTCCCAGCGCCGTACCTTCCCACCAGGGCCTGGGGTGTCTGTTCTCTCCTGGGGGCACAGTCACAATGAGAAGCTTCACTCTGTACAGCCGCTCCCACAGGTCTCTACTTGCCACCCACCCCAGGGCCTTTGCACAATTGTTCTCTCAGCCAGGGCACCTTCTCCTTCAGCCTAGGCCAGTCTCTCAAGTAGAGGCTGGGACCACCTGCCCTGCCCCTGCCCTAGCCCCCGGCCTGGCTTACCTCTTGCTTTTTATTCTTCTCCTGAGCCACATCTGACATGCCCTTCAACACCTGCTTGGCCTGGTCATCCTGGGCAGAGTCCTTGCGCCTCCGCAGCCGCATCTTTCGAGCCAGGGGGTCCTTGGGTCCACTCCCTGCTTAGGGGAGGGGCAAGCAGCTGAGCCCTGGCTGGTCCCACCCCCTTGGGCATCCACCCAACCAAGGGCCAAACTTAATACCTCTGGACCCATCCAGATCCCTGGGAAGGCCCCAGCCCAGAGAACTGTACCCCATCCACTTTACAGATGGAACGTGAGGCAAGGTTAGGCCTTCCCTCACTCACCAGCTGCTGCCGCAGCCACTGTGGCCGGGGAGGCGCCCGCCAGCCGCAACTGGTTCTGCAGCGAGAAGTCGATGTTGTACCACTCAGTGGCACGGTCAGCAGGCTTGGGTGGCATGACCAGGCTGGGGTTCTCCCGCACGTCCAGAACCTGCCTCGTGGGGTGAGCAGAGGTGGCCCATGAGTCACACCTCCCAACCACCCCTAACCTGGTTTCCTGCTCTTCTCTGCAGCTGCCAGGGCCAAGGCCTGGGTCCTCATCCCAGCACTGTGGCCACTTTTCTTGTTGAATGGGACCTCACGGGCTGATTGTGTGGCATCACAGACACAGGGACCAGTGGGAGGCAAGGACTGGGCGTGGAGCCCTTTCTTACAGCCCCCGTCAGACTTGGGAAGGAGAGCTGGGCCTCACTGCCAGGCTCCAGGGACCACCTCTCCCTTGAACTCCCTTCATTCTGCAGCACCTGCTCCCCCAACAGAACTAACACTCGTTGCTATAATAGGTCCTCTCCACTCATAGAGTGCTTTCTTTCCCTTTCTGAGGAGGACTGGATGGGAATAATCACACCCATTTCACAGATGAGGAACTGAAGCCCAGAGAAGGTCATGACTTGTCCAAGGCCACAATCCATGGCAACTTCAGACAAGAAAAGTTGATGTTCTGTACTCTAGCCCTCCCCCGCCCCAGTTCATTCCAAACCCAGGGCACATGGCACCCTCCAAGGGGTCTAAGCTAAGTCCCCCTAGCCTCAAGGTGCACCCCTTTCCTCATGTCTTTCTGAGTGTCTACCTCTGCCCCCTACCCCCTCCTCTCCACTCTCAGCACCAGCCCAGGCCTGCCCTGGACCTCAATCTCTGTCAGGAAGTGGATGGCCTCTGGGAGGGTCACCAGGCGGTTCTTGTTCAGGACGAGTTTCCTCAGCTTCATGCATCTGTGAGGACAGGGCCAGGAGGCAGGGCCTCAGAGGGATGGTGGGGGTAGGGGTGGAGGCAGGGACACTCCTAGTCCTGGTGAGGGAGGCAGGTAGGGCCGAAGGCAACTGAGCAGCTGGGCACCGTTAAGAAAACAGTGGGTTTTAAATGCCAGGAAAGGCAAGAGAAACTGGAGCTGTTGGAGCCAGAGTCTGTTCATAGTTCAGTGACTCCTACGTAGCAGCATTTACCAGTGTGGCCTTCTGCAAATTAAGGGCTCCCTGGGTATGAACAAGGGGGCACAGACAAAGCTTGGGTACAGGCAGCTCAGTTCTCTGTCTGCAGGACTTGTCAGAGCCAGGAGACCACACTAGTGGGCTCTGTAGCCTCCAGAAAGGACAGGAGCCGTGCTATGTTCCAAGCTCATGTGGTAGTGGGACCCTTCTGGCCTCATCCCCATCAGCGTGCTCCCAAAGGGTACTCTGAGAAACCCACTGAGAATTGCTGGCCTGGGCCTGAATGATTTACAACTACAAAGCCAGATCAACCCATTCCCGTTCTATATGATACACAAAGACTAGAGGGTAGCATGGGGCTACGGTTCTGGGCTCTGCTGTGCCGTGAGCCCCCCTCCTGCCAGGTGCACCCTGGCCCCAACCTGGCCGCACCTGCAGAGGCTCTCAGGGATCAGCTCTAGGTTGTTGTTGGCAGCCATGAACTCCTCCAGGCTGGCCAGCTTGCCGATGCCCGAGGGCAGCCCGTCAAAGTCCAGCTTGTTGGAGTTCAGGTACAGCTTCTTCAGCTTGGTCAGCTTGCAAATGGCTGACTGGAGGGGAGATGGGCAGGGAGCAGGTGGTCAAGGCTGGCCTGGGGGTGCCCCCACCACCATCCTACCAAGGGCCCTGCACACACAGGCAGTGAGGTGAGCTGGTTGCGGGACAGGTTCAAGGTCTCCACATGTGTCCACTGGTCGATGCACAGGGACAACTCCGTGATCTGGTTGCTGCTGAGGTTGAGGCGGCGCAGGCTGGGTAGGGTGTACAGGCACTCAGGCACCCGTGCCAGGTCGTTGCAGGACAGGTCCACGTCTGTGGGTGCGAGGGGCGGGCATCAGCCAGGCCTACACAGTAGGCTCTAGTGCAGCCAAAATTCGTTTGAACCCAGCTCTGTCCTACAGGCTGTGTGACCTTAGGCAAGTGACTTAACCTTTCTGAGCCTTGGTTTTTCAGTCTGGGATGGGGGTTAATGAGCACAAGGTCTGGACATAAGATGCATACTTGAACAGTCATCTTCATAATGACAGAAAGAATAATAGCACAGCTGGTACCCTTTTCCCTCTGGGCAGTGCTCCATCATTCTGCTCCCCCCCCCCCCCCCACTTCATAAGGAAGAGAGAATGCCCAGAGGGGGCTGTCCACCACAGAAGTCATAGTCCCCTGACCTGAGAGGTTGCTCAGGCCCTCCAGGCTGGTGGGGAGGTTGTTCTGGGTGCGCTGTGTATTCCGCAGGTGCAGCGTCTGCAGGGCCAGCATAGCTGGCAGCTGCCTGCAGAGGCAGGAGGGGAGGATGGTCAGGGCCAGAGAGCAGGGCCATACGGTGAGGGTAAGAGGGCAGGGCCCATGCCCAGAGGGGTAGAGCAAGGCCGCTCCTGGGAGGGCAGGTATGTGGCCAACTGCCTGAGGGATGGGCCAAGGGAGGCTGCAGGGCAGGGTCAGACAGGCAGACAGGACTAAGAAGGGGGCAAGATGATATTTAAGGAGGGTACAGGCCACCCCAGCCAACAGGCAGAGCCTGCGGGGTACAGCCCCACCCAGGAGGGATGAAGTGTGGCTAGGTCTAAAGGGGGAAGAGCCAGAGCTACTGGGAAGTTAAGGCTACAGGGGAGTATCTATGAGGGGGCAGGGCCAAATCTAGCAGTCACTGAGAGGCATCGCCAGGGATGAGGGACGTGTCTAAGGACTGGGAGCACAGACCGCAGCTGTGCGTGCAGTAGCGGGTTCCCATTGAGCACGAGCGTCTGCAGCTGCACCAGGCGGCGCATCTGCGGCGGTAAGCTCTCCAGGCGGTTCTCACTGAGGTCCAGGTAGAGCAGATCCGTGAGGTTGATGAAGAGCTGGTTGGGGATCATGTCAATGCTACAGCCAGAGAGAGGGAGGCAGGCAGGGATGCCTGAGTTGGCCCAACACCCACGTCCAGGCCACCTGGCTGTCACATTGTTGTGGCCTAGGCCTCCCTCTCCCACCCTGATCCCCCACCCAGTGGGACAGGCACCTGTTGTGGCTGAGATTCAGCACCAGCATGTTTTTGGCATTCTCTAGCTCCCGTGGGCACTCCGTCAGCTGGTTGTAGCTCAAGTCCTGGGTGGGAGGGGCAAGCCCTGGTGAGGGGTGTCAGGGGCTAGTCCTACTCAGCCAGGCTTCTGCCAGGCCCTGGGAATCAGGAAGCACACTAAGTGGGGAGTAAGGGCCAAAGTGAGATAGCAGGGACCCTGGATGAAGAATGCCTGAGTTAAAGAGCTGTCTCTATGAGGGACCACAGGCAAGGCACTGCCCACTCTGAGCCTGAGTTTCCCCATCTGTAAAATGGGTTATCAATGGCCCCTGGGGACCACAGATGTGGGGTGGGTGGGGACTGAAAGGTCAGGGCCTGCGGAGGGGCCAGGTGGATGGACAACCACTGACCAGGACTGAGAGGTCATCCAGCTTGAAGATGTCATCAGGGACTCCAGAATTCTTCAGGCTGTTGGCTCGAGCCACAATGGCCTGCAGATAAACCATGAAGAGTCCCGTGACTCTTATCTTCCGCCCCCAGGAAGAAGCAGATAGGTCTCCTCCAGGAAGCCCACCAGAGGCCACGCCTGAGCGCTCTCACACCTCTGAGCCTTGTGCTCATATAGTCCCTCCACCAGATGGGCTTTTCCTAGTCTTCTGGTGAACTCCTATTATACTTCAAAGCCCAGCTCGAATGTGTCCCAGAGCCCAGCACAGGGACCACTCCACCTCTCCCTCCCAGCCAAATTCCACCTGACCCCAGCTCTAACACTGCCTGGATGTGTGACCTTGGTCGGGTGACCTGATCTGTATGCCTAAGTCTCCTATCTGTGAAATAGATTGTTGTTGTTAGGTGCCATTGAGTCAATTTCAACTCATAGCGACCCCATATGACCAAACAGAACTGCTCTATAGGATTTTCTAGGCTGTAATCTTTACGGGACCAGGCTGTCAGGCCTTTCTTTCATGGAGCTGCTGTATGGGTTGGAACCACCAACTTTTTGGTTAGCAGCAGAGGGCTTAACCATTGCACCACCAAGGTTTCCTGTGAAATGGGTAACAGGATTATATGAAAAAATCTACAGAACAGTCAGAACAGTACTCAATCTGTATTGACTATTATTGCTGTAGTTGTTACTGCCAAAAGTGGGTGAGATTTTGTGCTTTTTAACGTTTTCCCAACGGAATTCTCTAATCCACATGGTTTACTTCACACAAGGCATTATTTTGTCCTCTCTCCTTTATGCCTAGGCCTGGGAGTGGCAGAGATGCTGGCCCAGCCTGAAGTCTGGCACTGCCCTCCCTCTTCTGGCAGGACTCTACCTCCACCCCCAAGTCTGGTAGCTTCCCTGCCAGCACTCACCCGCAGCGATGGCAGGCTGGACAGCTCCCCGTGAAGTGTGGTCAGGTTGTTGTGGCTCACAGACAAGTGCTCCTGGGCCGAGAGACAACAGCAGGAGCTCAGTGGAGTGGGTGGGATGGCTAGAGTCCTTGTCCACCACCAAACCTTGTTCCATCCAGAAGGGCCCTCTGGTATGTAGGCGCAGTACACCTCTGCAGCCTCCCTCCCTCACAGGCTCGACTTCTTCTTGCACACCTCTTGGGACAGGGCGCACACTCCCTCTCTGCCAGCTCTGATAACAGCTGTCAGAACGTTCTTCCTCTGTATCGACTGCTCTGAGCATAGCCTCTGCTCGCCTGGCCCAGTCTCATCCCCACAGACCCTCCCTGCCAACCTGGAGCTCCTTACCAGCTTCTGCAGGGCAGCCAGCTCCTCTGGCAGGTAGCAGAGACCAGTGTGGTTCAGCTTCAGCCAGCGCAGGCTGGTCATAGCCTTGACATTCTCAGGGAAGTAGCCACCCTGGGGCAGGGGGATGTCATGGTGGGGTGAGCTGATAGCTCCACCACCCTCTGCAGCTCCCACTGCTCAGGGGAACCTCTGGGGACCAACAGAGCTACCTCTTACCAGCTGTGTAACCCCAGACAAGTCACTTCAACCCTCTGTGCCTCGATTTCCTTACCTATCAAATGTGGCTAATAAAAACCTTCATGTGACAAGTGGTCTGAGAAGGGACTCATTATTAGGGTAGCCCTAAATCTAGCTCTCCCGCTGGACTCTGAGGTCTGGGAGGGCCATGAGAGAACAGATGACACCCGCAGCACCCGGCCCAGGGCCTGGTCAGCATATGTATCAGCTTTGTGTCAGCATAGCCCAAATTCCTTCGTCGGCATCCCAGGACCTGGCTGCAAGGCCCTGCCTGTGCCTCCAGTGTCGTCAACACCCCAGGTCGAAATCTCACTGTATCAGGGCCCAGCTCCCCATCCCACACAGCCTCATTCATTCATTTATTCACTCCCCCCACACAAAGTGGAAGGGTCTGGGGTGGCCAAAGTACCCCTCAGCATTCATGGCCCTGTGACAGGGTTATGGGCAGCACGTGCCCTCATGGCCCGTGGCTGGTATCTCCTTCCCATTAAGACTGCATTCCCTGCTGGTGTCTCAGAGAGGAGACCCTTGGTGAGAAAGGTGGCGATGGGGGCGCCAGGTTGGTGTGTATATATGGGGTAAATGGAGGAACAGACTGCCTCCTTGGCCTCAGCCCTGGCTGACGCCCTGACTCCAGCCAAAGTCTGGACAGGGATCCTGAAGCAGCAGGCCAGCTATCGCCTGTGCTGACCTCCCTCCACTCTTTCTCTCTGGGCACAGGCACTACCCACCTCACTGACTCTCTAGAACCACCTCCCCTTCCCCACAACTGGGTTCCTTGGTCCCCTCCTCTACCATTCCAGCAGCTGCTCACTGAGGCCCCACCCCCAAGGGAGGGCGACAGATCAGACAACCTCACCCAGGACCTAGCACACCAGCCTGACATTCTTCATACCCGTTAATCCTCACAACCTCCTCATGCCTCTGAGAGTACTGCTGTTAAGTCCCTTGTTTGGATGGGCGGCTCCGGGAGGGGAAGCGACTTGCCCAAGACCACACAGGATGGGGTGGCAGTGGCGGGGACAGGCAGTGACGGCGACAGGCAGTGACGGCCAGCTCCAGCCCCGCCCCGGGCAGCCCGGGCGTCAGTCAGGGCCTTACTTGGGTGTGCTGCCTCAGAGGGGCGGGGGTGGAGGCTAGGGAGGTGACTGGGCGGGGCCCAGACCCCGGAACGGGGCCCGAGGAGGGACTCCCAGATAGAGCCGCTTTCTCCCAGCCCCAGGCCCTGGAGTGAGTCCGGACATGAGCGTCGCCCGTCCCTCCCGGCCTCGTTCTGCCCGGCCGGAACCGTGCGGAGGCCTGGGGTCGGGCTCCGGCAAGGCGCGGGGAGCCCCACCCTGGCCGCAGGCGGGTCCGCGGCGGGCGGGGAGGAAGCGCGGGCCGGCGGGCCGGCGGGCGGACCTGGGGAGGCGCCACCGCAGCTCACCTTGAAGTCGTTGCCGCTGAGGTCCACTCCTCGCACGAACGGCAGCACCCCAGTGCCCTCCATGGCGCCGCTCTCACAGCGGCCGGAGGCGCGGAGGGCGGACCGGGCGGACGGAGGGCGGACCTATAGCTGTCCCGGGCCGGCTCCGCCCCTTTAACCCGCCCGCGCCATCCGGTAAGTGGCGCCGGGCTTTCTGCGGGAGCGCTGACAGCGCCAGCGGGGGTGAAGAGGCGGGTGTTAGGGTCCCGCAGGGCCGGGCAGTGACCCCTGGGCTGCTGCAGTGACCCGGGGAGAGAGTCTGGAGGAGGCGCTAGGCCCTGCATGGCCGACGGGGTACTAAGACAACCTCGGGTGCAGAGCTCTGGGCAGGCTCCAAAGTCTGTTCCTGGCCTCGGATTCCTCATATGTAAAACGCTTCCTGAGCAAATCTACGCGTAGCTCGCTGCATACAGCAGGGCTCTATAAGTGGCGCGTCATTGTTGTTCCTGCTGATACTGAACACCCACTTCGCTGTTCATTTATTTGCTTACTCGCCCGACCCTCACGCCCAGTGCAGGCTCCAGAAGAGAGGCGTCCATCTTGGTCCATCTGGTTCACGAGTTCTCATAAATAAATGCGAGAGATTTCACAGCCGTTACTGTGACAGTCCGGTGTCCCCATTTCACGGAAGAGAAAACTGAGAACCGGGTAAAGAAATGGCCTATGTGAGTTCACACAGGGCAGGTGGCCCTAGTGGGCCAACAGGTAATGTCAATGAGGTTATCGAGGCTCGCTCCAAGGGCGACCTAAGGCGATCGAATGAAAGGGGGTCTGGCTGCAGCCTATTGGCCAGCAGTGTTTGCCCGGCCCAGAAGAGAACGCGCCCCGGATGGCTTTTTCCACACCGGAGGCTCCCAGCATAAGCACAGCCGCGTCACCACGGGCCTCTGGGTTGGCTACGCCGCGCGCGCACACACCTCCTCCCACCGCCCTGTGCTGGCTCGGAATGCGGTCTTGCACCTTTAAACGGGGCGTGCGTGGGCGATGTCCCGTCCCCAGGGAGCGCGCCGAGAGCGAGGGGGCGTGGCTGGCTCGCTACTGGCTGAGCCCCAAAGTATTTTGGAACACCGGCTAGAGCTTTACGCGCTTTGATTGGAGGTACGGCCTGCCTGTCTACGTGTCCCTGGAGGGGTTACGGTCTCCTGGGGCTTCGGCGTTCGGTGCCGGGTCTTCCACGTTCTATTCCGAGCCGGCCGGGGCTTCGGGACCGGGCGGTTCAGCTGCGCCTTCCGCTGCGTGTGCTGAAGCTGCGACGCAGGTACGGCTGGAGCGCGGCGGACGGCCCGGTCACCCAGTCGGGTGTGGCCCGTGCTGGGACGCGGTCGGGGGCGTGGCCTGCGCGCAAGGCGGACAGCCTAGAAAGTCTGCGGCCTGAGTTCGAGTACAGGTTCTACCCCTATTCTAGGCTCTGCACCTTTCCGGGGCCTCAGTTTCCCCAGGTATCATCGGGGCCGTAACTCTGCCGGTGGTGTCCCAGGCGCTGCCAGGGCCCGACTGCGCAGAGTGGGGTCCTCCTCCCGAAGTTGGAAGGCTACGGGTTGGGGCTGCGCGACCCCAGCAGGGACTGAGCTGATTCCCAGTTTAGACGGGTGGGAGTATTTAAAGCGCTTTACAGTTCGCAGAGTGGATTTCTAGCCCCGTGTCACCAGCTGCAGAGCGTGGTGGGTCACCCGGCTGACCTGTCACCTCCCCAGGTCCCAGAGCCCGCTTGTCCTTACTATTTTTAGTTGGGGCTGGTGGGCAGGTGTCCGGGGCTGAGTCATGCCTGGCTTTGGGCTTTAGCTGCTTCAGGCATCTCTTCATCCTGTGACTGAGCCCCAGGCACCCACAGCAGGGCAGGGAGGGCAGAAGTCCGTGGTGGCCAAGCTGGCTGTGACTCAGGGTCATCTGCCCCTGCCTCCTCATACTGTTCTAACGAGACTCCTCTTGCTAGAGCCCAGGCTCCTAAGCTTGCCCCTTGGTCACCACCCTCCATCAGCTCTCCGGTTGGTGGGCAGGGCCTGAGGGCAGCAGTCCCCCTCCTAGAACCTAAGACCATGGTGGGCCGTGAGAAACCTCTGTTTGCACCTCCCACTTCCCCAGTGCGCAGCGCCATGCTTCCAGGTCTCACTTCTTCCTCACCTTGACTGTGCCCTTTGACAGCGGAGACAGGTGGGGCCCTCAGACACTGGTCTTTGTTGCTTGGAGTCTCTGCAGCTCCACCTCCCCCGTTGTCCTAAGCCTGAGAGGCTTGGAGAGCCCTCTCTCTGGAGATAGTGGGTCAGTCTTCTGGGTGCTTCGCCTTTGGAGCTACCTCAATCACTGCCTCCCCAGAGCGGAGCCTTCAGGCTTTATCCGCATCTACCTATTTGCAGGCAGCACCCTGTCAGCCTGGGCCATCTCACTGTCCACCAAGGGCTGCCCTGCCAAGATTTGGGAGTATAACTGTGGCTCCTGAGCTTCACTGAGGTCTCTTCTCAAGGTCTGGGAGTCTCAGGGCAGGCTGCCTGGGACCCCAAGTCACTGGTCTTCTCCGGGCCTTGGTACGCAGAGTGGATTGGAGATCAGAGGGCTGCTGTGCCACCAGCCCTGCTTAGGAACCTCAGGAAGAGGCAGCCTCAGGCTAGCCATCTTAAGGGATGACTGATCAGACTCTGGGGTAGTTAGGAGGCTGAAGGCTCTGCTGGCATGGGTCCATGCCCCCACCCCTCACTGTGTTTGTAAATCAGGGTGGTGATAACTACCCTCCTCACAGGTGTTTGGTAATGTCCTGAGGGGTCGGTGGGCTGGTGGGTTGAGGATGGGCCTCCTTCTCTGACCTGCCACATGCCTTGGGGTCTCTGTGAGTTCCCCTTTACAGAGGGTGGGTTGTTTGCAGGTTTGGGGGAGGGGGCTTGGACAGCTCCTTCATCTCTTCCCAAGAAACCGTACAAATGGCTTTTCTCCTGAGAAATTCCTAGGAAGCCCTCCTGTGGGCTCAACTCTGTGACCAAGCCTAGTGGCTGGCACTCCCTGCCCCTCCTGTCCCAGGTGAGCCTGGCTTCGCACTCCTACAGGCTAACCATGGCAGAGTTCTCCCAGAAGCGGGGCAAGCGGCATGATGATGCTGTGCTGGGCAGTGCCGTGGACTTCCTTCTGGCCAATGCCCGCCTGGTGCTCGGCGTGGGCGCGGCCGCCGTGCTGGGCATTGCCACCCTGGCCGTGAAGCGGGTAAGGCTGGCAGGGTCACCCCTGGGCTCACGGGAGGACACAGGGCTGGGTGGGGCCTGGGGCCTGGACACCTCCACTCCCCCTTCACACCCTGGCTTGCTGTGCCCCTGGGCCTTGTTCTGCTGCAACTGCCCAGGCCTCAGATGCTCTGATCTGTGTTGATCTGCCTGCAGCTCATTGACAAAGCTACCAGCCTGCGGGACAAGGAGGATGACACCAAGGGCAATACCATCTGCTTGGAGAATGGATGGAGGGAGCTGAGCCTGCTCAAGGCCACGCCGCGACCACAGCCTCGGCCCCTGCCTGCTGCCCTCAGCCAGCCTGTGTCCACCCTGGCCCCCTCACCTGCTGCCCCAGGTAAGCGGCACTCCTTCCCTGGTGACATGCGTGGGCTCCCCTCTGGTGGCCACATCTGGGAGACAGCGTGAACAAGGTCTTTGAGTTCAGGCCCCACCACTGGCTCTCTTGTGACCCCAGGCAAGTTGCTGCCCCTTTCTGCAATGTAGAAGGGGGTCATATTTCTCCTCCTACCTCCTGGTACCAGAGTGAGGCAGCAGCATTATGGTGGGGGCATGAGAACCTGGGGGAAACCTCTGATGGGGAAACTGAGGCCTAGAGAGGGCAAGACCTGTCCAGGGGTGAGGCCAGAACCTGATTCCCCTGATTTTATAGGAAGATGTCTTAACTGTAGGGCAAGAGGTGGTCGGAGTCAGAAACAATGAGAGCTTGTCATTGAGCACTCACTAGATATGAGGGCCTTATTGTCACCTCCACTTTACAGGTGAGCAAAATGAGGCTGAGGTGTCACGCAGCTAGTGACTGGGTGGAGGCCCCTTTACGTGTCTGCCCTGTCATGGGTGTGCTGACACATTTTCCTGACCTCTTGGCTCTGCAGAGGCACCTGGAGACAATGGTCCCTGGATGCCACCTCATTGCAGCTCCCCAGCACCTCTGTGCCTGACCTTCCAGGAGAAGCTGCTGGCATTCGAGCGGGAGCACTTGGCCATCCCAACAGTCGATGTGGCTGTGGCCCAGCAGCTGGCTTGCGACATCAGCCTCGAGCTTCAGGCCTTCCTGCGGAACAAGTTCCCAGAACTGCCCTTCGGGACCCCTGAGCCCGGTGGGCCGCTCTTTGACGGGCTGCAGGCCAGTGCTGCTGACCCTGTGCGCCTCCTGGTGCCACTGCGACTGGAGCCAGGCCTGTGGGGCCTGGTGCCAGGGGCTGACACCGTGGCTCGGGACGCTCGCTGCTGGGCCGTGCGCCGGACCCAGCTGGAGTTCCGGCCCCGTGGGAGTAGCCCCTGGGACCGTTTCCTGGTAGGCGGCTACCTGTGTGCCCAACTCCTGCTGGAGCTGCTCCACAAGGCACTGGCCACCTCCGTCAACTGGCTGGCCATCAGCAGTCTCCTTGGGTGCCTGGTGCGGCCCAACGTGATCTCTGAGGAGCTGCTTCTCGAGGTGCGGCAGGAGCACTTGAACCTCACCATTGCTGTGCTCCCTGCCGTGGTTGGCGCTGGTAACAACGACAGCGTCCTTCTGGCTTGGCCCCTAAAGGGGCTGGCCAGGAATCTCTGGCTGCAGGACTTCTACCAGGCCGAGTCCACCAGGCTGCGGGCCTTGGATGACCAAGATGCTGGCAGCCGTCAGCGACTTCTGCGGCTGCTGTGTGGTGTCTGCTGCTGTCACCCAGCCTTGGGGCGGCTGGGCCGTGACCACCTTACCCAGGTGGTTCTGCACCTGGGGGAAGAAGAGGTGGACTGGGCTGAGGCGGCCCTGGGGTCGCGCTTCCTGCAGGCCCTGGAGGTGCTCATTGATGGCGTGGAGCGGGCCAGCCTGCTGTGCCACTTCAATCCCAGTGTGAACCTCTTTGGCAGCTTGCATGAGGAGGAGATTGACAGCATTGGCTATGTGCTGTACAGCGGCCTGCAGGCCCCCGAGTGGCTGCTCCGGGGTGGTGTGGCCAGCATGGGTTCTGATGCTGGTGTGCTGTGTGCGCCTCCCTCCCAGGATTTTGGAGAGCACTTTACTCTTGCTTTCAGCTAGAATAAAAGAGGGCACGTTTCCTAAGCACATGGGCTTGACAGGTGCTCAGTTGCCTGGACCTGCCCAGAGAGCTTGTATGGCTGTCACGTGTGCTCAGCTGGGCTGTCTCTTTGCAGCCTGGACTGACGACCTCTCATCCCGCTCCCCTTGGGCTCAATCTGTCATCACCAGCAATGAACCCACTGATGGAATGTGGCTTCTGCCACCCAGCTAGGGTGGAAGGTCAGCTCCATTTTTTCCACTGAGATCTAGCACTTTTTTGGGGCATAGCTTCAAGGCATCTTAGGGCTTCTGGTGCCACTGTCAAGTGTCACGTGTTTGTTCTTTTGCCCGGGGGCTACGCCTGGTGCTCTGGGAGTATGGTTTTTGGCTCTTTAAAGGATGGTGTTTTCCCGATGTCTTTGTATGTGTGGTCTTCTCATGAGTTCTAGCTCTGGAGCCATGCTTGGGAGCAGGATATCCCCTCTAATTTCAGGGGAAGATGCCTTTTCCCTCAACTGGGCAGGCTTTCTCCTTGGGCAGCCTGGGCCTCCGGAGAGCCCTGTCCTCGCTGGGAGGGCTGAGGGACTTGGTGCTGGTTCCCTTGCCCTGAGCCCGGGAAGTTCCGCTGTAGCTGCTGCTCACCTGGCTGGACAGCAGAGGCCAAGTGTGTGGACCAGCTAGCTGCACGCCTGAGTGAATGGCTCTCAGCTGATGTCTTTTCTGACTCAGGAGCCTGCTGTCTTTGAGCCTGCCAGAGGGGAGAGGGGTGCTACAGGAGGGAGAGCCCACCTTCCTGCCCAGATGCCTCCATGTCTCTCCAAAACCCTTCCTATGAAACAAAGCTGTGTCTCAAAGAGGGTGAATAAGAATAAAAGGACACAGTCCTTGTATACACGTGAGTCACATGCTGGTGAGGGGGCAGGTAGCACACCATACACAGCTGTGTGGAGTGTTCCAGAAGCCTAGTGGCTCACCCTGGCAGCCTGACCAGAGGGTTTGGCCATCAGCAGGGAGGTGGTAGGGTTTCACTAGAAAAGTAGGTGGAACTTTGGAGTTGAAATACTAGAAGATTCCTGGTGTGACAGCTAGGCTTATATCCTGGGTCCCCACTGTGCCCACTGGCTTTCTGGGAGAGGGAGCTGCTCCCAAGCCCTCTGGCCACTTGTGGTCAACTTTCAGGGGAAGGTGATTTCTCCACATCTCTGCCTCTCCTTGCACAGGTGGGAAAAGCAGGTGTGAAGCAAGTACATCCCAGTGTTCCTGCAGGAGCCGCACGAGCTCACCTCTTTTGTCATCACAGATGACAAAGGCGGCCTGTCACGGCTGCAGGGAGCCCGGGGTGGACCTGGGACCATGTGTCCACGTGTGTGGCCACCACAGCTGTGTCATTTATGTTCCTGCTGCTCTTCTCCTCCCCATCCCCTTGTATTCCCAGAGGTGGCTTCCTCCCCCTTCTGGCTGGGACTCCAGGACAAGCAGAGATGGAGAAGAAGGGTCCAAGTCCTCGCTCATCTGAGAGGCTGTCACCCCTCTGGGAGGCTGCATTGGGGGCGGTATGTGTGCAGCCCCTGGAGGGGCTGAGACAGGCTCGCTGACTCCGCAGCAGAGGATCAAAGGTGAAGACATGCTCAAGGTGGCACAACAGGCCAGCAGAGCGCCAAGACCAGAGCCCAGGTCTGTCTGGCCTAAAATGTCCAACCCTTTCTTTGGTACAGTCTAATCCAGCAGTCCTGAGTCCTGGCACACAGAGGAATTATCTGTGGAAAGATTACAAACCAAAAAACGCCACTAATATCCAGAACATATAAAGAACTCCTATAACTCAACAACAAAAAGACAAGCAACCCAACTAAAAAATGGGCAAATGATCTGAAGACATTTCACCAAAGAAGACATTCAAATGGCCATTAAGCACATGAAAAGATGCTCAATGTCATTAGTCATCAGGGAAATGAAAATTAAAACCCCAATGAGATACCATTTCACACCCGCTAGGATGGCTATAATAATAAAAGAATATAACAAGTGTTGGTGAGTGTCATGGATTGAATTACGTCCCCCCAAAAATGTATCAGTTTGGCTTGGCCAGGATTCCCAGTATTGTGTGGTTGTCCTCCATTTTGTGATTGTAATTTTATGTTAAAGAGGATTAGGGTGGAATTGTAACACCCTTACTAAGGTCACATCCCTGATCCAATGTAAAGGGAGTTTCCCTGGGGTGTGGCCTGCACCAGCTTTTATCTTACAAGAGATGAAAGGGAAGTGAGCAAAGAGATGGGGACCTCGTACCACCAAGAAAGCCGTGCTGGGAGCAGAGTGCGTCCTTTAGATCCAGGGTCCCTACGTGGAGAAGCTCCTAGTCCGGGGGAAGATTGATGAGAAGGCTGACAGAGAAAGCCTTCCCCTGGAGCTGACGCCCCGAATTTGGACTTTTAGCATACTTTACTGTGAAGAAATACATTTCTCCATCCACTTGTGGTATTTCTGTTAATAGCAGCACTAGATAACTAAGACAGTGAGGATGTGGAGAAACTGGAATCCTTGCCCATTGTGGGTGGGAATGTAAGATGGTGCGGCCACTGTGGAAAATAGTGTGGGGGTTCTTTAATAGGTTAAACGTAACAACTACCATATGATCAGAGTCCTTGGGTGGTGCAAATGGTTAAGTGCTCAACTACTAGCCAGAAGGCTGGCAGTTCAAATCCACCCAGAGGTGCCTCAGACAGGCTTGGTGTTGTAAGCAGCCATCTAAGATACTCCACTGGTCTCATCCCTTCGGGAGCAAGGGAGAATGAAGGTAACAGGATACAAGGAAAAGATCAGTCCAGAGCTACCAAGGCCTCCAGTGGACTGAGTCCAGTACAGCTAGATGGTGCCCGGCTACCACCGACTGCTCTGACCAGGATCACAACAGAGGGTTCTGGACAGAGCTGGAGAAGGATGTAGAACATAATTCTAACTCACAAAAGAAACATCAGATTTACTGCCCTAAAGGAGACTGGAGAAACCCCAAGAATATGGCCCCCAGACACCCTTTTAGCTCGGTGAAGTTATCTCCGAGGTTCACCTTTCAGCCTGGGAGTGGACAGCCCCGTAAAACCAAATGGGACTAATGAGGTACTGTAGTCCAGTGACAACGGCCAGAAGGCAGAAGGGGACAAGGAAGCTGGTGATAGGGAACCCAAGGTTGAGTAAGGATACTGTTGATGTGTTGTGAGATTGTTAACCATTGTCATAGGGCAACATGTGTAACTGTTAAATGAGAAACTTCTGTTCTGTAGGCCTTCATCTTAAGTGAGAATAGCAGCACAACTGGAAGAGCGTAGTCAATGTCACTGAACTGTGCGTGTAGAAATTTTGAAATGGTGTATCTTTGGCTATGTGTATTTTCACCAAAAAAAAAAAAAAGGTTGAGAAGTTGGAGGGTTGACATGTTGTGGGGTTGTTACCAATGTCATAAAACAATATGTGTACTACTCTTTCATGAGAAACTATTTGTTCTGTAAGCCTTCACCTGAAGTACAATTAAAAAAAAAAAAAAAAAAGGCTTGGTGATCTGCTTCTAAAAGGTGAAAACCCTACGGAGCAGTTCTACTCTGCACAGACGGGGTCTCCATGAGTCAGAACTGACTTGACGGAAACTACCACCACCATGTAACACAGCAATTCCATCCCTAGGTATATACCCAAAAGAACTTGAAAACAGGTGTTCAGATATTCATACATGACTGTTCATAGCAACACTGCTCTCAATAGTCAAAAGGTGGAAACAATTCAAATGTCTATCAACAGATGAATGGATAAAATGTGGTATGTGCACACAACTGAATGTTATTAAAGAGGAATGAAGCACTGATACATACTACCACATGGCTGAACCTTGAAAACATGCCAAGTGCAAGAAGCCAGGCAAAAAAGGACAAATATACGATTCCATTTATATGAAATGTCCAGAACAGGCAAATCCATACAGACAGAAAGCAGATTAGGGGTTGCCAGGGGCTGGTGGGAGGGGGGATTAAAAAATAAAACACAAATGCAGGACCACACCCCACATCCGCTGATCCAGAAGCTCCACGAGCAATTCCAAGAATCTGTGCTATAAAAATTCTCCACCTTGATGCCCAGCGAGGGTACCAGCTACTGTTCTGACTGGTCTAACACCCGACAACAGTTCCAGTCTCTTCATCAGCCAGCAGTGTACTCTGGGCAATGCACACCTCACTGCCCCTTGGTTTCCAAACTACAAAACAAGGCCGATGTGATCATGTTCTATTCAGTGTTCTTGTGCAAGCATGTTAAGATGCGTGCCAACCTATGCAAAGTGTGGAGGACGAAAGGTAACAATCTTGCCCTAGGCATCTGCTCTGCTCTGAGGGACAAATGGTTTAGGGGGCGGGGGGAGGGTGGAAGCTCTCTCCAGCACTGGCTGGTGTTTGGACCCATGGCTCTTGCACATCCCCAGACATAGCACCAACTCCCGTCAGGCTACCAGGAGAATCCTTTATTAAGGCACTTGAACTGTGGGGTGCCCTGGCTGCCATGGCCTCTAGGTGAACAGGGAATGAAGACTCCTTTGAGGACACAACTTCAGAACAAGAGCCATGTCCCTGCTTCACACTGCCCTTTCTGGGACGTCCAGGAAGAAGCCCCAACCAGATGGTGACAAAGTAGGGCTAGGCTGCCCTGAGCCTGCACTGGGGGCTCACCCACAGGGGAGGAGGCCCTGAGGCTTGTTTCACTGAGGCTTCTGCCTCTGCCCTCCTTCTGCAGCAGGGGACACTGCAGCTGGGAGTGCCACCTACCCCAAGCCCTTGGCTGCCAGCTTCTCCCTGTGTGCTAACCCAACAGTTGCAGGACCACAAGGTAGCCAGTCCAGGACTTCCTAGCAGGGGCAAAGGTCATTCCTGAGCCTGGGCAGAGGGCCACTGTCCAGCAGAGCAGACTTCCCGGGAGTGGTTGGACCCTGCACTCCTAGACCAGGGGGGCCAGACCCCCAAGCCAACAGGTTCCTCAAATTTCCAGGTCAGTGAGTGGCCCCCAGTCCTTGTCAGACAACTCAGACACAGCGGGCAGGGCTGATGAAGGGCCCACTCTACTGAACCTGCCCTCATCTGTTCTGAGGACAGAAGGGACGGGTGTGTCCAGGCTGGTGGCAAAGGCTGCATTTCCGGAGTTTCTTTGCTGTAGACCCAGTGTCAGAGGAACTGGCCCGGGGTCTTTTGCTTCTGACCTCTGGCCCCTGGGTATTCCCTCTGCCTCCTGGCCAAGGTGTGGCTCCAAATGTACCTGTGGGAAAAGTCAGGGAAGGCTGAGTCTAGAACTGACACAGTGAAGCATGGACTTACAGGATGCATGTGTGGTGGAGGGTACAGGCCAGGCGCTCCCCTGTGGAGGGAGCTTCACCCATCAAAGTGAGGCGAGTACCACTTCCTATCAAGGTACAAAGTGTGTGCCACTTCACACTGACCCGACCCTCCTCACTAAAGGACGCTCAGCTCGGGAGGACATCCTCCCTCTCACAGTCCTATCAGGAGGACACAGGGCCACAATCCATAGGCTCATCTATAGAAGCTGCAACAGGTCCCTGGTCATGGGGTAAAGCAGCAGACAGGGAAGCAGACCTGACCACATGCTCACCCCGCTTCCAGGCAAGGAAGCCTGGGTTCTGAATTCTTTCAGTCCTTCCACAGGCCTTCCTGCTTGATTACCTGGGACCATCAGTCAGTCGGCCTGGAGGCCAGATACCCCTTCTCTCCTGACCACGTGGATGGGGACTGTCACACGTTTCAAGTGTATAAACGGCAAGCTTTGAACATGGTGCTGGCACAGTAACCACCCCTGGGATGAGAATATGGTCTTGCAAGGTTTACAAAGGCCACGAGGGGCATGTGGAATGAGGCAGACCTGTGCTCCACTCCTGGCTCTGTCACCCTGTGACCCTAAGCAGGTCACTCCACCTGTCTAGGCTTCACTTCCCTTAACCTGTCAGGTTGGGAAAACAATGCTTACCAGACAAAGACAAAAGAAGTACAAAATATATCAGCACAGTGTCAATTCCCGGCAGTGATCATCTACTTGGGATGAGGGGTGTGCTGTGCATTACCTGGTAGAAGCAGACCCAGCTCCCCTGTTGAGTCCCCACCATCACACCGCCTGGCCTTCTCCCTGCTTTGTCTCTGAGGTGGAGACTGCCATGAGAACTGAGGGCTGGGGTCTGCCTGCCTGGGATGGGGCTGACAGGACAACCTCTGTGCCCACCTCACCTGGGGCTGCATTCTTGTCGGCCCACTGGAAGAAGCCACATTGCTGCTCTCTGGGTTTGGAGCAGGTGTGGAACTGACGCCCTTTATTGGGCCCATCCTTCTGCACAGTCCATGTGACGGCTGGCTGGCTACACAGGCAGGAAGTGCCACCACTGCCATCCTCTGGCCTGCCAAGCCCATCCAGGTGGCTTCCTGAACCCGGAGAGCATCCCAGGGAGCCACCAGGGTGTCTTGCTGTGGATGGAGGCCCAGCTGGGCCTGGTGGGCTGTCGTCAGCCCATAGGAAGAAGCTGCAGCTGCCCCTGCTGCACTTGTAGAACTGGCGACCCTGGTTAGGGCCCTCCTTCCGCACAGTGAGCTTCAGGGCCTCGTGGCCACAGTTGCAGGTCACAGAGTTGCTTTCAGCAATGACAACGGGTGGTGGGAAGGCCCGGGCCAGAGCCCTCAGGGGTCCAGTCTGTCTGTTGCCAGGAGGCTGGGGATGCACCTGCTGGCTGCTGTCCATTCTGTTCAGGGACTGGCTCGCCTGCAAGTGGCCTGAGGGCTGGCTGGCCGTCTGGAGAGCTCGAGGCGGCCCTTGAGAAAATCTCAGGTCCAAGATCTTGCTGAGGGTCTCGTCACACCCGCTGATGCAGCCAACTAACTCCAGTGGCATGGTCGGGGGAATGCTGCCACGCTTGAACTTCAGCTTCAACCTAGTGAGGCCAGAGATGAGGAAAACCATGAATACCCAGGTACAGAAGTCTTCTCAGTCCAAAGGAGTTGTCACCCTAGGCACCCCCTTGCCAACCCTGCAGCCCCCAGGCCCAGCAAGCCCAGACACATCTGAGCAGCAAACGTCCTCTAGTTACTGTAAGAGTGCAGACTGGAGATGAGAGCAAATGAAACCCAAGAACTCAGATTAGCCACCAAGTGATAGCCACCTCGGGAAGCTAATGGTGCTCAACACCAGCAGTTCTCACAGGGTGCTCAGGGCCCATCCAGGTGAGGTCACAGCCATCTCTACACTAGTGCCAACAGCTGTGTCTGTCCTAAACTCAAGCTCTGGTGTGCGCAGAGTTTTCCAGAGGCGACAACACACATGATAACTTCGTAGACTGAGCCCAGAAGCAGGATGAAGTCTTCTATTAATTCAGACATTAGACTTGCGAATGTACGTCTCTTTTTTTGTTTCGGAAAACAGGTATTTTATTACAAAAACATGTTATTTATGTTAATGTGTAATGTGTTTTTTAAAAAGAAATTAATATTTTAAAAGACGTCTCCACTTTCTACTACGGTAATTTTTTTTTTAATTGTATTTTAGATGAAGGTTTACAGAACAAACTAGCTTCTCATTAAATAATTAGTACACATATTGTTTACAACATTGGTTATGCTATGATAAATATTGATACATATAACCCACAACAAAGGCTTCTTGGGTTCCTCAATGATGTTTAAGAATGCAAAGGGGTCCCATGACCAAAATGTTTGAGAACCACTGTCTATACTAGGGCTTTGGGTTTTTTAGGGGAGCTTGAAAGCCACAAACAGTGAGCACGTTTCCAAGCCTAATGTAGCAATTGCCTATTTGGAGGGTACAGGAAAAGTTGCCTCTTGGGTTCAGTCACAATGCGTGGAAGGCCCCCTCCTGCCCCATCAGGCCTCAGCAGCAATGCTAGGCACAGCAGAACCCCAAGGTGGCTCTGAGCGAGCTCCGTGGGCATCTCCTTCCATGCTATGACAGGAGAGGAGGCCAGGCCTGGATGCCCACTCACTGTAAACAGGGTATGGACCCTGACATGGCTCAGAGCAACAGCTCCCTGGGCATCTCCTTCCATGCCATGACAGGAGCATGAAGACTGTCCTGCAGCATGCCCGGATGCCCGCTCACCTGTAAACAGGCTGTGGTTGACAGACTGGACACACACTCTCATCTCTGCTGGCTGCCAGGACGGAGTCAGGAAACCACATGGCTGACCGACACTCTGGGAAACCCATGCAGCTCAGGTAGAACCTGGGGAGGCAGGAGTGAAGGGTCAGAAGGGTCACCTGGGCACCCTTTCTCAGCTCGGCAAGTAGACGCAGTGTTTCAAGGCCATCACACCACAGGGAACTCTCTGTCAGCAGACCCCGGAAGACCTTCAGGAGGACCCTCACTGCTCTGGAGGACACTGACAGCGAGTGACCTAGGAAAGCTAGCCTGCACCCCTAAGACACTAAACAGCTGTGCTGACTCAGCCTTCTTTAAAAGCAACAGCCAGCTGGGTAAGAAATGCTCTTGTGGACTGCTGCTTTTAGGCCCTGTGCCATGCACTCTCACACCATCTCTCATTTCTTCCTTGTCACAATCCTGGGGGTAGGGTGGGGAGGGGTGTAGGGACTGTCAGGGCCCTCAGGGTACCTCTAAGTAGACCAGTACTTGGAGGGGTCTGGTAACCTGCCTAGGATATATGTGTAGTAAGCGGGGGACTTAGGCTTGGAAATCTATGTACCTGATAAAAGAGACTTCACTTCTAACACCTATACCATGTGTCTTTCTCAGCCAACATTGTGACGCCTTCCAGTCACAAAACTAGGGTCTGACTAGTCAGACACACAGGATTTACAGTTTCCTCTGAGCATGCCTGGGTGTGACTAAACCAGAACACACACACACACACACACACACAAAACAAACACAAAAAGCCTCCCAATTATTTAAATAGCAGATTCACAAACTCCAAAATAGAAATTATTAGATACATCTTAGAGTGGTGAGTGCACAAGATAAACTCCACGTCTCCCTGGGTGACTCAGAGGACTCAGAGAAGCATTCTTTTGTTGTCAGATGCATGAGAGAACTCAGAGCTAAAACAAAAGCAAGTATTCTTTCCCCCTTACACTCCAATAGTTACTAATACATTTACTTACTGGTGGCAAAGAAAAAAAAACATCAACAGCATTTATTAAGGCTTAAATACATGCATCAGGCACTGGGTCCAGCGTATAGCAGCTCTGGCTTCTATGACCTTTGTGGACAACACCAGCCCCGCCACGTGCTTCCAGGTCTGGTCCCTGACTGGGACTTTTGGTTTCCACGAGCTGGGGTGGCCTTCCCTTCACCAAGACCAGGCCCTGAGACCTGGGTGAGGCACTGGGGAAACCATGCTCCTCATTCAGGGCTTTCGTTTCATCTGCCAGCAGCAGGAGGCAGTGTCATACTGTGACACCTGAGGTGAGCAATGAAGACATGGGACAAATTTTGCATTGCTGCTCACTAAGGCTCCCTGACCCTGAGCAAGCCGCTGCAGGTCCTTAAAACACTGGGGTGTGCATGTTGCCTTGCAGGGTGGCTGTTAGGCTCTGATGAGGTAATGTACCAGAAGCACCTTGTACCGGGCCAGCCACAAACAGCATACAAGTATGGAACTGCTGCTCCTCAACGCTCCTTTCCCTGCGAACTTCCCCCAGTGGCTAGTCGCTAATGAGACCACCTTGGACACCCTGATTCTCGGGATGAACTCCTGCACTGAAAATGACAAGACATTTGAGATTTCAGAGCCAAAACTAGAAGAGAAGAAGACTAGTATTTGTTGAATCTCTATACCATATCAGGCACTGTGCTAGACTCTTGATCCCTTCATTTACTCCTCACCCGTACCACAGCTTTATAAGGTGGAAACTACTGCCTTACTTTATGGAAGAAGAAAGCGGGGCTCAGAATAGTTATGCAACTTACATCGAGCCACAAATCTTACACGTGGCAGAAGTATATTTGAATCCAGCCCCGTCTGGTTATAAGGGCCATGCTCCTCCACAGTCACACAGAGTGAAAGACATCCTATCCACAGGGAACAGAAACCTCACCATCATCCAGTCCCCCTCCTCTGAATTCTCACAGTACGTCATGACTTGAAAGTCAGGTCCCAGTCTGCTCCCCTTAATCTCTCTAAGACCAGTGCAAGGGCTGGTGACAGGATGCCTGCCTTTAAATAGCGACACAGAAATGAAACACCTGGGGCCTCTCAGATTGCTGTCCGACCAACACAGCAGGGGCTGGGCAAGCAGAGGGGCAGGCGCTGGGCACAGACCCGCCATTCTTTCTGGTTTTGAGGACCATGTCCTTGTCGCACTGAGGACACTTCCTGATGGGCTCTGGCATGGCAGGGTAGATCTCTTCTTGCTGGGGCACCTCAGCTCCTTCCCCAAAGTACTGGGACAAGGCCTCATCCAACCTGCAGAAAAAGACAAAGACACATACCACGTGGCTCTCATGGCACAGGAATTTGCAACATCCATACGTGGACACAACATGCATGTGACCTTAGGACCCAAAGGGCCAGTGCAGCCACTGGCCCAACACTGACGACAAGAGCAGAGAGAGGGCTAAGCTTGCCACCCAGCCCTGGCTCCCCGACTCCCAGCTCCTGGGCAGCCCTGGGAGGAACCCAGCTGCAGGCAGATACAGAAGTGGCCCCTCTCCTGCTTCTGCCCCATCATTGCCATACACTAAACAAATACAACTACAAAGTGTCCACGCGCACACACACAGAAGTGTCTGTGTGGTTTGAGTTTAAACCAGCTCATGCATTTCTTTTCAAAGCTGGCACGGGGCAGAAAACATGTTGTTTCTAACAAAAGTGACAGACG
This sequence comes from Dugong dugon, assembly GCA_030035585.1. NCBI lineage: Eukaryota > Metazoa > Chordata > Mammalia > Sirenia > Dugongidae > Dugong > Dugong dugon. The sequence continues at coordinate 204,346,454 of CM057460.1, forward strand.
CTGCCCACTAGAGGGGCACCCCGAGTCCTCCAGAGAACAAGAAGTTGCACACTAGCACCTGGGTTTACTCATCTGTAAGCAAGCTGCTCACTAATTCAAGGCAGGCATCAAGAGAACGGCATTTCTAAAGCAAACAGCCCAGATAACTGGGCAGGGTTTCTGATTATTGTTCCTATACTGACAAAGGAGCCCTGATGGCGTGGTGGTTAAGAGCTACAGCTGCTAACCAAAAAGCTGGGAGTTTGAATCCACCAGGCGCTCCTTGGAAACCCTATGGGGCAGTTCGACTCTGTCCTATAGAATCGCTATGAGTCAGAATCGACTCGACGGCAACGGGTTTTTTTTTTTTCTTTTTTTAAATACTGACAAAGCTCTATGGAAAGGAAAAAAGCAAAACCCAGAGGAGACAGGCCCAAAGTGGAGGCGCCGGTATGGGGGCACCCAGGCACAGGAACAAGTCCCTGGTGAGGAGGAGCTCAACTGGCAGTGACTTAACACCCCAAAGTGCACAGGTTATAAGGAACGATACCATATTTTCCTGCTGAATCACTCCCCCCAAACTCCCACTTCTAATTAGGGAAAGGTCATCACCAAGGCCTCAGAGACCAATGACCTCTGGGGCAGACCAGGTTCTGGCACTCACTTCTTAGCTTTAGCCACTGCTTCCATGAAAACTTGCTTGTATTTCTGGACTTGCTGCCTTAAAACCACACATTTGTCCTTCTTGCCCTCACAGATCAGCTTCAGATCAGCCTCCAGCTCAGCCCGGAGGTCTGGCTTGGACATCTCATAGCCCATGGAATCATAGCCTGCAAGGAGAGCGGTCTGTGAGGACTAGCAGGACAAGGCCCGCCCCCGTGGCTGCACCCTCCCCCTTACCTTCCACAAGCCCCATTCCCAGGTGTCCTGGGAGAAACCGCTTGTCTGCTGTGAGCCCCACGTACATCCGGGCTTTGATTGTTTCGATGTGCTCTGCGTGGGTGGCATCAGTACCTGAAAGGCATTGCCCGGTTACTCTGAGGTAATACAGACACTGCTGAGGAGACTGTGGCACCTTAGTAACAACAGGCCCTCTCCTGCACCTGACTTCCTCTCCAGGTGAGACATCTTGTTCACAAGAGTCCACACAGAAATTACAATGGCAGCCGCACCTCTCCTTCACGTCTGCATGCTCATCACAGGCAATCACTCACTGCAGCTGACAGCCCATCCTTAAAATGTCTCAAGTCTTCCTCCTCCACTCTGCATGTTACAAAGCTGGCTGGGAGCCCACATCACCTCAAGTGCATTATCACAACATTCTCGCTCTCCTCCTCTCCAAACCCACTCTCTGTGCTATGGTCAAAGGGATCTTTTGCAATGTAGCTCTGTCATCACGGAAAGGCAATCAAGACCACAATGAGATACCACTTCACACCCACGAGGAAGGCAGAGTCAAAAAGTCAGAAAACAACACGTGTTGGCAAGGATGTGAAGAAACTGAAACCCTCACCCATTGCTGGTGGATCGATTATAAAATGGTGCAGTGACTTTGGAAAAGTTAGGCAGTTCCTCAAGAAGTTAAACACAGAGTTGATATACGACCCAGCAACTCCAATCCTAGGTATATATCAAAAGAACTGAAAACAGGTAGTCAATCAAAAACTTACATCTGACTGTTCACAGCAGTGTTATCCATAATAAGCAAAAAGTGGAAACAACCCAAATGCCCATTGACTAATGAACAGATAAATAAAATGTGGTGTATCTACATAATGGAATATTATTCAGCCATTAGAGGAACAAAGTTTTGACATATGCTACTGCATGGTTGAACCATGAAAGTATTATGCTGAGTGAAAGAAGTCAATCACAAAAGGCCACATATTATATGATTCCATTTACATGAAAGGTCCAGAACAGGCAAATCCACAGACAGAAAACCGATGACTGGTTGCTAGGAACCAGAGGTGTTTAGGAGAGAAACAGGGGGCTCCTGTTAAAGGGTACAGTGCTTCTTTTTGGGGTGATGAGAGTGTTCTAATACTGATTATGGTGATGGCTGTACAAGTCTGTGAATACACTAAAAACACTCAATTATACATTTTAAACGGGTAAATTGTATGGTATATGAACTACTTCTCAACAAAGCTATTATATAAACTATTTTTAAAAAGCATAGCTCTGCCTACATTGCTCCTTTACTTAGAAATCTTGCAGGGTTCCCTGCTGACCACAAGTCAACAACCAAGCTCCACAGCCAAACACGTAAGACCCTTAAACTCTGGCTAAAATCACTGACTGTGGAGTTATTCAGACCCAGCCTTTCATAGCTCACAAACTTTGTGACTGTAGGTAAGCCCTGACCTCTCCAAGCCTCACTTCACCTATAAATGGGGATAAGAACATAACACTGACATTACAGAGTTGTTGTGCAGATTAAATGAGATACAGAGACGGCAGCTCCCAACACCTTGAGTTACTGACCAATGCCATGCTTTTCCATGAGGGCAATGAGGTCAGCTTCGGTGAGCAGCTGGGGTGGGCATGTCTCTCCATCCACCATCTCCACAGTACTGGGCTGGAAGCAGGAGCCTCTCTCATAGATAGGGATGGTCTGTACAGAGTGGCAGAAGCTCCAGTCAGATCATGCTGTCATCATACTCAGGAAAAGACAACTCGCATTTCAAAGAATATAGTCCTGCTTCATCAGATGGCATTAAGGCTGGGTACACAACTGTCTCCCCTTCCCTGAGGCCCACAGGGTCAGATACTCTGAGACACAGCATCTGACCTCTGCCTGAACCTATGATTTTTCACCTTGTCACTCCAGTGATCATATGGATACACATCCAGATAGTTTCGGGCCAGAACCATGAGGCCATTGGCCAGGAAGCGCTCCTGAGCAATGTCAATCTCCACAGTAGTCTCTTGCCCCTGGGCATTCTGGGAGCAGCAAGCAAGGAAATGGCGAACAATGAACTCATATAGTTGTTGCTCATCGCCCTGTGAAAAAAAGAAGAAAGTCTGAAAGTCCCTACAGAACATTAACCCTCAAGGGCATCAGCGCCATCCGTGGTTTAAACCATGGCCATGCCCCTTCCAGCCAAAAGCTCTGAACAGAGCAGGGCACACTACTCCTCGAGACCTCTGCACTAACACGGAGGGCCAGGCCCATCCCCTGGGTGCCTACGAGTTCAGGTTGAAAAACTTCACAGTTCTAACCAGGCTAAGACAAGCAAGGGAGTCATCTTCCCCTCAAGAGCTGGAAATGATACTTGTGACATAAACCCAACCTAAACAGAAAACAAGATGAAAGAATAAGTTAGCAAGAGACTCTCTAACATATAAAACACTGCCTCTGGCAGCCTTGTTGCTGTTGTTAGGTGGTGCCGTTGAGTTGGTTCTGACTCATAGCGACCCTATGTACAACAGAACAAGACACTGCTCTGTCCTGACCCATCAACACAATCGTTTTTTGCTTGAGCTCAGTGTTGTAGCCACCGTGACAATCCATCTCGTTGAGGGTCTTCCTCTTTTTCGCTGACCCTGTACTTTAGCAAGCATGATGTCCTTCTCCAGGGACTGATCCCTCCGGACAACATGTCCAAAGTATGTGAGACAAAATCTTGCCATCCTTGCCTCTAAGGAGCATTCTGGCTGTACTTCTTCCAAGACAGATATGTTGTTCCTTCTTCTGGTAGTCCATGGTATATAGTCAATATTCTTCACCAACACCATAATTCAAAGGCATCAATTTTTCTCCGGTTTTCTTTATTCATTGTCCAGCTTTCACATGCATATGAGGAGACTGAAAACACCATGTCTTTGGTCAGGCGCACCTTAGTCCTTTAAGTGATATCTTTGCTTTTTAACACTTTAAAGAGGTCTTTTGCAGCAGATTTGCCCAATGCAATACGTCTTTTGATTTCTTGACTGCTGCTTCTATGGGCGTTGATGTGGATACAAGTAAAATGAAATCCTTTACAACACTTCAATATTTTCTCCGTTTATTATGATGTTGCTTATTGGTCCAGTTGTGAGGATTTTTGTTTTATGTTGAGGTGTAATTCATACTGAAGGCTATGGTCTTTGACCTTCATCAGTAAGTGCTTCAAGTCCTCTTCACTTTCAGCAAGCAAGGCTGTGTCATCTGCATATCACAGGTTGTTAATGAGTCTTCCTCCAATCCTGATGCTGCGTTCTTCCTCATATAGTCCAGCTTCTCAGACTATTTGCTCAGCATACAGACTAAGTATGGTGAAAGGATACAACCCTGATGCACACCTTTCTTGACTTTAAACCAAACAATATCCCCTTGTTCTGTTTGAATGACTGCCTCTGGGTCTATGTACAGGTTCCTCACGAGCACAATAACGTGTTCTGGAATTCCTATTTTTTGCAATGTTATAATCTGTTATGATCCACACAGTTGAATGTCTTTGCATAGTCAATAAAACACAGGTAAACTTCTTTCTGATATTTTCTGCTTTCAGCCAGGCTCCATCTGGTATCGCTTATTCCATGTCTTCTTCTGAATCCGACTTGAATTTTCTTGGCAGTTCCCTACTGATGTATGGCTGCAACTGCTTTTGAATCATCTTTAGCAAAATTTAGTAAAATTTTACTTGTGTATGATATTAATGATATTGTTCGATAATTTCCACATTCTGTTGGTGAATCAGTGTTATCAGATATTAAATACACCTACTCCTCACTTATTGACTATCTCATTATCGGACATTTTGAAATTATGACAACAGTAAAAAATCTACTACCCAACTATTTTGCACATTAATGATCTACATTTGGCAGTAACGAACGCCAAGGTGTGAGGTCAAAGTAATACTGGTTGTGATGGTTAAGGTTATGTGTCAACTTGGCTGGGCCATGATTCTCAGTGGTTTGGCAGATGTAATTTGGCAGTTATGTAATGATGTAGTAGTCATCCTCCATTTTGTGATCTGATGTGGTCATCCTCCATTTTTGCATACTGCTGATTTTCACATAACCACCTGGGTCTTTGGGACCTAACCATGTTGGTAAGTGAGGAGTGGGTGTAGTTGGAAACAACCAAAATTTCCAAAAACAGATTTAGTAAAATAAATTATGTAATCATTAGAAATTATACTTTTAAAGAATATTTTAGCATGTGAGGAAATACTCATAATATAAAAATGAAAATAACAGAAATGATATAATAAGGGAAGAAAGGAGTTTATAAAATTATTTAAGATTCTAATTTTAATGTAAGAATATTACATACATGCATAGAAAAAACGTGGTTTTTATTAGGGGGTGAGGTTACAGGCACATCTTTTCTTCTTTGTGATCTTCTGTATTTTCTAATTGTCAAAAATTAACATGTATTAATTCCATAATTAGAAAGAACAGCAAAAAACCAAAAAATCAAACCCACTGCTGTAGAATTCATTCCAACTCACAGCAACCCTATTGGATAGAGTAGAACTACCCCATAGGGTTTCCAAGGCTATAATGTTTTTTTTTTTTTAACTGTACTTTAGATGAAGGTTTACAGAATAAACAGTTTTTCATTAAACAGTTAGTACATATATTGTTTTATGACAATGGTTAACAACCCCATAACATGTCAACACTGTCCCTTCTCAACCTTGGGTTCCCTATTACCAGCTCTCCTATCTCCTCCTGCGTTCTAGTTCTCGTCCCTGGACTGTCATGCCCCATTAGTCTCATTTTGTTTTATGGGGCTGTCTAATCTTTGGCTGAACAGTGAACCTCATGAGTGACTTCATAACTGAGCTAAAACGGTGTCCGGGGGCCATATTCTTCGGGTTTCAAGGCTGTAATCTTTACGTAAGCAGACTGCCACATCTTTCTGCTGTGGAGTGGCTGGTGGGTTGGAACCTCTGAACTTTAGGTTAACAGCCAAGCGCTTAACCACTGCACCACCAGGGCTCCATGAAAGAACAATATATGTTGTTAAAAGGGAAAACAAAGCTAAATTGACTTAGCTTTGCAATAAGCCTGCCATCTAAAACAAGCTTAAACAGCCTCTACCCTCATGGAGCCCACTCCCCAGCTGAGGAAATGATAATAGAAACCTGTAAAACAATCAGACGTAGCTAAGTGTGAAGATTCCACAGTGAGTACGGTACAAAAGAATGTGGATTAAAGTTTCAGGACTGTGATGGACACCGATCCCATCTTTGAAGGATGGACAAAATTCTTATCACTAACAAGGCAATCCAGTTCTGTGTGGACATGGTGGTGGGTATGGGCATGTGTGTGGTGGTAGACGTGGGTGTAGGCATGGGGGTGGGTGTGGATGTGATGGTGGATAAGGGCACGGTAGTGGGTATGGGCATAGGCATGGTGGTAGGTGTGGGCATGGCGGGTGTGGTAGGCATGGGTGTAGGTGTGCGCATGGTGGTGGGTATGGGCATGGTGAGTGTGGTGGTGGGCATAGGCACAGGTGTGGGCATGGTGGTGGATAAGGGCATGGTGGTGGGTATGGGCATGGACGTGGTGGTAGGTGTGGGCATAGACATGGAGGGTGTGGTGGTAGGCTAGGTGGTGGGTACGGGCATCTGACTGTGGACAAGTGAGGCTGGATAAAGTGTGCAGCCTATCATGGGGGGGTTTTCATGAAAACCAGGCAGAAACCTGTGAAACAGAATTGTCATGCTGACTTCTCTTTTCTGATATGGAAGAGGTAGCTCAAAATCACTTATTTCCTAAAAAAGGAGCCCACAGAGTAAATTCAAACGCTACTACTGAGCCCTCAGCACCTCTCTGGGGCCCAGCAGGTGGCGGCAGTAGAAGCATATTTAGGAACTAACCTGCAAGCCGCTGGTGTATTTGGTCGGGTGAATGGGAGGGTGGGCTTGGTCAGACTTGTTTCCGTTGCGGGGGGTGGGACCACCCTGCTCTAGAATGCTCTGGGCAAAGGCACCCCAGCGTGGATCCGGGATCTGCTGCTCCACCAGCACCGTCAGGTTCAGGTCTTTGGGGAAAATGTTTGTTTCTGTTCGGGGATAGCTGATGTACCTAAACAAAGGCAAAAAGAAATAAAAAAAAAAAATGGCAAGGTCCTTTAGTTGATCTGTAAATGGTTCAGCTAGACCAAAACCCCTAGTGACTCCTGCAAGCACCCATCCGACACAGCCAACTGGATCACCACACTGAGACACCCTGAGCTGTAGCCATGGTGAGAGGCAGTTAGCAGGCTCTGCTGCAGCACAGTGGAGGATCAGTGGCCTGGGGAACACTGGTGAAGGATCTGGTGTGGCAGCAGCAGTGGGGCTGGGCAGCGGCAGCCCTGCTGCGATGGAGGAGTCCTACTGGCCCTGACAGCTACATAGTATGTGTCTTAGTCATCTAGTGCTGCTGTAACAGAAATACCACAAGTGGATGGCTTTAACAAAGAGAAATGTATTTCTTCACAGTAAAGTATGCTAAAAGTCCAAATTCGGGGCGTCAGCTCCAGGGGAAGGCTTTCTCTGTCAGCCTTCTCGTCAATCTTCCCCCGGACTAGGAGCTTCTCCACGCAGGGACCCCGGGTCCAAAGGATGCGCTCTGCTCCTGGCACTGCTTTCTTGGTGGTATGAGGTCCCCCGTCTCTTTGTTCACTTCCCTTTCCTTTTATCCCTTGTAAGATAAAACGTGGTGCAGGCCACACCCCAGAGAAACTCCCTTTACATAGGATTGGGGATATGACCTTAGTAAGGGTGTTACAATCCCACCCTAATCCTCTTTAACATAAAATTACAATCACAAAATGGAAGACAACCACACCAATACTGGGAATCATGGCCCAGCCAAACTGCTACATACATTTTTGGGGGACATAATTCAATCCATGGCAGTGTGTATGTCTATAACTTTTCTTAAGGCCAAAGGACAATGCTATCCAAAAGAAAACATGTGGATTCTGTATCTAATTTACCATTTTCTAGTAGCCACACTGGAGTCCTTGGGTGGCGCAAATAGTTAAGCACTTGACTACCAGCTGAAAGGCTGGTGGTTCGAACCCACCCAGAGGCACCTTGGAAGAAGTCCTGGCGATCTGCTTCTAAAAGGTCACAGACTTGAAAACTCTATGGAGTCGCTCTATTCTGACACATCTGGGGTCACCATGAGTCAGAATTGACTTGACAGCACCTATTAACAGTAGTCACTTTAAAACAGTAAAAAGACACTAACTCTAAAAATATGTAATCAATATAAAAAAGTATCAATGAGATACATTACATTCTTTTTTTTATACTAAGTCTTTGAAATCCAGTGAGTATTTTCCACTGACAACATCTTAACTCAGACAACCCCTATCTTGAGTCCCTGGTCGGATGCGGCACATGGAAGGAGTGCTCAGGACCCCAAGGAAGGGCTGTCTTGCCACAGGCAGACACCACCTAGAGGTGCCACCTGCCCCTGGCAGGCCACCAAACGGTCAACAGCAGGACGTAAATTTACTCTGTGGCTCTTATTCGAGGAATAATAGATTCTCAAATATCTTTTCATATTAGAAAAATGAAGTCAGTATCACCATTATTTCACTTCAGGGATAGGGTGACAGATATCTAGACCATTTGTGCGTCCCTTATAAGCTCTACTTCTAAAATATTTCATCCTGATAAAGACGCACCAAAATCTACTCCCAAATCCAGAGGATTTACCCTTGAGTGTAGAGCCTCTCGGCAATCCTCATGGTTTCCTTTGCATTTATTCTCAACTTGCGTGAAGCCAGCTTCTCGAGCTCCTGTTAAGTGAGTCAGCAGACACGTTAGCTTGAGTGGTGGTCACAGGGCACAGAGTACACACACATTCCACAACTGTCACTCCAGCTGCTGCTGTCATAGGAGGAAAAGAGCTGCTATCCTCGGTAGCAATTACAACTAGTAGTGACAAGGGACAACTAGGGGCAAAGACGCAAGACCTGCCTTGTCTTGAGAGCCACGGGCTCTGCCCTCTGGGCCTGGCTGCATGCAATCCCAGCATCTCACACGACTTAACATGTTTACCTAATGTGATCTTGAACGCTACTCGGAATTACTTAAAAATGCAGAAGTGCCAACTGCAGAGGCAGAGGACTGCGTCCTGCAGCAATTCTCCACAGGGTCTACTGTTATTCTCCACAAGGTCTACTATAATCTACCTGGGGGCCTTGGGTAAGTCATCACATTTCTCTGGGCCTAGGTTTCCTTACCTGCTGAATTAATGAGCACTATTTCCCAAACTTGACTAATCCTAAAAATACAGATTTCAGACTCCAACTCAGACTTACTAAATCAACCTCCAGGGAAGGGACTTGGGAATTTTTTAGCAGGCATCACAGGGGAATTTTTACAGGCAAGAGTGGGGAAAACGAGATAATAGCAAGGTTCCCAAACCTGGTTGCTCATCAGAAGCACATGGGTGGCTCCTTGAAATCTGGAGTCCCAGGCCCACAGCAGAGCAGTACTTCAGAATCTCCAGGATTGGGGACCAGAAACTTATTTTTCACTGGCTCCCAGGATGACTCATCAGCTGGGCCTCAGTCCTTAGGGGCCCATGGGTCAGAGCAACCCCAAGGTCCTCTCTAGATCCATACTGCCCACAGGGGTCTGTCTCCACCTCCCTGGTCAGAGCCCTGCCCCCGCAGGAACATTCAGCAAGCAAGGGGCCAAACATGGTGGGCCCTGGAGCCTGGAGTCTGACTCGTAATCTCAGGGAACATGCGCTCTGGGTCCTAGCTTCCCTGTGTGTACAATGAGTCACGATGACTACCTCTCAGGTTGTAGCAGAGATTAAATAAGGCAAGTGACACGCACCCTCACTCCTTGTCTGTCCACAGCTCTGTGCTCCTCTCCTCGGAATGCGCGTGCAGTCTGCTGTGTGAAACCATCTCAACATCCACACCAACATGTGACCACAGCCAGCCTGGCTGTGACCACCAGACAACCTGGCAGAGCCTACAGGCAGCAGCTCAGCCGATGTCTGAGAACTCACACCTATGTCAGGAAGCCAGCAACCTGCTGGCAGCACAGGGAAAGCACACGCCTGTGTTTGCCAGTATAAGAGTGCTGGCCAAGTGTTCCCATCAGGGAGCCTATGCCTTGAAGGCAGCTGTCAGAGTGACCATAACATTGGCCCAGAGGAGCTCTGCACAGGAGGGGCTGATTCTGCGACTCATGCTCAGGGCACTTTTTTCCCATAAGGCACTGCCTTTTGATGTGCATTCTAGGATCAAGGCTGTTTCTAGAATTCAGCAACTAGTCTCTTAATGCTGTTAGCCTCACAGCCGGTGATACAACTCTCTCAGTGCAGCTCCCAGGCCCTCCACAGTCTGCCCCGGCTTGCCTTTCCAGCCTCCTCACAGACATGTTCCGACTACCCGCAAGCACTCTGCCCCACATCACTGTGCCTCCTTGATTACGGGTCTCTCTACATACTGTTCTATGTCTCCTCACAAGATCATCTTGGCCATGCCCCCTCCCAGAAGCACCTCCGGCCCATTGTGGTTCTGGGTTCTCCTAAACACACCACTGTGCTGAGCCCACCCCAGCATGGAGCAGACGGTGCTGCTCCACTCATCTATACCCTATGTGAAAATAAATACTGTGTCGATCTGCTCCACCTTATAGTCCCAGGGCCTAAATGCTTAAAAAATGTTAGATAAGTGGATGACCAGAACTTGTGTTAATAGATCATTTCTACCTCATCAAAGCCAGTTACTCTCCTCATTGATTCTAGTCTCTCTCTACTCTCTAGGATCTGGCATGCGTAAGGAAATGGGAACAACTGGGTTTCGAATGAAGCACCCCCTGCCAACTTGGAAGACGGAGGAGAACTATGAAATTGATGCACAGATGCAAAACTGCCCATGAAGAAATGCTGCCATTCAACTCAACGCATTAAAATAGCCAAAGAGCCACTGTGTGTGTACCACTGTGGTGCGTGTCCATAGCAGCACGGTGTGTCTGCAGCAGTGCGCTGTGTGTGTGTAGCGGTGTCGTGTGTTTAGCAGTGAGGTGTGTGTAGCCATGTGGTGCGTCTGCAGCAGTGCAGTGTGTCTGTATCAGTGCGGTGTGTTTAATAGTGAGGTGTGTGTAGCAGCGTGGTGTGTTTAGCAGTGAGGTGTGTGTCTAGCAGTGTTGTGTGTTTAGCACTGAGGTGTGTGTAGCTGTGTGTGTGTGTAGCAGTGTGGTGTGTTTAGCAGTGAGGTGTGTGTAGCCGTGTGGTGCGTCTGCAGCAGTGCAGTGTATCTGTATCAGTGTGGTATGTTTAGCAGTGAGGTGTGTGTAGCAGTGCAGTGTGTCTATAGCAGTGTGGTGTGTTTAGCTGTGCAGTGTGTGTAGCACGGTGTGTCTGCAGCAGTGTGGTTGTGCCTGCAGCAGTGCAGTGTGTTTAGCAGTGTGGTGTGTTTGTAGCAGTGTGATGTGTGTAGCAGTGCGGTTGTGTCTGCAGCAGTGTGGTGTGTCTGCAGCAGTGTGGTGTCTGCAGCGGTGCGGGTGTGTCTGCAGCAGTGTGGTGTCTGCAGCGGTGCGGGTGTGTCTGCAGCGGTGCGGGTGTGTCTGCAGCAGTGCGGTTGTGTCTGCAGCGGTGCGGTGTGTCTGCAGCGGTGCGGTTGTGTCTGCAGCGGTGCGGTTGTGTCTGCAGCGGTGCGGTGTATCTGCAGCAGTGTGGTGTCTGCAGCAGTGCGGTTGTGTCTGCAGCAGTGTGGTGTGTCTGCAGCGGTGTGGTGTCTGCAGCGGTGTGGTGTGTCTGCAGCAGTGTGGTGTCTGCAGCAGTGCGGTTGTGTCTGCAGCGGTGTGGTGTGTCTGCAGCAGTGTGGTGTCTGCAGCGGTGTGGTGTGTCTGCAGCAGTGTGGTGTCTGCAGCGGTGTGGTGTGTCTGCAGCAGTGTGGTGTCTGCAGCGGTGTGGTGTCTGCAGCGGTGTGGTGTGTCTGCAGCGGTGCGGTGTGTCTGCAGCGGTGCGGTTGTGTCTGCAGCAGTGTGGTGTGTCTGCAGCAGTGCAGTGTCTGTATCAGTGTGGTATGTTTAGCAGTGAGGTGCGTGTAGCAGTGCAGTGTGTCTATAGCAGTGTGGTGTGTTTAGCTGTGCAGTGTGTGTAACACGGTGTGTCTGCAGCAGTGTGGTTGTGCCTGCAGCAGTGCAGTGTGTTTATCAGTGTGGTGTGTTTGTAGCAGTGTGATGTGTGTAGCAGTGCGGTTGTGTCTGCAGCAGTGCGGTGTGTCTGCAGCAGTGCGGTTGTGTCTGCAGCAGTGCGGTGTGTCTGCAGCAGTGCGGTGGTGTCTGCAGCAGTGCGGTGGTGTCTGCAGCGGTGTGGTGTGTCTGCAGCAGTGTGGTGTCTGCAGCAGTGTGGTGTGTCTGCAGCAGTGTGGTGTCTGCAGCAGTGTGGTGTGTCTGCAGCAGTGCGGTGTGTCCGCAGCAGTGTGGTGTCTGCAGCAGTGCGGTGTGTCCGCAGCAGTGTGGTGTGTTTAGCAGTGGGGTGTGTCCACAGCAGTGCAGTGTGTTTGTAGTAGTGCGTGGCTCTGCTGCAGATGCAGGACCAGGAGCGTCTGGGAGCAGATGCTGCCTCCCCTCCTGGCCTGGTACAGTAGAGGGAGGCTGCAGTCTCACGGTCTGGGTCTGAGCCTTTCTGATCTCCCTGAGGTAGACTGCTGGCAGGAGGGCTGGATTCATCAGGCTTTGAGATTCTGCTCCCATGGGCAAGAGATGCAGCCATGAGATGGATGGACGGACGTACACACCAGGTTGTTTTAAACCTTATCCAACACTGGTAGCTCTGATTACAGCTCACCAATCAACTCAATGATTATAGGATGACTTCTCAAGGTGACGGGCCAGAGAGGATGCACCCATCAAACAGACTTGGGGTGCGTATTCCTGATTCCACTGAAAAGAATATCTCCTGGCAAACCAATAAAGTGGCTTCCAACTATGGATGGCTTCCTACGTAGCGGTGCTAGGGAGAGACGGCATGCAGTGCGTGCTGACGACTCCTCACTGCAGACAGACAGACAGGTGGCCCTGGCTCTGGGCAGCAGTCTGTGCGCTCAGTGAACACAAGCCTGGTGATGAGAAAGGGATGACTCCAGTGGGCTCAAGGCAGATCCCTGGGCCCAGTCAGTGGGGCCAGACCCCAGGCAAGGGCTCGTAGACTCTGAGGTACACAGGTAGTGTCCCCTTGGAAGCAAGCCAACTCACAGCCCTGACTACCAAGGACTCTAACAGAGGAGGGGTGGGAGAGTGGCCAGGAACTTGCATTTTAACAAGCAGGCTAACATGCTGAGTCTAACATAGGTGGTCTGAGAACCTCACTTTGGGAAACACCACACCAAGCCCCAGTGAATTCCCCTGGATGATGAATACCATTCTTCCAGGCTACCTGGGAGACAGCAGTTCTCTTTCCTTGATCATACTCCAACAACACCGTTGACCACATGGCAATGCGTATTTAGCCAGCGAGGAATAAAATACATATCCCTACGCTATAAAATCGCCCTGTTAACATTCCCCTTAGTCTCTCAACACACACAAACACACGTGGCCCCGCCCCCTCCACGTGTGGTCACCTCCAGAGTTGACCCTGAGCATGATGACAACTAGAATTTTCCTGAAAAATGGTACCTAGGAAGGGGCACCTCCGATGTGATTTACCCAGACTTGTGTCCCATGGGGATGGCCCTCCTTGGAATTAAGACATTTGAGAAACCCTGTTCTAAAACAGGTTCAATAGCAGATATTTAAAGTGATATTTACACAGATTATGTAGCAAGATGGAAAAATGACTGGGTGAAAAAACAAGCTACTCTGATCACAATGCTGTAAAAATATGCACATTAAAAAAATAGGAAGATACTATTACTGAATATTTTGATCAAAGATTCTGTAGGAGAACCTTGATCAAAAGGGGGGAAATGCAGAATAGAATTTCAAAATTCTTGTAGACTCCAGATTTCCTGGAGTCCTGGAGGCTGGATGAACCCCTGAAACTATTGCCCTGAGATAATCTTTAAACTTTAATCCAAAACTATGGCCCTGAAGTATTCTTAAAACCAAACAATAATTTAGCTTAACTAGTAAATAATGTTTGTCTTGAGCATTATACTTTTTAACAATTATCTGTTTGGGATGAAACTGACAACAGTAACTCAGAAGATAAGATAGGAGCCTTAGGGTGCAGTGAGTTTATGTTAACGGGGAGGAACAGCTTAGAGAAGGAGGGTGAGCATGGCTGCACAACTCGAAAGATGTAATCAATGTCACTGAATTCTACATGCAGAAAATGTTGAATTGGTATATGTTTAGCTGTGCATATTCTTAACAACAACAATAAATTATAAAAAAATAGGAACACACAAAAAGTATATCAATAATTATGTGAAAATGGTGAGGTTACAGGTGATTTGTCCTCCTCTTTTTGTTTTCTAAACCTCACAGAATACAGTTACACTGCATGTTAACTTAAAAAAAGAAAAGAAAAGCACTATGGGGCCAAGCAGGCCCGTGTTTTGGGATTTCCATTTTTCCCAAGTGCTGTCCTGTGTGGCCTGTGAGGTGGTGCTTCCTTCCACAGGGCCACAGGTCTGTGCAGTGTGACCCATTCCAACAAAAGAAGTACACGTTATCTACTCAGTGGCAGAAATATCCACGCAGAACGTACCACAGTGTCCAGGGCTTGAGGCCTCCACTTGCTCTTCGGCTTAGAGCAGACCTCCACCACGGTTGCCATAGGATCCTAGAAAGCCAGGAAGAGAGACGACCACATAGACCTGTTGGCACATTACCCCCAGATTTCCGGTGACAGCCCGCTCACCATTACAGATGACACTGGGCAGCACCTGAGCTGTCGCTGAGGGGAGCACCCCTATTTGATGCAGGCTTTTAGCCAACAGTGTGCGGGGAGTCATGATCACCATCCCGCGCAAATCAAGTGTTTGGAGGGCAAGTCCACAAGTTGTGTTCCTCCTCAGAAGCCTGGGAAGCAAGCAGTCTGTGCACTTCTGCAGCATGGTTTCCATACAGACTTGTTAATTTTTTTAAATTCAGAATAGTATAGAGTAAGAGATAGGAAAAAAATACACAATACAAGCTGGAAAACTCCAATCCTAAAACCAACTTCACGCTTTTAAGAGACTATAGATGGGCAAAGAACTGAGCTGAAGTGATTTATTAATGAGGACCTATGTATATCAAAATCCCGAGTTCTCCCGTGCAGTAGACTGGGGACCTCTGCCAGGACTTCTTGCATCACCTCCTGGTGGAGATGAATGGGCAGGTACTTTTCATTATCGGACAAACGTGCAGTGTCCCAGACGCTCCAGTTGTGTGTGAAGTTGTGGGAAAACAGGGGCCTCCTGGAGGCAGTGCAGTATGTATAGCAAGAGCATGGGCTGGAGAGTTGATATACCTGGCTCACATCTGTGCTTTGCCATCACTATCTCTAGTGTGTCTGTGATCAGGTTACTTAACTTTCTCCAGGTTTCTCATCTGTAAGATGAAGATACTGTTACCACCCTCACAGGCACAGGAGGACTAAATAAAATAACATGTAACAAAGTGTGCCTGGTGCACAGCAGATGCTCAGTAACCATTGGTCCCCTTTACTAAATCAATAACACACCTGTCATCGGACTACAGCCACATGACTGATCAAACTAGAGGTCTCTGGACTTGACTTCGGCACCACGGTGTGCGGCCCCTAGGTTGAACTAGGCACTTCTGTTCTGACTGACAGGGGCTGCATCATAAAGTGGACAGTCTGAGGTCAGGGAATGTGAAGTCCAGCCCTGACTCTGCCACTGATCAGCCAGTGACCCTGAAGCAGCTGTGGTCCTTGACATGTACTGTTCCCTTGACCTCGAGCACTCTTGCCCCAGATCCTCCTCCGGATGCCTCCTTTGAATCATTCAGTCCTTCTCTCAAATGTCACCCCCTCAGATAGGCCTTCTACACGCACCTCACCTAAACACTCTCCTCACTGACCTCCTCCCATGAGGCTGTTCTCTTTCCTTGACCTGCTTTATTTTCCTTATGCCACTTATCACTGCAGGAAATGGACTGCTCACTCATGACTTGCTGACTGTCCTGTTTCCCCCCACAAGGGCGGCAACTGCCTCTGCCCTGTTCCTACGGTGTCCCCAGTACCTAAGACAATGCTTGGCACACAGCAGGCGCTGAATAAAAATGTGACAGACGTGCCTGTCATCCCCATGGATGTCTGCATCTGACCAATGGAAGAGTGGGCTAGACCAGACGCTGTCCTGTATTCTTCCACTGCAGGAGTCTGCAGTGCTGACCTGGCAAGGCTGTGGCGGTGTGCTGGGCTCCAGGGGGACTGCAGTGAAGAAGCTCTCAACAGCTCGGATTTCCTCTCAGTTCCACACTGCATGCAGATGGAGTGGACCCTTCCCTTCTACATTTTCAGTGCAGTTTTCATGGGGTTCTAGTCTTACTGGTTCCCAAACACTGATGCCCTGAGACGCAAGCTTACAGACACAGAAAAAGCTACAGTTCAGTGGGAAAGGAGGATGGGACCTTCTTTGCCAACAGGGAGAGGGAGCTGGGACACGTGTAGAAGGCTTTTTCCTAGATCATGAAGATTTCAAATGTATTTCTTACCTCCATACACAGCTGATAGAGGACGAGACAAGCTGTGTGGTTAAAGAGACGATGCCTTTTCCAGCTGAATTCTACAATGCCATCTTTGTGCTCATGAGTTACTATATTTGGAAAGACAAGCGGGAAAGTTGACTCAGAGAAGCTACATGATGTTAAGACCGATAAAAAGAATACTGAAGGGAAAGTCAAAGGCACAGGAAACAGAGAAGTTTCTTGATAGCTAAGAAAACCTCCAGTGGATTCTGAATATCACAAGGAGCAGGAAGAAGGGCAGCATGACTAGAAGCCACACTAGTGCTATGGCTGCTCCATGTTCCCCTGTTATTTCTGGGCCCTCTGGCTCAATGCCTGTTATGGATTGAACTGTGTCCCCCCAAAATATGTGCTGTAAATCCTAATCCCATTTGGGAGTAAGGTTTTGTTTGTTGATGAGGCCCTATCAGTGTACGGTGTGTCTTAAGCTAATCATCTTTGAGATATAAAATGAGATCAGGAACAGAGAAGCAAGTAGAGATGGGGGAAGATAGATGCTACACCACATAAAGATCACCAAGGAATCAAGGAACAGAAGCTGAAAAGAGACAAGGACCTTCTCCCAGAGCTAACAGAGAGAAACCCCTCTCCTAGAGCCAGTGCCCTGAATTCCGACTTCCAGCCTCCTAACTGTGAGAAAATAAAGTTCTGTCTGTTAAGGCCACCACTTGTGGTGTTTCTCTTATAGCAGCCCTAGATAACCAAGAAATTGCCATAAGCAAGACCAGAAGTCACACATCTAACTAGTGCTATGGCTGCTTCATATCCCTGTTATTCCTGGGCCATCTGGCTCCACACCATAAACCTCTCACTTACCTTTTATTCTGTGGAAGGTTTCTGGCACAAAAGCCCGAATGGCTTTGAACCTCTCCACCACAAAGCCCAGTGTTGGAAACTGGCAGCTGCCATAACTGATCAGCTGCTCAGCCAACACCTCGGGGAAAATCCTCTGAAGCCTTAGGGTCTGGAACCTTGTGAAGGCAGCACCTGGAGAGTAGACAGTAGGGAGGTGAACATGACAGACAGCAAGGGCAAAGTCAGCTGCACATATGCACATAAACCCCACAATTAGCCCCCAACACGCCACAGGACCTTCCTGTGTGGCCCTCACCAATCCGCAGGTCCAGCTCTTGCCTCACGTCTACAGCATCACTCACTCTCTGGTCGGGATCTGTCAGATTCTCACAGGCTAGCCTGATGGCTCGTGGGGTGAGCTCAGAGAAACGGGCCCTCAGCACCGGCAGACTGGGCTTCACTGCGGAACAGAGCAGGTCAGAATCCAGCCTCACTGCCTTTCACCACAACGGGGAAAGGGCTTCCTTTTCTCATGCCACCTTGAATCACGAGGAGTTCATGTCACTGACACGGTTGAGTTCGTGTTGTATAATCTAAGAGGGAAACATCACTGTGCCCTCTCAACTGAATGTGGTCAGAGACAACAGGGGAGTGAACATGGCTACTAATGAAAAATCTCTGGTAAAACTTGTGAGACGTTAGTCTCACTTGCTCTTAGACCTTTAGGGAAAAGAAAAACTTTACCAATTAAAGGGTCCTATGGGGGAATGTTCATGTCCTTTCATGAGAGAATATACGACATATGCTGTCCTTGACAGTTATTTAAGCTCCCAGGAGGCATCACTGCTTTTTACACAAATATACTTAGGAAGAACAGTACCCTCTACCCTTTGAGCCCTAGAATTGCCTGTTCACCACTTCCTCTAAGTTACTTCAAACCAATATCCCTGTTAGAACCATTCAAATTCACTTCATTAAGTACTTATTAATACTCAGGCATTGAACAAAGAATAAAACAAAAAAAACCCAAACCCATTGCCGTCAAGTCAATTTCGACTCAAAGCGACCGTAAGGACACAGCAGAACTGCCCTACAGGGTTTCCAAGGAGCAGCTGGTGGATTCAAACTGCCGATCTTTTGGTTAGCAGCCATAGCTCTTAACCGTTGCACCACCAGGGCTCCAGAACAAGAATATGGGAGATAAAAATGTTCTTTTTTTTCTTCTTTTTTTTTAAATCTCCCGAATAAAGAATACGGGCGATAAAAAAACAAATAGAACATTTTAGAATGATTCTAAGGCGCGCCTGACACAAGCCATGGTATTTTCAACTGCCTCACACACGTGAAAGCTAGACAATGAATAAGGAAGACTGAAGAATTGACGCCTTTGAATTACAGTGTTGGTGAAGAATATTGAATACATCATGGACTGCCAGAAGAACAAACAAATCTGTCTTGGAAGAAGTACAGCCAGAATGCTCCTTAGAAGTGAGGATGGTGAGATTACGTTTCACATACTTTGGGCACATTATTAGGAGAGATCAGTCTCTGGAGAAGGACATCATGCTTGGTAAAGTAAAGAGTCAGCAAAAAAGAGGAAAACCCTCAATGAGAAGGACCAACACAGTGGCTGCAACAATGGGCTCAAACATAGCAATGACTGTGAGGATGGGACAGGATCAGGCAGTGGATCTTCTGTTGTACACAGGGTCGCTATGAATCAGAACTGACTTGATGGCACCAAACAACAACATATACACATACACATACATATACACAAACATATACGTATGCGCATGTATATACATGGTCCCTGGGTGATGCAAACAGTTAAGTGCTGGGCTACTAACCAAAAAGTGGGCGGTTCAAACCCACCCATCAGTGCCCTGAAAGAAAGGCCTGGAGATCTGCTTCCATAAAGATTACGGCCAAGAAAACCCCATGGAGCAGTTCTACTCTGTAACGCATATAGTCACCACGAGTCCAAGTTGACTTGATGGCAACGAGTTTGGTTTTGGTATACGTACGTACATATTTATTTACACATACATATGCAAATATATTCTTCTGTTACATGTTAGATATGTAATTAAAAAAAAGAAGTAGAGTATGAAGTCCCGTCCTCAAGGAGCTGGTAATCTCCTTGGACTTACCATATGACAAACCGTGGTCTAAATGCTTTACACTTGTTAACTTATTTAATCCTTGCTGCCCTGGGAGGCGTAAATGATTGGCCTGCTTTATAGACGAGGGAGCTGAGGCTTGCAGGAGTTCAGGGACTTGTTCCAGGACACACAGCTGGTGAATGGTGGAGCTGGCCATGGACCCCACTCTCTACTCCAGAGCCCATGTCTTCCCACTTTGAGACCCAAAGAGTGACTCAGAAGGGAGGGTTACGCGTGGAAGAACTCGGCAGTGGCCCAGGTGTACACAGATATACGAGAACAAGCTAATTATGGGATCCCAAAGTAAAAAAATTCAGAAATAGCATCACCTACCAGCCTTGCACACATGGATAATCTCAAATCCAATATTCTCTCCTTCTCTATCACAGTCAGTCCAGATCACCAGAGCCTGGCACTGCTGCGTCTCTCGTTCCAGAGTTTTCTGAAATTCACGATGGGAAAGAGCACTAAGAGCAGACTCTGTAGAGTGACTGCTTGACACCTGTCACTAAGGAACGGGACTAAACATTAATGGTGCTCTCGGAGTATGCCAAACTGGGTGAAAAAAATAGCAGAGAACACCATTCTTACCAGCTGCAATGATGGTGAGGTCACTAGGACAGTCTCTCCAGTTTACAAGATTGTTTAGTAAAATACCCTGATGCAAAAGTATAACTCACCTCTAACATACATCTATAACCTCTAACGCACACTTGTAACTCACCTGACACATGCTCATTTGACTCCCCCCCGTGCATACTTATAGCTTACCATTAACAAGTGCTTATAGCTCACCTCTGACACACACTATTAACTCCTCAACACACACTAATAACTCACCCTAACACACTCTTATAACTCCCAACACATACTTATAACTCCTCCTGACACACACTTATAACTCTCCCGATACACAGTTATAAGTCTCCAACACACACTAATAACTGACCTGATACACACACTTATAACTTCCCCTGCTACACACGTATCACTCCCCAATACACACTAATAACTTACCTCTAACACACACTTATAACTCTCCTGGTTCTAATTAACTACTGGTTAAAAAAAAAATTAACACCCAATGGAATTCCATCCCGAGCTTTCCCAGCTAGCAGTGAACTACAGGTGGTCTGACTGCTTGAGAATGGTACAATTCATTTTCAAACAACCGCTGGCACCGTATAGTCTCTTCACTCTAACTAGGCAGGGTAAGGGCTAGAAAAACTAGTAATGATTACTCATTTAAACAACCACCATCCATAAAAAGGCTTACTTCAATCCTTTGGCCACTTTGTTTTAATGGCCTCATTTACACAATGGGTGAGAATAATCGTTTTAATCATGATACTGAGTTTTTGGAAAACCTTATTTCTAAATTCTAACGCATTCAAAAGACAGAAATCACTTAGTTGGACTACTCTGTGGTTGTTCCAAGCCCAATGCCATATGTCTTCCAACAGATCCTACCTTGATGTCTAGAAAATTCTCTGGGCAGTACTTTTCAATTTCTGCTTCAAAGAGAATGAGGGGATTGCAGCTCTGCCTAGAAAAGAAATGAAAACACAGGAGTCATACAATTTAGGGGAACACATCCTACCTCAGTCCACAATGGACAGTTGTCCATTCTGGTGAGAGCAAACTGCTTGGTGGGCTCCTGCATGGATCCCCCACAGAAAAAGACCCCATGTGAAAACCCCAGATGATTAAAAGCAAGGCTCTGATACTCTTTATAATGCACTTTCCACGTCCCCACAAAGATTAACAGGAGTTGCTAAGAAGAAATTCTGGAACCCTTTTACGTACATTTGCAAGGGGATATAAGGAGGCCTGGTTGCGCAGTGGTTAAAGCATTCAACTGCTAACCAAAAGGTCAGTGGTTTGAAAGTACCAGTGGCTCCACGGGAGAAAGATGTGGCAGTCTGCTTCCGTAGAGACTTACAGCCTTGGAAACCCTACGGGGTTGCTCTGAGTCAGAATCGACTGGCCAGCAGTGGGGTTTAGGAGTAGGATATACGTGATTCAGTGACTGCATGAAAAAGACCTGTCTGTTTTGGGAAAACACTTAAAAGCGTCTTCTTATTCTGAAGATATGGTAAACATTCACAACGAATAGATAATCTTAGGTTATCCTAGCAAGATAAGTTACACAGTAAGACCAATATGCCTCAAAATTCCTCTAATATTTCACAACTTACTGTAACAACCAGAAAGGTCTTCTCCCAAGATTTATACTGACCATTTTCGAAACTGCATCTGGAAATCATGAGCCAGCAAATGTCCAGAAACTGAAGTCATTACCATGGTAACATTCTGAACGACAACAAAATCTGAATTATTCTTTTAGCAATTATATTTTGCCAAGTCACTGAAATAAAAGTGAGAGAATTCTATGACAGGGAAAAAACAACAACAACAATGGATTGGGAACAAACATAAATATAGCTCTGTGAAGCCAAAGACCATAGTAATACAATCATCATTCTAGTATGACAATGCCTTTTCTACCACTTAAAATTTCTTCAAACTGTTATATGTTAGCAGTTACATAGGTTCTCTCTTGTTATGAAAAGCTGAGATGGGACTACGTTTTATTAAAAAGAGAGTTCCTTATAAATTATCAAACAATAACCTGTAACCAGTAGGTCACAACAACAGTTATTCTTCAAAGACAGTGACATACTCTGCAATGTCCAGCTAATGCTCCTTGATTAAGTAATTCTAAAACAAAAGCAATTTAAGGAGAACTTGCAGTAAAAAAAAGGAGCCCTGGTGGCTCAGTGGTTAAGCACTCGGCTGCTAACTGAGAGGTTGGCGGTTGGAACCCCCAGCTGCTCCTCGGGAGAAACATGTGGCAGTCTGGGTCTGTAGAAATTATAGCCTTGGAAACCCTATGGGGCAACTCTACTCTAACCTATAGAGTTGCTATGAGTTGGCATTATGTGCAGTAAAAAGCTGCCCCTCTTAGCCATAGCAGAATACCCAAGGCATGTACACCAAATGGCACATGGACCTGAAAGCACACATCAGCTGTATGAAGGAACTGCTTCAGTACCTACCTGGCCGTACAGGTGATAATCAAATTCATAGATCTTGTTGAATTTAGAAAGTCCTTCCCTCTATAAAACACAACAAAAATAAATAAAATCTATAATTACATTAATTTTAGTTTAATTACAATTAATGACTCCTCCGTATAAATATCAAGTAAAACTCTGATAAGTGGGAATATTAAACATACAACAGAATCTCCTACAGATAAAATCTAGGCTAACTTACTAAAATAATTTATTAAGTGCCCCTCAAAACAAAGTTAGCAAGCACATACTTCACAGAATTCATGGAATTTTTATGCTTGAAGATACCTTTGAGAAAAGCTAACTTTTCTTAGAGATGAGATTGACTTGTCCAAGGTCACATGACAAATTAATGTCAGAGAAAGGATCAGGTCATATGCATCTTGACTATTTTCTCCTTCCTCTCCATACATCTCTCCTTCTTCCTTGCCATACAACTGCACCAATAAACTGGACCTTGGGCTAGTTATTCATCTTTCTGACCCTCAATTTATTCCTCCTAAGTTCCCTGGTTCTGAAATCCAATGACACTATGAGTCCCCATCAGAACTGGAGTCCAGTCTCCAAAGCATTTCTTTAGCTGCAATTATGGATCAATAACGCCCTCTGACCTTTTCTCACAAAGGCACCGAAAGCAGCTATGTGTGTAATTTTTATGCTAATAATGAACGTATGAGAAAAGTCAGTTGGGAACTGGAGAAACAGTCAACAATTAAGAATTACCAGTTACCAAGATTTTCTCTAAAGTCACTGTGATAAATAATTCCTTTATGTGGCCTTTTGCCTTGGATCTTTGGAAAAACAGCTTCAGAAATTTCCCCCTAAACCCTGAGGATTACCTTTGCCCTAGTTTCTACCCCAGAAGGTTTGTTACTTTTGCAAGGTGGATTGACATTTTCTGGGTAAATTGTGAACAACTTGGTTTGATACTTTTTGTCTGGCCCTGGGCTGGAGTCTGCCCCATGACTGGTATGCACTTTACAGGGACTGGTCAATATACTATGCAAATGAAGTGTCTGCAGCCTACCCAGAGGGGATTGGTCAGTTAGTGGCCCTTGTGGGAGGGCCATGCCTTGAAATTGATGAAGAGTTTGCATATACATGAAGCCAACCTCAGAGAATGTTTTTCAGACAGAAGGCAGAAAGCAGCAGCAGGATGAAAGAACAAAGCAGCAGCTGTGGAAGAAGAGACAAGGAACCTCCTAAAAGAGCTGCAACACAGGTCAAGGGCTGTAACACTGAAGACAGCAAGAGGCCCAGAAGAGAGCTTTTGGCAGAGCAAGTGGCAACAGGCCTGGCCGCGGCAGAGTTGGTGGTGATGGCAGGGAGGCTGAAGGCAGAGAGGCCTGTCCTGAGGGGGCTGAGAGGAGCGCATGCATGGCAAAGAGAAGGGCCTGCTTGCTTGCACAGCCAAGAGGACCTGAGAGAGCTGCCCTGAACTGAAGAAGGGAGGGATGTGCTTTCCTCTTTGGGGGTACCTTCCAGACTGCCTGATGCTGATCCTGAGTTGCAGCCTGTTGATCCTGATCCTGAGTTGTACCCGGTTGCTTCCTTAATAAACCATTTAACTGTAAGTATATGGTCTGTGAGTTCTGTGTGGCCACTGCAACGGATTATTGAACCCAGATGTAGAGTGCTGTGGGAGGGATGGTTGGTGTCCAAACTGGTACGAAGGTTGGAGAGTGGAGGTGTGTCTCACCTCCACCTCATAAGGATCGGTTTTGGGCTGAACTTGATTCTCTACAGGTTCTGTACTACTCAACTTTCACAGCTGCACAAAGACGATTTTTCAGTATGGAATTGCAAAGCCTGCAGCCAACGGTGAATATGGCACAATGGCAAATTTTAAGAGAGAAGTTATTTTAGTATCTGGTATCTAGAGTTCCTACCACCCATCTGTCAGTTTGTCATACTGTGCTGGCTTGTGTTGCTATGATGCTGGAAGCTATACCACTGGCATTTCAAATACCAACAGGGTCACCCATGGTGGACAGGTTTCAGTGGAGCTTCCAGACTAAAACTAGGAAGAAAGGCCTGGCAATGTACTTCTGAAAATTAGCCAGTGCACTAGAAAAGGATATTATGTTTGGTAAAGTAGAAGGCCAACAAAAATGAGGGGAACCCTCAATGAGATGGGCTAACGCAACAGCCCCAACAATGGACTCAAACATGAGCATCATGTGCCAGGAAGATGGCACAGGACCAAGCAAAGTTTTGTTCTGTTGTACATGGGGTCACCGTGAGTTGGAGCCAATCTGATGGCAATTAACAACAACCTAGAGTTCAGCTAGTCTAATGTGGCCAAAAGAAAATCCTTCTACAGACTCAAATACTAGTAAGTCCTTTTAGCAATAGAGAATACAAATTGTCTAATCAATAGTTTCTGAAATTTCATTTTAAGAAAGCAAGGAGACTCCCCAAACAAAGTCTGATATGGACTTTGACATAAAATGACCCTGACACATAAAAAGACAGATGTGCTCTGGTCGCAGCAAGGCTGGAGTCCTAACTCAGACTCTTTGCAGTCCAGCCTCAAGTAGCTTCACGTATTGAAAACCACTGGTCTCATCCTCCAATAGTCTGCTGACTCCAGGGCCAGGGCTCTCCCAAGGCCTATTCTAGCAATAGTCTTGAGAATATAGAATATTTTTCCTAAAATTTCAAACTTGTCTCCCTGTAATTCCCATGTACTGAGGACAGTATGCAATTATTTGCAATCCCACCTCTTGGGTGAGGTGCTGGGAGTAGGGGACTGCAATGCACTGGGTTTCTCTTATATATGGCCTTCCTGGCTCTGGGTTTGTAATTCTCCAAAAAATGATTGGTTGGGCCACAGTCTGCCCTGTGACTGGTCTACTTTACCTACTTTGCAGCGATTGGCCAGTTTACTATTCAGAAAGGTGGTGTGTAAAACCACCCAACAGGATTGAGTGACTTGCAGTCCCAGGAAGGGATTGGTTGGTTACTGGTCCTGCTGAGAGGACCACACCTTGAAATTGACAAGGAGTTTGCTTATATAAGCTGCCAACCCCTGTCACAGAGGTTTTTGAGAGGGGAGAAGGGAACCTCAAGACCAAGAAGAGCCTGGAGTGGAATGGTTTGGACCCAGGGTTCCTGTACGGGGAACCTTCTAAAAGAGCTGTAATATGGGTCAAGGGCTGTAACGTTGAAGACAGTGAGGGGCTTGGAAGGAACTCGGTGGTAGAGATGGTGACTGAGAGGCCTAGAAGGGGCCTGGCAGCAGAGTCAGTGGCCAGAGGCCTGGAAGGGATCTGGAAGCAGAGTCGGAGAACTGAGAGGGCCTGCATGGCTGAGCAGGCTGCTACACTGGCTATGAGCTGGGCCAGTTAGCAGCAGAGAAGCCGATGGTGGATAGTCAATGGCAGAGAGAACTGATGGCAGAGAGGCCTGATGGCAGAAAGCAGCTAAGAGAATTGAGTGGGCTACTAGACTGGCCATGAACTGGGGCAGTTAGCAGTGGAGAGGTCTGATGGCAGAGGTACTCTGAGAGAGCTGTCCTGCACTGAAGACGACCTTGCCTCTGTGCTTCCTGCGCCTGCTCCCAAGTTGTTCCTGTTATTTCCAAGTTGATCCTGATACCAATTCATAGCCTGTTAAAACCAAAAAACCAAACCCATTGCTGTCAAGTTGATTCCGACTCCTATAGGGACAGAGTAGAACTGCCCCATAGAGTTTCCAAGGAGCAGCTAATGGATTCGAACTGCTGAACTTTTTGTTAGCAGCCAAGCTTTTAACCACTATGCCACCAGGGCTCCATCCACAGGTATAGGGGTTATGATTTACAACATGTTTTTGGGGGACACAGTTCAATCCATAACAGCATTGTTCCATTCAATACCTGTGTGTGAGTTGTGTCTTTCTTGGTGACCTTGGACATTGGCCCAACAATTACTTTCCGTCTTCCTGACTAAAAAGTTAGCTCCACAGTCTCACTGATAGGCTTCCTACCTTACATGCCAAATACACCAATTCAACAGTTTCTACACGTACAATTGATTACATTCTTCAAGTTGTGCAACCATTCTCACCCCCCTTTTCTGAGTTGTTCCTCCTTCATTACCATGAACTCACTACCCCCTAAAGTTCCTATCTTATCTTTCAAGCTGTTCTTGTCAATTTGATCCCATATAGCTAGATCTTAAAAAAGCATAATGTTCAAGGTAGACATTTTTTACTAGTTAAGCTAAACTACTGTTTGAGTTTAAGATGACTGTAGGGGATATTTTTGGTTTAAGTATTAAAGATTATTTCAGGGCAACAGTCCCACCCTCCATGGCTCCAGAAAGTCTACAGTTCATGAGAATTTGACATTCTGTTCTCCATTTTCCCCCTTTTGATAAGGATTCTTCTATGGAATCTTTGATCAAAACGTTCAGTAATGGTAGCCAGGCACCATCCAGTTCTTCTGGTCTCACGGCAAAGGAAGCAGTTGTTTATGGATGGAATTAGCCACACATTCCATATCCTCCTCCTATTCCTGACTCTCCTTCCTCTGTTACTCCAGGTGAATAGAGACCAGTTGTTGAACCTTGCATTCTTTTTTTTTAAATTATTGTAAAAATACCTATATAACAAACCATCTGCCAATTCAACATTTTTCAGGTGTACAATTTAGTGATATCACTTACGTTAATTATGTTGTGCAACTATCACCAGTCATTGCCAAATTTCCATCACCATAAAAAAATACTCACTGCTTCCTAAACAATGGCTCCCTGTTTTCCCCTCACCTGCCCCGGGTAATTACCAACAAACTTTGGTCTCTATACATCGTCTATTCTTGTTATTTCATATAAGTGAGATCACACAATATCTGCCCTTTTGTGATTGACTTATTTCACTGAGCATAAGGTTTTCAAAGTACATCCACGTTGTAGCATGGATCAGGACTTCATTTCTCTTTCTGACTAAGCAGTATTCCATTGTACGTATGTACCACACTTTATCTGATCATCTGACGATGAACATATAGGTTGTTTCTACCTTTCACCTATTGTGAACAGTGCTGCAATGAACACTGGTGTACAGGTATCTGTGTTGCTGCTTTCAGATCTCTTGGATACATATGTAGAATTGCTGGGTCATAATAAGGGAGAGGTCCCCAGGCTGCAGAAAATTCCACTGCCTCAAGCAGCCTGCTCAGCCTGCCCCATAACTTTGCATTAGAATCCTAGTTCCTTTGCTTGGACTGCTCTACAACTCTTCATTAGAATCGTAGCTCCTTTGCTTCGCCTGCCCCACAACTTTCCATTAGAATCCTAGTTCCTTTGCTTGGTCTGCCCCACAACTTTGCATTAGAATCCAGGTTCCTTTGCTTGGCCTGCCCCACAACTTTGCATTAGAATCCTAGTTCCTTTGCTTGGTCTGCCCCACAACTTTGCATTAGAATACAGGTTCCAATGCTTGGCCTTGCCCCACAACTTTGCATTAGAATCCCAGTTCCTTTGCTTGGTCTGCCCCATAAAAATCCTGGTGATGCATGAAGTTATATGTAAACTGCACTGCGCCTGTGTAGTATGATTAAGAATGTTGCTGATATAACTTGTATGAACTCCCTACTTGTAAACCCCTTAAAAATAACCTTTCCCCTTGTCCTCGTGGAGCAGTTTTGGTGGCAGCAGGCCCAACTGTTTCCTTTCCTTGCGCAATGAAATAAAGTCACCTTTCTACTGTCCCACCTTGGTCTCTTGTTTATTGGCCGATACGAGTCACGCTGAGCAGAACCTGGTAACAATATGGTAGTTCTATGTTTAATTTTTCAAGGAACTGTCAACATGGCTCATCTTAACTGATGCAGAAAAAGTATTTGACAAAATCTGACACCTTTGATGGTAAAAACACTCAGAAAACTAGAAATGGAAGGGAACTTCCTCAACATGACAAAGGACATTTACAAAAAACATACAACCAACATCATATTCAATGGTTAAAGACTGAAAGCTTTCCCCCTAAGATCAGGAATAAGACAAGGATGCCTGCTTTTGTCACTACTATTCAACACTGTGTTGGAAGTTGTAGGCACAGCAATTACACAAGAAAAAGAAATAAAAGGCCTCTCTTTTTACAGATGACATGGTCTTATATAGAGAGAGTCCTAAAGGATCAACAAAATAACTATCAGAGCTAATAAATGAATTCAGCAAAGTTGCAAGATATGAGATCAACACACACAAATCAGTTTGATTTTAATACACCACCAACAAAAAATCTGAAATGGAAACTTAAAAAAATTCATTTACAATAGCATCAAAAAGAATACTTAGCAATAAATTTAAGCAAGGAGGTGCAAAACTTACACGCTGCAAACTACAAAACACTGCTGAAAGAAATTAAAGACCTAAATAAATGGAAAGACATCCCATATTCATGGATCAGAAGACTTAATATTGTTAAAACCACAATATTTCCCAAAGTGATCTACAGAGTCAGTACAATCTCTGTTAGAATTGCAACAGCCTTTTTTGCAGAAATAGAAAAGTTAAATGGAATTGCAAGAATCCTTGAATAACCAAAACAATCTTAATAAAGAAGAAAAAAGTGAGGACTCACACTTCCTGATTACAAAACTTACTACAAAAAGCTACAGTAATCAATACAGTATGGTACTCGTATAAGTACAGATGTACAGATCAGTGGAACAGAACTGGAAGTCCAAAAATAAATCTATACTTCTATTGTCAATTGATTTTTTTCCTAAATCTTATTTATTTTGTTGTCTTTGAGAACATACACAGCAAAACATATGCCACAACAACAGTTTCTACATGTGTGATATAGTGATCGATTGATTTTTGACAGGAGTGCCAAAATCATTCAACAAGGAAAGAACAGTCTCCTTAACAAATAGTGCTGGGACGCCTGGACATCTAGATGCAAAAGAATAAAGTTGTACCAATACCTCACACCATATAAAAAAATTATCTCAAAATAGATCAAATACCTAAATATAAGATTTAAAACTATAAACTTCTTAGAAGAAAACATAGGGATAAATCTTCATGACCTTGGACTTGGCAATGGATTGTGAGATATGACATCGAAAGCATAATCAATAAAAAAAAAAAAAGAGACAACCTAATTGAAAAATGGGCAAAGGACTAAATAGACATCTTCCAAAGAAAATACACAAATGGCCAAGCAGCACATAAAAAAATGCTCAAAGTCATTTGTCATTACTGTTGTTGTTAACTGCTGTAGAGCTGATCCCCCATTTATGGCAACCCCATGCACAACATTCTGTTGTGATCCACAGGAATCTAATAATGGTCTCTGTCATGGACTGAACTGTGGCCCCAAAAAATATGCGTGTCAATTTGGGTAGGCCATGATTCCCAGTGTTGTGTGATTATCCACCATTCTGTCATCTGATGTGATTTTCCTATGTGTTATAAATCCTATCTCTATGATGTTGATGAGATAGGATTAGTAGTAGTTATGTTAATGAGGCAGGACTCAATCTACAAGACTGGATTGTTTTTTGTCAATTTCTTTTGAGATATAAAACAGAGAAGTGAGCAGAGAGACAAGCGGACCTCATACCACCAAGAAAGCAGTGCTGGGAGCAAAGTGTGTCCTTTGGACCCAGGGTTCCTGTGCAGAGAAGCTCCTAGACTAGAGGAAAATTGATGACAAGGACCTTCCTCCAGAGAGAAAGCTTTCCCCTGGAGCTGGTGTCTTGAAATTGGACTTCTAGCCTACTACACTGTGAGAGAATAAATTTCTCTTTGTTGAAGTCATCCACTTGTGCTATTTCTGTTACAGCAGCACTAGATGACTAAGACGGTTTCCTGCATGGAAGGCGAGAATTCTATCATTGAAACACCACTGCCCCCTTATCAGTCATTAGGGAAATGCAAATTAAAACCACTTCACATCCACTAGGATGGCTATTATCAGAAAAACAGAAAATAATAAGTGTTAGCGAGGATGGGGAGGAATACGTTAGAAACTGGAATTCTCATCCACTACTGGTGGGAATGTAAAATGGTGCTAGCCACTGTGAAAAACAATTTGGCAGTTCCTCAAAAAGTTAAACATAGAATTAATATATGACACAGTAATTCCACTCCTAGGTATATACCGGAAAAAAAAAAAAAAATCCCTGAAAACAAGTATTCAAGCAAAAACTTGAACATGAATTTTCACAGAAGCGCTACTCAAAATAACCAAAAGATGGGAACCCAAACATTCATCAATGGATGAATGGGTAAACAAAATGTATCTATACAATGGAATATTATCGAGCTATAAAAAGGAATGAAGTCCTGATACATGCTACAAGATGGATGAACACAAAAACACTATGCTAAGTAAGTGGGGGGCGTGGGCAGTGATTGCTTAATGGGTACAGAGTTTCCATTTGGGGTGATGAAATCTTCTGGAACTAGGTAGTGGTGATGATTGAACACACTGTGAATATACTAAATGCCACCGAATTATATACTTTAAAATGGATAAAACAGTGAATTGTATGTGAATTGTACCACACACACACACACATACACACCAAATCCACACTGCTCCCTAATACTTAGGAATGGCCCTCATGACCAGCCTTCAACTGCCTCTCTTGCTTATCTCACTGTCCCCTCCTCCCATGTGCTTAACTAACTTCTCACTGGTTTTGAACATGTCAAGTTGCTATGTTCCACCGTGTTGTTCTTTATACATACTGTTTCCACTGCCTGGTAAAGCCTTCCAGACTTAGCTCAAACGTTCATTCAACAAATAGTTATTAAGAATTTCCTGTTTTCCAGACACTGTATTAGGCACTAGGGGTATAACTGAATAAAAAAGACATAGTCCCTGCCTTCTGGAACTCCCAGCCAAAGGAAGGGTGGTGAAAGGCATAAAATGAGGCACAGTGCATTACTGAACTGAAAATGGGTAGGTGCCTTCCAAGTAGGGCAACAGGATGCCACCACAGCACATCAGAGAGGATCCCTGACCTAATGGGAGAGAGAAGGGTGTAGGAAAAGGTTCCTTAAAGAAGAAATATCTAAGCAAAGTCCTGAAGGATAAGCAGTTAGTTAAGGGTAGAAGAGTCATTCTCAAGAGACCGAGAGGCCTAGAAGTAGACAACATTGGGGCTGGTCACCGAGATGCTAGACCCTGAAGAGAGGTAAAGCTCTTAGGTGACACACAACCTTGGCTTATGCACCCACTATCCTTGCCCTGGCCACGGCAGTCCGGGGACTCTGGGATCTGGAAAGAAAAAGCAGCAGGGAACTTCACCACACGCTCTAAAAAATTCTTTAGAAAACCATTTCAGGATCTACTTGAGTTGTTTGAGAGAGTAAGGTCCCCGTATCATCTCTTTTGTGAAGCGTTTTCTTACCTTCCCTTTTCTTTGTGCCTCCAGTGTGTCTAAAACACACGCTTGCTTGTCTGTCTGTCTTATGTGTCTGTCTCTGGAATTAATCTGTAGGAGCAGGTGGATAACTGACTTCACTGCTGATCCCCAAACCCTGAAGAGCTGCGCAGTCGGCAGGGAATGTGGCAGAAGATGGGGAGGGCTAGGCCAATTAAAGGCCAAATTACAGCAGTACTTGGGTCAGTAGTTCCCAGACTTCAGTGACTAACTTGCCAGTGCCCCAGGCGATTCTGAGCAGCAGACAAGCTAGGGAACAGCTGGGGGGAGGGAGGGTGGATTAAAGGTTTTCAAGCAAATAAGTGAAACGTCCTAACTACATGCCAAACCCGGACAATGAATAAGAAAGACTGAAGAAGAATGGACACCTTTTAATTATGGTGTTGGTGAAGAATATTGAATATACAATGGACTGCCAAAAGAACAAACAAATCTGTCCTGGAAGAAGTACAACCAGAATGCTCCTTAGAAGACAGGATGGCAAGACTTCGTCTCACATACTTTGGACACGTTATCAGGAGGGGCCAGTCCCTGGAGAAAGACATCATGCTTGATAGAGGGTCAGCGAAAAAGAGAAAAACCCCCAACGAGATGGACTGACACAGTGGCTACAATAGGCTCAAACACAGCAAGCACTGAGAGGATGGCGCAGTACTAGACAGTGTTCGTTCTATTACACATAGGGTTGCTATGAGTCGTAACCCACTCGATCGCATCTAACAACATCAGTCCGAGGAGAGCCTGACGCCTGGGAAACCAGACAGGAGTCCCACCGCAATAGTCCAGAGAAAGCAGGGGCGGGGGGTTCCAGAAGTGAGAGCTGTTGCCTCGATCTCTACTCCAGGCGCCCACGGCAGTGTGCCGCTCAGTGGGCCGCCCTCCGGGGCACAGCGGATGGGAAATATGCTTTCTTACCCGCCTCATGCGACTGTTGGACAGCAGGTCGGCGATGCCCTTGGCCGCGTCGTTTTTCTCGGCCACACAGAGGACTTTCCGCACCCCTCGGAAGGCCACTTCCATGGCGGCGCGGGACAAGGCGCGGGCTCCCGGCCGTGGCAACCACAGGCGCGCGAGGCGGGCAGCCGAGAAAATCATCCCCTGTCTCCGAGCATGCTAGGAGAGCCGCGCTGAAGCCCGCCCGCCGCCCGCAGCAAGGGCACAAGCGCCCCCGCGAACCACCCACGTTCCGGCCGCCTCCCCACCAGCCTGCCAGGCGACTGCCGGGCCCCGCGGACGAGCGCGCCCCCTCTGCCTGCGCGCTCCTCTCCTTCCGGAGGGGGATCGGCGGCTAAACGGCTTGATCCCGGGAAAACATCTACCCTCTGCAGTCCCGACTAAGCCACGCACTCTCACACTCTCTTCCGCGCCTACACGGAAGCCCAGAGGAGCGCTTCCGGGTCACGCGGCACGGACTTCTCGAGTCATGTGACACAAAGATGGCGGCGCCACGGTAGCTGGCTCCCAGTCGTGGCGTCCGAGGAGCCGCAACGGTTTCTGCTCTCAGGGTGTGGGGGTGGCAATGCTTGGCTGACCCCTGCGGTAGCCCGTAGTCCCGCGTTAGGCACGCGTTCCTGGCTCAGCTGTTACTGGCGCGGTAGATTCAGGGCAGTGCCGGTCACCTCGCTGCAGATGCCTTGCGCCGGCCGCACTTGCCGCTGGAGGAGGAGGGCAACCAGCTTCCCCGGTCTTCCTTGGGGTTCATGAAGCCGTCGAAGGCTCCGAAGAAGCTACACCTCTGATGGCGCTGTGGGAGTTTGAGTCCTTGAGTGTGTGAGAGGCAGCCTAGGATTCCTGAGGGCTTAAAGTAGGCCCCAAGGACTTGGCTTCCTCCTCCAGAGGCCCGGCGTCCCCGCGTTGGCCACCCCTGCATTCTTTCCCACTCCCTCTCCATGCTCTCTCCACACATCTGGAAATATGATCAGCGCCCCTGACGTGGTGGCCTTCACCAAAGAGGACGAGTACGAGGAGGAGCCTTACAATGAGGTGGCCCTGCCCGAGGAGTACTCGGTGCCACTGTTCCCCTTCGCCAGCCAGGGAGCCAACCCATGGTCCAAATTGTCCGGGGCCAAGTTTTCGCGGGACTTCATCCTCATTTCTGAGTTCAGCGAGCAGGTGGGACCCCAACCCTTGCTGACCATCCCCAATGACACCAAAGTTTTTGGCACTTTTGATCTCAATTATTTCTCCCTGCGGATCATGTCTGTGGATTACCAGGCCTCCTTCGTGGGCCATCCCCCTGGTTCTGCCTACCCCAAGCTGAACTTCGTGGAGGACTCCAAGGTGGTGCTGGGCGACTCCAAGGAGGGAGCCTTTGCATACGTGCACCACCTTACCCTGTACGACCTGGAGGCCCGTGGCTTTGTGAGGCCCTTTTGCATGGCTTATATCTCGGCAGACCAGCACAAAATCATGCAGCAGTTCCAGGAGCTTTCGGCTGAATTTTCTAAAGCTTCTGAGTGCTTGAAGACAGGCAACAGGAAGGCATTTGCTGGGGAACTTGAAAAAAAGCTGAAAGACTTGGATTACACCAGGACAGTGCTGCACACAGAAACGGAGATTCAGAAGAAAGCCAATGACAAAGGCTTTTACTCATCTCAGGCAATTGAGAAAGCCAATGAGCTGGCCAGTGTGGAGAAGTCCATCATTGAACATCAAGACCTGCTGAAGCAGATCCGCTCATACCCCTATCGGAAGTTGAAGGGGTCTGATTCGAGTGCTGGTAAGGCAGAGCACACGCAGGATCAGGCTGGCCAGGCATCCACTACCTCTAACCCTGATGAGTCTGCTGATACAGAAGTTTACACTTGCAGACCAGCCTACACCCCCAAACTCATCAAAGCAAAGTCCACCAAATGTTTTGACAAGAAGCTGAAGACCTTGGAAGAGCTCTGTGACACTGAGTATTTCGCCCAGACACTGGCTCAGCTCAGCCACATTGAGCACATGTTCAGAGGAGACCTGTGCTACCTCTTGACTAGCCAGATTGACAGAGCCCTTCTAAAGCAACAGCACATAACGAACTTCCTCTTTGAAGACTTTGTGGAGGTTGTTGACAGGGTGGTAGAGAAACAAGGTAGCACACCTCTTGAGCCCAGTCAAGACAGGCCACCATCCAGGTCTCTGGAAGAATGTCTGAGTCCCAAAGTGTTAATTAGTGTTGGTTCTTATAAGTCCAGTGTGGAGTCTGTGCTGATCAAAATGGAGCAGGAACTTGGAAATGAGGAGTACAAGGAAGTGGAGGTGACAGAAGTGAGCAGTTTTGACCTGCAGGAGAACTTGGACTACTTGGATATGGACATGAAAGGGAGTATCAGCAGTGGTGAAAGCATTGAGGTTCTAGGAACTGAGAAGTCCACCTCTGTGCTGCCTAAGTCTGACAGCCAGGCCAGCCTCACGATACCACTGAGCCCCCAGGTGGTCCGGACCAAGGCAGTTAGCCACAGAACCATCAGTGAGGATAGTATCGAAGTCCTCAGCACCTGCCCCTCTGAGGCACTCATCCCTGACGACTTTAAGGCCAGCTACCCAAGTGCCATTAATGAAGAGGAAACGTATGCAGGTGACAATGAGGGAGCCATCCATTTCCAGGCAAGTGCCGGCCCCCTGGATCTAGGGGAGGCAGAGGAGGGCAGCTTGGAAAACACCCCATCACACACTGACTCCTCTTGCTGTACTGGGAAGGAGAACGACAGTTTGCTGGTGCCGCTCCCCACTCTGGCCCACAAGCTCTCTGACAATGATGGAGTGGTGAGCATTCCCCCACAACGCTACAGGCAGAAGGACCAGGGCTTCCATGTGGACTTCGCAGTGGAAAATGTCAATCCTTCTCCCCGAGACAACAGTTCTGAAAGCTTCCCACCTTATGAGCTGGGCCCTAGCTGTCTGCTGGCCAGCCGGGATGTCAGTAAGACCAGCCTGGACAACTACTCAGACTCGACCAGCTACGTGAGCAGTGTGGCCTCCACCAGCTCAGACAGGACTCCCTCCTCTGCACATCCCACCGGCACCTCTTGTGAGAGGCATAAAAAGAGGGCTGGCCAGAATGCCTTAAAATTCATCCGCCAGTACCCCTTTGCCCACCCAGCCATCTACTCACTGCTCAGTGGGAGGACACTTGTGGTCCTGGGGGAGGATGAGGCCATTGTCAGAAAGCTCGTGACAGCACTGTCCATCTTTGTCCCCAACTATGGCTGCTACGCCAAGCCTGTGAAGCACTGGGTCTCCTCCCCTTTGCATATTACGGATTTTCAGAAGTGGAAACTTATTGGCCTGCAGAGGTAACTGATTACACATGGTAGGAAAGGGCCCTCTTCAGTTAGAGATGGTGGAGGCTCCAAATGCACATCTCTTTGGGTGAGGTAGGCCCAGACCTGTGGCTTCCAGATGGGGTCCTCCAGCAATTCAGTGTGTTACTTTTGGCAAATCATTCCCCTTCCCTAGCCTTCAGCTTCTGTGTTTGTCATGGATAGGGCTTGCAGTTCTTAAGTGGTTCCCTACCCTGTCGTGTGAGAATTTTATGAGTCACAGATTCCTGGCCACCATCCCCAGAGACTGCATCAGTTGGCTGGGGTAAAACATGGAATTCTGTGTACAGCAGAGTGTGAGAACAGCTGAACTGCAGGTCCTGCCTGTAATGATCTGCTCCTCAGAGGCTGTAATCGTCCTCAGAGAGGGCAGCTGTTATAGAGGGATTGCAGCGCGTCCTCAGGGCAGCTTGTCACAGAGGGATGGCAGGGCGTCCGCTGGCTCTCACTTCTGTTTGCCCAAGGAGATTGTCTGAATGAGGAAATGCCATAGTCCCTTCTCAGCCTCTTTGAATACTTTAGATTTCATTTCCCCATGTTACTCACTTCTGCTTGGTGGATTGCTTTTGTTTTTCCAAATACTGCTAAACGAGTTAAGCCTTGCTAAGGGGCTCT
Organism: Dugong dugon; assembly: GCA_030035585.1. Classification (NCBI taxonomy): domain Eukaryota; kingdom Metazoa; phylum Chordata; class Mammalia; order Sirenia; family Dugongidae; genus Dugong; species Dugong dugon. The sequence goes on from CM057460.1 coordinate 204,383,399, forward strand.
TTCCCTCTGTATGCGCTGTGTTCAGTTTCCTCATTCTGTGAACCTGGACAAGTCACTTCCCTTCTCTGAGCCCCAGTCTTGTCTGTAAAAGAAAGGCATTGAACTAGGTGATCATTAAAGTCCCTTCTGACTCTGTATGTCCTTCCCACATTACGTACAAAGGGTCAAATGAATTTCTTCCAGACTTTAGTCAACAATTAGAAATTCTTCTAATTTTCCAGCTTTCTCCTTAATTCCTAAGATTAACGAGGTTTATTATCTCTTGCGGAAGTCCCCTGGAGCTTTCTGCTAGCCTTTGCTGCATTAGGTTTTACCTGGGATAGTCATGGTGTGATCTAAGCAAGTGCATTAACACATCAGGATTTGAGTCACTTGTTGAGGATCTACTAAAGGTCATGTGGGTGCTGGGTTACCATGGAGGGTGAGTTCTGGTCCCAGCTCGAATGGCAGTTCATTCACAGAGTACATTTGGCCATGTCACTCCAGCACTTCTAGACTTTAGTTTTCTCTGTAGGAAGTAAGAGGCTTGGGTCATTGATCATTTGCCAAGTATTTATTGAGGTCTGCTGAGTGCCAGGTACTGTCCCTGGTGCCAGAATTACAAGATGTGTCAGTCATGGCAGCGAGTGACAGGAAGAGCATGGCCGTCAGGGTCAGCCCCGACCCAGCCCTGTCACTGCTATGGGACCTGAAGTCGGCAACTTGGCCTCTCAGGCTGTTTCTTCAGCTGCTGCTGGAGTTGAGGAGACCTGTCCTCTGATAAAGTCTGCCGAGGGGCCTCTTACATCTGGCTCCTACTGACCAGTCTCCTCTTAGATCCAAGCAGGGGATGCAGACACAGACTGTGCCAGGAAGTAGGCCAGTGGCACAGAGACTGCATGTGGCTCTCAATCCAGACTTCAGAGAGCAGCCTGGAAAACAGACTCTTTAAACATACACTTCCCTCCTGCAAAAGCCAGAGGTCCAGCAAATTGAGATCTTTGCAAAGAATCCTAAGTGGGAGAGTGATTATTTCTCCCGTTAAATTTTTCTCAAACCTGAGCGTGCACCGATGTTAGGACTTGGGGATGTCTGCCTCCAGCGGGTCCTGTTCAGGCATGGGGGCGATGCAACAGGGGTCCCTGACGAACATGTCACTGAGGATCAGCTGAGGGGCCAAAAGTGGAGTGGGCATTGCACTTGCTATAGCTCACCTGCCAGTATAATCCAGGGGAAGGTGAGCAGTGGAACGCAAGCATCATGAGGTTAAAGTCTGGCAGTGTGGTCTGTGTCGATTACGGGGGCGGGGTGGGGGGAGTTTTGTGAGCTCCAGCCTAGGCTGCCCGAAGCAGCTGTGTGAATGTGGACCAGTCCTCTCACTCCTGCATTTACCAGATCCTGCCGTGCCTCTGTAGGTAGAGCCCAGCTCCTGGAGTTGTTGAGAGGGCTCACATACATAGTGTATATAGCCTGGTGCAAATAAGGGTGCTGAGGCACACCAGTAGGCAGAGCCAGTGCAGAGCAGTGGGCAACTTTCAGGAAGGCTGAAGGGGCCCTGCTCTTCTTGTGCTCTCAGATGCACTGCCTATGCAGGTCTCTGCCTCCCACCTCTGGGACTTTGAGCTTGTGCTTGTTTGGATCCGGAACGCCTTCTGCTTTTCCCAGAGCCCACCCTCCTTTCAAGGCCCAGCTCCAGTGCCAGCTTCTCTCTTATTCCTGTTTGATTTTCCCAACTGTGGGTCTCTCTGAGGGAGATTTTGGCCATGTCTCCCTTCCCATCAAGGCACTTATGTGCAGGTCTCTTCCCAACCAAACTGAGCTCGTTCAGGACAAGAATTCCAGGCTTGTTTTTATTCTACTCATAGCTCCTAGGTCAGGGCAGGTGTTTAGTAATGATTATTAAACATGTGATGATAACAAAACCCAAAAGGAAAAAATGTTGTGAGACTATTTTGGCTCTGAGTTACTGTTAACTCTTTAAAAAAAATCCTTATGTCTAATATGAGCCCTAAATTTCAGAGGTATGTTAGTTTGTACAATTTAGTCAGCCAGCCATTTGCCAGACTCTACAGGGTAATCCCAGCTCTGGAAAACTGATCTAGAGGAAGCTTGTTAAGAAGCAGCTTCCAAAGGATGACGACTTCAACTTCCTCTCCTCATGGGACCACACTTTCTGCCTATACTAGGCAGAGGGGGCATTAGGCCAAGGCAGACTCAACCCTGGCTCTCAAGAAGCTCCCTGTCCGGTGGAGAGACAAGTAAGCAGCAGTGCCCGCCCTGGTAGGTGCCAGACTACGAGTAGTAATGATGGTAATCACAGCTAGCACTTAGCCGCTACTGAGGCCCAGGCACTCCTCTCAACACAACTCACTTAACACCAGCAGCAGCCCCGTGAGGTAGGTACTGTTACCTCCTCCTTGTAGGGGAAGCTCCGAGAGATTCAGGAACGTGACCAGGATCACCCAGCAAGGAAGCAGAGGCGCACACAAAGAGGGGCATTTATTCCAGATTGAGGGATCAGGAAAGGCTGAAAAAGTTCTCACTGACCAACTGATGTAAACCAAGTATGAAAGGAAAGAAGGGCATTCCAGGCAGAGCAAATAGGTCAATGATTTTGAGGCCCTGCAGAAGGCTCGGCATGGCTCAAAGGCTAGTCCACCTAGGGAGGTAATGGATGAGGCCTTGGAGGCTGGCAGGAGTCAGTCCAGGAAGGGCCTGTGGGCTATGCCAGGGTGTTTGGCTTCTGTCATGAGGGTAGTGAGGAGCCATTGAAGAGCACAGTAATCAGATTTGCCTTTCAGAAAGAATAAGTGTTGGTCAGATGGAGCTGGCCTGGACTCAGGATGCTCATACCTTCCAGGCTCTGCCTCCGTCTTCCTGCACTTCTCTTCCTGCTGACTTTTGCCTGTCTGTTTCAGAGTGGCCTCTCCTGCCAGTGCTGGCACCCTCCAGGCCCTGAGGCGCTACAGCCGCTACACAAGCATCCTGGATCTGGACAATAAGACCCTGCGCTGCCCCATGTACAGAGGCACCCTCGTGCCCCGGCTGGCCGACCATCGCACCCAAATCAAGCGGGGCAGCACCTACTACATGCATGTCCAGAGCATGCTTACCCAGCTGTGCTCCAAGGTCTTCCTTTACACCTTCTGCCACCACTTGCATCTGCCTGCCCACGACCGGGAGACACAGGAACTGGTGGCCAGTCGCCAGGTGAGCTTCCTGAAGCTGAACTTGGGTCTGGTGAATGAGGATGTCAAGGTGGTCCAGTACCTTGCTGAGCTGCTGAAGCTGCAGTACATGCAGGAGTCTCCTGGGACCAGCCACCCCATGCTCAGGTTTGACTATGTCCCCAGCTTTTTGTATAAAATCTGAGGTGGTTCCCAGCCACTGTGACAAAGACCTGTGACTCAGGGCAGAGAGGTTTGTGGGGGAGGTGGTTGGCATGACTAAGCAGTTGTCTGCGCTTGACTGTTAAGACTTGAGTTGTTGGTGGGAAGGAAATCAAGGTGGCCACCATGACTGATGATTCCGGGCAGCGTGAATGTTGAGCACGGGCAGAGATGGGAGCCTGGCTCTCTCAGAAGGCATCTGGGGGGGCAGTAACAGCCACTCCTGGCGCCTGGTGCAGAATGGCCCAAGATTGGGAGTGGCTCCTGTCTTCCCGAGGACTGGCAGCCAGGGCAGAAGAAGAGCCAGCAGTCCCTCAGGTGAGTGGGGAGGGGTGGGAGACCAGAGCCTACATGGATGAGCGCACGGCCACATTTGGCACCAGCCGACATGGGACAACAGAACACACTTGGCCTCATTCAGACCCATCTGGAGGCCCCTGAACAAAGGAGGAGGGGCAAGCACACCACCAGCTGGGTCATCTGCAGACATCACAACTTCCTGGCCCCAAGGCTGCAGAGGATGAGAGAGAGTGTGCATATGTGTGAGTGAGCACCCCCTGCCCTCGCTGCCTCACCCAGGGGGAGATGCGAGTAAACTGGTCAGTAGAAACAACTGCAGGAGCTGTCCCTGGAGGGAAGGGCACCACTGTGAGGTAGACGTCCAGGAGACAGGGTGGGGCGGGCGTGCCCATACTGTCACCACTTTGAAAGAGCAGGGCAGCCCGTGCTCTTTTGGGGATGGGCCCACCGCCTTTTCTGGCCAGAGCGAGCCATCATTTTCCTCCTGGGAAAGGTCTGCAGAAATGTTCAGATTCGGCAGAGGTCATGTTCCCCCTCCACTGCAGTCCTCTCACCCCTGTCAAATCTTTGCAACCATGGTACTACCTCGCACGGGGTCTTGTTGACAAGGTGGTAGCAGTATTCTGTCTGCCTGGCCAATGGGTTATTGGCCCACCCAGCAGCAGTAATCCTGGGAGGGGTTTCCTGCAGAAGCCAGGCTCCTCTTTCCACGCCTCTACTGCCCTCGCCCCTGAATCTCACCCCAACAGAAGATGTTTTGAGACGGAAAAAAGGAAAAGCCTCCATTCATCTACCCCGCCGCTTCCCACCCTGACCACAACCCTTGCAGGCCTCCCTCCTCCCTGGGGCTTCTTACACGGTTGCTGCCCTATGTGTCAAGGAAAGGTTTCCTGCAAGAAAATTTTATACCTTTTTTTAAAAGCTGTTTCTCCCCCTAAGTAGGGAAAACTCTGGGTGTTACTGCTTCTTTTTAATTTGTTCCAAGAAAAAGGAATCGGCCACAGGGGTTGCTCCTGGGTGAGTGTACATGTGCACAGACCAGGTACTGCCTTCAGTGTTGCTTGGGCACTGCTGCTGACACCCAACCCCACTGTCAGCTTTAGGACACCACCAAGGTCACTGAGGCAGCCACACAGGGCCAGGGAGGGTTTGCTTCCTGGTGCCTTGTGATCCATCATGACACAGGTGTCTGCATAGAAGGAATGTGCCCACTGGCTCCCCTTCTCCCCTCAGAGGGCTGTGGCTTTGCACATGAGACTGTGGCCAAGACCCTTCTGTGACAGATGGTGTTGCCCACGCCTTATCAGTTTATTTTTACCTGTGCCGTGCTGTGCATTTTCACAGACGAGTCGTCAGGAAATGTCTTGGCAGTTTTTAAATGTGCAAGTGTCCATTGTTTGCACGTGAAGAAGGCTGCATAGAAAGCCGGTTCTTCTGTCTCCCTCTACTTGTCTCCATGTCCCCTCCTGGTATTTTAAGTGCTGCTTCATTTTCTAACTGGATGTCTAACAGCTGTCTACTTAGGCATCCAAGGACCCGACAGTGCAATATTTTATCTTAAAGGGAAGAAAGGTCTGTGGAGCCCAAATGACAAGAAAATGGAAAGGTGTCATTGACACTGCCGCTGCTGTTTTTCCCTATGTGCTGCTTCTCACCTGGGAAGCCAGTCAACGCAGCAGGTCAGTTTCTGGCAGATGCTGAATTGCAAGCACACTTGGCCTAGAAGCTGCAACTATGCACTACAGTGATCTTAAGTAGAAGTCCACTTTGTGGGATATTTGCTCGGAGGCTCAGCCTCGAGGACGGTTCAGAAGGTTCTCAGGACTCTCAGGCAAAAAACCAGTTGGGGTGATAGAGCCACGTCTCCTGGGTAGAGCCAGCCACAGAAGGGGCAAACTGGCAGTGGCTCACTCGAGTTGTTTCCTCTCAGAACTAAAGGTGGCATCACTGAATAGTGATTGAACTCCAGGATTTGAATTTTGGTTAAAGTACCTTTTCAGTGTGGCAATTTCAAAGGATTCGCTTGATGCAGAGTATGCTAGTTCTTAAAGGGATATTGAAGGTAATAGACTTTGAGTCATAGTTCAGGCAGATGTGTTTGATGCCTTGACGCTGTGCACCTTCCCAGCTCCCCTCCACTTTGGAGAACTTGAACCTACCAGAAAAGTCTTGTACCTACAACTGTTGGTGGTAGGGAGACCGATGCGATGGGGCTAATCTCTAAGAATTTTCATTTGCGGTTTCTCCTTTAATAATAGGTTAATAAGTCTTAATAAAGCATCTAAAAACAAAACTTCCAGAAAATAGATATTAGTGCCCCTCATGACTTTTTCAGTCATAGCTGTTATGTTGAAAGCCCAGGCACTGAATCTTTATGCTTGTCTGAGGTTTGTTTCAGCTTCACCTATAAGCCATTACCCCTCTCCACTCCTCCACCCCACCCCCTTTAAAAAGCAGTCCAAGTTAAGAAAAACCTTACCAGGTTAGCAGTAATGATTTTCAGATGCCCCATTTTAGAGAACTGAAGGCCTTTTCTTGCCTGTGTGACATGTGTAACACTGGCCTGAACTCCTGCCTCACACCTGTTTCCCTAGGAGCCTTGCTTCCTCCAGTGGTGGAAATTTGGGATTTTAGAAGTTGTGACCTTTCTGTAATTTACTACGAGGCTGGCAGTTACATGCTTTGCACAGGTGTTAGGAATGGCTCACGGCAGCTCACCTGCCATCCCCAACCAGCCTGTAATTTGTTTCAAACCATCGCTGTGTACAAAGCATTGTCGATTCAACCCCAAACAAATCTCATTTCAAAATCCCAGAGAGGCCAGTGGACCCCTCAGCCCCCTGCCGCAGCTCCTGTAGCAGAGAGCACTCTGCTAACTGGACATCTTGCATGCAGTGACTGCCCACGTCCTACCCATGCTGAATGCATGCTCCCCTCCCCCAGCCCCAGCACTGCATGTCCAGCCAGCTTCTAGTGTTGTGCTGTCATCTGCAGGACTGGCGGCACCGTCTCAAACTAATGGAGAATTCGTGGTGGGCATGTCCAGCCATGGTAGGAACTGGCCTCCCTCAGGGAGCAATCAGGTGTCTTCTTCTTTGCCTCCCACCTCCCTAAAGCAAACCTGTCTGCTGTCTAGCTTTCCCCCCTACCAGGGAAAGTGATAAAACTGGGGTCTTTACAGATTGCAAAAGCAAAAATCCCTGGATTTCTACATCTGGCTGGAAAGCAAACAACTCAGCTGATAAGGTCTGGTACCTGACATTCTCCTGAGCCCTGTCCTTGGAGCTCTCATGTAATCTGGCTATATCAGATAAGGTTTGGTTGAAGCCACAGGAAGGCAGACGATGAGGTGATGGAAGGAACACTTTCCAGCAAATCCACCTGCAGGGATGGGGCCTGGGCTTGCTGGGAGTCAATTGTTCCATCCTATATGAAGGGGATGAACTCGGCCCCTTGTAGCAGGGGGTCTTGGATGCATCCATTTATCCTCAGCTGGGGAGGACTCCTCCCCGAATTTAGCTGTTTTGGCAGCATAACAGCACCCAAATTGGAGGCTGAGGTGTGGAGCCTGGCACCACATCTGACATACCAGGTGGCTGCAGCACCTGCCCTGCCCCCACTTGAGTGAGAGTCAACAGCAGGTGGGCCCAAGCTGCAGGGGGTGTTGAGAAGGCAGGGTCACGGTATACCCCTGCCACCGACCAGTGCACTGGGTCAGTGGACATGCAGGCTGGATTAAGATAAATGCTGCCTTCAGGATTGCAGTGAAAAGTCTGTGATAAATTCCTGTTATTTTTTTTGAAAACTATTTTATTACTGCATGTTCCCCTGTCCATGTTTGTGACTGTGTCACCATGCAAGCAGCAGTTCTCACAAGTGGCTGATGGATTCATTCAAATGACGTGTGGTACCATTTTATAGGTGTTGCTGAACAGATTTGACCAGAGCAAATGCCAAGTAAATAGTATGAGAAGTGTACTTTTAAAAAAAATTAATTTATTTGAGTTCAGGTATTTTTGAAATATAAAATGTGGATTGTATTTTTAAAGCTATAATTCCCGTAGACATTCTGTGGTTAAAACTTATTGTGCTTATTAGAAGTAGTCATCCAAGTTTTGCACTTCAGGTTTGTGAGAAATAAAGTTTCTTTGGGAAGGTGATGTTTGGTTGCCTGATTACAAGAGGGAGTTGGCTCTTGGGCTGCTGACAGACTCTCAAACCTGTGATTGGGGGAGGGGCTTTCTGGAGGGGATGGTACCAGGGCACACTGGCTGCTCTCCCACCAGCCCCAGCTGTGGAGGGCAAAGGAGACCTCAAACACAGCATCCTCTCAGCTGCTGACAGCGGCCCTCCCACCTATTGGGTGGTACCTTGTGTGGGCTTGTCTAACTTCTGGTTCTGGTTTAAAGCACACAACAGAAATGTCTAAAGAACTTTCCTCTTCAGTTAAGATGGTCAAAATTCAGCTTTCCTTTTGGCAGCCCACAAGGTAATGAAGCATTAACAACCGGCAGATTTTACAAGCTGTTAGCTTTGTCTTTGCTGTCTGCTCCCGCTGTCAGGAGAAAGCCTGGTAACTATCAGAGAAGGTTGAGTACAATTACTGGAGTCTTTCTAATAGTTTTGTCCTATACCCACTGTCCATCCAAATGAATTAAGGCTAAATGACTAAACAGTATTTCATTTTTCCAGAGAAATTAGGTGCAGCTGTGTGAGAAAGTACAGTTCAGATTAAATCCTTAACAACCTGTCCCAGAGTACTAAACAATGAGCTCTAAACACATTTTGATTTGTGAAGATACATGAAGAAAGTTCAAAAGGGAACCCCCTCCAAGGGCACAAAGAGATGAATGCGGTCCCCAGTGGGGCAGCTATTCTCTGGCCTTGAGCAAGTGGCTCCTTGGCAGTGCCTGTTCTCCCAACTCTGCACTGCTCAAGGGTGGGCAGGCAGCTCCTTTAGGAGCCAGGAAGGCCAGGCAGAGGGAAGAGGGAAGCAAAGTTCTCCACGTCCTCCCGGAGAGCCCTGATGGCATTCTGGTGCTTCTCATCACCTGCTAGCTTCTCCTTGAATTCCTTCAGGGTGGCCTTGGCACCGATGTCCTTTTGAATTTGCAGCGTCAGTTCTATCCCTGTGCCAGGAGGACACAAATGATCATCTGGCTAGCAGTGGGGTGCTGTGGCTCTGCTGAGGCCACAGGCCGCAATGTGGGAGAGAGCATGGCTCACGCCTCACACTAGACTCACTAAGGGGGAAGATAGGGGCCTGAGTCCAAAGGACAATTGTCAAAATGTCCCCCACACATGGTGAGTGTAGTATACCCACAGATATTAATGTTTACCTCAGCAGGGATTCTTACAGGCACTCTTCCTTGGGCAGATGGCAGGAGATGTATAGGTCTCAAGGTTGGCTTGCTGAAGTGATTTTTGCTGTCTCCTGTACACAAACACTTGGCCTCGAGACAGCAGTGTCCCTCAGTGGCTGTTTCTGCACCACCCATGATCACAATCAGAGCCTTCAGGCACCCAATAAAATGTTGCAGACTCCCAAGTTTTATGCTTACCTCTGTGGATAAAGTGGGCTACTTGTTGGAACTCTTTTTCCAAGAGTCCTCGGGATGTCAGTGCTGGGGTCCCCAGTCTCAGTCCACTGGGCCGCAGTGCACTTTTGTCACCTTCAAGATAAATGGGACTCTGTCCCTAACCCACACCCAACTCACCACCCAGCATTTACAAAGTACACTTGGGCACGAATAGGTCTGAGGGTACTGGCTTGGTCTAGCAGGAAGAGTACCACTGACTCAAAAACTAGGGGCAGAGCCCAAGGCACCACAGCTGGGGAGGGAGAACCATGTTTTGGCCTCTCATTTTTAAACAGTAAGCAAAGTCGTCTTCCGTGACGTGGCCCTTGCTCTAAAGATGTGGCTAATGTCCGGCTGGGCCTGGGATGTATCTCCAACATTTTATTAATATAACCCACTGATAAATACCCACCCTGTGCCCAAGAGGTCCCCACCTCCCTCACTCAAATGAACATGCTCCTCCAAGTACCCCAGGTCAGGCTGGCCCCCTTCCACTCCCTGCTGGGGTGAGGGCTGAGTCTGCAGGAGGGGCCGGGAGACAGCCTGGATTTAGTCCCCATCCAGGATGGTGTATCTATCCCCTCAGATCACCTGATGTCCTCGAGGCAAAGCATTCTGGCCCAGAAAAAAGGCAGACAGGTGATGGATGAAGGCCAAGGAGGAGTCTCACCTGGGCAGGTGTTCTTGTTGCAGGCAATAGAACAGGCTTCTAGCACCTTCTCAGCCCTCCCACCATCAGTGCCTTTGGAACGGAGATCCACGAGGATCAAATGGTTGTCAGAACCACCTGGAAACAAAGTTGGACATGTAGAAAATGCAGAAGGCCGACTCTGCTGAGTGGAGGAATATCTAAGACTAAACACAGGCAGGGAGTGAAGGAGGCTGCAGCAGATGAGGTCAAGGGAGTGAGCATACCCACCACATGCTCTCAAAGATTTTAATCCCCTGCTATAAAAAATGAGGCAGTGGTGGTTCAGTGGTAGAATTCTTACCTTTCATGTGGGAGACCTGGGTTTCATTCCCAGCCAATGCACCTCATGTGCAGCTAGCACCTGCCTGTCAGTGGAGACTTTGGTGTTGCTATGATGCTGAACAGGTTTCAGCAGAGCTTCCAAACTAAGATGGACTAGGAAGAAAGGCCTGATCTACTTCCAAAAATCAGCCAGTGAAAACCCTATGGATCACAATGGTCTGATCTGCAACTGATCATGGAGATGGTGCAGGACAAGGCAGCATTTCATTCAATTGTATGCAGGGTCTCCATGAGTCGGGCTGACTCCATAGCAGCTGACAACAGCAACTAAAGAAAAGATGACCCAGGAGCTAAGAATTTGAAAGGACAGAGTACTTTAAAATGAGGTAACTGACCATACAGAGGAGGGATGTGAGGCTAATGGGAAAATGTCCACTCCAGTGATACAGCAGACCAGAGGGGCCTGATAGTTTGCTCAACATCATTTGTGGCTTCTGTTTTCTCCCAGACAGATTACAACTGGCAATTTCCCAAGTGTCTATGAAATCAGTCAAAGGCCACCTCTGTGACCTAGTCAGGGGAGTGTGCAGGTGGTGCTGCAGCTACGCTCACCTGGCCAGCACTGTACCGGCCTGTCACATATTTCATCCCTCCCCCTGTGAAGTGGACAGATGATGATACCAAGGCTAAGAAAGCTTGGTGGAACTGGCCCACGGTCACATGGGTCCAACCACACTTTAGCCTGTTTTCCGAGCCCCTGAATCTTTTCCACTTTGAACTGTCGTTAAACCAGGGATCTTGACCAGGTGACGATGGTGCTCTCACTTGGCCACTGGGGTGTGTTTCAGGGATGACCAAGATGCGGCTGACCCTAATCAACAGCTTTCCTCTGCAGCCTCAGGGCCCAAAGTGTAAGTCTCAGCTCTGCACAGTGTGGCTGCAATCAGATGGCTCAACATTTTCCAACCTCAGATGCCCATTTGCAAAACAGACCAATAGTTCACAAGGTTGTTGGGAAGCCTAAATAAGATACTGTGTATTGTCCTTGACATGGTGCCAGCACTCATAAATGTGGGCTGCTGTTATTGCCACCATTAGTTGCACTGGGCTACGTCTGCGGGAAGCAGAGTGAACAAAGACAGTGACCAGAGTGAGAGCAGGCCTGGGAGGCCACATGGGTGGGAGACCTTCTCCCCTGAGTCACCAGGGGGCTGCCAAGGCTGTTATCGGATGCCTAGAGTGCAAGGGAGCTTGGCCTACATCCTTGCAACTCATAAAGTGTGGTTCCCAGACCAGCAGCATCAGCATCACCTGGCATCTGGTTAGAAATGCAGAGTTCGGTCTCTAAACCCAGACGTACAAAATCAGAACCTACATTTTAACCAGAGCCCAGGTGCACGTCCAAGCTTGTGCAACAGTGACTTGGGATCCTCTATGCCCTCACCCTCAGCAGGAGACCCTTCCGTTGGAGGGTGTGAGGCATTTCTGTACAGAAAGGCACCACAGCTGGGCCTTGTTCCAAATCCCAGCCCTGCCACATACTAGCTGTGTGGCCTTTAGCCTTCTCTGAACCTCAGCCCCAATGTCATATGTAAGCACACGCCCATCTCTCAGAGCCGGGTAACAAACAGCAGCTACTGTGACTGTCATCACAGCACAGGGAGGAGGTGGCCGGCACTGTGAGAAAGGGGGAGACCACACAGGAGGCCCTCCAGCTTGAGGGTGTGCTGACTTCTGGGGTGGTTCCAAGCCCTCACCTAGCTATAGCAGCAGAGCCTGGGCAACAGCCCCATGGGCCACCCCTCACTGGGACAAGTGGGGTGGCAGGCTTAATGCCCCCACAAGGAGCAAGGCACCTGTAGTTTGGCCATACGGCACAACACTGCTTCTTTGGGTACCTGTCACTATGCTGTAGCCCAGCTCCATCAGGGCCTGGGAGAGGGCCCTGCAGTTGGCCACCACCTGGTGCTGATAAGCTCTGAACTCCGGAGTCATGGCTTGCTTCAGGGCGACGGCAACCCCTTGATGGGAGGAGAGAACATGTCACGGAAACAGGGCAGGATCAACAGATAGACCACCAGTCAGAAAAAAATCTCCCGTTTCTATTTGAGCTGCCTTGCTTTTCAATGTCACCAAAGGAGGGAGGCTTACATTTGTTTTCTCACAAAATGATAATTTTTCTAATTCTGCAATTACCTGGCTAAATTTCCAGCCCTTCATTGGAGAAGATTTTCTCTGAGGAACTGCCTTTTTTTTTTTTTCAATGTGCTCTTCTCCATTCCCCAGTTTTGTTTTTTAATTTTGTGGTAAAACAGATATAACCAAAAAATTGCCATTTCAACTATTTTTAAGTGACATTAGTTATATTCACCATGTTGTACAACCATCACCACTATTTCCAAAATCTTTTCATCACCCCAAACAGAAACTCAGTGCTCCTTAAACAATAACCCCCACCCCTGGTAACCATCAGTAAACTTGGGTCTCTACGCATTTGCCTGTTCTGGATATTTCATGTAAGTGGGATCATATACTATTCGTCCTTTTATGTCTGACTTATTTCAGTCAACAATGTTGTGGCATGTATCAGAACTTCATTTGTCTTCATGGCTGAGTAATATTCCATTGAATGGATAGACCACATTTTGTTTATCCCTTCTTCTGCTGATGGATACATAAGTTGCGTCCACCTCTGGACATTGTGAACAGTGCTGCAGTGAACAATGGTGTAGAGGAACTGCTTGTGAGGTAACGTTTTCCCCAAGCGTGGAAGCTTAGTGTTAATAGATTACCGCAGACAAAGCTATTCTTGGACAAGATGAATTTTATCATCCTTTTTCAGACTGATATGAGATTACTCAGCTGCCCAAAGGCAGCTTCTGTGCCAAATCACGCAGCTTTCTCAGATCAGAGTCCATGGATGGTGTGGCCCCATTCAACTCTGCCCCATTCAGACCACCTCTGGAATCCTGGGCCAACTGTGAATGCTGCTCAGGGAGACAGAAAACTGGTGGGTAATAACAAAGTTATGTGCCTGAGGCCTGGCACAGATGCCTCCACTCAGTGTTTGTAGATCTGAACACCCCAACCCCAAAGCTGAAGAAATGGGAAAACGCACCATGCTCCTAGACTTCTCTCCACCCACTCACACTTCAAATTCCACTCTTTGCTGCTTTCCCCAGTTCCCTCTTTTTAAACAGTAGTGCTTCCCTGGAAAGAGGTCACACATTCGTCACTGCTCCTCAGATGAATAAGTTTTATCACTTGCTTTCTCCCAAAGAAGACATGGCATAACTCTTGAGACGGTCAGAGCGTTTCCTAACCACTCGCATAAACGAAGAAGACTATGTCAACGAGATCGTCAGGTGACAGCGGAGGCAGACCTGGGAGTCAGTGATGTGGGAGGTGACACCCATTGGGGGAGAGGTGCCTTGTTCAAGAACCTGCTCCAGTGCGGATGCCCTCTCACACCCCTTTCTGCGACTTCTTCTCATGGTTGTGTTCTTCCACACACTTTAAGGCCCCTGCCCCGACCTGTAGCCTTGCCCAGCAGTAGCCACCACCTCCCTCGAGTCCCTACCTTCCACCAATCACAACTATGTCCCTCTTCTTCCCTGCTGGAAGCTCCTGGGTAGAGAGATTCTCGCTACACATTTTGAGTAGAAGGTGAGATAGAAATTAAGGGGCACAGAATGAGCCGAGGGCAGGAGAGCCACCAGATGGCACTGTGGCTGTAGACCTGAAGGAGCATTCCCAGAGAGCCACAAGGGCTCTGGCGGTGGGCTTGGTGCATTTTACCAGCAATAGCGTGGTTGTGGGGACCTCCCTGGAGGCCTGGGAAGACAGCGGCATTGATGAGCGACTCCAGGTTGTACAGAATCTCTTTGCCAGTCTTGGGGTCCACACTGTGCACTCCTGGGTAAAGAAAAACATCAGAATGGAACCCCACAGGCTGTCCCCTGTTCTTCCCTACTTGGTCTCAGACCCAGACTAGTTCCTGCTCCCACAAGAGCAGAGGTGGGGAGGGGCACACAGGTGGCCTCCACTCCCTGTGGATGGGAGAACCAGTTCCCAGCGGCAGAGAGCAGAGGGCCCTTCCCTTCCTGACCAGTGTTCTCCCTCTTGGGAACGACATGTTAGGGATGACTCTGGTGGAAACGTTGGTCTCAGCATCTCAACTGGAAACCTGTTTTCCCTGACAGCATCTCTTTTTAACAACATAAGGCTGTAACAAGGCTTTAGGAAGTTAAAGTGCAAAGTGTCCCTCACTGAGATTGGAACAGACTACAGCTTGGGTATACTTCCCCAAAAGGAGTGTCCAAGATGGCCATCTTCCAGGATGACAACTTTGAAGGCAACAACAGTCATTTGGCTAGATAAGGGGAATAAGGTTCCTTTCTGTGAAAAAGTAATAACAAGAAACAACTACCACTAACATCTATCTAGCACTCCTTGTGAGCCAGGAACTTCTCTAAGCACTTTACAACAGCAGTTGGAAGAGAAAGCTGCTATTATACTCCATCTGGAGATGAGGAAATGCGATGCAGAGAGGATGCACCATGGCCCTAGGCCACCAGCCATGCGAGGCCCAGGTGGGAGTCATTTGGGCAGTCTGGCTCCAGATGGGCTCCACTCATGACATCCACACATAATGGGACAAGGCAGAATCCTCCCAGGCATGTGGGAAGAGCCACGGCCTTAGAAATGGGTCGTCAGAGGCATGCTTGAAGGCAGCAGGACACCAAGAAGCAGAGTAGGCAAGTGGGAGCATCTAGCAATGGGGGCTGTGCAGAGATAAGAGTGATACATTACTACAGGGCTGGTTTCTCTTCTGACTCAGGTTTATTCATAAGGTCCCACCATGGGCTGAATGAGGACCTGATTACTGACTCGGTTTTCCCAGGGTGAGATTCCCCAAATAAGGGGAGAACCTAGATGTGGGTTGTAAACATTCCACAACTGGAAGAGAAATTCCTCACTGAAATTATAGTTTATACATCAGTGCCTTATAGTTTGGTTACTGTGAGTCTTTCTCTTGGAGAAACATGCTACAGCACAGTGAGTTCACCAAGATAGCCATATGGCAGGCACTGCCCAGCCTCACTGTGCACATCTTCCTTCCATTCAAACACCACCTGCCTCTCGTGGCAAGAACTAGCTGAGTAAGACAAGGGGCAAAAGGCACCCAGCATAGTACCGACACACACCACTGCCAGTTCCCTTCCTCTTTTCCTAGGACCCAGACACACAAGGAATGATAGGAAAGCTGTGGCTCAGGGCTTCCTCCTACAGTCCCTTCTGCAAAGCATGCCACTGTTCCTTCCTGGATAGCTCTTCAAGGGATCCAAGTCAGAGCTCATCCCAGCTCCCTAAACCAAATCTAAATCCCCCAGGAGAAACACAAACCATTTGTGTGCCCAGACCCACAGGAAGCACACCTCTCCTGTAGAAGATCATGCCGGCTCGACAGCCTCGCAGGGTCTTGTGGGTGGTGGTGGACACCACGTGGCAGTGTTCAAAAGGGGAGGGGACCACACCAGCTGCCACCAACCCACTGATGTGCGCCATGTCCGCCATGAGGTATGCCCCATTATCATCAGCAATCTTCCTCAGTCTAGAGTAGTCCAGGTTTCGGGAATAGCAGCTGACGCCTGGGAGGGGACAGTGACACTGTCACATCAGAGAAGCCCTAGCAGGTGGGGCCAGCTGAACTGCAGATGCGCCGCAGATGGACACTAGACGTGCAGATTTGAGAGCCTAGAGCTCCCCAACAAGACCTCTGACAACAGAAATGGAGAAATGCTAAAGGCAACAATGCTGACCTGCCCTTCAATGTCACAGTGGTCAGGGCAGTTCCCAGTAGGATTACCACCCCCGACTAGTTATCCCCCTGGTACTGACACTGGCATGCACACACAATTGTCCTTTCAGATGTTACTCCACACCTAAATTTCCAAGGTACTTTACGTGGGGTTTAGCTCCCCGCCGAAAAAAATGATACTAAGAAGCTCTGCTACCCAGGGCAGAAACAACAATAAGCTACAGGGTGGGAAGCATCTTTGCATCTAAATTTTGTCAAAGGCACATGGGATCTGCCAACAACTAAGGCTGTCTTCAACCCAATGAGTCACCTGCAATAATCAGCTTTGGGTGGAAAAGGCGGGCGTTCTGCTCCAGCTGGTCGTAGTTGATGTAGCCAGTGGCTGGGTTCACCTGTGGGAGGAAGATGGCAGCTGAGCCTCCTCCCTCTGGTCACTCTCTGCCCACCCTCCTTGACCTTGAGCCAGCTGTCAAGGATACGATGATGTCTTCCAAGTCCCTGGGTAGTGCCAACAGTTAAACTGCTTGGCTGCTAAACAAAAGTCTAGAGGTTTGAGTCCACCCAGAGGCGCCTCAGAAGAAAGTCCTGGTGATCTAATTCTGAAAAACCAGCCATTGAAAACTCTATGGAGCACAGCTCTACTCTGACACATATGGGGTCGCCGTATGTTGGGGTCAACTAGACAACTGGTTACTATTGTTACATGCTTCAAAACCCATCTTCAAGATGAGTTTTGGCCAGTGACGGTATCTGTAACTGAAAACATCTAGGCTTTCAATGAAAAGAAATGAACCATCACTTGCACACCAAAGAGCACACACACCATTACAAGAACTGAGACAGAGGCATAGTAAAAATCAAATGATCAACAGAATGCAACAAAGACATCTGAAAGTCCAAAATAGAGCACATCAGCGAATAATACTGTGTCCATTGCTACCTTTGTTCATGGTGGGAAAGATGACACGAACCAGGAATGGCATGTCTGACAATGAAGAATGCCAAGAGAAGGTTCCTGGACACGATGCAGAATCACCTTGGGCACTAACTAAATATGCAAGAACCTCTTTCTCTGCCCATCACCTTAAATCTTCACAGATAAATCACCATGCCTCGCAGGAGCCCTCAAATTCTATCATGCATTTTAAAATCACATTGTTTCTATGAACAGGACTCCAGCCAGCCCTGGGCACTGGTTTTGACAGTTGCTGTTTGTTGCAGTCAATTCTGATTCATGGCAACCCCATGGGTCAGTGTAGAACTGCGCTCTACAGGGTTTTCAAGGCTGTGGCCTTTTAGAAGCAGATGGCCAGGCTAGATTGTCCTCTGGGTGGGTTCAAACCACCAACCTTTTGGCTAGTGGTTGACAGCTTAACCGTCTGCATCACCCAGGGAATGGTTACATACTGGGCATACTGTTGATGTGGGTTATAGCTGGCAGAGGGTAGGTCTGGGTCTGGGTTCCAGAGGGTAGGGGGCAGCCACAGAGTGCAGGAGCCTGGGCTGTGACTGCTATCGCTACCACTCGGAGGCAGTGGAGGTGGAGAGGTGGGCTTTGTCGCCCCACTCTAACCTCCCTGGCTGCAGAGGCTCCCCTCACTGGCCGTGGAGGGCTGTGGCTGATGCCCAGGGTGCTAGTACCGGCACGAGAGCTAGGGACGTTGCTGTTCTGGTAGGTGCTGGCCTGCAGCTGACTAAGGGTGGCACCTGCTGTAGAGGTAGCTATTTCAGGGATGGGGGTGGGGTGGGTATCCGGCTGTAGTTGACTTGGTGGTTGGAACTGTTACCCCAGTTGCTGCCGCCCCAGTAATTCTGGGCAGCTGCCATTCCCACTATAGCTGAAACTTTCTTGGTGGTTGCCTCAACGCAGTCCCTCTGCCTCTGTATCCCAGCTGCCCCCAACTAAGTCCCAGGAGGCCTCTCTATTCAGGGCAGGAAAAGGAGAAACAGGAGCCATAGGGACTTCCTAGACTGCCACACAAACAACTCATTCCTGCAGGTGCAGCCAGACATGGGAGTCGCCTGAGGAAACCCCCTAGAGACACAAACACTGACCTTATAGGGCATGGATTCAAAAAATATGGATGTGGCCGAGATCTTCTTCTTCTCGGTCATGAACCCGTGGGTCAGGTGGCCCCCGTCGGGCAGGTCCAGGCCCATGATGCGCCCGTGGGGCTCCACCAGGGCAGTGTACACTGCAAAGTTGGCAGGGGAGCCTGAAACGGGTGGGCCAGAGCAGATATGGTTACTTCTGCTCTGGAGGCACCACGCAGCCCCTGGGGGCTTGGTAAGGACAGGCCCAGCCTCCTGTATGGATTCCAGAAGAGGGGTTCCATTAACCCCCATAAGGTCCCCTGCCCCATCCCCATGAGAATAAGGGTGTGTGTGTGTGGTGGGGGGGCAATGTTTGGGAGAAAAAGTGCTCCCAGGGGAAGGGGCAGTGCAGCTGGAAGACCATAGGCAAGGGAGGAAGATGGGCCCACCCAGCAAGGGCCTGACTTATTTTTCACTTTTGCTTATGGCCAGTTCTCAAGGCTAATGTCAGCCCTGGGGGTTCTCTCAAGGATGTGTACTTACCTGAGTAGGGCTGGACATTGACCCCCCAGCACTGGGGGTCCAGGTTGTAGACCTGCAGTGCCCGCTTCTGGCAGAGAACCTCCAGCTCATCAATGAACTCTGTCCCACCATAATACCTGTGGAGGAGGGGAGGAGACTCAGACCTGCTCTGCCGGTTTCCACTCCCAGCAGAGATGGCACACTAACAGAGGCAGAGGGGTTCTGCACCAACACCATTCCTCTCCCCTCGGGCCTCCGGGACCTTC
This sequence comes from Dugong dugon, assembly GCA_030035585.1. Lineage (NCBI taxonomy): Eukaryota > Metazoa > Chordata > Mammalia > Sirenia > Dugongidae > Dugong > Dugong dugon. The sequence goes on from CM057460.1 coordinate 204,402,262, forward strand.
AGTCAGGAGACCAGGCTAGCTGTACCACTGAGGAAGCACCTCCTCATCTGTAAGAGTGGGTGTCCACTAATTGTGTACTTTAATGGTAAACGTATGATACGTGCATTATACCCCAATAAAGCTGTTATAAAAAAGTAAAACCCAAAAATCCAGAAGTTTGTGTCTTAGATTTGTATCAGGGAAAGTCATTAATGCTAGATCACTGACGTTTCCAAGTACTAATGCCGATCCCTGGGAATATTCTAAGAGATGATTTCACATTATTCAAAAAATGATAACATAAATGGACTTTTTCCATTTTTAAGGGCCCTTTAAAGTGAATATATAATTGAATTACCTACACTTCTATTAAGTTTTTTTTTTAAATTGTGGTAATATATATATATATATAAAATTTGCCACTGTAACTTTTTTTTTTTTTTTACTATGCTTTAAATGAAAGTTTATAGTTCAAAAAACAAAACTTTATACACACATTGTTGTATGACCCTAGCTGCACTCCCTATACTGTGACAGCACACTCCTCCTTTCCATCCTGGATTCCTCGTGTCCATTCAACCAGCTCCTGTCCCTGTCTGCCTTCTCATCTTGCCTCTGGGCAGGAGCTGCCCATTTAGACTCATGTTAAGAAGGACACTCTTCACAAGTATCATTTTATGTCTTACAGTCCAGTCTAATCTTTGTCTGAAGAGTTGGCTTCAGGAATGGTTTTAGTTTTGGGCTAACAGAGAGTCCAGGGGCCATGTCTTCTGGGGTTCCTCCAGTCTCAATCAAACCATTCAGTCTAGTCTTTTCCCTAGAATTTGAGTTCTGCAACCCACTTTTCTCCTGCTCTGTCAGGGACTCTCTGTTGTGTTCCCAGTCAGGGTGGTCATTGGTGGTAGCCAGGCATCATCTAGTTCTTCTGGTCTCAGGCTGATGCAGTCTCTGGTTTATGTGGCCCTTTCTGTCTCTTGGGCTAATATTTTCCTCGTGTCTTTGGTGTTCTTTCATTCTCCTTTGCTCCAAGTGGGCTGGGACAAATTGATGGATCTTAGATGACCCCTTGCTAGCTTTTAAGACCCCAGACACCACTCACCAAAGTGGGATGCAGAACATTTTCTTAATAAACTTTGTATGCCAGCTGACCTAGATGTCCCGTGAAACCATGGTCCCCAGACCCCAGCCTCGCTACTCTGTCGCTCGAAGTGTTTGGCTGTATTCAGGAAACTTTAGCTTTTGGTTTAGTCCAGTTGTGCTAACTTCCCCTGTAGTGTGTGTTGGCCTTCTCTTCACCTAATTCTTGTCTAATATCTTGTTAGTGAATACCCCTCTCCCTCCCTCCCCACCCTCATAACCATCAAAGAATGTTTTCTTCTGTGTTTAGACCTTTTCTTGAGTTCTTATAATAGTGGTCTTATTCAATATTTGTCCTTCTGTGACTGATTAATTTTACTCAGCATAATGCCTTCCAGATTCATCCATGTTATGAGATGTTTTGCAGATTCACTGTTGTTCTTTATCGTTGCATAGTATTCCATTGTGCAAATATACCATAATTTGTTTATCCATTTGTCTGTTGATGGGCACTTAGGTTGTTTCCATCTTTCTGCTATTGTGAACAGTGCTGCAATGAACATGGGTGTGCATATATCTATTGGTGTGGCAGCTCCTATTTCTCTAGGATATATTCCAAGGAGCAGATTGCTGGATCGTATGGTACTTCTATTTCTAGCTTTTAAAGGAAGGGCCAAATTGATTTCCAAAGTGGTTGTACCATTTTACATTCCCACCAACAGTGTTTAAGTGTCCCAGTCTCTCCACAACCTCTCCAACATTTATTATTTCATGTTTTGTGGATTAATGCTAGCCTTGTTGGGGTGAGATGGTATCTCATTGTACTTTTGATTTGCATTTCTCTAAAGGTTAATGATCGTGAGCATTTCCTCATGTACCTGTTAGCTGCCTGAATGTCTTTGGTGAAGTGCCTGTTCATATCCTTTGCACATTTTTTAACTGGGTTACTTGTCTTTTTGTTGTTGAGGTATTGCAGTATCTTGTAGATTTCAGAGATTAGACACTGATCAGATTTCTCGTAGCCAAAAAACTCTTCTCACTCTGTAGGTTGCCTTTGCCTTTTTACTCTTTTGGTGAAGTCTTTTGATGAGCCTAAGTGTTTGATTTTTAGGTGCTCCCAGTTATCTAGTTTCTCTTCTGGTGTTTGTGCATTGTTAGTTAAGTTTTGTATTCTGTTTATGCCATGTATTGGGACTCCTAGCGTTGTCCCTATTTTTTTCTTCCACGATCCTTATAGTTTTTGATTTTATATTTAGGTCTTTGATCAATTTTGAGTTAGTTTTTGTGCACGGTGTGAGGTATGGGTCTTGTTTCAATTTTTTGCAGATGGATATCCAGTTATGCCAGCACCATTTGTTAAAGGGACTGTCTTCTCCCCATTTAGTGGATGTTGGGACTTTATCAAATATCAGCTGCTCATAGGTGGATGAATTTACATCTCGATTCTCAATTCTGTTCCATTGGTCTATGTATCTTTTGTTGTTCCAGTACCAGGCTGTTTTTACTACTGTGGCAGTATAACAGGTTCTAAAATCAGGTGGTGTGAGTCCTCCCACTTTGTTCTTCTTGAGTAATGCTTTACTTATCCGGGGCCTCTTCCCTTTCCATATGAAATTGGCTATTTGTTTCTCAAACTCATTAAAAAATGCCATTGGAATTTGGATCAGGATTGCATTGTGTCTGTAGATTGCTTTGGGTAGAAAAGACATTTTCACAATGTTGAGTCTTCCTGTCCATGAGCAAGGTATGTTTTTCCACTGTGGTAGGTCTTTTTTGGTTTCCTGTAGTAGTGTCTTGTAATTTTCTTTGTCTAGGTCTTTTACATCTCTGGTTAGATTTATTCCTAAGTATTTTATTTTCTTGGGGGCTATTGTAAATGGTATTGATGTAGTGATTTTCTTTTCGAAGTTCTCTTTGTTGGTGTAGAGGAATCCAACTGAGTTTTGTATGTTTACCTTGTATCCTGATACTTTGCTGAAATGTTCTATTAGTTCCAGTAGTTTTCTTGTCAATTCTTTGGGGTTTTCTGTGTATATCATCTGCAAATAAGAGATACTTTTACTTCTTCCTTACCAATTTGGATGCCCTTTCTTTCTTTTTCTAGCCTAATTGCTCTGGTTAGGACCTCCAGCACAATGTTGAATGACAGTGGTGATAAAGGGCATCCTCATCTGGTTCCCGTTTTCAAGGGGAATGCTTTCAGACTCTCTTCATTTAGGATGACATTGGCTGTTGGCTTTGTACAAATGCTCTTTATTATGTTGAGGAATTTCCCCTATATTCCTATTTCACTGAGAATTTTTATCATGAATGGGTATTGCACTTTGTCAAATGCCTTTTCTGCATCAATTGATAAGATCATGTGGTTCTTGTCTTTTGTTTTATTTATGTGATGGATTACATTGATTGTTTTTCTAATGTTGAACCATCCCTGCATAGCTGGTATGAATCCTACTTAGTCATGGTGAATTATTTTTTTTAATATGTTGTTGAATGCTATTGGCTAGAATTTTGTTGAGGATATTTGTGTCAATGTTCACAAGGGATACTGGTCAGTAATTTTCTTTTTTTGTGGTGTCTTTACCTGGTTTTGGTATCAGGGTTATGCTGGCTTCACAGAATGAGTTTGGGAGTATTCCATCTTCTTCTATACTCTGAAATACCTTTAGTAGTAGTGGTGTGAACTCTTCCCTGAAAGTTTGGTAGTATTCTCCAGTGAAACCGTCTGGGCCAGGGCTTTTTTTTTTGTTGGGAGTTTTTAAATTACCTTTTCAATCACTTCCTTTGTTATAGGTTTATTTAGCTGTTCTACCTCTCTTTGTGTTAGTTTAGGTAGGTAGTGTGTTTCTGAAATTTGTCCATTTCCTCTAGGTTTTCAAATTTGTTAGCGTACAGTTTTCCATAGTATTCTGTTATGATACTTTTAATTTCAGTTGGGTCTATTGTGATATCACCCATCTCATTTCTTATTCAGGTTATTTGCTTCCTCTCCTGTTTTTCTTTGGTCAATTTGGCCAATAGTTTATCAATTTTGTCGATCTTTTCAAAGAACCAGCTTTTGGTCTTGTTAACTCTTTTAACTGGTTTTCTATTCTCTATTTCATTTAATTCTCTCCTAATTTTTATTATTTCCTTTCTTCCGGTGCCTGAGGGCTTCTTTTACTGCTCTCTTTCTATTTGTTCGAGTTGTAGTGTTAATGTTTTGATTTTGGCCCTTTCTTCTTTTTGGATATGTGCATTTATTGCTATAAACTGACCTCTGAGCACTGCTTTTGCTGTGTCCCAAAGGTTCTGGTAGGATGTGTTTTTTCATTTGATTCTGTGAATTTCTTTATTCTGTCCTTAATTTCTTCTATAACCCACTAGTTTTTGAGCAAGGTGTTGTTCAGTTTCCATGTGTTTGATTTTTTTTCCTTGCTTTTTCTGTTATTGATGTCTACCTTTACGGCTTTATGGTCAGAAAAGATGCTTTGTAATATTTCGATGCTTTGGAGTCTGTTAAGGCTTGTTTTATGGCCTAATGTGTGGTTTATTGGGGAGAATGTTCCATGTGCATTGGAAAAGAAAGTATACTTGGCTGCTGTTGGGTGGAGTGTTCTGTATATGTCTGTGAGATCAAGCTGGTTGATTGTGGCATTTAGATCTTCTGTGTCTTTACTGAGCTCCTCTCTGGATGTTCTGTCCTTCACCAAAAGTGGTGTGTTGAAGTCTCCTACTATTATTGTGGAACTGTCTATCTCTCTTTTCAATGCTGTTAGAGTTTGTTTTATGTATTTTGGAGCCATGTCGTTGGATGCATAAATATTTATTATGGTTATGTCCTTCTGGTGTATTGACCCTTTAATCATTATATAGGGTCCTTCCTTCTCCTTTGTGGTGGCTTTTACTTTAAAGTCTATTTTGTCAGAGATTAATATTGCCACTCCTGCTCTTTTTTGAGTGTTGTTTGCTTGATATATTTCTTTCCATCCTTTGAGTTTGTGTCTTTACATCTAAGATGTGTCTTTTGTAGGCAGCATACAGATGGATTGTGTTTTTTTAATCCATTCTGCTATTCTCAATGTCTCTTTATTGGTGCATTTAGTCCATTTACATTCAGCCTAATTACTGATAGGTATGAGTTTAGTGCTGTCATTTTGATGTCTTTTTTTGTGTGTTGTTGCAAGTTTCTTTGTTCCACTTAATTTTGTGCTGAGTCATTTTTCTTTAGGTATTTTCTTTTCACCTTTTCATTGTTGTTGATTTCGTATTTGCTGAGTCTTTATGTTTTTCTTATTTTTTATTTTGATGTGTAGGATTGTTAGTTTCCTTTGTGGTTACCTTAATATTTACCCCTATTTTTCTAAGTTTAAACCAGTCTTTCATTTCTTTATATCACCTTGTCTTCCTCTCCATATGAAAGATCTATGACTACATTTTTTAGTCCCTCTTTTTTGTTTTAATGTTGTCATCTTTTACATATTGACATCTCTGTTTCCCTATATTCAGCATTTTAGCTTTGAATTGTTTTTTGTGTCTTCCCTATCTGGGTTGATATCTGGTTTCTCTGTCCTGTATTCTAGTCTTGGGTTGTTATCTGATGTTATTGATTTTCTAACTGGAGGACTCCCTGTAGTATTTCTTGTAATTTTGGTTTGGTTTTTGCAAATTCCCTAAACTTCTGTTTATCTGGAAATGCCCTAATTTTGCCATCATATCTGAGAGACAGTTTTGCTAGATATATAATTCTTGGCTGGCAATTTTTTTCCTTCAAGGCTTTATATATGTCATCCCATTGCCTTCCTGCCTGCATGGTTTCTGCTGACTAGTCCAAGCTTAGTCTTATTGTTTTCATTTATCCCTAGCTGCTCTTAAAATTCTCTCTTTATCTTTGGTTTTGGCAAGTTTGATTATAATATGTCTTGATGACTTCCTTTTGGGATCTACCTTGTGTGGGGTTCGATGAGCATCTTGGATAGATATCTTCTCATCTGTTGCAATATCAGGGAAGTTTTTTGCCAACAAATCTTCAACAATTCTCTTTGTATTTTCTGTTATCCATCCCCCAATTCTGGTACTCCAATCACATGTAGGTTATACCTCTTGATAGAGTCCCACATAATTCGTAGGCTTTCTTCTTTTTAAAAATTCTTTTATCTGATTTTTCCTCAAATAAGTTGGTGTCAAGCGCTTTAACGTCAACCTCACTAATTCTGACTTTCATTGCCTCAATTCTGCTGCTATTATTTTCTACCGAGTTGTCTAATTCTGAAAATTTACTATTAATCTTCTAGATTTCTGTTTGCTGTCTCTCTATGGATGCTTGCAGCCTGTTAAATTTGTCATTGTGCTCTTCTATAATCCTCTTAGGTTCCTCTATTGCTTTGTCAGTGTGTTCCTTGGCTTGTTCTGCATTTTGCATGATCTCCTTCCTGATCTCTTGAAGAGTTCTGTATTTTACTCTTTTGTATTCTACCTCCGGTAATTCCAAGAAGTTCTCTTCCTCCAGAAAATTTCCTGATTCTTTGTTTTGGGAGCTTGCTGAAGCCATAATGTTCTGCCTCTTTCTGTGATTTGATATTGACTATTGTCTCCGAGCCATCAATAAGTTATTATATTTATTTATGTTTGCTTACTGTGTCCTAGCTTTTTGTTTTGTTTTGTTCTGATATGCCCAAATAGGCTGCTCATGTGAGCTAGTTTGATTACTGGCATCTTTGAAGCTCTAACGTCCTGTTACAGGTGGTGAGATCGTTAGTAGGTATGTGAGCCCAGGAGTCCATTTACTTTTCTTGTATGGATTCAGTTCAGGTGTCTAGGTAGTCGGTCACCATGTATGTGGTGCAGGCTCTCACTTACAGTCCTAGATGGGCAGTGGTGATTGGTGTAGGCACAAGTATCTGGCTGCAGTAGGGGGTCATGCGCTGAGCAAGGCAGGTGGCTGATGGCTGCCCCTGAGTGTCTGGGAGGAAAGCATGTCCCCGTTCCCTAGAGCACATTGTGGGTGGGTTTTGCAGCTGGACTATGGGCACCAATGCTCTTAGCTGTAAGGACTGAGAGGCACCACTTATTCTTGGACCCCTGTTGTGGGTGGCTAGGTGGCGTAGGTGGATCCACCAGTCCTCAGGCCCGATGTGGGTAGGTATGGACCCTGCTTAATGGGCAGAGTGGTGTCAAACGTCAGGAACCTGCCACTCCACCATTTAGCTGACTGTAACCGTTTTTAAGTGTACAGTTCAATGACATTAATTTCATTCATGTTATGCAATCATCAACATTATCTATTTCCAAAACTTTTTCATTATCCCAAACAGAAGCTGTGTACTCAGTAAACAGTAATTCCCCAGCCCCCTTTCCTCCCAGCCTGGAAGAACCACTAATAAACTTTGGTCTCTATGCTTATGCCTATTCCAGATACCTCACAGAAGCGAGATCATACAATATTTGTCCATTGTGTCTGGCTTATTTCACTCGGCATAATGTTTCCAAAGTTCACCCATGTTGTCGCATGTATCAAAACTTCATTCTTTATCATTGCTGAATTCCTCTGTAGGGATATCCCACATTTTGTTCATTCATCTGTTCATAAACATTTGGGTTGTTTCCACCCTTTGACTATTGTGAATAATGCTGAACACTGCTGTACAGGTATCTGTTTGAGTCCTTGCTTTTGCTATTTAGTTTTTAATGACAGTTATATTTAGTTCAGTTAAGTAATTAATAAAATCATAAGATGAGCCTTAAAAGGGGGAAGACTTCACCAGATGACCTGAAGGTCCCTCCCAGCCTCATTTCTATAACTCTGGCAAATGAAGGGTGGGTCTCCATAGGCTGCAAGGGAGCAGCCACACCCAGGGCAGCAGACTTGCAGACTGCTGGGGCTATATGGGGGCAGAGGGGAAGGGAGGGGGACACAAGACCAGGCCCCGATGCTCCTGCCTGCCTCCATGTAGAAGGCTGGTGCTTCACAGTCACAAATGCAGCCAGCCTCTGGTTCTGCTACTCATAGCTTCATGACTTGGTGCAGCCTCCTTAGCCTATTTATTTTTAAGACGGGATGACAATGCTGACTTCGAAGTGAGGCTGTGATGTGAAAATAGGGGATGTGTACGATCATGTTCAGCTCAATGCTTACAACTCAGCACTTCATTCATCAGTTTAAGATGCCCTCAATTATAAAATGACCATTATTTTATTAAACACTGAGAAAGCCAAGAGAATTGTCAATTAAATGATAACCTGCCATTAGTTGGAGTCCCTGGGTGGCACCAATGATTAATGCGCTTGGCTGCTAACCAAAAAGGTAGCAGTTCGAAAGCGTTCAGAGGCACCTCAGAAGAAAGACCTGCTGATCTGCTTCCAGAAGATCACAGTCATGAAAACCCTATGGAGCACAGCTCTATTTTGTAATACTTGAGGTTGCCATGAGTTGGACTCGATCAACTCTGTGGCAACTGATTTGGTGTTTTTTTTTTTTTTGTTTGTTTGTTTGTTTGTTTGTAAGATGGATTCCAATTTCAGAGATGTTAAAATGGGAAAAAGCAATACAATGGACTGATGAAATCCAGCAAATACTTAATAAAAGTTAGAGCAGCTCCCCACTGCTACGCCTCCAACTTTGTATGGATATTTTATTCTGGGCAAAGGATTAAGAAGCCTGATTCTGGCCAGGGGTGTCAACCATGTTCTTCAAATTAACTTCACCTGCAATAACCCCGCATCTGAGCACTTACAGAGGAGGAGAAACACTACCAATAATTAAAGAATACTGTCAAATCTCAGCAGTAAACGTGGCAGTTTTAACACCTTACTGGGCCCAGAAATCACCTACCTCACCTCTTTACAGACATATTTACTGGGCCAGGGCAAAAATCCCAGAAACCATCCAAGTCTTTTCTATGAGATAAGCCAGAAGTGATGAAACCTCTCAGGCAGTTTGGGATTTGGTGTGAGAATATCTGGATTCAAACCCCACTTCTGCTACCAGTGTGAACCCTGTGTGGTCCCTGTGCTGTGCCACCTTGGGACGTCACTTCATCTGATATGTCTCAGCTTCCCCAGACTGAAAACACGGGAGACAGCACTACTTGCCTGACAGGTTTGCTGTGAGGATCAAAACTGATCCGTTGTTCCACCAATCCCACTCCTTGGAATATACCCTAGAGAAAGAAGAGCTGTCACATGAATAGATATATGCACACCAATGTTCATTGCAGCACTGTTCACAATAGCAGATAGATGGAAACAACCTAGGTGCCCATCAACAGACAAATGGATTAACAAATTATGGTATATTTACACAATGGAATACTATGCAAGGATAAAGAACAACAATGAATCTGCAAAACATCTCATAACATGGATGAATCTGGAAGGCATTATGCTGAGAGAAATTAGTCAGTCACAAAAGGACAAATATTGTATGAGACCACTACTGTAAGAACTCAAGAAAAGGTCTAAACACAGAATAAAACATTCTTTGATGGTTATGAGGGTGGGGAGGGAAGGGGAGGGGTATCAACTAACTAGATAGTAGACAAGAATTATCTTAGGTGAAGAGAAGGCCAACACACACTACAGGGGAAGTCAGCATAACTCGACTAAACCAAAAGCTAAGAAGTTTCCCGAATACAACCAAACCCTTCAAGAGATAGAGTAGCATGGGTGGGGGCCTGGGGACTATGGTTTCAGGGGACATCTAGGTCAACTGGCATAACAAAGTTTATTAAGGAAATGTTCTGCATCCCACTTTGATGAGTGGCATCTGGGGTCTTAAAAGCTAGCGAGGGGCCATCTAAGATCCATCAATTTGTCCCAACCCACTTGGAGCAAAGGAGAATGAAAGAACACGAAAGATAACAAGGAAAATATTAGCCCAAGAGACAAAAGCACCACATAAACCTGAGATCTGAAGAACTAGATGGTGCCTGGCTACCACCAATGACTGCCCTGACAGGGAGCACAACAGACAGTCCTTGATGGACCAGGAGAAAAGTGGGGTACAGAACTCAAATTCTAGTAAACACACCAGACTTAATGGTCTGAGTCTGGAGGAACCCCGGAAGACAGGGCCCCCAGACTCTCTGTTAACCCAGAACTGAAACCATTCCCAAAGCCAACTCTTCAGACAAAGATTAGACTGGACTATAAGACATAAAATGATACTCGTGAAGAGTGTGCTTCTCAGTTCAAGTAAATACACGAGACTAAATGGGCGGCTCCTGTCTGGAGGTGAGATGAGAAGGCAGACAGGGACAAGAGCTGGTTGAATGGACCCAGGGAATCTGGGACAGAAAGGAGGAGTGTGCTGTCAAATTATAGGGATAGCAACTAGGGTCATACAACAATGTGTGTATAATCTTTGTATGAGAAACTAACTTGAGCTGTAAACTTTCACTTAAAGCACAATTTTAAAAAAATTAGAAAAAGGTATCTGCAACAAATAAGTCATTGGTCTTGCAAAATTCTATCCCTAGAGCAGGGTATTTGTTTGTTTTAACAAAATTGGGATAACACAACATATAATTACTGGATATACTATTTTGTCAGTAAACTTTATTCTCTTGCATTAAAAACATATGTTGGGGAAAAAAAAAAAAAGTGATCCGTTGTGAAAACACCTGGTCAGCTCTTCAAGGGACAATGCACAAGTTGTTCACAGTGCTGCTGCTGTCAGCTGCCATTGAGTCGGCCCCCAGTTCATGCCGATCCCATACACAACCAAACAAAATTGGCCCCAGGTCGGACCATTGTGATCCATAGGGTTTTCACTGGCAGATTTTAGATCACCAGGCCTTTCTTCCTAGTCTATCTTGGTCTGGAAGCTCCCCGGAAACCTGTTCAGCATCATAGCAACACGCAAGCCTCTACTGACAGACAGGTGGTGGCTGCGCAGTAGGTGCATTGGCCGGAATGGAATCGGGTCTCCTGTGTGGAATGTGAGAATTCTACCACTGAACTACACAGTTCAGTGAAGGAGAAAGACAATTGCTTCACCTTAATTCTCAGCCCTTCTACAGAGTGCTTCAGGGGTGTCTCAGGATAAAATGACAATTTATACTCCAAGTATGATCCTTCCTTCTGTGTCCTGGTGACACAAATAAACAAACATGCCAAAACCATATTTCATGTTCTGTTTTTTTTTTTTTTTTGCTTAATGATGACTGTAAAAAACAAAAATGAATATAACTTATCATGGTTCTCAGGGTGAAAGAGTTAACTAAAAATCACTATCGGATTCACACAATCCAACATTCATCATTCAGAGATGCTTCCCACTACTACAGATTCATTTTTCATTTCCTGACCATTCCTGATTATCTGTTCAATTACTTGCGTAGCAATGACCACCTTCCACAGCGTTACTCCAGGGTCGGACCTTTTCAACACAGAGACTAGACAACGGTCCAGCAGCTCAGCACTCCTTGTAGACTGGCCTGTCATTCTAGAAAGCCCTAAAGGGACTGAGAAATATGAATGAGAGCATTTATATCTGCTCTGAGAATATCAGTGGAATCCCATGCTGGCACAATAAAAGAGTTACGCTAGCAAGCAGGAGTGACGTAGAAAGCCCCACATCTGAGAACCCAAATCTTGACACACGCACATACCTCTGGCCTGGGTAGCCCTCAGAGTATTTGTTATTTAAGCAGGAGCCCAGGGCCTCCAAAACAGCTCGGCTGGCGAAATTCTCTGAGGCAATCAGCTCCAATCCAACCTTCTGCCGATTACTCTCCTTCTTAATGATGTTGTAAACCTTGTGAAAATAAAATAGACACTCAACATTTGAATTTTTAGTTTAAAATTTTGTTCTGATCAAAGCCAGCAACCTCCTAAAGAGACATTACTATAGATTCATATTTTGACCTCAGAAGCTAACCATAACCCAAATAACCAAATAAAGAAGACTCCCATAACACTTAAGGAATAGCATAAATCTCAAAAATTTTACCATGAGGGAAAGAACTAATAGAAGACACTGAATCAAGGGAAATAAAATGACTTAAGAGAAATTATCTTTAAAATAAGTTTCCCACCTAATTCTTAATTCTACACCACCCTGTCATTTTTATCCCTACATTTCACCAAGTTTCTGCCTTCCTGAGCCTTATTTCTTGCTCCCCCTTCCTTAAAATAAAACACGCCAAGGCAAATTCATGGAGACAGAAGTTACTGGTGGTTGCCTGGGGCTGAGGGGCAAAGGGAAGGGACTGCTGATGGGCTTGGGGTTTCTTTCTGGGGTGATGAGAATGTTCTAAAATTAATTGTGGTGATGGTTGCACAGCTCTCTGAATATACTAAAAACCATCGAAATGTGCACTTTAAATGGGAGACTTGCATGGAATGTGAACTATATCTCAACAAAGCTGTTATAAGAATAAGTAAGCAAGGAAATGAACAGACACTTCACCAAAGAAGAACATTCAAATGGCCAACAGACACATGAGGAAATGCTCTCGATCACTAGCCATTAGAGAAATGCAAATTAAAACCACAATGAGATACCATCTCACCCCGGCATTACTGGCACGAATCAAAAACACTGGAAATAACAAACGTTGGAGGGGCTGTGGGGAGATGGGAACTCTTATGCGCTGCTGGTGGGAATGCAAAATGATACAACCATTTTGGAAAATGATATGGCGCTTCCTCAGAAAGCTAGAAATAGGCATACCATTCGATCCAGCAATCCCACTCCTAGGAATATATCCTAGAGAAATAAGAGTCGTCACTCAAACAGACATGTACACCTATGTTCACTGCAGCATTGTTCACAATAGCAAAAAGATGGAAACAAGCCAGATGTCCATCAACAGATGAATGGATAAACAAACTGTGGTACATACACACAATGGAGTACTATGCAATGAGAAAGAACAATGATGAATCTGTGAAGCATCTCATAACATGGATGAAACTGGAAGACATTATGCTGAAATAAGTCAATCACAAAAGGACAAATATTGTATGAGACCTCTAGTATAAAAACCCATGAAAAAGTTCACACACAAAATGTAACCATCTTTATTGGTTACCAGGGACAGGAGGGGTGGGGGGAAATACTAAACAGGCAAAAGATAAGTGGTATCTTGGGTGAAGGGTGAGACAGTACACAATACAGGGGAAACCAGCACAACTTGTACAAGGAAAGGTCATGGAAGCTCCATAGACACATCCAAACTCCCTGAGGGACTGAATTGCTGGGTGGAGGGCTGTGGGAACCATGGTCTCAGGGAACATCTAGCTCAGTTGGCCTAACACAGTTTATAAAGACAATGTTCTACATTCTACCTTGGTGAGTAGCGTCTGGGGTCTTAAAAGCCTATGAGCAGCCATCTAAGATACTCCACTGGTCTCATCCCTTCGGGAGCAAGGGAGAATGAAGAGGACAGGATACAAGGAAAAGATTAATCCAAAGGACTAATGGACCACAGCTACCAAGGCCTCTTCCACCAGACTGAGTCCAGTACAGCTAGATGGTGCCCAGCTACCACCACTGACTACTCTGACCGGGATCACAACAGAGGGCTCTGGACAGAGCTGGAGAAAGATGTAGAACATAATTCTAACTCACAAAAAAAGACTAAAGGAGACTGCAGAAACCCCGAGAGCATGGCCCCCGGACACCCTTTTAGCTCAGTGGTGAAGTCATCTCCGAGGTTCACTGTTCAGTCTGGGAGTGGACAGCCCCATAAAACCAAATGGGACTAATGAGGTACAGCAGTCCAGGGACAAGGGCCAGAAGGCAGAAGGGGACAAGGAAGCTGGTGATAGAGAACCCAAGGTTGAGTAAGGATAGTGTTGATGTGTTGTGAGGTTGTTAACCATTGTCATAGGGCAACATGTGTACTAACTGTTAAATGAGAAACTATTTTGTTCTGTAAGCCTTCACCTAAAGTGAGAATAGCAGCACAATTGGAAGAGTGTAGTCGATGTCACTGAACTGTGCATGTAGAAATTTTTGAAATGGTATATCTTTGGCTATGTATATTTTCACCAAAAAAAAAAAGGTCAAGAAGGGAGAGGGTTGACATGTTATGGGGTTTTTAACCAGTGTCATAAAACAATATGTGTACTACTGTTTCATGAGAAACTATTTGTTTTGTAAGCCTTCACCTGAAGTACAACAACAAAAAAAAAAAAAAAAGCAAAAGATACTTCTAGGCTTCTAGAGACACTCTCTCTGAACTGTAATGAAAGGGTCCAATTGCGGTGATTTCTCCCCTCCCTTTCCCTCCCCATTCCTCCACAAGCACCAAGTGGCATGGGGCCCTGCAGGTTGTAGGAACTCAGAGATATATAAATTTGCTCTTAACCGACATGGAGCCATGTTGTCAGCCTCTGCCTCTAAACCTGGCACTCTTATAATTACAAGCTGTCCCTCATAAAGTTAATTTATGATTAGAAGCAGAGATGTAAACAAAAGTCTCTAATTTAAAGAAATATATTAGGACTCCCACCTCAATGTCACTGTCTCTCAGGGGCTCTGCCAGCATCTTAGTGTGCGAGGCCCAGAGGTCGGCATCCTGGTGAACACTGCTGATGGGAATTGCCATCACACTGGTTTAAAGTTGCCTAAAAATGAAAAAACATGTAGTTTTCAACATTAAATGCAGCCAAAGTTCATCTTAACCTACCAGTTTTCCCAAGTTACTAAAGTACCAGCTCATTTTGTAACATTTCCCTGCAAATGCTTGGTAAACACAAGTGTGTTCTATTGCAAAACTATTCCATGGAATGCTGAGCTCCTCATAGCTGAGTGGCTTTAGTAATGAGAACTAACCCTCTTCTCTCCAAGCCCTGTTCACCCCTCACAACCCTCCTCCCTGTGAGGCCATCCCAGCATGAGTGCCACCCCTCTTCTCAACAGCTCACCTTACCCCTGATCAAAGGTACTTGCCAACACTGCATTTATAACTAAACTTTTCATGGTTACATCTTACCTCCCCAACTAAACTTAAGCTCCCTGAAGGCAAGGACTGAATGCTACATTTTTTTTAAATCTCCCACAGTACCCAGCACAACTAGACATATAATAGTTGCCAAATGACTGAACAAAGGAATTGATGGCTTACAATAATTCCATAGGTAAAAATTGGCAGGTTCCTATGAAGTGTTAAAAATGCAGTACTTAGCAACTTTTCAATATATTTTTCTAGGCTGATACACAAGTTAATGATGAATAGGGTACAGGCAGTTGGAATACTCTATGAGCACCACCAGTAATACTTTATAAATTATAATTTAAAAAAACATTCATCTTAGTCTTGGCACATTTCTCCAGGCTTGGGGAAAGTGTACTGGAGAGTTTTGCTCTACGAAAGGCCTCTACTAACCAAACCAAACCAAACCTGAAGCTATCAAGTCAATTCTGACTCACAGCAACCCTACAGGACAGAGTAGAACTGCCCCATAGGGTTTCCAAGGAGCAGCTGGTGAATTCCAACTGTCAACCTTTTTGGTTAGCAGCTGAGCTCTTAACCACTGCGTCACCAGTACTGGAGAGTTTTGCTCTAACAAAGGCCTCTACTAGGCACTGTGTATAAGTTATCTCACTTTAATTGCAACACTTTAAGTGCTCCCTCTCCCCATTTTTTTCTTTTTAAAAAGCTTTATTGAGACATAATTCACAAACTATAAAATTCACTCATTAAAGTGTACAATTAAGCGGTTTTTAGTACATTCAGAGAGTTGTGCAATCACCACCACAATCTAATTTTAGAAAACATCACCACAAAAAGAAACCCTATACCCATCAGAAGTCACTCCACATCTGTATCCCCCAGGCCTAGACAACCACTAACCTGCTTCTCTAATAGATCTGCCTATCTGGACAGTTCATATAAAAGGAGTCATATAATATGTAGTCCTCTGTGATAGGCTTCTTTCATTTAGCACAATGTTTTCAAAGTTCACCATGTTGTAACATGTATCAACACTTAACATTACTTTTTATAATTTATTTTATCTTTTTTGTTATTGAGTATACAGCAAAACATACACCAGTTCAACAGCTTCTACATGTACAATTCAGTGACATTAATTACACTCTTCAACTGGTACAACCATTCTTACCTTTTCTGAGTTGTTCCTCCCACACTGACATAAACTCACTGCCCCTTAAGGTTCCTATCTAATCTTTCCGTTGTTGTTGTCAATTTGATCCCATATAGATAGATCTGAAAAGAGCACAATGCTGAAGGCAGACATTCTTTACTAGCTAAGCTAAGCTATTGTTTGGTTTTAAGAAGACTTCAGCGGTTGTTTTTGGTTTAAGGTTTAAAGATTATCTCAGGGCAACAGTTTCAGGGATTCATCCAGCCTCCATGGCTCCAAAAAGTCTGGAGTCTATGAGAATTTTAAATTCTGTTCTGCATTTTCCCCCTTTTGATTGGGATTCTTCCACAGAATCTTCGATCAAAATGTTCAGTAATAGTACTGGGCACCATCCAGTTCTTCGGGTCTCCTGGCAAAGGAGGCAGTTGTTCATGGAGGAAATAAGCCCCACATCCATTTCCTCCTCCTATTCCTGACTATCCTTCTTCCTGTTATTCCAGGTGAATACAGACCAATTGTTGTAACTTAGATGGCTGCTTGCAAGCTTTTAAGACCCAAAGGCACTACTCAGTGAACTAGAAGGTAGAAAAGAAACACTAAACAGGATGTTAGGCCAATTAACTGGGATGTCCCATGAAACCATGACCCTAAACCTCCAAACTAAGGGACCAAATCCCATGAGGTATTTGGTTGTATATAAGCAGTTTCAGCAGGTTTTTTTTTTTTTTTTTTGGTTATTGTTGTAAATATATCTACCACACAACTTTTGCCAATTCATCTTTTTAGAGGTATACAACTTATCGATAGCAGTTACATTAATTAGCTGTATAACTGTACCCTTAATCAATGCAATTTTTCCATCACCGTAATCTAAACCTAAGTACTCCATAAGCAATAACCCTCCCCCTTTCCCCCTTTCCTGCCCCTGGTAACTACTAAAAAACTTTGATCTCAATACATTTGCTATCTTTGTCTTTTTATATAAGTAAGGTCATATAATATTTGTCCTTTTGTGACCGGCTTATTTCACTCAGCATAATGTCTTCAAGCTCCATTCATATTGTAACATCTATCAAGACTTTATTTCTCCTACTGGCTGAGTAGTATACCTAGGAATGGAATTGCTGGCTCATATGGCAGTTCTGTTTTTAGTTTTTTGAGGAACCACCACACTGTTTTCCACAATGGCTGTGCTGTTTTGCGTTCTCACCAGCAATGGATAAGGGTTCCAATTTCCCCACATCCTCCTCAACATTTGTTATTTATTTTTTTATCTTAACCATCCTTGTAGGAGTAAAATGGTACCTTATTGTGGTTTTGATTTTCATCTCTCTGATGTCCCCTCCCTATTCTTCAAGTAATGACAATGAGGCTCAGAAAAGTAAAGTGTCTTTACCTGGGGCTACATAGCAAGTTGGCTGAGGAACCAGGATTCAGGACACCAACACACATGCTCTAACTGTAGGAGCTGCTAGTTAAGATAAGCGCTTACCTGAGTACAGACCCTTCTGTAAGAATTACAGGTCAAATTTTCATTTTTATATTTCTATCAGAAAACTGTTGTTAATTGCCAGCAAGTTGGTGCCGACTATTGGTGACCCCTTGTACAACAGAATGAAATTTGCCCAATCCTGCACCATATTCACCATTGCTGATGTGCTCAAGTTCATTGTTCCAGCTGTTTTGTATTCTGAGTGCCTTCCAACCTAGGGGGCTCATCTTCCAGCACTATATTGGACAATATTCTGTTGTGATCCATAGGGTTTTCATTGGCTAATTTTTGGAAGTAGATGTCCAGGCCTTTCTTCCTAGTCTGTCTTAGTCTGGAAGCGCTGCTGAAACCTCTCCACCATGGGTGACTGCTGTACCAGAGTTCAAGGTTGCCAAGAAAAGACACAGACCACACACAGGCTGCACTAGTGCATAGCTAATTGCTTTACTCATGTAGAGAAGAGAGAGCAAGATCAGCTTCACTAGTGGGCACCAGTCTCCCATGGCCAGCAGGATTGTCCCCGTATACGGCTGGTGCAAGGCAATGTTCTATGTTCACCCTTCTTATGCCGTAATCGAGAGACCCTGTTCCCTCCTTACCAGAACAGATATAGAAGTGGGGTTGGCCAGGTACCACATGGTACCCGTGCATGCACAAGTGACAGAGAAAATTACTGTGTGCCCAGAACAGGGGGAAGGCTTCCCCAATTAAGAAGAAGGAACTGGGAGAGAGAGACTCAATTCCTAGCCTCCTTATCAGAGAATGTTCTTGGCCTAAGGCCTTTACTTAGGCAGCCTATATGGGAGGCACAGAGGCAGATCATTCCCCCAACAGGGACCCTACTGATATTTGAAATACTGATATTTGAAATACTGATGGCATACCTTCCAGCATAATAGCAACATGCAAGCCACCAAAGTACAACGAACTGACAGATGGGTGATGGATCGGGAAACTACATCCCATTAAAATCAGCTAAGTATACGTGTAGACTGTAGAAACGGCAAATGTTCTGTACCTATATACTTACTACAATTAAAAAACAAAAAAACTGAATCAAAGGGGAAAAAATACAGCTTACTAAAAATAGGTATTTCTTTAAAAACATGTCTCTACAAAGAACTAGAATTTGTGATCAACTGGAATTTATGATCACCCCTAGCATGAGAGTTTTGGACACTTACAGGAGCTAACCTGTCTTAAAATCAAGAGTTGGTACCTTTTCAGTATACCTTCCCACTGATTCTGGTAGTTTTCATTTACAACTCATTCAGTCAACTATTTGTTGAGCCCATCCGCATGCAGCCACTGGCTGGTACTGGGAAGACAGGTGAACAGACTGGACCCTGCCTTCAGAGGACAATCAAGCGCGCCCAACGCATAACTGGTGCTGTGGAGCACAGGAGCTGGGTGCTGGGGCAGGAGGGCAGATAAGGGAAGGAGCTCGCTTTAGATAGCTGGCCAAGAAGGCCTATTTGAAGATAAGATGTTTAAATTGGAAGAGAGCCAATCACAAGGAGAGAGACCATTTCCAAGTGTACACACACAGCACAATTTGCTACATAAATATGCACATTTAACAAAAATATACAAATTGTCCGACTAGTCCCAAATCACAGCCATCCTCCTTAATTTCTGGTAGAGTTAATATAAAGAAATGATCAATAATTTTTTAACCAGGAAATTCCCAATCAGGGCTTCCAAAGCAGCCTTCCCGTGAAAGCAGAGAAAACAGGATTAGAAACGCAGCCAGGCCTGAGGCTGCAGCGCGGTGCTGTCTCTCCCAAGACCAGGCAGCTCCAAGTGTGACCGGTTGCAATGTGCTTGGGTGAAAGGTGCTGAGAGAGAAACTACATGTGGTATGAGCACCAGGCCCCTGCTCGTCTCTGCTGGTCTCTGCATGCAAGTGAGGCCAGTGCCACCAAGAAGCTCTGCCACCAACAACACTGCCCTCGGCAAGAGGGATCCTTGAAAAAAGCACCACAGCAATAACAGGCCCCTGGCCCTAGAATCCCCCCACAAAAAACTGCTTTTAAACAGTAACTACTCAAGGTTAAAAAGGATTTGAAGGTAGCAAGCAACACAGAGCAGGTATTTCTTAACCGCTAACAACTGAAGTCCTCTTGGAAACCTCCTATATTAGATAGATGGACGATCATTTGGTGAAAGGCACTTAGTTCAACTCTCCGCAGGGGAAAGTCTCTTATTTGCCTTCAGTCCACGGACTCACAGGTTCTGGGTTAGCATTAACAACACGCAAGCCACCACTTGCTGCTGTTTTGTCCTTATCGCAAAACTTCTTCTTAGCCAAGATGCCTGGTCTGACACACAGTGACTTTGTGATCCCTGTCAGAGTTGTATGGTGGCTGCCCTCCACTCACCCAGGCTAGGGGCGACATCCCTGCTCTCTAACCACCCACGTGGAGTTTCCTACCCTGTATCCAGTGACTACTGAGGATCAAGTAATCCCCAAGCTACAGTAGGTACTCTGTTCCCTTATTAAACCTATACTCTCCTTGGTCCTCTTAATTTCTTAGGGCTGCTGTTAACAGAAATACCACAAATAGGCGTTAATGAACAAACATTTATTTTCTCACAGTTCGGAGGCTAGAAGTCCAAATTCGGGGCACCAGCTCTGGGGGAAAGCTCTCTCTCTGTCCCCTCTGGGGGAAAATCCTTGTTTTGGCTTCTGTAGCCCTGGTATTCCTTGGTTCCTTGGTGATCTCCACGTGACATCTATCTTTCCCCCATTTGTGCTTGCTTGTCTGTATGCTGAGAGCCCTGGTGGTGCAGTGGTTAAGAGCCTGGCTGCTAACCAAAAGGTTGGCAGTTCGAATCTACCACCTGGTTCTACTCTGTCCTATAGCGTCACTATGAGTTGGAATCAACTTGACCGCAACGGGTTTGGTTTGGTTTTGTCTAATCTGCTCTTCTTATATCTGGAAAGTTGTTAGGTTTAAGACACACCCTACACGGATACAGTCTCACTAACATTACAAAGAAAATTCTATTCCCAAGTGGGACTACATCCATAGGTAGTCAGGCCCATGTGGCTTAAGCCTGCAGACTAGGGAGAGTCAGAGAGATGAGATTCAAGAGGCCCAAGGATGAGGGAGTGGATGGACCAGAGCACAGATCTCTACCTTGTGACAGCATATATTCTGCACATTTCCAAGTGTTTTCTAGAAACCCGTCTTAAGCTATTTCTCATTTCAACTGTGACATCTGAAACCAACAATTAGGGAACCCCAAGTGGAAAAGATAAGGGCTTCCCTTCTCCAAAAGAGCATGTAGATCACCTGCTACCTCTCAAGCTGGACTCCTCCACTTCTCCAGGTGTTCTTCACCTAGAGAAGAGTGTGCGTGTTACTGGGTGGAAACCCCAGGTTCTTGCTCGGCATGGCTCCTATCCACCAATAAACGAGAGACCAAGGTGGGAGAACAGGAAAGGCACCTTTATTTCTTTGTACAAGGAAAAGGAGTCAGGTGGAGCTGCTGTTGCCCAGACTGCTCCTCAAGGGCGAGGAGACAATTACTTTCAAGGAGTTTACAAGTAGGGAGTTCATACAAGTTATGTCAACATTCTTAATCACACTACACAGGCACAATGGGGTTTACATATAACCTCCAATCAAAAGCAGGATTCAAATGCAAAGCTGCGGGGGAGGAAGCCCAGCAAAGGAAACAGATTTTTTTTTTTTACATTGTATTTTAGATGAAGGTTTACAGAACAAACTAGCTTCTCATTAAACAATTAGTATACATATTGTTTTGTAACATTGTTACCAACCCCACAAGTTAATACTCTCCCTTTCTTGACCTTGGGTTCCCTATTACCAGCTTTTCTGTCCCCTCCTGCCTTCTCGTCCTTGCCCCTGGGCTACTGTGCCCCTTTAGTCTTGTTTTATGGGCCTGTCTAATCTTTGGCTGAAGGTGAACCTCAGGAGTGACCTCATTACTGAGCTAAAAGGATATCTGGGGGCCATATTCTGTGGAAGAGGAGTGGTGTGAACAGCACGGACCCTGAAGCCAGGCTGCTGGGGACCCCAGTTAGCTAACATCTCTGTGTCCCACCTTCCTTATACATAAAACAGGAATAAACATAGTCCCAAACCCACTGCCATCGAGTTAATTCCAACTCATAGCGACCCTACAGGACAGAGTAGAACTGCCCCTAGGGTTTCCAAGGCTTTAATCTTTATGGAAGCAGACTGCCACAACTTTCCTCCCCAAGAGCGGCGGGTGCGCTCCAACTGCCAACCTTTTGGTTGGCAGCGGAGCGCTTTAACCACTGTGCCACCAGGGCTCCTTGGCACAGAGTAAGGACTCAAAAAACATTTGCTATTATTATGCTTAAAGAAACCTGGGACCTCAACACCTCTTCATTACCACCTGGTAACACCTACTGGCAAACTTGGTGACACAATGGTTAAGAGGCCGGCTGCTAATCAGGAGGTTGGCAGTTCGACTCCACCAGCGCTCCTTGGAAACCCTATACTGCAGTTCTACTTTGTTATATAGGTTTGTTATGACTCAGAATCGACTTGATAGCAATGGTTTTTTTTGGGGGGGGGAGGGGAGGTTTAACACATGCTGAGCACCCTGGGCAAACACAGCTAAAAGCAGTGCTTGATAATTCTGTAGAAATATCAAGCATGGGGTGATGCTCACCACAATCCTGGGGAAATGAACCCAGGAAGTGAAGTCACTTGCCAAGGTCACCAGCCTTGCCATGACCTTGGTGGCCTTTGTTAAGATAGGTGGACCCAACCGGAGTCAGCTGAGGTAAATGCCTGGCATACTTACCTGGCAGTTTCTGTGCTCTCTACAGAGAAAGAAGCAAAGGCTCCAGAAGGGACTTGCTTCAGCTCACAAGATAAGAGAATCTGAACTCTGGTTTACCTTAAGTTCCAAAGCCTCTTCCCATGATACTGTGCTAAATACAAGCACAATTACCCACCTCCACTGCATACTTTGGACACGCTGTCAGGAGGCATCAGTCCCTGGAGAAGGACATCATACTTGGTAAAGTACAGGGTCAGTGAAAAAGAGGAAGACCCTCAACGAGATGGACCGACACAGTGGCTGCAACAATGGGTTCAAGCATTACAACGATTGTGAGCGTGGCGCAGGACTGGACAGTGTTTCGTTCTGTGGTGCACAGGGTCGCTAGAAGTCGGAACCGACTTGACAGCACCTAACTACAGCTGCATGCTCCCTCAGATGAGAAACTTAAAGTATGATCCCCTAAGAACTGAAACTGGTGTTTCTGGCCCAGCAACTGCTGAGTGAAGGCTCACATTTGTGCTGCCTTAGCTGACTAAGGGTCACTTAACTTCCAGGACGTTGAAGCACAGGGCGTTGGGTCAGGAGCTGACAGCACAAGATTCCTCCCCTAGAAGAGTGGGTGACAGATGGTAGCAACAGGCGTCGCCCCTCCCCCAGAGGGATATGACTCCACAGTTCAAGAGCAGAGGCCATGCACGTAGCGGTGAGGTGTGCAGGCTAGGAAAACCTAAAGGTTGGCAATTCAAATCCACCGAGTGGAGCCACGGAAGAAAAGCCTGGTGATCTCCAGCAAAAATTACAGCCAAGAAAACCCTATGGCGCACAATTCTACTCTGTAACTCATGCGGTCGCCATGAGTGGGAATCCACCCCAGAGCAACTAACAACAACTCCAAGGATCTCGCTTTACATCGCCCTTGAGTCTCTGCTACCTCAACCTGCAGCACTGCAGCATGGCGTAGGGGTAAGGGGCTGGACTTAAAATACTTAATGAGAAAAGTGCTCAGCAGTCAGCCTTGGCGTGCGCGTTGAAGGCCACGGCCACCACCGGTATTTCACTGCGTGCTCGCGGGCCCTCCCCGCCCGACCTCACACTCAGGGCTCCAACAAAGCGCTCCCTCCGCCGATTTCGGGGTAACGCCCACGCGCGCCGCGATACCGAGCCTGGGGCCCCAAGCCGCAGACCTACCGGAACGGACCCGCCCACGAGACAGTGACATACGGTCCCACGTGCCACGAACCACGCAGACCCTAACCCGAACTCAACGCGCTGCGCTATTCTGCTTCCTCTGTGCTTCCTGCGTGCACCACCCAGCTCGGCCCTCCGCCGGTGGTGCCCAATCAGAGCTCGCAGCCATCAGTGCCCGACCCAAACGGGCCGACGCCATTGGCTGCGCCGTGCCGTGCCGGAACCGGGCCCGGGACGTCGCGCGGTGCAGCTCCTCACCTAGGGATGGGCCAGATCGGAATTGCCCGCCTGGCTCGAGCCTTAGGCGGGTTTATCCGGGAGCCGGCGTAGGGCTCATCCCATTTTACTGGTAGAACGTGTTAGATTGTGGGAGAATTTTCTTGTTTGCCAACATCCTACTCACAGTTTAGCGCCGCGGTCCTTAAATTAGTACAAACGTAAGTGGGAACTCTGATGCTGGCACCATTCACTTTACCTTTTTGAGGTTCATATTTCTCATATTTGAGTTGGAGATAATTATATCGGCCTGGCAGGGCTGTCGGGGAGAATTAATAGATACATAAGACACTAGAGGGTCAGGGCAAAAGAGGAGGACCCGCAACGAGGTGGATTGACACAGTGCTGCAACCATGGGATCAAGCATGACAAGGATGGTGAGGATGGTGCAGGACTGGGCAATGTTTTCGTTCTGTGGTACATAGGGTCGCTATGAGTCCGAACGGAGTCGGCGCCTGACAATAACAAAACACTTAGCATTGTATTGGTGAGACTGGCAGTCTGCCCGCCATCTTGAATAGGCAAAGGGCTGTGCCTGCCATGTTATGTGATATAGGAACTAACTCCCTGTGTTTAACATACATCCTTATTTAGGTATGCTTCCTGCTTCCGGACAAGTTGAGGAAAATAAGAGACTGGGGTGGCAGGACCAGCTGAAACTGGCAAGAGCTAGATTTGGCCACCTGACAAGCGCAGAACCGTTGACACCCGCACCGCCCCCCCCCCCCCCCCCGCCAACTCTACTCCCACCAGACAGAATCAAGCTTTAGCGGCCCAAGATAGGGGGAAGGCTGTCAGAAGCAGGGGGGTCCAAGCCTAAGATCTGGTTTAAGAGACTACCCCATCCCCCTTTTTAGACTGAGCAAGGGCAGAAACGCCAGGCTGCCCCAGAACGCCTTTTCGGGCCAGATCAATCAGCAGGCTAGCCCCACCTACAGGCGTTCCTGAAGACTGTAGACCCAATTTACTTCACCCATTTAAACCCCTTGGGCCGTTGTTCTGGGAGCCATCTTAGTGACACAAGTTCCGGTGTGCTCCTTTCTTGGCCAAACTTCTTTCGCTTTCACCTGTTTTGTGTCTCTATGGCCTGGAACAATCCAGTTACGTTGGCACAAAATAAGGATTCAATAAATGTTAGCTGTTGTTAATATTCTACCAGCAGTCCATCCATTTGTCATACTGTGATGGCTTGCCTGTTGCTATGATGCTGGAAGCTTCATCACCAGTATTTCAAATACTAGCAGGGTCATCCATGGTGGACAGGTTTCAGCGGAGCTTCCAGGCAAAGACCAGGAAGAAAGGCTTGACTTCTGAAAATTAGCCATTTAAAACCTATGAATCACAACAGAACACTGTCCAACACACTTGCTTTGGACAAGTCATCAGGAGGGATCAATTGCTGGAGGAGAACACTGTGTTTGATGAAGTGGAGGGCCAACAAGAGATCGTGAGGATGACGCAGTGTTTCATTCTGTTGTACCTAGTGATTTAAGAGAGAAAATTGGACTCATTATTCCCTGTCCTTGAGCTGAAGCTGGACTCACAAGGACACATCAACCAGGCCCTGAGGTATAAAGAAAGACAATAACTAGGACAGTTTGGGAAAACATCTTTTAAAGAAACTTTCACATAAACTAATTGTAAGCAGAGCACAAAAAGATTCACATAGTTCCCACTCCTATCTTCTTCTATTAGCATATAGTAAATAGTAAGATTGTTGGACTGTGGTAGAGGAAAAACATCGCAAAGTTGAGTAAAGCAAAAAGAAAGTTTTATTTAGCATATATGCAAAAAGGCAAAAGTGGGAAACTGACAAATATGCTGCCAGAGCCATGTCTGCCCGAGTCCAAGTAAATATCACAGAACAGACAAAAGTGGAAAAATGGACAAGCATGTTGCTAAAGCCATGTCTGTTCAAGTCCAAAGAATATTACAAAATAGGCAAGAATGTGAAAACGGACAACCATGCTGCCACAGCCATGTCTGTCTGAATCCAAAAACCATTACAGAGTCATCAGTATATATTAACATTACAAATGGGCAAAACCATTGGAAGCTTAGCCTTTTCAGATTGGCTAGAAACTGTGATCCTACATTTTGAATTATCTTTCTTAACAGTCATTGGTACAGGTTTCAGTAATGACAGTCAGGAGGGTCTTCATTGGTCCAACAAATTTCTATTCACTAAATGCTAACAGAAAAAGAGTAGAGGGTCTTTTGTGTTCTGTTTGATTGGCTTTATGTGAAAGTTTCCCTAAAAGATATTTTCCAAGATCATTTTAGCTATTGTCTTTATACCCAGGGCCCAGTTGATATGTTCTTGTGAGTCCTTATGAATCCAGCTCCAGCTGCGTCACATTCTCTATGCTCAAGGAGAAGGAATAAATGATTCCAATATTATTTTCTAAATCAGTAAATAGTAAGATTGTTGGACTAATGACAACCCTCCTGACTGTCGTTACTGAAACTTGTATCAAGGATGATTAAGAAGGACAATTCAAAAAATGTAGAATCACAGTGATCTGGCAGTTTTTAGCCTAGCTGTGAAAATGTGAAGCTTTCAATGATTTTACCCATTTGTAATGTTAATGTATAGTGATGATTCTGTAACGTTCCTCAGACTTGGGCAGACATGGCTCTGGCAGCATGCTTGTCTGTTTCCCACTTTTGCCTCTTGGAACATATGCCGAATAAAACCTTTCTTTTTGCTTTATTATAACTTCGTGGTGATTTTACCCTGGAACAATAGGGTCACCATGAGTCAGAGTCGACTGGACAGCAGCCATCTATCTATATACATGTTGTTAATAATAATAAAAACCAAGGGGCCGCACAGCGTAGGGGAAGGAGCCCAGTATCAAGCCCCTACTCTACCAAATAGTGTGATCTTAGGTAAATCACTGACTCAGTTTCCCATCTAGTAGATGAGCTCGTAGTCTTTCAGTCCTCAGCCTGTTCAGAGTACTCCGTGCCCCCCTTACAACACTGAGCAATCGCTGAAATGTTGTAATAGATATGGCTAATGGGGCAGTTAATAAATTGATTACAAACTTATTCAGAAAAGCCCAAGGAAAGACAGTGAGAGAGAGTAAGGGATGCATAGGAGGTTATAGAGGAAGTCATGCACTGCAGTGCAAATAGAATGGTTTTGGGCTGTCAAATAACTTTTTGGCTTACTGCATTTCCTCCCTCTCTCCCGGTGGATTTTTGGATTAATTTAGAGTATTAAGCAGGAGGTAGATGTATCTTTATTGCCATTTTACAGATGAGGAAACTGAGTCTTAGACAACTTTCAATCCCATAGGTAGTATGATGGAGCCTGGATTCAAACTCAGAGCTCTCTGTTTCTGAAGCTGGAGCTGTGTCTATGGTGCTATGTGGCAAAGGATGCAGCCAGGTTGGAGCTTTGCAAGATACATAGGAGGCACAGAAAAAATCCAGACTATTAGAGATTGCATATAGTGGGTGCAAATCTCAAGCCACAAACTCAGCAATTCTAATTCCTTAGATGTAATCCTATTTGTAAATTGGGTTTTCTTTGTTACGTTAATGAGACAATATCAGTGTAGGGTGTGCACAAGAAATCTTTTTTTTTTTTTTCCTTCCCTATACCTGTCTTGGATGAAGCCATGGTGGCACAGTGATTAAGAGGTTGGCTGCTAACCAAAAGGTCAGCAGTTCAAATCCACCAGCTGCTTCTTGGAAACCCTATGGGACAGTTCTACTGTGTTCTATAGGGTCGCTATGAGTCAGAATCTACTCGACGGCAACGGGTTTTTATACCTGTCTTAGTTTGCTAGTGCTGTTGTAACAAGTACCATAAGTGGATGGCTTTAAAGAACAGAAACTTATTTTCTCACAGTTTGTTGTTAGGTGTTGTACATTCCGACTCATAGGGACCTTATGTACAAGAGAATGAAACACTGCCCGGTCCTACGCCATCCTCACAATCGTTGTTATGCTTGATCCCATGGTTGCAGCCACTGTGTCCATCCATCTCGCTGAAGGTCTTCCTCTTTTTCAGTGACCCTCTCTACTTTACCAAGCATGGTGTCCTTCTGCTACATATCCAAAGTATGTGAGACGAAGTCTTGCCATCTTTGCTTCTTTTTTTTTAACCATTTTTTATTATAATTTAGGTGAAAGTTTACAGAACAAACAGTTTCTCATTGAATAGTCAGTACACAGTGTTTTATGACATTGGTTAACAACCCATGACATGTCAACCCTTTCCCGTCTCGACCTTTTTTCGTTTTTTTTGGTGAAAATATACATAGTCAGAGATACACCATTTCAAAAATTTCTACATGCACAGTTCAGTAACATCGATTATGTTCTTCCAGTTGTGCTGCTATTCTCACTTTAGATGAAGGTTTAAAGAACAAAATAGTTTCTCATTAAACAGTACACATGTTGCCCTATGACAGTGGTTAACAACCCCACTACATGTCAACACTATCCTTACTCAAACTTGGGTTCCCTATCACCAGCTTTCCTGTCCCCTTCTGCCGTCTAGTCCTTGTCCCTGGACTGCTGTGCCTCATTAGTCCCGTTTTGTTTTACAGGGCTGTCCAATCCCCCGGTGAACGATGAACTTTGGAAGTGATTTCACCACTGAGCTAAGAGAATGTCTGGGGGCCATACTCTCGGGGTTTCTCCGTCTCTTTCAGGCCAGCAATTCTGGTCTTTTTTTTGCGTGTTAGAATTTTGTTCTACATCCTTCTCCAGTTCTGTCCAGAACCATCTGTTGTGATCCCGGTCAGAGCAGTCAGTGGTGGTAGCTGGGCACCATCTAGCTGTACTGGACTCAGTCTGGTGGAGGCCTTGGTAGCTGTGGTCCATTAGTCCTTTGGACTAATCTTTTCCTTGTATCCTGTTCTCTTCATTCTCCCTTGCTCCCAAATGGGTGAGACCGGTGGAATATCTTAGATGGCTGCTCACAGGCTTTTAAGACCCCAGACGCTACTCACCAAGGTAGAATGTAGAACATTGTCTCTATAAACTGTGTTATGCCAGTTGAGCTAGATGTTCCCTGAGACCATGATCCCCACAGCCCTCTGCCCAGCAATTCAGTCCCTCAGGGAGTTTGGAAGTGTCTGTGGAGCTTCCATGACCTTTCCTTGTAAAAGTTGTGCTGGTTTTCCCAGTATTGTGTACTGTCTCACCCTTCACCAAAGCTACCACTTATCTATTGCCTATCTAATATTACCCCCCATTCCTCGTAACCAACAAAGATTGTTACTTTTTGTGTGTAAACTTTTTCATGAGTTTTTACACTAGAGGTCTCATACAATATTTGTCCTTTTGTGATTGAATTATTTCATTCAGCATAATGTCCTCCAGTTTCATCCATGTTATGAGATGCTTCACAGATTCATCACTGTTCTTTAGCGTTGCATAGTATTCCATTGTGTGTATGTACCATAGTTTGTTTATCCATTCATCTGTTGATGGACATCTGGGTTGTTTCCATCTTTTTGCTATTGTGAGCAATGCTGCCATGAACCTGGGTGTGCGTATGTCTATTCACGTGATGGCTCTTATTTCTCTAGGATATATTCCTAGGAGTGGGATTGTGCTGGATCGTATGGTATTTCTATTTCTAGCTTTCTAAGGAAGCGCCATATCATTTTCCAAAATGGTTGTATCATTTTGCGTTCCCACCAGCAGTGCATAAGAGTTCCGATCTCCCCGCAGCCTCTCCAACATTTATTTCCAGTGTTCTTGATTGGTGCCAGTAATGCTGGGGTGAGATGTTATCTCATTGTGGTTTTAATTTGCATTTCTGTAATGGCTAGTGATCACGAGCATTTCCTCCTGTGTCTGTTGGCCGCTTTAATGTCTTCTTTGTTGAAGTGTCTGTTCATTTCCTTTGCCCGTTTTTTAATAGGATGGTTTGTCTTTTTGTTGCAGAGGTGTTGGATTTTCTTGTGGATTATGGAGATTAGACCTTTGTCTTTCTTGTACTGTCCAAAATTTTTTCCCCAGTTTGTGGGTTCTCTTTTTACTCTCTTGGTGAAGTCTTTTGAAGAGCATAGGTGTTTGATTTTTATAAGATGCCAGTTATCTAGCTTATCTTCTGGGGTTTGTGTGTTGTTGGTTACGGTTTGTATCCTGTTAATGCCATGTATTAGGGTCTGTAGCTTTGCTACTATTTTTTCTTCTATCAACTTTATAGTTTTTGGCTTTATATTTAGGTCTCTGATCCATTTTGAATTAGTTTTTATATACGGTGTGAGGTATAGGTCCTGTTTCATTTTTTTGCAGATGGATATCCAGTTTTGCCAGCACCATTTGTTAAAAAGACTGTCTTTTCCCCATTTGATGGACTTTGGGCCCTTGTCAAAGATCAGGTGACCATAGGTGGATGGATTTACATACATCTGGGTTCTCAGTTCCGTTCCATTGGTCAATATATCTGTCATTGTACCAGTACTAGGCTGTTTTGACTACCATAGCTGTATAGTAGGTTCTGAGGTCAGGTAGTGTGAGTCCTCCAACTTTCTGCCTCTTCTTCAATAGTGCTTTACTTATTCAGGGCTTTTTCCCTTTCCATATAAAGTTAATGATTAGTTTTTCCAACTCTTTGAAGAATGTTGTTGGTATTTGGATTGGGATTGCATTGTATTTGTAAACTGCTTTGGGTAGAATTGTCATTTTCACAATGTTGAGTCTACCTATCCATGAGCATGGTATGTTTTTCCGTTTATGTAGATCTCTGTTGGTTTCTTACAGTAGTGTTTTGTAGTTTTCTTTGTATAGGTCTTTTACATCCCTGGTTAGATTTATTCCTAAGTATTTTATTTTTTTAGGGGCTATCATAAATGGCATTGTTTTCCTGATTTCCTTTTCATCGTTCTCTTTATTGCTGTATAGGAATCCAACTGATTTTTGTATGTTTATCTTGTATCCTACTACTCTGCTGAATCTTTCTATTAGGTCCCGTAGATTTCTTGTGGAGTCTTTAGGGTTTTCTATGTATAGCATCATATCATCCACAAACAGGAACAGTTTAACTTCTTCTTTACCAATTTGGGTGCCCTTTATTTCTTTTTCTTGCCTTATTGCTCTAGCTAGAACTTCCAGCACAGTGTTAAATAGGAGTGGTGATAAAGGGCATCCTTGTATTGTTTCTGTTCTCAAGGGGAATTTTTTCCACCTCTCTCCATTAAGAATGATGTTGGATGCTGGTTTTTCATAGATGCCCTTTATTATGTTGAGAAATTTCCCTTCTATATCTATTTTGTTGAGAGTTACCAGGAATGGGTGTTGGACTTTGTTGAATGCCTTTTCTGTGTCAATTGAGATGTTAATGTTATTCTTTTCTTTCCTTTTGTTCACGTGGTGGATTACATTGATTGATTTTCTAATGTTGAATCATCCTTGCATACCTGGTATGAATCCTACTTGGTCGTGGTGTATTATTTTTTTGATATGATGCTCGTGTCTGACCACTCTGAGCCAATTAAATTTTTGTACCTATAGTCATGAAAGATATTGGTCTGTAATTTTCTTTTTTGTGGTGTCTTTGCCTGGTTTTGGTATCAAAGTTATCCTAGCTTCATAGAATGAATTTGGAAGTGTTGCTTCCTTTTCTATGCTCTGAAATAGTTTAAGTAGTACTGGTACAAGCGCTTCTGTGAATGCTTTGTAGACTTCTCCAGTGAACCCATCTGGGCAAGGGCTTTTTTTTTGTTGGGAGTTTTTTAAATTACCTTTTCAATCTCTTCTCTTGTTATGGGTCTGTTCAGATTTTCAACATCACTGTGTTGTAGTTTGGCTGGTAGTGTGTTTCTAGAAAATTATCCATTTCCTCTAGGTTTTCAAATTTGTTGGAGTATAGTGTTTCATAATATTCTGTTATGATCCTTTTTATTTCAGTTGGGTCTGTTGTAATGTCACCCATTTCATTTCTTATGTGGGTTATTTGCATCCTCTCCTGTTTTCTTTTGTCAGTCTGGCCAGTGGTTTGTCGATTTTCTTGATTTTTTCAAAGAACCAACTTTTGGTTTTGTTGATTCTTTGTATTGTTTGTCTATTCTCTATTGCATTTATTTCTGCTCTGATCTTTATTATTTCCTTTCTTCTGTTGGCTGTGGGCTTTTTTTGCTGTTCTTTATTTGTTTGAGTTGTATAATTAATGTTTTGATTTTGTCCCTTTCTTCTTTTTTGATGTGTGCATCTATTGGTATAAATCGTCCTCTGAGGACTGCCTTTGCTGTGTCCCAAAGGTTTAGGTATGATGAGTTTTCATTCTCATTTGATTCTAGGAATTTTTTGATTCCATCTCTGATTTCTTCTATTACCCAGTGGTTTGTAAGCAGGGTGTTATTCAGTTTCCATGTAATTGATTTTTTTTTTCCTTGCTCTTTCTGTTGTTAATTTCTTCCTTGATGGCATTGTGGTCAGAGAAGATACTTTCTATTATCTCAGTGTTTTGGATTTTGTTGAGGATTGCTCTGTGGCCTAAGATGTGGTCTATTCTGGAGAACTTTCCATGTGCATTGGAAAAGAATGTGTACTTTGCAGCTGTTGGATGGAGTGTTCTATATATGTGTATGAGGTCAAGTTGGCTGATTGTGCCCTTTAGGTCTTCTGTATCTTTGCTGAGTTTCTTTTTAGATGTTCTGTCCTTTAGTGAGAGTGGTATGTTGAAGTCTCCTACTATTGTTGTGGAACTGTCAATTTCTCTTTTCAGTGTTGTTAGAGTTTGTTTTATGTATTTTGGAGCCCTGTCATTGGGTGCATAGATGTTTATTATGGTTATGTCTTCATGATGGATCATCCCCTTAATCATTATATAGTGTCCTTCTTTGTCTTTTATGGTCGATTTTGTTTTAAAGTCTGTTTTATCTGAGATTAGTATTGCCACTGCTGCTCTTTTTTGATAGTTGTTAGCTTGATATATTTTTTTCCAACTTTTGACTTTTAATAAATTCACATCTTTGTTTCTAAGGTGTGTCTCTTGTAGACAATATATTTATGGGTCCTGTTTTCTTATCCATTCTGTCACTCTCTGTCTCTTTATGGGTGCATTGGGACCATTTACATTCAGCATAATTATTGATAGATGTGAGTTTGTTGCTGTCATTTTGTAGTGCTTTTTTTTTTTTGTGGTGTTGATGTTTTCTTTGTTCTTCTTACTCTCCTGTGCTGAGTTGCTTTTGTTTTGGGGGTTTTTTTTTTCATTTCTTTTGTTTCTGTAGGTTTTGTTTTTGCTGAGACTTTATGTTTTTCGTCTTTATTTTTATGAGTATGTTTGTTAACTTTCTTTGTGGTTACCATGAAATTTACCCTTATCTTTCTAAGTTTGAAGCAGTCTATTATTACTTGTTATCACCTTGCCTTCATCTCCATTAGAAGGTTCTATACCTACATCGTTTATTCCTTCTTTTATTGCTCTGAAATTATTGTCATTTACAGATTAACTGCTCTGATTCCCTGTTGTATTTCTATTGGTTTTGGATAGTCCTTGAGAGTTCATTTCCTAGATTGGTATCTGGCTGGTATGATCCTGCATCCTAGATTCAGCCTGTGAGCTGAAGTTGTTTCTTCCGAGATTGAAGGACTCCCTTTAATCATTCCTTTAAGTTTGGTTTGGTTTTTACATATTCCCTTAATTTCTGTTTATCTGTAAATGTCCTAATTTCACCATCATATTTGAACGAGAGTTTTGCAGGATGTATTATTCCTGGCTGGGAGTTTTTTTCTCTCAAGCTTTTATATATGTCATCCCATTGCCTTCTTGCCTGCATGGTTTCTGCCGAATAATCTGAGCTTAGTCTTACTGTTTCTCCTCTGTATGTGACTTCTTGTGTTTCTCGAGCTGCTCTCAGGATTCTTTCATTTGTCTTTGGTTTTAGCAAGTGTGATTATGATATGCCTTGGTGAGTTTCTTTTGGGGTCTATCCTATATGGGGTTTGTTGAGCTTCTTGGATGATCAGCTTTTCATCTTTCATGATATTGAGGAAGTTTTCTGTCAGCAATTCTTCAATAATTCTCTCTGCCTTTTCTGTTTTCTCCCCCTGTTCTGGAACTCCTGATCACTCGAAAATTTTTGCTTTTGATCATATCCCACATAATTCTCAGGGTCTCTTCATTTTTCTTTGTTCTTTTTTCTGAGTTTTCCTTGAACAGAGTTGTATCCAAGTGTTTGTCTTAAATTCCACTGACCCTGTCTTCCACCATTTCAAGTCTGCTCCTCAGCCCTTCTATGACACTGTCCATATCTGAAATCTTGTTTATCTTTTGGATTTCTAATTGTCACTTTTGTATAATTTCTAGTTGTGAATTTATTTTGGCATTTTGTTCCTGCATTATTTTCCTGAATTCTTCCATTTTTTTGTCTGTATTTTCCATGAATTTGTCTATTTTTTCCTCATTTTTGTCTGCTTTTTGCTTCAACTCTTGGATAATTCTGAGTATTAGAGATTTGACTTCCCTATAAGGTAGTTCTAGTGCCTTTTCTTCTACTGGAAAGTCATCTGGTGTTTTATTTTGGATGCCTACTGGAACCATCGTGTCCTGTTTTTGTAAATGTTTTGATATTGTCTGCAGTTTTCTGGGCATTCAGCAGTTATTTTTCTCATTTATTGATTATAGATTTTTTTGTTTCGTCCTTTTTTTTGGCAATGTCTGAGCAGGCAGGCTGTGTGTTCTTTGTTGTTTACTTGTCTGTGGGCACAATACTTTTTGCTTCCTTCTCCAATTGGCAGGGTCAGTTGCTCAGATATGGTACAGCAGGGCAGGTCTAGCTGAAGAGGAGTTGCTGGGATGAGTTGTTTGTGGAACTTACTACAGACACCAGTGTGGGTTGGTAATCAGTGCAGGGCAGGTTCCGGTGGGCCGTGCCTGTGCTTCTTGGTGGTGTGATGTTAAGCGCATGGTGCCGGTAGGCAGGATAGAGGGAGGAGATTGTGATGTGTGGAGCTAAGATGGGTATGGGATAGGGGAGAGAGGAACAGGAGCCAAAAACATACAAACAAACAAAAAAGAGTACTAGGGGAGCTTGCCATTGGAGTGGAGAGATGAGAGACTATAAAATGGAGAAAAACAAAAAGGGTAAGAAGATGAAAGAAAAGAATGAATAAATAAAAATTAGAAAGAAAAAAGAACAGCAAGCCTCCCAGGGATCCCACCAGTGCAGCTACGAAGTCTGGAGAAGTCGTTCCCAGGTGTTGAAGTACAGCCTGGCTAGGAGGCGTAGAGGTATTCAGTGCCAGGTATTCAGGGGATGGGTGGAGAAGGAAGGTATAGAGAGACGAGAAACTGAGTAATGAAGAAAGACAAAAAGGGAAAAAGAGGGAAAAGAAAACAAAACAAATTTAAAAAAAAGAACAAGAAATCCCCCCCCAAAAAACAGAAAAAAAAAAAACCACAAAAAAAGAAATGCGTTCAGGGATCCTCTGCACATCTGCGCAAGCTGAGGGGGTAGGTCCCAAGCCGTGCAGCACTGCCTGGCTAGAACGGGCTCCCAGCTTGAGAAAAGAAGAAGAAAACAAACAAACAAACAAAAAGCCCTGGGATCCCACCAGTGTGGCAGCACAGACCGGGAAGCAGTTCCACACTCGAATGGAGCTCCACAGCCCCTCAGGAAGAAGCAAAGATGGCACACGGAGCCAGTTATTTGAGCAAAAGGATGTGGAGGTGGTGAGAGGTAAGGAAGAAATCAAAAGAAGCAGAAAAATGCAACACCAGCAGCCAACAAATGGCACTCAGGGAGTCGGCCAGTGTGGGTGGTCGGAATCCAAGCAGCCGGTGCTTCCCGGCCAAGAGACTGTGGCCACACAAAGCAGAGGAGGTCGAGTGGGGGTGAAGAAGGGTGGGGGGTGGGAAAGCGTATATCACCAGTTACCATTTGTGCTGCCTTCTGCTGGAAGCTCCATGAAGCTGCTTTCTCGTACCCCCTATTTGCTGGTCTCTGATAGGAGTCCAAGATGGCGGATCTGTGCTGCGTTAGCTGACAGAGGACCTCTCCATGTATGTCTCCTCACTCTGTTCTCTGTCAGTTTTTTATTCCATTTGGTGCTTGGCTGAGTTCTTTATCTCTTCATTTGGATGTTTAGGGTTTCAGGATTGCTGATTTCTCTGTTTGGCTTAGTTTTTCAGATCTCTGCTGTGGAGGGACAGCGTGGTGCTTCTGCCTAGAGCACCATGTTGCTGGAAGTCTCAGACTCTTCACTTTTGAAATGGGTTCGGCTACTGTTGATGACGTATGTCTGGTGATTTTGGTTCCTTGACATGAGTCTTTTCATTCCTTGACATGAGTTCTCTTGTGTTATTGCACATGCCTGGCAGCCTGGGGTCGTTTGTTGGTCATCTTTGTTTGTTCTGCTCATGTCTGACCACTCTGAGCCAATTAAATCTGGACCCATCTGGGGTTCTCTAGAGGGACTGCAAAACATCTTAGAGAAAGTGAGTGACGTGGTGGGGAGGTGACTGGGAGTGTCCTGATAACTGGTGGAGTACTAATTAATCAGATGTCTTTAGCCTCTAGGGTCCCTTAACAACTCCCCCTGTTATTTGTACCATTGTCAATCATGGGAATGGGGGCGATGACCACTCATGGCTGTTTCTTGTTGAAGTGGGGCAGTGTTGGATGAACGTTTTGGCATAGGTCTGAATCTGAGACTTTTGATCTATACGCTGGAGAGGCATGTACCCTTTAAGTTGAGGAGGAACTTGAAGGACAAAGAGGCCGGTCGCCTTTAATCTGTTTTTAATAAATTGGGTGAAAGCATGGAGAAGACACGGGCGGAAAACCAGGAGGAGTGTAAGGATTACTAGTGGTTTTAGGAAAGGAAGGAACCAGGTTTTACTGAGAATAGCAGATCTTATCATCTTCTAGACATCTTGGGCACTAGATCGCGGGTTGAACCTGTATAACCACTTGGCCTGTTGATAGATTTTTTTTGACATTTATCTCTACCACTCTCGAGGTATTAATATATGTGCAGCAAGAAGTATTTGCAAGGGCACACACTCCCCCTTGTCCTGTCAACAGGTATTCCAGGGCTATGTGTTTGTCCAGGCCAACCTTGGCCAGAGAGTCTAGGGACCTCTGCAGAGCTTCTGTGGATCTTGCAGTAGACTCTGCAATTAGTCTCTATAGTCAGGGTTAGGTTTCCTATGGTGGTCTTGTGATAGGCAACCCCCCGACCCAAGGGGCCAAAAACACAATTCTAGCCCCAATGTCTGCTAGGATTAGTCTCAGGGCCCTTTTCTGGCAACCCGCTTGTATTATGGTTTGGGCATGGAAGATCTGCAGGGAGTCAGACCGTGGAGCCAAATGGCCTAGGGGGCACTCTCTTGACACTAATGCTGGATTCAGGCAAAGTATGGCCCACACCAACTGGGAAGCTAATGGGCTGGGACTCTTTATGGAGGGTAAGGAAGAATTTCTACACAGCCATATGTACCCAGGGGGAGCATACAAAGATTGTCCCAAGGTCATGTTGTGAAGTGTTTTGTTAGCTTCTTCCAACCAAGGGGATGACTGCAGGAGGGGTCCAAAAGTCTGAAAGGTGTATGCTGGGGTCCCTAGTGGGGTTATTCCTGACAAATGAAATACATTACATCAATTCCGAGGCAGCAAAAGTTGTTGGGTGCATGTATCTTGGGTCTGAAAGAAGGCCTGGCTTTGGGCTGGCCTGAAACCCCACCATGAAGGGCACTGACCTCAACATCACCACTGTTTTCTAGTGAGTGATGTGTCATTGAAGGTTGGAGTATTGAAGTAGCAAGGGAGAGAGGAATTGGGTTGACAGCCTCCAGTTGTGTTTTGGATCTGGAATACCAGCTCCCGGAGTGCTGTGGGGTTATGGTTGTCCCCTGAATCTGTGGGCTAGGCTGGTCTAAACACATTTTAACACTGTATTTATCTAGGTAGGAAGTAGCAGTATAGTACTCAGTTATATTGAAAGTAGAGGTGACCCTTTCATAGAGGGAGGGAGGTATCGCTGGGCTAGTCCAGCAATCTTGGATCGGGGCTCAGGGACTAGCAAAAAGTTTACTACGGGCAAAGTTGATATCGGGAGAGTTAGAGCTCTGGGTACTTGGAGGCAGACTCAACAATCAGTTAAGTTGGCTGTTTTAGCAACACTGCCTACCAATTGTATAAGAGAGTTATTAGTCCAGTTCTCACCCCAACCCCCAGCAGCCAGAAAGGACTGGAGCAGCATTTCTATGAAAGTAGTGAGGACCAACATGAT
Source organism: Dugong dugon (assembly GCA_030035585.1). NCBI lineage: Eukaryota > Metazoa > Chordata > Mammalia > Sirenia > Dugongidae > Dugong > Dugong dugon. The sequence goes on from CM057460.1 coordinate 204,440,309, forward strand.
GGAGAAGCAATAGTGAAATAGGCGAGAGAAAAATAGATGTTTTCTCAAAGGCGTGTCAAGAGGATGGGGAGTTACTTAACTGGCTTTCTTTTAAATATTCATTTAAGTCTTTCTAGCGATTTACAGGTATATTGGTCTCGTTCTGCTCTTAGTTCCAAATGCAGTTCCTGGGGTGGGGGGTGCGGGCGGGGATGGTGGTGGTGGGACAGCTTGACTTGGGAGTAATGAATCTACGGAGTCACCCCCATATGTAGATGATCGAAGATCTACAGCTGGTTCAATCTAACTTCTCTCCTGTAGGTGGCTGTTCTCCGGCCAAGTCTCTTCGTCTCTTAAACAGGAATTTTTGTCTTTTAACAGGTTTAATACCATATTCTGTCTTTCCAGGTTGATATAACCAATGAAGATTGGGGTGGTGGGCTCCTCTCAACTCACTGTCCCCTGTCAATCCATTCTCAGTGTTGCAGATGTGAGTGGTCTGGTTGATTTGAGGAGGTTCAGTCTCATACTGGGACACAAGTTTGAGTCTGGAATGATGTATCTAAGGTCAGACCCCCTTCAGTTTGGCTGAGGAATGGGTGACCAGGCAAACTTCATAAGGTCCTTCCCATCGAGCCCATAGTTGTTGGCTGGGGGTCCGGTTGTCCCAGTTATTGAGCAGCACCCAGTCTTTAGGGCTCAGGTAATGGAGCCAGGTATCTGTGGGAAACATAAGTCTATTGGCTACATAATGGTTAATAGCCTTTAAAGTAATAGAAAGAGTTTGTACATATCTGACTTTATCTAGTTCCCTGGTCACAGGCAAGTCTGTGTGGTTCCAGTGTCCAGGGTCTCAGGATTTGTGGAAGGGTCTCTCATATAACATTTCGTACAGACTCAACTGGAGTCTGTTTTTAGGGGCTACCATAATTTTGAGAAGGGCAATGAGAAGACCCTAAAGCTACGTAAGTTTGGTTTCCTGACAGATTTTGGCCATTGTTTTTTTTTAAGGTATGATCCATCTTTTCAGTCTTTCCTGACGATTGTGGCCTCTAGGAGGCATGCAGCCTCCATTTAATTTTTAAAAGTATTGAAACCTGTTGAACCACTTGAGCCACAAAAGCTCCTCTTTTGTCACTCTGAATGGAGACAGGTAAACCAAACCTTGGAATGATTTCTCTCAGTATGGCTTTACGTATTTTAGTGGCCTTCTCTGTTCTGCAAGGGAAGGCCTCTATCCAGTTAGTGAAAGTATTTCCAAAAACAAGTAAGAATTTAATCCTTCCAGTTGTTGGTGGCATGACAGTGGAGTCTGTCAATCTTCTCAATGTCCCATACCTGTGGCTTGCACTCCTAGTATGGGGAGGGGGGGTCCTGTCTTGAGATTTTTAGCGCAGAGCATGCATTGCTGAGTGATAAGTTGAACACTTTTATATGTCAGTCCCCACAATCAGCTTTTGTAGCCAGCTGGCCAGGGCATCCCTTTCATAATGGGTGGTGAGGTGGGCGGCTTGTACTACATCATATATAAGGTGTGCTAGTACTAATATTTGTCCATTGTCATTATACATTCACTCATTTTTTGGTTTGTTTTTTAAAAGCAAAAAGGAAGTTTTATTTGGCATATATTCAAGGGGGCAAAAGTGGGAAACAGGAGGCGGAGCCAAGATGGCAGTGTAGTTAGATGCTTCCTATACCCCTCTTGCAACAAAGACCTGGAAAAACAAGTGATTTGATTATATATGAATATCTAGGAGCCCTCAACAAGGCAAAGTTGAGGAATTGGACTGAGTGGCGGGGGGAGAGGGAGACTGTTCGGAAGAAGCCAGCAGCACCAGCTCGGCAGCGGCGGGACGGCAACTCCTCGGCTGCGCTGGCAACTCCTCAGGCGCGCCAGGTCTGCAGTGAAGCAGGCAAACAGCTGTGCACGCACTTGGAAAGCAGTTTCCACATCGAGAGAGAAAGGGCAGCAGAGATTCTGCTTGGACACTCCGAACCAGTGAAAAGCAGCTCCCAAGTGGCTAAAGATAAGTACACGCGTGCGACCTTTCATGGGGATTTAAAAAAAAAACAAAAAACAAAAGCCCATTTGGGAAAAACCTCTCTCCCTTTTACCTCCTCCCTCCACGCTCTGCACCAGGAGTCCACTGGGCCAGAAGTAGATCCCAAAAGGCACCCTGACCCATTCTTCTGGCCTTGGAGAGGGAACAAATAAGCTACGGCTCCCCTAATCCAGGAACACAGGGGCGGCATAGCTCCTTTGCTAGGCACAGGCATAAGGGGTTCGCAGACTCTGAGTGCCGTACACCCTTGTATAGACTTGTGGGGACCCATCTCAACAGTGTTAGCCCTCACTACCACAGTACAACAGGGCAAACATCTGAAGTTTAACTCCAACTGTTTTAGCTATGAAGTGGCAGATTTGTGACCCTTGAAACAGCCCTGCCCCTTAAGTAGGCAATTTTATCCATCTGTAACAGGGGCTTGAGGACTGGTGGTGGCACCTAAACCTCCTAGTCACCTGCTACAGGAATCCAAGAAAAAGTGGTGCCCTTTAGTCTTTATAGCCAACAGAGTGGGGAGCTCATAGTCCGGCTGCAAAACTCACCTACCTACTCACCTTAGAGAATAGGGACACTCTTTCCTGTCAGACTCTCAGGGGCAGCCATCAGCCCCCTGCCTGGCTCAGTGTGTGATCTCTTACCACAGCCAGAGTCCAGTGCCTGCACCAATCACCCATGCTTCTCTAGGATTGTAGGTGAGAGCCTGCACCACACAGTTGGAGACTGACTGCCTGGTCACCTGAGCTAAACCCATATAGGAAAATTTAATGGACTCCTGTGGGCACATACTTAGTTACAGAACTAACTACCTGGTGACAGGACATTAGAGCTTCAAAGGCGTCAATAATCAAACTAGTGCACACAAGCAGCCTATTGGGGCATATCAAAACAAAACAAAACAAGAAGCTAAGACTCACTAAACAAATGTAAAATAAAATTATAATAACTTATTGATGGCTTGGAGACAACAGTCAATATCAAATCACAGAAAGAGGCAGTCCATGATGGCTTCAGCAAGCTCCCAAAATAAAGAATCAATAAATTCTCTGGAGGAAGAGAACGTCTTGGAATTACCGAAGGCAGAATACAAAAGATTAATAAACAGAACTCTCCTAGAAATTAGAAAGGAAATTTTACAAAATGAAGAGACAGCCAGGGAACATATAGACAAAGTAGTAGCAGAACTTAAAGAAGTTATTCAAGAACATAATGACAAATTTAATAGGCTGCAAGAATCCATAGACAGCAATCAGAAATCCAGAAGATTAACAATAAAATTTAAGAATTAGCAACTCAATAGAAAGTCATAGGAGCAGAATTGAGGCAATAGAAGTTAGAATTAGTGACATTGAAGGTAAAGCTCTTGACGCCATCTCATTTGAAGAAAAATCAGATAAAAGAATTAAAAAGAATGAAGAAACTCTAAGAGTCATGTGGGACTCTTATCAAGAGAAATAACCTACGAGTGATTGGAGTACAGAACAATAACAGAAAATACAGAGAAAATTGTTGAAGATTTTTTAACAGAAAACTTCCCTGATATCATGAAAGATAAGAAGATATATATTCAAGATGCTCATCAAACCCCACATAAGGTAGATCCCAAAAGAAAGTCACCAAGACATATTATAATCAAACTTACCAAAACCAAAGATAAAGAGAGAATTTTAAGAGTGGCTAGGGATAAAAGAAAAGTCATCTACAAAGGAGAGTCAGTTAGAATAAGCTCGGACTACTCAGCAGAAACCATGCAGGCTAGAAGGCAATGGGATGACATATATAAAGCCTTGAAGGAAAACAACTGCCAGCCAAGAATTATATATCCAGCAAAACTGTCTCTCAAAAAGAGGGAAACAGACAACCATGCTGCCATAGCCATGTCTGCCTGAGTCCAAGGAAACATCACAGAACAGACAAAAATGGGAAAATGGACAAGCATGCTGCTAGTGCCATCCATGTCTGTACAAGTCCAAAGAATATTACAGAATAAGCAAGAATGGGAAAATGGACAAGCATGCTGCCACAGCCATGTCTGCCCGAGTCCAAAAAACATTACAGAAGGTCATCAGTATATATTAACATTACACATGGGCAAAACCATTGATAGCTTCGCCTTTTCACAGATAGGCTAGAAACTGTGATCCCTCATTTTGAACTGCCTTTCTTAACAATCATTGGCACAGGTTTCAGTAACAGTCAGGAGGGTCTTCATTGGTCCAACAAATTTCTATTCACTAAATGCTAATGGAAAAAGGTAAGAGTGGAAAGTCTTTTGTACATTCACCCGTTTTGTGTTTTATCTCTGAGAAACCTCATTGTTTTCCTTTTTCTTTATCTTGTTGAGAATATCCTGGAGTGAAGGCCTGTAGATATATATCAGGCAAGAGAGCCAAAGCCTGTACTGAGGTTTTGGCTTTTGAGGCTTCTCTAGCTGCTCAATTGTCCAAGCAATTTCTTTTGGCTATAGTGTTATCTCCTGTTTGATGGCCTGGACAGTATATAACAGCCACCTTGTTGGGGAGGAGGACTGCCTGTACACACAACTTTAAAATCTTAATCCCATATTTAACTTCTTTGTTAGCTAATGTTAGTAATCCCCTCTTTCTACATGGCCTCATGAGAAAGAACAATAGAAAAAGTGTGACTCGAATCCAAGTAAAAGTTAATTCTTTTATCTCTTCTCAATTCTAACGCTCTGGCCAGTGCGATCAGTTCGGCCTTCTGGGCTGAGGTTCTGGAGGAAGGGCATCTGACTCTAAAGTCTCATGAAGGGACACTACAGCGTATCTGGCCCATCAGGTGCCTTGATCTATGAAGCTGCTGCCATTTGAAGAAACTTCAAGGTCCAGGCTAGAAAGCAAAGTATCCTGAATGTCTGGTCTGTTGGAAAAAACTTTATCTATTATTTGAACGCAATCACGTTCTGGCCCTTCCTCTTCCCCTGGCCCTGGCAAGAGGGATACAGGATTAAGGGTTGAGATTGGTTTAAGGTTGAGGTTGGGATAATTAAGAAGGATAGCCTGGTATTTTTTTTAACCTTTTTGCAGTGAGCCAGTGTCCCCTTTTTTGTTCAATGACTGTGATGGCCAAATGAGGGGTGTGACCAGTAGTGGGCTGACCTAGGATAAACTTTTCAGCTTCTTGCACAATGTCACATAAGGCAGACACCACTCAGAAACATGGAGGCCAGCCTTTAGTTGTCCGATCTAATTTTTTCGAGAAGTAGGCAATAGGTCTTTTCCATGGCCCCAAGTATTGGGTTAAGACTCCTAAACTTATCTCTTATCTCTCACGTGCATATAAATCAAAGGGTTTCTTTAGATTAGGTAGTTCAAGAATTGGGGCGCTCATCAATTTGGTCTTAATGGTCAGGAAAGTTTGACCGCACTCCGGAGTCCATTTTGGAGGGTCATAGTCTATCCCCTGAATAGTCTGGTACAAGGGCTTAGCAATTAGTTCAAAATTGGGTGTCCAAATTCTGCAGAACCCAGCTATTCCTAGAAACCCATGGAGTTGTCTCTTTGTTTTAGGAGCTGCTTTGTTTTAAAGCAGATTGTTAAAGATATACATCCTGTTGTACTGAACCCGTATGTGCTACTGGTTATTATACCCCTAGATCGTAAGTGGTTCACAGTCTTAGACAGCTAATGGTGAGTCAACTTTCTGGTAAAAGATCCCTTTGTCCTTTAGATAGGCTGCACCCCAAATATTCAACTTGATGTTGGGAGATTTGAGACTTTTGTTGAGACACTTTATATCCCCATTTTGCAAGGAAATTTAATATTTCAATAGTATTTTTGTCTGAGGCCCTTTTAGTGGGGCTTGTGATCAAGATATCATTTATGTAGATGTCACCTATGTATTGGAGTACTGGAAACACTGGTGGCATAGTGGTTAAGTGCTACGCCTGCTAACCAAAAGGTCAGCAGTTCAAATCCACCAGGCGCTCCTTGGAAACTCTATGGGGCAGTTCTACTCTGTCCTACAGGGTCTCTATTAGTCAGAATCAACTTGATGGCAATGGATTTCATTTGATTTTTACTGGAGTACTAGTCTTTCACAGGGGAGTTTGACCTGGGATAGTTCTATTTGGAGAGCCTCCCCCAAAATGGTGGATGAGTTCTTAAACCCTTAGGGAAGGACTGTCTAAAAATATTAAGTTTTAACTTTTGTGTCTGGATCCTCCCATTCGAAGGCAAACAAGGGCTGGGCATCCTCTCTCAGTGGGATGCAGAAAAAGGCATTTAAGTCTAAGACTGTGAACCACTTATGGTCTAGAGGTATAGTAACCAGTAGCATATACAGGTTCAGTACAACAGGATGTATATCTTTAAAAATCTGATTTATGGCTATTAAATCTTATACGAACCTATATTCTCCACTTCCCGGTTTCTTCACTGGGAGAATGGGGGTATTACAGGGAGACTGGCAGGGCCGAATGAGTCCATGTTTCAAGAATTTCTGTACGAGAGGTTTGATTCCCTCTTGGGCTTCCTGCCTCAGAGGGTACTGCTTGACCTGAGGGAATATGGCTCCTGGTTTTAATTTTACCTCTACAGGCTCAGCGGTGGTAGCTCATCCTGGAATTCCAGCCACCCGAACTTTGGGCCATACCTGGCGAAGAACAGTCTATGGAATAGGTCCAGCTCCTGGGGTGGTATCTCCTTGGAGCAGGGCCACTTGTAGGGCCCATCCCTGGTCCGGCGGAACCTGGGCCTGTAACTGTCCTTGATGAAACAAAACTTGTGCATTTAGTCTTGCGAATAAATCCTGCCCTAACAAGGGGGTCAGGCATCCAGGCATGTAAAGAAAACTGAGTCAGGATTTTATCTTCAATTTTACAGTCCATGGGCTAGAGGAAATTTCTTTTAACTATCTCTCCTGGATGCCTGTAACAGCGAATGTCTTTGGGGACAATGGGCTAGTGAGCATATTTAGTACCAAATAGGTGACGCCTGCGTCCACTAGGAAGTCTATAAGTTGACTGCCCACTTTTAGTTGTACCTGGGGCTCTTTGTGGGCAATGGGAATTGACCTGGTAAGCAGCAGAGCCTCTGGGCCCCGTCACTCTTGATCTTCACCCTCACCACTTCCCTGGAGCATTTGGTGCACCCACCCTTGAGGTGGGTACTGCTTCTGACCCCAGATTGGGTGGTTAGGACATTCTCATTTCCAGTGACCTTCTCGTTTGCAAGAGGCACACTGTTGGGGCCCCAGCTTTGCTGGGCACCCTGAGTTTTGAAGTGGGACCAGAGGCCTAGGGCCTGAGGTGCTTACCTTTCCACATGTCAGGGGACCCTTCGGCCCACCCAGGGCAACAGCCAGCAGGCTAGCTTGTTTTTTTGTTTCCTATTGTTTTTTATTGTACTTTAGGTGAAGGTTTGCAGAACAAATAATTTCTCATTAAACAGTCAGTACACGTATTGTTTTATGACATTGGTTAACAACCCCACAACATGTCAACCCTCTCCCTTCTTGACTTTTTTTTTTTGGTGAAAATATACATAGCCAAAGATACACGATTTCAAAAATTTCTACATGCACAATTCAGTAACATCGATTACGTTCTTCCAGCTGTGCTGATATTCTCACTTTAGATGAAGGTTTACAGAACAAAATAGTTTCTCATTAAACAGTACACATGTTGCCCTGTGACAATGGTTAACAGCCCCACTACACGTCAACAATGTCCTTACTCAACCTTGGGTTCCCTATCACTAGATTTCCTGTCCCCTTCTGCCTTCTAGTCCTTGTCCCTGTACTGCTGTGCCTCATTAGTCCCATTTTGTTTTATGGGGCTGTCCAGTTTCCAGCTGAACGCTGAACCTTGGAAGCGACTTCACCACTGAGCTATGGTGGCCATACTCTCTCAGGGTTTCTCCAGTCTCTTTCAGGCCAGTAAATCCGGTCTTTGTGTGTGTGTGTGTGTGTGTGTGTGTGTGTGTGTGTTAGAATTTTGTTCTATATCCTTCTCCAGCTCTGTGCAGGATCCTCTATTGTGATCCTGGTCAGAGCAGTCAGTGGTGGTAGCCAGGCACCATCTAGCTGTACTGGACTTCGTCTGGTGGAGGCTGTGGTAGCTGTGGTCCATTAGTCCTTTGGACTAATCTTTTCCTTGTATCTTGTTCTCTTCATTCTCCCTTGCTCCTGAAGGGTGAGACCAGTGGAGTATCTTAGATGGCTGCTCACAGGCTTTTAAGACCCCAGATGCTACTCACCAAGGTAGAATGTAGAACATTGTCTTTATAAACTGTGTTATGCCAGTTGAGCTAGATGTTCCCTGAGACCATGGTCCCCACAGCCCTCTGCCCAGCAATTCAGTCCCTCTGGGAGTTTGGATGTGTCTATGGAGCTTCCATGATCTTTCCTTGTACAAGTTGTGCTGACCTCCCCAGTATTGTGTACTGTCTCACCCTTTACCAAAAATACCACTTACCTATTGTCTATTTAGTATTTCCACCCCCATCCCTCGTAACCAACAAAGATTGTTACTTTTTGTGTGTAAACTTTTTCATGAATTTTTACAGTAGAGATCTTATACAATATTTGTCCTTTTGTGATTGACTTATTTCACTCAGCATAATGTCCTCCAGTTTCATCCATGTTAGGAGATGCTTCACAGATTCATCAGTGTTCTTTATCATTGCATACTACTCCATTGTGTGTATGTACCATAGTTTGTTTATCCATTCATCTGTTGATGGGCATCTGGGTTGTTTCCATCATTTTGCTATTGTGAGCAATGCTGCCATGAACATGGGTGTGCATATGTCTATTCGTGTGATGGCTCTTATTTCTCTAGGATATATTCCTAGGGGTAGTATTGACTTCTTAACAATATTAATTCTTCCAATGTATGAACATGGAACATCTTTCCATTTATTTAAATCTTCTTTAGTATCTTTCAGCAATGTTTTATAATTTTCGTTGTATAAATCCTTTACATCCCTGCCTAGATTTATCCTTAGGTGTTTTATTCTCTTATATGCTATTGTAAATATCATCCTTACACTAAATTCTCTTTCAGATTTCTCATTGCTGGTATATAGAAACCCAATGGATTTTTGTTTGTTGACCTTGTACCCTGCAACTTTGCTAAATTTGTCTATTAGTTCTAGAAGTTTTCTTGTGGCCTCTTTTGGATTTTCTATATATAGAATCATGTCATCTGTGAGTAGAGATAATTTTACTCCTTTTTTCCAATCTGGATAACTTGTATTTATTTTCTTGTCTTATTGCTCTGGATAGGACTTCTAACACAATATTGAATAGAAGTAGTGAGAGCAGGCACCCTTGTCTTATTACTGATTTAAAGGGGAAAGCCCTCAGCCCATTAAGTATAATGTTGGCTGTTGGCTTTTCATGTATGCCCTGAACCATACTGAGGAATTTCCCTTTTATTCCAGTCTTCTGTAGGGGTTTCATCAAGAAAGGTGTTAGATTTTATCAAATGCTTTTTCTGCATCTGTAGAGATGATCATTTGTTTCTTTTCCTTTGTACTATTGATATGGTATACTATGTTGATTGATTTTCTAATGTTGAACCATTCCTGCATACCTAGAATAAATCTTACTTGATTATGGTGTATGACACTTTTAGTGTACTGTTGGATTCCATTTGCTAGTATTTTGTTGAGGATTTTTGCGTATATATTCATAAGAGATGTTGACCATTAGTTTTCTTGTGGTATCTTTGTCTGGTTTTGGCATCGAGGTTATGTTTCCTTCATACAATGAATTAGGGAGTATTCCTTCCTTCTCTATATTTTGCAAGAGTTTAAACAGGATTGTTTTCAATTTTTCTCTAAATGTTTGGTAGAATTCCCCAGCAAAGCCATCTAGTCCAGAACTTTTTTTTTTTTTTTTTTTGGTAGGGAGATTTTTGATCACTTATTTGATCTCTTCACTTATTATAGATCTGTTGAGACTTTCTATTTCCTCTTGAGTCAGTTTGGGTAGGTTGTGTGCTTCTAAGAATTTATCCCTTTCATCTAAGTTATCCAGTTTGTTGTTGTAAACCTGTTCATAATATTCTGTTTCTTTGTTTCTTTGTTTCTATTGGGTCAGTTGTAATGTCTTCTCTTTTGTTTCTTATTTTGATTATTTGCATCTTTTCTTTTTTATTTATTCACTTTTTAAACTTATTTTGTTGTTGTTACTGAGAATAACACAGCAAAACATACACCAATTCAACTGTTTCTACATGTACTACTTAGTGACATTGATTACATTCTTTGAGTTGTAGAACCACTCTCACCCTCCTTTTCTGAGTTGTTCCTCCTCCAATAACATAAACTCACTGCCCCCTAAGGTCCTTGTCTTAGTCACCTAGTGCTACTCTAAGAAATACCATAAGTGGATGACTTTACAAAGAGAAGTTTATTCTCTCACAGCTCAGTAGGCTACAAGTCCAAAATCAGGGCATCAGCTCCAAGAGAAGGCTTTCTCTCTCTGTTGGCTCTGGAGAAAAGTCCTTGTGATGCATCAGTCTTCTCTTGGTCTGGAGGCTTCTCTGTGCAGGAACCTCAGGTCCAAAGGAAGCACTGTGCTCCTGGCACTGTTTTCTTGGTGGTAGGAGGTTCCCCCCTCTCTGCTTGCTTCCCTTTCCTTTTATCTCCTGAGAGATAAAAAGTGGTACAGGCCACAACCCAGGGAAACTCCCTTTACATTGGATCAGGGATGTGGCCTGGGTAAGGGTGGTGTTACAATCCCACCCTAATCCTCTTTAACATAAAATTGCAATCACAAAATGGAGGACAACCACACAATTCCGGGAATTGTGGCCCAGCCAAACTGATATACACATTTTTTAGGGGACATAATTCAAACCATCACAGTCCCTATCTAATAGTTTGAGTTGCTGCTGTCAATTTGATCTCTTATAGATAGTTCTTAAAAGAACATAATGCTCTAGGCAGACATTTTTTTACTGGGTTAGCTAAATTATTGTTTGGTTTTAAGAAGACTTCAGGGGATATTTTTGGTTTAAGTTTTAAAGATTATCTCAGGGCAATTGTTTCAGGGATTCATCCAGCCTCCATGGCTCCAGAAAGTCTGGAGTCTATGAAAATTTAAAATTCTGTTCTATATTTTCCCCCTTTTGATCACATTTTTAAAATATAATTTTTGGTCAAAATGTTCAGTAATGGTAGCCAGGCACCATCTAGTTCTGGTGTTATGGCAAAGGAGATGGCTGTTCATGGAGACAATTAGCCGTGTGTTCCATATTCTCCTTCTATTCATGACTATCCTTCTTCCTTTGTTGCTCCAGGCAAATAGAGACCAACTGTCATGCCTTAGATGGCCGCTTGCAAGCTTTTAAGACCCCAGACACTACACAATGTACTAGCAGGTAGAATAGAAGCACTAAACATGTTATTGGGCCAATTAACAGGAATGTTCATATGATCCAGCATTTCCACTCTTGGGTATAAATCCAAAAGTCTTGAAAGCAGAGACTCAAACAGACTTGTCCACCAATATTCATTGCAGCACTCTTCACAATAGCCGTAGGTGGAAACAATGTAAATGCCCATGAACAGATGAATAGATAAACAGAATGTGGTACATATATACAATGGAATACTACTTAGCCAGTAGAAGAAATAAAGTCTTGATACATGGATGGAGCTTGAAGACATTACGCTGAGTGAAATAAGTCAATCACAAAAGGACAAATATTGTATGAACTCACTTATATAAAAAGACAAGAAAACAGAAATGTGTAGAGCTTATTAGTGGTTACCAGAGGCAAGAAGGAGGGGGAAAGGGGGGAGGGGGTTAATGGTGATGGAAAAATCACATTAGTTAAGGGTAGGGTTGTACAGCCAATCATTGTAATTAATGTCAATACGTTGTACACTTGTAAAAAGTTGAATTGGAAAAGGTTGTGTGATAGATATATTTACAATAGCGACCAAAAAGAAAAAAAAAGTAGCTGCTGAGACTGCTTATATACAACCAAACATCTCATGGGATTAGGATTCTTGGTTTGTAGGTTTAGGGTCATGGTTTCATGGGGCATCTCTTTTTTCTCTTCGTCAGTCTAGCTAAAGATTTGTCCATTTTATTGATCTTTTCAAAGAAACAACTTTTGGTTTTGTTCATTCTCTCTATTGTTTTTATTTTTTCAATTTTATTTATTTCTTCTCTGATTTTTGTTATTTCATTTCTTCTGGTAGGTTTAGGCTTAGTTTGCTCTTTTCTTTCTAGTTCCTGGAGTTGTTTAGGCTGTTGATTTGAGCCCTTTCTTCTTTTTTTCATGTAGTCATTTATTGATATAAGCTTCCCTCTGACTCTTGCCTCCACTGCATTCCATAAGTGTTGGTATGTTGTGCTTTCATTTTCACTTGACTCTAAGTAATTAGTGATTTCTTCCTTGACCCATTGGTAGTTTAATAGTGTGTTGTTTAATTTCCATATGTTTGTGTACTTTCCAGTTTGTTTGTTTTTTTCTGTTATTGATTTCTAGCTTGGGATTTGTTGGCCTCCATAGCATGTGAGCTGATGGTCTGCCATCTAACCTGCCAATCTTGGGTTCGTCAGCCCCTGTGGCTATCAAAATGAAAGCCTCCAGCCTGACCCATGGGCTTGAAGGTCAGAGAAAATACTCTGCATGATTTCAATCCTTTTAAATTTATCCAGACTTGCTTTGTGACCTAACATGTGATCTATCCTGGAGAATGATCTGTGTGCACTGGAGTAGAATGTATATTGTGCTGTTGTTGGGTTGACTGTTTTATGTATGTCTGTTAAGTCTTGTTGGTTCATAGTGTCATTCACATCCTGTTTCCTTGTTGATCTTATTTCTTTCTAGATGTTCTGTCTAACATTGAAAGTGGTGTGTTGAAGTCTCCAACCATTATTGTAGTGCTATCTATTTCTCCCTTCAATTCTATCAGTGTTTGCTTTATATATTTAAGTGCACCAATGTTGGGTGCATATATGTTTATGATTGTTAAATCTTCTTGATGAATTGATCCTTTATTACTATATAATGTCCATTTTTATCTCTTCTCACAGATTTTGTCTTAAAATCTACTTTGTCTGATATTAAGATTGCCACCTCAAAGTGGCCTTCCAAGACATAACATTTGTCTCTATTTGCCTGGTGCAACAGAGGAAGAAGGATAGTCAGGAATAGAAGGAGGATATGGAACATGTGGATAATTGCTTCCATGAACAACTGCCTCTTTTGCCATGAGACTAGAAGAACTGTATGGTGCATGGCTACCATTACTGAACATTTTGATAAAAGATCTTATTAAAAAAATCATGATCAAAAGGGGTAAAATACAGAACAGAATTTCCAATGCTCATTGAATCCAGATGTTCTGGAGCCATGGGGGCTGGATGAATCCTTGAAACTATTGCCCTGAGGTAATCTTTAAAACTTAAACCAAAAATATTCCCTAAAGTCTTCTTACAACCAAACAATAATTTAGCTAACCCAGTAAAAAATGCATACAGCATTATGCTCTTTTAAGAACTATCTATATTGGATCAAAGTGACCACAGCAACTCAAAAGATTATATAGGAGTCTTAGGGGGTATTGAGTTTATGTTAATGGGGGAAGAACAACTCAGAAAAGGAGGGTGATAATGGTTGCACAACTCAAAGAATGTAATCAATGTCACTGAATTGTACATGTAGAAACAGTTGAATTGGTGTATGTTTTGCTGTGTATTCTCAACAACAATGTCTTAGTCTGGGTTTTCTAGGGAAGGAAAACCAGTGAAGTGGAGAGAGAGAGAGAGATTTATATCAAGGAAATAGCTCAAGTGATTGTAAAGGCTGGAAAGTGTCAAGTCTGTGGGTCAGGCTGGATGTTGATGAACCCAAGATTGGCAGGAAAGATGGCAGACTTTTGGTTCACAGGCTACAGAGGCTGACAGATCCCAAGATTGGCAGGTAAGCTGCTAGCTCAAGTCCTGAACTGGAGTCCAGAGGCAGGATCCAGGGTGAACAAAACCTGTGAGCCTTGCTAGAAAGTCCACAAATATTGGATGCAGGCCACACTCAAAAGGAAACTCCCTTTCAACTGATTGGCTGCTCATAGAAGATCTCATCATGGAGGTGATAACATTATATCAGTTCTCATTATGGAAGTGATTACATAAAAGTGGCTTCAGTGCTACCACTGTCCACTTTTGAGTGGTGTCTGCATAGCATGCAGAACCATCTGTAAACTAGGCATGAGTTTTCTCTTCCTCAGTCAACTGATTGTAAGGAACTCCCCATGAGGCCATAGGTGCAGACTGGGAGAAGAAAAGTAATGTGATGAAAGTGGGGACCATCAGCATTTGGGACATTTCCTCATGTAACTTACTTGTGCCTTCAAGTTCTACTTGAGCCCGATCTCATGTACACCACTTCCATTTAATGATAGAGTGCTGCTGTGCATATCTGAATTTATGAGTCTGTGGGTCAGACAACACCCAGTTCATGATGGGCAGCTCAGGTCGCATGATGACTTGGTGTCCCATGGTTAAGCATTCAGTCTTTACTAAGGCCCAGGAACAAGCCAAAACTGTTTCTCAAAAGGAGAGTAGTTATCTGCAGAGGATGGTAGTGCTTTGCTCTCAAATCCTAAGGCTCTGCACTAGGATTAACTAATAGGGTTCTGCCAAAGACTCCAAACAGCATCTCTGTCTGCCACTGATACTTCAAGCACCATTGGATCAGCCAGACCATATGGCCCCAGTAGCAAAGTGGCTTGTACGGCAGCCTAAACCTGTTGCAGAGCCTTCTCATGGTCTGGGCCCCACTCAAAATCAGTGCTTTTCAAGTCACTTGATAGGGTGGAGTAGGACACTCAAGAGATATGCTGTCTCCAAAATCTAAAGAGGCCCACCAGGCATTATGTCTCCTTTTTAGTTGTGGGAGGGGCCACATGCAATAACTTAATCTTCACTTTAGAAGGAATATCTCGACATTCCTCACACCACTGGACCCCTAGACATTTCAATGATGTGGAAGGTGCCTGAATTTACGTGTGATTAATTTCCCACCCTCTACCATGCAAATGTTTTTCCTTAAGTCCAGAATCATTGACACTTGCTTCTTACTAGGTCTAATCAGCATAATGTCATCAATGTAATGGACCAGTGTGAAGTCTTTTGGAAGGGTAAGGTGATCAAAGTCTCTGTGGACTAAATTATGACATAGGGCTGGAGAGTTGATATACCTCTGAGGTAGGATAGTGAAGGTGTATTGCTGGCCTTGCCAGCCGAAGGCAAACTGCTTCAGGTGGTCCTTTGAAACAGATATGGAGAAAAAGGCATTAGCCAGATCAATAGCTGCATACCAGTACCAGGAAATGTATTAATTTGCTCAAGTAATGAAACTACATCTGGAACAGCAGCTGCAATTGGAGTCATCACCTAGTTGTTTTCATAATCCACTATCATTCTCCAAGATCCATCTGTTTTTTTTGCACAGGCCAAATAGGCGAGTGGAATGGGGATGTAGTGGGAATCACCACCCTTCCATTCTTCAAGTCCTTGATGTTGGTAGTAATTGCTGCAATCCTTCCAGGAATGCAGTATTGCTTTTGGTTTATTCTATTCCTTGATAGGAGCAGTTCTGATGGCTTCCATCTGGCTTTTGTTAGCATAATAGCCCTTACTCCACTTGTCAGGGATCCAACGTGGGGGTTCTACCAGTAGCTGAGTATATGTATTCCAATTATGCATTCTGAACTGGAGAATTCACCACAGGATGGGTTCGAGTATCCACCGGACTCACTGTGAGCCATACCTGAGCTAAGACTCCATTAATAACCTGATCTCCATACACCTGTACTCTGACTGGTGGGCCACAGTGATGTTTTGGGTCTACTGGAATTAGTATCAGTTTAGAGCCTGATCCAGTAATCCCTGAGAAGTCTGAGATTGTTTCCTTTTCTCAAGGAACAGTCACTCTCGTAAAAGGCCATAGATCCTTTTGGGGGAAGGCTGGGAGAAAGATAAACAGTATACATTTTTGGCAGTGTGGTGAGGTCCTTCCTCAAGGGGATGCAGCCTCCCCTTTATTCAAGGAGTTGTGGGTCTGTAAATTGGCTCAAGTCTAGGAATTCATTGAGGGGCTTTGACTCTATTCTGCCAATTCAAGTAAGACTGCCATTTACTTGACCTAGAATTCTTCCACTTGTACAAATCAAGTAAATATTCAGTTGATTTCCTATCTGTTTCACTCCTAGAGACGTCTTGATAAAATAGCCAACAACGTAAGCCCATATGTTGTTGTTGTTGTTGTTAGGTGTCAGCGAGTCAGTTCTAACTCATAGTGAGCCTATGTAACAACAGCAAAATGCTGCTCAGTCCTGCACCATCCTCACAATCGTTGCTACGCTTGAGCCCATTGTTGCAGCCACTGTGTCAATCCATCTTGTTCTGGGTCTTTTCTTTTTTTGCTGACTGTCTACCAAGCATGACGTCCTTCTCCAGGGACTGGTCCCTCCTGATAACATGTCCAAAGTATGTGAAACAAAGTCTAGCCATCCTTGCTTCTAATGAGTATTCTGGCTGTACTTCTTCCAAGACAGATTTGTTTGTTCTTCTGGCAGTCCATGGTATATTTAATTTTCTTCACCAATACCATAAAATAGCCAATACCAGTCCATTTCAGCTCATTAATGCCTAGGATATTGATGTTTATGTGTTCCATTTCATTTTTGATGATTTCCAATTTTCCTAGATTCATACTTTGTACATTTCACGTTCTGATTATTAATGGATGTTTGCAGTTGTTTCTTCTCATTTTGAGGTGTGCCACATCAGCAAATGAAGGTCTCAAAAGATTGACTTCCTCCACAACATTAAGGTCAGCTCCACTTTGAGGAGGCACCTCTTTCCCAGTTGTATTTTGAGTGCCTTCCAACCTGAGGGGCTCATCTTCCGCCACTATATCAAACAATGTTCTGCTGCGGTTCATAAGGTTTTCACTGGCTAATTCTTTTCAGAAGTAGACTGCCAGGTCCTTCTTTCTAATCTTTGGAAGCTCAGCTGAAACCTATCCACCATGGGTGATCCTGCTGGTATTTGAATACCAGTGGCATAGCTTACTGTATCACAACAACACACAAGCCCCCACAGTATGACAAACTGACAGACATATATATATGTGTGTAAGTATATACATATGTTAAGGGTATATAGATAGATACATACATACATACATACGTACACACACACACACACACACACACACACACACACACACACACACACACACACACACACACACACACACACACACAGATATACTAAACTCCCAAAATCAAACCCAGTGCTGTTGAGTAGATTCCATCTCATAGCGACCCTACAGGACAGAGTAGAACTGCTCCGTAGGGTTTCCAAGGAGCAGCTGGTGGATTCGAGCTGCCAGCCTTTTTGGTTAGTAGCTCAACTCTTAACCACTGCTCAGCCAGGGCTCCATAGGTATCCTACGACCCAACAAATCCAATTCCATTAAGGGGTATACACCTAACAAAAATGTGTATATATGTTCATCAAAAGATATATAAGAGGTTCATGGCAGAACTATTCAAAACTTCCCCAAACTGGCAGTGACCCAAATGCCCATCAACAGTAGTATGGACAAATACATTGTGGAAACTACAGAGCAATAAGCATGAACAATCTACATTTACACCCAACAGCACAGATGCACCTCACAAGTGCAATATTGAGTGAAAAAAGCTAGAGCTCAACGAGCACATACAGTATGATTCCATGTATATAAATTACAAAAAAAAAAAAAAGATTAATGTGTTATAAGTCAGGATAGTGATTATCTTGGTGGGGGGGGAAGGAGGGCAGAGTTGGTGGACTTGAAGGAGACTTCTTAAGTGTTGGTTATATTCTATTTCTGAATGTTGGTCGCATAGGTTTATACAGTTTCTGAAAATTCATTGAATCAAACACTTAAGAAGCACTTTTCCATGTATTTGTTAAGTTACACTTCACTGAAGTTAAGAAAGACTGAATTCTTACACCTCCATCTCCACCTAGTGGTCACTCTGTGAACAGGCTAAGCATGAGGGAAGCAGGTGTCTAAACGCTTTCAGGAGTGAACAAAATCTGGCCAACCAGCCAAGCAGTTTCAACCAGCCACTGCAGATCACCTTGGAGACTTATAGCATGAACAAGTCCTCAGAACCAACAACGACCTGAATGTCCTCTGAAGTGAGTTGGGATCAGGTCACCAACCAAATCACCTCTCTCCCTATCCTCATCTCTCACAATTGCCCCAAATCCCACCCTCTAGTGTTCAGCTGCACCCAGATTCCTCTCCTTTGCTCAGCTCAAAATGAACTTTCCTGCCTTCTGGTCTCTGCTCATGCTGACTCCACCCCTAGATGCAGGAGTGGAACATATGGCTCAGGACAGGCCAATCCATGCTGACGTTCCCCTGGCTTAAGTGACTGGTTCAGGGTTAGGCACGTGACCAAGCCTATTCAATCAGAGTGAGTCTTGAGACTTCTGCTGGCAATGCTAGGACAAAGGCTGCTGGATGTCTGTCTGGAAGGAGACAGCTCCTGAAGCTGTTGGCCATCATCTAATGACCTGTCTGCAAGTGGAAGCAACACTGAGGAAGTGATAGAGCAAAGAAATGAGGACTTGATTTCATCCTTTGATCACTAGATCAAAACTTTCCTGAAACAGAAACCCAGGATTATTTGGTTATGTGAAAGAAGTTTCCTTCTTTTTTTTCTTCTTAAGGCAATTTATGTTGGATTTTCCTGACACCTGAAACTTAAGGTACACAACAGAGAGAGCATGTGGTGCATGCTTCCAGGCTCAGATTGGGTGGATTGATGGGCTTGCGGTCAGATGAAGGGGCTGCATGAAGAAGGTGGGAGTTGTATTGCACCTCAAGAGCAATGTCTTAGTTATCTGCTGTTGCTGTTGTTAGGTGCCGTCAAGTAGCTTCCAGCTCATAGTGACCCTATGTACAACCGAACAAAACACTGCCCGGTCCTGAGCCATCCTCACAATCATTGCTATGCTTAAGCCCCTTGTTACAGCCACTGTGTCAATCCATCTTGTCTGGGGTCTTCCTCTTTTTCACTCACCTTCTACTTTACCAAGCATGATGTCCTTCTCCAGGGACTGGTCCCTCCTGATAGCATGTTCAAAGTACATGAGATGTAGTCTTACTGTCCTCACTTCCAAGGAGCACTCTGGCTGTATTTCTTCCGAGACAGACTTGTTCATTCTTCTGGCAGTCCATGGTATATTCAATATTCTTCCCCAACACCATAATTCAAAGGCATCAATTCTTTTTCAGTCTTCCTGATTTGCTGTCCACCTTTCACATGCAGATAAGGTGATTGAAAATATCATGGCTTGGATTTGCTGCACCTTAGTCCTCAAAATGACATATTTGCTTTTTAATACTTTAAAGAGGTCTTTTGCAGCAGATTTGCCCAGTGCAATACATTGTTTGATTTCTTGACTGCTGCTTCCATGGGCATTGATGGTGGACCCAAGTAAAATGAAATCCTTGACAACTTCAATCTTTTCTCCGTTTACCATGATGTTGCTTATTGGTTCAGTTGTGATGATTTTTGTTTTCTTTATGTTGAGGTATAATCCATACTGAAGTCTGTGGTCTTTGATCTTCATCAGTAAGCACTTCAACTCGTCTTCACTTTCAGCAAGCAAGGTTGTGTCATCTGCATATCTCAGGTTGTTAATGAGTCTTCCTCCAATCCTGATGCCCCGTTCTTCTTCATATAGTTCAGATTCTCGGATTATTTACTCAGCATACAGATTGAGTACATATGGTGAAAGGATGCAACCCTGATGCACACCTTTCTTGATTTTAAACCATTCAGTATCCCCTTGCTCTGTTTGAATGACTGCCTCTTGGTCTATGTAGAGGTTCCACATGAGCAGAATTAAGTGTTCTGGAATTCCCATTCTTCGCAATGTTATCCACAATTTGTTATGATCCACACAGTTGAATGTCTTTGCATAGTCAATAAAACACAGGTAAACATCTTTCTGATATTCTCTGCTTTCAGTCAAGATCCATCTGACATCAGTAATGATATCCTTTGTTCCAAGTCCTCTTCTGAATCCGACTGAATTTCTGGCAGTTCCCTGATGCACTGCTGTAACTACTCTTAAACGATTTTCAGCAAAATTTTACTTGAATGTGAGGTTAATGATATTTTTCGATAATTTCCATATTTTGTTGGATCACCTTTCTTTGGAATGGGCACAAATATAGATCTCTTCTAGTCAGTTGGCCATGTAGCTCTCTTCCAAATTTCTTGGCATAGATGAGTGAGTACCTCCAGCTCCACATTCATTTGTTGAAACATCTCAATTGGTATTCCATCAATTCCTAGAGCCTTGTTTTTTGTCGATGCTTTCAGTGCAGCTTAGACTTTTTCCTTCCATACCATCAGTTCTTGATCATATGCTGCCTCCTAAAATGGTTGAACATCTACCAATTCTTTTTAGTACAGTGACTGTGTATTCCTTCCATCTGCTTTTGATGCCTCCTGCATCATTCAATATTTGCCCATAGAATCCTTCAAAATTGCAACTCAAGTCTTGAATTTTTTTTTCTTCAGTTTTTCTGGCTTGTGAAATACTGAGCATGTTCTTCCCTTTTGGTTTTCTAACTCCAGGTCTTTGCACATGTCATAATATTTTACTTTGTCTTCTCGAGCTGTCCTTTGGAAACCTTCTGTTCAGCTCTTCTACTTCATCATTTCTTCCTTTTGCTTTAGCTACTCTCCGTTCAAGAGCAAGTTTCAGAGTCTCTTCTGACATCCATTTTGGTCTTGTCTTTCTTTTCCTGTCTTTTTAACGACCTCTCACTTTTTTCATGTATGATGTCCTTGATGTCTTCCCACAACTCATCTGGTCTTCTGTCATTAGTGTTCAATGCGTCAAATCTATTCTTGAGATGGTCTCCAAATTCAGGTGGGATATACTCAAGGTCGTATTTTTGCTCTCGTGGACTTGTTCTAATTTCTTCAGCATCAGCTTGAACTTGCATATGAGCAATTGATGGTCTGTTCTGCAGTCAATCCCTGACCTTGTTTTCACTGATGATAATTGAGTTTTTCCATTGTCTCTTTCCACAGACGTAGTCAATTTCATTCCTGTGTTTTCCATCCAGTTAGATCCACATGTACAGTCGCCGTTTATATTGTTAAAAAGGGTATTTACAATGAAGGAGTCGTTAGTCTTGCAAAATTCTATTATGCGATCTCTGGTGTCATTTCTATCACCAAGGCCATATTTTCCAACTACCAACCCTTCTTCTTCGTTTCCAACTTTTGCATTCCAATCACAGTAATTATCAGTGCATCTATTGCATTTTCCATCAATTTCAGACTGCAGAAGTTGGTAAATCCTTCAATTTCCTCATCTTTGGCATTAGTGGTTGGTGCATAAATTTGAACAATAATTGTATTAACTGGTCTTCCTTGTATGCATATGAATATTATCCTATCACTGACTGTGTTGTACTTCAGGATAGATCTTGAAATGTTCTTTTAGACAGTGAACACGATGCCATTCTTCTTCACTTTGTCATTCCCAGCATAGTAGACCATATGACTGTCTGATTCAGAATGGCCAATAGCAGTCCATTTCAGCTCACTAATGCCTAATATATCCATCCTTATGTGTTCCATCTTATTTTTGCCAACTTCCAATTTTCCTAGATTCATACTTTGTACATTTCATGTTTTGATTATTAATGGGTATTTGCAACTGTTTCTTCTCATTTTGAGTGGTGCCGCATCAGCAAATGAAGGTCCCAAAATCTCGACTCCATCCACGTCGTTAAGGTCGGCTCTACTTTGAGGAGGCACCTCTTTCCCAGTCGTATTTTGAGTGCCTTTCAACCTGAGGACTCATCTTCCAGCACAGTATCAGACAATGTTCCACTGCTATTCATAAGGTTTTCACTGGCCATTTTTTTTTGAAGTAAAGTTCCAGGTCCTTCTTCCTAGTCTGTCTTAGTCTGGAGGGTCTGCTGAAACCTGTCCACCGTGGGTGACCCTGCTGGTATTTGAAATACCAGTGGCGAAGCTTCCAATATCACAACAACATGAAAGCCACCACAGTAGGAACAAACTGACAGATGCGTTATCTAGTGCTGCTATAACAAAATTTTACAAGTAGGGGGCTTTAACAAACAGAAAGCTATTATCTGACAGTTTGGGAGGCTAGAAGTCCAAATTCAGGGTGCAGGCTCTAAGGAAGACTTTCTCCTTCTGTGGGCTCTGGGGAAATGGCCTTGTTTCTTAGCTTCTATTCCTTGGTTTCTTGGAGATCTATATGTGACATAGCATCTGTCTTCCCCCGTCTCTGCTTTCTTGCTGCTTGCTTCTTAAACTATTCCTTTTATATCTTAAAAGGGATTGACTCAAGACACACCCTACACTAACACTGCCTCATTAACATGACAAAGAAAACCCTTTCCCAAATGGGATTATAACTACAGGTATAGGGGTTAAGGTTTACAATGCATATTTTGGGGAGACACAATTCAATCCATAACAGGCAGGTAGTTTTAGACAGGCGGAATGGACTTATCAGTAAACCACATAGGAAAGTAAAGCAAGAGATGAACTCCTCCATTTTAGATTTTTTTCAGTTTCTTATAATAAAAATTTTCAAACATGGAAGAGTTGGAAGGATAGTTTCATAAATATTCACTTTCCTATCTCCTAGATTTAACAGGTGTTAGCATTTTGCCTCATTTCCTTTAAATTTTTTGTTAAATCACTTCAAAATAAGTTGTAGATACCATGACTAGCCAGACTGTCAGTCCCTCCTGCAGCCTAAAAGTTTGAGTTTCAGTCTGACTTCTTGTAACATCAACCCTGAATGTAGATGGAGTTTCTGCAGGATCTGCCTGGTGCTATTAAAGTGACCAAAGAATGCCGTTTCCCCTGCTGGGCTTGGCTGTCAGTGCTGTTTAGTGTGTAACTTGGAATTTATGGATGTAGCTATAAGAATGGGAGCTCTGGAAGAATGGGAGCTCACCACCTCGCAGAGCTACTTGGCTGGTAGGGGCTTTAAGCTGAGGGACCCTAGACCCAAAGGCTTTCCTTTGCTGATGTCACTTGCAACCACACCCTGCCCCATGTTCAATGACTAACAATACTGAAGGCAGGCTGAGTGTGAGGGCCGGCGTTCTCCATGCTGCTGCTGCTGGGCTTCCAGGTCTGTATTCCTTCGAAGTAAATTAGGTGCTGGATAAGCCAGTTGTGTATTGTGAGTTCAATTGTCAATTCTAACCTGAAAACCACTCCTGTGGTCTTGTGGTGACTTTTCACCTCTAAATACTTAAGCATGCATCTCCTAAAAATTAACAATATCGTACATAACCCAACCACCCATCTGTCAGTTTGTTGTACTGTGATGACTTGCATTTTACTATGACGCTGGAAGCTATGCCACCAGCATTTCAAATACCAGTAGGGTCACTTATGATGGACAGTAGAGCTTCCAGACTAAGACACAGTATGAAGAAAGGTTTGGTGACCTACTTCTGAAAATTAACCAATGAAAATCCTACATACAGCCACTGTGGAAAACAAACTACCATATGACCCAGCAATCCCAATCCAAGGTATATACCCAGGAGACGTGAAAGCAGGAACACAAACAGAAACCTGTACACCAATGTTCATTGCAGCACTTTTCACAATAGCCAAAAAGTGGAAACAACGGAAATGTCCATCAACAGATGAATGGATTAAAAAAAAAAAAAAGTTGTATATACGTACAATGGAATATTATGCATTCGTAAAGAGAAATGAAGTTTTGATGCATGCCACAACATGGATAAACCTTGAAAACATTATGTTGAGTGAAATAAGTCAGTCACAAAAGGATAAATGAAATAAGTAAATATATAGAAGCCAAAGATTATTAATGGTTAACAGTGGAGGGAAGGAAGAGTTTTTGTTTGTGGGGGCTGGGGGTGGTGAAATGAAGTCCTTTATGTGGCCTTTTACCTTGGTTCTTTGTAAAAACAGCCTTGGAAGATTTTCCCCCTAAGCCCTGAGGAGTGAATTTTGCCCTAGTTCTTGAAGAAGCAACTTGGTGGTGGGGGTGGGGGGTTTCCAGGTTGTTTTCTACCCCAGAGAGTTTGTTATTTTTGTCCAGGGGATTCCTTGGGTTGATTAACATTTACTGGGCAAGCTGTAAACAATTTGATGGTTTGAAACTTTTTGTCTGGCCCTGGTCTGCAGTCTGCCCTGTGATGGGCCTATTTTACGCACCTTGTAGGGATTGTTCGATTTGCTATGCAAATAGTGGCTTAAAAGTCCACCCAATAAGATTGAGTGACTTGGTAAGTTTGTGGTCCTGCTGGAAGGGCCATGCCTTGAAATTGACAATGAGTTTCCTTGTATAAGCAGCCAACCCCAAAGAGGTTTTTCAGAGGCAAGGCGAGAAGAGAGAAGAAGCAGAGAGGAGGTGAGGAACCTCCTAAGAGAGCTGTAATATGGGTCAAGAGCTGCAACACTGAAGACAGCGAGACGCCCAGAAGGGGCCCTATAGCAGAGCCTGCAGTGATGGCAGAAAGCAGCTGCTAGGAGAGCAGCAGCTGAGTAAGCTGCTACACTGGCTATGAGCTGGGCCAGTTAGCAGGAGAAAGGCCAACGGTGGGGAGGAGAAAGGCAGAAAGACCTGTGTGTCTGAGAGGGAGCATGCACGTCTGAGAGAAGGGCCTGCTGGCTTGCATGGCCAAGAAGGGTCTGAGAGAGCTGTTCTGGTTGGAAGCTGTCCTACACTGAAGAAGGGAGGGATGTACTCTCCACCTTGGGGGAGCTTTCCGAATCTCTCTCCTATGTGCTTCCTGATCCTGATACCGAGTTTTTCCTGTTACTTCCAGGTTGATCCTGATCCCAAGTTGTAGCCTGCTACTTCTCTAATAAACCAAGTAACTGTGAGCATAGTCTGTGAGTTCTGTGTGGCCATTGCAATGAATTATTGAATCCAGCAGAGAAGTAGAGCGTGCCATGGGGAGAATGGCTGGTGTCAGAAATGGGGAAGAAATTGGAGAATGGAGGTATGTCTGACCTTTACCTCATAAGAACCAACTTTGTGCTGATCCCAATTCTTGTCCTTCAGGAATTCTGGTGATTCCTTAAGCCACCAGATTACAGGGGATACTGAGTTTTTGTTAATGGTGGTGGAATATTTTGGAAAAGGATAGCAATAGTAGTGGCACAACAGGAAAAAAATGTAATCAATGTCATTGAATTGTAAATGTGAAAGTTGTTGTGTGGGTGAATGTTTTGGTGTGTGTATTTTCACCACAATAAAATGAATGAATAAAAAAACAAAACAAAACAACACCCTATGAATCACAAGAGAATATTATCTGATATTGGAAGAGGCTGCATAGGCCCGGCTTGCTTTTATTTACTCCCCATTACTAACCTCCACATTATCTCATGATCTTGTCTTTCTCTCCTGTTCCAGTGTCTACAAAACATTTAAGATTAACCGATGTTCCTTCTTGAAGGGTGGAAAACAAGTGATAATGATCTAAGGATGAAAAACCGAACAAAGCACCCATCTTGTGACAAGAAAACCAGGATGTTGCCAGATAACCTCCAAGAATACCACTAGAAGATTAACTCATCTGAGACATGACCACCTCAAGGGGAACTAACACAAACTTCTAAGACCCATAATCCTGTCCCTATAAAAGCCTTCAGCCGATCCCCACCTGGGGAGATGGGTTTTTTGGAGGAATCTATTCCCCTCTGTCTCCTATATATCCATATATAATAAACCTCTTGCTTCTCACCTCACCCCTGTCTCAGAATCAGCCATTGCAGCCAGTGGCTCCAATCCACGTTATTTCAGTAACAATATAGTGCTGGAAGATGAGCCCCTTAGGTTGGAAAGCACTCGAAATACACAGCGGCTGCAACAATTGACTTGAGCATACCTGTGATCATGAAGATGTTGCAGGCCCAGGCAACATTTTGTTCTATTGTACACGTGGTCCTCATGAGTTGGAGCCAACTCAACAGCAACTAACAACAATAACAGCAACAGCAACATAACCCAAATGCCATCACCACATGTAAGAAAATCAAAAATTTTATATCATCTAACACCCTGGCCATTTTCAATCATCTTCAGTTGTCCCCAAAATATTCTTTACAACTGGTGTTTAAAAATAAGAATCCAATGGAGGATTGTGCATGAGACGCTTTTATGGGTTAAACCACTTCTTACATCGTCTTGTCCAGAGCACAGTCACATGCCCCAACTTAACTGCAAGAAAACCAGGAAAAATAACTTATCTGTGTGCCCAAGAGGAAACTTATATTGTCAAAGCAGGCATTGTCTGTGCTGAAGGAGGTCATATGAAGGAAGTAAGAAGGGCATATGACAGTGGTAAAATTTAATGGCTACTGCATTGTCCCCTTCCTAATATTATTACAATTTGTGTAGCTGGTATAGCTCGTTTACTTCCAGGGAAATCGACACTGCCTTTAAGTATGGCTGGAAGAAAGAAAAATGAGTTCAGACTAGATACCACAGGTGGTATGTGGGGCACCATTGCAGCTTTCTTTGCAGATACATGACTTAGGGAAAAAATTTTTTTCAAAGGATCAGTCAAGATTCATGCATCAAATGCCTTTTTAACTTTAGGCAGTTTACCTGAATTTTATACAAACAGGCTGCTCCAACAGAGAGTTGACACCCCAGAACTCCCGAAGTGGGCCAAGTGCCCTTCCATAGAGCTTGAAGAGCTGGCGTGCAGGTTGGGGAAGACTTGGATCCCACTAGGAAGCAATGGATGAAAAGGGTAGGGACAGGTTAGGGAGAGGGGACTTCTGGTTCTGCCACTTTCTCACTCTGTGAACTCTCAAGTATGTGGTCGCTGTGAGAACAAATGAGATCCCATCCTGGGTAGGGTTTACTTCCAGTGTCGCTCTCAGAGGACTGCCTGATTTTCACAAGCCTGCACAGCCACTGTCAAGAGGAGGGTGGCATACCCCTCACCATTGGCATCAGGAGTGACCATGGATATGTGAGTGTAATACCTCACAGCATGTTTTCTCCTTCTCAAAATGGGCATTTGAGAGCTTGACATAACTAATGCCGTAATGATACTCTAAGTAAACTATAAGTTTTTTCTTGGCATTTTGTACACTCTCACTTTCATGTCCTTTTTTATTACACCAGCTGCACTGGTCTCTTTCCAAAGGGGTGCGGGGCCTTCTTGGCTCTTGCAGCCTTGGTCTCCCTCCTTTTCTTTGTTTTCTTGGGGGATGGTCTTCAGCCTGCAAGACAGCAACTAAGAAGGCTACCTGGCACTTTTGGTCGGTAACTTTCTTCTTGCTCCTTATGTCAGTCAGAGTAAACTTGGCAGGCCAGTTTCACTAGCCGAGAGATTTTTATATATATATATATATATTTTTTGCCTGTTACAAACATACAGATTAGAGTCCAGATGTCCAGCATACATATCTTTAAACTAATAGTTTCTTGTAGTTGTTTTGTGATGTATACTCATCCAACCATCTGTGGGCTACATGCTTGAAGACATTATGTAATCCTTGCCAAAATGATATACAAGCTCTGATGTAGAAATTGCATTTCCGGACTCCATAAAGACAGCCTGCGTTGCTACTGGACTCCTCATTAGTGTCACCTCCTAGTAAACGTTCTCTCTCTTTCTGACTTGGAGTGCGTTCCATTGGCTTGACTGCTCCAGGGCATGGACTCTAATCAGGTAACAGAGTGTTGAGGGCCACTGCATACCTAGAAAAACTTCTCTTGGTCTCTGTTGCGAGCTGTGCAGCGTCCCACAGAAGAGCTGCTCTTTCAGGTGGCTAGGCGCTTCCTGCTGGGCTGTAAGAGGCATGGAGTGTGAGAAACAATTGTTCGTTGGTGTGAGCTGGGCTCATATGTTACTGCAGCAAACCCCAGCCTTCTTTGACCTATCTAGAAATCTTTATTGCCAGCCACAGTAGTGCTGGCCTAGACAGGACAGGTCTTCTACAACAGCTCTGACCAGCTTCCCTGCAGCCTCTACCTTGGCTCCAGCTCTGGCCTCAGTGTTGAACAGGATCAAGCTGCTCCCTCCTGGCCCTGAGCCTTCCCCTTGCAGGGCCCACACCCTTGCCTTTTAGGAAGAACTCCAGCTTTATTTGGAGGCTCTTTCGACACCAAGATCATGACTTAAGAGTGCTTCAAGGGCCCTTATTTATGAGACTAAAATTTGTTTTATTGGATCAAAAATTAAAAAACAAAACCTGCAGAATCAAAATTAGTAAATGTTTAGTTAAGTGCCCACAAAATGTAATATTATGATCACTTTATTCATTGTTAAGTTTAATGTTCATAAAATTTTCAGGACAGTGGAAAACGTGGCTTAGATTTCCTCACTTTGCAAGAATTCCCCATGAAGCAAGACAAAAGATGATTGCCCACAAACCATTGTTGTTGTTGTTGTTAGGTGCTGTCGAGTTGGTTCCAACTTACAGTGACCCTATGTACAACAGAATGAAACACTGCCCGGTCCTGCACTATCCTCACAACCATTGCTATGTTTGAACCCATTGTTACAGTCATGTATCAATCCATCTCCTTGAGGGTCTTCCTTTTTTTCACTGACCCTCTACTCTATCATACATGATGTCCTTGCCCAGGGACTGGTCCCCCCTGATAACATGTCCAAAGTAAGTGAGATGAAGTCTCACCATCTTGCTTCTAGGGAGCATTCTACAACCATGGTCGCTTGTAATTTGAGCAAATCACTTGTGGCCAAATTATTTCAAAAGCTAAGTCATACAATTCCTTTCAAATTTTATTTTGCAGCAAAAGAGTTGTATTTTCTGCAGAATGGGGGTGTGCATTTTCACATATTTGACAGAGGATGTGGGTAAGTGTCCAGAGCAAGACCTCAGAGGAGGTCTTATCCGGCTGGTGGTCATTCAGGGAACATGGTTTGGGTCCCCTCCTTGTCTTTGATGGAAATAGCTAGTAGCTCCACTCTCTTCTTCATCCTTAGAAACAGAGCTCCTATAGAGCAGTTCTCAAAATGTGGTTCCTGGACCAGCAGCATCAGCATACCCTGGGAACTTGCTAGAAATGCAGATTCTCAGAGTGCACACCAGACCTACTGAATCAGAAACTCTGGGGGTGAACCCAGCACTCTGGGTTTTAACAAATCCTCCAGGTGATTATGGTGCATGCTCAAGTTTAAGAACCACTGCTCGCTACTTTCTGGGGGCAGTAATGAATTCAGTAGAAGACTTCATTTCCCAGCTTCTCCAGCTGCTAGGTGTGGGACCAAATTTTGATAAGTGTTATGTAAATAGAAGTGTTGGGACTTCCAAGAAGTCTCCTTAAAAGAAAGAGGCCTTTCTTGGACTTGTCCTCCAGCTGCTGGCTTGAAATAACAGCTATAATGGCTAGAGCTCTAGCAGCTATCTTAAATCATGAGGACAAGTCCTAACCTTTAGAGTTGGTGGAATGGTGAGCTAGTAAGAGGGAGCCTAAGTCCCTTAGACTTTGAGGAGCTGCCATACAAGAGAGAAATAAAGTTCTGTTTTATGTAAGCCCTTATTATTTTGTTTTCTGTCATATGCTGCCATATCCTAACTTATACACTATCCCAGTTGCCTTCTCAGGCTCAAAGGCTCAAAAACTAAATCAACATGAGTCTTTGTTCCAGTTTTCTGAGCCTTATAGCCTGGTCCTGGGCCTGTGTCCTCACCCCCTCATGGACTGTGGGCCAAAGAGGCTGTTTACTGCATTGTCCATCCATGTCCCCAGCTCTGAGTCCTTCACCTTCTACTGTGGCCAACTTTGTTTGAGTTAGTTTCTCAGGCACCCCTCCCCCACTCCAGGTTGATTCCTCTTAGTGCCAAAAGAGAAGCGAAAGTAACATGTCAGGAACGTGTGGGGATGGGGAAGCTTCACAGAACCGGGCCTCAATGGAGACAGGATTTCAGTGAAAAGAGAAGGGCATTCTAGGTAGTATTCCAGCTACGGACTGCATGTAAAAGTCTAGTTGGGAGATTGAATTCATAGAGGGAATGGAGCAGGAAATGAGTTCCAGGGTGCAGGGCAGAGGACTTGTCCCTCAGGGCCAGGCAGTTTTTAAAACTTAACTAAGAGGCATAATTTACATATGATACCATATAATAATTTTTATTGTGCAGTTTGATGGGTTTCGACAACTGTGTACACCCTCGTAACTGTTACCACTATCATGCTCTCTGAGATTATAGAACTTTCTCATCATCATGAAAGGCTCCCTTCTTGTCCCTTTGCAGGACCCAGGCGACACTGATCTGCTTTTTGTCACGATAGATGAGTTCATCTTTTTCTAGAACTTCATATAAAGAGTAACCCTTCTTGCCTGTCTTCTTTGACTCAGCATACTGTTTTCGAGATTCATCCATGAGTAGAATTCCATTTTATGAACATATCACTATTTATCCATTTCTCATCTGAGGGACATTTGGATTGTTTCCAGTTTTTTGAAAACTATGTACGAGGCTGCTATGAATATTTATGTATTTTCATAAATATTCCTATTTATTCAGGCCTTTTAATAGCTGCTAAAGAGGCAAGGTGGGCAAATCCTGCCTCTTTTCACTGTGTGGTAAGAATCAGCATGAATCCAATTGCCATCTAGAAATGGACCTGGGTTTCACCTTCCCACATATCAGCTCCTCATTGCCAACCACTTTTGTGGCACTTCGCCTCTGACCCTAACCACCAAGAGTTAGGTCAGCCTTCATAACCAGCTACCTTGAGCCAGGCCCCTGGCCACCTGGAGCCAGATCATCCAATACCAGCCATAGGCTCAGAAGTCTGCACAACTCCCTGCACTTCAGACCAGCCAGCCCCTCTCTCTTCCTGTAGCCTCCTAGGACTGGGTCATAAGCCAGAAGGACTCCGTCCTTCTTCATTGGCTTCCCATACAGCCTTTCTCTGTCAGCCAGAGCCAGATCTTCACAAATCAACTGCCTGCACATCCTTCTTCTGCCCACCAGTCACCCAAAGCTGGTCCTCACGAGTTAGCACTCTGTCCTTACAACTGCCTGAGCAGCCCTCCTTTGAATTAGCCACTCCAAACCAGGTAGAGTCTCAATGCTCCTTTGTGGATTTGTTAATTCTCTAAAATGGCTCACAAAACTCATAGAAACTATTATCTATACTTAAAGTTATCCATTTATTGTAATCAGAAAGGATACAAGTGAAGAGACACATTAGGCAAGGTCTGGGAAAGTTTTCAGCAGGAGATTTCCATTGACCCCAGGGATGTGCCACCCTCTCCCATGTACCAATGTTCTCACCAATTCAGGAAGCCCCAAAAGAGAAAACTCCAAGGTCCAGGGCCCCTTGTAAGTCATGGGGATCTCAATGTATATACATGACTGGAGCCTGAATACATATGCATGAATTAATGAATATGTATGATTGGGTTCATCATCTTTCTCCCTTCCAGAGGTTTGCTTCCAGGGTGGGACCTGTGTAGCCCCTACTCACTTACACTTGTTTCAATGTTGCCTGGCTATTTCAGAAAACAGAAGCATACCTTGATTGCTCGAGAATTCCAAGAGCTATTTTCAGAAACCAGAGACAAAGACCAAACCAAGTTCTTTGTCCCACACAAATAGATGTTGTTTTCATTTGTCTTGGGTAAATACTTAGGAGAAGCATTGCTGAGTCTTCTGGTAGCTATGTTTAATTTTATGAGAAACTGTCAAACTATTTTCCAAAGTGATTTTACCATTTTAGATTCCCACCAGCAGTGTATAAGAGTTCCAGTTCCTCCATATCCTCATCAACATTTGGTATTGTCTTAATTTAAATAATTTTGGTGCATGATAAGTGGTATACCATTGTCCAAGAGTAAAAACTCATACTCTGATAAAATAAGAGCAAAGAGATTTATTCAATACAATTTGTACCAGGGAAAAACATTCAGCTCACAAAGTGAAACTAGAACCTTCCAAGGTGGTGAGGTTACAAAGACATACTTATATGCTTAAATCAGGAATTAACAATGCAAAATTTCTGACTGGTGCCCACATATGTAAGCAGGCAGGAGGTGGGATAACTCAAAGCTGGGAATTGATAGGGAATTGGGTCAAAGTTTTTATGTGGGCTTCTTAGGTTGGTTACCTTAGATAATTGTGGAAGTGTATGACTAAAGGGAGAGTTTACATTCCTTTCCAAGAACATTCTGCTAAAATAACATTCCTAGCAAATATCCCCAGGGAGTTGCTTGTGCAGGAGATTTCTTAATAAGGGGCTTGTGTCAAGACCCTCCCTTTAGAGACATTGTTTCCAGATCCTTAGTTTAACTGCAGAGAAAAACATTTTCTTAGTTGCAAGATTAAGTCTGCTCAAGGTTAACAGTTACTGAGGAGTAGGCAAAAGCTAAAAGGGAGTCAGAGCTTAGACCCAGGCCAGTCATTTTGACAAAGTTAAGCATCTCAATTTTGGAGCTCTCACACACCATTGTGGCTTTAATTTATATTTCTCTGATGACAAATACTATTCAGCGTCTTTTCATGTGTTTTTTTGGCCACTTGTATACCTTCTTTTGTGAAGCATCTGTTTAAATCTTTTGTCCATTTGTTAAATTAAATTGTTTGCCTTCTTACTCTTGATTTTTAAAGAGTTCTTTATATGTTCTGAATACAAGTCTTTTGTAAGATATATATGTATTGTGAATATTTTATCCCAGTCTGTGTCTTGCCTTTTCATTTTCTTAACTGGTAGGCAGTTTTAAAAAAAAAATGTATTTATTCCTTACTAAACTCTGCACAATTTGTTATCATCTCTCAGTTTTCTGTGAGTTGACTGGGCTTAGCTGGGCAGTTCTTGCCTTGGGTCTCATACAGTTGCAGTCAGGTGTTGGCTGAGGGGCTCCGTGGGCTGGACAGCCAGATGGCTCACTCATGCAGCTGCCAACTGGGAGCTCAGCTGGACTGTTGTCCAGAGCACCTACATGTGGCCACTCCTTGCGACTTGGGCTTCTCCCAATATGGCAGTTAAGTTCCAAGAAAAAACATCTCAAGGATGAGCATTCCATGAGGCCTAGGTGAAAGCTGCAAGGCTTATGACATAGCCCCCAAAACTTCCACAATAAGTTCACTTCACCACATTCTACTAGTCAAGCATGTCTGTTTGTCAAGGCAAGCCTATGTCCAAGGGGAGGAGAGTTAGATCCCATCTCTTGATGGAAGGAGCAACATGTGCACACAGGGAGGGGAGGAATTGATGGCAACGTTCTTTGGAGACTCCCTACCACAGAGATCTTCACCCTAGTTTCTTCATTTCTAAAATGGGGATAACAATTCTTATGTTGTGAGGATTAAATGAGCTGCTGATACTTGCAAAAGTCCCAGCTCAAGACCTGGCACACAGTGGGGTTCGGTGCTCTCCATTTCCTTCCCTTTTTTCCCTCTCCCAGAGGCTATCTGTTTGCTCCAGGCACTGCATAAATAGCAAAGATTCCAGGAG
Organism: Dugong dugon; assembly: GCA_030035585.1. NCBI lineage: Eukaryota > Metazoa > Chordata > Mammalia > Sirenia > Dugongidae > Dugong > Dugong dugon. The sequence goes on from CM057460.1 coordinate 204,473,860, forward strand.
AAGAGGCAGGATCTTGTTAATAGGTATGACTCATTCTCAGGCCAGAGTGCCTTGGTTCAAAGCTGTGTGATCTTGGGCAAGTTACTTAACCCCTCTGTGTCTCAGTATCTTCCTCCATGAAATGGGGTATAATAATAATCTAATTGTTGGTTATATGCTATAACAACCCTCTTAAAATTGCTTATGAGGATTAATTCAGTTAATATCTGTAAAGCTCTTAAAATAGTAAAGCATAAAATTTCTTATTCCATTAATGGGGCATTTCAAAGTTGCACTAGGGTGTGCATGGTTGTCCCAACTTATTGAGATCTGGGATTCTACAGAAAGAACAACAACAACAAAAATGTCATTACCTGGGGGGTGGGGGAAGCTGGGCACTGTAAGAGATGGTGGCATTCCTTTCAGAGTTGGTGGTACTTTTATGGACTTTGCTTGTGTGGGCACCCTAAAATCCTAAAACAGGCTTTGCTAGACTAAGCTGAAAGAGGCTGACTCAAGGTAGGGAGCAAGAACCCTCCCTTAAAGCAAAAATTCCTTCATGATTAAATTTCCAGATATCCTTTGATATATAGCATGTCCTTAATGACTGTTTCTATAACCGACAGACCCTGAAACCCTGCATGTGCTTTGATGCTATTGCTTGATAAATTAACATGACAATGACCTTTAGGAGACTACCCTGCCCAACCCCAATATTTTACATTCTTAAGAATTGACCACCTTGAGGATCAATGCTTGCGATCCTTGACAAAGAGATGCTGTAATGCTTTACCCAAAGGTCACCCAATGACCTATATAACCTGCTTTCACAGGTTTTTCCCTTTTTCCCTTCTTTGGAGTGCCTTTCTAATACTTTCAGACTGATGCCCAATTTGAATCATATCTACTCACAATAAATATATTCTGTTACACTAATTTCTGGTGTTTTTCTGTGCATTTAGGTTTTTAACAATTCCTGGCATCAGAAATGGAATCCAAAGTGGCTGACCAGCTGACGTCCCCTGGAGTTCTTGTCAGACACAGGCATGGTACCCGCAAAGTCCCCTTTGGCTTATTGTCTCCGGATGCTCTATGGAGGCTTCTTGGATTCTTGAGCTTCACACCTTTTGCTTTTTGAGCTTGAATCCAATATTTATGGTGAGTTTGTTTTTTCATAGCACTTCAGACTGTCTCAAAATGGGACCTGCCAAATCCAAGAAATCAGTGGATTTTCCTAGTGGAAGTCTGGCTTGCTACATGGCCAAGAACTATGGGTCTAGGTCTTGTTTGCATTTGGAGTTAAGGTCTGAACTCACTAATGACAGTTTATCAAACCAGTGGCCACTTTAGGGTACTTTTCAATTGGAAAAACTAGCATACATAAGGTTTAAATTAGAAGATTGTGGCACAAAAACCAGACAGAAACAATTGGATGCTTATCCTGATTGGCATTCAGGATTCTAAGATAGCCTCTCTGAAAGACACTGTTTCAAAAGTGACTGAAAGTAACCTTAATAAAACTATTTTTTCCTGGGTTTTGTCTGTATTTTCCTTGAGCTCTTTACTAATCTCTTGGAGAGCCCTAAATACTAGTCTTCTCAATTCCATGTCAGGTAGTTCCAGTGATTTTTCTCCTACCAGAAGGTTATCTGATTCTTTATTTTGGTCACTTGCTGGAGCCATCTTGTCCTGCTTTTTTATATGTTTTGATATTGTCTGTTGTCTTTGAGACATCGAGGTATTATTTTCTTTATTGATTGACTTTGTTTTTTTTGTCTTGTCCTGCTTTTTTGTTTTGTTTTGATATGTCAGTGTAGGTGGGCCAGGCGTGCTTTAACACTTGCTTGCCTGTAGGCATGATAGTTCTCACCACCTTGTCCAGGTGGGCAGGACAGCAGCAGACAGGGTGAGCCTGCCTCGCTGTACACTGTTTTGGCGAAGTGGCTGAGGGCAGAGCCGGTATGCACTGTCCGCCTCCTGATGTTGGTCCAGCAGTGTGAGAGCATTCACAGCCCCTTGCCAGATGGGTAGGTATCAGACAAGAAGTGGTATGGACTTGCTTCCCACTATTCAGCAGTTGGTCAACTGGTGGAAGGGGAGGGGCAGTGCGGGCTTGGTAAAGCAGCAGTTTCGAATGCCAGGGACACTGTAGCCACCACAGCATGGTGGAGGCCAGTAGGAAGGGGGGAGGTGGCATGTGGAGCTAGGTGGGGGGGAGAAAGAAAAGAAAAACATAGAGAAAGAGAAAAAAGAGGCAGCGTGGTGGTATCTGGCAGGTGGGGGTGGGGTGGACCTGGGTGGGGGTCGGTGGGAAGGGGAAGGAGGTGGCATATGGGGCAGAAGGGTGACGGGTGGGAAAGTGTGTTTCTCTGGTTACCAGGTGCTCTGTCTCCTGTTGGGAGCTCCATGAAGTTGCCTTCCCATACTTTCTGTCCAGTCATTGCTGGCTGTGTTCCAAGATGGCAATGCTGTGCAGTGTTAGTTAGCAGGGGACCTTCACTAGGAATCTCTTCTCATTCTCTGTTTTCCATCAGTTTATTCTTCCATTCAGTGTCCTTTATCCCTTCGTTTGATGTTTAGGGTTCCAGGATTGATGTTTCTATCTGTTTTACTCAGTTTTTCAGGTCTTTGCTGCACAGGGACGGCATGATGCATCTGTCTAGGGCACCATGTTGGCTCTGCCTCCCTTAATGAAACTATTGTCTTAAAAAAAGGGATCCTAATTCTTCTTCTCCCTCTGCTCCTCTTTATCCAACTTTACCTCCTTATTCTGATGAGTTATCTGATGTCTCTGAAATGCCCTTTGCTCAGTCTGATCGTCCTTTAGAGCCTAAGCCTTTTGGGGTCCCTGTGCCCTAACATCTTTTAAAATAAAACCCTGTGAAGGATGGGAAAACAAATCACTCATCATTGCTTTTACTCCACGGTCTAAAGCTGAGTTAAGGGCAGGGCTTCAAACCAGTTCATTCCAGTTTGAACCTGTGCTGAGAATTTGCATTTCTAACAAGTTCCCAGGAAGTTATACATAAGAATCACCTGAGGATCTTGTTAAAATGTAGATTCTGATTCAGTATATCTGGGGTGGAAATGCAAATTCTCAGCAGGTAACTTGTTAGAAATGCAAATTCTCAGCAACAGTTCGAACCAGAAAGAACTGGTTCAAAGCCCTGGTTAAGAGCTATAGCAAAGGAATTTCCTAACCCTGTGGAAGAATCATGGAAACCTACAGAGGAATTTAGGATGTTAAAAGAGCCCTAGTAGTACAGTGGTTAAGTGCTCAGCTGCTAACTGAAAGGTTGGTGGTCTGAATCCACCAGTTCCATAGGAGAAAGATGTGGCAGTCTGCTTCTGTAAAGATTACAGCTTAGGAAACCATATGGGGCAATTCTACTCTGTCCTGTAGGGTTGCTATGAGTTAGAATCGACTCGGCGACAACAGGTTTTGGGTTAGGATATTAATTCAAGCCTACCAACCAGGGCTCCCTGATTTATAGGCACTAATACACATTCTGGTGTACCCAGGGGAAGCCCCAAACTGGATCCAGTTAACAGAATGGAAAAATGCTGAATGAAGCTTAGAAGCTGTCACTGCAACCCCAGCTAATTTTTTAAATAACTCTAAAGCTGTGGCTCATAAGTTATTAGAAGCTATACCAAAAGCCTTTCCTAGAAAGATTGATTGGGCCACAATTCAAGGCTGCAAACAGGGACCAGACAAAACTGTTTACAGTTTCCAGGAATGTTTACCAAAGCTTTCTCTGAACATTCTGGTCTAGAAATAAATGGCACTGGAATAGCTTTTAACTATGCTTGTTAAAAGCCTTAAGCCTGAATTAGTCACCCTGGTCAAGAGACATCGTTTAGACTGGAAATGGTTCCAATAGTGGAGCTAGCAAACTTAACTGAACAATTGGCTCAGACTCTTCAAACTGATAAGACAAATAAGCAGAATTGCCTCATGGCTTTACAACTTCAACAACTCTAATCTTCTACCACTAAACCTGACAATCATACAGTTGTTAATCCTGCTGGGATTTGCCATTATTGCAAAACATCTGCAGACAAAACTCAAAGGACCTCCCCTGATGGGGCTCTTGAGGAAGCTGTTATGCTGCAACAGCTTTGCCAATTAATTCCCAATGTGAAGCTACATTACAATCAAGGGTGAACCTTGCACCTTTTTAATCAATATTGGTGCCATCTTGTCTGCAATTAACCCCACTTCTTTATTGCAGCCTATTCCTCAGAGTACAAAACTATTGATATAGTGAGTGTTTGTAACATTGCTCAGCATGTCACCCAGCCCCTCCCATTTCAGTTTCTGTAGGTTCAGTGACTGATCACCACTCATGCTTTTTATGTGACACCACCCCTGTAAATCTCTTGGGAAGAGACCTGTTGAGAAAATGGGACTGTACCATAACCTTTAACAAAAAGTCGGAGGTAATTCTTTGACTTCCAGAAACCCTACCCCTGAACTAAACTGTCATTTAGAGGCCCTAAATCTGCCAGAGGAAAGGGCCCCTTTGGAGACAACATCCCCTATTATCTACTATTCCTCTTCAGCTATGACCAAACTATTATATCAATATTGGGAAAACACTGAATGCTCAGCCTATTAAAGTCCAAATTGACCCCTCTAAACCCTCCCTGCTATATCTCAATACCTATTGAAATCTAAAGCTATTCAAGGTCTTGCCCCTATAATTAAGGATTTCCTAGACATGGGAATTATCATATCTTGTATTAGTCCTTGCAGCCCCCCCCATCCTGCCTGTTAAAAAGCTCCACAGCAAAGGGTGGAGATTTGTATGAGACCTTTGTGCAATTAACCAAGTGGTAATTCTCCACTTTCCAGTAGTACCCAACTCCCACCTACTTTTATCCCAAGTACCCCCTGAAACTACAATTTACACTGTTATTGACTTATGCAGTGTTTCTTTCTTTCTTTTTTTTTTTTTTTAGCATTCTTGTCCATCCAGAAAGCCTTCACTTGGGAAGAATGACAATTCACCTGGACAGTCATGCCTCAAGGTTTCACTGAATCCCCTAGTTATTTTTCTCAATATTAAAATCAGACCTAGAGAATTTAGATTTCCCCTGTAAGGCTATCCTCATTCAGTATGTGGACAACTTATAGATTTGTTCCAAGTCTAAGGAAAGTTGTGAAAAGGATTCTGCTTATCTGCTAACTCAGTTGGCTTATAAGGGGCATGAAGTATTTAAGGACAAACTACAATTTGTCCCGCCACAAGTTAAATACCCAGGATATATCCTTACTAGTCAAGGTATTCAACTGGACGCTGCCTGTTTAATAACCATTGTGACTTTCTTTTTTCCCATATGAAGAAACAGCTTGAGGTTGTATGGGTTGAATTGTGTCCCCCCAAAATGTGTGTCAACTTGGCTAAGCCATGATTCCCAGTATTGTGTGGTTGTCCTCCATTTTGTGATCTGATACAATTATCCTGTGTGCTGTAAATCCTAACTTCTATGATGTTAATGAGGCAGGATTAGAGGCAGTTATGTTAATGAGGCAGGACACAATCTATAGGATTAGGTTGTATCTTGAGTCAATATCTTTTGAGATATAAAAGAGAGAAGTGAGCAGAGAATAGAGGGACCTCCTAACACCAGGAAAGAAGAGCCAGGAGTAGAGCTCATCCTTTTGACCCAGGGTCCCTGAGCTGAGAAACTCCTAGACCCAAGGGAAGATCGATGACAAGGACCTTCCCCCAAAAGCTGACAGAAAGAGAAAGACTTCCCCTGGAGCTGGCACCTTGAATTCAGACTTCTAGCCTCCTAGACTATGAGAGAATAAATTTATGTTTGTTAAAGCCATCCACTTTTGGTATATCTGTTATAGCAGCACTAGATAAGTAAGACAGAGGGTTCCTGGGCCTGTGTGGCTACTGCCACACTTGGATCCTCAGTTTTTATCTCATGGCCCATCCCTTTATGCCTTATTGAAGGCTGAAACCCTTGAACTTCTGGAGAAAAGAAAGGAAATATGAGTTCCAGAAGCTAAAAAGGGCCCTGTCTGAATGATACAGCACTGGAAGTGCTTACTGGTCTATGCCAATAAATTTGGAAGACAGCTACCTGGCCAACTGACTGGAAGAGGTGCCTATTTATGCCTATTCCCAAGAAAAGTGATCCAACCGAGTGCAGAAATTATCAAACAATATCATTAATATCACACACAAGTCAAATTTTGCTGACAATCATTCAAAAGCAGCTGCAGTAGTATATCTCAAGGAACCACCAGAAATTCAAGCCAGATTCAGAAGAGGACGTGGAATGAGGGATATCTTTGCTGATGTCAGACAGATCCTGGCTGAAAGTAGAGAATATAAGAAAGATGCTTACCTGTGTTTTATTAACTATGCAAAGGCATTCAACTGTGAGGATCATAACAAATTATGGATAACATTGAGAAGAATGGGAATTCCAGAACACTTAACTGTGCTCATGAGGAACCTGTGCATAGATCAAGAGGCAGTCTTTTGAACAGAACAAGGGGATAATGCATGGTTTAGGGTCAGTAAAGGTGTGTGTCAGGGTTATATCCTTTCACCATACTTATTCAAACTGTATGCTGAGCAAATAATCTGAGAAACCGGACTGTATGAAGAAGAATACTGCATAAGGATTGGAGGAAGACTCATTAACAACCTGTGTTATGCAGATGACACAACCTTGCCTGCTGAAAGTGAAGAGGACTTGAAGCACTTACTGATGAAGGTCAAAGACCACAGCCTTCAATATGGATTGCACCTCGACATAAAGAAAACAAAAATCCTCACAACTGGACAAATAATCAACATCATGAGAAACAGAGAAAAGATTGAAGTTGTCAAGGATTTCATTTTACTTGGATCCACAATCAACACCCATGGAAGCAGCAGTCAAGAAATCAAAAGACGCATTGCATTGGGCAAATCTGCTGCAAAAGACCTCTTTAAAGTGTTAAAAAGCAAAGATATCTGTCATGGTTTGAATTATGTCCCCCAAAAAATGTGTGTATCAATTTGGCTAGGCCATGATTCCTGGTACTGTGTGATTTTCATGTATGTTGTAAACCTACCTCTGTGATGTTAATGAGGGAGGATGGGTGGCAGTTGTGTTAGTAAGGCAGGACTGGATCTACAAGACTGGATTGTGTCCTGAGGCAATCTCTTGAGATATAAAAGACAGAAGTGAGCAGTGAGGCAGGGAGACCTCATACCATCAAGAAAGCAGTTCTGGGAGCAGAGCGCGTCCTTTGAACCGGGGTCCCTGCGCCGAGAAGCTCCTAGTCTGGGGGAACACGATGAGAAGGCCGAGAGAGAGAAAGCCTTCCCCTGGAGCTGACACCTTGAATTTGGACTTTTAGCCTACTTTGACTATGAGGAAATAAACTTCTCTTCATTAAAACCATCCACTTGTGGTATTTCTGTTATGGCAGCACTAGATAACTAAGACAATATCACTTTAAGGACTAAGGTGAGCCTGACCCAAGCCATGGTGTTTTCAATTGCCTCATATACATGCAAAAGCTGGATGATGAATAAGGAAGACAAAAGAAGAATTGATGCTTTTGAATTGTGGTGTTGGCAAAGAATATTGAATATAGCATGGACTGCCAAAAGAATGAACAAATCTGTTTTGGAAGAAGTACAACCAGAATGCTTCTTAGAAGCAAGGATGGCGAGATCAGGTCTCACATACTTTGGGCATGTTATCAGGAGGGATCAGTCCCTGGAGAACATGTCATGCTTGGTAGAGTAGAGGGTCAGTGAAAAAGAGGAAGACCCTCTACAAGATGGATTGACACAGTGGCTGCAACAATGGGCTCAAGCATAACAACGATTGTGAGGATGGCGCAGGACTGGGCAGTGTTTTGTTCTGTTGTACATAGGGTCACTATCAGTTGGAACTGACTCGACGTTACCTAACAAAACAACATCTGAACCCCAACCTTGGAATCCCTAATTATGACAAGCTTTTTGCTCTATGTATACATGAAAGGAATGGAAATACGCTAGGAGTTCTGACTCAAACATGGAAGTCAAAGGAGACCTATTGGTTATTATAGCCTCAAGCTTGACTCAGTGGCTCAAGCCTATCCTCTCTGTTTACGAGTGGTAGCTGCCACTACTAAATTAGTAGAGATGGCTGCAGACATAGTGATGGGGAATGAGTAGGAAGTTCTTATCCCTCATTCCATAGAAGCCTTACTTAACTCTGCCTTAATCCAGCAACTGTCTACCAGCTGACTTTCCACCTATGAGATCCTTTTACTTTCTTCACTTCATCTGCACATTCACAGATGCCACTATCTTAACCCTCTAGTTTTCTTCCCTTATCCGATGCAGGTGAACTGCATCATGAATGCCTAGGATACCCCTCTCATGAACTCCAATCTCATTCTCTATACTCTCCTAGCAAACTATAGGGCTGGGTATGCTATTACTATGATACTGAAATATTGTAACAGCACTCTCTACTGGAGGTTAGCTCTGCACAAGAAGCAGAATAGCTCTAAGCCATGCATGCCAGCTAGCTCAGAACTTCACCGTTAACATATGTACAGATTGTAGATGTGTTTTTGGCATGGTACATGACTTTGTTATGTTATGGAAACAACAAGGATTCTTAAGCTTATCTGGGCATAAGATAAATAACTGGACTCAATCACTTGCTGGAGGCTCTTCTTTTGCTTAAAGAAATGGCTATCATTAAGGTTGAAGCCCACACTGCTAAACAAAGTATTGAACATAAAGAGAATGCATTAGCAGATAAAGTTGCCAGTTCAGATATGGTGATCCCTGCTACTCCTGAAGAATTAAAAACAGAGCAAAGTCTCATTCCTGACACTGAAAGGGAATAATGGGAAGCTCAAGGATGTTGTCTAAATCAGGAATCAGGCTTTTGGGTTGGACCTAACCAAAAATCAGCATTGCCTCAAAATTTAACAGCTCCCATGGTCTGTACTCTACATTCCCTAAGCCATTTTACAGTGGACAAAATTATTCAGATAATGGAGGAACATTGGTGGGAAAGTTCTGCCTTATTGCTAAACAAGTTTATGCTTCATACACAAATTGCCACAAACATAATGCAGAGAAGCTGTTAAAGGTTTCCCCTGGACAATTTCCCCCACCTATTGGACTGATGGATTTCATTCAACTCCCTCCCTCTATGTCATATAAGTATGTTTTAGTCCTTATTTATACGTTGTATTCACAATGACCTGAAGCTTATCCCTGTCGAAGGGCAAATGCTACTTTGTTGAAAAAAATTTTTTTGGAAGACATCATTCCTTCTTGGGGTACCACCACTGCTCTGCACAGAGATCAGGGAACACATTTCACCAGACAAGTAATCAAAGAAATTTGCTGAGTACTACTAATTACTCAACACCTGCACATCCCATGTCACCTTCAATCATCTGGGTTGACTGAAAGAAAAATGCTATTATAAAACAATAGCTAGCTGAATTAACTAAAGATCTACATCTGTCATGGCCTAAGGTACTGCCTCTAATTTTACTCAATCTTAGATCCACTCCTTTTGGAAAACATAAATTAACTCTCATGAAATTGTGACTGGACAACCCTTACTTTTAAGTCACATCACTTACACTGATCCTTGATTAATTATTGCTGATATTCTGAACTATTATAAAGGTTTAATGACGTATTCTCAAGCTTATATCTCACAGATGGAACAAAGTTTTGCCGAAAAAAAAGATCAGTGCAATCCTGAAAAGACCTTCTATTGGCACCAGGAGACCTAGTACATTGGAAAAACTTTGAACTGAAACACTCTCTGGAACCTCACTGGAAATGGCTGTACCAAGTCCTGCTTACCTGAGGCACAGTAAAATGTGAAGGAGTAAAACCTGGGTACACGTTCCCCAACTCAAAAGAGCTCCACCAAACCCTTGGACAAGTGAAGTTGCTAGTGAACTCTGACTTTGCCTCCTCTGAGGATGTACCAAAGCAGACGATGTCTAATATGTAAACAGCTATCCAAAGATCATTGGATCAAGATTCTATCTAAACAAACCTTCTTTTTCTTTTCCTTTTCCTTTCCCTTTCTTCTGACCTTGATGAAAGTAACCTCCTTTTCCCTGTATTTTTCTCTAATAATTCCTTATATTCACCTTTGGAGAAGCAATGTTTTTATTCAATGGGCTCATTTATTTGCACAAACATTAAATCTAATTGCTGGATCTGTGGCTTTATGCCCAAGTCCAACTCCTTTGAACTTGACGGGTCTTCCCCCTGCAAGGGAAAAATTAGGTCTCTCTTGCTAAGTTTATACTTGAGGAAAAACAGGAATCTATCATACTAAATTTATCCATAACACTAAATAATCCTTATTTGTGGCCCATAAATCATACCTTGAATGAACCTGGTCATGGATATACTTTCTCTCTCAGCTACACCATACAAATGGCCAGAGAAATTGCTAAAAAAAATGCTCCCAGAAACAGAACCACCAGACCATTTGGTACTGTCTGGAAGTTGTGGGATGGATTTGTATGGTTAACCCCAGGATACAGTTCCTTAAGCACTATTACCCCTCTTTGTTGGGAACAATGTAACCATTCCAAACATGAGCTTCCTAATAGAGTCCGTCAAATGGTATGGTTACCTCCAACTGCTTGCCACCACATTATTACCTTATGTGAGTTTGATTGGTATGGTACCAACCAGTCTCATTGGCCTGGCATGTTCTGGGTACCTCCCAATGGTACATAACGGGTTTGTGACTCAAACTTTTGGCCTTGGCTCCCTGGATGGCTAGGAAGATGTCTTATAGTGTTTGCGTGGGTTAAGGGCCATGTCATGTGTACCTCTTCCCTTGGAGCCCAATGGATTTGTTCTGGTTTTCATTGGTATGACCATCTGGCTGCTTTATTCATACCGTCTGTTGGGTTAGAACATGTTACAGCACACACTGAAACTCTAAATAAATTAACTCAATTGTCCTTGAATGACAGTTCTAACAATATTTTGCCTCTAAACACTGAAATGACCCAAATGAGGAAGATTATCCTTTAAAACTGAATGGCTTTAGATATCCTCACTGCCGCCCATGGAGGAACTTGTGCTATAATTAAAACTGAGTACTGTACTTACATCGCTGATGAATTTAGTAATGTTACCCACCACACATCACAAATGAAGAATGTAATTAACCAAATGTCTGATTCTACTCCCAGTTTAGGTGAGTTATTCCAACAACGGCTTTCAAGTTGGGAAGTCTGGAAGAAATCTATTTATCATTATTTGCATAGTTATTGTCTTCGGCTGAGTTCTCTAGAGAAGCAAAACCGGTGCAGTATACATACAAACATATGTATAGAGAGATTTATTTCAAGGAAATGGCTCATGCAATTGTGGAGGCTGGAAAGTCCCAAATCTGTGGGTAAGGCAGTAGGCTGTTGGCTCACAGGGTTATGAGAGTTGGTGAATTCAAAATCTGTAGGTCAGGCAGCAGGCTGCTAGCTCACCTCCCAAGAACTGAGATCAGAGGATGACGAGATGGATGCAGTATTGAGAGAGAGGGAGAGAGCTTTGCCAGAAAGTCCATATATTGGATGCAGGCACATACCCCAGGAAACTTCCCTTTGGCTGCTCACATCAGATCACAAAATGGAGGATGATTACACAACATCTGCCAAACCACTGAGAATCATAGCCTAGTAAAGTTGACACATAACTTTAACCATCACAGTCCACCGCTTCACCACTTGGCACCTGTACACATCTCCTTAAACTGTACAGAATCTCTAAATAAAGACAATTGTAAAGTCATACTTGCATCTAACATGATACAACTAACGTGTACAATCAAAAACACCCCAGCCCTGTTTACATCTTATATTTTACAATAAGTAATGGATTAAATGAGGGAACAAAACAAAGATATTTGCTATACATGTACACTTATAACAAAACAGGAAGAAATGTTCATAAAAATTACAGTCCCTACTGGCCTAAAGAAGACTGGAGAAACCTCAAGAGTATGGCCCCCAGACACCCTTTTAGCTCAGTGGTGAAGTTACCTTCAAGGTTCACTGTTCAGCCTGGGAGTGGACAGCCCAGTAAAACCAAATGAGACTAACGAGGTACAGCGGTCCAGTGACAAGGGCCAGAAGGCAGAGGGCGAGTAGGAAGCTGATGATAGGGAACACAAGGTTGAGTAAGGATACTGTTGATGTGTTGTGAGATTGTTAACCATTGTTATAGGACAACGTTTGTAGTAACTGTTAAATGGAAGGCTATTTTGTCCTGTAAGCCTTCATCTTGGGCGAGAATGGCAGCACAATTGGAAGAGCATAGTCAATGTCACTCAAATGTGTAAGTAAAAAGTTTTGAAATGGTGTATCTTTGGCTATGTGTATTTTCACCAAAAAAAACAAACAAACAAAAAAAAAAACTGAGAATTCAGAGGGTTAAAATGTTGTGGGGTTGTTAACCAAAGTCATAAAACAGCATGTGTACTGCTGTTACATGAGAAACTGTTTGTTCTGTAAGCCTTCACCTGAAGTACAATAAAATATTTTAAAAAATAAAATTACAGTCCCTACTGGCCTAAAGAAGACTGGAGAAACCTCAAGAGTATGGCCCCCAGACACCCTTTTAGCTCAGTGGCGAAGTTACCTTCGAGGTTCACTGTTCAGCCTGGGAGTGGACAGCCCAGTAAAACTAAATGAGACTAATGAGGTACAGCAGTCCAGTGACAAGGGCAGAAGGCAGAGGGCGAGTAGGAAGCTGATGATAGGGAACACAAGGTTGAGTAAGGATACTGTTGATGTGTTGTGAGATTGTTAACCATTGTTATAGGACAACATTTGTAGTAACTGTTAAATGGAAGGCTATTTTGTCCTGTAAGCCTTCATCTTAAGTGAGAATAACAGCACAATTAGAAAAGCGTAGTCAATGTCACTTAAATGTGTACGTAAAAAGTTTTGAAATGGTGTATCTTTGGCTATGGGTATTTTCACCAAAAAAAATAAAATAAAAATTACAGTCCTCATTTCTGCAACTAATCACCTGGTTGTAGCTGGTATTTAGAACTACCTTCTTGGACCACTCATTCCATATTCCCTTTACCCTCAGCTAGCACCTCAGCTGGTCAGGGTTCTTTTCCTGGTGGGGTGTCTTAGTGCTGCTATAACAGAAATACCAAAGCGGATAGCTTTAACAGAAATTTATTCTCTCACAGTTTAGGAGGCTAGAAGTCCAAATTCAGAGTGCCAGCTCCAGGGGAAGGCTTTCACTCTCTATTGGCTCTGGGGGAAGGTCCTTGTCAACAATCTTCCCTGGTTAAGGAGCTTCTCAGTGCAGGGACCCCAGGTCCAAAGGACGTGCTGTTCTCCAAGTTCTCGTTTCTTGGTGGTAGGAGGTTCCCCTGACTCTCTGTTCGCGTCTCTCTTTTATATATCAAAAGAGATTGACTTAAGACAAAATCTAACCTTGTAGATTGAGTTCTGCCTCATTAAACTAACTGCCTCTAATTCTGCCTTATTAACATCATAGAGGCAGGATTTACAACCTACAGGAAAATCACATCAGATGACAAAATGGTAGAAAATCACACAATATTGGGAATCATGGCCTAGCCAAGATGACACACATTTTTTGGGGACATGATTCAATCCATAACGTGGGGTAAACCAAACTTTCATTCCTGAAGTGTCTGGGCCATTAATAGTCATGTCAGAATTGGATTGCTGTAGTTTTTCCATCGACTTTAATCACAGAGTATGGTAGTACTAAGAGACACCCTAAGGGATCTCCTGTATTCCAGACACACTCTTCTTTAACCACCATTATGTAATATCAATCTTATTTCCCCTTGGTAATCAGGATCAAGCACACCAGCCAGTATGGTAACTCCCTTCTTTGCCTGTTGATCCAGAGGTGTGAGGAGCCCAAAGTGGCCAGGTGGCATTCTTAATATCCAGTTCAAAGGAATCAGTGTTGTGTCTCCAGGTGGGAGTATTTTTCCCTTTGTAACTAAGGCCTCTAGACCCATACAGCAGAAAGCAAAATTTTTGTGAGTGGGTAATTAGGGGTAACAGTGAACAGTACCACTTCCATTTCCACCCCTTGATTCCTGGACGTGTGAATCCTGACTATGAGAGAAAAAGCACCATACACTGGATGCTGGTTTAGAGCATATGAAGCCTCCTGGAGGACATTGCCCCAACGCTGTAAGGAATTGCCACCTAGCTGGCACCATAATTGTGTCTTTAGAAGGCCATTCCATCTTTATATCAAACCAGCTGTTTCAGAATGATGGGGAACATGGTAAGACCAGTGAATTCCATGAGCATGGGCCCACTGCCGTACTTCATTTCCTGTGAAGTGAGTTCTTTGATCCAAGGCAATGCTGTGTGGGGTACTATGATGGTGGATAAGGCATCTGTAAGTCCATGTATGGCAGTTTTGGCAGAAGTATTGCATGCAATGGCAACTGTTACTATTGGAAGTCTATGCAGAAGAAACACTCACCTAGCGTAATGTGATCATAGATTTCATTTTAAATAATGATCAGAATGGCAGAGTGTTGTTGCTAGGTGCCCTTGCGTCAGTTCTGACTTATAGTGACCTATGCACAACAAGATGAAACACTGCCCGGTCCTGCGCCATCCTCAAAACAGTTGCTATGTTTGAGCCCCTTGTTGCAGCCACAGTGTCAATCCATCTCATCGAGGGTCTTCCTTTTTTTCACTGACCCTCTACCTTACCAAGCATGATGTCCTTCTCCAGGGACATCATGTCCAAAGTACATGAGAAAGTGTCACCAACTTTGCTTCCAAGGAGCACTCTGGCTGTACTTCTTCCATGACAGACTTGTTCATTCTTCTGGCAATCCATGGTATATTCAGTATTCTTCACCAACGTCATAATTCTAAGGCATCAATTCTTCTTCAGTCTTCCTCATTCATTGTCCAGTTTTCACATGCATATGAAGCGATTGAAAATACCATGGCTTGGGTCAGGCGCACCTTAGTCCTCAAAGTGACATCTTTGCTTTTTAACACTTTAAAGAGGTCTTTTGCAACAGATTTGCCCGATGCAATACATCGTTTGATTTCTTGACTGCTGCTTCTATGGGTGTTGATTGTGGATCCAAGTAAAATGAAGTCCTTTACAATACTTCAATATTTTCTCCGTTTATTATGATGTTGCTTATTGGTCCAGTTGTGAGGATTTTTGTTTTATGCTGAGGTGTAATTCATACCGAAAGCTACAGTCTTTGATCTTCATCAGTAAGTGCTTCAAGTCCTCTTCACTTTCAGCAAGCAAGGTTGTGTCATCTGCATATCGCAGGTTGTTATTGAATCTTCCTCCAATCCTGATGTCGTGTTCTTCTTCATACAGGCCAGCTTCTCAGATTATTTGCTTGGCGTACAGACTAAGTATGGTGAAAGGATACAGTCCTGATGCACACCTTTCCCGACTTTCAGCCATGCAGTATTCCCTCTTTTGGTTCGAATGACTGCCTCACGGTCTATATACAGGTTCCTCATGTGCACAATTAAATGTTCTGGAATTCCCATTCTTCTCAATGTTATCCGTAATTTGAATGCCTTTGCATAGTCAATAAAACACAGGTAAACATCTTTCTGGCACTCTCTGCTTTCAGCTGAGATCTATTGACATTAGCAATGATATCCCTCGTTCCACGTCCTCTTCTGAATCCGGTTTGAATTTCTGGCAGTTGCCTGTCAGTGTACAGCTGCAACCATTTTTGAGTGATCTTCAGCAAAATTTTACTTGTGTGTAATATTAGTGATATTGTTCAATAATTTCTGCATTCTGTTGGGTCACCTTTCTTTGGAATGGGTGCAAATATGGATCTCTTCCAGATCGTTGGCTGGGTAGATGTCTTCCAAATTTTTTGGCATAGAAGAGTGAGCACCTCCAGTGCTGTATCTGTTTGCTGAAACATCTCAATTGGTATTCCATCAGTTCCTGGAGCTTTGTTTTTCACCAATGCCTTCAGGGAAGCTTGGACTTCTTTTAATACCATCGGTTCTTGATCATATGTGACCTCCTGAAATGGTTGAAAGTTGACCAATTGTTTTTGGTACAGTTACTTTGTGTATTCCTTCCATCTTTTGATGCTTCCTGTTTTGTTCAATAGTTTGCTCATAGAATCCTTCAAAATTGCAACTCGAGGCTTGACTTTGTTCTTCAGTTCTTTCAGCTTGAGAAATGCCAAGCGTGTTCTTCCCTTTTGGTTTTCTAACTCCAGGTCTTTGCACATTTTATTATACTTTACTTTGTCTTTTTGAGCCACCCTTTGAAATCTTCTGTTCAGCTCTTTTACATCATTTCTTCCATTCACTTTAGCTACTCTACATTCAAGAGCAAGTTTCAGAGTCTCTTCTGACATCCATTTTGGTCTTTTCTTTCTTTCCTGTCTTTTTAATGATCTTTTACTTTCTTTGTGTATGATATCCTTGATGTCATCCCACAACTCGTCTGGTCATTAGTATTCAATGCGTCAAATCTATTTTTGAGATGGTCTCCAAATTCAGGTGGAATGTACTCAAGGTCATATTCTGGTTCTTGTGGACTTGTCTTAATTTTCTTCAGCTCCAGGTTAAACTTGCATGTGAGCAATTGATGGTCTGTTCCACAGTCTGCCCTTGGCCTCGTTCTGACCAATGATATTGAGCTTCTCCATTGTCTCTTTCCACAGATATAGTCGATTTGATTCCTGTGTTTTCTGTCTGGTGAGGTCCACGTGTATCATCACAGTTTGTTGTTGAAAAAAAGTATTTGCAATGATTAAGTTGTTGGTCTTGCAAAATTCTATCATGCAGTCTCCAGTGTAGTCTCTCACCAAGGCCATATTTTCCAACTACAGATCCTTCTTTGTTTCTATGGTAAATATATTCTGTTACACTAATTTCTGGTGTTTTTCTGCCCATTTAGGTTTTTAACACTTGTGAAATGTCAGTCCCTCTATTTAGTGTGGAGGGAGACAATGCAAATACAGGGCACAAAATTTATCCAACGAATAAAGTAATAGGAACTAGGGGCTTCTCTTGTGGATATAGAAGAGAAGGCTTTGGGAGATCTGAAGTTAGCAGAAGGGTCCTAGGTGAAGAGTGCGCTCAAGGGAGAAGGACAGCCAGAGAGGGAAGGCCTTGGGGACTTTAGAATACTGATGTCTAATTTTTAATTCAGGGGGTTGCCCAGTCTGCTCTGTGCCATGTTGTAATACTCCCGAGTAGTGCAAACCTTTGCCTGCTACACACAGTGATGCTTCTGTTAGTGGGATTTTGGTGAAGATGAGGAAGCAGGGGCAGTGCTGGACTTCCTGTTAAAACATGGTACTCTGATCTCTCCTGTCTGGAACCCCATTGCTATGGAGTGAATTGTGTTCCTCCAAAATATGTGTTGGAATCCTAACCCCTATACCTGTGCATGTAGTCCTATTTGGAAATAGGGTTTTCTTTGTTATGTTAATTAGACCATACCTAAGTATGGCAGGTTCTAAATTCAATCACTTCTGAGTCATAAAAAAGAAGCCATGGTGGTGCACTGGTTTAGCATTCGGCTGCTAATTGAGAGGTCAGCAGTTCAAATCCACCAGCCACTCCACAGGACAAAGATGTGGCAGTCTGCTTCTGTAAAGATTACAGCCTTAGAAACCCTACGGGCAGTTCTACTCTGTCCTACAAGGTCACTATGATTTAGAATTGACTCAACGGCAATGAGAATGGGAGTTATAAAAAGCGCAGAATGGACACAGAGACACTTATGGGGGAAGACAGAGGCCATGTAAGGATTGCTATAAGCCAAGGAACCAAGGAACATCCGGGGCTACCAACAAGGAAGGATTCAATAAGGCTGAGACTTTGATTTGGACTTTTAGCCTCCAGAACTGTGAGGGATTAAATTTCTGTTCTTCAAAGCCACCCACTTGTGGTATTTGTGTTACAACAGCCCTAGGTAACTAAGATACCCATTAATTTGACAATTAAAGAATAAGTAATGCCAGAACACCAATGGTAAAGAGAATGGGAGATGAGACATCAGCCTAGAAAGGATTTCAAAAGAGTCTTTGGAGAACGAAAGGCAGATGGAAGAGTTGTACTGATATGTCAAAGCAAAGGAAGCTACAAGCTAAGTGCCTGTAGAGGGGGAGACTGATGAGAAACAGGTCAACAGAGTTCCTGTGGAACTCTGGATGCAGTGAAAACCAATTTTAAATTTTCAGGAATTTAATTTTAAATACATCCATTATTAAAAGCTATTAAAAATTAAATTATATAAACTTACAATTAAATACATTAAAAACAAAGGTTACAGTATTAACAACTCATCGCTTCTTAATTATTTTACTATGTTTACTATTATCTCTGCTCTGGGTTATTCACATCTATTGTTTCTGTGTGGTTTCCACCAAGATGGGTAGCTCTGAGGTCACCCATTTCACAGACATTTCTTGAGTAGCATACTTATGTATGCCATGCATGTGATGATATTGGGAAACAGCCAAAGGGGTGTGTAGATATTTATCAAATGTTCACCCAAATGAATACATAATTAGCAATTGTGATAACTGCAATGAAGGTAAAGTACACGAAACACAGGACCTAAAACAGTTTTTTTGTGGTGGTAGGGGGAGGGAGTGGTTCAGCTAAGAGTTGAAAGTGACAATTGAGCTGAGATGTAAAGTTTTTAAGTAGGATTTAGTGGGGGAGTGGGGTTGAAGGGGCCCCGGTGGCTTCTCGGTTAAGACCTCAGCTGCTAACCAGAAGGTCACAGCTACTCCTTGAAAACCCTACGGGGCAGTTCTACCCTGTCCTATAGGGTTGCTGTGAGTCAGAATCTCAACGGCAAGGGTTTTGGTTGGTTATTTTTTTTTTTAATCCTAGGTGCTGGGGCGCATTCCTGAATGCAATTACAGGTCTTGACTAATCTCATCTATCCAAATTCTGTAGCACTGAATTCTTTTTGTCCTATTGACGTCATTTGCTAAAAAGTTACTTTCGTTTCTCTAAGTACATAGATTTTTTTTTTCATACACCTTTTAAATCACTGAGAGAGCAAGTTTTAACATCCTCGAGAATCTTCAAGAATGCATCCACAAAAACAGCAAACAGGTAAGTAACTTCTCTGGTCGAATTTCACATTTTTTTGTGTTTTAATTCTCCAAGAATTTGTGTTTGTTCAGTTTTGTTTTGTCCAGGGGAGACATCCCCAGTATTACTTGTATAAATCTTATCTTCATTAGTAACAGCAATCAAGTATTGTCTCTCCTGAGAGTTTTTGAGCTTGTAGAATCTCAGACTCCATAAACAGTTGAGACTATTATTAATTAATTGATTTATTAATTGATTAATGTAATAAGATGTTGATTGGTTGGTTGGTTTAACTGATTAATTAATAGTTGATTATTTACAGTCCCTGCTAGGATTTTTAAGTCTGAAAGTCCTAAACTTTAAACAAGCTTGAGCCTTTAATAGTTTTAATTAGTATTTTAGGACTTTTAAAAAATATTAAGATAATATTTGTTTAAACCTGTTAGAACTCTACTACTGCTCCTCCTGCCTTCTCAAGTAGTTTCTCTTTTTGTTTCTCAGAGACACTTCCTCTTTCTGTTTTACTGGCAGAAGTTCCGCTTTCTGCCCTTCGGAGACAGACCCTCTTTCTGTAAACTTGATTCTGAACTGCTAAGCCTTCAAAACTAGACGACTAATGATTTAGGAAATAATATTGGAGTTATTATTCCCTCTCCTTGAGCATACAGAATGTGGCCCAGCTGGAGCTGGGCTCACAAGGGCTCACAAGGACTCTCAAGGACACATCAACTGGGCCCTGAGGTATAAAGACAACAGCTAAAATAATCTTGGAAAATATCTTTTAGGGAAACTTTCACATAAATCCCATCAAACAGAACACAAAAGACTTTCCACTCTTATCTTTTTCTATTAGCATTTAGTGAATACGTATTTGTTGGACCAATGAAGACCCTCCTGACTTTTGTTACTGAAACCCGTACCAATGGTTGTTAAGAAAGATGATTTAAAATGTAAGGTTACAATTTCTAGCCAATCAGTGAAAAGATGACGATTTCAATGATTCTACCCATTTTGTGATGTTGATATATACTGATGATTCTGTAACTTTCTTTGGACTCGGGCAGACATGGCTGTGGCAGCATGCTTGTCTGTTTTCCCATTCTTGCCTATTCTGTGATATTCTTTGGACTTGGGCAGACATGGCTGTGGCAGCATGTTTGTCCGTTTTCCCACTTTTGTCCTTTTGAATATATGCCAAATAAAACTTTCTTTTTACTTTACTAAACTTTGTGATATTTTCCCCCTACAACACTGAAAACTAAGTTTTCAAAACTAAAGTTTTCAAGGCTAAGGTATTTAGGGTTATTGTTCTGTCCTGTTTTTGAGTATACTTAGTTAATAACTATTCTAAATGCTGCTGATTGAGTGTGTTTGGAAATAATTTAAAACTTTAGTAATCACTTTGAGAAAATGAGTTTCCACCTAATCTTCTGCTTCTTGGTACTTACAACTATTAAAAGGAACTGTTGTAGGGTAAAAACATCACAAAGTTTAGTAAAGCAAAAAGAAAGTTTTATTCAGCTTATATTCAAAAAGGCAAGCGGGAAACAGACAAGCATGCTGCTAAAGCCATGTCTGCCCGAATCCAAAGAACGTTACAGAATCATCCGTGTATATTAACATCGCAAATGGGTAAAATCACTGAAATCTTCACCTTTTCACAGATAGGCTAAAAACTGTTAAGTCGCTGTGATCTACATTTTGAATTGTCTTTCTTAATCTTTGGTACAGGTGTCGGTAACAACAGTGAAGGAGGGTCTTCATTGGTCCAACAAATCTCACTATTCACTAAAGACTAATAAAAAAAAAGATAAGAGTGGAAAGTCTGTGGGTCTTTTGTGCGTTTTATGATTTGTTTATGTGAAAGATTCCCTAAAAGAAGTTTTCCAAGGTTGTCCTAGCTATTGTCTTTATACCTCAGGGCCCAGTTGTTACCCAGTTAGGGTCCATGCCCCGGAGCAGTCGAGCCGATGAAATGTACTCCAAGTCAGAAAGAGAGAGAAAGTTTATTAGGAGGTGACACTAACCAGAAGTCCAACAGCAACATTAGCTGTCTTCATGGAGTCCCAAAAGGTACTTTCTACATCAGAGCTAATATATCCTTTTGGCAAGGATTACCTAGTGTCTTCAGACATGTAGCCCACAGATGGTCACATGAGTGTACATCACAAAACAACCACAAGAAACTCTTTATTAAACTAAAGATAGGCATGCCGGACATCTGGACTCTAATCTTTATGTTTGTAACAGGCAAAAAAAACTTACATAAAAATCTCTCGGCTAGTTGAACTGGCCTGCCAAGTTTACTCTGACCGATATAAGGAGCAAGAAAGAAAGCTGCAGACCAAAAGTGCCAGGCAGCTGCCGTCTTGCAGGCTGAAGGCCATCCCCCAAGAAAACAAAGAAAAGGAGTGAGACGAAGGCCTGAAGGCAGCAAGAGCTGAGAAGGCCCCACACCCCTTTGGAAAGAGACTAGTGGAGCTGGTGTGATAAAAAAAGGACATTGAAAGTGAAAGTGTACAAAATACCAAGCAAAAAAAAAAAAAAACTTATAGGTTACTTAGAGTATCATTATGGCATTAGTTACGTCAAGCTCTCAATGGCCCATTTTGAGAAGGAGAAAACATGCTGCGAGGTGTTAGGGTCACACAATTGGTGTGTCCTTGTGAGTCCTTGCGGGTTCTTGTGAGTCCAGCTGCAGCTGGGTCACAATCTAGGACAGGGAATAATGTCTCCAATATTATCTCCTAAATCAGAACCTAGGTATTAGAAAAAATAAAGATTGTTATAAATTAAAAAACAAACAGAAGGAAAAATTTAAACAAAAAGTCTTACAAATACAACCAGATAAACTCATGGCTTTGCAACTCCAACAAGTTCAAATACAACCCAACAATCTTTTAGACTGCAAATTTATTGTTTGTGTTTATTGTAAAAACTAGGTCATCTTATCAAATATGTTTTGAGTTAAAAAAAAGAGAGAATGGGAACAAATTCAACTCTCTACTGCCCACAGGAGGCCAGCAACCACCAGCATAAACATCCTCCAGAGAATTAACAAAGACTTCTCCTTTAATAACATTAAAACTATAAAAAGGAGAGTCATTAATTAGAAACAACTCCATCTACCCTCCAAACACTCATGGTTTCTCAAAACAGTTTCATAGGTAGCCCAAGCTCTTTAATCTACCATGAAAATGAGGAAATAAATGATTCAAATTAAATTACCATCTACAGTTTAAAGAAAAATTTATAAAATTTAAGAAGAATAGGAAGTTGTTTTCTGTATACAGACCTTTGTTCTCCTTTTTTTTTAAAACTCAGCCCACCATGTTGCTTATTGGTAAATATCCGTTTATCAATAAATGTCTGTAGTTCTTTGTTTTCCAGATTTGCCTTGATTAATTTCATAAAATTTATATTGTACTTCTTGATTCTCAACAAATAATAGTATTAATTTATGTAATTCTTGTCTTATGTCTAAGTTTGATCTTGTCTTAAAAGCCATGCATTGGGACTATGGTAGCTACAGAATAGTCTATATAAAAGTGCACAGAAGAAGATAAATTGTTTGTTTGGTACAACCAAGCCTTTAATTTATTCCAAAACCATCTCTTTACAAAACCTCTCTTTACCAGATTCTATAAAACATGCAAAAGAGAAGGTAATAGTTTTCTACCTCTACATAGTATTGAATTTAAGTTATGATGTTTTCAGTTGGTTTGATGATAAATAAGCACTTGTCAAATTATAAGTTCTATGTTTTCAAATAATGAAAAAAATAAATTCACTTTGCTAATTAAAAAAAGTTTAACTTTTACTTTTCTAACAATGAACAGCTAGAAGAAAATTTTTAAAAAGAAATTTATTTAAAATGGCTAAAGTTCTTATTTATTACAACTAAAGGTTTAGTAGATTAATCTGAAAAAATTTTAAGCACTGTCAATGTCAAATAGCATATAAAACAAAGAATTGAATTTCTCATAATTAAAATAACAAAATCTTCCTTAGTTACTAAGTTAAGGGGTTAATTTTATTCTTTATACAATCTGCTTCAAAGAAGAGTTCATCTAATTAATAAAGTCTCATAGTTTTTAGGGGACTAAAGCTTTTACCTTTAAAATTTTTGCTTTAAATAATTTAAGTATTGTTTCTCAATAATCTGCGATAAACTTCTGACAACTTTAAAACTTCATAAAAAGCTTAAAGGATTTATTTAAAATGTTATGAATTTTATGAAATGTTGTCAAATCGAGAAAAATACCAAATTTTCTTTAAATTAGAATTTATATGTTAGTAATATATGCCTAATACTAGGTTGCAAACACATAATATTATGTCATAATTTTATTATTTTTATTGCTAACTTAGTTGCAACTTTATTTTTTTCAGTCTAGCATCATCAAAGTCAATGGCTTGACTGGAGAATTCACATCATTTACCCCTGATTTCTTTTTACTACTATTCACATATTTAGAGACTTGATAATCTTGGTATATTCTTGTTATATCCTGACTATATAGTATTATATCTCAAGATAATTATGTATTATATCTGAAGCTCTTTTGAAAATAAGGTTAATCATTATATTTAGAGATATTTTTGTCTAAAGTTTTTAAAACTGACTTTATTTGGCTTTGCATAATCTTTTTAATTAATTTCTACCAGGCTTTTCACTTTTAAGAATTATTATTATTATAAGTTAATCATGTCCATATTAAGTTTTGTCATCTGCAGATAAGTTTTTACTTTGCTGAATTGCTGAGAACGTTTGACCAAAATATCGCAACAAAAAGGTGAAATCTTTTGGACTCATGAAAAGGATTGTGACTATACTGAATCACAATTTCCAGAACTCTAATGTAGAAGCTGAGCATTCACAGACTGTGGCTGATCCAGAATAGCATGGAACGAAAATTATCTACGTGGGACTAAGTAAACTAAAAAAATATTTAAATCGAACTAGATGAAGTTTACTTACATTAATTTCTTTGCTCTTCTATTTGCTTCATTCACTATATTGCTTTTAGTTGCTTTACTCCATAGACTTCAAGTTATTCCATGTTTTGATATGTTTTTCCCATGTAAATGATAGAAGTTAATGCTGCCTAGTGCATTTGCGTATTGTTAATTGAACAGATAAACTACCTTATCTGTCTTATACTCCATGATGACAGTTATACCTATTGCTAAAAATTTCTAGATGATTTACATGTTTCAGCTATGAGCTGTTAAAATACTTGAGATTTCCTTTTTGTTATCAAACCTTCTTTTTTACCATTATCAAATAGCAATTTTAGCATAAATCCCGTTTTGACTTTTTTTCGCTTGTAAACTCAGACCTCTTTTTATAAACATCACTTTTAGAGACAATTTTATTAGCTAGAATTATGATGTTAATGGTCGTTGTCATCATAACAGACACTGTTAAATATTACGTAAATTTACCACTCGTGTTCTGGCCTCAAGAACGAACATGCTGCCCATGAAAAAGATAAGGCATATAGAAACCATCCAGGTCAGTGGTGACCTTGATGAATCCCCATTTGAAGGCTGAAATAATAAGTCAGCCTTTTGTGCTTCTGATCCATTGTACCTGACACTGTCACCTCTTTCTCTCCCCCTTTTGAGGCCCACCAGAGTGTCTCCCTCTAAAGCATGGTGAAGCTAGAGAAACCTTGCAGAAGATGAGTTACTCCTTTGTAAACGACATGAGGCCAGCCTGGCTTGAAGAGGAGAACTACACTATGTCAAGGTAAAAGGGAAACACTCAGTGGTGCTTGGTCACAAATGCAGTGTGGCATCTGAGGTCTTAAATGCTTGACAATTCAAGCAGTCACTAAAGTAAACAATATTAGCAAGAGTGTCCATATGAAAGAGACTACTCAATTCATCAGTGATTAAAAGATGCTCTATGAGATCTTTGATCAAAAGGAGGAAAACGTCTCAGGAAAAGACAACTTTCAGTGCAGTCAGTGTGACAGAGGCATAATATGTTGACCATGCTATCTAATAATAATCTGAATTCTAGACTAATAGCTATGTTTTTTGAGAAAAACATTCTTTTCCTCAGTGGTCAAAACCAGAATGTGAAACCATATGCCTTGAGGGATCTTAACCAAGTGACCATCTGCACTCCTCAAAATACACATGCTCAGAAAGAGTGCTGTCTCGGTGCTGTTGCCAACAAGGTATTTTTGCAAGATAAACGAAGAAAATACATGTAAGCATCTTGTGACCATGATGTAAGCATCCTGTGAAACTATCTGTAATCGTTAACTATACTATCAGTAATCAGTAACCAATCAGAGTGTGATTATTACAATATTCATTGATTTGCCCTCCCTATGGTTTGGTTCCTCTTTTTACCCCATAAGAACACTTGTATAACAAAACTGCACCAGGACTACCTTGTTCCATTTTCTATGGGCTATGTAGTTCTCCAATTGCAATTGTTTTAAACCCTTAATAAACCTCTGTTTTAACTTGAAACAATGTTCAAGTTTTTCTCTACAACACATTACATTGATGACATAATGTTAACTGCTGGAGATGTTCTCTGTTACAGGAGAGTCTGGACACCCTAATCATCCACCTACGGGGAGAGAATCGGCCGTGAATCCCCACAAGTTGCAGGGGCTGGGAACATCGGTAAAACTCCTAGGGGTCGTCTGGTCAGGTAAGACCCGTGTGTTGCCTGAAGTCATAGTCGATAAGATACAAGCTTACCTCACCCCAGGATGCCAAAGGAAGTGCAAGTCTTCGTGGGTCTTTTGGGGGTATTGGAGTGTATTTTATTCACAACTTGGCCCAGTGCTTGAGACCACTCTATCAACTGGTAAAAAAAGGGTGCCTCTTGGGGTTGAAGTAATGAACAGCAGCAAGTTTTAGAGAAAGCAAAGGTGTTGGTTGCACAAGTGAAAGCACTGGGCACAATATGGGGGAGGATTACCCTTCAGGTTAGACACGAGCAGCACTGAGGATGGCTTTGGCTGGGCCTTGTAGCAAGATCAGGATGGAAGTAAAGACTCCCTAGGTCTTTGGCCTCAACTGTGGATGCGGGCAGAAAATCTACACAGTCCTGTGGAGAAGCAATTGTTAGTGGCCTATGATGCTCTCTGCCAGGTACAGCCATCAACAGCTGTCACCCTTAGCACAGCTCTGTCCATAAATGAATGGGTTAACAGGCTGTTTTCCAAGCCATTATCAGCTATTGCCCAGACAGCTACTCTCACCAAATGGCATGCATAACAGCAACAGTGCAGTGTGCTTTCTGCCAGTCCATTGTCCCAAGAGTTACAGGCTGTACTTGGTCCAGTGACATATCAAGATGACCCCACAGCACAGGCTAGTGCCCCACCACAGCCACCTCCTCTCTCCTCCAAGAGAGGGGAAGGCTCATCGCTAGTAGATGCCTGGTACACAGATGACTTTAGCTGTGGTATGCCACCACTGTGGATGGTGGTGGCTGTACACAAGCCTCCACTGATACCATTTGGTTTGAAACTGGCTCAGGGCAAAGCAGTTGGTGGGCCTAATTAAGGGCTGCATGGAAGGTCATCACTCATGAACCCTGGCCCTTAACCCTGTGTACAGACAGTTGGGTGGTAGCTTGTGGGCTGACTATGTGGATAGGCCAATGGCACAAAGAGCAATGGACAATAATGGGTAAACTCCTGTTTGGGGAAAGCCTTGTGGTAGGACGTCTGGGATTGCCTCCAAACCTCAGATGCTGACCTCAATAGGATGCCTGTTTTGATAGGTGCCTGGAGGCCTCCAAAAGACATAACGATAGCAAGATTGCTTCCCTGCAGGATACAATTTCTAAACTGACCAAACAAAGTAAGAAACTAGGTCTCTAGCTGGCAGAATGAATTAGGTTAAAAAAAAAACAAAAAACAAAAACCAAAGTTTCAACCTAAGATATTAAACCTTGATAAATGAGCCTGGATTCCTCCTACTGGGATGCTGGTTTGGGGGTTCATGTTTAAAAAATACTATAAGCTGGATATGCCTGAAGTAATTTAGAATTTCATTGATCACTTTGGGAAAATAAGTTCCAACTTGCATCGTATTTTTTGAAAACTTTTGTTTAATGCTCAGTTTCAGTCAAATGGTCTGAAAAAAATCTCTCCATCTGAGACCCTGATAAATTAATTAATCTATTACATTTTTCTAAGTCAATATTACCAAAGAATTGCTGTATACATTTTAAGAAACTGAGTTGCTTGTGTTATGTGGTATTGTTTAAGCCTGGTTTTTGAGGTGGGCTCATACACTGGTGAGTTTATGTGATTTTTCTATTTCATTTTGTTCTGAGGGCTTGCCTCTAGTCTCATTTTGTGTCTGACTTCCTGTCTTGTTTCAGGAAGCTGTGACTGGCAACGTAGTATTTTAAGTCTTAATTTTTTTTCTCTTTCAAGAAAAACTCCTTCTTGTGCCTGTCTTATGAGTTGGACTTTCAGCAGCTACACTGGGAAAACTTGATATAGTCAATTTGAAAGAAGCACCAAAAAGGACAAATTATTCTAAATTGCTTCTTTAAAGGATCCTCTAAAGCATGCTAAAGACAGGGTTATAAAAATTTCCTACCACCGGATGATATTATTGAATTAGATTATAATATCCCTTCAAAGAACTTACTTTGATCAATTTATTATAAATAAGAACTTATACAAATTAGTCCTAATATTCCCAGGAATTAATGGTAATAAATTTGTTCTGATAAAGATTTTTATGTTAATGTTAACCTTGAAAGCAAAATCTTTCTTAGTAACTTAAGCTAGATATTATATGAAATGTGTTTTATTTAAAGAAAGGAGGTAATTTTTGTAAGTGAAAAGGAAAGACATTAAACTGCTTACCAAGAGAATACTAAAAATTAGAAGGAATATAATTTAGCTGTCTTTCCTCTTTTAAATTATCTGGGCCAACTTAAACTTGTGTAAATGAATTTAGATTAACTGATTCTTCCTTAATAATAAGTCTGTAAGACCCACAATACTGCAGAGAAGGTTTAAAACAAAACAAAACACAACAAAAACCCCCTCCCAAACAGGTGAAAATCTTTTTAAGACAAAAGAAAATTGGATAAATAATGTAGACGTTAATGAGGTCTAAAATAAGTAAAATGCTGTCTCAGTAAAGTGGAAAAATCTAAGGCTAGATTGAGAAAATACAAGAAATGGTAAAAATTTGGATGGAAATATAGACTATTTAGACAAACTTCAACCATGATTTCTAAGATTTCTGGGCAACTTACTGATACAAATAGAGTTAATGGATATTTATTATAATTGAAGTTCATAGGCTCTTACCTTTTATGCCACAGAGAAAAGATACATATTTATGAGTCTTGTAAAAAGTGTATTCATTTTTGCCACTTAAAGGGTTGTGCTATAAGAAATAAGAGAATTTTTAAGAACTTTAATGTTAAATAGTGTGTAAAACAAAGAATTAGTGTTCTTCCTGTTGAGATAACAAAATTTTCTTTGATTACTGGGTTGAAGGTGTCCTGGTGGCTCAGTGTTTAAGAGCCTGGCTGCTAACCAAATGCTCGGCAGTTCAAATCCACCAGTTGCTCCTTGGAAACCCTATGGGACAGTTCTACTCCATCCAATAGTGCTGCTATGAGTTGGAATCGACTTGATGGCAATGGGTTTTGTTTTGTTTTTTGGTATTGTGTTGAAAAGTTAATTTTATTCTTTCTGCAATCTGCCTCGAAGGCAAGGGTTTGACAGAATAAATTCCTGAGTCAAAAACCAAGCTGCATGACTTTAGAAAGTGCTAAGGTTTTTACCTTTAAGATCTTTAGTTAAATAACTCAAGTATTGTTTCTCAGTGACCTATGATAAACTCTTGACAACTTTAAACCTTCGTGGAAAGCCACAAAAGATTTGTTCCATTTTACAAAAGGAAAAATGCTAAAATAAAAAAAAAAAGATTTATTTAATATGTTTTGAGTTACATGAAACCTGTTGACAAATCAAGAGACGTGCCAAATCTTCTTTAGGTTAAAATTTATATGTCAGTGATGTTTGCCTGATATTAAGCAACAAGTGCATAATATTATGTCATAATTTTATTATTTTTAAATTACTAACTTGGTCTAAACTTGATTTCTTTTGAATCTAGCATCATCAAAGTCA
The DNA here is from genome assembly GCA_030035585.1 of Dugong dugon. Taxonomy (NCBI): domain Eukaryota; kingdom Metazoa; phylum Chordata; class Mammalia; order Sirenia; family Dugongidae; genus Dugong; species Dugong dugon. The sequence goes on from CM057460.1 coordinate 204,503,098, forward strand.
ATTTATTAAATCTTATTTTTTATTGTGCTTTAGGTGAAAGTTTACAGCTCTAATTTCTTATACAAAAATTTATACACGTATTGTTATGTGACATTAGTTGCAATCCCCACAATGTGACAGTACACTCCCCCTTTTCACCCCAGGTTTCCTGTGTCCCTCTAACCAGCTCCTGTCCCTTCCTACCTTCTCATTCTGCCTCTAGACAGGAGCCACCCATTTGGTCTCATGTATCTGCTTGAACCAAGAAGCACACTCCTCACGAGTATTATTTTGTTTTATAGTCTGAAGAGTGGGCTTCAGGAATGTTTTTACTTCGGGTTAACAGAGCATCTGAGGGCAATGGCTTCGAGGGTTCCTCCAGTTTCTGTCAGACCATTAAGTCTAGTCGTTTTTACATGAACTTGAGTTCTGCTCCACATTTTTCTCCTGTTCCATCAGGGACTGTCTGTTGTGTTCCCTGTCAGGGTGATCATTGGTGGTAGCCGGGCATCGTCTAGTTCTTCTGGTGTCAGGCTGATGGAATCTCTGGCTTATGTGGCCTTTTTGTCTCTTGGGCTAATATTTTCCTTGTGTCTTTGGTGTTCTTCATTTGCCTTTGCTCCAGGTGGGTTGGGACCAATTGATGCATTTTAGATGGCCACTCACTAGCTTTTAAGACCCCAGACACCACTCACCAAAGTGGGATGCAGAACATTTCCTTTAAAAACTTTGTGATGCCAATTGACCCAGACTCCAGCCCCTGCTACTCTGTCCCTTGAAGTGTTTGGTTGTGTTCAGGAAGCTTCTTCCAGTTTAGTCTGTTGTGCTGACTTCCCCTGTATTGTGTGTTGTCCTTCCCTTCACCCAAGATGATTCTTCTCTACTATCTAGTTAGTGAATTCCCCTCGCCCTCCCTCCCCACCCTCGTAACTATCAAATAATGTTTTCTTCTGTGTTTAAACCTTTTCTTGAGTTCTTATAATAGTGGTCTCATTCACTTGCATAAGTGGAAAAACATGCCTTGCTCATAGATAGGAAGACTTAACATTGTGAAAATGTCAGTTCTACCCAAAGCAATCTACAGATACAATGCAATCCCGATCCATATTCCAATGGCATTTTTTAATGAGATGGAGAAACAAATCACCAACTTCATATGGAAAGAGAAGAGGCCTCAGATAAGTAAAGCATTACTGAAGAAGAACAACAAAATGGGAGGCCTCACACTACCTGATTTTAGATCCTATTATACTACCATGGTAGTCAAAACAGCCTGGTACTGGTACAACAACAGATACATAGACCAATGGAACAAAATTGAGAATCCAGATGTAGATTCATCCACCTATGAGCAGCTAATATTTGACAAAGGCCCAAAGTCCATTAATTGGGGAAAAGACAGTCTCTTTAACAAATGGTGCTGGCATAACTGGATGTCCACCTGCAAAAAACTGAAACAAGACCCATACCTCACTTCATGCACAAAAACTAACTCAAATGGATCAAAGACCTAAATATAAAATTGAAAATGATAAAGATCATGGAAGAAAAAACAGGGACAATGCTAGGAGCCCTAATACATGGCATAAACAGAGTACGGACCATAAGTAAAAATGCACAAACATGAGAAGAGAAACTAGATAAATGGGAGCTCCTAAAAATCAAACACTTATGCTCATCAAAAGAATTCACCAAAACAGTCAAAAGACAACAGATATATTCGACTTTACTTATTTGTGGAAAACGCTTGACCAAACTATTTCAGCAAACAGTGGGCTATATCAGACTTATGAAGAAAAGTATAATATCTCGAACATGGATACTATTAAACTAAATCAAGATTTCTGGAACTCTTATGTAGAAACTGACGGGGCTTTCAGACTCCTGTTGATTCACATTGCATGAAGCCAAAATTAACAACATAGGAACGAGTAAACTAGTTATTATAAGGTTTATATAAGAATATTGCTAATGTTCCATGTTCTATTATCTAGATATAAGACAAAATTGTTTTTCCCTTTCTCTCTCTCTCTTTTATAATTAATATAGGAATCAATATTCTCAGTAACTAATGACATTATGTGGGCTACAGAATGTTTTTCATAGGGTAAAGAAGCCTTTGATGATCAGAAGCTAAAATCACAGGGTTTGCCTAACATTATCCCGGGAGACTATATATATTAGAAAAGATATGTTAAAAGACTCCCTTGAATGTTTCTGGAAAGAGCCACATCTAATTCTCCTTACGAGCCCATGTGCTGCCAAATTATAGGGAGTTAAGACCTGGATTCATTTTTCACAACTGAAGAAGGCCAAGGCACCCCCGTGGACTTGTTAACCCTCTGGAGAACTAAAAATCACCTTAAAACACCCTAGCGGCCAGAAGCAGATGACATCTGAGGTAGACAGCTGATCTCAAGATCACAGAACAAGACATCATGCAAGTTGCTGAAATTTGTGGACATTGATGTTTGTTACTTTTCTTGCGTTAGTTCCTTTGTTATAGCAACTTAACATCATTACTGAGTAATGAAAGCTGCTGAGATTTCAGATCTTGTTTAATACTTGTTACTTTTGAAATAGCATTATTTTATCAACTTGGATTGATTACATAGTAAAGTTTTATTTTCTGATGCAGGTGATTGAAGGAACTTTCTTTATTGTAGCTGTTATTTTTATGCTATTTGCTTCATTGTATTATTTTATTAAGCATTCCTTCACTATGAGACTTTTTAAAAATATTCTCATTTTATTCTCACCTATCCTCATTAATGCTTATTAAGAGAATGCCTTTATTAGGTTAGCCCAAGCTGTAGCAAGTGCCAGAAGCTTAACAGACTGCTGGATTTGTCACCCCTTTCCTATCTCCAGTCATGAAAACTCTGACCCACTAGCTATTACCATTACAAATTATAGTTTAATACCTAACTTCACCATCAATCCCAATGACAGCTAATCTTATCTCTCCCAACATATAGCTGTTAAGATAGAATAGCAGCCCAACAAGAATTCTTAAACTCCCTTGTAAAAATAGTTTTAGGAAACAGCATACAAACTGGCCTAACTATATTACTCATTTTCATAATTTTTTTGGATTGGTTAATTGCATTATAATAAGTCTTTCCAAACTATGTATAGAACCGCAAAACCTCTTGCTATGCAACGAATAATATATTTTGAAGAGATTATAAAGGAAGCAGACCCTCCACTTCATACCACTCTCAGGTTGTTCCTGCATAATTCAGCCTAGCTTGAACCCACCCTCTATAGACACAATCACTGAATCAGAGTGTTCCCAGCAATAGCATGGTGAAGATCATCTGATGCTGCCTGGCTATCTAACAAGTAGCACCTGAGGTCTTAGAGCTTATCAATCATAAGCAGCCATCTCAGTCCAGCAAACAGCTAATACAGAAGTGTGATGAAGGGAAAAAAAGTGTGATCAAGAGAAGTCCCACAGAAATTCTTGATCAAAAGAGGGGCATGTGTAGGAGCATTCCAAAACTCAGGTGCTTAGCATGGTAGAGTCTTCTATCTGAAGTGTAGGCCTGACTCTGTTTTGTCTTAAGATTTACTTCTGGTTTAATGTGTGATCTGTAAGTATAAGATGGAAATTTTTACAAGACGTTGTGCAAAAAAAATTAGGTTATGCTAAAGAATGTGGTTTTGTTTGCCCTCATTTTGCTTGCACAGATGTTCCAAGAAGCATGTGACTTTACTGGTTAGCTGATTCTCAGAAAATGCTTCTTGGCCCCCTTAAAAAATGTTTTTACAATCTTGTACTTTTCCATGGCTATGTCTCTACTGATGTTAAATATCAACCAATCATATTTTATGCTGTAAAGTTCCTCATACCTGCAGTTTTTGTCTTTATAAGCTCTTGTCGTGATCAGCTTTTCAGAGCACTTTGTATTTTTACTTAGTTCTACCAAGCTACAGTTGTTCTATTCCTCAATAAAACTCTGTTTGCTTTGTACAGAATAAAGACTGACTTTTTTCTTTGACATTATAAGTATGATAAACAGTAAACATTCTAAAATTTTAAAGAATTCAGGCAACAGATACCAAAAACACCCATTCCTTTATAATGAAAGAACAAAGGGCAACAAAGCAAATCATCATCATAATAGCTGAGCATTTAATATTTGCTGGGAACTGTGCAAAGATCACTGCATCTCACTTAATCCTCACAATAACCCTATGAGCTGGGTGCTACTAACATTTCCATTTTTTGAGATGAAGGAACTGCAGGACTTTGAACTGGTTCTTATGGTTCAGTCATGGCCTAGAAAGCAAAACCTGTAACATACCCAGATTTTAAAAATTTGGGTGAACTGGAACGACAACTGGAATGGGAAAAATTACAGGTCAATGCCCTGCTAGAAACCTTATCTCCCTCTTAGAAAAGAAGGACAGCGTACATGTTGCGTAGCAACCAAATCTCTTGCCCATAGGATTTTGAGCAGAGTCAGAAACAGTGGTGCCCCACTCAAAGATGGCAGCTGACTGTGCCATTTTGTATGTGTGTCGCTCTCCACAGTCCTGCCAATAATCCAATCTCATGCATCAGGCTCCTGAAAGTGCTCACTATACCTCTTCCTAGTCTCCCATTCCAGGGATTAGACCCTTAATTTTTCCCGTTCTGGTTATCATTCAGGATCATTCAAACTGAAACAATTTGGGTCTGTTTCAGTTTTGTTTTATCGCCATGACTGAACCAGTTTGAACTGGTTCAAAGCCCTGGGAAACTGTGGCCCAGAGGGGTGAAGTAAAGCCCAGAACCCAGACATCTGTTGTTGCAAAGCTCATACTCTGTCCACACTCACACTCCCTGTGACCCGCCTCTCCTTTTCACACCCCCTCAAGCTAACCTGGGCTTATAGAGTCTCAGCGGCCCTGGGTGGCTCAAACGGTTAAGCACTGGACTACTTACAGAAAAGTTGGCGGTTGGAACTCACTCAGAAGCACCTTGGAAGACAGGCCTGGTGATATGCTTTGGAAAGGTCACAGTGCTACAGAGCAGTTCTACTGTGCACACACGGGGTCGCCATAAAGCAATTGGGCAATCACCACCACCACCAACAACCAAATCAAAAACCAAACCCATTGCCATTTACTGGATTCTGACTCATAGTGACCCTATATGACAGAGTAGCACTGCACCATAGGGTTTCCAAGGCTATAAATTTTTATGGACGTAGACTGCCACATCTTTCTCTCACGGAGCAGCTGGTGGGTTCCACCACTGACCTTTCAGTCAGCAGCTGAGTGCCTTAACCACTGCCCCATCAGGGCTCCTAACAACACTGAAAAACCGAAACCAAACCCGTTGCCGCCAAGTCGATTCCGACTCATAGCGACCTTAAAGGACAGAATAGAACTGCCCCATAGGGTTTCCAAGGAGCAGCTGGTGGATTGGAACTGCCAAACTTTCGGATAGCAGCCTGAGCTCTTAACCCTGGCACCACCAGGGCTCCCAGCAACTCTATAACTGGTTGCCGTGAAGTCGATTCCAACTCATAGCAATCCTATAGATCAGAGCAGAATTGCCCCATAAAATTTCCAAGGAGCAGCTGGTGGATTCCAACTGCTGACTTTTCGGTTAGCAGCTCAACTCTTAACCACTGGCCACCAGGGGGACCCAAAAGTACTGGTCCCACCAGTCCCGCCCCTCGTCCTGGCCCGGAAGGCCCAGCCCCTTCCTCTCGAGGGTCACGCCCGGGTCACGCCCACGGCCACAAGCCAGGTGCCTTCGCAGGCCCAGCGCCTGGCCCCGCCCAGGCCCCGCCCACGGGCCTCAGTGTCGCTGCGGAGGCGGCTCGCAAGTGGAGTCGCCATTTTGCTCCTAGAAACGCCGAGTGGGGACCCAGCGCTTTCTTCCCTACGCCCGGGAGGCTTCGGTGGGGCCGGGGCTGGGGACGGGGTCAGGTAGGCGAGCGGGAGCCAGGGCTCTGGCGGCGGGCGGGCCGGTGTCCCGGCGACGGGAGGGGGGCGTCTTGCACCGAGGACGCGGCCCGGAGCCGGCAGCCTCCCCCTCCCTCCTCGCCCGGAGGGAGTGGCGGGCCCGCGGGGCCCTGGGGTGCGCCCGTCGCCAGGCGCCGTTTTGGAGTCAGGCCACAGTTACGAGAACTGCGGTTGGGCAGCTCAGAAAACAAGCCCCAGACCAGCCGTCTTCTATCCAGAATGTGACAGAGTACCAGATTTGAACTTGGCTGGCCTGGCTAATCGTGACCATTTCTTTTAGCCCAGAAGAATCTTTTTATTCCACTGGGAACTTACCCTAGCGGAGGTTGAGGGAGGACCATAATGTCATTTTTAGGTCGTTTTCTACGTTAAAGTGTTTTGCCCCAATACATTATGTGGATAATAACGATTTTTTTATTATGTTAATACAGGTACAGTTTGTGTTTAGCGCCTTTGCCGGCAATATGGAAATGCGAAATGGGGGTTCGGGGCGCGAGGAAGTGTAAGCTCTGCTGTTTAACAAATTTAAATGCAAAACAACAATAATTTACTCACATTATTGAGTCTCAGGTCTGGATTTACTTCCTGTCTGGTCTGTACCGTTACTCAGTTGTGTTTGGAGGAGACGTGGTTCCTGTCTCTTAGGTGCTTTTGCATAGGGATAAAGATTTGGGTTTTATTTATTGAATCTGTGTTCGGAGTTTTACTTAATTACCCTATTAGGGAACCATTACATGTGTCCAAAGTTCCTTATTTTAACACACCTTGCAGTGAGTGTCATTGAACATATAGCTTTTTTCTTCTTTCCTTGGGATAAATTCCCAGAAGTGGAAATACTGAATTGAATTTATGTATCCCTCTTATGACACATGATGGAAATTATTTTCCAAGCATGGCATGTTTACAATGGACGTTTTTCAAAATAAGGATACTTGTGCATACATCATTTGAGGTCTACACCCACTTCGTGGGATTCAGCCTGGGTCTGAAGTCATTTTTGTGTTGTGTTGAGACAGGCTGTATCGCCTCCTTTGGATGTAACTAACTGTACTGCAAATCAGACTGAGGACAAAATAAAGGTCTCTGCCTGTTACAGATCATGCGGCCTAGAGGAAGTTTCTTTATCTCTAAGTCTCACTCCCCCCATGTAAAATGGATTTAATTCCCACTTCGTTGAGTTGTCGTAAGAATTCAGAACACTCAGCACAGTGCCTGGTATGTACTAAAATGGTCAGTAAATGTTAGTTCTGGGGAAATGTTCTAATGCCAGAAGGAGCCAGATGTGTGGGATCGCAGAGGAGTGGAAGATTAATTTGAGTTAGATTTTGCCCTTCAAATTCTCCATTATTTATATTAAAAAAACAAATTTTCTTTGAGTAAGGTACATCAATAATAAAAGTAACAATTCTTTGTGCTTTATGATGCCTTTTAGTTTATAGACTACTTACAGTTTCCAGTTGTTAAATCATTGCACTCATTGAGGTCAGGCTTCATTTAGCAAGCTTGTGCCAGGTGCTCTCTAGGCACGGGGGTACAGCCGAGAATATAATAGTAAAAACATTTCTGCTGGGCTGAGCCTGTTTGTGTCCAGAAGGGACAGGCTGAGGCCCAGAGAGGCCAAGTGACTGGCCCACAGCCTTGTAGCTAGTAAACTACTGAAGGCAAACCCAGGTCTCTCACTCAGCATCTTTAGACAAGTGTTGCTCTGAAACAGTGGATGCTTTCAGGGGGAAACTAACAGACATGCTTTAATGCTGAGCCTTCCTCATCTGAAATGTAGATGAATGGTTTTGAAATAACTGCCAGCAAGTGATCTCTCTCAGTGTGGGCTCCATCCAGCAGATTTAACAGATTGACAAATTTCGAAGAAGAGTATGATTTGTTTTTTATAAGATGCTGAGAGTCTTTGAAAAGGGTGTGTTTTCATATATATTATAAAACAAGCAACTGTAGTTTGGGGGGAAAACCGAAAGTGTTATCTTGAGAATAGCCTTTAAAACTCTCTTTTCTTGAAGCTTGGTATTGGTAAAAAGCACAACCTGAATTTCCAGCAGGTAGGAGAGAACTAAAAATGGCTGAACACCCTAATGTTTGGCTAGCTTGGGAATCCAGTAGTCACAGAACAGGATTATATTGATAACCATTTCCTTAGTCTCTGCAGACAAATGGACTCTCCTTCCCCAGCCATTTTAAGGATCGTTTTAGGTTAGGGTTCCATTATAGAAGCCTAGTGTCTAAAGAAGTGGAAATTCAGAGAGGATGGTCAGGGTGATGATTGGAATTAAAACCATGACAGACAAGGAAAGGCTCCCGGAAGTATCCTGGAGAAGAGGTTACACAGAGGCAAGGGAACTCGAGGTAGGATGAGGGCTGTCCTGCGCAAGAGGAACTGGCTGTTTTCCTGCAAATCTTCAAGGGAAGGAAAAGGACATGTGGTTAGAGGCTGCAAGGAGAGAAATCTCAGCATGTTCTAAGGAAGAATTTGGAATGGATGGGCCCTCAGAGGATTGTGGGCACCAGGCCCTGGGAGTAGTTCCTTGGCAGGGATGTTGGAGATGAACTTCAAACGGCAGACTGGACAGCAGGACCAAATTGCCTCTAAAATCTTTGCCTACCCCTAAGATACTTCATTCTGGGTGACCCAAAAATCACCCCCAAAACACTGTTGTACTTTAAGGGCTTCTTATTTCAAGGTTGAGGGATATAAAAAGATAACAGCCCCATTCATATTACTGTACTGTTGGGTAAATAACCAAAATATTAGAGGTTAACTCATGTAGCTTCCATTTATCAGTCATGTGCTATATGATGGGCACTGTGGTAAGTGCTTTACAGAAGTTATTTAATTTTACAGTAACCCTGTGCAGTCAGTCTTCACAGTTGTATGGATGAAGGAACAGAGGCTAAGGGAGGTTAAGCAACTTAGACAAGGACTTGCAGCAAGCTGAGGTAAAGTAGGAGCTAAGATGCAAGCATGTGTCTGACTCCGAAGTCTGTATTTATTACAGGAGAGTGAAATTTGTTGTTTCCTTTCCCAAACTAGTAACCTGTGTTCCTAAGCACGGTTGTATATTGGTTGAGAGACCTCTAAAATCCCTTCCAGCTTTAAGTATTGATGACTAAGTATATTATTTCTTTAGTTTGTATCAACTACTTTGCCTTTTTCTCACTTGCCTTGGCAGGTCCCACACTGTGCTCTGAAGCAGGGCTTGCAAGCTTTTTCAGAAAAGACCAGAGAGCATGGATTGAATTATGTCCCCCATAAAATGTGTGTATCAATTTTGCTAGGCCATGATTCCCAGTATTATGTGGTTGTCCTCCGTTTTGTGATTGTAATTTTACGTTAAAGAGGATTAGGGTGGGATTGTAACACTACCTTACCCAGCTCACATCCTTGATCCATTGCAAAGGGAGTGTGGCCTGCACCATCTTTAACCTCTCAAGAGATAAAAGGAAAGGGAAGCAAGCATAGAGTTGTGGACCTCATACCACCAAGAAAGCAGCACTGGACCTGAGGTTCCTGTGCTGAGATTCTCCCAGACCAAGGGAAGACTGATGCAAGGACCTTGCTCCAGAGCCGACGGAGAGAGAGCCTTCCCCTGGAACTGATGCCTTGAATTTGGATTTGTAGCCTACTAGACTGTGAGAGAATAAATTTCTCTTTGTTAAAAGCCATCCACTCGTGGTGTTTCTGTTATAGCAGCACTAGATGCCTAAGACAGCAAGTATTTTAGGCTTTCTGGGCTGTGTGGTCTCTGTTGCAACTACACAATGTTGCTGTTTTATCCCTAGATAGTATGTAAACACATGAGCCTGGCTGTGTTCCAGTAAAACTTTATTTACAAAAACGAGACCTAATTTGGTCTGCGGGTTGGAGTTTTCCATCCCCTGCTCTAGAGGCACACTCTGGTGGACACCAGTGGCCCCCTTGGTCTCACAGGGATTTGGTTTCTGTTTATAATATGTCTGTGCAAGGTAAATTGTTTTAGTCCCCATATTTCCCATTGTGGAACCTTGGATTGTCAGAGCTGAAATACCCCTGAAGAGGCCATCTCTAGGGAAACATACTCTATTTTAAAAAGAATGAGATAGGTCTGTATTTTCTAACAAATTGTTGAAATGTTTAGTGGGGAAGCAAATTATAGATATGTATGATGTTACCTTTTTATGTTAGAAACATGCCTTTTTTACATGTATTTTCTATGGGGGTCATATGTACGTGAATGTAGAAGAGGCCTGACAGGGTCCACGCCAGACTAATATGAACGGTCATTTCCTGGGAGGTGGGGAAGAGACTGTGTTTGGGGGTGGTGACTTTAGCCTCAACTGTAATTTTTTGATTTTTTCAAGGAGAATGTGTTTGTGTGTTACTTACATAATTAGAAATAATTACAGGAAAGATTGGCTAGGTTTCAGCCCTTTTGTAATCTCCACCAATTGCCCCAGAGCCATGCCAAGAAAGCACAGGAGTGAGGAAATGAAATGGGCTTGCTGGGGAGGTGCTGTGTCCCCACCACCTACTAGACAGCTGCTGCTGCATCTAGTGCAGCACCCTCACTGTGTGATAAAGGCGCTAAACCCAGAGAGTGGCTTGTTTAATCAGCCTTGTGTTCCAGTTGAGGAACATGAAGGTGACAAGGTCAGTTTTAGACATGACCTGGGCATCTGAGGGGCAGCTGATAAATAGGTATTACAGGTAAAGCCGGGGGTAGATGGGTCGTTTATTCTTTAAGGATCAATCAGTCCATGTCTTGCTAATGGCTCTGCCATTTTTCTTTGTGTTAATCCAGGAGGAATTTTGTTGTGAGAGAATAAAAAGACGTCCATAATTGACTTTAAGCAGCAAACAGTAAAATATTAAGTCTAACCATCGGCTTCACTGAGCTTTTCAGCTCCGCCTTTCTTGTAAGTGTATCATTTATCAAGTGGTCATGAAAACTTTAAACCGTGAAATAACATATTTCCATAAATTTCAAACTCTTAAATACAAATGAATTGTCTATATATAACAGAAAAGATACCATTATGGTGAAAACTAATTTTCTACAGCTCAAGTCATTTGCTAAAAAAAAAAAATAATCAGTAATCTTTCCTGTTAAATGGCAGTTGTTAATATATTTTGTATTCTTCTAGGCTCTGAGAATTGGAAAGCCAAGTGGGTTTTGATGTTTTGTGTGGCACCATCTGAATTAGAAACCAAGATGAACATAACCAAAGGAGGTCTGGTGTTGTTTTCAGCAAATTCGAATTCATCATGTATGGAGCTTTCAAAGAAAATTGCTGAGTGAGTTATAATCCTACCATTAAAGTCTACATCCTTTATGTGATGTTTTAAATTTGATAATCAGATTAGCACTGATGGTTTAACTTGAAAACAGGTACTTTATAGTTAACCTGTGTATCAGCTGTGTATATTGAGGACTAACCCTTTTGTTAAGTGTAACCACTTCATACATGTTCACTCAGCAGACATTTATTCAGTGCCTTGTGGGTGCCAGGCATTGTGTTAGGTGCTATATTTGCATAGAATTGTTAGAGTGAAAAGAACAGTGAAATATATATTAGATGGAAACAGTTTATAGTTTGTTGTTGAGTATAATTTTAGATATTAAGTATTTGTTGAACCCCTACTATGTACTAGGCCTTGATCTAGATGCTGGGGATCAGTAGTGAGTAAGCCAGTCAAGATCCATCCTCCTTATGGAATTTAGATTTTAGTAGGGAAGCCAGACAAGAAGTAAGTAAACAAAGTAAACAAGATAATTTCAGATGGCGGATAAAGGCTATGAAGAAGATAGTATGAAAGTAGTGATGGGGCAGACAAAGCCTTTAGCCTTTGAAACTGAGGGGATGATATTTGAATTGAGAACGTGAATGAGCCACCAATGAAGGTCTGGGGGTAGAGCCCCCCAGACAGAGGGGACAGCGGATTCAAAGGCCCTGCGGTGTGGAGGAATTGGTGTGTCTCAGGAACAGAAAAGTGGGTTGAGTACAGAGAGCACAGGGTAGATGGCCACTCAGATAGTCAGAGCTAGGCCATGTAGGGCCTCGTTGGGTAGACCTGGGGTAGGGGTGAGCGGGTTAAGTAATGGAGTGACATAAATTTAATGTTGACATTTTATCTTATTGTAAGAATTCCTTGATTTTTTAGTCAATTTTGGAATTACCCTTAAATAGTAAAAATATTAGGACTATTCTATTACCTTTTCAGCTTTTCCCCCCTTTTTCTTCTCTAGGCGGCTGGGGGTGGAGATGGGCAAAGTGCAGGTTTACCAGGAACCTAACAGAGGTGAGCTATCTTGGACATGTATAACATGGGTCTTTTGGTGGAATATGGCATATTGGCTCCGTGCTTCATCCTCCACTGTTGAAATGGGGACTGTGTGCACTGCTCAAGTGTGTGACTCGACTCAGTTGTCTACTTAGTTCTGTCACCAGGAAGTCAGGCAAGGTGGGGGAAGTAGTGTTGTAGCTCCCACTGATACCCTGGTGGCACAGTGGTTAAGTGCCTGGCTGCTAACTGAAAGGTCAGCGGTTTGAACCCACCAGCTGCTCCCCAGGAGAACGGTGCTGCAGTCTGCTTCTGAAAAGATGACAGCCTTGGAAACTGTGTGGGGAAGTTCTCCTCTGTCCTTTAGGGTGCATATGAGCCAGAGTTGACTTGACAGCAGTGGGTTAATAACCAGCTAATAATATAATCTTGAGACAAGTCACATCTTGGGGCCTGGGCTTCAGGTCTTAGACCTCATCCAACAAAAACTGCATAAACGTATGAACTAGCCTGTCAGTGGCGTGAAAACGTTAGATGAGTTGTTGCTTGAATCTGTGACATTTTAGGATGAGTAAATCCTGATTGGACACAATTTTAGTAGATTGTTATTCTTTTATGACCAACCAAGCTGCGTGAGTTAGACTCATGAAATCTTATTAGGAAATACTTTTTGCTAATTGATTTATGTCGTTAGATAGTAACCCCAAATTTTAAGAAATGTGTGTTATTTAGTCTTTGTAATTTCCATGTAAATGGTGGATTTTTGAAATTACTGTAGCAGTAGTGATGGCCAGCCTGTATGGGCTTGAGAGTCATACAGCCTTATGCATGCCAAGTTGTTTAACCTTTCTAATAATTAGGGTTTTTTGAGGATTAGACAAAATAATTCGTGTGCCTAACCCAGTTCTTGGCACATAGTAGGTGTTCAGTAAATAACTAGTTCTCTTTCTTTTTCCACTGTAGAGTTTGTCAAGTACTTAAATATTATAAAGGTTATAGGAGGCTCTGATAAAAAGAAACAACTTTGTTCATCCTCTATTTAGTTTTCTGTTATTGACTCCTCTTCTCCATCTCCCAAGATTTCCCATGTGGCTCCAGTAGGGAAAACTATTTTAATATTTGAAGAGAATATGCAGGGAGAGTTTGGAGAAGATTCTGCCTCTAAAGGGAATTGGATGAGGCATGTTGTTTGGAGTCTGGAAGAGGGGAAAGGAGAGAACTATCAGTGTAAGACTCAGCAGGAGGCTGGTTACACCCTCCAGGTATATGAATGAGGGAGAGACAATGCTTGGTATCTATTGGGAATAAAGATGGGAACTAACATTTGTTAATTTGTTAGTTACCAGATTCTGAAAAAAACTGAGTTTAGGGATGATATTAGGTAAGAAGGTCCCAGAGGTAGCAGAGTCAGTATTGGAATACAGATCTCTCTTTTGACGCTAAAGCTCATTTCCTTTCCAGCTCACCACATTCCTTTGTAAACGCACCTTAGATTTTTTATAACATTATTTAGGAAAATGTTCAAACATACAAAAAAGTTGAAAGAACAGTACAGTGAACACCCATATGTATACCTACCACCTAGATTTAACAGCTGAAATTTTGTCTTATGAGTATGTATACATGGAACCATCTGAAAGTAAGTTTTAGACACTAAGGCACTTAACCCCTGAATGCTTGAACATGCATCTCCTAAAAATAAGGATTTCTCCTGCATAAATACCATTATCATATTAAAAAAATTAGCTGTAATTCTCTAATCATCTAATATTTAGTCTCTAGTCACATGTCCTTAGTTGTTCTCAAGAGTCTTTTATAGCTTCCTTTTTGTTCCAGCCAGGATTCATTGTTCAACTGATGTGTTTGTTATATCTCTTTAGTTTCTTCTAATCTAGAACAGTCCCCTCACCTTTTCTTTTATCTTCCCATGACATTGACTTTTTGGAAAGGTTGTCTTGTAGAATGTTCTGTTCTGGATTTTGTCTATTTGTTTCCTTCTGGCTGATCACAGATGTTTGAGAGTAGGGATATTGGATCTTACTTATCTTTGCTTTCATAGCATATAACATTTTATGCCTAGGTTCTCAATAGATGCTGGTTGATTGAATGAGTATATTTGTTGTTGTTAGGTACCATTGAGTCGTTTTCAATTCATAGTGACCCTCTGTACAATAGAACGAAACACTGCCTGGTCCTGTGCCATCCTCACAGTCGTTGCTGTGTTTGAACCCATTGTTGCAGCCTCTGTGTCAGTCCGTCTTGTCAAGGGTCTTCCTCTTTTTTGCTGATCCTCTACCTTACCAAGCTCCATGTCCTTTTCCAGGGACTGGTCCCTCCTGATAACATGTCCAAAGTATGCAAGACAAAGTCTCACCATCGTCGCTTTCAAGGAGCACTCTGGCTGTATTTCTTCTAAGACAGACTTGTTTGCCCTTCTGCCAGTGCATGGTATATCCAGTATTCTTCTCCAACACCACAATTCAGAGGCATCAGTTCTTCGGTCTTCTTTATTGTGCAGCTTTCGCATGCATGTGAAGCAATTGAAAATACCATGGCTTGAGTCAGGCGCACCTTAGTCTTCAAAGTGATATCTTCACTTTTTAACACTGTAAAGAGGTCTTTTGCAGCAGATTTACCCAATGCAATGCGTCTTTTGATTTCTTGACTGCTGTTTCTATGGGTGTTGATTGTGGATCCAAGTAAAATGAAATCCTTGACAACTTCAGTATTTTCTCTGTTTATCATGATATTGCTTATTGGTCCAGTTGGGAGAATTTTTGCTTTCGTTATGTTGAAGTATAATCCATACTGAAGGCTGTAGTCTTTGATCTTCATCAGTAAGTGCTTCAAGCCTCTTTGCTTTCAGTAAGCAAAGTTGTGTCATCTACATAGCGCAGGTGGTTAATGCGTCTTCCTGCAGTCCTAATGCTGTGTTGTTCTTCATATACTCCAGCTTCTTGAATTACTTGTTCAGCATACAGACTGAATAAACATGGTGAGAGAATACACCCCTGATGCACACCTTTCCTGATTTTAAACCATGCAGTATCCCCTTGTTCTATTTGAATGACTGCCTCTTGGTCTATGTACAGGTTCCACATAAGCACAATTAAGTATTCTGGACTTCCCATTCTTCGCAGTGTTATCCATAATTTGATCCACAGTCAAATGCCTTTGCATAGTCAGTAAAACACAGGTATCTTTCTGGTATTCTCTGCTTTCAGCCAAGATCCATCTAACATCAGCAATGATATCACTCGTTTCATGTCCTCTTCTGAATCTGAGTATGTAATGAATGAGTATATAATGTTCTATAAAGATATAATGCTTAGAGTGGCGTGTATTACAGCACTCACTGCTTACATACAAGGAGTGAGAAGGATAGATTTACTTGTTTTAAGTCAGAAATGTCATTTCCTCTTAAGGATGTCATGTAGCTAAACACTTTTTAAAAGTATGATTAATGGCAATATGTTTATCCTTTTAGTATATAATGGCCTTGAGACTTATGTAATAGTTCCAGTTTCCATATTTTATAATCTTGAGGAATAATGCAGATTTTTTTTTGTATTTTTAAAAATTTAAACTGTGTGCCTTCCTCATCTTCCCTCCCTCTTTTTCTTTTTCCTGCCAGAAACAAGAGTACAGATTCAAGAGTCTGTGAGGGGGAAAGATGTTTTCATCATCCAAACCGTTTCAAAGTGAGTACCGCGCAGTAGCAGTGCTACCGTTTCCAGATCTCTGTTAGGCAAGTGTTTAGAAGAGTAAGAATTGGCTAGACAGCAAGAATTGTGGGAGTTTTAAAATTGGTATATCTTAGTCTGCTGATTTCTGTGACATAACTGCGACTTTTCTGTGTTCTTTTGGTGTTCTTGGTGAGTGGATATAACCAAGTGTTGGAGTATAGGCTCTTGGTTAGAATAAAATCCATTCCCATCGAGTTGATTTCGACTCATAGTGACCCAATAGGACTAAGTAGAACTGTCTCATAGGGTTTCCAAGGGGTGGCTGGTAGATTCGAACTGCTGACCTTTTGGTTAGCGGCCAAGCTCTTAACCACTGCGCCACCAGGGCTCCAGCTTGATTATAATAGAACCCGTTAAAAGTTTCTTAGTAATCAATAGCCAGAATTTGTGAAACTTGTGGGGAAACTCTTAAAAAAACATAAAGAAAGAAAAGAAAAAGAGAAATGGTTTGCTTACTTGAGGTTCTTAAAGCTCTTATTGCAGATAGTTTAAAAATGACCACCACCTCTTGTTATTTTGTTGTGTAAATTAAATAAGCTGAGAGAAGGTAATAAAAAAAAATGTGCTGAAGGATTATGTACTCCTGTCTGGTGTGATATTTGGCGTACGTGTGTTCCGGAAATGGTTTAAGTCATAAGTGTGTAATCTGGTTATAGAAGAGAATGTGCAGTGAGGTGGTCCGTGCCACTCTTCATTCAGACGCCACTCTGAAAGGAAGGCTAATCACCTGGAGCCCATTCTTTCGTTGTACATTTGTGCACAAATGCTTCCATGTGTCTTTGTGTGTGAAAGTTCTTCACTCAGTGATTTTTAATGATGTCTAGAAATCAATCTGTTTTAAAGTGAGTAATTTTTTAGCTTAGAAATTTTGGAAAATTGCTACATGCTGAATTTGTGTTTATATATTCATAACATACAACAAAGAAAGGGAAGAAGAGCCATATTTCAGGGAAATTTTTTCTAAATTTTGACTATCTCTGTACTGTCCTTTGACTCAGCAGGATGAAATCTCAAACCACCTGACTGTACTGGGAGGAGATTGCTTGCTGTCCCTGTCTGCCACTCTCCTCTTTCCCAGGCTTGCCACAGGGCCAGAGTGCTAGTGGAGAAGTCACCTGTGCCCACACCTTCCCCTTCACCCTTCCATCATCTTGTATGGAAGGTCACAGGCCACAAAACAAGTTATGTTCCTCTGACTTCTGGGTTTCTGCAGAGACAAATGTGATTCCATTAGGATAAATGCACAGAGGTTGCATGGTTTGCCCAAGGTGATAATTAGGCACTGGACTTAGAAGTTGGGACTTAAGAGGATATCTTTGGTAATCCTTCTCATTTTCAACTTCTTTCGTTTCTGTCCCTTTGTTTTTATTTCAACACTCATGGCATTTTGCTTTTGCCTTTTGTCTTTATCAGCTTCTTGTTTATCTGTCAAAACTACCTAGCATCCCTGTAGTTTCTTCTATTTATGTCTCTGTATTGTTCCTTATTGTGCTGTAGGCTTGTGTTAGTGCAGGGCTTCTCAGACTTGTCCAGGTGGCGGAGAACCAAAGTCATGGTATTTGTTAGGAAATGCCACGAATCAGTTAACATTGAGACTTGGTGTTGTCAGATACATCTTTGTAACCTAGCATCAGAGTCATCTAGATTCATGAGGGATAAGAATCAGTATCAGCACAAAGCTGGTTCCTGCAAGGTGGTCTGTCAGGCATATCTCCACTCCAACTTTTCCACCATTTTTCTGATTCCAGTTGTTCCCCGCCGTGACACTCTCTACTTCTCTGCTGGGTTTGATAATTTGTTGCAGTGGCCACACGGAAATCACGGACTGTACTCACAGTTACGTTGTTCATTAGGGAAGTAAGAGGCTACAACTTGGGATCAGGATCAGCTTGGAAGTAACAGGAACAACTCAGAATCAGGATCAGGAAACACATATTCAAGGTTTGGAAGGCTCCCCTGAGCTCTCCTTCCTTCAGTGCAGGACAGCTTCCAAGTAGGACAGCTTTCTCAGCTGCTGTCAGCCGTGCTATGAGGCCTCTTGGCCATGTAAGCAAGTAGGCCCTTCTAGTCTGTGCAAGCCCTCTCTTGATCTGCAGGCCTTCTGCCTTCGGCCTACCTGCTATCAGCTTCCCTGCTGCTAACTGACCCAACTAACGGCCAGTGTAGCCACCCACTCAGCTTTCTTAGCTGCTTTCCTAGCAGTAGCTTTCTGCTGTCACTGCTTGCTCTGCCACCTGGCCTTCTTCCGGGCCTCTCACTGCTGGATGTCTGCTGCCAGGCCCCCTTCTGGACCTCTTGCCACCGGCTGTCTGCCACAAAGCCCCTTCTGGGCAAGGAGCTGTCTTCACTGTTACAGCCCTTGACCCAAGTTACATCTCTTTTAGGAAGTTCCCTCCTCACCTCTCTCTAAAAACCTCTTGGCAGATGGGGTTGGCGGCTTGGCTGCTTATATAAGCAGATCCTTGTCAGTTTCAAGGTGTGGCCCTCCTAGCAGAACCACAAACTGACCAATCCCCTGGGTGGACTGCAAATCACTTAGTCCTGTTGGGTGGTGGTACACACCACCTTTCTGACTAATAAGCCAGCTTGTCCCTGCAAGGGAGTAAAATAGACCAGTCACAGGGCAGACTGCGGCACAGCCAATCATTTCTGGCAGAATTACACGCCCAGTGCCAGGAAGGCCGTATATAAAGAGAAACCCATTGCACTGCTATCTTACATTACATTTTAGTAGGTACTAAAAGTTTAAGAAAATTTTGGGAAGAAAAATTTTAAGTTAAGAAGATTCCGTCCATTAACTTAATTTTTCCTGTAATTCAAACAAGAATTTTGTTATTTGAGTTTAGCGGTGGAACGCCTCATCCCAGCTCACGGAAAAATGGTGCTTGTGGCGGCATAGTTTGGGAACCTTGGTATAACTTCACACTCACTGTTGCTTCATCTAGTCTTATCCTTTCACATAGAATGCTTTTCTGAAAGCCTACTTTAGCTCTTCAGATGTCAGGCTTGTTAAATATTAGCAGAGTACCTGCTCACTCAGATGTTCTGCATTTCCATTCACAAATACATTCATTAACAAATATTTATTGAGTATCTACTATATACTGGTCGCTGTTGCAGGTCTATGAGATGCATTAATAATTAAAGCAGATAAAGTTCTTTGTTTTATGGCGTTTCTATTCTAGTGGAGAAGACATATGATAAATGTAATAAGCAAGTAAATTATCTAGGATGTTACAAGGTCATAAGTACTATGGGAAAAAAAAAAGAATGCGTTTGAAGAAATTGGGAGTGACGGTGGTGTGAGGGTAGAGAAAGGGCAGACAAAGTAGGCCTCATTGAGAAAGTGAAATTTGAGTAAAAATGTGAAGAAGGTGGGGAGGTTAGGTCAGTAGATAGCTGGGAAGGGAAACATTCCAGGCAATGGAGGCACCCATCGCAAAGGCCCTTGGATGGGAGTGAGCAGCAGTGTGAGGACCAACAAGGAGGTGAGTGTGGCTGGACTGCTGACAGAGGGGTGTGCAGTAGGTGGTGAGAGTGGAGTTGATGGGGGCCAGATTGTGAAGGGCCTTGTGAGCCATCATAAAGCCTTTGGATTTGCTGTGGGCAAAATGGGAGACCTGTTCAGGGTTTTGAGCAGAGAATACACATTCTGACTTCCACTTTAAGAAGGTCAAGCTGGGTGCTGTGTGAACAGGTGGGAGAGGAACTCCCGGAGGAGCAAGAAAAGCTGTGACAGCCATCTAGCTGAGAGGTGAGATTGCTTCAGTCTAGGGTGGTCCTAGTGTAGTGGTGAGACTTGCTAACTTTCTAGGTAAGAGAGGAGGCAAGGATGGCTCTAAGGTTTTGTTCAGAGTAAACTGGAAGAATAGTGTTGCTATCAACTGTGATAGCAGAGGTCTTAGGGTAAAGCAGGCTTTTGGTGGGGGAAAGAGCAAGAGTTCATTTTTGGGTATGTTAAGCTTTGAGATGTCTGTTAGACATTCAAGTGGAATTGTCAAGTAGCAGTTAAATTTGTCAGACTGGAGTTCAGAAGAGAAGCTTGGGCTGGAGATACAGATTTGAGAATTGCCAGCATATGTAAAGCTCTGAAATTGGGTGAGGGGAGATAGAAGGAGAAGGAGACAACTGAAAGAGTTCTGGGGCATTCCAACATTAGTAGCCTGGAGAGAAGAGAACCAATAAAACAAACCAAAGGAGGGCCAAGTAAGGCAGGAGAACATAGTGGAGGCCTTGAAGGGAATAAAGCATATCAAGGACAGAAATCAGACATTTCCAGATGTTGCTGATGGGTCACGTTAGAGAAGGACCGAGAATTAACTGTTGGATTTAGCTACGTGGAGGGCAGTGATGAGCTTGATGAGAACAGTTGGTGGAGTAATGGGGGCAACAGTTTCGTTGGAATGTGTTTGGAAAAGAATGAGAGTAGATGAATTAGAGCATGGACAGCTCTCTTGCATTGTGATACAAAGGCTTCAAAGGAATGGGCTGGACATCGTGGTCATGATTTGTTTTTTAATACAAGAAATAACAGAATGTTTATAGGCTGATGGTGTGACCCAGTGGAGTGTAAAAAATTGGTGATGGAGGCAATGAAGGGAAACTTGCTGGAGCAGCGTCTTCAAGGAATCTGGAGGAGTGGGCACTAGTACACCGTTTATCTCTGAGTGATGAGTGAGAGCGGGCAGAGTTGTAGGGTGCAGATGCACAGGCAGCAGGAGCCTGTGGAAGATCTCTGACTGGTCACTTTTCTCAGTGAGAAAGGAAGTATGGTTACCAGCTGAGAGGGAATGTGGGGAGGAACTGGTAGAGGCTTAAGAGAGGAATTTATTGGTTTCTTCTTGGTCCCTTGAGTCTTAAGTCTAAGTAGAGGCAGGTGTAGCACATTGCTGATGCTTAATTGTGGCAGTGAAATTTTACCAAATGTCTCATATTTGTTGGTGGGGTTTTCTGTGTCTTGGACTTCAGGGATGTGAACACCACTGTCATGGAGCTCCTGATCATGGTGTATGCCTGTAAGACCTCTTGTGCCAAAAGCGTCACTGGCGTGATACCCTACTTCCCTTACAGCAAGCAGTGCAAGATGAGAAAAAGAGGCTCCATTGTCTCCAAATTGCTGGCTTCGATGATGTGCAAAGCTGGTAGGAGTGGTAGATACTTGATAATTATTTGTGGGCCTGGGAGTTTTATTTTTAAAATGTTAAAGCATTGTCTTAACTAAATTAAAATGCTGAGCAGAGTAAAAATACTGATGCAGCTTTTAAACACAAGTAGTTTATATTGAGGAAACAGTGCAGAGAAATCTGTCCTGTCCCCTGTTCCTAAAACACAAAGGAAATGAGAACTCCTTATTTCTTTAATTTTTCCTTAAATTTTTTATTAAAAAATATATGTATTTAAATGATCAGTTATGGTCATATTAAGGTCATTTTGAAAGGAGAAAAAGTCATTCTGAATCCTACCATGCTAACAGAGCAACTTTTTATTTTAGCTTTCCCTTACCTAGGACAAATAGGCATATTTTGTAAACCATGTGTTATTTTGTGTTATGCATTTTCGCCTTGTTTCTAAATAGTCTTAGTTGTTAGCATGTGTGCTTGTGTGTGCGTGAATGCATGTGCGTACGTGTGTGTGTATGATTAAAGAAGGTATATATCAGAGAACATTGGGACAGAGCAAAAACAGACTAAAAGAATTAAAGAGTCCCTATATCACTGCATTTTAACACAGACACTGTAGAATAAATTTTCTTAATGTAACATGCCAAAGAAAGCAAAAACAAAGTTTGAAAAGTCCAAACCCTGGCAACCTAAACTGTATGCCTCCATTGAAAACTCTGTGACAGACAGCTGGCTTAAAGGGAGCAAGCTGGCTCACTGAGTCTTTTGGAAAGGTTTTGCTGTTCTCTTCTCGCCTTACTCCTGGGCCACTAGGCTCGCTTTCCTGCTCTTTTTGGCAAGTTTTGCCTTTTAAAATTTTTCCTATTGAACTTTTCTTAGACTTTTTTGGTAATCATTTCAAATGTCCTCTAAAGAGGCAGTGGGGGTGAGGCTTTTCATTTTTTCCACTTT
The DNA here is from genome assembly GCA_030035585.1 of Dugong dugon. Taxonomy (NCBI): domain Eukaryota; kingdom Metazoa; phylum Chordata; class Mammalia; order Sirenia; family Dugongidae; genus Dugong; species Dugong dugon. Next base: position 204,525,129 of record CM057460.1, read on the forward strand.
CTATGTCAGTGCAGTTTGTCTTAATATCTTAGGAGTGAGCCTTGCCATGGCTGTTAAGGAGACTTTAGGGAGATGCAGTTAGCTCTGATAGAATAATGAGAGATATTTCTTCGTTACCATCATCTTTGATATTTCAAGATTTTAAATTGAGGTGAAAAATCATGCATTTCATAGTACTAAAAAATCTGAGAAATAAAGGTGCTGAATTTTTTTGATGGAAGAGTAATCTTTTCATAGTAATTTATTATGTGTAGTATTTTATTTTGTGTGGTACTTATTTCATCCAGTACAGTGGTTGTTAAACTATATACCTGTGTCTGCTTTGTTTTCAAAGGTCTTACTCATCTTATTACTATGGATTTACACCAGAAGGAAATTCAGGGCTTCTTCAATATTCCTGTTGATAATTTAAGAGCATCTCCCTTCTTGTTACAGTATATTCAAGAAGAGGTGAGGTAGCTCAAAACTTTTTTATTTTAACAATCTGTCTAAAGTTGAAAGATAAGTTTCCATTTTCTTGGACTATCTCTAAAGGATTGAACCTTGGTGTTTTCTGTTTAGAGTTCTGTTGTACTTTATAAATGTAATTCAGTGTATTTTTAAATTCTTAATCTGTAGTTTATTATTACTGCTAAACTCTTAAAATTAACTTTTTCTTCTTTTGGAACTTAGGTGCCTAGAATTGGATTAGTCACGATCCTTCGTTTATGACAAATACTCCTTCTCATTATTGGTCCTGTGTGGTCCTGGCTCTCTTTTGTCTATCCAGCTAGCCACCCTATGTCTCTGTTCCATTTATATGGATGAACATCCAGCCAACAAGAAAATTAGAAGTGTCATTGTAACTTCCATCTACTCATGTGGTCCTTCCTGTCCCACCTCCCTGCCTCCTCCCACCTGACAAAACTACCATCCTGAAAATTATGTCATCTTTCCCTCAATTTCTTTTTCATATAGTTCTGTCTCCTCTGTATATGGTGTTCCAGATTATATGTTTACACGTACATATGTATGTGTATGTATATAATTTTTATCTTTAACTTTATAAAAAAGAATCAAACTGTGTAACCTGGGAATTTTTCACTTGCTGTGACATTACTAAGATTCATCTGTACTGTTGTACATCACAGTTCATCCATTGAGTGCTGGGGCATGTCACAGTTTATCCATCCGTCCCCACATGGGTTGTTTCTATGTGATAGTGTTTCTGTGGACACTGTCGTCTGTTTCTCCTGTGGTACATACACAAGTGTATCTTAGTTATTTACTACAGTGGATTTGCTAAGTTGTATGGTTTCATTTTTCCCATGCAGTTATACCAGTTTACATCCCTTCTGGCAGTATATCAGAGACCCTGTGTCCTGGGATCCATATATGCCTCATACTTTCATTATCAGAGTTTTACATTCTTGCCAGTTAAATGGCTATAAAAGGGTTTCTCATTGTGGCTTTGATGAACGTCTCTCTGATGACTAATGAAGTCGAACATGTCTTCATATGTGTTTACTCTTCTGTGAAAAGGTGGTTCATGCCGTTTGTTTCTTACTGGGTTTGTAGGCATTCTTTTTAAAATTCTTTATTCAAATTTGTTGGTGTTAATTTTTCAGATAATCTGTTTGTAACTTGTCTTTTAGCTTTTTTTAGGGAGTCTTGATAAGCAGACATCTAATTTTTTTTATTGTGGTTAAAAATATGTATGTGTATATAAAAAACAGAATATTTGCCACTTCAGCCTTTTTTACACATACACTTCAGTGACAGTAATGCATTCATCATGTTGTGCAACCATCACCACTATCTATTTCCAAACTTCTCTGTCACTCTTAACTAGGACTTTGAACCGGTTCAGTCCGGTTCTAACCCTTGCTGAGAATTTGCGTTTCTAACAAGTTTGCTGTAGAGAGTTTGCATTTCCACCCCAGATATACTGAATCAGAATCTACATTTTTTTTTTTTTAAACACAGGCTAGGGGTTTGTCTTAGGCTGGGTTCTTTAGAGAAGCAAAACCAATAAAGCGCATAAATATACACAGAGAGATTTATATTAAGGAAACGACGCACATGATTATAGAGGCTGGAACGTCTCAAGTCCGTGGATCAGGATAGAGGCTTCTCTCAATTCATGTAGCTGCAGGGGCTGGAGAACCCAAGATCAGCAGGTCGGAGAGCAGGGCTCGCGCTCACAGGCTGTGAAGATCGACATATCCCAGGATCGGCAGGTAAGCTGATAGCTCAGGTCCCAAGAACTGGAGGTCATACGAACAGGAGGCAGCTGTAGGATCCAGAGAGAGCAAAAAAGCCAGAATGTCTCCTTATATTCGAATACAGGACACACCCCCAAGGAAACGCCCTTTGAGCTGATTGGCTACTCACAGATTCTGTCATGGGAGTGATCACATATAAACACTGAGAATCATGGCCTAGCCAAGTTGACACACAATCTTTACCATCACAGGGTTCCTGAAACACGTTTTTTTTGTACTTTAGATGAAGGTTTACAGAACAAACTAGCTTCTCATTAAACATGTGACATTGGTTAACAACCCCATGACACGTTAACAGTCTCCCTTCTTGACCTTGGTTTCCCTATTACCAGCTTTCCTGTCCCCTCCTGCCTTCTAGTCCTTGCCCCTGGGCTGGTGTGCCCCTTTAGTCTCGTTTTGTTTTATGGGCCTGTCTAATCTTTGGCTGAAGGGTGAACCTCAGGAGTGACTTCATTACTGAGCTGACAGGGTGTCCTGGGGCCATACTCTTGGGGTTTCTCCAGTCTCTGTCAGGCCAGTAAGTCTGGTCTTTTTTTGTGAGTTAAAATTTTGTTCTACATTTTTCTCTAGCCCTGTCCAGGACCCTCTACTGTGATCCCTGTCAGAGCAGTCAGTGGTGGTAGCTAGACACCATCTAATTGTGCTGGAGTCAGTCTGGTGGAGGCTGTGGTAGTTGTGCAGAATCTACATTTTAATAAGATCCCCAGGTGATTCTTATGTATAACTTCCTGGAAATTTGTTAGAAATGCAAATTCTCAGCAGGGAACTTGTTAGACATACAGATTCTCAGCAGGGGTTTGAACTGGAACAAATTGGTTTGAAGTCCTGCATTCAATTCTTTTGGATATGTCCTAGGAGTAGAATTGCTGAATCGTATGCTAATTCTATGCTTAACTTTTTGAGGAACCTCCAAACTGTTTTCCACAGTGGCTGCACCATTTTACAATCCTCCCAGCAATGGATGAGGGTTCTAATTTCTTCAGATCTTTGCCAACACCTGTTTTCCTTTTTTCAATCGTAGTCATCTTAGTGAGGATGAAGTGATACATCATTGTGATTTTGATTTGCATCTTCCTAATGACTAATGATGTTGACCATCTTTTCATGTGCTTGTTGGCCATTTGTATATTTTCTTTTGTGAAATGTCTGTTCAAGTTCTTTGCCTATTTTTTGATTGAATTGTTTGTCTTTTTGTTGTTAAGCTGCAGTTCTTTATATAATCTGGATGTTAAACCTTTATCAGATACATGGTTCCTCAACCATTTCCCTCTTGATTGGACGTTAGGAGGTACTTTCTCTCTATTTTAAGTATGCCATGTTGAAAATCTTTATACTTGCCTTTCTGAGAATTTGTTTGAGTCTTTTTCTGAAATATAGACTAGCAAGTAGTATTGCTTGATTGAAGAGTATCTGCATTTTTAGTATTTTAACAGATAATGTGAAATTGTTCTTTGAAGGGACTGTATTTATGTTTCCACTAGCGGTACACATGATAGTACTTGTTTCCCCATGTCCTTGCTAATACTTAATATTATTATCAACATTAAATTTTTTTGCCAATTTAATGGGCAAAACAATAGTATATTATTAGAATTTTCACTTTCCTGGTTCGTAGTGAGATTGAGCATTTATTCTTGTGGGTTTTTGTTTTTTTTTAGGCTAGGGGGAGGAAAATTTCCCCCATCTAAAACAGAGTTTTAGTTTTTTGCTTGTGGTTCTGAAATTTCACCTGATATGTCTGGGTGGATCTCTTTTCCATTCAACTCTATACTTGCGGTCCCTTTCATTCTCTGGGAAATTTTTTTCTGTCATTTGCCCCTTCTATTCTTTTCATTCTTTGGGAACTGTTAGATGTTGGGAATTTTAGATTTAGTCTCTATATTATATAACTTCTTAAAATTTAAAAAAAATTGAGTTTTGCATTCTTATATATTGCATTCTGAGAAGATTCCTTGACTTGATTTCCCAGATTTGTTCTTAAGTTGTGTCTATTTGACATCTGGCTGGCCCAGCTACTGAGTTTCTTGTACATGATGTCCTGTTTTAATCTCTAAGATGTGATAAACTTGTTTTTATTAAAGAGTTCTCTCTTTTAAAGTCTGCTTTTATTTGTCTTACTGACTCTTGTTTCCTTGGATGTTATTTCTTCTCTCACTAGGTTTGGTGCTTCTCTTTAGTTGTATTGATTTTCTAAAGTATATAAACCAGTTTAGAAAGACTTGAGCAAAAAATAATGAAAGTGTGCAAATGAAAATATATTTTGCTATCTTATTCCCTGATGTTGTTAAATTGTGTGCCATCGAGTCAATTGTGAATCATAGCGACTCTATATGACAGAGTAGAACTGCCCTATAGAGTTTTCCAGGCTGTAATCTTTACGAGAGAAGATCGCCAGGTCTTTTCTCCCATGGAACTGCTGTTAGGTTCAAACCACCTACCTTTTGGTTAGCAGCTGAGTGCTTAACCGTTGTGCCACCAGGGCTCTTCTCCTCCCTGATAGTGTTGGATAAATTAGGCTTTCGTGTGAATATATCTGATCCTTGTGATTATGCTGGATGAACCTATACTAGATCCTTCTTTAAATTAATCAGTTTTTGTTCATTTACTGGGTCTATATTTAGTGCTTCCTATGAGCTCGGCATTGTATGAGGTGCTAGATGTTATTAACTGTTTATATTAAAATGCATTGATCTGGTGTAATTGTGAGAAGAAAAGCACTGGGAATTTATTTGAATGAAACAATATGATTTTAATGAAATGGTTAAATTTCAAGAACATAATTTCAAAATATTGCCAAGAAGGAGTTGGAAACAACAAACCACTGCTCAGCTTCAAACTTCTAAACTCTCTGAAGTTGATAATGGGTATATCTTTGATTATAGTCATAACCAGCACAGATTACTTCAGAGTTTCAACAATAAAAGACTCCAGAGTTCGATGATATTTTATTTGTTTTCTTTATGAAATAAGCGCTGGACTATTTGTCCTTTAACAAGTAGGTTTCTTCAACATGTTGTGATTGAGATACGTTAGTCATTTGTTTGGACTGTATTAATTCGGAGTTTGGCAATGAACTTGGATTCTGGTTGTTGGGTGGATATCATCCTGGCTCTCTGAAAATTACATGTAATTGGAATTTATGAGACTTACTGTTGACTTTCTAGAAACTTCTTTATGCCACATTGCCAGTATTTACTGGTATATAGATATAAGCTAATCACCAATTAGGCCTACTTTTTACTTAAAAGAAGTCTGTGAGGCTCACACCTTAGTTATATTTTTTCCTAGGTGCGAGTTTCTTCATTTTCCAAAAGAGAAATATACTTTAAACTTTTTCTCTTCCTGAGGACATTTTGGAAAACACGCAAGTAACTAGATGATATTTTTTTAGTCTCTTGAGGTGTTCCTTTTTATTGCATGCCAGGCGTTGGTGGGAAGAGCCTTAGCTGTAGCAGTAACCTCTGACCTCTTGTTTGCCACAGATCCCAGATTACAGGAATGCAGTGATTGTGGCCAAGTCTCCAGCCTCCGCCAAGAGGTAGGTAGGAGCTCACGACCTCTCTTTGGGCCTGCAGCTGAGAATCAGATCCCTGGCTGAGTACCAGGCCTTCAAAACGTTCCCTTGGTATCCTTTTAATTTTCTTTCGTGGACTGCATATTTTAAAAGACTTGTTCTGCCAACTCTATATATTAAGTAATGTTTTCTTTTTCTTTTTTTCTTTTTCAATTCCAGTCAATGATTGCTGGCCTTTTTTTTTTTTTATCAAACCCATGTAGGTCTGGGGAATCCTAGGTGAGGAAATACTGGTGTAGTGCTTTCCTCACTCACTCTTAGATTAGGAACCATTATTATTGTTCTTCAAATCTGTAATTTAAAATACCAATGAATATGCTTTGTAGTTGTTTACTGCCTCTCGTTCAAAGATCTCAGTAATTTATTAACAGAATAGTATTCAGCTGAGAGGCTGCTTATTTGTATGTGTTAAACATTTGTATGTGTGAAACAAAACCAAAACACCCTAAGGCTTATATAGGGCAGCCTTGAGAGAGTCAGTAGAGCTAGTTGTGTGTGTCCTGGGGTAACTAGTTAGTCAGTAATACAATACCTAAAATTGCATTTTGGTTGAGAGGATTTCATATTCCAGTGTTTTGTGGAGAAGCCATTACATTGGAGAGGGAAGGGACAAAATGAAATGTAAGAATAAAGTCTTTTTCCTAAAAAGGCCCTTTAAAAATGATTCTCCAACTTCCGGCAACATGGCGTTCTAGGCAGAAGCACCACACTGTCCCTCCACAGCAAAGATCCGAAAAACTAAGCCAGAGAAAACAGCAATCCTGAAATCCTAACATCAAATGAAGAGATAAAGAACTCAGCCAAGCACCAAATGGAAGAAGAAACTGACAGAGAACAGAGAGCGAGGAGGCATACATGGAGTTGTCCCCTATCAACTAATGCAGCACGGATCCACTATCGTGGACTCCTATCAGAGACCAGCAAATAGAGGGTACAAGAAAGCAGCTTCACGGAGCTTCCAGCAGGAGACAGAACAGCTGGTAAACAGTGATATACGCTTTCCCACCTGCCACCCTTCATCACCCCCACTCGGCCTCCTCTGCTTCCTGCAGCCACAGTCACTTGGCCAGATAGCACTGGCTGCTTGTATTCCACCCGCCCGCACTGGCCGACTCCCTGAGTGCCATTTGTTGGCTGCTGGTGTTGCTTATTTCTGCTTCTTTTGATTTCTTCCTTACCTCTCACCACCTCCCCCTCCTTTTGCTCAAATATCTGGCTCTGTGCATCATCTTTTCTTCTTCCTGAAGGGCGATGGAGCTCCATTCGAGTGTGGAACTGCTTCCTGGTCCATGCTGCCACGCTGGTGGGATCCTGGGGCTTCTTTTTGTTTGTTTCTTTTCAATTGTTTGTTTTCTTTTTCTTTTCTCGAGTTCAGAGCCTGTTCTGGCCGGGCGGTATTGTGCGGCTTGGGACCTATCCCCTCAGCTTGCACAGACATGCAGAGGGATCCCTGAGAGCATTTCTTTTCTCATGGTTTTTTTTTTTCCTGTTTTTTCTTCTTGTTTTTAAATTTGTTTTCTTTTTTTTCCCCCTCTTTCTCCCTTTTTCTCTTTCGTCATTACTCAGTTTCTCGTCTCTCTATACCTTCATTCTCTTCCTGTCCCCTAGATACCTGGCACTGAATACCTCTACACCTCCTAGCCAGGCTATAGTTCAACACTTGGGAACAACTTCCCCAGATCTTGTAACCGCACCGGTGGGATCCCTGGGAGCTTTGCTGTTTCTTTTTCTTTCTAATTTTTATTCATTCATTCTTTTTTCCTTTTTCTTCCCCTTTTTGTTTTACTCCATTTCATAGTCTCTCATCTCTCCAATGACAGGCTCCCCTAGCGCTCTTTTTTGTTTGTATGTTTTTGGCTCCTGTTCCTCTCTCCTCTCTCCCATACCAATCTTAGCTCCACACATCACAATCTCTCCCCTCCATCCTACCTACCTGCACCGAGTACTTAACATCACGCCACCAAGAAGCACAGGCACGGCCTACTGGAACCTGCTCTGCATTGATTACCGAACCGCCCTGGTGGCTGTAGTAAGTGCCACAAACAATCCATCCCAGCAACCCCTCTTCAGCTAGACCTGCCCTGCCGTACCACATCTGAGCGACTGACCCTGCCAGTTGGAGAAGGCGGTGAAAACTATCCTGTCCACAGACGAGCAGACAACAAAGAACACACAGCCCGCCTGCTCAGATATAGCCAAATAAAAAATAAAAAAAAGGATGAAACAAACAAATCTACAATCAGTAAATGAGAAAAATAACTACTGAATGCCCCAAAGACAGCAGACTATCAAAACATTTACAAAAACAGGACAGGATGGTTCTAGTAGGCTTCCAAAATAAAACACCAGCTGACTTTCCAGTAGAAGAAAAGGCACTAGAACTACCCGATAGGGAATTCATATCTCTAATACTCAGAATTATCCAAGAGTTGAAGCAAAAAGCAGACAAAAATGAGGAAAAAAATAGACAAATTCATGCAAAAGGCAGACAAATTCATGGCAAATGCAGACAAAAAAATGAAAATAATGCAGAAACAAAATGCCAAAATAAATTCACAACTAGAAATTATACAAAAACAACAATTAGAAATCCAGAAGACAAACAACAAGATTTCAGAAATGGACAGTGTCATAGAAGGGCTGAGGAGCAGATTTGAAATGGTGGAAGAAAGGATCAGCGGAATCGAAGACAAACACTTGGGTACAACTCTGAGGAAAAATCAGAAAAGAGAACAAAGAAAAATGAGGAGACCCTGAGAATTATGTGGGATAAAAGCAAAAGCAAAAAATCTGCGAGCGATCAGAGTTCCAGAACGGGAGAAAACAGAAGACACAGAGAGCATCATTGAAGAATTACTGACAGACAACTTCCCCAGTATCACGAAAGGTGAAAAGCTGACCATCCAAGAAGCTAAACAAACCCCATATAGGATAGGCCCCAAAAGAAAATCACCAAGGCATATCATAATTACACTCGCCAAAACCAAAGACAAAGAATCTTGAGAGCAGCTTAAGAAAAACAAAAAGTCACATACAGAGGAGAAACAATAAGACTAAGCTCGGATTATTCAGCAGAAGCCATGCAGGCCAGAAGGCAATGGGACGACATACGTACAACCTTGAAAGAAAAAAAATTGCCAGCCAAGAATAATACATCCTGCAAAACTCTCATTCAAATATGATGGTGAAATTAGGTTATTTCCAGATAAACAGAAATTAAGGGAATATGTAAAAACCAATCCAAAATTACAAGACGTATTAAAGGAAGTCCTTTGATCTGAGAACAAACAATATCAGACCACAGGCTGAATATAGGACACAGGATTGTACTAGCCAGATACCAACCTAGGAAATGAACTCGTAAGGACTATGCAAAACCAAAACAATTACAAAAGGGAACCAGACAGGTTAATCTGTAAATGACAGAAGCATCAGAACAGTAAAAGAGGGAATAAACAGTGTAGATATTGAACCTTCTAATGGAGAGGAAGTCAAGCGATACCAAGTAATAACAGACTGATTCAAATCTAGGAAGATACGGGTAAATTTTAGGGTAACCACGAAGAAAGTTAACAAACCTACTCATCAAAATAAGGAAGAAAAACAAAGTCTTAGTAAAAACAACCTATGAAAACAAAAGAAATGAAAAAAAAATCCACAAACAAAAGGAACTACGCACAGGAGAGTAAGAGGAACAAAACTGGAGAACGTTAAACACTGAGTGAAATAAGTGAATCACAAAAGGACAAATATTGTATGAGACCTCTACTGTATAACTCATGTAAAAGTTTACACAAAAAAGGAAACAATCTTTGTTGGTTATAAAGGATGGGAGGAGTGGAGGGGGGGAACTAAATAGATAAGTGGTAACTTTGGTGAAGGGGTAAGACAGTACACATTACTGGAGAAGCCAGCATAACTTGTGTAAGGAAAGGTCATGGAACCTCCGTAGATACTTCCAAACTCTCTGAGGGACTGAATTGCTGGGCGGAGGGCTGTGGGGACCATGGTCTTGGGGAACATCTAGCTCAATCACATAACACAATTTATAAAGACAATGTTCTATATTCTACCTTGGTGAGTAGTGTCTGGGGTGTTAAAAGCCTGTGAGCAGCCATCTAAAATACTCCACTGGTCTCACGCCTTCGGGAGCAAGGGAGAATGAAGAGAACAAGATACAAGGGAAAGATAAGTCCAAAGGACTAAAGGACCACAGCTACCAGGGCCTCCACGAGACTGAGTCCAGTACAGCTAGATGGTGCCTGGCTACCACCAGTGACTGCTCTGACCGGGATCACAACAGAGGGTCCTGGACAGAGCTGGAGAAGAGTGTAGAACAATTCTAACTCACAAAAAAAGACCAGATTTACTGGTCTGCAGACTGGAGAAACCCCGAGAGTATGGCCCCTGGAGACCCTTCGAGCTCAGTCGTGATGTCACTCCCGAAGTTCACCGTTCAGCTGGTGATTGTACAGCCTCATAAAAGAAGATGGGACTAATGAGGCACAGCAGTCCAGGGACAAGGACTAGAAGGCAGGAGGGGACAGGAAAGCTGGTGATAGGGAACCAAGTTTGAGAAGGGACAGTGTTGACATGTCATGGTGTTGTTAACCATTGTCATAGGGCAATATGCATGCTGACTGTTTAATGAGCAACTATTTGTTCTGCAAATCTTTATCTGAGGTACCAAAAAAAAGAATTACGTATGTGAGATCAAATTGACAACCACTACTCAAAAGGTTTGATCGGAACCCTAGGGGACAGTGAGTTGAAGATAATGGTAATGGAATAATTTGGAAAAGGATAGTGAGAATAGCAGCACAACTGGAAGAATGTAATCGATGTCACTGAATTGTACATGTAGAAACTTTCAAAATGGTGTAACTTTGGCTATGTATGTTTTCACCAAAAAAAGGTCCCCAAGGTAGAGAAGGGAGAGTATTGACATGTTGTGGGGTTGTTAACCAGTGTCATAAAACAATATGTGTACTGCCTGTTTAATGAGAAACTATTTGTTCTGTAAACCTTCATCTAAAATACAGTAAAAAAATTTTAAAAATTAAAAAAAAAAAGATTCTCCACCAGTGAAACTGTTTGCTAACTAGGTCACCGTTGAGTCCTGTGTAATAAAGAAAAACGAACAACGCCTCTATCTTGGGCCCACGAGCTGAGGACATAGCATAACTGGCCCATAGTAAGTTGATTTAAAAATGACTAAAATAAGTAGCTTTTCATTGTACACTAAAAATAAGTTAGTTTACTAAATAAAATAAGTTGGCATTTGTGATAAAAGCCCTGATGCTCATTCCCTGAGTTAGCCTCATGGTGTAGCCCAGGTGGCCACGCGCCTCCAGAAGCTCAGCATCTGGGGCTCCACTTGGTCAGTTTGATCTTGCTTTAGTAGATCTTGACTCATTTTGGAATACTGAACATTCAGACAACTTTTCAAAACGTTTGTTCAAAGGCTGAGCTAAATTTAGTAATTTAGTAATTCATACATACTTTAGTAATTTATACATGTGTATATATGATACATGTGCTTTTTAGTGCAACATTTTTTTTTTTTGTTATTTCTGCTTCTGTTTCTCTGCTCATCTTCCCCCAACCCTCCCTGCTCCTGTCATACATATTAATGATCTATTATGATCTCTGCCCTGTTTTTTTCTTTTTTTTTAATTGTGCTTTAGGTGAAAGTTTATGGAGCAAATAAGTTTCTCATTAAACAATTAATACTCATGTTGTTTTGTGACATTGGTTGCCAACCCCGCTGTGTGTCAACACCCTCCCCTTCTCAACCTCAGGTTCCCCATTTCTGTTTGTTCAGTGTTCCTGTCCCCTCCTGCCTTCTCGTCCTTGCCCCTGGGCTGGTGTGCCCAGTTAGTCTCCTTTTGTTTTGTGGACCTGTCTAATCTTTGGCTTAAGGGTGAACCTCAGGAGTGACTTCAGTACTGAGTTAAAAGGGAGTTTGGGGGCCGTACTCTCAGGGTTTCTCTAGTCTCTTTTGGACCAGTAAGTCTGGTGTTTTTTTGTGTGTGTGAGTTTTGAGTTTTGTTCTACATTTCTCTCCTGCTCTATCCAGGACCATCTATTGTGATCCCTGTCAGAGCAGTTGGTGGTGGTAGCCAGGCACCATCTACTTGTGCTGGACTCAGTGTGGTGGAGGCTGTGGTAGTTACTGTCCTTAGTCCTTTGACTAATCTTTCCCTTGTGTCCTTGGTTTTCTTCATTCTCCCTTGCTCCAGATGGGGTGGGAACAAAGTGTTCTTTGATAACAGGTGAAACACTTTTGACTTCATCTACTCCTGTCCCTCATAACCATCAAAGATTGTTTCTTTCTGTGTGTAAACCTTTTAATGAGTTTTTATAATACTGGTCTCGTACAGTATTTGTCCTTTTATAATTATTTCACTCAGCATAATGCCCCTCACATTCATGTATGTTGTGAGATGTTTTACAGATTTATCATTGTTCTTCATCATTGGGTAGTATTTCATTGTGTATATGTACCATAGTTTGTTTATCCAGTCATCTGTTGATGGGTATGTAGGTTGTTTGCATCTTTTTGCTATTGTGAATAATGCTGCAGTGAACATGGATGTGCAGATGTCTATTCATGTGACAGCTCTTATTTCCCTAAGATATATTCCTAGGAGTGGGATTGCTGGATCATACCGTATTTCTAGCTTTTTAAGGAAGCACCGTATCGGTTTCCAAAATGGCTGTATTATTTTGCATTCCCACCGGCAGTGCGTAAGAGTCCCAATCTCCCTGCAGCCTCTCCAAAATTTGTTATTTTTTGTTTTCTTGATTAGTGTCAGTAATGTCGAGATGAGATGGTATCCCACTGTAGTTTTGATTTGCATTACTCATGGCTGGCGATTGAGAATGTTTCCTCATGTGTCTGTTGGCCACCTGAATGTCTTCTTTGGTGAAGTGTCTGTTCATCTCCTTTGCCTATCTTTTAATTGAAATTATTTGTCTTTTAGTTGTAGAGGTGTTGGATTTTCCTGTAGATTTTAGAGATTAGACCTTTGTGAGATATGTTGTAGCCAAAAATTTTTTCCCCAACTGTAGGTTCTCTTTTTCCTCTTTTGGTGAAGTCTTTTGATGAGCTTAAGTGTTTAATCTTTAGAAGATCCCAGTTATCTAGCTTATCTTCTGATGTTTGCATATTGTTACTTGTGGTTTGTATCCTATTTACGCTGTATTTAGGGCCCCTAGCATTGACCATATTTTTTTTTTCCATGATCTTTATAGTTTCTGGGTTTATATTTAGGTCTTTGATCCATTTGGAATTAGTTTTTTGTATGTTGTGAGGTGGGAGTCCTGTTTGATTTTTTGCAGATGGACATCCAGTTTTGCCAGCACCGTTTGTTAAAAAGACTATCTTTTCCCCATTTAATAGAATTTGGGCCTTTGTCAAAAATGAGGTGACAGTAGGTGGATGGGTTTACATCTAGGGTCTCAATTCTGTCACTGTGTCTGTTGTTGTACCAGTATCTGGCTGTTTTGACTACCATAGCTGTATATTAGGTTTTGAGGTCAGGTAGAGCGAGTCCTCCTACTTTGTTGTTGTTCTTCAATAATGATTTACTTACCTAGGTCTGCCCTGTTTTCTGCATGCTCATACAGTCATATACAAATACGTGTATTCATGTGTACATTTGTCTTAGTCATCTAGTGCTGCTCCAGCAGAAATACAAGTGGATGGCTTTAACAAAGAGAAGTTTATTCTCTCATAGTCCAGTAGGCTGCAAGTTCAAATTCAGAACATCAGCTCCACGAGAAGGCTTTCTCTCTCTGTCAGCTCTGGAGAAAGGTCCTTGGGATGCATCAGTCTTTCCTTGGTCTGGGAGCTTCTCTGTACAGGAACCTCAGGTCCAAAGAACGCTCTCTGCTCCCGGCACTGCTTTCTTGGTGGTTTGAGGTCTCCATGTGTCTCTGCTCGCTTCTCTCTTCTATATCTCAAAAGAGATTGCATTAAGACACTAATCCTGTCAACCTCATCGGTATAACCTCATCACAGTCATAGAATTTACAGCACATAAGGAGATCACATACAATCTCATCACAGTGATAGAGTTTATAACACATAAGGAAATCACATTAGATAACAATCATACAATACTGTGAATCATGACCTAGCCAAGTTGCTACACACATTTTTGGGGGGACACAATTCAGTCCATGACATGTGTACACACATGTAGGGTGTTTGGCCATTATTTTACAAAAATAGCATTTATATTATTAACAGTTTTCTGAGTCTTGTTTTTCTCACCCAGCAGTATGGTGTAGCAACTCCACACCCCCATGCCAGTTAGTATGGCCCTAGTTCATTATTTTTTAATGGCTACAAAGGAGTCTACAGTAGGGTTGTATGAATTATTCAGCTAATTCTCCCCAGATGAACATCTCCTCTATCCCAGGTTTTGCACTGTAAACAAAGCTATGTGTATGTCTCTTGATGTGCCAGTGTCTTTATTTCTATGGAATACGTTACCCGCAGTGTGATTGCTGAGTCAAAGGGTAGAAGTATTTTTAATCTTAATAGATAATGCCTGATCTCTTTCTGGAAAGGCTATAATACCTTCTTCTCACCAGCAATTTTTGAAATGATCCTTTCCCATAGTCCTTCAGGCAAAGAGATGCTAGAGCGTTTAGATTTTCCAATTGCTGGAAGTAAAGTGATGTAGCAGTTAGATATTTTCCAGTTTTAATTTTATTGTGGTAAAATGTATATAAAAAACCATTCGCCATTATAACCATTTTTATGTGTTTAATTCAGTGACATTAGTTACAGTCACCATGTTGTCCAACAATCAACACTAAGCGCTACTACCCGCCCTCCCACTGCCCTGCCCCTCCACTGCCCCACCCCTTGTAACCATTAATAAACTTTGGTCTCTATGCATTTACTTATTCTAGATATTTCATATAAGTGGAGTCATACAATATTTGTCCTTTTGTGTCTGACTTATTTCATTCAGTGTAATGTTTCTAAAGTTGATCTATGTCATAGCATGTATTAGAATTTTTTTAAACATTGGTATTTTTTGTTTGTTTTCTTTTTATTGTGCTTTAAGTAAAAGTGTACAATTCAGGTTAGTCACTCATACAGAAATTTATGCGTACATTGTTTTGTGACCCTACTTGCTCTCCTTATACTGTGATAGCACACTCTTCCTTTCCACCCTGGATTTCTCGTGTCTGTTCAACCAGCTGTTGACCCTCTCTGCCTTCCCATCTTGCCTCTGCACAGGAGCCACCCATTTAGTCTCATGTATCTTCACAAGTATCATTTTATGTCCCATAGTCCAGCCTAATCTTTGTCTGAAGAGTTGGCCTCGGGAATGGTCTTAGTTTTGGGCCAACAGAGAGTCCGGGGGCCATGTCTTCCAGGGTCCCTCTAGTCTCAATTAAATCATGAAGTCTGGTCTTTTTACTAGAATTTGAGTTCTGCACCCCACTTTTCTCCCACTCCATCAGGCACTCTCTGTTGTGTTCCCTGTCAGGGTGGTCATTGGTGGTAGCCAGTCACCATCTAGTTCTGGTCTCAGACTGATGAAGTCTCTGGTTTATGTGGCCCTTTCTATCTCTTTGGCTAATAATTTCCTTGTGTCCATGGTGTTCTTCATTCTCCTTTATTCCAGGTGGTTGGGACCAGTTGATACATCTTAGATGGCTGCTCTCTAGCTTTTAAGACCCCAGATGCCACTCACAAAGTGGGGTGCAGAACATTTTCTTAAAAGACTTTGTTATGCCAGTTTACCTAGATGTCCCTGGAAACCATGGTCCCCAGACCCCCACCCATGATACTTTGTCCCTCAAAGTGTTTGGTTGTATTCAGGAAACTTCTTAGTTTTGGTTTAGTCCAGTTGTACTGACTTCTCCTGTAGTGTGTGCTGTCCTTCCCTTTACCTAAGATAATTCTTATCTACTTTCTAGTTAGTGAATACCCTTCTCCCTCCCTCCTCACCCTCGTAACCATCAAAGAATGTTTTCTTCTATGTTTAAATCTTTTCTTGGGCTCCTATAATAGTGGTCTTATATAATATTTGTCCTTCTTTGCGACTAAGTTCACTCAGTGTAATACCTTCCATATTCCTCCATGTTATAAGATGTTTCACAGATTGATCATTGTTCTTACCATTGCCTGGTATTCCATTATGTGAATATGCCATAATTTGTTTATCCGTTCTACGTTGATGGACATCTAGGTTGTCTATGTCTTTTTGCTCTCGTGAACAATGCTGCAGTACATATGAGCGTGCATATATCTATTCGTGTGATGTCTCGAAATTCTCTAGGATATATTCCAAGGAGTGGGATTGCTGGATTGTATGGTACTTTTATTTCTAGCTTTTCAAGGAAGCACCAAATTGATTTCCAAAGTGGTTGTACCATTTTACATTCCCACCAACAGTGTATAAGTGTTCAGTCTCTCCACAACCTTCCCAACATTTATTATTTTGTGTTTTTTGGATTAATGCTAGCCTTGTTGGGGTGAGATGGTATCTTACTGTAGTTTTGATTTGTATTTCTCTAATGGCTAGTGATCATGAGCATTTCCTTATGTGTCTGTTAGCCACCTGAATGTCTTCTTTGTCAAAGCGCCTGTTCATATCCTTTGCCCATTTTTTAATTGGGTTATTTTTTGTTGTTGTTGTTGAGGTTTTGCAATATCTTGTAGATTTTAGAGATTAGATGCTGATGGGATTTGTCATAGCCAAAATTGTTTTCCCAGTCTGTAGGTTGTCTTTTGACTGTTTTGGTGAATTCTTTTGATGAGCATAAGTGTTAGATTTTTAGGAGCTCCCCAGTTATCTAGTTTCTCTTCTTGTGTTTGTGCATTGTTACTTATGGTTTGTATTCTGTTTATGCCATGTATTAGGGCTCCTAGCGTTGTCCCTAGTTTTTCTTCCATGATCCTATCGTTTTTGATTTTATATTTAAGTCTTTGATCCATTTTGCGTTAGTTTTTATGCATGTTGTGAAGTATGGGTCTTGTTTCAGTTTTTTGCAGATGGATATCCAGTTATGCCAGCGCCATTTGTTAAAGAGACTGTCTTTTCCCCAATTAACGGACTTCGGGCCTTTGTCAAATATCAGCTGCTCGTAGGTGGATGAATTTACATCTGGATTCTCAATTCTGTTCCATTGGTCTATGTATCTTTTGTTGTACCAGTACCAGGCTGTTTTGACTACCATAGCAGTATAATAGGTTCTAAGATCAGGTAGTGTGAGGCCTCCCACTTTGTTCTTCTTCTTGAATAATGCTTTGCTTACCTGGGGCCTCTTCCCTTTCCATAAGAAGTTGGTGATTTGTTTCTCCATCTCATTGAAAGATACCGTTGGAATTTGGATTGGGATTGCATTGTATCTGTAGATTGCTTTGGGTAGAATTGACATTTTCACAATGTTGAGTCTTCCTATCCATGAGCAAGGTACGTTTTTCCACTTATTCAGGTCTCTTGGTTTCTTGCAGTAGTGTCTTGTAATTTTCATTGTATAGGTCTTTTATGTCTCTGGTTAGATTTATTCCTAAGTATTTTATCTTCTTGGGGACTATTGTAAATGGTATCGATTTGGTGATTTTCTCTTCAAAGTTCTCTTTGTTGGTGTAAAGGAATCCAACTGATTTTTGTGTGCTTATTTTGTATGCTGATACTTTGCTGAAATCTTCTATTAGTTCCAGTAGTTTTCTTGTGGATTCTTTGGGGTTATTAGTGTATAAGGTCATATCATCTGCAAACAGAGATACTTTTACTTCTTCCTTACCAATTTGGATGCCCTTTATTTCTCTTTCTAGCCTAATTGCTCTGTCTAGGACTTCTGGCACAATGTTCAGTAAAAGTGGTGATAAAGGGCATCCTGGTCTGGTTCCTGTTCTCAAGTGAAATGCTTTCAAACTTTCCATTTAGGATGATGTTGGCTGTTGGCTTTGTAGAACTGCCCTTAGTTATGTAGAGGAATTTACCTTCTATTCCTGTTTTGTAGAGTTTTTATCATGAATGGGTATTGGCCTTTGTCAAATGCCTTTTCTCCATCAACTGACAAGATCATATGGTTCTTGTCTTCTGTTTTATTTATGTGATGGATTACATTGATTGTTTTTCTAATGTTGAACCATCCCGCTTGATCATGGTGAATTCTTTTTTGATATGTTGTTGAATTCTGTTGGCTAGAAATTTGTTGAGGATTTATGCATCAGTGTTAATGAGGGATATTGGTCTGTAATTTTCTTTTTTTGTGGTGTCTTTACCTGGTTTTGGTATCAGGGTTATGCAGGCCTCATAGAATGAGTTTGGGAGTATTCCATCCTTTTCTATGCTCTGAAATACCTTTAGTAGTAGTGGTGTTAACTCTTCTTTGAAAGTCTGGTAGTATTCTCCAGTGAAACCATCCAGGCCAGGGCTTTTTTTTGTCGGGAGTTTTTTAATTACCTTTTCAATCTCTTCTTTTGTTATGGGTTTGTTTAGTTGTTCTACTTGTGTTTGTGTTAGTTTAGGTAAGTAGTGAGATTCTAGAAGTTTGTCCATTTCTTTTAGGTTTTCAAATTTGAGTACAATTTTTCATAGTATTCTGTTGTGATTCTTTTAATTTCAGTTGGGTCTGTTGTGATGTCACCCATCTCGTTTCTATACAGGTTATTTGCTTCCTCTCCTGTTTTTTTTTTTCTTTTTTTTTTTTTGTGAGCTTGGCCAGTGGTTTATTGATTTTGTTGATCTTTTCAAAGAACCAGCTTTTGATCTTGTTAACTCTTTCAATTGTTTTTCTATTCTTTATTTCATTTAATTCTGCTGTAATTCTTATTATTTCCTTTCTTTTCACGCCCATGGGTTTCTTTTGCTGCTCTCTTTCTGCTTGTTCCAGTTGTTGGGTGAATGTTTTGATTTTGGCTCTTTCTTCTTTTTGGAATGTGCATTTGTTGCTATAAACTGTTCTCTGAGCACTGCTTTTGCTGTGCCCCCAAGGTTCTGGTAGGATGTGTTTTCATTCTTGTTTGATTCTGTGAATTTCTTTATTCCATCATTAATTTCTTCTATAACCCAGTAGTTTTTGAGCAAGGTGTTGTTCAGTTTCTATGTGTTTGATTTTTTTTCCTTGCTTTTTCTGTTATTGATTTCTGCTTTTATGACTTTATGGTCAGAAAAGATGCTTTGTACTATTTCAGTGCTTTGGATTCTGTTAAGGCTTGCTTTATGGCCTAGTATGTGGTCTGTTCTGGAGAATGTTCCGCGTGCATTGGAGAAGAAAGTATACTTGGCTGCTGTTGGGTGGAGTGTCTGGTATATGTCCATGAGATCAAGTTGGTTGATTGTAGCATTTAGATTTTCCGTGTTTTTATTGAGCTTTTTTCTGGATGTTCTGTCCTTCATTGATATGTGGAGTGTTGGAGTCTCCTACTATTATTGTGGAGCTGTCTGTCTCTCTTTCCAATGCTGTTAGAGTTTCTTTTATGTATTTTGGAGCCCTGTCCTTGGGTGTGTAAATATTTATCATAGTTATGTCCTTCTGGTGTACTGATCCTTTAATCATTATATAGTGTCCTTCCATTTCCTTTGTGGTAGATTTTACTTTAAAGTTTATTTTGTCAGAGATTAATATTGCCACTCCTGCTCTTTTTTGAATGTTGTTTGCTTGATATATTTTTTCCATTCTTCGAGTTTTAGTTTCTTTGTGTCTTTAATTCTAAGGTGTGTCTCTTGTAGGCAGCATATAGTTGGAGCACGTTTTTTTAAATCCAGTCTGCCACTCTCTGTCTCTTTATTGGTGCATTTAGTCCATTTACATTCAGCGTAATTATTGATAGGTATGAGTTTAATGCTGTCATTTAGATGTCTTTTTTTGTGTGTTGCTGACAGTTTTTGGTTCCATTTAATTTTTGTGCCAAGTCATTTTTCTTTATGTATTTTCTTTTCATCTTTTTCATTGTTGTTGATTTTGTGTTTGCTGAGCCTTTATATTTTTCTAGTTTTTTATTTGGACTTGTAGGATTGTTAGTTTCCTTTGCGGTTACCTTAATATTTACCCCTGTTTTTCTGAGTGTAAACCAGTCTTTTATTTCTTTATATTGCCTTGACTTCCTCTCCATATGAAAAATCTGTGTCTACATTTTTTTTTTAAGTCCCTTTTTTTGTTTTAATGTTTTTGTCTTTTACGTATTGGCATCTCTGTTTCCCTATTTTCGGTGTTTTAGCTTTGATTTATTTTTGTGACTTCCCTGAGTTGATATCTGATTGCTCTGTCTTGTGTTCTAGTCTTGGGTTGCTATCTGATGTTATTGATTTTCTAACTAGAGGACTCCCTTTAGTATTTCTCCTAATTTTGGTTTGGTCTTTGGAAATACCCTAAGCTTCCGTTTATCTGGAAATGCCCTAATTTTGCCATCATATTTGAGAGACAGTTTTGCTGGATATATAATTTTTGGCTGGCAATTTTTTTCCATCAAGGCTTTATACATGTCATCACATTGCCTTCTTGCCTGCATGGTTTCTGCTGAGTAGTCCGAGCTTATTCTTACTGACTCTCCTTTATAGATGACTTTTTGTTTATCTCTAGTCACTCTTAAAATTCTCTCTTTATCTTTGGTTTTGGCAAGTTTGATTATGATGTCTTGGTGACTTTCTTTGGGATCTACCTTATGTAGGGTTTGATGAGCATCAAATATCTTCTTATCTTTCATGATATCTGGGAAGTTTTCTCTCAACAAATCTTAAAATAATTTTGTCTGTATTTTCTGTTATCCTTCCCTGTTCTGGTACTCCAATCACTTGTAGGTTATTTCTCTTGATAGAGTCCTACATAATTCTTAGAGTTTCTTCATTTTTTAAAATCTTTTTATCTGATTTTTCCTCAAATAAGTTTGTGTCAAGTGCTTTATCTTCAGTCTCACTAATTCTGACTTCTGCTGCCTCGATTCTGCTCCTGTGACTTCCTACTGAGTTGTATAATTCTGAAATTTTATTATTAATCTTCCAGATTTCTGTTTGCTGTCTCTCTGTGTGCAATCCTGCAGCCTATTTGTCATTATGCACTTGAATAACCTTCTTAAGTTCTGCTATTGCTTTGTCTGTGTGTTCTTTGGCTTTCTTTGCGTTTTTATGGATTTCTTTCCTAATCTCTTAAAGAGTTCTGTATATTAATGTTTTATATTCTGCCTCTGGTAATTCCAAGAAATTCTCTTCTTCTGGAAATTTCTTGATTCTTTGTTTGGGGAGCTTGCTGAAGCCATCACAGTCTGCCTCTTTTTATGATTTCCTGTTAACTTCTGTCTCTGAGCCATCAATAAGTTATTCTAGTTTATTAATTTTATATTTGCTTACTGTGTACTGGCTTCTTTTGTTTTGTTTTGATATGTCCAAATAGGCTGCTCATATGAGCTAGTTTAATTGTTGGCGCCCTTTAAGCTCTAACATCTTGTCACCAGGTGGTTAGATCTATTGCTAAGTATGTGAGCCCAGTAGTCCGTTAACTTTTCTTGTGTGGATTCAGCTCAGATGTCCAGGTAGTCAGTCACCAAGTGCATGATACAGGCTCTCACCTACAGTCCTAGAATGGCATGGATGATTGGTGTAGACACAAGTGTCTGGCTGCAGTGGGGTTCATGCGCTAAGCAAAGCAAGGGGCTGACGGCTGCCCCTGAGTGTCCAAAAGGAAAGCATTTCCTTATTTCCTAGAGCAAGTTAGGTGGCTTTTGCAGCTGGACTAGGAGCACCCAGTGCTGTTGGCTTAAGGACTAGGGGCCACCACTTATTCCTGAACCCCTGTCACAAGTGGCTAAGTGGCATGGGTGGAGCCACCAGTCCTCAGGCCCCTGATGTGGGCAGGTTAGGACCCTTCTTACTGGGCAGAGCAGTGTCAGATGTCATGAGCCTGCCACTTCACAGCTGAAACGGTTGAAGTTAGACTTCAGGTATATACCATGTTGTACTGTGGTAATGAGGGCATATGCTGTTGAAATGGGACCACACAAGTCTATGCAGGGGTGAAAGGCGTTCAACGTTTGTGGACCTCTTATGCCTGTGCCTAGGCAATGGGGCTGTGCCAACCTGAAGTCTTGGCTTGGGGGAGCCGGCAGCTTATTTTTTCCCTGTTTGTTAATTTGTTCCCTCTCCAAGCTCGGGCGAATGGCTCAGGGCGCATGACGGGTCCTACTTCTGGCCCATAGGACTCGGCAATTATTGAAGCCGGCCCAGGACCCAGTGCAGAGTGGGGAGGGGAGAGGTAAATGGGAGGGAGGTTTTTTCAAAATAGGGTGTTTTGTTTTTTTTAATCCCCACGGTAGGCCAAATGCAAGTACTTACCTTTATCCACTTGAGTGCTGCTTTTCAGTGAATCTGGATGGCCAAGTAGACTCTTTGCCATTGGGCCTCTCCCAATGTGGAAAACGCCTCCCGAGCGCCGCTGCTCACCTCACTGAGCACAGGAGATGATCTGGCCTGAAGGTCTACAGCTCCTGCCGGGCCAGGTCTGACAACTCCTCACTGCTTCTGAACTGTCCCTCCCTCCCGCTGCCAGTCAGTCTGATTCCTCAATTTTGCCTTTGATGTTCAGGCCTCCTAGATTGTCATATACAATCGATTGACTTGTTTTTTTGGGTCTTTGTTGTAAGAGGGACTGCAGGAAGCATCTGAGTACTCTGCCACCTTGGCCTTGCCTCCTCAGAATTTTTTTTAAATATATATTTGTGTTTTCTGTGAAAGTTTACACAGTAAATTAGGTTCCCATTTGACAGTTTCTACACAAATTATTCACAGACACTACAGTAAAACCTGCAAAAGATGGAACCCATGTAAGACAGGAACCAATCAGAGAAGGAGGACTGAAATATTTTCCACTAAAACGAGCAATTGAAAAGTGATAAGACTGCACCCTGTTAAAGGTGGAAAACTTGCATAACCTGGAAAAACAAGGCAGTCCCATAGAGTTCTGGCTCTCACAGGTTTCATTGTTGTTATATTTTTCATAATGTGTCAGCATTTTCTTTAATTCATTCTGGTTGTTCTGTTTCCAGTACTTTAGTTTCCTTGCCTCCTTATCTTCTCATCTTTGCTTTAGAGTAATTGTTGACCTTGTGGTCTCATACAGACAGTGTCATTCCCCCACCCCACTCCAATGGCTATTTTCTGAAGGATGTCATGAGACCTTTCTTCTGAGGTGTTTCTGGGTGGATTCAATCCTTCAGCCTTTCTTTTTTCTTTGTTTTGTTTTTAATTGTACTTCAGGTGAAAAGTTACGGCTCAGGTTAATTCCTCATAGAAAAATTTATACACATATGGTTACGTGTCATTAGTTGCTTATATAGATCTTACACAGATGGTGTTTTATTGGAGCACTGTACTCATGAGTAATATCCTTTATTTTGTGTACCAATCTGTTATTTCGCTGAAAGGTAACCTCGGGATGGTTTTGGTTCAAGGTTTAAACAGTATCTCAGGGCAGTAATCTCAGAGAGAGGACTTCTTAAGAATTTGGGTTCTGTTCCATGTTTTTTTACCCTTCTATGAGGGTCCTTCTATTGTGTTCCTGATCACAGTGGTTGGTAGTGGTAGCCGGTAACCATCTAGTTCTTCTGGTCTCAAGGCAGGTGTTGTGGTTGTTCGTGTAGACTCTTGGTTCTGTAGACTAATTTCTTTTCTTAGACTTTTGTTTTCTTCATTGTCTTTTGCTCCTGATGAGTAGAAACCAATAGCTGTATCTTCGAAGGCTGCTTGCAAGCTTTTAAGACCCCAGACACTATTCACCTCACTAGGGTGCAGAACATGAACTTTGTGAACTATTACACTAGTTTACTGAGTTGTCCCATAAAGCTAAGGTCCTAAGCCTTCAAACCTGGAAAACCAGTCTAGCAAGGTATTTAGTTATGTCTGAGAAGTGTCTGTAACTGTGCCATCCATAAAATACTTGTGTGCACACAAATACCTGTACATATGCGTACGTATAGATACTTCTATCTGTGCATACATATGTACACACCTCTACCTGCCTGTACACATATATGCCTATACATATACTCATTTTTTGGTTATTGTGTTGTTGCCAAATTATATATGTCATTCTTCCGCATAAACATACTTTTCTCTTGTGCGCTTCTTGGTGGCATCATTCAGCATGTATCAGAATTGCTTTTTATGACTGAATAATATTCCATTGTATGTATGCACCACATTTTCCTTATTCATTTATCTATTGATGGACACTTGTTTCCACCTTTCGGCTATGGGGAATAATGCAGCAGTGGACGTTGGTGTACATGTATCTGAGTCCCTGGTTTTTACTCAGGTATTCAGTATGTTCCTAGGAGTGGAATTGCTGGGTCATATCCTAATTCTATGCTTAACTTTTTTAAGAACTGCCAAACTGTTTTCCATAGCAGCTACACCATTTTACATTCTAACCAGCAGTGGATGAGGGTTCCAGTTTCTCCGTGTTGTCACCTGCGCTTGTTAGTTTCTGTTTTTCTGATAATAGCCATCCTAGTGAGTGTGAAGCGGTATTTAATTGATTTGATTTCCATTTCCTTAATGACTAATGACTTTGGGCATCTTTTCATGTGCTTATGGGCTTATTGCTGAACTCTCAATTCTGTTCCGTTGGTCTGTATGACTGTCCTTATAGTAGCACCAAACTCTTCTGATTACTTTAGCTTTTATAGTAGGTATTGAGCTTAAGGAGTATGAGTCCTACTTGTTTTGTTTTTTCCATGATTGTTTTAGCTTTGCTAGGCCCCTTGCAGTTCTGTATAAATTGGAAGATCGACTTTTCCATTTCTGCGAAGACTGCTGTTGGAATTTTGATAGGGATTGTGTTGAAGCTGTGGATTGCTTTGGGTGGCATCATAACAATATTAAATATTCTAATTCATGAACATGGAATGTCTTTTCATTTATTTAAATCTTCTTTAAATTTTTTCAGCAACATTTTTTAGTTTCAGTCTTTTAGGTCTTTCTGCTGCCTGGTTAAATTTATTCCTAGGTATTTTATTCTTTTAGATGTTATTGTAAGTGGGATTTTTTTATGTTTTAATATCCTTTTCAGATTCTTCTTTGCTGGTGTGTGGAAACACAACTGATTTTTGTGTGTTGATCTTGTACCCTGCCACTTTTCTGAGTTCATTTCTTAGCTTTAGCAGCTTTCTTGTGGATTCTTTTATACATACATACATACATATATATATACATATATATATATATATATGTATATATATATATATATAGGATCATGTCATATGTGAATAGAAATAGTTTTACTTCTTCCTTTCCAATTTGGATGCCTTTTATTTACTTTTCTTGGCTGATTGCTCTGGCTAGAACTTCTATTACAATATTGAATAGCAGAGCTGAAAGTGGGCATTCTTGTCTTGTTCCTGATGTTGGAGTGAAGCTTTCAGTCTTTCACTGTTGAGTATGATGTTAGCTGTGGGTTTTTGGTAAGTGCTCTTTATCATGTTAAGGAAGTTCACTTCTACTCCTAGTTCGCTAAGTGTTTTTATCATGAAAGGGTGTTGAATTTTGTTATATGCTTTTTTGAGACTATTGAGATGATCTTTTTGTTTTGTTTTGTTTTGCTTTGTTCTAGTAGTAGGTTGTATTACATTGATTTTTTTATATTGAACTACTATTGCTTTTCTGGGATAAATCACAGTTGATCATGGTATATAATCCTTTTTATGTGCTGTTGAATTCATTTTGCAAGTATTTTATTGAGGATTTTTGTGTCTATATAAAAGATACTGGCCTGTAGTTTTCTTTTGTAGTATCTTTGTCTGGCTTTGGTACCAGGGTAATGCTGGCCTCACAAAATATTGTAGGAAGTGCTCCCTCCTTTTTTTTGTTTTTAAGAAAAGTTTGAGTAGGAGCAGTATTGAATTTTAAGTATTTGGCAGAATTTACCAGTAAAGCCATTTGATCCTTGACTTCTTTGTTGGTAGGTTTTAGATTACTGATTCAGTTTCTTGTTTTAGATCTGTTCAGATTTTCTGTTGACTCTTGAGTCAGTTTTGGTAATTTGTGTGTTTCTACCTAGGAGTAGAATTTGAGTTCTGTTCCGCGATTTTCTCCTGGTCTGTTAGGGTCTGTGTATTGTGGCCATTTCGTCTGGATTATGTAATTTGTGTGTAGTTGTTTGTAGTATTCCTTAATTTCTGTAAGGTTGCTAGAAGGTCCCTGGGTGATGCAAATGGTTTGTACTTGACTGCTAACCTAAAGGTTGGCAGTTTGAACCCAGACAGGGCACCACAGGAGAAAGGCGGAGCAATCTACTTCTGTAAAAATTACAGCCATGAAAACCCTATAGAGCAGTTTTGCTGTAACACATGGGGTCGCTATGAGTTGGAATTGATTTGATGGCAACGAGTTTGGTTGTCTTTTTTTTTTTTAGGTCAGTAGTAGCATCCACAGTTTCATTTCTGATTGGTTATTTACGTCTTCTAAACTTTTTTGGTCTTGGTAAGTCTAGCTGAAGGTATGTCAATTTTGGTGGTGGTTTCAAAGAACCAATATTTGGAATCATTGATTTTCTCTATTGTTTTTTCCATTCTCTATTTTGTTTATCTCTGCTCTAAGCTTTATTATTTCCTTCTATCTTTGGACTGAGTTTGCTCTTTTCCGTTTAAAGTGTGAAGGTAGGCTCTTGATTTTTTTTTTCTTTTTGAGATTTTTTAATGTAGGCATTTAGAGCTATAAGTTTCCCTTTGAGCACTGCTTTTGCTGCATCCCATAAGTTTTGATGTGTTGTGTTTTCATTTTCATTTGTCTTAGTGTATTTTCTAATTTCCTTTGTGATTTCTTACTTGATACATTGCTTGTTTAAAAGCGTCTTGTTTAATTTCCATGTATTTGTGAATTTTCCAGTTTTCCTATTGTTATTGTTAGGTGCCATCAAGTTGGTTCTGACTCACAGCGACCCTTTGTACAACAGAACGAAACACTGCCTGGTCCTGCGCCATCCAGTTGTTGCTATGTTTGAGCCTATTGTTGCAGCCACTGTGTCAATCTGTCTTGTTGAGGGTCTTCCTCTTTTGCTGACCCTCTACTTTACCAGGGACTGCTGCCTCCTGATAACACGTTCAAAGTAAGTGAGATGAAGTCTCACCGTCCTCGCTTCTAAGGAGCATACTGGCTGTACTTCTTCCAAGACAGATTTGTTTGTTCTTCTGGCAGTCCACGTTATATTCAGTATTCTTTGGCAACACCACAATTCAGATCCATCGATTCTTCTTTAGTCTTCCTTATTCATTGTCCAGCTTTCGCATGCATATGAGGCAATTGAAAATACCATGGCTTGGGTCAGGTGCACCTTGGTCTTTAAAGTGACATCTGTCTTAATACTTTATTTAAAGAGGTTTTTTTGCAGCAGATTTTCCCAGTGCAATGCGTCATTTGATTTCTTGACTGCTGCTTCCATGGGTGTTGATTATGGATCCAAGTGGAATGAAATCTCTGACAACTTCAGTGTTATCTCCATTTATCATGATACTGCTTTTTGCTCCCGTTGTGAGGATTTTTGTTTCTTTTTTTGGCTTGAAAGAACAGAATTTTATTATCTCACAGTTTGTTGTTGTTAGGTGCTGTTGAGTCAGTTCCGACTCAGTGACCCTACGTACAACAAACAGAACAAAACACTGCCTTGTCCTATGCCATTCTTTTTTGATTAAAAATATTTTTTATTTTTTCCCCTACAAAAATTTATGCATACATTGTTTTGTGACCCTAATTGCTCTCCCCATACTGTGACAGCACACTCTTACCTTTCCACCCTGGATTTCTCGTGTCCATTCAACCAGCTCCTAACTCTCTCTGCCTTCCCATCTCACCTCTGGACAGAAGCTGCCTGTTTAGTCTCTTGTATTTACTTGAGCTAAGAGGCACAGTCCTCACGAGTGTCACTTTATGTCCCGCGGTCCAGTCCAATCCCTGTCTGAAGAGTTGGCCTCAGAAATTGTTTTAGTTCTGGGCTGATGGAGAATCCAGGGGCCATGCTTTCCGGGGTTTCTCCAGTCACAGTCAGACTGTTGAGTCTAGTCTTCTTACTAGAATTTGAGTTCTGCACCCCACGTTTCTTCTGCTCCATCTGGGACTCTCTGTTGTGTTCCCTGTCAGGGTGGTCATTGGTGGTAGCCGGGCACCATCTAGTTCTTCTCGTCTCAGGCTGATGAAGTTTCTGATTTATGTGGCCCTTTTTGTCTCTTGGGCTTATACTTTCCTTATATCTTTGGTGTTCTTCATTCTCCTTTATTCCAGGTGGTTGGTACCAGTTGATGCATCTTAGATGGCTGCTGGGATTTTTGTTTATGTTGAGGTGTAATCCTTACTGATGGCTGTAGTCTTTGATCTTTGTCAGCGTTTCAAGTCCTCTTCACTTTCAGCAAGCAAGGTTGTGAGGGGCTCATTTTGCAGTAGTATATCAGACAGTGTTCCACTGCTACCCATAGGTTTTTCACTAGCTAGTTTTTTTTTGAAAGTAGATCACTAGGTCCTTCTTTCTAGTCTGTCTTAGTCTGAAAGCTCTGCTGAAACCTGTCCACCATGGGTGACCCTGGTGGTATTTGGAATACCAGTGGCATAGCTTACAGCATCACAGAAACATGCATGCCACCCCAGTATGACAAATTGACAGACAAGTGGTGGCCAGTTTTTCTACTGTAACTGATTTCTCACTTCATTTGATTGTGGTCAGAGAAGATATTTTGTATGATTCCAATCTTTTAAAATTTTTTTGACAGTTGTTTCATGGCCTAACATATGTTCTGTCCCAGAGACTGTTCCATATGCACTTGAAAGAAATGTGTAATCTGCAGTGTTCTTGTTGTGCCAGGGTTTGAGGTCACCAACGAAAGATACACATCACACACTGGCAATGCGTGGAACAATGATTCACTCACATAGAGAAGAGACAGAACAAGGTCAGCTTTAGTTGTGGTTGCTGGTCTCCATGGCCAGCAAGTTGCCTGCCATGGCCTGCACAGGGCAGGTGTTATGGGTGCACCCCTCTTGTGCTGCAAGTAAGAAAACCCCTGTTTCCTCCCCACCGTGAATAGATTTAGAAGTTGGGATTGCCAGGTACCATATGGTACCTGTGCAGGACAGAGAAAGTTACTGTGTACCTATAATAGAGAGGGAGGCTTCCCTGATATGGAGAAGAAACCGGGAGAGAGAGAGAGAGACCCAGTTCCCAGCCTTTCTTATCAGAGAATGTTCCAGGCCCAAGGCCTCTGCTTAGACAGCTTGGATGGGAGACGCAGAGGTGGCAGCAAACCATCCTCCCAATAGTTCTGTTAGGTCTAGTTTTATAACATTGTTTAAGTCTTCTTTTTCATTATTGGTTTTCTGTCAAGATGTTCTATCTGTTATTTAAAGTGAGGTATTGAAGTCTCGAACTATTATCGGAGAACTGTTTATTTTTCTCTTCAACTCTGTCAGTGTTTGCTTTGTTTATTTTGGGGCTCTGTTGTTTGGTGCATGTATGTTTATAATTTTTTTTTTTTTCTTGATACATGGGAACCTTTTCTCACTATATAATGTCCTTATTTGTCTCTTTAGATAATTTTTGACTTAAAGTCTATTTTGTTGACGTTAATGTAGCCACCAAGTCTTTTTGGTTAATATTTGCATGGAATATTTTTTTCTATCTTTTCACTTTTTTGGTCTTTGGGTCTAAAATGAGTGTCTTGTAAGCGGCATATACTTGGGTCTTTTTTTTTTTTTTTTAAATCCAGTCTGCCAATCTCTGTCTTTATTGGTGAATTTTAACCATTTACATTTAAAGTGATTACTGATAATGAAGACTTTTTTCATCTTGCTGTTTATTTTTATATCGTATCGTTTTTGTTCCTCAGTTTCTACAGTACTGCCTTCTTTTTGTGTTTGTTTTTTACTAGTATTCTCTCTTAATTTTCCTTTATATTTTATAGTTATTTTCTTAGTGATTACTCTGGGGATTACAGTTGACATCCTAAATTTATACCTAATTTGAATTGATAAGGAACCCTGGTGGCACAGTGGTTAAGCATTCGGCTGCTAACCAATAGGTCGACATTGCGAACCCACCAGCCGCTCCGTGGGATAAAGATGTGGCAGTCTCCTTCCATAAAGGGTTACAGCTTTGGAAACTCTATATAGGGTCACTGTGAGTTGGAATCAACTTGATGGCAGTGGGTTTTGGGAATTTGAATTGATACCAATTTAGCTTCAGTAGCATACATTAACTCTGATCCTATACAGCTCGTCCCTCCTTTTCATGTTCTTACTGTCACAAATTACATTTTTATACATGCTTATTACATGCCTATTAACATAGATTATTTTATGCATATATTATATTGTTTTATGTATTTTTATTGTAAATCATACAGGAAACAAAAAGCCAAAAATACAATAATATTGGATTTTATATTTACCTATGTAGTTGTCTTTACCCTTGCTCTTTCTCTCTTCATGTGGGTTTGAGTTACTGTCTGGTATCTTTCATTTCTGCCTAAAGGACTCCTTTTGGTATTTCCTGTAGGGCTGATCTGTTAGTGAAGAATTCTCAGTTTTTATTTACCTAGAAATATCTTAATTTCTCCTTAATTTTTGAATGATAGTTTTGCTAGATATAGAATTCTTGGTTGTCATTCCTTTTCTTTTTTCAGTACTTTGAATATATTATCTCACTGTCCTCTACCTCCATGGTTTCTGATAAGAAATCACACTTAACACCCCCCCCCCCCCCCGCTTCTCTTTTTTATTGTGGTAAATATATAGGTTACAAAAAATTCACCATTTCACAGTTATGGATACTTCCTAGACACAACGAAACACCTCACGGGATTGATCTACTGGATTTGAGGACATAGGACCATAGTCTCATGGGGAAACTCAGTCAGTTGGCATAAGATAATCCATAAAGACAGTGTTCTACATCGTAGTTTGGTGAGTAGCAGCTGGGGTCTTAAAGCTTGCGAGCGGCCATCTAAGATACAACTATTGGTCTCTACTTGTCTGGAGCTAAAGAGAAAGGAGGAGACCAAAGACTCAAAGAAGAAACTAGTCTATAGAACCAATAGTCCACACGAGCAGTGACATCAGCTACCTTGAGACCAGAAGAACTAGATGATGCCTGGCTACCGCTACTGATGATTCTGACCATGGACTCAATAGATGGTCTTGGATAGAGTGGGAGAAAAATGTAGAACAAAACTCAAATTCATAAAAATAGTCTCTACTGGACTGGTAGAGACTGGATGAACCCCCAAGACTATCAGCCCAAATACTCTAAACTTGGAACTCACACCACTCCCAGAGGTCACGTTCAGCCAAATGACAGATTGGCCCATCAAATACACAATATCACTTATGAGTACTGCGCTTTTCAAAATAATTGTCTAGATGAAACTAAATGGTTAACATTTACCCTGGACCAAAGATGAGAAGGCTAAGGGGGACAGGGAAGCTAGATTAATGGAAACAGAACAACTAAAATGGAAATAACAGTAATGCTGATTGTAAAGAATATAACCAATGTTACTGAATCATATGTATAGAGATTGTTAAATGAGAACCAAATTTCCTGTGTAAACTTTCACCAAAAACACAATAAAATATTAAAAAAAAAAAAAACGGCCATTTCAACAGTCTTCATCTGTACAATTCATTGACATTAAATATGTTCATTATGTTGTTCAACCATCACCATTAATTGTTCTCAGTTTTTTCCATCACCCTTAACAGAAGCTCAGTGTCCCCTGCATGCTTGATCTTATTGAAGATCCCTTCTGCATGACAAATCACTTCTCTTTTGCTGCTTTCAGGGTTTTCTCTTTGTCCTTACCTTCCAACAGTTTGATTACAAAGTAGCTCAGTGTAGATCTCTTCTGAGTTTATAGTGTTTGGAGTTCATTGAGCTTCTTGGATGTTTAGGTTTATGTCTTCATCAAATTTGGGAAGGTTTCAACTTCCAGGCAACATGGCACTATAGTCAGAAGCACCATGCTATCCCTCTGCAGCAAAGATCAGAAAAACTAAGTCAGAGTCACACGTCAGTCCTGAAACCCCAAGTTTCAAATGAAGAGATAAAGAACCCAGCCAAGCACCGAATAAAATAAGAAACTGACCAAGAACAGAGAGAAAGGAGACATACATGTAGAGGTCCCCTATCAGCTACTGCAGCACAGATTCGCCATCTTGCACTGCTATTGGAGATCAGCAAATGGGGTACGAGAAAGCAGCTTCATGGAACTTCCAGCAGGAGACAGAACAACTGGTAACCAGCTATACAGACTTTCCCGCTCCCCACCCTTCTTTACCCCCACTTAGCCTCCTCTGCTTCCTGCAGCCACAGTCTCTTGTTGGGGAAACACCAGCTTCACTCTAACTTGGATTCCACCTGCCCGCAGTAGCTGGCTCCCTGAGTGCCTTTTGTTGGCTGCTAGTGTTGCTTTTTTCTGTGTCTTTAGATTTCTTCCCTACCTTTCATCACCTCCCCCTCCTTTCTCAAATACCTGGCTCTGTGTACCATCTTTGCTTCTTCTTAAAAGGCTGCGAAACACCGCTTGACTGTGAAATTGCTTCCCGGCCTGTGTCACCAAGCTGGTGCGAACCCCGGGGTTTTTTTGTTTGTTTGCTCTGATTTGTTCTGTTTTGATTGTTTTCTTTTTCTTTTCTTGGCTTGGGAGCCCCTTCTAGCCGGGCAGTACCGTGTGGCTTGGAAGCTACTCCCTTACTCTGTGCAGACACGCAGGGACATCCCTGGGGCATTTCTTTTTTCTTGTTTTTTTTTTTTTTGTTTTCTTCTCTTTTATTCCCTCTTTGTCTTTCTTCATTTCCAGTCTCTTGATTTATTCATTTTTTTCCTTTTACCCTTTTTCTTTTTTTTCATTTTTGTTTTTCCCCATTTCTCCAGTCTCTCATCTCTCCACTCCAATAGCAAGCTCGCTTAGCACTCTGTTTTGTTTGTGTGTATGTTTTTGGCTCCTGTTTCTCTCTCCTCTCTCTCATCTTTCCCATACCCATCTTTGCTCCACACATCACAGTCTACCCCCTTCTTCCTGCCTAACTGCACTGTGTGCTGAACATCACGCTTCCAAGCAGCACAGTCAACAGCCTACTGGAACCTGCCCTGCACTGATTCCTGGTCCACACTGTCAGCCCTGGTATGTGCCACCAGCAACCCATCCCAGCAACTCCCCTTCAGTTGGACCTGCCCTGCTGTACCATACCTGATTGACTGACCCTGCTCATTTGGGAAGGAGGTGAAAAGTATCGTGCCCACAGATGAGCAAACAACAAAGAACGTACAGCCCACCTGTACAGACATAACCAAATAAAAAAGCAGGATGAAACAAATCTACAGTCAGTAAATGAGGAAAATAACCACTGAATGCCCCAAAGACAGCAGACAATATCAAAACATTTACAAAAACAGGACAGGATGGTTCCGGTAGGCATCCAAAATAAAACACCAGATGACCTCCCAGAAAAAGAAAAGGCATTAGACCTAACTGATAGGGAATTCAAATCTCTTAATATTCAGAATTATCCAAGAGTTGAAGTGAAAATACAGACAAAAAATGGAAGAATTTAAGAAAATAATACAGGAACGAAATGCTAAAATAAATTTCACAACTAGAAATTACACAAAAACAAGAATTAGAAATCCAAAAGATAAACAAGAAGATTTCAGAAATGAACAGTGTCATAGAGGGGCTGAGGAGCAGATTTGAAACAATGGAAGATAGAAACAGTGACATTGAAGACAAACACTTGGATACAGTTCTGTTTGAAGAAAAATTGGAAAAGTGAACGAAGAAAAATGAAGAAACTCTGAAAATTATGTGGGATGCAATCAAAAGCAAAAATCTGCGAGTGATCGGAGCTCCAGAACGGGGAGAAAACAAAACGCAGAGAGGATCATTGAAGAATTGCTGACAGAAAACCTCCAAAATAATGAAAGATGAAAAGCTGACCATCCAAGAAGCTCAATGAACCCCATATAGGATAGACCCCAAAAGAAAATCTCCAAGGCATATCATAATCACACTTGCTAAAACCGAAGACAAAGAATCCTGAGAGCAGCTCAAGAAAAACAAAAGTCGCATACAGAGGAGAAACAATAAGACTAAGCTCAGATTATTCAGCAGAAACCATGCAGGCAAGAAGGCAATGGGATGACATATATAAAACCTTGAAAGAAAAAAATTGCCAGTCTAGAATAATGTATCCTGCAAAACTCTCGTTCAGATATGATGGTGAAATTAGGTCATCTTCAGATAAACAGAAATTAAGGGACTATGTAAAAACCAAACCAGACTTACAAGACTTATTAAAGGGAGTCCTTCCGTCTGAGAACAAACATCAGACGACAGGCTGAATATAGGAAACAGGATTATACTAGCCAGATACCAAGATGGGAAATGAACTCTTAAGGACTGTGCAAAACCAAAAGAATTACAACAGGGAACCAGAGAGGTTAATCTGTAAATGATGACAGCATCAGAACAATAAAAGAGGGAATAAACAGTGTAGGTATACAGCCTTCTAATGGAGAGGAAGGCAAGGCAATACCAAGTAATAATAGACTGGTTCAAATCTAGGAACATAAGGGTAAATTTCACGGTAACCACAAAGAAAGTTAACAAACCTACTCATCAAAATTAACAGGAAAAACAAAGTCTCAGTAAAAACAAAACCTACAAAAACAAAAGAAATGAAAAGAAAAATCCACAAACAAGGAACTCAGCACAGGAGAGTAAGAGGAACAAAGAAAGTGCCAGCACCATAAAAAAAAAAAAAAAAGCACTACAAAATGCAATCCCACTCCTAGGAATATATCCTAGAGAAATAAGAGCCATCACACAAATAGACATATACACACCCATATTCATTGCAGCAATGTTCACAATAGCAAAAAGATAGACATAGCCTAGATGCCCATCAGCAGATGAATGGACAAACTATGGTACATACACACAATGGAGTAGTATGCAAAGATAACGAACAGTGATGAATCTGTGAAGCATGTCATAACATGGATGAAACTGGAGGACATTATGCTGAGTGAAATAAGTCAGTCACAAAAGGACAAATATTGTATGAGACCACTACTGTAAAAACTTATGTAAAAGTTTACACACAAAAAGAAACAATCTTTGTCGGTTATGAGAGATGGGAGGAGTGGGAGAGGAACTAAATAGATAATAGGTAAGTGGTAACTTTGTTGAAGGTAAGACAGTACAAAATACTGGGGAAGTCAGCACAACTTGTATAAGAAAAGGTCATGGAAGCTCCGTAGACACTTCCAAACTCCCTGAGGGACTGTATTGCTGGGTGGAGCTCTGTGGGTACCTTGGTCTCGGGGAACATCTAGCTCAATTGGCATAACACAGTTTATAAAGACAGTGTTCTACATTCTGCCTTGGTGAGTAGCGTCTGGGGTCTTAAAAGCCTGTGAGCAGTCATCTAAGATACTCTACTGGTCTCACCCCTTCAGGAGCAAGGGAGAATAAAGAGAACAAGATACAAGGGAAAGATTAGTCCAAAGGACTAAAGGACCACAGCTACCAGGGCCTCCACAAGACTGAGTCCAATACAGCTAGATGGTGCCCGGCTACCACCACTGACTGTTCTGACCGGGATCACAACAGAGGGTCCTGGACAGAGCTGGAGAAGGATGTAGAACAAATTCTAACACACACACAAAAAGACCAGATTTACTGGCCTGACAGACTGGAGGAACCCTGAGAGTGTGGCCCCCAGACACCCTTTGAGCTCAATCGTGATGTCACACCCGAAGTTCACCGTTCAGCTGGTGATTGGACAGCCTCATAAAAGAAAATGGGATTAATGAGGCACAGCAGTCCAGGGACAAGGACTAGAAGGCAGGAGGGGACAGGAAAGCTGGTGATAGGGAACCCAGGGTTGTCAGAGGGCAATATGTATACTAACTGTTTAATGAGAAACTATGTGTTCTGCAAACCTTCATCTAAGGTACAAAAAAAAAAAAATTATCTCTGTGAGATCAAATTGACAACCTCAACTCAAAAGGTTTGATCGGAACCCTAGGGGACAGTGAGTTGAAGATAATGGTGATGGAATAATTTGGAAAAGGATAATGAGAGTAACAGCACAACTGAAAGAATGTAATCAATGTCACCGAATTGTACAAGTGGCAACTTTTGAAATTGTGTAACTTTGGCTGTGTATATTTTCACCAAAAAAAGAATGTCCTCCAAGGTCGAGAAGAGGGAGAGTGTTGTGTGTCATGGGGTTGTTAACCAATGTCATAAAACAATTATGTGTACTGACTGTTTAATGAGAAGCTATTTGTTGTGTAAACCTTCATCTAAAGTACAATAAAAAAAAATTTAAAAAATTGGGACAGTTTCAGCCATTATTTCTTCAAATATTTTTCTGTCACCTTCTCTTTCTTTTCTCCTTCTGGAATTACTGTGATGTGTATGTTTATATGCTTGATGATATCGCATATGTCCTTTTGTCTCTGTTCATTTTTTTTTTTTTTTCTTTCTGCTCTTCAGACTCTCCACCTTTCAGAGTCTTCTTGTGTTTGTTTTATGTATAACAACTTTTACTCCACCATATCTGAAGCAGAAGTGGCAGCTGTGTATTTGGATAATTTTTTCCCACTAAATACCAGAAGAATATGGTGAATTTTCTTTTGACTTTCCCATCTAGGTAGACTTCTGGTAACTTCTAGAGTCTTCAGTTTACATCTCACACCCATGCGTTCATGAGATGTATGGATGATTGATAAAGTTTTTTTTATCATTGTGATAGTCTCTTGCTCACTTTCTTTGGCATTTGCTAGTCTACAGTGATGTTTGTCATTCATTCATTCAATTATTGAGGAGGACCTATTGTCCTAGGCATGATGAGACCTAGGAAGATGCCCTCCGGGAGCTAATGTTTAGTGTCAGAGGTTTAATTTCATATTCATATTTGATCTTCTCACCCTAAGAGGTCAGCATTTAATGTCTCTTACAGATGAGGAAACAGACCCAAGGAAATGAAGGAACTCGTCCAGTGTGATTCAGCTGTATATTGTTTCCTTGAAGGTAGTGGCACAACTAATCACTTTGTAGAGTGTTTTCCACACCAGCGATTATGGAGTCTGGGTGTTGGCTTTGCCCATTCACTCATTTTTCACTCAATAAATACTTGATTGCTGCTTTGTGCCGGGTGTGTGCCAGCCATTGGGGATGCAGTGATGACCCAGGCAGATGTGATTGCAAACTGTCACTGTATGTTATTTGCCTAGTAAGTTACCTAGGTCAGAATGAAAGATTCAGCCTCTTTTTTCAGTGTCTGTAGTTGAGTCCATATAGGCTAAAAAAAAAATCCATTGCCTTGGAGTTGACTCCGTATGTGTTAGAGTAGAACTGTGTCCCATAGATTTTCAGTGGCTGATTTTTTGAAAGTAGATTGCCAGCCCTTTCTTCTGAGACGCCTCTAAATGGTCTTGAACCACCAGCTTTTCAGTTTGCAGCTGAGCACATTAACCATTTGCACTACCCAGGGACTACTCCATGTAGACCACACTCCATTAAATAAACGGTATTTTAGCCTGGAGATGAGTGCTGATTATTCCTACAA
The DNA here is from genome assembly GCA_030035585.1 of Dugong dugon. Classification (NCBI taxonomy): domain Eukaryota; kingdom Metazoa; phylum Chordata; class Mammalia; order Sirenia; family Dugongidae; genus Dugong; species Dugong dugon. Next base: position 204,562,559 of record CM057460.1, read on the forward strand.
GAGGCTTCATTTTGTAGAGATGAGGTAAAAGAAATTAATTACAAAGTTAGAACTTGGGAATTTGGCCTTAGCTTTTGAGATATGATGAGCAAGAGTGCTGTGGCTATTTGCCATCTTGCTATGTGGTGGTGATTTTCTTTTATTCTGATTTTCTGATTTGCACATTCATCTCAAGTTAGAACATGAGATCACACTTCCTGGCTTAGTGATACGCCAGTTTTGATCTGACCATTTCTAGCTTCCTCAGAGTTCATTTGTCAGCTAACCTTAGAAAATTATTGTAGTTAATTTAGAAGACAGCCTGGGGTGGCAGAAAGATCACTAAGCTAGGAGTCAAAAGACATGGTTTTCAATTGTGCTTAGGCAGTAATAGTTGAGATCCTGTATCTTGTTCCTTCTGACTCATCATGTAAATTAACCATCATCATTGTACAATCAGGAGCAAGATTGAGTTGATTTGGAATTCCTTGGTGACTGATCGTATATAAAATGATGTAACATATAGGAGCTGTCCCAATTCTTTTTGGAATAAGGTGGGAATTCAAGTTACATGACCAACTTAAAGTATCCAGAAATTAATACCAGCGTGTAGGTACTGATTTTATTTATCTTGAAAGTGTTTTTGTATGGGTTCTGAAATGGTCTTATTCTAGGAATTGGCAAACTGTATGGATCACAGATGGAAAAGACTTCCTTAAAAGGTAGCAAAGAGGTAATTTCTTTTGATAAAAATCTTGTTGGAAAGCCAGTCATGAATTTGAAGGAGGAACTAGTTTGTATCTTGCCAAATTCAGTTAAGTTAGAATGGGACAGAAGCTAGTAAAGACGCTATTGTTGGATTTGATTTGTCTGAAAGTTCTTTCTCTAATAATTTTTTAAAAATGCTTTTGAATTTAAAGTATGACAGTACTACATCTTAAATCTTGGGATATTTAGCAATTTTTATTCACATATTCTCTTTGTGTATAACTTTTCTTTTCCCTAAATACAGGTACACACACACAGAGATACACTTTTTTGTGTCAGATTATGCCATACAGACTTTCTCTTGTGAAGTTGTGAGGAGGATAATAAATCAGTCTTCACATGCCAACTGGGTCGTGTGAAAAATCTCGGAATCCCACTGTTTTCCTCCCAACTATGAGAATATAACAAATACCCACTTTCCACTTCACTGTTCAGTTCTAACACCAGCTATCCACATGGCACTTCTTCCTCTGACTCTTACCTGTTGCCATCGAGTTGATTCTGACTCATAATGACCCTATAGGACAGAATAGAACTACCCCTTAAGGTTTCCAGGGCTGTAATCTTTACGGGAGCAAACTGCCACATCTTTCTCTCACGGAGTGGCTGGTGGGTTTGAACCACCGACCTTTGGGTTAGCAGTCAAATACTTAACCACTCTGCCACCAGAGCTCCTTCTGTGACCCTAGCTACCGGGAGACGAGCCCTGGTGACACAGTGGTTAAGTGCTCGGTTACTAATTGGAAGGTCGATGGTTCAAACCTACCAGCTGCTCAGCAAGAGAAAGATGTGGCAGTCTGCTTCCGTAAAGATTACAGCCCTGGAAACCCTATGGCGCAGTTCTACTCTCTCCTGTAGGGTTGCTATGAGTCAGAGTTGACTTGATGGCAGTAGGGTTAGGAGCCACCTAGAGTTAGGTCAGATCTCACAAGTTAAAAGGATGCTGTCTTTCAGACTGCCAAATAGGCAGACACCAGTTGCAAGCTCAGGAGTCCACATGACACCCTTACTTCTGATTTGCTAGCCACAAACTTGGGCTTTCCCCTCTACCCCTTCAGGGTGCCAGCCACAAGCTCAGGGGCCCCCCAGCCTCCCTCACTTTTACCTGCTAGCTCCTACTATACCTTTGGGTTCAGTAATTTGCTAGAACGACTCAACTCACAGAAAGTACTGTAATTATGATTACAGATTTATTACAGCAAGAGGATACAAATCAGGATCAGCATAAAGAAGAGATGAATGGAGTGAGGTCTAGGAGTATTCCCATTGTAGAGCTTTAGTGTCCCAAAGTTGCATGCCACCATCCCACGTGTATTGGTGTCTTTCACCAACCAGGAAGCTCTTGAAACTTCTGTGTCCAGAGCCTTTATTGGCCTCGTTGCATAGTCATGATTGGGGTCTCATTTAAATATGTATGATTGATTAAATCATGTCCCCCTTTCTTCCTGAGGTTAGCTGACCAGGTGGCCTTTGTGGCCTGGCCAGCCCCCCACTCATTTGTACAAATCCTCAACTGTTGTCTGGAGGTTTTAGATAATAAAAGTCACCTTGGTTACTCAGGAAATTCCAAGGGTTCTCTCTCAGGAACCAAGGACAAAGGCCAAATTGAGTTCTTATTATCTTTTCCTTGGAAATACAAACTAGATTCCTCATAGTTAGGGCCAGACCATTAGTTACATGCTTATGTGTGTTTGAGCTGTTTTTCCTTATACCACAGAAGAGTTAGTTGTGTGTGCTGCAGTAAAGATAATCACACTTTCTACTGAGAGAGACAACATGTAACTTTATAAGGAAAGCATCTTGAAATTGAACGATCTAAGCATGGATTTAAGTTTCTTGAAATAATTACTAACACTGTAACATAGCTTTCTTTAGTTGTGTGGTGTGTTTAGGAACCTGGGTAGAGGTGAGATTTTATCCCACTTAAAAAAAAAAAAAAACAGACCAGTTGCTGTTGAGTCAGTTCTGACTCAAGGCATCGCCGAGTTTCAGAGTAGAACTGAGCTTCGTAGGGTTTTCAGTGGCTGGTTTTTCAGAAGTATATCACCAGGTCTTTCTTCCGAGGTGCCTCTGGGTAGGCTCAAACTGCCAGCCTTTTGGTTAGTCGAGCGCTTAACTGTTTGCACCACTTAGGGTCTGTTTTATCCCATTTACCTTAGTAGTTGCTATTGAGGCAGTTCCTACTTATGGCGACCCTACGTGTGCAGAGTAAACTGTACTCCAAAGGGTTTTCATGGTTATGACCTTTCAGAAGCAGACCGCCAGGCCTTTCTTCTTAGGTGCCTCTGGATGGGTTCAAACTGCCAACCTTTCAGGTAGTAACTGGGCGCTTAACCATTTGCATCAGCCAGAGACTCCTTTTATCCCACTAGGGAACAGTGTTTAATATTTCTGAGTGTCTTGCCCTTAATATGTCACTAAAATGCTTTGGCTGTGTTTAGTACAGATAGTGCAGATGGGATTCAGTTTACTCTGTAGTTGATGACCAGAGCCTTTATTTTTAGTTATTCTTGTGACCTGTCAGTTAGGAACTTGTTGGGATTTTTGGTGTTGGGAAACCAAGAATTGGGAGAGCACGTTGGATCTTAAGCACTTGAACATTTGCTCTGTGTTAGGTGCCAAAGATGGATGAAAGGATAAGACTCAGTGTCCACTTCAGAAGCTAGTCTGGGGCAAGACACGTGCAGAGTGTCCAGGTCCCTGCCTGAGGCGTGTACAAGCAGTGAGGAGGCCCTGCCTGAGGCATGTGCAAGCAGTGAGGAGGCCCTGCCTGAGGCGTGTACAAGCAGTGAGGAGAGGGAAGGACTAACTGATGAGGAAAGGAGTTGGTAAGGAAGGCTTCACGGAGGAGTAGATGCTGAGCTGGGTTCTAAAAGATGAGTAGGTATTCTCACAGGGGGTGCCAGAGAGGAGACATGGAGCCAAGGGCCAGGGCAGCTCAGTGGGGCTGCAGGTGGTTTTGTGCTTCACAGAGGTCAGGGATGGGTACAGGTGTGGGCAGGAGCCTGTCACTGGGTCCTTTGTTGCCATGCTACAGGACTGTGTTTTATCCCATATGGGAGGCCATTTCAAACATGGAAGAGACATGATTGGATCTGAACTTGCCCACTCTTGTCAGTTTGGAGTATACATGGAGAGGTTTGAGATTAGAGGTGAGACTGTCACAGCAGTCCAGGTGTAGGTCATGGGGCCTGAAGCAAGGCAGTGGCGTTGGGTATGGTGAACAGAAGACAGCTTTGAGAAGTAGTTACTAAAAACATGCAGTGTAGGGAGGGGGATTCCAGTCTATAATGAGTCTGGTATCTTGCAGAGGAGGATGGAGCTGGGGCACTGGGGGTGATGGAGCAGTTTTGGATGGTTGAGCCTGGGAGACTTCAGATGGAACTGACCTGTGGGCCTCTGGATCTCTCAGTTATTATTTGTGAAGCATTTTGTTACTGAAAACATTTTTAATGGAAAATTTCAAACCAACACAAAAGTAGAGAATAATATAACGGACTCTTAGGAATTCATAGCTAAGCTTCTAATAATTATCAACTTTCTGTGATAGAAACATCTATGTTCAAATAGCCACCACAGCAATTTTAACTTCGTGTGTGACTTCCACTCTTCTATTCCCTGGATAGTGCAGATGGTTGACATGCTGGGCTGCTAATCAAAGGGTTGGAGATTTGAGTTCACCCAGAGATGCCTCGGAAGAAAGGCCTGGTGATCTACTTCTGAAAAGTCAGTCATTGGAAACCCTACGACAATTCTGCTCTGATATACATGGGATCGCCATGAGTTAGAGTCAGTGTGATGACAGCTGGTTCACTTTTCTAGACCTAGTGACGTTTCTTTGAGCTTGGGGAATTGGGCTTAGACTCAGGCTCTGTAGACTGGAGTCCACATACCCCTGGGGGCTGAAGTCATGGAATCAACATGAGAAATCTTTCTGGAGTTGTGGTTTTATTGTGATGGTTTTTATTTTTTTAGGGGAAGATGTTTACTAATTAGTAAGTAACACACTTTAATATTGAAACAAACATGAATATATTATGGAACTGAGTGCAGCTTTTGCATAAAATTTTAAGGCAGAACATGAGACTTCCATAGTGTTCATCTGTGACCAGTGTGCAGTCAGCTTCAGACCAAGTACAAGGCCCAGGGCAGGAGGGGGTGCTTTGAAGGGATGTTTGAGATGTGTGAGCTCAGGAGATCTTTGAGGCTCTTTCGGCCCCATTTTTTCTGATATTGTCATGTTGACAGGGTAGACAGGCTGTAAAATCTTCAATGACTGTGAATGGCAAATGGAGAGGAAATGGGTTCTGCTGCCGTGCTCTGGCAGGTGGGTGGCTGGGCTTTATGTGTACTGAGCCACAGACTTGCTTCAAAGACAGAACATTTCCATTTGCAGTCATTGTGGATTTATTTGTTAACTTGCAGTGTTTTTTTTTTCTCATCCTGGAAGTACCCAGCAGATGCATTTTGCCTTTCTTTGTAAATTAAATAGCAGTTTGGCTTTAGCTTCTGTTTTAAGCACGTAGTGTAATTTTCACAGACAGAAACTCGACTGTGCTGAGGTAGAGAGTGCATGGCTGATGTTGGAAGAAAATTTTTGTGAGTTAGCCAAAATTTGTGGTATGCTGTAGGAGCTGTATTTAGGGAGAAATATATAGCTCTAAACACTTGGGGTAGGCAAAGATTTCTTAAGTAAAACACCAAAAGCACAATCCATAAGAGAAAAAAATTGATGAATTAGACTTCATCAGAGTTCTTCAGAAGACACGAGAGAATAAAAAGAAAAGGCACAGATTGGAAGAAAATATTTGTAAAGCGTGTATCTGATGAAGGACTTGTATTCAGAATATATTTTTTAAAAAAATCCCAAAACTTAGTAATAAGGGAAGAAATATACCAAGTGTTGTGAAGATATGGAGGAACTGAGACTCTCATACACAGCTGCTGGAATGTAGAATGATATAACCGCTTTGGAAAACAGTTTGGCAATTTCTTAAAAAGTTAAATATACACCTACCATGTGATCCAACCATTCCATTCCTAGAGACAAGAAGGCATGTGTTCACACAAAAACTTGGACATGAATGTTCATAGCAGCTTTATTTGTAATAGCCAAAAACTGTAAACAATCCACAGGTTCCTCGAGTGAGTGGATAAGCAAACTATGATAGATCAGTAAATGGAATACTACTCAGCAATGAAAAAGAATGAACCATTAATGGACATTATAACATGGATCACTCAAAAACATTATACTGAGTGAAAGAAACCAGACAAAAAGACTATATGCTGTATGATTCCATTTCTGTCAAATTCTAGAAAAGGTGAAACTAAAGTGGTAGAAAGCAGATCAGTGGTTGCCTGGTGCTGGAGGGAGGGATTACAAGGGGCACATGCCTGTGCTAATGGTTTTACAGTGCCTGAATAGTCAAAACTTAGAAAATTATACACTTTAAATATATAGTGTATTCCAAGGTCAAGAACGGAGAGTGTTGACATGTCGTGGGGTTGTTAACCAACATCATAAAACAATATATGTACCAACTATTTAATGAGAAACTATTCTGTAAACCTCCATCTAAAGTACAACTAAAAAAAATTTTTTTAGAGAAAACATATAGTGTATTTGTTATACCTCAACAAAGCTGTTAAAAAAAATTGATGCTTAATACTTTGATGAGCATTTAATGTACTTTGCTTCATATGGTTGGCTCTCCCCATTATCCTGTTAATAGGTAGAATTAGCGATTACAGGTGAGAAAGTGAGGCTGGGGGAGGCTACCTGTCATAGCCAAGCTCACTCAGCTGCTTGGTTGCAGACCAGGGTGTGCATGGCTTGGGGGTGTGTCTGGTGCGGGTTCTGCACACCTAGTCCTGTATTGGAAGAGTCTCCCGTTTTCCTCTGTTCCTTTGGGAAACTAACTTCTTTGTGTCCTCTTACTGTTTTCCTCCACCAGCATTAGCAGGAAACAGGTGCTGAGTGATTTGGAACTTGTGTGTGATGTTTTCCCTAGGGCACAGTCTTTTGCGGAGCGCCTGCGCCTGGGGATAGCTGTGATTCATGGGGAAGCACAGGATGCTGAATCCGACCTGGTGGATGGGAGGCACTCCCCGCCCATGGTCAGGAACGCCGCTGCCATCCACCCAAGCCTGGAGATCCCCTGTGAGTGCACCACCCGGCTCCACCTTATCTGTGCTGCTTTTTTGTTGGGCCTAAGGCTGGCTTCATTTCGTTTTTCTTTTTAAATGTAAACTTGTCTTGTGTTTTCTAACTGGCCCAAACTGATGGCACCTTTCCTGGCTGGTGTAGTGAGTACCCCTTGGATGGCCTGGGAGTGGTGCAGCCCTCTGAACAACAGTGTGTTCAGTAATGGCAGGAGTGATGACATGTCCAGACTGTTGTGACCCAGTGACAGCACTCGAGAGACCATCTGTCGATTGACTTTCCTTCTGTCTTTCATTTGCTCCCTCATTTATTCATTCATTCCCTCAGTAATACATCCTAAAGGTCAGTTGAACATAAGCAAAAGCTTTTATGCACAGTTATTCATGGTGGTGGTGTTTTTAATAAAAGTTATTGGAGAAGTCTATATGTTTTACCAGAGAGTAGGGTTTGGTAAAATATGTTATATTGGTACAATTCATTGTGCAGCCCTTTAAAATAATTAAAACTGTGAACGAGAAAATCTATGGAATATATGTGAATAAGGCAGGATACAAAATTGTATACTTGTCTTTGTGCAAGGACCAAGAGGGAATATGAAGAGTGAAAATAGTTATGGTATGAGCTGGTAGAATTATGCATGAATTTATTTTTGTTTTTAAGAAACTTCTTTCAAGCGTTAGTGACATCATTTCAAGTAAGAAAAATACTGCTTTTGTTTGGGTTCTTGGCTTTGCCTAGGAGTTTGTTCACTTAGGAATAGAGGAGAAATTCAGAGGCGGTGTTGTAGTTGGGGTAGCCATGGCTAAGGAAATGGTCATTGGTAATGTGGTCCCTGGTGTGTCCGGAAAGATCTGGAGGTCCTTGGAAGGACAAGATGGGGATAAGGTATGTAATATTCTGCAGACTGGGTAGAATTTTGAATTACTAGTACATATACCCAGATTATGAGTGCAGTTGTCAGTGGCTTCGAGTTGAGGAAAGTTAGCAAAAGGGTTGTTTTCAGAAGTCTCGTCCTTTGTGGCGTTGGGATAGATTGCAAGGAAGACTCACGTAGTGATCACTAGGGGACTTTTTTTGGAATGTATTATGGTTTTAATTTCACAGCTCCTAAATATTGAACCTTTTTTGCCCATTTGATGGTTTGGCACCCTATGTATAATGTTTGTTTAAGTTAATAGCAAGTAGATGTATGAAGGGAAAAGAGCATTCCTGTACCATTTGAAATATAAAGATTTTGATAATATGAGATTTTAAAACTATTTCGTAGCCTCTGGTTTCTTACAGAAGAAAAAAATTGCCAACTAAAAAGGAGAACAATACTTTTCCAGAGTAGAAACACATTACACGATTATTCAAAACATGGATAAGCATAGCAGGAAAATGGTACATGATGACCCAAAGACACACCATTTCTATACTTTGCTGGGTGTCCTTCCATTCTTTCTATCTTATTTTGTCACAGCCGAGGTCACTGCTAAATACATAACATGAATCTTAGTGTGTCTCCCAACTCCATTACATATCTTTTCCCAAGTCATTAAAAACTTTCGTTGCAGAATTTTTTGGCAGTCTAACATCCCATCTCTGGAGTGGCTTAGACTGCCCAGCCATTACCTGACTTGGGGTATTTTTGTTGTCGCCTGTCCTTTGCCAATATAACAAAAATAGGGCAACGAATATATTTGAGTAGAAGGTATTTTCTGTACTTTGGCTTATTTCTTTATAAGTTTCTAGAAGTGAGATTAGTGGATCAAAAAGTATGACTATTTGTAAGACTCTTTATGTTGTCACCTGGGTTTCCTAAAGGGCTGCACCAATAACATACTCTTTCACCAGCATTGGGAACAAGTGCCTGGGAACAGGAGTGTTGAAAATGTAAAAATTAATTCAGTTCTGGTGTTTATGTTGCTTTTTTTTGTTTTACCTTTTCTTCCCCACCCTCCAACCAGGATCCAGCCTGGGTTCATACATTACATTTGATTGCTGTGTGTCTTTAGTCTCTTTTAATCTAGAACCAAACAGAAAAAAAAAAAAAAAAACCAAACCCACTGCCACTGAGTCGATTCTGATTCATAGCGACCCTGCAGGACAGAGTAGAACTGCTCCCATAGAGTTGCCAAGGCTGTAAATCTTCACGGAAGCCGACTGCCACATCTTTCTCCCTCACAGTGGCTGGTGGGTGTGAACTAGCAGTCAGGTGCTTAACCACTGCACCACCAGGGCTCCTTTTTAATCTAGAACAGTGGTTCTCAATTGGGGTGGGGGGATTTTGCCCCTGGGGACATTTTGCACTGTCTGGAGACATTTTTGATTGTCACAACTGTAGGGGGTGCTATTGGCATCTAGTGAGTAGAGATAATGCTAAACATCCTACAATGCACAGGACAGCCCCCAAAAGAAAGAACTATCTATCTGGCCTAAAATATCAGCAGTGCTAAGGTTGAGAATCCCTGATCTAGAACACTCCTTCCACTTTTTCTTTCTTCAGTAACATTGACTTTTTAAAGGGTTTACTTTTTAGTGTAGAAACTTTGTGTTTGTTTTATTCTGATCAGTGCTGATTCCTAAAGAAAAGCCTCCAATCACGGTTGTTGGCGATGTCGGAGGAAGGATCGCCATCATTGTGGTATGTCAACCTATTATCATTACTCTTTTATATTTGCTGTTATTGTCCTGTTGATTTCTTGGTTACCTGTGTGCCTGTAAAGAGGCCTGTGAACACTGTACGGCCAGCTGACTCTCAGTTAAGTTGGTACATTTACTTTGGCCCAAAACTTGAAAAATACCATTAGTTTTTTTTAAAAAGTGGAAAATATGCAGTTAATGTTATTAGTAATAACATGGGAAATTTTTTTTTGTTATACAAGCAGATATAAAATTGTTTATAACTGTTAAAGCACACATCCTTTCACACTTTACAAAACCAGTACGTGAAAAGAGTATATTTAGTGTCTGTATGGTTTAAAGAATAATAGTATAATGAACATCTGCATACCCACCACACCTTAAGAATCAGAACGTTGCCTCCTCTGGGCTTGCTTTCTTTCGTTCTCCCCTCCACCCTCCAGGCTGTCACTAGCCTGAGCAATGTTCATTCCTGCTTGCTCTTGTCTTTATAGTTTGCACACATGTATCCCTAAACACTGTTGTTTTGTTTTGCGTCTTTTGCTGTTTATAGAAATGAAGTCTTTATGTCCTTTGTGTCTTTTTTATTCCACATTGTTGAGATTATCTACGATATGGCATGTAGTTGCAGGTTTTTCCTTTTCACTGCTGTCTGGTGTTCCATGGTACCACTGTTACACGATTTATTTATCTTTTCTGCAGGCATTGAACATAATCTTTTGCTCTTTCCAAATAATACTGCTTTGAACCTTTTTATATGTATTTTCTACTGCATATATGCAAGAGTTTCTAGAACTGAGTCTGAAAGTACACATTACAACTTTCCTAGGTAGTACCAAATTGTTTCCAAGTGGGCACCAGTTGGCCAGCCTTCCAGTGGCTTGGTGATTGTGTTTCAATTTCTTTTAAGTCAGAGAATATGCCACATCATCCTGTAGGATAACAGCTGTACCACTTAGTTTATTCCTTAACTAACAAAGTATGTGGTAAAAAAAAAAAAATGCTCTGGATTCAGTGGCACTTTTCTTTCTTTCTATTACAACTGCATTTGAAAAAAAAAAGTTTTATTTTGAAGTAATCATAAATTCACAATGACAGGAACATGTGAACATGCCATCTCTCCAGGACCCTTTTACACAGCAGACTTGTCTTGGTATCATTAGTCAGATCCTTTTCTTTTCCCTGGTGGTCTACACCTGTCTTGGTAGAAGTGTTCCTGTGCCTTTTGTTCAGTCTGTAACTTGACAGGATGACATCATCGATGACGTTGACAGCTTTCTGGCTGCAGCAGAGACTCTGAAGGAAAGAGGGGCATATAAGATCTTCGTGATGGCGACCCATGGCCTGTTATCTTCAGATGCTCCGCGGCTAATTGAAGAATCTGCTATTGACGAGGTACCAGCCTGCGGGTAGCACATGCTGCCCTGGTGCTACAGAGGTCTGATCTGTAGTTAACAGAGACCAGAAAGGAAAGCAGGCAACTGGGGAGTTACAAATGACTTTGAAATGTGGGTTGTATTTGTGTGTCGTTGAACCTAAGCCTTGTTCTTTTTTTAATTGTACTTTTAGATGAAGGTTTGCAGAACAAACTAGTTTCTCATTAAACAATTAGTACACATATCGTTTCATGACATTGGTTACTAACTCCACAACATGTCAACACTCTCCCTTCTCGACTTTGGGTTCCCTGTTACCAGCTTTCCTGTCCCCTCCTTCTAGTCCTTGCCCCTGAGCTGGTGTCCCCCTTTAGTCTCATTTTGTTTTATGGGGCTGTCTAATCTTTGGCTGAAGGGTGAACCTCAGGAGTGACTTCATTACTGAGCTGGAAGGGTGTCCTGGGGCCATACTCGGCGGGGTTTCTCCAGTCTCTGTCAGGCCAGTAAGTCTGGTCTTTTTTTGTGAGTTAGAATTTTGTTCTACATTTTTCTCCAGCTCTGTCCAGGACCCTCTATTGTGATCCCTGTCAGAGCAGTCAGTGATGGTAGCTGGGCACCATCTAGTTTTGCTGGACTCAGTCTGATGGAGGCTGTGGTCGTTGTTTAAGTCCATTAGTCCTTTGGACTAATCTTTCCCTTGTGTCTTTGGTTTTCTTCATTCTCCTTTTCTCCAGATGGGGAAGACCAGTGGAGTATCTTAGATGGCCACTCAACAAACTTTTAAGACCCCAGACAGTACTCATCAAAATAGAATGTAGAACATTTTCTTTATAAACTATGTTATGCCAGTTGAGCTAGATGTTCCCCAGGAGCATGGTCCTTACAGCCCTCAGCCCAGTAATTCAGTCTCTCTAGGAGTTTGGATGTGTCTGTGGAGCTTCCATGACCTTGCCTTGGACAAGTTGTTCTGGCTTCCCCATTATTGTTTACTGCCTTAACCTTCACCAAAGTTACCACTTACCTATTGTTTATTTTTCCATCCTCAGCCCTCCCCTCCCTCATATCCATCAAAGATTTTTTTCTTTCTGTGTGTAAACCTTGTCATGAGTTTTTATAGTAGTGGTCTCATACATTATTTGTTCTTTTGTGATTGACTTATTTCATTCAGCATAATACCCTCCAGATTCATCCATGTTGTGAGATGCTTCACAGATTCATCATTGTTCGTTATTGTTGTGTAGTACTCCATTGTGTGTATGCACCATAGTTTGTTTATCCATTCATCTGTTGATGGACACCTAAGTTGTTCCATCTTTTTGCTATTATGAACAATGCTGCGATGAACATGGTTGTGCATATGGTATTTCTATTTATAGCTTCCTAAGGAAGCGCCATATCGTTTTCCAGAATGGTTGTACCATTTTGCATTCCTACTAGCAGTGCATAAGAGTTCCAGTCTTCCCGCATCCTCTCCAACAATTGTTATTTTCTGTTTTTTTTATTTGTTCCAGTAATGCCAAGGTCTAAGCCTTGTTCTTTTGCCCATGGTCACAGTTGAATAATCATGATAACTGTCATAGATGAACCCTTGGTCCATGCTAAGCACTCTGCCACATGCTTTGTATACGTCGTCACAACCTTCATCTCCCAGCCCTGGAAGGTTGAGGCTGTCACCCCTTTTGTAGAAACCAGTGAATAGTGGCTCAGAAAGATTAAGGAGCTTCTTGACATCAGATAGTTACTAAGGTGAGCATTTGATTCAAATCTCAGTTTGCTCATGACCGAGCCCAGTTCTTTCTATGCTACAGTTGCCCGTGGTGTCTGTTGGAAAGGAAGATAAAGGGGACGGTGCCGCCTCTGGTTCCGTAGTGTGACAGAATCGAGGCCAGGCCAAAGAGGCAGCTTAACGCATATACAGCTTTAACTTGCCCTGCTTTGTCTAGCCCACTCGTTTCAGAAGGCAGCCCAGCATCGTGGAATTTTTATTGAATTAGTTACACTTTTAGTATCTCCTAAGAAATAGAGGTGGCTCTATTCGGAGACTGGAAGAACTGAATGGTACTGGGTACCACTACCGACCGTTCTGATCAGGGCCACAATAGATGGACCCTGATTGAATGGGAGAAAAATGTGGAATAGAACCTCAGACTCCTTCAAAAAAACCAAAACCAGACTTACTGGACCAGTTACAAGTGGAGGACTCCCCAAGACTATATGCCCCGCAATACTCTGTTTTGTTTTTTGAACATTTTATTATTGTTTAGGAGCCCTGGTGATGCAGTGCTTAAGAGCTACAGCTGTTAACTAAAAGGTCAGCAGTTCAAATACACCAACCACTCCTTGGAAACCCTATGGGGTAGTTCTTCCCTTCCTGTAGGGTCCCAATGAGTCGTAACTGACTCGACAGCAGTAGGTTTGTTTTTTTTTAATTAATTTATTTTTATTATTGTTTAGGTAAAAGTTCATAGAGCAGATTAGCTGCCCATTCAACAGTATATACACAGCTTGTTTCATGACATTTGTTGCAAACCCCTGAATGTGTCAGCACTCTCTCCAGTTCCTCCCTGGGTTCCCCATGTCCATTCACCCAGCTTTCTTGCCCCTACCGTCCTTCTGAATTTTGCTTTTGGGCAGATGCTGCCCTTTAGGTCTCATATAATTGATTGTTCTGAGATATACGTTCCTCGCTGGTATTATTGTTTGTTTTATAGGCCTGCTTATTGCATGGCTATAATGTGATCTCAGGGAGAGGTTTCAGATCCAAGTTGGAAGAGTGTTTAAGGACCACGGTCTTGGGGGTTCCACCAGTCTCTATAAGACCAGTAAGTCTGGTCTTATTTATAAGTTTGAGTTTTGTTCTATATTTCTCTCCCACTCTATCCATGACCTACTGTTGCGTTCCTGGTCAGAGTGGTCGGTAGTGGTAGCCAGGCACCATCTAGTTCTTCTGGTCTCAGGCTAGTTGATGTGGTCCATTAGTCCTTTGGACTAATTATCTCCCTGAGTCTTTGGTTTTCTTCACTCTTCTTTGCTCCAAATGGGAAGAGACCAATTATTGTATGTTAGATGGCCGTTCACAAGTTTTTAAGACCCCAGTCGCTACTCACCAAGGTAGGATGTATATCATTGTCTGTATAGATTATGATATGCCGGTTGACCTATATGTCCCCTGAGACTCTGGTCCCTAGCCCTCAAGCCCGGTATCTCAGTCCCAGGAGGTGTATGTTACGGCTAAGAAGTTTTCGTGTCTGTGTCCCGTGTGTGCACTATTGCATACATGGTTATACTTGCAGCATGTACACATTTATATGTACATGAGTGTACTTCCATATGCCCTCCTACCCCTATTCAGCTTATATATCTACTTGTGTATCCACTTGTACATTATTGTTCATTATTACTGTTGTTGCAGGGTTGTATATGTATTAGTATGTACTGTTTTGCCTTTTACTCCTGTGTGCCTTTAAGTGTCTACCTTGGTTATGTTCTGCTGACTTCCCCCATGTGGTGTATTATCTCTCTCTTCACCAAAGTTAGTATGTGTCTACTGTGTAGTTACTGGTTTTCTTCCCTGCCCCATCCCTGGTAAACATCAAAGAATGTTTCTGTCTGTGTGAAAAACCTTTTGTTTTTATAATATTGGTCTCATACAATATTTGTCCTTTTTGTGATTGAGTTATTTTACTCAGCATAATGTTGTCCAGTTTCATCCATGTTGTGAGATGTTTTTCTGATTCATTGTTATCCTTTAACGTTGCATAGTATTCCATTGTGTGTATGTACCACAGTTAGTGTATTCATTCATCCATTGATGGTCACTTAGACTGTTTCCATCTTTTTGCTGTTGTAAATAATGCTGCAGTGAACATGGGTGTGTGTATGTCTGTTTGTGTCACGGCTCTTATTTCTCTAGGATATATTCCTAGGAGTGGAATTGCTGGATCATATGATATTTCTATTTCTGGCTTCTTGAGGAAGCACCATATTGTTTTCCACAGTGGTTGTACCATTTTACATTCCCACTAGCAGTGTATGAGAGTTCCAATCTTACCACAGCCTCTCCAGCATTTGTTATTTTCTGTTTTTTTGATCAGTTAGTTCATTATTAACCTGTATGAGATGGTATCTCATTGTAGTTTTGATTTGCATCTCTGTAATGACTGATGAGCGTGAGCATCACTTCATGTATTTGTTGGCTGCCTGGATGTTTTCTTTCTTTGGTGAAGTGTCTGTTCATGTCCTTTGCCCTTTTTTTTTTTTTTTTTTTTTTTTTACATACAAGCAAAAACATGTTTATTTGCTCCAAAAAGATAAAGGCATGATTTCTCATCAGAGTTGCTAAATTCACTTATTACTTCTAGTAGATTTTATTACATCCCTTAGGATTTAAAAAAAATTTTTTTTATTGTACTTTAGATGAAGGTTTACAGAACAAATCATTTCTCATTAAACAGTTAGTACACATATTGTTTTATGACATTGGTTAACAACCCCACGAAATGTCAACATTTTCCTGTCTCAACCTTGACCAGGAACGCAACAATATACATAGCCAAAGTTACACCATTTTGGAAGTTTCTACATGAACAATTCAGTGACACTGATTACATTCTTCCAGTTGTGGTGCTATTCTCACTATCCTTTTCCAAATTATTCCATTACCATTATCTTCAACTCAGTGTCCCCTAGCTTCCCATCAAACCTTTTGCATTGCTGTTGTCAGTTTGATCTCACATAGATAATTCATTTATTTTTTCTTTGTACTTTAGATGAAGGTTTGCAGAACAAATAGTTTCTCATTAAACAGTACACATATTGCCCTCTGACAACCTTGGGTTCCCTATCACTAGCTTTCCTGTCCCTCTTGCCTTCTAGTGCTTGTCCCTGGACTGCTGTGCCTCGTTAGTCCTGTTTTGTATTATGAGGCTGTCCAATCCCCTCCTGAACGGTGAACTTTGGGAGTGACATCACGATTGAACTCAAAGGGTATCCGGGGGCCACACTCTCGGGGTTTCTCCAGTCTGTCAGACCAGTAAATCTGGTCTTTTTTTGTGAGTTAGAATTCTGTTCTATGTCCTTTTCCAGCTCTGTCTAGGACCCTCTATTGTGATCCCAGTCAGTGCAGTCAGTGGTGATAGCTAGGCACCATCTAGCGGTGCTGGACTCAATCTGGTGGAGGCCGTGGTAGCTGTGGTCCATTAGTCCTTTGGACTAATCTTTTTCTTGTATCTTGTTCTCTTCATTCTCCCTTGCTCCCAAAGAGGTGAGACCAGTGGAGTATCTTAGATGGCTGCTCACAGGCTTTTAAGACCCCAGATGCTACTCACCAAGGTAGAATGTAGAACATTGTCTTTATAAACTGTGTTATGCCAGTTGAGCTAGATGTTCCTCGAGACCATGGTCTCCACAGCTCTCCTCCCAGCAATTCAGTCCCTCAGGGAGTTTGGAAGTGTCTGTGGAGCTTCCATGGCCTTTCCTTGTACAAGTTGTGCTAGCTTCCCCAGTAATGTGTACTGTCTTACCCTTCACCAAAGTTACCACTTATCTATTTGGTACCCCCCCACTCCTCCCATCCCTCGTAACCAATAAAGATTGTTTCTTTTTGTGTGTAAACTTTTACACGAGTTACACAGTAGAGGTCTCATACAATATTTGTCCTTTTGTGATTGACTTATTTCACTCAGCTTAGTGTCCTCCAGTTTTGTTCCTCTTACTGTCCTGTGCTGAATTCCTTTTGTTTTGTTTTTTGTTTGTTTATTTTTTTTGTAGGTTTTGTTTTTACTGAGACTTTATGTTTTTCTTCTTTATTTTGATGAGTAGGTTTGTTAACTTTCTTTTTGGTTACCTTGAAATTTACCTTTGTCTTCCTAGATTTGAACCAGTCTATTATTACTTGGTATCACTTGACTTCCTTTTCATTAGAATGTTCTATATCTACAGCGTTTATTCCCTCTTTTATTGTTCTGATGCTGTTGTCATTTACAGATTAACCTCTCTGGTTCCCTTTTGTAACTGTTTTGGTTTTGCATAGTCCTTAAGAGTTCATTTCCTAGGTTGGTATCTGGCTAGTACAATCCTGTGTCCTGTATTCAGCCTGTGATCTGATATTGTTTGTTCTCAGATTGAAGGACTTTCTTTAATAAGTCTTGTAAGTATGGTTTGGGTTTTACATATTCCCTTAATTTCTGTTTATCTGGAAATGACCTAATTTCACCATCATATTTGAATGAGAGTTTTGTAGGATATAGTATTCTTGGCTGGCAATTTTTTTCTTTCAAGGTTTTATGTATGTCATCCCATTGCCTTCTTGCCTGCATGGTTTCTGCTGAATAATCCGAGCTTAGTCTTATTGTTTCTCCTCTGTATGTGACTTTTTGTTTTTCTTAAGCTGCTCTCAAGATTCTTTGTCTTTGGTTTTAGTGAGTGTGATTATGATATGCCTTGGTGATTTGAGGTCTCTCCTGTATGGGGTTCATTGAGCTTCTTAGATGGCCAGTTTTTCATCTTTCATGATATTGGGGAAGTTTTCTGTCAGCAGTTCTTCAGTGATCCTCTCTGTGTCTTCTGTTTTCTCCCTCTGTTCTGGAACTCCGATCACTCGCAGATTTTTGCTTTTGATTGTATCCCACATAATTCTCAGGGTCTCTTCATTTTTCTTCATTCTTTTTTCTAATTTTTCCTCAGAGTTGTATCCAAGTTTTTGTCTTCAGTTCCGCTGATCCTTTCTTCCACCATTTCAAATCTGCTCTTCGGCCCTTCTTGCTGTTTATCTTTTAGATTTCTGATTGTTGTTTTTGTATAATTTCTAGTTGTGAATTTATTTTGGCATTTTGTTTCTGCATTATTTTCCTGAATTCTTCCATTTTTTTGTCTGTATTTTCCATGAATTTGTCTGCCTTTTCCATGAATTTGTCTATTTTTTCCTCATTTTTGTCTGCTTTTTTCTTCAACTTGTGGATAATCCTGAGTAGTAGAGATTTGAATTCCCTATCAGGTAGTTCTAGTGCCTTTTCTTCTACCGGAAGGTCATCTGGTATTTCATTTTGGATGCCTGCTGGAACCATCCTGCCCTGTTCTTGTAAATGTTTTGATATTGTCTGCTGTCTTCAGGGCATTCAGTAATTTTTCTCGTTTACTAAGTGTAGACTTATTTGTTTTGTCCTTTTTTTTTTTTTTTTTTTAGTTTGGCTATGTCTGAGCAGGCGTGCTGTGTGTTCTTTGTTGTTTGCTCATCTGTGGGCATGATACTTTTTGCCTCCTTCTCCAATTGGCAGGGTCAGTTGCTCAGATATGGTACAGCAGGGCAGGTCTAGCTGAAGAGGAGTTGCTGGGATGGGTTGTTTGTGGCACTTACTGCAGCCACCAGGGCGGGTCGGTAATCAATGCAGGGCAGGTTCCAGTAGGCCGTGCCTGTGCTTCTTGGTGGTGTGATGTTAAGCGCATGGTGCAGGTAGGCAGGATGGAGGGGGGAGATTGTGATGTGTGGAGCTAAGATGGGTATTGGGAGCAAGGAGAGAGGAACAGGAGCCAAAAACATACAAATAAACGAAATAGAGTGCTAGGGGAGCCTGCCCTTGGAGTGGAGAGATGAGAGACTATGAAAAGGAGAAAAACAAAAAGGGGAAGAAGAAGAAAGAGAAGAAAAGAATGAATAAATAAAAATTAGAAAGAAAAATGAATTGCAAAGCTCTCAGGGATCCCACTGGTGCGGCTACGAAGTCTGGGAAAGTTGTTCCCCAGTGTTGAAGTACAGCCTGGCTAGGAGGTATAGAGGTATTCAGCACCAGGAATCCAGAGGACAGGAAGAGAAGGAAGGTATAGAGAGACGAGAAACTGAGTAATGAAGAAAGACAAAAAGGCAAAAAGAGGGAAAAGAAAACAAAACAAATTGAAAAAAAAAAAAAACAAGAAAACCCACCAAAAAAACGGGGGGGAAAAAAAAAACCCATGAAGAAAGAAATGCCCCTGGGGATCCCTCTGCGCGTCTGCGCAAGCTAATGGGGTAGGTCCTAAGCTGCACAGCACTGCCCGACCAGAACGGACTCCCAACTCGAGAAAAGAAAAAGAAACAAACAAAAGCCCCGGGATCCCACCACCGTTGCAGCATGGACCGGGAAGCAGTTCCACACTCAAACGAAGCTTCACAGCCCCTCAGGAAGAAGCAAAGATGGTGCACAGAGCCTGGTATTTGAGCAAAAGGTGGGGAGGTGGTGAGAGGTAAGGAAGAAATTAAAAGAAGCAGAAAAAAGCAACACGAGCAGCCAACAACTGGCACTCAGGGAGTCGGCCAGTGCAGGTGGGTGGAATCCAAGCAGCCGATGCTTCCCGGCCAAGAGACTGTGGCCACGGGTAGTAGAGTAGGCCTTGTGGGGATGAAGAAGGGTGGGGGATGGGAAAGCGTGTATCACTGTTTACCGGTTGTTCTATCTCCTGCTGGCAGCTCTGTGAAGCTGCTTTCTTGTACCCCCTATTTCCTAGTCTCTGATAGGAGTCCAAGATGGCGAATCTGCTGCATTAGCTAATAGGGGACCCCTCCATGTATGTCTCCTTGCTCTCTGTTCTCTGTCAGTTTCTTACTCCATTTGGTGCTTGGCTGAGTTCTTTATCTCTTCATTTGATGTTTCGGATTTCAGGATTGCTGTTTTCTCTGTTTGGCTTAGTTTTTCAGATGTTTGCTGTGGAGGGATGACATGGTGCTTCTGCCTAGAGCGCCATGTTGCTGGAAGTCCTTTGCCCATTTTTTAATTAGGTTGTTTGTCTTTTTGTTGTTATGTTATTGGAGTTTGGTATAAATTTTAGGTTTGAGACCCTTGTCAGATATGTTGTAGCCAAAATTTTTTTCCCATTCTGTGGGTTTTCTTTTACTCTTTTGGAAAAGTCTTTTGATAAGCATATGTATTTCGTCTTCAGGAGGTCCCGTTTGTCTAGTTTATCTTCTGCTCTTTGTGCTTTTTTAGTTATGTTTGATAGTCTATACCGTAAATTAGGGCTCCTAGGTTTGTGCCTATTTTTTCTTTTGTGATCATTATGGTTTTAGGTTTTACATTTAGGTGTTTTATTCATCTTGAGTTAGTTTTTGTGTATAGGTGAGGTATGGATCCTGTTTCATTTTTTTTGCAAATGGATATCCAGTTTTGCCAGCACCGTTTGTCAAACACACTGTCACTTCCCCATTTAATGGATTTTGACCTTTTGTCACAGATTAACTGTCCATAGGTGGGTGGTTTTATTTCTGGTTTCTCAATTCTGTTCTATTGGTCTATGTGCCTCTTGTTGTACCAGTACCAGGCTGTTTTGACTACCATGGCGGTATAGCAGGTTCTGAGATTGAGGAATGTGAGGCCTCCTACTTTGTTCTTCTTCAGGAGTGCTTTACTTATCCTGGGACTTTTTCCTTTCCATATAAAGATGATTAATTTATCCATCTTGTTAAAGAATGTTGTTGGAATTTGGAATAAGGATTGCATTATATCTGTAGATCGCTTTGGGTAGTGTTAACATTTTTACAGTGTTAGGTCTTCCTATCCATGAGCATGGTATTCCATTTATACAGGTCTCTTTTGCTTTCTTGCAGTAGTGTTTTATAGTTTTCTTAGAATAAACATTTTATGTCCCTAGTTAGATTTATTCTCAAGTATTTTCTCTTTCTAGGAGGCTATTGTAAATGGTATTGTTTTCCTGATTTTCTTTTTTTGAGTTCTCTTGGTTAGTGTAGAGGAAGCCAATTGATTTTTGGCTGTATTCTTTAAACCTTGAACTGAAACTCACCCCTGAGGTCACCTTATAGCTAAATAACAGATTGACTCACAAAATAATGGCTATCACCCGTGGGTACTGTTCTCCTTTACAAACTCATCTATATGAGACAAAAACAATCAATCATTACTTTAAAACAAAGATAAGAATATAAGGGAGCAGGAAAAGTTGATTAATGGAAATGGAACAACCAGATGGAAATATTGAGAATGTTCATGCATTGTGAAGAATGTAATCAATGTCACTGAACAGTTCGTGTAGAAATTGTTGAATGGAAACCTAAACTGCTGTGTAAACCTTACCAAAAACACAATAAAATATTACTTAAAAAAGAAGTGGCTGTCACCTGTATGGAGTCCTTGCGTAGTGCAAACAGTTAAGCAGTCGGTTGCTAAACAAAAGGTTGGCTGGCAGATCAAGTCTACCCAGAGACACCTTGGAAGAAAGACCTGGCAGTCCACTTCCAAAAGGTTAACTATGGAGCACAGTTCCACTCTGACATACATGGGGTCACCATGAGTCAGAGTTAACTCAATAGCAATTGGTATAACTGGTCTCCTGTATATTCCTGGGTATTAATTTAAAAAAAAAAACAAAACAGTATTGTGTTTTCAGCAAAGGTTTACACAACAGTTTAGGTTCCCATTCAACAATTTCTACACAAGTTGTTTAGTGACATTGGTTACATTCTTCGCAGTGTGTGAACATTCTCATTGTTTTCATTCTGTTTGTTCTGTTTCCATTAAGCTAGTTTCCCTACCCCCTTACATTCTTATCTTTGTTTTAAAGTAATTATTGTTTTGGTCTCATAGGTGATTTTTTAAAGTAGCACAGTACTTATGGGTGATATTCATTATTTTTTGAGCCAATTTGTCGTTTAGCTACAAGATGACCTTGGGTTAGTTTTGGTTCAAGATTTCAAGAGTATCTTGGGGCAGTAGTTTTGGGGAGTCCTCCAGTCTCAATCAGTCTAGTAGGTCTGTGTTTTTGTTTTTAGGAATTTGAGGTTCTGTTCTATAATCTTCTCCCATTCTGTTAGGGTCCATCTGTTGTGGCCCTGATCATAACAGTTGGTAGTGGTAGCTGGGCACCATCTAGTTTTCCTGGTATCGGGGTAGATGAGGCCATGGTTTGTGTAGACTAGTTTCTTCTCTGAGCCTTTGATTTCCTTCTTTCTCTTTTGCTCCTGACAAGTAGAGACCAATAGTTGTATCTTAGATGGCTGCTTGCAAGCTCTTAAAGTCCCATGGGGTATTGAATCTTAAATTAGTCAAATTCCTTTTGCTTTTCCAAGTCCTACATGTTTATTTTTTTAGCACTAGATCTAGTTGTTTCTACCCCTTGGTTTATCATTTTTGATAGGCTAAAGACACTTGAGCACAAACAAGGACAGGCTTACGTGGCCTCCTCACTCACCTGGACCAAACATGGCTAGGAAGGAAGAGTGAAGTTAGAGACTCTGAAGGCGGCAAGATCAAGGTCTCAGAATTCACATACTAAATGAAGTGGGAGTACCTCAGGCACAAGACAGCCAGTCGACTCATCATCATATAGAATTCTTATGGGCATACTGTTTGCTTTGTGTGGGCAGTTGAGAAAGAGCAGACTGGGAGGAGGTGGAGCTGACAGCTGGCAGCAAGTCCTCATAGAGCAAAGTGGGGTTTGGATAGGAGGCATAAACACCAGAAGAAGCAGACATAATTGAAACTGAGTGTAGCAGCCAGAGGCTCTTCAGTGTAGAGGCAGCTGGTGTATATGCCTTTGTACTCCTGAGAGAGTACTCTTAAAAGGGGTTTATCGATACTCATAATGGTTGCTTGGATCAGTAACTATTGGCTAAGCCATGATTAGTGTGTTCACTCTGTTTAGGAAGCTAAGGTTTTCATGTAAACATATAGACAAAGCATAGTTATACAACAGATTATAAAGTTATAACCAATGTAAAAGTAATGGCAGAATCGACAAATGAGGAAGGAAGAGAGGTGGGAAGGTGCTAATATCCTCATCTATCAAAGCAGGCAGCCAGTAGATAGTGCTTGGGCTGGTAAATCAAGAAATCGAAGGTTTTCATCTTTGTTTTATTAAAAGTGGTTAAATGAAATGTCCAGAATAGGTAAATCTATAGAGACAGAAAGTAGATTAGTGGTTGCCAGGAGCTGGGGGAGGGGGTAATGGGGTGTGACTGGTATGAGGTTTCCTTTTTGGAGTGAAGAAAATGTTCTGAAATTGATTAGGAACATGGTTGCACAACTCGGGGAATGTGTTAAAAAATATTGAATTGTGCACTTTAAGTGGATGAATTGTATGGCATGTGATATCTCAATAAAGCTGTTATTTGAGGGAAAAAAAGTGGTTAAAATAAATCTAGAAAATTCATTCCCAATGGCAGTACTAATATAGTGAGAAAAACTGGCCCACACCAGGACCACCACTTGTGCACTCCAGGGGGCACTGCTCACATAGCACTGACTCCCCATTTCTCTTCAATCTGCCCAGCCCTTGGGAAACACTAATCTGCTTTCTGTCTCTATAGATTTGCCTATTCTCTATAGATCATACAAATGGAATCATACAATATGTGCTCTTTCGTGACTGACTTCTTTCACTTAGTGTAATTTTTTTATTTTTTTATTTTTTATTGTACTTCATGTGAAGGTTTACAGAACAAATAGTTTCTCATGAAACAGTAGTACACATATTGTTTTATGACATTGGTTAACAACCCCATGATATGTCAACCCTCTCCCTTCTCGACCTTTTTTTTTGGTGAAAATATACATAGCCAAAGGTATACCATTTCAAAAATTTCTACATCCACAATTCAGTGACATCAACTACGCTCTTCCAGTTGTGCTGCTATTCTCACTTTAGATGAAGGTTTACAGAGCAAAATAATTTCTCGTTAAACAGTACACATGTTGCCCTATGACAGTGGTTAACAGCCCCACTACACGTCAACCCTGTCCTTTCTCAACCTTGGGTTCCCTGTCACCAGCTTTCCTGTCCCCTTCTGCCTTCTAGCCCTTGTCCCTGGACTGCTGTGCCTCATTAGTCCCGTTTTGTTTTATGAGGCTGTCCAATCCCTGGCTGAACGGTGAACCTCGGAAGTGACTTTACCACTGAGCTAAAAGGGTGGCTGGGGCCATAATCTGAGGGTTTCCCCAGTCTCTTTTAGGCCAATAAATCTGGTCATTTTTTGTGTATGTTAGAATTTTGTTCTACATCCTTCTCCAGCTCTGTCCAGAACCCTCTGTTGTGATGCTGGTCAGAGCAGTCAGTGGTGGTAGCTGGGCACCATTTAACTGTGCTGGACTCAGTCTGGTGGAGGCTTTGGTAGCTGTGGTTCATTAGTCCTTTGGACTATCTTTTCCTTGTATCCTGTTCTCTTCATTCTCCCTTGCTTCTGAAGGGGTGATACCAGTGAGTATCTTAGATGGCTGCTCACAGGCTTTTAAGACCCTAGACACTACTCACCAAGGTAGAACGTAGAACATTGTCTTTATAAACTGTCTTATGCCAGTTGAGCTAGATGTTCCCTGAGACCATCGTCCCCCACAGCCCTCCACCCAGAAATTCAGTCCCTCAGGGAGTGTAGAAGTGTCTATGGAGCTTCCACGACCTTTCCTTGTACAAGTTGTGCTGGTTTCCCCAGTATTATGTACTGTCTAAACCTTCACCAAAGATACCACTTATCTATTGCCTATTTAGTATTTTTCCCCCACACCCCCATCCCTGGTAACCAACAAAGATTATTACTTTTTGTATGTAAACTTCTTCATGGGTTTTTACACTAGAGGTCTCATACAGTATTTGTCCTTTTGTGATTGACTTATTTCACTCAGCATAATGTCCTCCAGTTTCAGCTATGTTAGGAGATGCTTCACAGATTCATCATTGTTCTTTATCGTTGCATAGTAGTACTCCATTGTGTGTATGTACCATAGTTTGTTTATCCATTCATCTGTTGATGGGCATCTAGGTTGTTTCCATCTTCTTGCTATTGTGAACAATGCTGCCACGAACATAGGTGTGCATGTCTATTCGAGTGATGACTCTTGTTTCTCTAGGATATGTTCCTAGGAGTGGGATTGCTGGATCGTATGGTATTTCTATTTCTAGCTTTCTAAGGAAGCGCCATATCATTTTCCAAAATGGTTGTATCATTTTGCATTCCCACCAGCAGTGCATAAGAGTTCCAGTCTTCCCACAGCCCCTCCAACATTTATTATTTCCAGTGTTTTTGATTCGTGCCAGTAATGCCGGGGTGAGATGGTATCTCATTGTGGTATTTATTTGCATTTCTCTAATGGCTGGCGATCGCGAGCATTGCCTCATGTGTCTGTTGGCCACTTTAATGTCTTCTTTGCTGAAGTGTCTGCTCATTTCCTTTGCCCATTTTTTAATAGGATGATTAGTCTTTTTGTTGTAGAGGTGTTGGTTTTTCTTGTAGATTATGGAGATTAGACCTTTGTCTGACTTGTACTGTCCAACATTTTTCTCCCAGTCTGTAGATTTTCTTTTTACTCTTTGTTGAAGTCTTTTGAAGAGCAAAGGTGTTTGATTTTTAGAAGATCCCAGTTATCTAGCTTATCTTTTGGGTTGTGTGTGTTGATGGTTATGGTTTTATCCTGTTAATGCTGTGTATTACGGCCTGTTGCATTGGTCCTGTTTTTTCTTCTATCAACTTTATACTTTCGGGCTTTATATTTAGGTCTTTGATCCATTTTGAATTAGTTTTTGTATATGGTATGAGGTATGCGTCCTGTTTCATTTTTTTGCCGATGGACATCCAGTTTTGCTGCACCATTTGTTAAAAAGACTGTCTTTTCCCCATCTGATGGACTTTGGGCCCTTGTTGAAGATCAGGTGACCTTAGGTGGATGGATTTACATCTGGGTTCTCAATTCTGTTCCATTGGTCAATATATCTGTCATTGTACCAGTACCAGGCTGTTTTGGGTACCGTAGCTGTATAGTAGGTTCTGAGGTCAGGTAGTGTGAGTCCTCCAACTTTCTTCTTCTTCTTCAGTGGTGCTTTACTTATTCGGGGCTTCTTCCCTTTCCATATAATGATTAGCTTTTCCATCTCTTTGAAGAATGTTGTGGTATTTGTTTCGGGATTGCATTGTGTTTGTAAATTGCTTTGGGTAGAATTGTCATTTTTCAAATGTTGAGTCTACCTATCCATGAGCATGGTATGTTTTTCCATTTATGTAGATCCCTTTGGGTTTCTTGCAGTAGTGTTTTGTAGTTTTCTTTGTATAGGTCTTTCATATCCCTGATTAGATGTATTCCTAAGTATTTTAGTTTTTTAGGGGCTATTATAAGTGGTATTGTTTTCCTGATTTCCTTTTCATTGTTCTCTTTGTTAGTGTATAGAAATCCAACATATTTTTGTATGTTTATCTTGTATCCTGCTACTCTTCTGAATGTTTTAGTTCCAGTAGATTTCTTGTGGAGTCATTAGGGTCTTCTATGTATAGTAGCATCTCATCCACAAACAGAGACAGTTTCACTTCTTCATTACCAATTTGGATGCCCTTTATTTCTTTTTCTTCCCTTATTCCTCTAGCTAGAACTTCTAGCACAATGCTAAATAAGAGTGGTGATAAAGGGCATCCTTGTCTTGTTCCTTTTCTCAAGGGGAATGTTTTCAGCCTCTCTCCATTAAGAATGATGTTGGCTCTTGGTTTTGCTTAGATGTCCTTTATTATGTTGAGAAATTTCCCTTCTATACGTATTTTATTGAGTTTTTATCAGGAATGGGTGTTGGACTTTGTCAGATGCCTTTTCTTCATCAATTGAGATGATCATGTGATTCTTTTCTTTCCTTTTATTTATGTGGTGGATTACGTTGATTGATTTTCAATGTTGAACCATTTTTGCATACCTGGTATGAATCTTACTTGGTTGTGGTGTATTGTTTTTTTGCTACGAGGCTGAATTCTATTGGCTAGAATTTTGTTGAGAATTTCTGCATCTATATTCATCCGAGACATTGGTCTGTAATTTTCTTTTTTTGTGGTGTCTTTGCCTGGTTTTGGTATCAGAGTTATGCTGGATTAATAGAATGAATTTGGAAGTGTTGCTTCCTTTTCTATGCCCTGAAATAGCTTGAGTAGTACTGGTACAAGCTCTTCTGTAAATGTTTTGTAGAATTCTCCAGTGAAGCCATCTGGGCCAGGGCTTTTTTTTGTTGGGAGTTTTTTTTATTACCTTTTCAATCTCTTCTCTTGTTATGGGTCTGTTTAGATTTTAAACATCATTTTGTTGTAGTTTGGGTAGGTAGTGTGTTTCTAGAAATTTATGCATTTCCTCTAGGTTTTCACATTTTTTGACATATAGTTTTTCATAATATTCTGTTATGATCCTTTTTATTTCAGTTGGGTCAGTTGTAATGTCTCCCATTTCATTTCTTATTTGGGTTATTTGTGCCCTCTCCTGTTTTTCTTTAGTTAGTCTGGCCAGTGGTTTGTCAATTTTGTTGATTCTTTCCAAGAGCCAACTTTTGGTTTTGTTGATTCTTTCTATTGTTTTTGTGTTCTCTGTTTCATTTATTTCTGCTCTGATCTTTATTATTTCCTTTCTTCCGGTGGCTGTGGGCTTTTTTTGCTGTTCTCTTTCTGTTTGAGTTGTGTAGTTAATGTTTTGATTTTGTCCCTTTCTTCTTTTTTGATGTGTGCATCTGTTGCTATAAATTGTCCTCTGAGGACTGCCTTTGCTGTGTCCCAAAGGTTTTGGTATGATGTGTTCTCATTCTCGTTTGATTTTAGGAATTTTTTGATTTCATCTCTGATTTCTTCTGTTACCCAGTGATGTGTAAGCAGGGTTTTATTCAGTTTCCATGTAATTGATTTTTTTTTCCTTGCCTTTTTTGTTGTTAATGTCTTCCTTGATGGCAGTGTGGTTAGAGAAGATACTTCATATTATCTCAGCGTTTTGGATCTTGTTGAGGATTGCTCTGTGGCGTAAGATGTGGTCTGTTCTGGAGAACGTTCCATGTGCATTGGAAAAGAATGTGTACTTTGCAGCTGTTGGATGGAGTGTTCTGTGTATGTCTGTGAGGTCAAGATTGCTGATTGTGCCCTTTAGGTCTTCCGTATCTTTGCTGAATTTCTTTTTAGTTGTTCTGTCCTTTGCTGAGAGTGGTGCGTTGAAGTCTCCTACTATTATTGTGAAATTGTCAGTTTTTCCTTTCAGTGTTTTTAGAGTTTGTTTTATTTATTTTGGAGCCCTGTCGTTGGGTGTGTAGATGTTTGTTATGGTTATGTCTCCATGATGGATCATCCCCTTAATCATTATATAGTGTCCTTTGTCTTTTATGGTCGATTTTGTTTTAAAGTCTATTTTATCTGAGATTAGTATTGCCACTGCTGCTCTTTTTTGGTAGTTGTTAGCTTGGTATATTTTTTTACCAACCTTTGAGTTTTAATAAATTCACATCTTTGTTTCTAAGGTGTGTCTCTTGTAGACAGCATATTGATGGATCCTGTTTTCTTATCCATTCTGTCACTCTCCGTCTCTTTATGGGTACATTGAGTCCACTTACATTAAGTGTAATTATTGATAGATGTGAGTTTGTTGCTGTCAGTTTGTATTCCTTTTTTTTTGTGGTGCTGATGTTTTCTTTGTTCTTCTTACTCTCCTGTGCTGAGTTACTTTTGTTTGTGGGTTTTTTCTTCATTTCTTTTGTTTTTGTAGGTTTTGTTTCTGCTGAGACTTTGTTTTTCCTCTTTATTTTTATGTTTGTTCACTTTCTTTGTGGTTACCATGAATTTTACCCTTTCTAAGTTTGAAGCAGTCTAGTATTACTTGGTATCGCCTTGCCTTCCTCTCCATTAGAAAGTTCTATACCTACACCGTTTATTCCCTCTTTTATTGTTCTGATGTTGTTGTGATTTACAGATTAACTGCTCTGATTCCCTGTAGTATTTCTTTTGGTTTTGGATAGTCCTTGAGAGTTTATTTCCTAGATTGGTATCTGGCTGGTACGATCTTGCGTCCTAGATTCAGCCTGTGAGCTGAAGTTGGTTCTTCTCAGATCGAAGGATTCCCGTTAATAATTACTGTAAGTTCGGTTTGGTTTTTACATATTCCCTTACTTTCTGTTTATCTGGAAGTTTCCTAATTTCACCACCATATTTGAACGAGAGTTTTGCAGGATATATTATTCTTGGCTGGCAATTTTTTTCTTTCAAGGTTTTATACATCATCCCATTGCCTTCCTTCCTGCATGGTTTCTGCCGAATAATCTGAGTTTAGTCTTATTGTTTCTCCTCTGTATGTGACTTCTTGTTTTTCACGAGCTGCTCTCGGGATTCTTTGTTTGTCTTTGGTTTTAGCGAGTGTAATTATGATATGCCTTGGTGATTTTCTTTTGGGGTCTGTCCTATATGAGGCTTGTTGAGCTTCTTGGATGGCCAACTTTTCATCTTTCATGATACTGGGGAAGTTTTCTGTCAGCAATCCTTCAGTGATCCTCTCTGTGTCTTCTGTTTTCTCTCCTTGTTCTGGAACTCCAACCACTCTCAGATTTTTGATTTTGATTGTATCCCACGTAATTCTCAGGGTCTCTTCATTTTCCTTCGTTCTTTTTTCTGATTTTTCCTCAAACAGAGTTGTATCCAAGTGTTTGTCTTCAATTCTGCTGATCCTGTCTTCCACCGTTTCAAATCTGCTCCTCAGCCCTTCTATGACACTGTCCATTTCTGAAATCTTGTTGTTTATCTTTTGGATTTCTAATTGTTTTTGTATAATTTCTAGTTGTGAATTTATTTTGGCATTTTGTTCCTGCATTATGTTCCTGAACTCTTCCATTTTTTTGGTCTGTATTTTCCATGAATTTGTCTGCCTTTTCCATGAATTTGTCTATTTTTTCCACATACTTGTCTGCTTTTTGCTTCAACTCTTTGATAATTCTGAGTATTAGAGATTTGAATTCACTATCAGGTAGTTCTAGTGCCTTTTCTTCCACTGGAAAATCATCTGGTGTTTTGTTTTGGACCCCTACTGGAACCATCCTGCCCTGTTTTTGTAAATGTTTTGATAGTCTGCTGTCTTCGGGGCATTCAGTAGTTATTTTTCTCGTTTATGGATTGTAGGTTTGTTTCATCCTTTTTTTTTTTTTTAATATGGCTATGTCTGAGCAAGTGGGCTGTGTGTTCTTTGTTGTTTGCTCGTCTGTGGGCACGATACTTTTTGCCTCCTTCTCCAAATGACAGGATCAGTCGCTTAGATATGGTACAGCAGGGCAGGTCTAGCTGAAGAACTGTTACTGGGACAGGTTGGTTGTGGCACTTACTACAGCTACCAGGGCAGGTCAGTAATTACTGCAGAGTAGGCCTTGCCTGTGCTTCTTGGTAGTGTGATGTTAAGTGCATGGTGCTGGTTGGCAGGATGGAGCAGGGAGATTGTGATGTGTGGAGCTAAAATGGTTATGTGAGAGAGGAGAGAGTAACAGGAGCCAGAAACATACAAGCAAAGAAAAAAGAGTGATAGGGAAACTTGCCCTTGGAGTGGAGAGATGAGAGAGTATGAATTGGAGAAAAACAAAAAGGGGAAGAAGAAGGAAAAAAAAAAGAATAAATAAATAGAAACTAGAAATAAAAAAGAACAGCAAAGCTCCCAGGGATCCCACTGGTGCGGTTACAAGATCTGGGGAAGTTGTTCCCAGGTGTTAAAGTACAGCCTGGCTAGGAGGTTTAGAAGTATTCAGTGACAGAAATCCAGGGGATAGGAAGAGAAGGAGGGTATAGAGAGCTGAGAAACTGAGTAATGAAGAAAGACAAAAATAGGGAAAAGAAAACAAAAGAAATTTAGAAGAAAAAAAAAACAAGAAAAGCCCCCCAAAAAACCATGAAAAAGAAATGTTTTTAGGGATCCCTCTGCACATCTGTGCAAGCTGAGGGTGTAGGTCCCAAGCTGCGTAGCACCGCCTTGCCAGAACAGGCTCCCAACTCGAGAAAAGAGAAGGAAAACAAACAATTCAAAACAAAGAAACAAAAGCTCCAGGATCCCACCAGCGTGGCAGCACAGACCGGGAAGCAGTTCCACACTCGACCGGGGCTCCGCAGCCCCTTAGGAAGAAGCAAAGATGGCATATAGAGCCAGGTATTTGAGCAAAAGGAGGGGGAGGTGGTGAGAGGTAAGGAAGAATTCAAAAGGAGCGGAAAAAAGCAACACGAGCAGCCAGCAAATGACACTCAGGGAGTTGGCCAGTGCAGGCAGGTGGAATCCATGCAGCCGGTGCTTCCCGGCCAAGAGACTGTGGCCATGGGAAGCAGAAGAGGCCAAGTGGAGGGTGAAGAAGGGTGGGGGTGGGAAAGTGTATATCGCCAATTACTGGTGGTTCTGTCTCCTGCTGGAAGCTCTGTGAAGCTGCTTTCTCGTACCCCCGTATTTGCTGGTCTCTGATGGGAGTCCAAGATGTCGGATCTGTGCTGTGTTAGCTGATGGAGACCTTTGCATGAACCTCTCCTTGCTTTCTGTTCTCTGGCAGTTTCTCGCTCCATTTGGTGCTTGGCTGAGTTCTTTGTCTTTTCATTTGATGTTTTAGGGTTTCAGGATTGCTGTTTTCTCTGTTTGGCTTAGTTTTTCGGATCCTTGCTGGGGAGGGATGGTGTGGTGCTTCTGCCTAGAGTGCCGTGTTGCCAGAAGTCCCTGACTTAGTATAATTTTTTTAAATGTTATTTATTTTTGTTGAGAATATACATAGCAAATTTGTACCAATCCAACAGTTTCTACATGTACCATTTAGTGACACTGATTACATTCTTCAAGTTGTGCAGCCATGCTCACCCTCCTTTTCTGAGTTGTTCCTCCTTTATTAACATAACTTCACTATCCCCTAAGGTTCCTGTCTAATCTTTTGAGTTGCTGTTGTCAGTTTGATCCCATAGAGATAGTTCTTAAAAGAGCATAATGCTCAAGGCAGACATTTTTTACTAGTTAAACTAAACTTTTGTTTGGTTTTAAAAACACTTCAGGGGATATTTTTGGTTTAAGGTTTAAAGATTATCTCAGGGCAGTAGTTTCAAGTGTTCTTCCAACCTTCATTGGTCCAGTAAGTTTGGAGTCCATGAGAATTGGAACTTCTGCATTTTTCCTCTTTTGATCAGGATTCTTCTATGGAATCTTTGATCACAATGTTCAGTAAAGGTAGCTGGGCACTATCCAGTTCTGGTATCATGGCAAAGGAGGCAGTTATTCATAAAGGCAATTAGCCACATACTCCATATCCTCCTGCTATTCCTTACTCTTCTTCCTCTGTTGTTCCTGGTGAAAAGAGACCAGTTGGATGACTGTTTGCAAGCTTTTAAGATCCTAGGCACTATGTAGTGAACTAGGAGGTAGAACAGAAGCACTAAACACATTATTAGGCCAGTTAACTGGGATGTCCCATGAAACCATGACCCTAAACCTCCAAACCAAGAAACCAAATCCTAGAAGGTGTTTGGTTATACATAAGCAGTGTCAGCAGCTACTCTTTTGTGCGTGTGTGTCATTGTTGTATATATATCTGTCTGTCACACAACTTGCCAGTTCAACTTCTGACAGGCATACAGCCTGTTGACAGGAATTACAATAATTGGCTGTGCAACCCTACCCTTAATCAGTGTGATTATTTCCATCACCACTAACCCTCCTCTTCCCCCATCCCTCCTACCCCTGGTAACCACTGATAAGCTTTGTTCTCTGTGCATATGCCTTTTCTTGTCATTTTATATAAGTGAGGTCATACAATATTTGTCCTTTTGTGATTGACTTCTCTCAGCATGATGTCTTCCAGCTCCATCCATATTGTAGCATGTATTAAGACTTCATTTCTCGGACTCACTGATTTTAAAACATACTGTACAGCTACAGTAATCAAAACAGCTTGGTACTGGTATAACAATAGACACATAGACCAATGGAATAAAATTAAGAGTCCAGAAGTAAACCCACACATATGTGGTCACTTGATTTTTGGCAAGGGTGCTAAGTCCATTGAATAGAGGAAGAAGAGGCTTTTTAATAAACGGTGCTGGGAAAATTCTATTTCCACATGCAGAAAAATGATGTAGGATCCATGCCTCATGCCATACACAAAACCAAATTCAAAGTAGATTGAGGACCTAAATGTGAAAACTAAAACCATAAAATTCTTAGAAGAAAAAGCAGTAGCAACACTGTCGGGCTAGTTTTTAACAGTGGATTATCTAATATAATAACAAAAGCACAAACAGCAAAAGACAAATGGGATCTCATAAAAATTAAAAACTTTTGGTCATCAAAAAACTTCAACCATGGGGAAAAAAAATCACTTCATTTCTCCTACTGACTGAGTAGTATTCCATTGTAAGTATGTACCACATTTTGTTTATCCATTTATCCATTGGTGAGTATTTAGGTTTCCACCTTCTGGCTATTGTGAATAGTGCTGCAGTGAACATTGGTGTACAAGTCTCTTTTTGAGTCTCTGCTTTCAAGTCTTTTGGCTGTATACCTAGGAGTGGAATTGCTGGGTCATATGGTAGTTCTGTTTTTAGTTTTATGAGAAACCACCACAATTTTCCACAGCAGCTGTACCACCAGCAATTGGTAAGGGTTCTAGTTTTTCCACATCCTCCCCAACATTTGTTATTTTCTGTTTTTTTTTTAATTTTCACCATCCTAGTAGGAGTGAAATGATACCTCATTGTGGTTTTAATCTGCAACTCTCTGATGACTAACACTGAGTTGGAATCGACTTGACAGCAATGGGTTGTTTTGGGTTGATGGCTAATGATGCTGAGCATCTTTTCATGTGTTTGGCAGCCATTCGTATATCTTCTTTGGTGAGGTGTCTGTTCAGGTTCTTTGCCCACTTTATGATTGGGTTATTTGTCTTTTTGTGGTTGTTGAAGTTTTATATTTATTTTGATTATTAGATTCTTATCGGATATATTGTTGTTATTAGGTGCTGTTGAGTTGGTTCCGATTCATAGCGACCCTGTGTACAACAGAACAAAACATTGCCCAGTCCTGTGCCATTTTCACAATCGTCATTATACTTGAGCCCATTGTTACAGCCACTGTGTCAGTCCATCTCACTGAGGGTCTTCTTTTTTGCTGACCCTCTACTTTACCAAGCATAATGTCCTTTTCCAGGGACTCATCCCTTCTGATAACATGTCCAAAATATGTGAGAAGTCTCGCCATCCTCGTTTTTGAGGAGCATTCTGGCTGTACTTCTTCCAAGACAGATTTGTTCATTTTTTGGCAGTCCCTGGTGTATTCAGTATTCTTCGCCAACACCATAATTCAAAGGCATCAATTCTTCCGTCTTTCTTACTCATTGTTCAGCTTTCACATGCATATGAGGCAATTGAAAACACCATGGCTTGGGTCAGGTGCAATATGGTTTCCAAAGATTCTCTCCCAGTCGGTAGCTTGTCTTTTCACTTTTTTGGTAAAGTCGTTTGATGAACAAATTTTTTAATTTTTATGAAGTCCCATTTTTTTTGCTGTTTGTGCTTTTGTTATTATATTAGGTAATCCATTGTTAAAAGATAGGCCTGACAGCTTTGCCCTGCTTTTTCTTCTAAGAATTTTATGGTTTTAGTTTTCACATTTAGATCCTTAATCCACTTTGAATTTGTTTTTGAGTATGGTGTGAGGTATATATCCTGTGTTGTTTTTCTGCATATGGAAATCCATTTTTCCCAGCACCATTTATTGAAGAGACTCTTCTTTCCCTGTCAAATGGACTTAGCACCCTGATCAAAAATCAGATGACCATAAATGTGTGGGTTTATTTCTGGACTCTCAATTCTGTTCCATTGGTCTGTCTATCTATTGTTATGTCAGTACCAGGCTGTTTTGATTACTGCAGCTATTTAGTATGTTTTAGAAATCAGGAAATGTGAGTCCTCCTACTTTGTTCTTTCAGCTTGCTTTAGCTGTTCTGAGCCTCTTGCCATTCCGTATAAAGTTGAGGACTTAGCATAATATTTTTGAAGTTCATCCATGTTGTAGCATGCATTAATGTTTCATTTCTTTTTATGGCTGAGTAATACTTCTCTGTATGGATAAACTACATTTTGTTTATGCATTTATCTGTTGAAGAATATCTGGGTTGTGAACTACGCTGCTATGAGCCTTGTATGAGGATTTGTGTGGCCGTATTTTTTTCGTTTCTCTTGGGTATGTACGTAGGAATAGAATGCTGGGTCAGATGGAACTCTGTGTTTAACCATTTGAGGAATTGCCAGGCTGTTTTCCAATGTGGCTGTACATTTTACATTTTCACCGGCAGTGTCTGAGGGTTCTGATTTCTCCATGTTCACACCAACACTGTCTTTTTTACTGTAGCCATCCTAGTGGATATGAAATTATCAGATTTTATCTAACAAGCGCAGGTAGCTTTCACATTGACTGAAAACACTGTTGAAGGTACAGTAGACCCACTATCCTCCCATCACGTAGAACCTCAGATCAAATCAAGATGCTGCAGTCTTTCTGATATTCTTTGTTTTCTTTCTCTTCATCCACAGGTGGTGGTTACCAACACAATTCCACATGAAATCCAGAAACTCCAGTGTCCCAAAATTAAAACTGTGGATATCAGTATGATCCTTTCAGAAGCCATCCGTCGGATTCACAATGGAGAGTCTATGTCCTACCTTTTCAGAAATATAGGCTTAGACGACTGAACAGCTTCCCTTTTTTAGAACCCCCAAGGGCCAAACTGGAACTGCACAGAGAAGACCGTGGACTGCAATGGATTATGCTTGACTTTGCGTATTTCACAGGAGCCATTTTGTTTTCCCCCAATACCCTTTCTTCTTGTTAATTCTTACGAAGATAGACTGACTTTTTAAGTGGGTTTGGGTGTTTGTGAGTTTTTTGGGGGCAGTTTTTGGAAAAGAAAAACTTTATTCTCCTGTTAAATAAAGTAAGTTAAGAGCTGCTTGTTTTTGTATAGCTATTTAAAAGATAACACTTAGAATAAGATTTTTAAGCTCACAAACAGCCTTTTTTCCAAAGTTGCTTGAGCCCAAGTGCTGAATATTCATAAAATAAAATGGTCTACCGTATGATACCTGCAGTGGAAAAGTCAAAAAGATTATACTGTTGAATCTAGTAAATGACATTTTTAGAAATGCTTTTATAGACAAGCATATGAAATAATGTGATCATATTTATTTTCTGCAACAAGAGAAGGAATAAAACTTTGTCATGTGTACATGTATGTTTTTAAACTGTGTTCTGGCAGTTTTATAACTAAAATAAAATGAGAGTGAATTAACATGCTGTGGATATAGAAATGTTCATTGACTAGTAAATTTTCTGCAACTTTTAGGGGATACAGTAGACCACTACCTCATAGGGATGTAATATTTCCTGTCTCAACTATCTGTCAAAGACCCTGAAAGTTCATAATGCATAGTAATTTGAGGTAGGAGAGGGGGCTAAGTCCCCCAGACGGGAGGTGTGTCAGGCAGTAGGTCACTGAGCTGGAGCATGAGCTGGACGTCTGTTTCTTAGCTTGGCTTTGTTCTCTGCTCCTCGTCCAGTAGTGCAGCGATTCTCAAAACATCTTATGGGGGGATTAGATGCCAGAGGGGAGTCACGAAGTCCAGGCAATGTGACCCTTGTCGGTGTCACAGGTCTAAGTATTGTCTGTGTTTTTTCTACCTTAGAGCCTCTGTCAGACTAGGCTTCTGTAGCACACTGGGGCCCCAGGAATTAGGCCGGCGTGTTCTCCTACCAAGAGCACGTGATGGCAGCCCTGTTAAGACTTGCTCACGAAGAAAGGATTGAGTTTCTTAAAAAAAAAGTAAACCTTTACTTTTCTGCTTGTCTATCCCAGACTTGAGTAAAATGGCAGTTGATTTAGCACAGAATGAAGATTAGCCACTGAAGAGAGGTGTGGGAGCCTAGCTGTGCCAGCTGTCAGGGTGTCGGTGCTGGCAAGGCTGTGGAAGTCTAGCTACTCTCCATGCACTCCACCACATTTCACTTCTGAGAAAATGGTGCAGAGAGAAAGATTTCCCATGGCTAAGTTTTCAAAAGTTCATGATAGAGCCATTTACTTTGAAAACATCCTTTCTCTTTGAGAACCTATTTCTGGAAATAGGAACTTTAGTTCCTCACAAATGTGCTTAGTAATTATGACACGGACAGCTCCTCTTGGTGCAGCTTTGTCAGTACAGCTTGTCTTCCTTCAGCCATTGCCACATGAAAGGAAGGGCTTTGGAAACAAGGTTTTCCTTCTAGCCTGTGCCCTTGGGACCCTCAATAATCCTGTGAAATAAACTGGAGAAGCTTCAGCAGCTGTTCTCACATGTGACTCTTGACTGTGTTTGTCTTCCTTTCTGCACCATCTGATGCTATGAGCATTTTCTGTTATAGCTGACAGTTTATGAATTAACCCTGTAGTTTCTCTTTAAGACCCCTTCAAGATAAGTGACAAGTACCTGCTGAGCCATCACAGAGGCTCTGTGGATGGGCTGCAGGGCAGTGGCCCTCCCTGAAGTTAAGGAATGAAAGTGTTGCACAACTGGCCAGGAGGAGATGGGCTCTGCTGCAGAATCCATTTCTGAGAAAACATCATCTTGAGTGCACTCAGTAGGAAGTTTCCTCAGTGGCTGTGTCCTCCATGGGCTTTCTTGATATATTGTCCTTTATGAAGAAAAAAACTTACAGAAGAGAAGCAAATGAAAAAAGATGTGTAACAGGAGTGTTTTCCTCTGGAAAATGAGCTTGTGGTGAAGCCAGGACCCTTCTAATTCACGAGTATTGAATGTACAGTGCTATCCCTGGAAGGACCTAGAAACTACGGGGGTAGATACCCAGGCACCCCGTAGGGACAGAGATGGAGCAGCTGTTCTGGATGGGTACCAGGAAAGAAAACGAGAGATTGACCTTGAAGAAAAAATGATTCTGACGGAGAACAGAGCAGGCTGAGGTTTCCAAGCAGAAGGACTCTTCAGGCAATAGTGCAGGGTGTGCTGGGTGGAGCAGGAGGATGAAGGTGATGAAGGGAGATGGAGGTAGGCCTGAGGGGAGAGGTCCTGGAAGGCAAGTGTAGCATGTTGGACTCTGTGGTCCACGGGAGTACACAGTGGAAAGGAAGTCTCTTACCCAAGCCCCTCAGTCCCCCAGTTCCCCTCCCAAAGGCAGCCACTGGCTCCAGCTTTTTGTATATTGCTGCCTTTCCCTCAAAGAAGCCCTGTTTGCCTTCTAAACTGTCTCTGCTTATTGGCTGGAGACGTGGAGCTGAACCTAGAAATTCTGTGATAGAAAAAAGCCTGATAGTTTACAGTTTTTATTGTGATGTCATCACAGACAAGTGTGGGTTAAAACAGTGCTTTCAGGGCTCCAAGAACATAGGATGGTGTCCTAACTGGGCATGAGTGAATGGGGGGATGAACACAGAACACTCTTCATTAATTTGCTTATTGTTATTCATCATTTCTTCACAGCCTTCAAGGCCCTGCCACCCACCATGGCTAGGATTCAGAATGAAGCTTCCCACTTCCCAGCCCAGTGCTCTTTCCTGCCATCCCACACATACCCTGACTAAATGTCTCACCACTCCATGACATGGGGTGTATGGTGGAGCTGGGAGAGTACCTAGGCATTTCTCAAAGGCTTTGGCTTGGCTTCTTTGTGAATCTTGATCTGAATCCGAAGATTGTTGAGTGGCCAACCTGCCTGCCAGGCTTTGGGTGGTGGTACATGTGCCTAAGAATTTCAGGTTGGCCCACTGCTGTGGAAACAACTACTAATGAAGGCTACCACTGATGAAGCTCTTACTGCACACAGGCCCTGTCAATGGCCTTTGATCTCACTGCCCTGGGTCCTTGCAGTGACCCTGTCTCATGTACCAGGAAAGTGGCCCAGAGGCCAAGTTCTTTCCCACTGGCCAGTGTCAAGATTTGAACCCATGTCTGTGTAATCCCAGAGCTAACCCCTTTTCCTTTGATACCATGTGTCAACCAAATACCCCGTGATGGCCATGTCCTTCTGCACATGTATGGAAGTAATCACCCTTATGAAGCAGAAGTTAACGAGAACTTTTAGAGCTTGATACTAGGGTTTGATTAAAGCAAAACTTATCG
The DNA here is from genome assembly GCA_030035585.1 of Dugong dugon. Lineage (NCBI taxonomy): Eukaryota > Metazoa > Chordata > Mammalia > Sirenia > Dugongidae > Dugong > Dugong dugon. The sequence goes on from CM057460.1 coordinate 204,601,317, forward strand.
TTGACATTGAACATTTAGTACTTTGAGTGTTGCTAAATTAGAATTGTGCAGGCTTCAAATATCCTCTCCCATTTACAGTCTTCCTTGTCTGTGAGTATGGTTTTCTTTAGGAAACTCTAGAAAGTAATCAAGTTACCTTTTATCCAAAAAGAATAGGTTTCTGAGTTTTAAAAGGCCTTAGAGACCTTAGCATTTGAAGATGCCTCAGTGTCTGGGGCATGCTGGACCAGAGGTGTATTGAAGAGCAGACCCTATACTGGTTGTGGCTGGGGCATGGGCAGTTACCTGCAGTGTGACGGCCCAGCCTGTGAATCTGGACAGGCACAGGGGACACACAGAGGAGAGATGAGCCAAGGAAGACTTCACAAAGGCGGTGACATCTCAGCAGGGTCTTGAAGGGCGAGTAAAAGTTTACCTGGAAGACAAAGAAGTAGAAGGACATTGAGGTTTGGGGTGCAACAGTCTGGTTGGTGTGACCTGGGCATAAAGTCAGAACTAGGGAGCAGCAGTAGATAGAGCTGGAGAAGGAAGCAGGGACCATGTCATGGAGGCCTTGAATGCCAGACGTAAGAGCTTGGACTTGATCTTATGAGTGGTGGGCACCATCAAAAGGTCATTTTTAAGCTAGTGTGTCATGTCAAGGATTAGGTTTTAGATTATTCTGATGGATTACAAAGGGTGAGACTGGAGGCAGGATGTCTTAGTTATCTAGTGCTGCTGTAAAAGAAACACCACAATCAGGAGGCTTTAACAAACAGAAATTTATTTTTTCATGGTTTAGGAGGCTGAAAGTCTGAATTTAGGGTGCCAGCTATAGGGGAAAGCCCTCCCTGTCCTCTCTGGGGGAAAATCCTCGCTTTCAGCTTCTCTTCCTTGGATCCTTGGTGATCTCCACATGACATCAATCTTTCCACATTTGTGCTTCCTTGTTTCTGTGCCTAATCTGAGCAAGTTAGTTAATTTCTCTCTGCCTCTTGTTTCTTCATCCATCAGAGGTGGAGGGTTGAAGGCAGGCAGTGCCTGGGCACATAGTGAGTGTTGGCCATGATGATGAAGAAGATGACATTATTGCTCTGGGGACTGACTCCCAGGTTCCTGGCCCAAGTGGCTGCTGGTGCCGTCCACCGAGCTTTGGGGAAAAATAGATTTGGATGCAAGGATGATGAGGGTTGGATTGTTGAGTGTAAGGTGCTTGAGTGGAGCTGTTCAGGGGCAACTAGACATGAGTGTCTAGGGCTCAGCCACCAAATCAGTAACATACTTCAGCCTCAGTTTCCCAGTCTGTGGTCTGCAGGGAAACCCATCCTGAATGGCTTGTGTGAGGACTAATTGAATTGATGTAAACACAAGTGACCAGCACAGGATGAACATTCAGAAACTGTTGGTTGTCTGGGACCAAGCTTGTTGAAGAAGTTTTGGTTCCTACCTACTATCCTTCACAAAGCTCTCAACAAAGCTCTCTTCAGAGCCTGTCTACTCAGTGATTTGAAACAGCCAGAAGTGGCAGCCAGGAGGGAGAGCAAAGATAGGTTCAAAGGAGCACCTTCTGTGGGCCAATGTGCTGGTCTGAACTAAGACTGAGGCCTGAGGTATTAAAAAAAAAATGAATTCAAACCATTCAGAAGTGTTCACACTCTTAAAGAAAACTGATAATAACTTCTACCCTCACCCTTCGTTCCCTCTCATTAGTAGTTTCATGTGTATACTTCCAAACATTTCAGACATTTAGACATAAATTTTTGTATAAGTAAGGGGGCAAGTATACATATTGTTCTGTAGCTTGCATTTTTCACTTAAAAATGTATCGCCTTTAGTTACATCACTGAGTTTTAGAGTAGGGAACTCCAAAACTTTGTCTCTTCACTAAAGCAATGATTAAGCTGGCAAAAATTGTCAGAATCAATCTTTTCAGAACTCTGGAATCTAGTTAAAACTGATGACACCAGGGGAATGCTTGATGAAGAAAGAAACTGCTAAATTTCAATAAGAGCATTGTGGCATTTTAACTTACCTGCCCAACATCCCCCATTCCCCAGCATGATGGTGGACATGGGGACAGTGGCTTCTGTTGCTGAGTGCCAAAGGGGGTGATATGAACCTTGTTCTCAAAGAACAAGTGGTTGTGTGTTTTGAACTGTCTGTTGGCTCAGGGGTTGCCTTTGTTTTGTCCACCTCAGAACTTCCTTAGTGCTGGAGAAGCCTCCTAGATGGTGTTTCTCAAAAGCATTTAAAGGAAAATATGCTAGCCACAGCCACCTAAGACAAGGTATAACATATAGGGAAGGCAGTAGACAGATCAAAAAGCCTGAGAAGGAAGAAGCTGGGGAAGGAGATATATGGGAGGAAAAGCTTTGAAAAGTTTCCCACATATACCATGGAATTTAGAAGGCCACATGCATGCCCAGGACTGAACACATGCTTAGAAGGCCTGTGAAGACCCTAACCTTTAACCTCTGGCTGACCCACAGGCTCCGTGCAAGCAGGAACTGAAGGCTAAGGCAGAGTAGTAATGAGACTAGCTAGACATTAAAGGACTACCCCAACACAGAGCTGATCTTCAAAAGCTGGAAGAGTATTTTTTGGCTCTAGGTGTTTAAGGATATCTCTGTCAAGTCACTAGTTGATCACTAGACCATGAGAAAGAACATAATAATTACAAAAATAGTTTAGAAAATTCACTAAACAAAACTCCACAACAAGCAGCAAGAACAAACCCTAGGAAGCGGGGAGATCTGATTTCTAGGGTTATCACATTATAATATTCCAAATGTCTTGTTTTTCAGCAAAAATTACAAGACAGGAAAAGAAACAAAAAATGATGGCCCATTCCCAGGAAAAAATAAAGAAAGAAATCAATAGAAACTGTGCCTAGGAAGCCCAGACATTGGATTTACTAGATGAAGACTTTAAATCACTGTTCTAAATATGGTCAAAGAGCTAAAGGAAAACATAAGAATGGTTTCTCACCAAATAGAAAATATTAATAAAGAGAGAAAAATTATATAAAGGAACCAATAGAAAATTTGGAACTAAAAAGTACAATAAAATAATTCACTGTTGTTGTTAGACGCCGTTGAGTTGGTTCCAACTCATAGCCACCCTAGACACAACAGAACGAAACAGTGCCCAGTCCTGCACCATCTTCACAACTGTTGCTATGCTTGAGCCCATTGTTGCAACCACTATGTCAATCCACCTCATTGAGGGTCTTCATCTTTATAGTTGATCCTCTACTTTACCAAGCATGACGTCCTTCTCCAGAGACTGATCCCTCCTGACAACATGTCCAAAGTATGTGAGGTGCAGTCTCGCCATCCTTGCTTCCAAGGAGCATTCTGGTTGTACTTCTTCCAAGACAGATTTGTTCATTCATTTGGAAGTCCATGGTATATTCAATATTCACTGCCAACACCACAATTCAAAGGCATCAATTTTTCTTCAGTCTTCCTTATTCGTTGTCCAGCTTTTGCATGCATATGAGGTGATTGAAAATACCATGGCATGGGACAGACGAACCTTAGTCCTCAAGCTATCTTTGCTTTTTAACACTTTAAAGAGATCTCTTACAGACGATTTGCCCAATGCAATGCGTCTTTTGATTTCTCTCTCTCTCTTTTTTTTTAATTGTACTTTAGATGAAGGTTTACAGAACAAATAGTTTCTCCTTAAACAGTCAGTACACATATTGTTTTATGACATTGGTTAACAACCCCACGACATGTCAACACTCTTCCTTCTCGACCTTGAGGAACTTTCTTTTGGTGAAAATGTACATAGTCAAAGTTACACCGTTTTGAAAGTTTCTACATGTACAATTCAGTGACATCTATTACCTTCTTCCAGTTGTGCTGCTATTCTCACTATCCTTTTCCAAATTATTCTGTCACCATTATCTTCAACTCACTGCCCCCTAGGCTTCCCATCAAACCTTTTGAGTTACTGTTGTCAATTTGATCTCACATAGATAATTTTTTTTTTTTGTACCTTAGATGAAGGTTTGCAGAACAAATAGTTTCTCATTAAACATTAGTACACATATTTCCCTATGGCAATGGTTAACAACCCCATGACATGTCAATACTGTCCCTTCTCAAACTTGGGTTCCCTATCACCAGCTTTCCTGTCCCCTCCTGCCTTCTAGTCCTTGTCCCTGGACTGCTGTGCCTCATTAGTCCTGTTTTGTTTTATGAGGCTGTCCAATCTCCGGCGGAATGGTGAACTTCGGGAAGGGCTTCACCACTGAGCTCAAAGGGTGTCCGGGGGCCATACTGTCGAAGTTTCTCCAGTCTGTCAGACCAGTAAATCTGGTCTTTTTTTTCTGAGTTAAAATTCTGTTCTACATCCTTTTCCAGCTCTGTCCAGGACTGTCTATTGTGATCCCAGTCAATGCAGTCAGTGGTGGTAGTCAGGCACCATCTAGCTGTACTTGACTCAGTCTGGTGGAGGCCATGGTAGCTGTGGTCCATTAGTCCTTTGGACTAATCTTTTCCTTTTCCTTGCTCTCTCATTCTCCCTTGCTCCCGAAGGGGTGAGACCAGTAGAGTATCTTAGATGGCTGCTCACAGGCTTTTAAGACCCCAGTTGGACACTACTCATCAAGGTAGAATGAAGAACATTGTCTTTATAAACTGTGTTATGCTGATTGAGCTAGATGTTCCCCGAGATCATGGTCCCCACAGCACCTCCACCCAGCAATTCAGTCCCTCAGGGAGTTTGGAAGTGTCTATGGAGCTCCCATAACCTTTCCTTGTACAAGATGTGCTGGCTTCCCCAGTAATGTGTACTGTCTTCCCCTTCAACAAAGTTACCACCTATCTATTGTCTATTTACTTCCCCCCCGACCCCTCCCATCCCTCGTAACCGACAAAGATTGTTTCTTTTTGTGTGTAAAGTTTTTCATGAGTTATACAGTAGAGGCCTCATACAATATTTGTCCTTTTGTGACTGACTTATTTCCCTCAGCATAATGTCCTCCAGTTTCATCCATGTTATGAGATGCTTCACAGATTCATCATTGCTCTTTATCTTTGTATAGTACTCCATTGTGTGTATATACCATAGTTTGTTTATCCATTCATCTGTTGATGGGCATCTAGGTTGTTTCCATCTTTTTGCTATTGTGAACAGTGCTTCAATGAATATGGGTGTGCCTATGTCTATTAGTGTGACGGTTTTTATGTCTCTAGGATATATTCCTAGGAATGGGATTGCATTTTGTAGTGCTTTTTTTTGTGGTGCTCATGTTTTCTTTGTTCCTCTTACTCTACTGTGCTGAGTTCCTTTTGTTTGTGGATTTTTTTTCATTTCTTTTGTTTCTGTAGGTTTTGTTTTTACTGAGAATTTATGTTTTTCTTCTTTATTTTGATGAGTAGGTTTGTTAACTTTCTTTTTGGTTACCTTGAAATTTACGCTTATCTTCCTAGATTTGAACCAGTCTATTATTACTTGGTATCACTTGACTTCCTCTCCATTAGAAGGTTCTATACCTACACCGTTTATTCCCTCTTTTATTGTTCTGATGCTGTTGTCATTTACAGATTAACCTCTCTGGTTCCCTTTTGTAATTTTTTGGTTTTGCATAGTCCTTAAGAGTTTATTTCCTAGGTTGGTACCTGGCTAGTACAATCCTGTGTCCTGTATTCAGCCTGTGGTCTGTTACTGTTTGTTCTCAGATCAAAGGACTTCCTTTGATAAGTCTTGTAAGTTTGGTTAGGTTTTTTAATTTCTGTTTATCTGGAAATGACCTAATTTCACCATCATATTTGAATGAGAGTTTTGCAGGATATATTGTTCTTGGCTGGCAATTTTTTTCTTTCAAGGTTTTATATATGTCATCCCATTGCCTTCTTGCCTGCATGGTTTCTGCTGAATAATCTGAGCTTAGTCTTATTGTTTCTCCTCTGTATGTGACTTTTTGTTTTTCTTGAGCTGCTCTCAGGATACTTTGTCTTTGGTTTTAGCGAGTGTGATTATGATATGCCTTGGTGATTTTCTTTTGGGGTCTATCCTATATGGAGTTCGTTGAACTTCTTGGATGGCCAGCTTTTCATCTTTCATTATATTGGGGAAGTTTTCTGTCAGCAATTCTTCAATGATCCTCTCTGTGTTTTCTGTTTTCTCCCCCTGTTCTGGAACTCCGATCACTCGCAGATTTTTGCTTTTGATTGTATCCCACATAATTCTCAGGGTCTCTTCATTTTTCTTCATTCTTTTTTCTGATTTTTCCTCAAACAGAGTTGTATCCAAGTGTTTTTCTTCAGTTTCTCTGATCCTATCTTCTATCATTTCAAACCTGCTCCTCAGCCCTTCTATAACACTGTCCATTTCTGAAATCTTGTTGTTTATCTTTTGGATTTCTAATTGTTGTTTTTGTATGATTTCTAGTTTTGAATTTATTTTAGCATTTTGTTCCTGTATTATTTTCTTGAATTATTCCATTTTTTTGTCTGTATTTTCCATGAATTTGTCTGCCTTTTCCATGAATTTGTCTACTTTTTCCTCATTTTTGTGTGTTTTTTGCTTCAACTCTTGGATAATCCTGAGTATTAGGGATTTGAATTCCCTATCAGGTAGTTCTAGTGCCTTTTCTTCTACTGGATGGTCATCTGGTGTTTTATTTTGGACACCTATTGGAACCATCCTGTCCTGTTTTTGTAAATGTTTTGATATTGTCTGCTGTCTTTGGGGCATTCAGTGGTTATTTTCCTCATTTATTGATTATAGATTTGTTTGTTTCATCCTGCTTTTTTGTTTTATTTGGTTATGTCTGAGCCAGTGCGCTGTGCTTTCTTTGTTGTTTGCTCGTCTGTGGGTGTGATACTTTTTACCTCCTTCTCCAATGGGCAGGGTCAGTTACTCAGGTATGGTACAGCAGGGAAGGTCCAGCTGAAGGAGAGTTGCTGGGATAGTTTTTTTGTGGCACAAACCAGGGCTGACAGTGCGGACCTGAAGTCAGTGCAGGGCAGGTTCCAGTAGGTCGTGCTTGTGCTGCTTGGAAGTGTGATGTTAAGAACACGGAGCAGGGAGGCAGGAAGGAGGGGGGAGATTGTGATCTGTGGAGCTAAGATGGGTATGGGAAAGATGAGAGAGAGGAGAGAGGAACAGGAGCCAAAAACATACACATAAACAAAAAGAGTGCTAAGCGAGCTTGCTATTGGAGTGGAAAGATGAGAGACTTAGAAATGGGGGGAAAAAAAGAGGGTAAAAGAAAAAAATGAATAAATCAAGAAACTGGAAATGAAGAAAGACAAAAAGGGAATAAGAGAAGAAAAGTAAACAAAGAAATGAAAAAAACAAAAAACAAAGAAGAAAAAAGAAATGGCCCCAGGGATGTGCCTGTGCATCTGTGCAGAGTAAAGGACTAGCTTCCAAGCTGCATGGTACAGCCTGGCTAGAAGGGGCTCCCAAGCTGAGAAAAGAAAAAGAAAACAAGCAAATCAAAGCAGAACAAATCAGAGCAAACAAACAAAAACCCTGGGGGTCCCACCAGCGTGGCGGCACAGGCCAGGAAGCAATTTCACAGTTGAGCAGTGCTTTGCAGCCTTTCAGGAAGAAGCAAAGATGGTGCACAGAGCCAGGTATTTGAGAGAAAGGAAGGGGAGGTGGTGAGAGGTAAGGAAGAAATCTGAAGAAGCAGAAAAAAGCAACACCAGCAGCCAACAGATGGCACTCAGGGAGCTGGCCAGTGTGGGCAGGTGGAATCCAAGCGGCACTGGGAGGAAGCTTGTGCTTCCCAGCCAGTAGTCTGTGGCTGTAGGAAGCAGAGGAGGCTAAGCGGGGGTGAAGAAGGGTCGGGGGTGGGAAAGCCTATATAGTGGGTTACCAGTTGTTCTGTCTCCTGCTGGAAGCTCCGTGAAGCTGCATTCTCATACCTCCTGTTCGCTGGTCTCCAATAGGAGTCCAAGATGGTGGATCTGTGCTGCAGTAGCTGATAGGAGACCTCTGCATGTATCTCTTCTTGATCTCTGTTCTTGGTCAGTTTCTTATTCCATTCGGTGCTTGACTGAGTTCTTTATCTCTTCATTTGATGCTTAGGGTTTCAGGACTCAGGTGTGACTCTGTTTGACTTAGTTTTTCTGATCTTTGCTGCAGAGGGAGGGCATGGTGCTTCTGACTATAGCGCCATGTTGCCCGGAAGTCTCGTGTCTTTTGATTTCGTGACTGCTGCTTTCATGGGTGTGGATTGTGGATCCAAGTGAAATGAAATCCTTGACAACCTCAGTCTTTTCTCCGTTTATCATGATGTTGCTTACTGGTCGAGTTGTGAGGATTTTTGTTTTCTTTATGTTGATGTGTAATCCATACTGAAGGATGTGGTCTTTGATCTTCATCAGTAAATGCTTCAACTCGTCTTCACTTTCAGCAAGCAAGGTTGTGTCATCTGCATAACGCAGATTGTTAATGGATCTTCCTCTAATCCTGATGCCCCATTCTTCTTCATATAGTACAGTTTCTCGGATAATTTGCTAGCGTACAGATTGAATAGGTATGGTAAAAGGATACAACCCTGATGCACACCTTTCCTGACTTTAAACCATGCAATATCCCCTTGTTCTGTTCAAAATACTGCCTCTATATCCATGTACAGATTCCTCATGAGCACAATTAAGTGTTCCGGAAGTTCCATTCTCTGGAATGTTATCCATAATTTGTTATGATCCACAGAGTCGAATGCCTTGGTATAGTCAATAAAACACAGGTAAACATCTTTCTGGTATTCTCTGCTTTCAGCCAAGATCCATCTGACATCAGCAGTGATATCCCTGGTTCCATGTCCTCTTCGAAATCTGGCTTGAATTTCTGGCAGTTCCCTATCGATATACTGCTGCAGTCGCTTTTGAATGATCTTCAGCAAAATTTTGCTTGCATGTGGTATTAATGATATTCCTCGATAATTTCCACACTTGGTTGGATCACTTTTCTTGGGAATAGGCATAAATATGAATCTCTTCCAGTCAGTTAGCCAGGTAGCTATCTTCCAAATTTCTTGAAATAGATGAGTGAGCCACTTCTAGTGCTGCATTTGTTTTGTTGAAACATGTCAATTGGTATTCCCATCAATTCCTGAAGCCTTGTTTTTCACCAATGCCTTCAGTGCAGCTTGGACTGCTTCCTTCGGTACCATCAATTCCTGATCATATGTTACCTCCTGAAATGGTTGAATGTTGACCAGTTCTTTTTGGTATAATGACTCTGTGTATTCTTCCCATCTTCTTTTGATGCTTCCTGTGTCATTTAATATTTTCCCCGTAGAATCCTTCAGTATTGCAATTTGAAGCTTGAATTTTTTCTTCAGTTTTTTTCAGCTTCAGAAATGCTGAGCAAGTTCTTCCCTTTTGGTTTTCTAACTCCACGTCTTTGCACATGTCATCATAATACTTTACTTTGTCTTCTTCAGCTGCCCTTTGAAATCTTCTGTTCAGCTCTTTTACTTCATCATTTTTTCCTTTTGCTTTAGCTACTCGTTGTTCAAGAGCTTTAGCTACTCGATGTTCAAGAGTCTCTTCTGACATCCATTTTGGTCTTTTCTTTCTTTACTGTCTTTTTAATAACCTCTTGCTTTCTTTAAGTATGATGTCTGTGATGTAATTCCACAACTCATCTGGTCTTCAGTCATTAGTGTTCAATGCATCAAATCTGTTCTTGAGATGGTCTCACATACTCAACGTCATACTTTGGCTCTCATGGATTTGTTCTAATTTTCTTCAGTTTCAAGTTGAACTTGCATATGAGTAATTGATGGTCTGATCCACAGTCACTCCTGCAACATGAAAAAGGACATTTATGAAAAGCCTACAGCTAACATCATATTCAATGGTGAAAGACTGATGATAGTGATATTTTCCCTCATTTCTTTCCACATATGTAGTCGATTTGATCCCTGTTTATTCTGTCAGGTGAGGTCCATGTGTATATTTGCCATTTATGTGGGTGAAAAAAGGTATTTGCAATGAAGAAGTCATTGGTCTTGCAAAATTCAATCATGGGATCTCTGACATCATTTCTATCACCAAGGCCATATTTTCCAGCTACCAATCCTTCTTCTTTGTTTCCAACTATCACATTCCAAACACCAGTAATTATCACTAGGGGGATCAAAAGCAGATCTGAGCAGGCGAGAGAAAGAATCAATGAACTTGGAGCTATGCCAATTAAGTCTGAGGAGCAGAAAGAAAAAGTAATGAAGAAAAATGAGCAGAGCCCAGGTGACCTGTGGAACAACATCAAGTGTAACAATGCAAGCATAATAGGAGTCCCAGACGACAAGGAGAGAGAGAAAGAGGCAGGAAGAATGGATGAAGAAATAATGGCTGAAAACTTCATAAATTCGATGAAAGACATAAATTTACACATCCAAAAACTCAATGAAGTCCAAGTAGGATAAACTCAAAAAGACCACACCAAGACACATTATGATCAAACAGTTGAAAGATGAGGAGAGAATGTTAAAAGAAGCAAGAAATAAATGACTCACCACGTACAAGTGATCCCCATTAAGCTTAAGAGCCAATTTCTTATCAGAAATCTTGGCAGTCAAAAGATAGTAAGATGACATATTTAAAGTGCTGAAAGAAAAAAAAAAACAAACCTATAAACCTAAAATTCTACATCCAGCAAAATTATCTTCAGAAATGAAGAAGCAATCAAGACATTCCCAGATAAACAAAACCTGAGGGAATTCCTCATTAGTAGTACACATGTGTACAAAAATGCTAAAGGATCAAAGAAAAATCTACGATCGAGTGGCTTTATGGGTGAATTCTACCAAATATTTAAGGAAGGATTAATATCAATCCTCTCAAACTCTTCCAAAAAACAGAAAAAGAGGGAGCACTTCCTAACTCATTCTATGAAACCAGCATACTTTCATACCAAAGTCAAAGACACTACAAGAAAACTACAGATGAAATATCCCTTATGAACATAGATGCAAAAATATTAGCAAACCAAACACAACAGCATAGTAAAAGGATTATACATCATAACGAAATGGGATTTATTCCATATCACATTAAGAAAAAAAAAAAACCATGATCATCTCAATTGATGCAGAAGCATTTAACACTTATTTGACAAAATACAGCACACTTTCATGATAAAACTATTTAGCAAACTAGGAATAGAAGGAAATTCTGCAACATGAAAAAGGACATTTATGAAAAGCCTATAGCTAACATCATACTCAATGGTGAAAGACTGAAAGCTTTCCCCCTAAGATCAAGAATGATACAAGAATACCCACTTTGCCACTGCTATTCAACATAGTACCTGAAGTTCTAGCCAGAGCAATTAGGCAAGAAAAGGAAATAAAGGGCATAGAAATTGGAAAGGAAGAAGTAAAACTATGTTTGCAGATGGCATGAGCCTATACATAGAAAATCTCAAGGAAACCACAAGAAAATTACTAGAGCTAATAAATGGATTCAACAAAATTGCAGAATACAAGACCAGTGCACAAAAATTAGTTGTGTTTCTATACAAGAGCAATGAACAATACAAAAATAAATTAAGAAAATAATTAAATTTACAGTAGTATCCAAAAGAATAAAATACCTAAGAATAAATTTAAGCAGGAAGGTGAAAGATTTGTACACTGAAAACTATAAAACATTGCTGAAAGAAATTAAAGAAGACCTAAATAAATGGAAAGACATTCCATGTTTATGGACTGAAAGACTTAATATTCTTAAGATGTCAATACTACCTAAGGGGGGGGGGGATACTAGACAATAGATAAGTGGTAACTTTGGTGAAGGGTAAGACAGTACATGATACTAAGGAAACCAGCACACCTTGTACAAGGAAAGGCCATGGAAGCTCTACAGACACATACAAACTCCCTAAGGGACCGAATTGATAGGTGGAGGGCTGTGGGAATCACGGTATCGGGGAACATCTAGCTCAATTGGCATAACACAGTTTCTAAGAAAATGGTTCTACGTTCTATCTTGGTGAGTAGCATCTGAGGTCTTAGAAGCCTGTGAGCAGCCATATAAGATACTCCACTACTCTCATCCCTTCAGAAGCAAGGGAGAATGAAGAAAAGAAGCTACAAGGGAAAGATTAGTCCAAAGGACTAATGGACCACAACTACCCTGGCCTCCACTAGACTGAGTCCAGTGCCTGGCTACCACCGACTGCTCTGACAGGCATCACAACATAAGGTCCAGGACAGAGCTGGAGAAAAATGTAGAACAAAATTTTAACTCACAAAAAAAGACCAGACTTACTGGCCTGACAGAGACTGGAGAAACCCTGAGAGTATGCCCCCCCAACACCCTTTTAGCTCAGTAATGAAGTCACTTTTGAGGTTCACCGTTCAGACAAAGATTAGACAGCCCCATAAAACAAAACAAGAGTAATGGGGCACAACAGTCCAGGGACAAGGACTAGAAGGCAGGAGGGGACAGAAAAGCTGGTAATAGAGAACCCAAGGTTGAGAAGGGACATTGTTGCCATGTCGTGGGGTTGTTAACCATTGTCATAAAACAATATGTACGCTGTTTAATGAGAAACTATTTGTTCCATAAACCTCCATCTAAAGTACAATTTAAAAAAAAAGCTGTGTTAGCCATCCAGGAAAAAAAAAACAAACCTTAATCTATAGATTCAACACAATCCCTATCAAAATTTCAACAGCCTTCTTTAAAGAAATGGAAATGAAAATTCTCAAATTTATGTGGAATTTCAAGGGGCTCTGAATAGCTAAAACAATCTTGTAAAAAGAAGAACAAAGAAGGACTCACACTTTTTGATTTTGAAAATCCAAACAGTCTGGTATTGGTATAATGATAAACATATACAGCAATGGAATAGATTAGAGAATTCAGAAATAAACTGTGTATCTATGGTCAATTTAGGGAGTCCCTGGATGGAGAAGCCCTGGTGGAGCAGTTGTTAGGCACTTGGTTGCTAACCGAAAGGTCGGCGGTTTGGACCTGCCAGCCGTTCCTTGAGAGAAAGATGTGGCAGTCTGCTCCCATAAAGATTACAGTCTTGGAAACCCTGAGGAACTTCTATCCTGTCCTATAGAGTTGCTATGAGTCAGAATTGACTAGATGACAATGGGCTTGAATTTCTGGTTTCTGGGTGGCAGAAATGGTTAAGTGCCCAACTACTGACAAAAAGATTGGCAGTTGGAACCCACTGTCTTAGTCTAGGTTCTCTAGAGGAGCAAAACCAGTGAAGCATATATGTAAATATATATAGAAAGAGATTTACTTCAAGGGAATGGCTTATGCTATTGTGAGGAAATGGCTCATGCAATCGTGGGGGCTGACAAGTGTCAAATCCATGGGTCAGGCTGGAGGCTGGAGTCTTCTGCAGGCTTACATTCAAGAACCAGAGATCAAGTGATGAGAAGAGTGCAGGGTCAAGAGAGAAAGTGAGCTTTGCCAGAATATCCATTTATATACTGGAGGCAGGCCACACTCCCAAGGAAACTCCCCTTTCAACTGACTGGCTGCTCACATCAGATCACAAAATGGCAAGTGATTACATAGTGTCTGCTAGATAACTGAGAATCATAGCCTAGCCAATTTGACACATAATATTAACCATAATACCCACCCAGAGACACCTGAGAAGATTGGCCTGGCAATCTGATTCTGAAAATTCTCAGCCTTAAAAACTCTATGGAGCAATTCTACTCTGCACATATGGGGTCGCCATGAGTTGGAATCGAGTCAATGGCAACTAACAATAATAACAGTCAATTTATATTCTATAAGGGTGCTAAGTCCATACAATAAGGAAAGAATAGTCTCTTCAACAAATCATGCTGGGATAACTGGATCTCCACAAGCAAAAGAGTGAAGCTGGACCCATAACTCACACCATATATGAAAATTAACCCAAAATGGATCAACAACCTAAATATAAGAACTTAGAAATCATAAAACTTAGAAAAACATAAAGATAATGCTTTGAGCCACCATGTACGTGTCTGTCAGTTTGTCCTACTGTGGTGGCTTGCATGTTGCTGTGATACTGTAAGATTTGCTGCTGGCATTTCAAATACCAGCAGGGACACCCTTGGTGGACAGGTTTCAGCAGAGCTTCCAGCCGAAGACAGACTAAGAAGAAGGACCCAGCAGTCTATTTCTAAAAAAATTGACCAGTGAAAACCTTATAAATAGCAGCGGAACATTGTCTGATATAGGGCCAGAAGATTAGCCCCTCAGGTTGTAAGGCACTCAAAATATGACTGGGGAAGAGTTGCCTCCTCAAAGTAGAGTCGACCTTAATGACGTGAATGGAGTCAAGCTTTCAGGACCTTCATCTGCTGATGTGGTACGACTCAAAACGAGAAGAAACAGCCGTGAACATCCATTAATACCCAGAATGTGGGATGTTTGAAGTATGAATCTAGGAAAATTGGAAGTTGTCAAAAATGAAATGGAAGACATAAAGTTGGATATCCTAGGCATTAGCAAGCTGAAATGGACTGGTATTGGCCATTCTGAATCAGACAATCATATGGTCTACTATGTCGGGAATGACAAATTGAAGAGGAGTGGTGTCCCATTCATCGTCAAAAAGAACATTTCAAGATCTATCCTGAAGTACAACACTGTTAGTGATAGGCTAATGTCTATACACCTACAAGGAAGACAAGTTAATATGACTATTATTCAAATTTACTCACCAACCACTAAGGCCAAAGATGAAGAAACTGAAGGTTTTTACCAACTTCTGCAGTCTGAAACTGATCGAACATGCAATCAGGATGCATTGATAATTGCTGGTGATTGGAATGCAAAAGCTGGAAATAAATAAGAAGGAACACTAGTTGGAAAATATGGCCTTAGTGATAGAAACGATGCCAGAGATCTCATGATAAAATTTTGCAAGACCAATGACATCCTCATTTTAAATACCTTTTTTCAACACCATAAATGGCAACTATACACATGGACCTCACCAGATGGAATACACAGGTATCAAATAAACTACATATGTGGAAAGAAATGATGGAAAAGATCAACATCGGCAGTCAGAACAAGTCCAGCGGCTGACTGTGGAACAGATCATCAATTGCTCATATGCAAGCTCAAGTTGTAGCTGAAGAAAATTAGAACAAGTCCACAATAGCCAAAGTATGACCTTGAGTATATCCTGTCTGAATTTAGACACCATCTCAAGAATAGATTGAATGTTAATGACCCAAGACCAGACAAGTTATTGAATGACATCAAGGACATCATACATGAAGAAAGCAAGAGGTCACTAAAACAGACAGGAAAGAAAGAAAAGACAAGAATGGGTGTCAGAAGAGATTCTGAAACTTGCTCTTGAACATCGAGTAGCTAAAGCAAACGAAAGAAATGATGAAGTAAAAGAGCTGAACAGATTTCAAAGGGCAGCTCAAGAAGACAAAGTAAAGTATTGTAATGACATGTACAAAGACGTGGAGTTAGAAAACCAAAAGGGAAGAACACGCTCAGCATTTCTCAAACTGAAAGAACTGAAGAAAAAATTCAAGCCTTGAGTTACAATACTGAAGGATTCTACAGGGAAAATATTAAACTATGCAGGAATTATCAAAAGAAGATGGAAGGAATACAGAGTCACCATACCAAAAAGAACTGGTTAATGTTCAACCATTTCAGAAGGTAGCATATGATCAAGAACTGATGGTACTGAACAAGAAGTCCAAGCTGGACTGAAGGAACTGGAGAAAAACAAGACTCCAGGAATTGATGGAATACCAATAGAGATGTTTCAACAAACAGGTGCAGTACTGGAAGTGCCCACTTATCTGTGCCAAGAACTTTGGAAGATAGCTATCTGGCCAACCAACTGGAAGAGATCCAGATTTGTACCCATTCCAAAGAAAGGTGAGCCAACAGAATGTGGAAATTATCAAACAATGTCATTAATATCACACACAAGTAAAATTTTGCTGAAGATCATTCAAAAGCAGTTGCAGCATTACAACGACAGGGAACTGCCAGAAATTCAAGCCTGGTTCAGAAGAGGACATGGAACAAAGGATATCATTGCTGACGTCAGATGGATCCTGGCTGAAAGCAGAGAATACCAGAAAGATGTTTATCTGTGTTTCATTGACTATTATGCAAAGGCATTGGACTGTGGATCATAACAAATTATGGATAACATTGTGTAGAATGGGAATTCCAGAACAGTTACTTGTGCTCATGAGGAACCTGTACCTGGTCCAAGAAGCAGTTGTTCCAACAGAATAAGAGGATACTGCGTGATTTAAAGTTAAGAAAGGTGTGTATCAGGGTTGTATCATTTCACTATACTTATTCAGTCTGTATGCAGAGCAAATAATAAGAGAAGCTGGACTATGTGAAGAAGAACGTGGCATCAGAATTGGAGGAAGACTCATTAACAACCCATGACATGCAGATGACACAATCTTGCTTGCTGAAAGTGAAGAGGACTTGAAGCACTTACTGATGAAGATCAAAGACTACAGCCTGCAGTATGGATTAAACCTCAACATAAAGAAAACAAAAATCCTCATATCTGGACCAATAAGCAACATCATGATAAACAAAGAAAATATTGAAGTTGTAAAGAATTTCATTTTACTTGGATCCAAGATCAATGCCCTTGGAAGCAACAGTCAAGAAATCAAATGCATTGCATTAGACAAAACTGCCGCAAAAGACCTCTTTAAAGAGTTGAAAAGCAAAGATGTCACTTTAAGGACTAAAGTGCGCCTGACTCAAGTCATGGTGTTTTCAATCACCTCATATGCATATGAAAGCTGGACAATGATAAGGAAGACCGAAGAAGAATTGATGCCTTTGAATTATGATGTTGGTGACGAATACTGAATATACCATCAACTACCACAAGAACAAAGAAATCTGTCTTGGAAGAAGTGCAGTCAGAATACTCCTTAGATGCAAGGAAGGTGAGACTTTGTCTCACATACCTTGCACATGTCAACAGGAGGAACTAGTCCCTGGAGAAGGACATCATGCTTGGTGTGATGGTTAAGATTGTGTGTCAACTTGGCTGGGCCATGATTCTCAGTGTTTATATGTGATCATTCCCATGATGGATCTGCTGTGAGTAGCCAATCGGTAGAAAGGGAGTTTCCTTGGGGGTATGGCCTGCACCCAAATATAAGCAGATGTTCTGGCTTTTTGCTCACTCTGGATCCTGTGGCTACCTCCTGTTCATCTGACCTCCAGTTCTTGGGACTTGAGCTATCAGCTTATCTGCCAATCTTGAGATTCGTTGATCTTCACACAGCCTGTGAGCAGGAACCCTGCTCTCCGACCTGTGGATCTTGGGTTCACCAGCCCCTGCAGCTATGTAAGTCAGGAGAAGTCTAGCAGTCTCACCTGCCAATCTTGGGATTCATCTATCTTCACAGCCTGTGAGCAAGAGTCCTGCTCTCTGACCTGCTGATCTTGGGTTCGCCAGCCCCTGTGGCTACGTGAATCAGGAGAAGCCTCTATTCTGATCCACAGACTTGTAACTTTCTAGCCTCTAAAA
Source organism: Dugong dugon (assembly GCA_030035585.1). NCBI lineage: Eukaryota > Metazoa > Chordata > Mammalia > Sirenia > Dugongidae > Dugong > Dugong dugon. The sequence continues at coordinate 204,618,798 of CM057460.1, forward strand.
TTGTGTAAGCCATTTCCTTGATATAAATCTCTCTCTGTATATATTTATATGCTTTACTGGTTTTGCTTCTCTAGGGAACCCAGCCTAAGACACTTGGCAAAGTAGAGGGTCAGCAAAAAAGAGGAAGACCCTCAGCAAGATGGATTGACACAGTGGCTGCAACAATGGGCTCAAGCATAATAACGATTGTGAGTATGGTGCAGGACCAGGCAGTGTTTTGTTCTATCGTACATAGGGTCACTATGAGTTGGAACCGATTTGACGGCACCTAACAGCAACAGTGCTTTGGGACCTAGTTTTTAACAATGGATTCTTAGATATGACACTAAAAACATGAGCAACAAAAGACAAAATAAATAGGACTTTATCAAAATTAAAAACTTAGTACATCAAAAGACTTTATCAAGAAAGTGAAGAGACAATCTACAGAATGGTTAAGAGCTATGGCTGCTAACCAAAATGTTGGCAGTTCAAATACATCAGCTGCTCCTTGGCAACCCTATGGGGCAGTTCTACTCTGTCCTATAGGGTATCTATGAGTCTGAATTGACTCAGTGGTAATGGGTTTGGTTTTTTGTACATATCTGATAAGGGTTTAATATCCAGAGTACATAAAAACTCCTTAAACTCAACAACAAAAAGACAAACAATTAAAAAAAGAGGGCAAAGGAGTTGAATAGATAGACACTTTACCACATAAAATATACCTGTTGCTGTTGAGTCAATTCTGACTCATAGTGACCCTGTAGGACTGAGTAAAACTGCCCCCATAGGGTTTCCAAGGTTGTAATCTTTACAGAAGGATACTGCCACATCTTTCTCCCACTGAGTGGCTGGAGGGTTTGAACCACTGACCTTTTGGTTAGCAGGCAAGCACTTAACCACTGCACTACCAGGGCTCCTGAAGAAGATATATGAAAGGCCAATAAGTACATGAAAATGTGCTCACCATCATTAGTCACGAGGAAAGTGCAAATCAAAACCACAGTGAGATATCACTTCACCCCCACTAGGATAACTATTATTAAAAAAAAAACAAAAAACAAAAAAACACAAAAACCAGAAAACAACAAGTGTTTGTGAGGATGTGGAGAAACTGGAACCCTCATCCATTGCTGGTGGGATTGTAAAATGTAGCAACCACTATGGAAAACAATGTGGTGGTTCCTCAAAAAAATTAAACATAAGATTACTGTATGATCCAGCAATTCCACTCCTAGGTATATACTCAAAAGACTTGAAAGTAGTGTCTCAAATAGATGCTTGTATAGCAATGTTCATTGAAGCATTGTTCACAATAGTCAGAAGGTAGAAACCACCCAACTGTCCATCAACAAAAGAATGGATAAAAAAATGTGGGTATATACATCAATGGAATATTATCCAGCCATAAAGAGAAATGAAGTTCTGATACATGATATGGTATGAATAAATCTTGAAAACTTTATGCTGAGTGAAATAAGTCAGTTACAAAGGGACAAATATTGCATGATCCATCCCACTTATATGAAATATCTAGAATAGGCAAATGCATAGAGACGAAAGTTTATTAGCAGTTACCAGGGGCAAGTGAATTGGAAAAAGGGGAGCTATTGCTAAGGGATACTAAGTTTCTGTTGAGGGTGATGAAAAAAATTGAAAATAGATAGCGGTGATGGTTGCACACCATGATGAATATAATTAATGTCACTGAATTATACATGTAAAAATAGTTGAAATGACAAATGTTTTGTTGCATATATTTTACTACAATGAAAATTTTTAATTAAAGAAGACCAAAATAAATTTAGAAAAAGATTATCATATTTATGGATTGGAAGCCTTGATAATGTCAAACTGATCTACAAATTCAACACAATCACTTCCAAAATCCCAAAGGCCTTTTTTTTTTTTTTTGCAGGAATGGAAAATCCTGTTGTCAATTCATATAGGATTTCAAGGGACCCCAAATAGCCAAAACAATACTGAGAAGGGGGAACAAAGTTGGAACTCATACTTTCCAATTTTAAAACTTTTTACAAAACTACAGTAACCAAAACAGTGTGGTACTTGCATAAAGATAGACATAGAGGCCAATGTGATAGATATGAGAGTCCAGGAAAAAACCCAAACATCTATGGCCAGTTGATTTCAACAAGGGTGACAAGACCATTCAATGCAGGAAAGAACAGTCTCTTCAACAAACGATGCTTGGACAACTGGATCTCCGTATGCAAAAGAATGAAGTTGTACCCTTACCTCACACCATATACAAAAATTAATTCAAAATGGATCAGTGACCTAAATATAAACAGCTAAAACTATAAAACTCTTAGAAGAAAACATTAGGGTTAATTTTAATGACCTTGGATGTGGCAATGGATTCTTAGCATCTAAAGCACAAACAACAAAAGATAAATTGGACTTCATGGAAATGGAAAACTTTTGTATATCAAAGGATACTATCAGAGAGTGAAAAGATAATGTACAGAATGGGATAAAACATTTGCAAATCATCTATCTGATAAGGGTCTACAATCCAGAATACATAAAGAACTCATACAAATCAACAACCAAAGGACAAACAACGTAATTAAAACATAGGCAGAGACTTTGAATACATATTTCTCCAAACAAGATATACAAATGGCCAATAAGCATATGAAAAGATGCTGTCTTAGTTATCCAGTGCTTTTATAACAGAAATATCACAAATGAGTGGCTTTAACAAACAAATCTATTTTCTCACAGTTTAGGAGGCTAAAAAAAAAAAAAACCTGTTGCCATTGAGTTGATTCCGACTTATAGCAACTCTATGTTGCTGTTGTTAGGTGCCGTCAAGTCATTTCTGACTCATAGCCACCCTATGCACAACAGAACAAAACACTGCCCAGTCTTGCGCCATCCTCATAATTGTTGCTAAGCTTGAGCCCATTTGTGATGGTTAAGATTGTGTGTCAACGTGGCTGCCCCATGGTTCTCAGTGTTTATATGTGATCACTCCCGTGATTGAATATGCTGTGAGTAGCCAATCAGATGAAAGGGCGTTTCCTTGGGGGTGTGGCCTACATCTGAATATAAGCAGACGTTCTGGCTTTTTGCTCACTCTGGATCCTGTAGCTGCCTCCTGTCATCTCACCTCCAGTTCTTGGGACTTGAGCTGTCAGCTTATCTGCCAAATTTGGGATTCTTGGATCTTCACAGCCTGTGAGCGGAGCCCTCCTCGCTGACCTGCCAGTCTTGGGCTCTCCAGCTTCTGCGTCTCAGTGACTTGGATCCCTGATCCACAAACTTGGGATGTTCTAGCCTTTACAATTGTGTGAGCTGTTCCCTTGATATAAATCTCTTTCTATATATATATTTATATGCTTTACTGGTTTTGCTTCTCTAGAGAACCCAGCCTAAGACACCATTGTTGCAGCCACTGTGTCAATCCATCTCATTGAGGGTCTTCCTCTTTTTCGCTGACCCCTCTACTTTACCAAGCATGATGTCCTTCTCCATAGACTGATCCCTCCTGACAACATGTCCAAAGTATGTGAGACACAGTCTCACCATCCTTGCTTCCAAGGAACATTCTAGTTGTACTACTTCCAAGACAGATTTGTTCGTTCTTTTGGCAGTCCATGGTATGTTCAATATTCATTGCCAACACCACAATTCAAAGGCGTCAATTCTTCTTCAGTCTTCCTTATTCAGCTTTCGTATGCATATGAGACGATTGAAAACACCATGGCTTGGGTCAAGGGCACCTTAGTCCTCAAGGTGACATCTTTGCTTTTTAACACTACAGAAAGTCCAAATTCAGGGTGTCAGCTCCAAGGCTGTCTGTTAGTTCTGGAGGAAAGCCCTTGTCTCTTTTGAGCTTCTACTCCTGGGCAATCTTCATGTGGTTTGACATCTCTCTTCCCCTATCTCTGCTTGCTCACTTATTTAATCTCTTTTATATCTCCAAAGAGATTGATTTAAGACACGCTCTATACTAATACCTTCTCATTAACATAACAAAGAAGACCCATTCCCAAATGAGATTATAACCACAGGTATAGGGGTTAGGATTTACAACATATATTTTGGGGGGACACATTTCAATCCATAACAGATGCTGAACATTGTTAGTCATTAAAAAAAAAAAACCCAAAACCCATTTGCCATCAAGTCAATGCCAACTCATAGCAACCCTACAGGACAGAATAGAACTGCCCACATAGAGTTTCCAAGGAGCGGCTGGTGGACTCTTTAACTGCCGACCTTTTGGTTAGCAGCCAAACACTTAACCACTGAGCCACTAGGGAAATACAAATCAAAACCACAGTTAGATACCACTTCACCCACAAGCATGACTATAATAAAAACCCTGAAAATATGGAGAAATTGGAACCCTCATGCATTGCTGATGGGAATGTAAAACGGTGCTGCTGCTGTGGAAAACAGTTTGGTTCCTCAAGAAATTAAACAGAATTACCACATGACCCAGCAATTCCATTCCTAGGAATGTACCCAAGAGAATTGAAAACAGGTTTTGAAAAAACCTTGTACACAAATGTTCATAGCGACAGTATTCACAATAGCCAGAGGAAAAAATCCAAATGCCCATCAACTGATTAATGGATAAACAAAGCATGGTTTATTCATACCATGGAATATTACTCGTCCATAAAAAGGAATAAAGCACTGATACATGCTATAACATGCATGAATCTCGAAAACATGCCAAGTGAAGGAAGCCAGCCATAAAGGCTACGTATGTATGATTCAGTTTATGTGAAACTTCACAATAGGCAAATCTATACAGAAAGCAGATTAGTGGTCCCAGAGGCTAGGGGAGGGGTAGCAAGGAGTGACTACTTTATGGGTATCCCATTTGGGGTGATGAGAAAGTTCTGGAACTAGAGAGTGGTGATGGTTGCACAACATTGTGAGTGTACTAAATGCCACTGAATTAAGGAATGGTTAAAATGGTGAATTTTATGTTATGTGTAATTTTCCACAAAAGAATTTTATCTTCTTTCCTTATCAACATATAAAGCTGACTCATCTTTTTTTGTTTTGTTTTGTTTTGCATTGTCTCTTTTTTTTTTAATTGTGGTAAATACCCATGTAACAAAACATATGACATTTCAACAATCTTCACATGTACAAATAGTTATGTTCATCATGTGGTTCAACCATCACCCTTATCCATTCCTAAGTGTTGCATCATCTTTTCAATGGTCATGGTATTGGTCACAGGATGGAGTTGCCCTCTTGGTAGACATTTAGGACATTCCCCATGTTCTGCTACTTTGAGTATCCTTTCCATGTAGCTTTGGACACCCGTGTCAGTGTCTCTGTAAGGATAGACAGGCAGATGATATTTAATAGAATAAATGGCAAGTCCTGTGTTTATCTCAAAAGCAAGATCAACATCTGGAGCTCAACCCGGCAGCCAGTCTTCAGAGCAGACCTGGAGGGTTTCGCTCACAGGATGTTGCAGAATAGCTGTGGGTAAAGTCACACAATCTGTATTCTCCCTTCACTCTGTGGAAGCTCAGGTGTGAGCAGGGCTCAGGTGTACAGTCCCCTCTAGCTCACTCACTGCTTTAACTGAGTCAGGCCTCCTTCATGGTTCTGAGATGCTTCAGAAAGAAAACAGACCCATAGACCCCCTGAACCCCCTAAAAAGACAGAAACTGCTCCAGTGATCCTGCTTCAACAGGGCCAAACTAATGACCCCGTATTTCCCTAATGACTGATAATGTTTATCATCTGGTCCTCCCTACTCCTTTTCCAGGGAGATGGTTCTTGAGTCAGGGTGGCTTCCTTTTAGATGGATGTAGCTTACAGGGGTGTAAGGTGGATGGCTTCTCAGCTGGGCAGATCCCATCCTTCGTACCCTCTGGGATCCTGGTGGGGTGAATGGGGGGACTGTGGAAGCTCAGGTGTGACCAGGGCTCAGGTGTGCTATTTCTCCCTCTGTATCCTCTGCTGCCACCACTGCCTGCACAGTCTCTCAGCTGACCTGCTTCCTCTTCCCCAGGGATTTATCTCTTAGTGGTTTATTTCCTCCTGAGACCCGGGAAGGGATAGAGGACCAAATGCTGTTGGTTCGATGACCTTCCCTTAGGGAGACAGGTTTGATGAATCTGAACATTTTTCAGCTGGGTCCTTTTGACCAGTGTAGAGTGGTCTTTTGATTGGTGACACTGTCAAACAATCACTCGGGAGGTAAGCACCATCTGAGGCTAATTGGCTGAAGGCCAGGAGAGTGGGCAGTTGTGGAGATGGGCCATCTGACTCTGCCTGAGGTCTACTAGAAGTAGTGACTTGTGATTTTTTCCTCCTCTGGTCCAGTCCTGCAGGCTAGGAGGTCAATCTTTAAACCCTTCCTTCAAGGGTACAGAGTAACAACAGCTTTGCAGGCAGTGTGTGGCCACTGACAGGCTGCTCACTCATTAACACCCTGGCAGGCTGTGTGCACTGGTTAAACTCCAAGTGCTCTGCAAAGCCAAGGTAAACAGTGTTGACACTGCAATGGAGGCTTGAGAGGTCTGGCTTGGCTAGGTGTACAGAGTGAATTAATAAGTGAACATCAGGAAGGAGGGAAGCCTTGCAGCCATGGCCCACATGGCGCCCAAATGGACTCAGAGCCAATACCGTCGCTGCAGAGAATTTGGGGTCAGATTTGGTGATGACTTCGGCTCTGGCCCTTAAATAGCCATGTGACTGACACCTGCCCCACCTCTTCCCACCTTTGTTCCCTTGACTGTGCTGTGAAATGACTTTGGTTGCTTCGAGCATGAAAAGGGGTGTGGTGTCAAAAAGCTAAGGACGGTCCTCGGCCCCTGGTAGATGCTTGACAGACATGGCTCCCTGCCTGGTCCCAGGCCGGCCACGGGAAGCTGGACATAGGCTGACAGGCTTGGGCTATTTTGTTGGTCTAGAAGAGCAGAGTAGAAATTTTGGGGGACAGAACTTCATTGTCCTATCCAGGGACATTTCAGGGACCAGGGCTGCTGGTGCTGGAAGTAAACGGTAACGTCGTTTCCCCCAAGTCCTTCTCACCCACTTCCTATAAGAATTAAATAACGTTCCAGCTGTACTTTGGCAGCTCCGCCCCTTTGTTTCTGGGTTTCTACTGGACCTTCAAGTCCACTTGCCTTGATTTTTCCTCTTCTGGGTTTCAGGGGCTCCCTCCTCCTTGTTTACCCCCTGCTCTGGGAGTCGCTCCCCTACTAGGGAGGGCAAATGGGAAATGGTTGCACTTTGAAACTGGGTGCTGCACGCAGCCAAGTCATTGGCTGAGGATGCCACCATGTTCTTGGTTTAATGATCAATTAGTTCCCTTCAGAAAGCCCATTCTGACCCAGCTTGCCCCTTAGACTCTCTTCAGAGCTCGTGCCTGCAGGATGGCCACTGACAACTCCACCGGAGACCTCCACGCAGCTGGGCCGCAGCTGAACACAGCTGACATCACCATCATAGCCGTGTACTTTGCCCTGAACATGGTTGTGGGCATATGGGTAAGGGGGGGTAAGGGCACCTGCGGTGGGTGGGCTGCCTGTGGGACTTGGGTGGTGCCAAGTGTGGGGATGGGGACCCAGGCGTGCCCCACAGCACCAGCATCAGTTTCCCCCAGAGCCTGACAGCTTCTCCTTCCAGCCAAGCTCCTTCCTCTTAGGAAAGTAGTTTCTCATCCACAAAGTGGGGATAATGGAGCATGAGGGTCCCTCCAAGGCTCAGCAGAGTGTGTGGTGGAAATCTCACTGCTGGGTTGGCCAGCCCAGACCGGGGTCTGACAGCCTGGCCCAGGTTCTTGTTCTGCCACCCACAAGCTAGAAAACCTGGGCGCCCACGTAAGGCTCATTAATCTTAGTTTCCATGCCTGCCAACTGGGGATCTAAGGGCTTAAGCCTGCCTGAGCAATATAACCACAGGGTTTGCTTTTACAAATGTAGGTTCCCAGGCTGCCCCTAAGCCTGCTGAATCAGAATCCAGGAGGCAGGGAAAGGCTTGAGGGCCCAGGAATCTTTACATCAAACAGGCTCCCAGGGAATTTGCTTCCCCACTGGCCAAGTTAATATGCCAACACTTCTCTCCCTTGATGAGAGATAAGCAACTGGTGCTCCATCAGAGAATTTCAGCAGCACCTGAGTCCCTGCTCAGGTGCTGTGCTGGGCCCTTCCCCATCACACCACCCCCCAGCACTGGGAAGAGAAGGACAGCCCCTGTCTGCAGATGAAGAGCCCAAGTTCTGAGAGGTAGACTTGCCCAGCAAGCCCAGGACCTTGCACAGTGAGGTGCTCCTCTGGTGACTTTTCTCTGTTTGTGATGCCAAACTATGAGCTTTTCCTGACAAGGAAGTGGATACACAAGGCCACTTGCTTGATCCCAAGGAGGAAGGCTTCTTAAGGCTTTCTACCTTCCACCCTCCTCCACTCACCCCCTCTGTACTTTGGATCTGGAAAGGCCAGGCTCCACCTCTTAGCCCCTGGAGTCTCCTGGCTGGCACCTTAGCTCTGGTATTCTGAGAGCTTTATCCCCTTGGCAAGAATGAGTATCCCACTCTTAACCTCTGTAGCCCCAGGCCTAAGCCTGAGGACCTAGGTGTCAGGAAGCAGGTCACCTCCCAGCTTAGGCCTTTTAGGAAAGTCACTCAGAGTTCTGAGCTTAGGTTTCCTGATCTGTATAACAGGGACACCACCTACCTCACAGGGATAAGGCCTCCTATCAGTACTCCCAGCAGTACTGGACTCTGCTGCTATTGGTGCTGTAGTAGCAGCAGCAGTAGTACTACTACTAGTAGTAGCAGTAGCAAACAGCAGCAGTAGTAGAAGTAACAAAAATACTAGTAGCAGCAACAAGAGCAGTAATAGTAGCAGCAGTAGCAGTAACAGTAGGAGTAGCATTAACAGCAGCAGCAGCAGCAGTGGAAGTAATTAGAATTAGTTATCCTGTGATTAAACATTAAATCTCTAGTGACTCAGTGCTGGGAGTTGGGAACGCTGGCTCCTAGTCCTGGCTCTGCTGTGTGTACTCGGGTAAGTTACTTTCTCAATCTTCTCAGTCTGGCCTCGCTCTCCTCAAGTACGCAGTGCAGATGTGTGTTCCTGCCTGCAAGAGTCTGTGACTAGGACTTGCAAGGGGGTGCCCCATGGACAGAGCGGACCGCAGAACCCTTTTGGTGAGGGGAGTGGAGTCATGAGAAGAGACAGCGAGAAGGCTTCTAGGCTATCAGCACCAAGGAAAGGGGGAATATTTAGTTAGAAGAGCACATCTAAGTGGGGATGGTTTTGTGCATCTGAGACCAAGCCCTTTGCCACTCACCCGCCCTTGCTGCCCGGGACTCACCAACCACCTCTCATGGGGGCAATTCACCCAGCTCAGCCATTCATTTGTAGGCTGGAGCCCCACATGGTTCCACCCTGTCCCCCCAAGTAGGCCCCACTGGCTCTGTGGTGTGTTGCTGGCCAGAGAGCAGGAGACCATATCCAGGAAAGAGTTGAGCAGGGCAAAGATATCCCTCGGGGGCCCAGAGGCTACCGAGCAGCAGGCTGGCAGGCATGGCACTCTGGGGAGCTCTGATGGTGGGCTGGAGGAGCCCAGGGTGAGCCTTCTGGGAGTGTTCCTGCAGGAAAGCTGCTTAAGCTGAGCCTATGTATCCATCAGGGCACTTCCATTTAGTCACAGAAAGTCTGTTTCAGTGAACCCAAATCATAAGGAAGTGTACTGTACTGGTGCCTGTCTCAGTTATCTAGTGCTGCTATCACAGAAATACCACAAGTAGGTGGCTTTAACAAACAGGCATTTATTTTCTCACTGTTTAGGAGGTTAGAAGTTCGAATGTAGGGTGCCAGCTGTAAGGGAAGGCTCTCTCTGTTGGCTGTAGGTGGAAGGTCCTTGCCTCTTTTTAGCTTCTGTTTCTTGGTTCCTTGGAAATCTCATATGGCATCACATCTATCTTCCCCTAACTCTGCTTTCTTAATTCATCTACTCCTTAATATCTCAAAAAAGGTTGACTTAAGACACACCCTGCCCTAATACTGCCTCATTAACATAACAAAGAAATCCCATTCCCAAACGGGATTATAACCACTGTAGGGGTTAGGATTTACAACACATATTTTGGGGAGACATGATTCAATCCGTAACAGTACCTATAAATGAAAGTCCAGGAACAGGGAAGGCTTCATGGGGATTATGATCCAGCAACATAGCACCATCAAAGCTATGGCTCCCCTCTCTGTGGCTCTCCCAGCCTCCTGTTGCTTTCTCCTGAGCCCCATTTCCCTCATGGAGGTGAGATGACCAGCCTAGAGGTTGAGCCCAGGCCCTGGAGCCAGATGACCTGACCTCAGAGCCTCAGTTTCCTATTAGTAACTTGGGGATGGTCATGTACCTACCTTCAGAGGCCATTGTGATGACTGAGAGGTTCTTACAGGTAGACCTCTCAGAACCAACTCTGCACGAATGTCTACCCACTACCCCCACCGAGTTCACTGAATATTAACCCTGCATATGTGGCTGGGGCAGAGCAAGAGGGCACTTCTCACCCTCCAGCTGTTGAGCAGGGGTCCTGGCTGTGCTCTGACTCTAACCTCTTAAGTCAAAATGCTGTCCCTGAATTAGGCGTGGCAGCCAAGGACTGTGGTGGGCCCTATGGCATGGATGTCTCAGGCCCCCTGGGGCTGATCTGGTCAGGACCACCTGAGTTGGGAAAGGTGAGACCCCATCACGAAGAGAGGCGACTGAAAATGCCTCCCGACACCACATAGCATTGAAGGATAAGAAGAAATTTTCCATAGGAGAAAGGGACAAGGAGCATTCTGGAAAAGGAGAAAGCATGGCCTTACATCAGAGCCCTCAGGAGCTGTGCAGTGCACAGCTGGCACAACTTGTCGCAGCCATCCTGGCCATGGCCACGAGCACCTCCAGAGAACTGCACAGCTGGACCATGGCAAACGTAGAGCAAGTGATAGGTCTGGGGCTGGGAGATGGAGGCAGAACAGTATTAAAGGCTTTCAGCTGTCTAGGAAATTGGTTCAATCATCTTGAAGAACTCAGACTGTCTCTGAGGGTTTTTTGTTGTTGTCTGTGTGTATGTTGTCATGGTGCAGGATGATTAAAGTCAGGCAGAAATAGGCCTGTGTATTGATTGATATTTTGTGATCCAGACTTATGTCATTATATGTATACTGTGAAAAGTAGACACAAATTATATATCTAAATACACCTCTATGTCCCTCACGTCCTTCCACTTTCTCCTGTCCAGACAGCATGGTCTCAGTGACATTCATTAAACACTTGCTAGGCACCATTCTCAGTGTTTTATATGCATTAACTCATTAAACCTCCTCAAAACCCTAGGAGGTGGGACTATTGTTAGGCCCACATTACAGACGAGGAAACTGAGGCCCATGGATTAAGTAACTTGCCCAAGGTCACCAGAGCAGGATGTAGAGAAGCCAGGATTTGCTCCTAGGCATTCTGATTTCAGATTTTTTATTCCATACAGGTGGAGCACAAAATTCTATACTTCCCTCATAATAACCCAACACAGAACATGCAGGCGTACTCAAAGGATTATTGTTGAAATGTACGAGAAATAAAACTATATATTTAAAGTAAGAAATCAAGGTCAAAGTGCTCTCAGATTCCCTGGCTCAAAACCCTCCTTGTCCTTGGAGGGCAGCAGAAAAGGAACCCGAAAAGGGAAGGAAGAGCCTGGTTTAAGGGATAGGGAGCACCACAGTAAGTAGAAATGTCCCAGTCGGGAAGGCAGTGAGGACTGAGAAGAGGAGCAAGAGGACAGCCTGGGGCTGGCCTTGGCATGAATCCCACCTCTGCCACCCACTACTGTAGGAGCCCACAGAGGTCAGACTTAGACTTGATACCCTAAAGACTAGAAAGCAGACACTCAAACAGAAACCTGTACACCAATGTTCACTGCAGCACTATTCACAAGAGCCTAAGAGTGGAAACAACCAAGTGTCTATCAAAGGATGAATGGATAAACAATATGTGATCTATTCATACAGTGGGATATTATTCATCCATAAAAAGAAATGAAGTCCTGATATGTGCTACAACATGGATAAACCTTGAAAACATTATACTCAGAGAAATAAGTCAGTCACAGAAGATCACATATGTATGATTTCATTTATATGAAGTGTCTAGAACAGGTAAATCTGTAGAGACGGAAAGCAGATCAGTGGTTGCCAGGAGCTGGGGTGGGAGTAGTGGGGAGTGACTGCTTAATGCACCATTTTACATACCCCCAGCAATGCACAAGGGCCCCACTTTCTGCCTCTGTCCTTGCAGTCCTCATGCCAGGCCAGCAGGAACACAGTGAGCGGCTACTTCCTGGCAAGCCGGGATATGACGTGGTGGCCGGTGAGTGCCCCTGGCTCCTGCCCTTCCTCCATCTGGTGGGCAGAGCCAAACCTCTAGGTCTGCCAGCACTTGCTGAGGGTCTGCTCCTGGACCTGATCTTGGGATGCATATGGGGTGCTGAACATTGTGTAAAAGTCATGGGCTTTGGAGTGGAAACCTACTTCTGCTACTCATTAGCTGAGGGGCCAGTCATGGGTACTCTAACTCCTCCTGGGCCTCAGGCTCCTCTTCTGAACCTGGGACAATGATCCTCTTCTGTGGCTTTGTGTAGATGGATGTGATGGTACTGTCAGGCCGGCAGGGCCTGGCCAGTGCACCTGCAGCTGACTGATTTCCTCTTGCTCTTCCAGATCGGAGCCTCCCTCTTTGCCAGCAGTGAGGGGTCTGGCCTCTTCATTGGACTGGCAGGCTCGGGTGCAGCTGGAGGCCTGGCTGTGGCAGGCTTCGAGTGGAACGTGAGGCTCTTGGGAGGACAGTCAGGCTGGGAAGCGGGGTTGGTGACCAAGCACAGCTCAGCTCCTACGTCAACCATGCTGCCGACAATCTTGGCAGCTGGGTTCCTGGGGACATGCACAGATAGCACAACCAGAGGGAACTGCTGGACTTGGCCCAGGCCCCCAGATGGCGAGTCCCTACCGTGTCCAGCTGTGTCCCCTGCACCCTGGCCTAGAGCAGGGCTTGCTTGGCACAGCAGTCTACTGTCTAAGCCCTGCCTCTGTCCCCCCTCAGGCCACGTACGTGCTGCTGGCCCTGGCATGGGTATTTGTGCCCATCTACGTCTCCTCGGAGGTGAGTCTGCTCCAGGGCTCAAGATGCCCTATGACCTCCTGCTGTAGTCTGGGCCCAGGGTGGGTCTGCAAGAAGAGTCACGAGACCTTCACCCAAGTCGGCAGAAGTATTCATTTCCTGCAGCTATTGTGACAAGCTGAGTGGCTTGAAACAACAGAGATCTATGGTCTTACAGTTCTGGAGTCTGCAAGTCCAAAACCAAGGTGTCAGCAGGACCTTGCTCTCTCCAAAGGCTCTAGGGGAAGATCCTTCATTTCTCTTCCTAACTTCCTGGCAGTCCTTAGGTTTCCTTGGCTTGTGGCTGTGTCACTCCACTCTGCCTCCATCATCACATGGCCGTCTTCCTGTGTCTGTGTCTCTCCTGTTTTATAAGGACACCACTCAGATGAGATTAGGACCTACCCTACTCCAGTGTGACCTCATGTTAACTAATAACATCTTCAAGGACCCTATTCCTAAACAAGGTCAGGTTCATAAGTACCAGGAGTTAGGGCTTCAACATATATTTTGGGGGACATAATTCACCTCATACTGGAGCTGTGGTGGCTCAGTGGTTAAGAACGTGGCCGCTAACCAAAAGGTTGGCAGTTCAAATCCACCAGCTGCTCCTTGGAAACACTATGGGGCAGTTCTATTCTGTCCTGTAGGGTTGCTATGAGTTGGAATCAGCTTGACAGCAACGGGTAATTCACCTCATGACAGAGTGATGGGCAGGACTGCCTGGACTCTCAACACAAATTGGTGTACTTTCAAGGCTGAGTTTGTTGTTAGTCCAACCAACATTCCTATCAACTGGACTAACCCACTAACGCAAGACTTGGGCCAAGGGAGCCTTGTTGGCTGCTCAAGGGTGAAGGCTCTCCACCTTTTCACCCCTCCTATCGCTGGCACACAGGCTGAACACCTGGGTGGCACCATCTTTGACTCCTTCAGCCCCCACCAGGCAGTCATTTAGTCCAGTGGTTTCCACTTCCCAAATCTCAGCCTGTCCCCTGCTCTGCACTTTATAGCCATATTCTCAGGCCTTACATCTCATCTGGAGTTTCCATAATAGCCTCCAGATCTGTCCCTCTGTCCCCAGCCACAGTCCCTCAGTGGCCCTGTTCATTGCCTGTAGGATATGGTCAGAACTCAGCCTGGGATTCGAGGCTGGTGCTGGGCTGTAGTGAGAAGTTGAGCCTGGGAGTGGACTTGGCGGGGGGACACTCAATCCCCTGTGCCTCCCTCCAGATTGTTACCATGCCTGAATACATCCAGAAGCGCTACGGAGGCCAGAGGATATGCATGTACCTGTCCGTCCTGTCCCTGCTGCTGTCCGTCTTCACCAAGATATCGGTGAGCTGCCCCATGCCCGCAGCTCCAGCCAGAGCAGCCTGGAAACTTCCTTGATCTGGGGATCCCAAAAACATGACTGACCTCTTCTCAGCTACCCCTGACCTGTTTAACAGCTGGGGAAACTGAGGCCCAAGAAGAAACCCGGTCATGTCAGGGTCACCCAGCGAGTCTGTAACAGTGGTCTGGGACCCTGGAGAGCAGGCCCAGTAGCACTACAGACTGTGCAATGTGTCTGTGGCCCAGAACACAGGCCTTGGTTCCCTGGCTCTGCCCCTGGTTCTAGACTCAGAGGAGCTATCTCCAGGAGTGAGTGGCCAACCCTGGGGCCTCGGGACAGCACTGAGGGGAGCAGGAGTGCCCACCAGGGGGCGCTGGAAGCTGTGTGGTATTGGCCAGTTCAGATGCTACTGTCTCTCACCAGCTCCTTCCCCAGGCTGGTCACCTCTGTCCCTTAAACTGAGTTCTGGGGTGCACCCTTCTGGCATTGGGGTGTCATTCCAGTGGCTGCTCCTCCAGTCCACTTTCCCTTGGGGGTCTGGACCTGGTCCTACTTGAATATTAAGAGCAGAAAGCACACAACAATGCCAGAGTCAGGAAGAGCTTAGGGCTTGTCTCCTCCAAGGCCCTGATCTTACAGAAAGGAAACTGAGGCCAGGGAGGGGAAGTGACTTGTCCAAAGCCTCTCAGTGACTGCATGGCAAGCCGGGCCCTCCACTTCTCTTCCTGACCCTGGTGGCCCTGCAGTGCCCCTCTTTTCTTGCTGGCCCCTCTATTTCCAGAAGTCTCCTTGGATTCAGAAGTTTCCTCACTGTGAGGAGGAGTGACAGGGCCTGTCGCTTTGTGGCTCCTGTGAGCATTAGTGAAGGCATTGCTGGGTGGTGGGAGAGATGCTTCGCATGCCTTTCCCCTCAGTGGTGTGGTTGCCCCAGCCCTCTTGGTTCTAGGGCTGGGAGCAGCCAGCCGGACACTGATCTACTTGGAGTATGAGGCAGTGGAGCCAGAGGCCTCTCAGGGACTGCAGACAGCCAGACAGCTGTGGAGCTGCTGGAGTGAGGCCCTGAGGGGTGTGGAAGGGGCACAGCAACCACCTGAGGGCTACCAGAAGCCTCGATGTGTGCTGGCAGGGTGCCCTGGGAACCTAACTGGGCAGGCTCTAGGGAAGGGGGTGAAGCAAGCAAGTGGCACACACTATCTTCCCCAGATGTTCTCAGAGTACCATGGGAGGCTTTCTTTCTCTAGGGCTGTCTTCAGGGTCTGGAGGGACCTTGCTCTGGGCTGCCTTTGAGGCCAAGTAACAGAAGTTAAGCCATTTTCACTCACCCTCACTCACTCATGCTTCTCCCCCTTGCACCATTTCCCAAGCCCCCTCTGTGCCAGCCACCTTGCTGGAAACCAGGGATACAGAAATAAATGAGAGGCGGTTCCTGCCCTCTAGGGCTTGCACCACAGTGGGGAGAGAGACGTGCAAGTCAGACGGACACCAGGTGGGCCGTGTCAGGCATGCCCTCAGAAGAGGAGGCAATGGAGTTTGCTGGGTAGCATTTGAGTTGGACTCTAATGGTTGAAAAGGGTCCTCATGGGGGCAGGATAAACAAACATTAAGGGGAGAGGGGGCAGTTAGGAAGAGTCTGATGAAGGACAATACATCCAGGTCAGAAGGCCCAGATTCCAGGGGTCCCTAAGTGAGATGCCTCTGGGTGCCAGAAAAGGAACACAGTGTGAGGAAAAGCTGGGAGTGAGTAATAGGGAGTGGTAAGGACTGTGGCAAACCAGAGACCATGTTCCAGAATTCACATGAAACAGACCTATGTGCCCCATTTGGTCCTGAGCTTCTAGTTTTAAAGCCCTGGCCTAGAGGACCACAGTGAGCAATGAGGCTGGGAAGCTCTGATCCAAAGGGGTTGAGATGCCAGACCAAGCCCGTCCTCCAAGGGGTGCTGCTCCAGGGGAGTGACACAGTCAGATTTGTGTGTTAGGAAGTGCTGTCTGGCATCTCCCAGAGGACGGGCTGGAGGGAAGAGAGTTGAGGGGAATGGAGACTGTAAGGAAGCCCCCTGGGGTCCTGGTGAGGGAAATGAGGCAGGATGGTGGGCACAGGGGTTCTTTTATCCCCCATTTCATTGTTGATATCTCAGGGGTGAGGTGGGCCAGACCTCCAGCATGGCAGAGTGAGGAGCTCAGCCCAGAGGGTGAATCCTTTGAGACCCTCTTGCCCGTTACCCAGCTTACAGGTGGGATATGGAGGGTATGGAGACTTAGAAGGCCTTCTCTGGTCCAAGGTCACATGGAAAATCAGGCAGAGGTCACAGTTAGAACTTAGGCCCCTGCCTCCAAGCCCAGAGCCCTGACTGCCACTGCACTGCGCCAAACTCTGAACCCTAGATTCCAAACTCCAGTTTGACCAGCAGCGAGCTTTGATGGGGATGACTCAGTTTACCCAGCTATAAAATGGAGAGCAGTTCACTGACATCAAGACTGGGGTTTCAGAACAACTGCTGGGACTTCTGGGATGAAAGTGGAGGGGGAAGCATAAGGAATGCTAATTGCAGGGTGTCTTAGTTATCTAGTGCTTCTATAACAGAAATACCATAAGTGGATAACTTTAACAAACAGAAGTTTATTCTCTCACAGTTTAGGAGGTAAGAAGTCCTAATTGAGGGCCCCAGCTCTAAGGGAAGTCTTCCTCTCTGTCGGCTCTGGGGAAATGTCCTTGTCATCAATCTTCCCCTGGTCATCAAGTTTCTCAGTGAAAGGACCATGGGGCTAAAGGATGTGCTCTGCTCTTGACACTATTTCTTGACGGTATGAGGTCCCTCTGTCTCTCTGCTCAATTCTCTCTTTTATATCTCAAAAGACATTGACTCAAGACACAACATAATCTTGTAGATTGAATCCTGCCTCATTAACATAACTGCCTCTAATCCTGCCTCATTAACATCATAGAGGCAAGACTTATAACACATGGAATAATCACATCTGATGACAAAATGGTGGACAATCACACGAGATTGGGAATCATGGCCTAGCCAAGTTAACACACATTTTGGGGGGATACAATTCAATCCATAACATTCCACCCTTTGGCCCCCCAAAATTAATGTCCTTGCCACATGTAAAACACATTCACGCCAACATACTATAGCATAAGTCTTAAATCAACTCCAAGTCCAGACTCCAAAAAATTCCTCTTCATCTGTAAAATCTAGACCACAAGTTATCTGCTTCCAAAGTACAATGGTAGAAGAGGCACAGGCTAGACATTTCCATTACAAATGGGAGCAATTGGGGGGAAAGAAGGAATAACAGGCACCAATCAAGTCAGCAGAACACATTACATTAGTTCTCAAGCCTTGAAAATAATCCTCTGTTCTCTGAGATCATTTAGACAATGGCCCTGCCCTCCAGACTCTGGATGTTGGCCACAGTCTCAGGATTCTGGGTAGAGTCCCCTCGGCCCTGGGTTTCAGCTCCACCTTCCAGGCACACTGGGACAGGAACTCTGCTCCCTCACATTTGGGCAGCCCCATTCTCCCAGTCCATCTGAGAGGTCACCCTACCCCCTTGGTGCCAGAAGGCCCCGTTCTTCTGTCCCTTGGGCACGGCAGCCCTGCCCCCTCAGCTTTGGGTAGTTGATCTGGCCCTATCCCCTTGGCATTCGTGAATGGCAGTCCCACATTCCAGAACCAAGATTTGACTCTTTGAAACACAGGAGGCTGTGATCTCACCCTTTGAAGCCTCAGAGGTTATGGCTCCACCGTTTGAGACCTAAGAGATTGTGGCCCTACCCTTTGAGATTGAGGCTGCTTCCTGTGTTCCTTGTCTCTTCAGCTTCTGCTTCCTGGTTCCTTGGCCTCTCAGCTCCTCAGGCCTCATTGCCCCACATCTGCCCTGCTCAGGCAAGTGTTCCAAAGCTCTATAGCTCCACTGATAAGTGCCTGGAGGCACCCTACTCCACCAGTAAACTTTGGCCTGAAGGCACTCAGCCCTCCTTCTCTGTGGGTCAACTCCTGCACCTTCTCATGCTGGTCTCCTAGTTCTGCTGCAGCCCTTTCTCTGCTGCTGCTTCTCACCATCTGGCAGTCTCCTCACTTCCTTCTGAGCCCTCACCAGAACTGTCTTTGATGTCCATAATTCCACCAACAGTCTCTTCAAGGCAATCTAGGCTTTTACTATTAGGTAATTTAAAACTCTTCTAGCCTCTACCCATTACACAATTCCAAAACCACTTCCACATTGTAGGTATCTGTTAGAGCAGCACCCACTCTTCCAGTAACAATTTCTGTCTTAGTTATCTAGTGCTGCTATAACAGAAATACTGCAAGTGGATGGTTTTAACAAACAGTTTATTCTCTCACAGTTTAAGAGACTAGAAGTCCAAATTCAGGGTGCCAGCTCCAGGGGATGGCTTTCTCTCTCTACCAGTCCTGGGGGAAGGTCCTTGTTATCAGTCTTCCCCTGGTCTAGGAGCTCCTCAGTGCAGGGACCCGGGGTCCAAAGGATGCGCTTCCTCCTGGCTCTTCTTTCTTTTTTTTTATTGTGCTTTAAGTGGAAGTTTACAATTCAAGTTAATCTCGCATACAAAAATTTATACATACATTGTTTTGTGACCCTACTTGCTCTCCCTAATACTGTGAGAGCTCACTCTTTCTTTCCACCCTGGATTTTCAGTGTCCGTTCAACCAGCTCCTGACCCTCTCTGCCTTCTCATCTCACCTCTGGACGAGAGCTGCTCATTTAATCTCATGTATCTACTTTAGCTAAGAAGCACACTCTTCACGAGTATCATTTTCTATCCCATAGGCCAGTCTAATCCTTGTCTGAAGAGTTGGCCTCGGGAATGGTTTCAGTTTTGGGCTAACAGAGAGTCCGGGGACCACGTCTTCCAGGGTCCATCCAGTCTCAGTTAAACTATTAAGTCTTGTCTTTTTACTAGAATTTGAGTTCTGCACCCCACTTTTCTCCTGCTCCATCAAGGACTCTCTGTTTTGTTCCCTGTCAGGGCGGTCATTGTGGTAGCCATGTACCGTCTAGTTCTTCTGGTCTCAGGCTGATGAAGTCTCTGGTTTATGTGACCCTTTCTGTTTCTTTGGCTAATACTTTCCTTGTGTCCAAGGTGTTCTTCATTCTCCTTTATTCCAGGTGGGTTGGGACGAATTGATGCATCTTAGAAGGCTGCTTGCTACCTTTTAAGACCCTAGATGCCACTCACCGAAGTGGGATGCATAACTTTTTCTTAAAAAACTTTGTTAAGCCTATTGACCTAGATGTCCCCTGAAAACGTGGTCCCCAGACCTGCACCCCTGTTACTCTGTCCCTTGACATGATTGCTTATATTCAGGAAATTTCTTAGCTTTGGTTTAGTCCAGCTGTGCTGACTTTCCCTGCAGTGTGTGCTGTCCTTCCCTTCACCTAAGATAATTCTTGTCTGCTATCAAGTTAGTGAATACCCCTCTCCCTTCCTCCCCACCCGCGAAACCATCAAAGAATGTTGTCTTCTGTGTTTAAACCTTTTCTTGAGTTTTTATAATAGTGGTCTTATACAATATTTGTCCCTTTGCAACTGACTAAATTCACTCATCATAATACCTTCCAGATTCCTCCATGTTATAAGAGGTTTCACATATTCATCGTTGTTCTTTTTCATTGAGTAGTATTCCATTATGTGAATATACCATAATCTATTTATCCATTCATCCATCGATGGGCACCTAGGTTGTTTCCATCTTTTAGCTATCGTGAACAGTGCTGCAATAACATGGGTGTGCTTGTATCTATTTGTGTGACAAATCTTAATTCTCTAGGATATATTCCAAGGAGTGGGATTGCTGGATCGTATGGTACTTCTATTTCTAGCTTTTTAATGAAGTGCCAAATCGATTTCCATAGTGGTTGTACCAGTTTACATTCCCACCACCAGTGTATAAGTGTTTCAGTCTCTCCACAACCTCTCCAACGTTTTTTATTTTCTGCTCTTTTGATTATTGCTAGCCTTGTTGGGGTGAGATGATATCTCATTGTAGTTTTGATCTGCATTTCTCTAATGGCTAATGATCTTGAGCATTTCCTCATGTGTCTGTTAGCCACCTGAATATCTTCTTTGGCGAAGATCATATCCTTTGCTCATTTTTTAATTGGGTTTTTTGTCTTTTTGTTATTGAAGTTCTGCAGTATCTTGTAGATTTTAGAGATTAGACATTAATCAAATATATAATAGCCAAAATTTTTTTCCCAGTCTGTAGGTTGTCTTTTTACTCTTTTGGTGAAATCTTTTGATGAGCGTAAGTGTGTGATTTTTAGGAGCTCCCAGTTATCTAGTCTCTGGTGTTTGTGCATGGTTAGTAATGTCTTGTATTCTGTTTATGCCGTGTATTAGGGCTCCTAGCGTTGTCCCTATTTTTTCTTCCATGATCCTTACTGTTTTCGATTTTATATTTTGGTCTTTGATCCATTTTGAGTTAGTTTTTGTGCGTGGTGTGAGGTATGGGTCTTGTTTCAGTTTTTTGCAGGTGGATATCCAGTTATGCCAGCACCATTTGTTAAACAAACAGACTATCTTTTCCCCAATTAATGGACTTTGGGCCTTTATCAAATATCAGCTGCTCATAGGTGGATGAATTTAGGCCTGGATTCTCAATTCTGTTCCATTGGTCTATGTATCTGTTGTTGTACCAGCACCAGGCTGTTTTGACTACCGTGGTGCTAAAATGAGGTAGTCTGAGGTCTCCCACTTTGTTCTTCTTCAGTAATGCTTTACTTATCCAGGGCCTCTTCTCTTGCCGTATGAAGTTGGTGATTTGTTTCTCAATCTCACTAAAAAATGCCATTGGAATTTGGATCCGGATTGCATTGTATCTGTAGACCGCTTTGGGTAGAATTGACCTTTTCACAGTGTTGAGTCTTTCTTTCCATGAGCAAGCTATGTTTTTCCACTTATGCAGATCTCTTTTGGTTTCTTGTAATAGTGTCTTGTAGTTTTCATTGTATAGGTCTTTTACATCTCTGGTTAGATTTATTCCTAAGTATTTTATCTTCTTGGGGGCTATTGTAAATGATATTAATTTGGTGATTTCCTCTTGGAGGTCCTCTCTGTTGGTGTAGAGGAATACCACTGATTTTTGTATGTTTATCATGTATTCTGATACTTTGCTGAAACCTTCTATTATTTCCAGTAGTTTTCTTGTGCGTTCTTTGGGGTTTTCTGTGTATGAGATCATATCGTCTGCAAATAGGGATACTTTGACTTCTTCCTTATCAATTTGGATGCCCTTTTTTTCTTTGTCTAGCCTAATTGCTCTGGCTAAGGCCTCCAGCACAATGTTGAATAAGAGTGGTGATAAAGGGCGTGCTTGTCTGGTTCCCGTTCTCAAGGGGAATGCTTTCAAAGTCTCTCCTTTTAGGATGATGTTGGCTGTTGACTTTGTATAAATGCCCTTAATTATGTTGAGGAATTTGCCTTCTATTACTATTTTGCTGAGACTTTTCATCATGAAAGTGTGTTGGACTTTGTCAAATGCCTTTTCTGCATCAATTGACAAGATCGTATGGTTCTTGTCTTCTGTTTTATTTATGTGATGGATTATATTGATTGTTTTTTTAATGTTGAACCATCCCTGCATTCCTGGTATAAATCTCACTTGATCATGGTGAATTATTTTTTTGATATGTTGTTGAATTCTATTGGCTAGAATTTTGTTGAGGATTTTTGCCTCAATGTTCATGAGGGATATTGGTCTGTAATTTTCATTCTTTTTGCATTTAAGATATACTTTATTTTATTTATTTATTTTATTGTACTTCAGGTGAAGGCTTACAGAACAAATAGTTTCTCATGAAACAGAAGTACACATGTTGTTTTATAACATTGGTTAACAACCCCACAGCATATCAACCCTCTAACTTCTCAACCTCTTTTTGTTTTGGTGAAAATACACATAGCCAAAGATACACCATTTCAAAAATTTCTACATGCACAGTTCAGTGACATTGACTATGCTCTTCGAATTGTGCTGTTATTCTCACTTAAGATGAAGGCTTACAGAACAAAATAGTTTCTCATTTAACAGTTACTACAAATGTTGCCCTATGACAATGGTTAAGAATCTCACAACACATCAACAATATCCTTACTCAACCTTGGGTTCCCTATCACCAGCTTCCTTGTCCCCTTCTGCCTTCTGGCCCTTGTCACTGGACTCCTGTACCTCGTTAGTCTCATTTGGTTTTACAGGGCTGTCCACTCCCAGGCTGAACCGTGAACCTCGGAGGTAACTTCACCACTGAGCTAAAAGGGTGTCTGGGGGCCATACTCTTAGGGTTTCTCCAGTCTACTTTAGGCCAGTAAATCTGGTCTTTTTTTTTTTTTTCTGAGTTAGAATTATGCTCTACATCCTTCTCCAGCTCTGTCCAGAACCCTCTGTTGTGATCTTGGTCAGAGCAGTCAGTGGTGGTAGCCGGGCACCGTCTAGCTGTACTGGACTCAGTCCGGTGAAGGGCTTGGTAGCTGTGGACAATTAGTCCTTTGGACTAATTTTTTCCTTGTATCCTGTTCTCTTCACTCTCCCTTGCTCCCGAAGAGATGAGAGCTGTGGAGTATCTTAGATGACCGCTCACAGCCTTTTAAGACCCCAGACACTACTCACCAAGGTAGAATGTAGAGCATTGTCTTTATAAGCTGTGTCATGCCAATTGAGCTAAATGTTCCCCGAGACCATGGTCCCCACAGCCCTCCGCCTAGCAATTCAGTCCCCCAGGGAGTTTGGATGTGTCTATGGGGCTTCCATGACCTTTCCTAGTACAAGCTGTGATAGTTTCTCCTGTATTGTGTACTGTCTCACCCTTCACCCAAGATACCACTTATCTATTATCTATTTAGTATTTCCCCCCCCCACCCCTCCCATCCCTGGTAACCAACAAAGATTGTTACATTTTGTGTGTGAACTTTTTCATGGGTTTTTACAATAGCGGTCTCATACAATATTTGTCCTTTTGTGATTGACTTATTTCACTCAGCATAATATCCTCCAGTTTCATCCATGATATGAGATGGTTCACAGATTCATTGTTGTTCTTTCTCGTTGCATAGTACTCCATTGTGTGTATGTACCATAGTTTGTTTATCCATTCATCTGTTGATGGGCATCTAGGTTGTTTCCATCGTTTTGCTATTGTGAACAATGCTGCCATGAACATAGGTGTGCATATGTCTATTCGAGTGATGACTCTTATTTCTCTAGGGTATATTCCTAGGAGTGGGATTGCTGGATCGAATGGTATGTCTATTTCTAGCTTTCTAAGGAAGCGCCATATCATTTTCCAAAATGGTTGTATCATTTTGCATTCCCACCAGCAGTGCATAAGTGTTCCGATCTCCCCACAGCCCCTCCAACATTTGTTATTTCCAGTGTTTTTGATTCGTGCCAGTAATGCCGGGGTGAGATGGTATCTCATTGTGGTTTTAATTTACATTTCTCTAATGGCTAGTGATCGAGAGCATTTCCTCATGTGTCTGTTGGCCATTTGAATGTCTTCTTTGCTGAAGTGTCTGTTCATTTCCTTTGCCCATTTTTTACTAGGATTATTTGTCTTTTTGTTGTAAAGGTGTTGGATTTTCTTGTAGATTATGGAGATTAGACCTTTGTCTGACTTGCGCTGTCCAAAGATTTTTTCCCAGTTTGTAGGTTCTCTTTTGACTCTTTTGGTGAAGTCTTTTGAAGAGCATAGGTGTTTGATTTTTAGAAGATCCCAGTTATCTAGCTTATCTATTGGGTTTTTTGCGTTGATGGTTATGGTTTGTATCCTGTTAATGCCATGTATTAAGGCCTGAAGTGTTGGTCCTATTTTTTCTTCTCTGAACTTTATAGTTTTAGGCTTTATATTCAGGTCTTTGATCCATTTTGAAGTAGTTTTTGTATACGGCGTGAGATATGGGTCCTGTTTCATTTTTTTGCAGATGGATATCCAGTTTTGCCAGCAGCATTTGTTAAAAAGACTGTCTTTTCCCCATTTGATGGACTTTGGGCCCTTGTCGAAGATCAGGTGACCGTAGGTGGATGGATTTACATCTGGGTTCTCAATTCTCTTCCATTGGTCAATGTATCTGTCGTTGTACCAGTACCAGGCTGTTTTGACTACTGTAGCTGTATAGTAGGTTCTGAAGTCAGGTAGTGTGAGTCCTCCAACTTTATTCTTCTTCTTCAGTAGTGCTTTACTTATTCAGGGCTTCTTCCCTTTCCATATAAAGTTAATGATTAGTTTTTTCATCTTTTTGAAGAATGTTATTGGTATTTGGATCGGGATTGCATTGTATTTATAAATTGCTTTGGGTAGAATTGTCATTTTCACAATGTTGAGTCTGCCTATCCATGAGGATGGTATGTTTTTCCATTTATGTAGATCCCTTTGGGTTTCTTGCAGTAGTGTTTTGTTGTTTTCTTTGTATAGGTCTTCTACATCCCTGGTCAGATTTATTCCTAAGTATTTTATCTTTGTAGGGGCTACTGAAAATGGTATTGTTTTCCTGATTTCCTTTTCATCATTCTCCTTATTGGTGTATAGGAATCCAACTGATTTTTGAATGTTTATCTTGTATCCTGATACTCTGCTCAATCTTTCTATTAGTTCCAGTAAATTTCTCATGGAGTCTTTAGGGTTTTCTGTGTATAGTATCATGTCATCTGCAAACAGGGACAGTTTAATTTCTTCATTACCATTTTGGATGCCCTTTATTTCTTTTTCTTGCCTTATTGCTCTAGCTAGAACTTCCAGCACAATGTTAAATAGAGTGGTGATAAAGGGCAACCTTGTCTTGTTCCTGTTTTCAAGGGGAAAGTTTTTAGCCTCTCTCCATTAAGAATGATGTTGGCCGTTGGTTTTGCATAGATGTTCTTTATTATGTTGAGAAATTTCCCTTCTATAGCTATTTTATTGAGAGTTTTTATCAGGAATGGGTGTTGGACTTTGTCAAATGCCTTTTCTGCGTCAATTGAGATGATCGTGTGATTCTTTCCTTTCCTTTTATTTATGTGGTGGATTACGTTGATTGATATTCTAATGTTGAACCATCCTTGCATACCTGGTATGACTCCTACTTGGTCGTGGTGTATTATTTTTTTGATATGATGCTGAATTCTATTGGCTAGAATTTTGTTGAGAATTTTTGCATCAATATTCATGAGAGATATTGGTCTGTAATTTTCTTTTTTTGTGACATCTTTTCCTGGTTTTGGTATCAATGTTATGCTGGATTTATAGAATGAATTTGGAAGTGTTGCTTCCTCTTCTATGCTCTGAAATAGCTTGAGTAGAACTGGTACAATCTCTTCTGTAAATGTTTTGTAGAATTCTCCAGTGAAGCCATCTGGGCTAGGTCTTTTTGTGGTTGGGAGTTTTTTTTATTACCTTTTCAATCTCTTCTCTTGTTATGGGTCTGTTCAGATTTTCAACATCACTTTGTTGTAGTTTGGGTAGGCTGTGTGTTTCTAGAAATTTATCCATTTCCTCTAGGTTTTCAAATTTGTTGGAGTATAGTTTTTCATAATATTCTGTTATAATCCTTTTAATTTTGGTTTGGTCTGTTGTAATGTCCCCCATTTCATTTCTTATTTGGGTTATTTGTGTCCTCTCCTGTTTTTCTTTTGTCAGTCTGGCCAGTGGTTTGTCGATTTTGTTGATTCTTTCGAAGAACCATCTTTTGGTTTTGTTGATTCTTTCTATTGTTTTTCTGTTCTCTATTTCATTTATTTCTGCTCTGATCTTTACTATTTCCTTTCTTTTGGTGGCTGTGGGTTTTTTTTTTTTTTTTGCTGTTCTTTTTCTATTTGTTTGATTTCTGTAGTTAATGTTCTGATTTTGTCCCTTTCTTCTTTTTTGATATATGCATCTATTGGTATAAATTGTCCTCTGAGGACTGCCTTTGCTGTGTCCCAAAGGTTTTGGTATGATGTGTTTTCATTCTCATTTGATTCTAGGAATTTTTTGATTCCATCTCTGATTTCCTCTATTACCCAGTGATGTGTAAGCAGGGTATTATTCAGTTTCCATGTAGTTGATTTTTTTTTTTCCTTGCTCTTTCTATTGTTAATTTCTACCTTGATGGCATTGTGGTCAGAGAAGATACTTTGAATTATCTCAACATTTTGGATCTTGCTAAGAATTGCTCTGTGGCCTAAGATGTGGTCTATTCTGGAGAATATTCCATGTGCATTGGAAAAGAATGTGCACTTTGCAGCTGTTGGATGGAGTGTTCTATATATGTCTATGGGGTCAAGTTGGCTGACTGTGCCCTTTAGGTCTTCTGTATCTTTGCTGAGTTTCTTCTTAGTTGTTCTGTCCTTTACTGAGAGTGGTGTGTTGAAGTCTCCTACTATTATTGTGGAACTGTCAATTTCTTTTTTCAGTGTTGTTAGAGCTTGTTTTATGTATTTTGGAGCCCTGTCATTGGGTGCGTAGTTGTTTATTATGGTTATGTCTTCCTGATGTATTGTCCCCTTAATCATTATATAGTGTCCTTCTTTGTCTTTTATGGTAGATTTCGTTTTAAAGTCTATTTTATCTGAGATTAGATTTGTCACTCCTGCTCTTTTTTGGTAGTTGTTAGCTTGATATATTTTTTTCCAACCTTTGAGTTTTAATAAATTCATATCTTTGTTTCTAAGGTGTGCCTCCTGTAGACAGAATATTGATGGATCCTGTTTTCTTATCCATTCTATCACTCTCCGTCTCTTTATGGGTGCATTGAGTCCATTTACATTCAGTGTAATTATTGTTAGATGTGGGTTTTTTGTCATTTTGTAGTGCTTTTTTTTTGTGGTGCTGAAAGTTTTCTTTGTTCTTCTTACTCTCTTGTGCTGAGTTACTTTTGTTTGTGGATTTTTTTTTCAGTTCTTTTGTTTTTGTAGGTTTTGTTTTTGCCAAGACTTTATGTTTTTTCTCTTTTTTTTTTTTTGTTTGTTAACTTTCTTGGTGGTTACTATAAATTTTACCCTTATCTTTCTAAGTCTGAAGCAGTCTATCATTACTTGGTATTGCCTTGCCTTCCTCTCCACTGGAAGGTTCTGTGCATATGCTGTTTATTCCCTCTTTTATCGTTTTGATGTTGTTGTCATTTACTGATTAACTGCTCTGATATCCTGTTGTATTTCTTTTGGTTTTGGATAGTCCTCGAGAGTTCATTTCCTAGATTGGTATCTGGCTGGTACGATCCTGTGTCCTAGGTTCTGCCTGTGAGATGAAGCTGTTTGTCCTCAGATTGAAGAACTCCCTTTAATAATTCTTGTAAGTTTGGTTTGACTTTTACATATTCCCTTAATTTCTGTTTATCTGGAAACGACCTAATTTCACCATCAAATTTGAACAAGAGTTTTGCAGGATATATTATTCTTGGCTGGCAATTTTTTTCTTTCAAGATTTTATATATGTCTTCCCATTGCCTTCTTGCCTGCATGGTGTCTGCTGAATAATCTGAGCCTAGTCTTATTGTTTCTCTTCTGTATGTGACTTCTTGTTTTTCACGAGCTGCTCTCAGGATTCTTTGTTTGTCTTTGGTTTTGGCAAGTGTGAATAAGATATACCTTGGTGATTTTCTTTTGGGGTCTCTTCTATATGGGGTTCGTTGAGCTTCTTCGATGGCCAGCTTTTCATCTTTCATGATATTGGGGAAGTTTCCTTTCAGCAGTTCCTCAATGATCCTCTCTGTGTTTTCTGTTTTCTCCCCCTGTTCTGGAATCCAATCACTCGAAGATTTTTGCTTTCCATTGTGTCCCACATAACTCTCAGGGTCTCTTCATTTTTCTTTGTTCTTTTCTCTGAGTTTTCCTGAAACAGAGTTGTATCCAAGTGTTTGTCTTCGATTCCACTGATCCTGTCTTCCACCATTTCAAATCTGCTTCTTAGCCCTTCTATGACATCGTCCACTTCTGAAATCTTGTTGTTTATCTTTTGGATTTCTAATTGTTGTCTTTGTGTAATTTCTAGTTGTGAATTTATTTTGGCATTTTGCTCCTGCATTATTTTCCTCTATTCTTCTAATTTTTTGTCTGTATTTTCCATGAATTTGTCTATTTTTTTCCTCATGTTTGTCAGCTTTTTGCCTCAGTTCTTGGAGAATTCTGAGTATTAGAGATTTGAATTCCCTATCAGGTAGTTCTAGTGCATTTTCGACCAGAGGAGAGTCATCTGGTGTTTTATTTTGGATGCCTACTAGAACCATCCTGTCCTGTTTTTGTAAATGTTTTGTTATTGTCTGCTGTCTTTGGGGAATTCAGTAGTTATTTTTCTCATTTATTGATTGTAAATTTGTTTGTTTTTGTCCCTTTTTTTTAAAAAAAAAATTTGACTATGTCTGAGCAGGCAGACTGTGTGTTCTTTGTTGTTTGCTCGTCTGTGGGCACAATACTTTTCACCTCCTTCTTCAACTGGCAGGGTCAGTCACTCAGATATGGTACAGAAGGGCAGGTCTAGCTGAAGAGGAGTTACTGGGACAGGTTGTTTGTGGCACTTACTACAGCCACCAGAGCGGGTCAGTAATCAGTGCAGGGCAGGTTCCAGTAGGCCATGCTTGTGCTTCTTGGTGGTGTGATGTCAAGTGCATGGTGCAGGTAGGCAGGATGCAGTGGGGAGATTATTATGTGTGGAGCTAAGATGGATATGGGAGAGAGGAGAGACGAACAGGAGCCAAAAACATACAAACAGAAAAGAATGCTAGGGGAGCTTGCAGTTGGAGTGGAGAGATGAGAGACTATGAAATGGAGAAAAACAGAAAAGGGAGGCAGAAGAAAAGAAAAGAATGAATAAATAAGAATAAGAATGGTTAAAGAACCACAAAGTTCCCAGGGATCCCACCGGTGCAGCTATGCGGTCTGGGGAAGTTGCTCTTAGGTGTTGCAGTACAGCCCGGCTAGAAGGCGTAGAGGTATACAATGCCAGGTATTCAGGGAACAGAAAAAGAAGGAAGATAGAGAGAGATGAGAAACCGAGAAAAGAAGAAAGACAAAGAGGGAAAAAGAAAACAAAACAAATTGAAAAAAAAAAAAAACAACAACAAGACAGGCCCCCAAAGAAACAGAAAAAAAAAAAAAAAACAGTGTAAAAAGAAATGCCCTCAGGGATCCCTCTGCCAGTCCGTGGAAGCCGACGGGGCGTCTCCCTGCCAAGCAGCTCCGCCTGGCCAGAAAAGGCTCCAACTCAAGAAAAGGAAAAGAAGACAAACAAACAATTCAAAACAAACAAAAGCCCCGGGATCCTACCAGCACGGCAGCCCAAACCGGGAAGCAGCTCCACACTCAAAAGGAGCTCCACAGCCCCTCAGGAAGAAACAAAGATGGTGCATGGAGCCAGGTACTTGAGCGAAGGGAGGGGGAGGTGGCGAGAGGCAAGTAAGAAGTCAAAAGAAGCAGAAAAAAAAAAAGCAACACTAGCAGCCAACAAATGGCACTCAGGGAGCCAGCTAGTGTGGGCTGGTGTTTCTGGACAAGAGACTGTGTCCGTGGGAAGCAGAGGGGGCCGCGTGTTGGTGAAGAAGGGTAGAGAGTGGGAAAGCGTATATCACAAATTACTGGAGCTCTGCAGCCCCTCAGGAAGAAGCAAAGATGGCGCATGGAGTGAGGCACTCGAGCGAAAGGAGGGGGAGGTGGGAAGAGGCAAGGAAAAAATAAAAAGAAGCAGAAAAAAAGCAACACCAGCAGCCAACAAATGGCACTCAGAGAGCCACCCATTCGGGTGTGTGGAATCCAAGCAGCCGCTGTTTCCTAGTCAAGAGACTGTGGTCGCGGGAAGCAAGGAGGCCAAGTCGGGGTGATGAAGGGTGGGGGTTGGAAAAGCATATATCGCCAACTACCGGTTGTTTTGTCTCCCACTGGAAGCTCCGTGAGGCTGCTTTCTCATACCCCTTGTTTGCTGGTCTCCGATAGGAGTCTGAGATGGCGGATCCGTGCTGCTTTAGCTGGTAGGGGACCTCTGCATGAATCTCTCCTCGCTCTCTGTTCTCTGTCAGTTTTCTCACTCCATTTGGTGCTTGGCTGAGTTCTTTATCTCTTCATTTGATGTTTTAGGGTTTCAGGATTGTAGTATTCTCTGTTCGGCTTAGTTTTTCAGATCTTTGCTGTGGAGGGACAGCGTGGTGCTTCTGCCTAGAGCACCATTTTGCGGGAACTCCTAATTTTATTTTTTTATGGTGTCTTTCCCTGGTTTTAGTATCAGGGTTATGCTGGCCTCATAGAATGAGTTTGGTAGTATTCCATCCTTTTCTATTCTCTGAAATACCTTTAGTAGTAGTGGTGTTAACTCTTCTCTGAAAGTCTGGTAGAATTCTCCAGTGAAACCATCTGGGCCAGGGCTTTTTTTTGTTGTTGTTGGGAGTTTTAAAATTACCTTTTCAATCTCTTCTTTTGTTATAGGTTGATTTAGTTCTGCTTCTGGTTGTGTTAGTTTAGGTAGGTAGTGAGTTTCTAGATATTTGTCCATTTCCTCTAGGTTTTCAAATTTGTTAGGGTACAATTTTTCATAGTATTATGTTATGATTCTTTTAATTCCAGTTGGGTCTGTTGTGATGTCACCCATCTCGTTTCTTATACAGGTTACTTGCTTCCTCTTCTGTTTTTCTTTGTCAGCTTGGCCAATGGTTTACAGATTTTGTTGATCTTTTCAAAGAACCAGGTTTTGGTCTTGTTAACTCTTTCAATTGTTTTTCTATTCTCTATTAACTGCTGTAATTCTTATTATTTCCTTTCTTTTCATGCCCACGGGTTTCTTTTGCTGCTTTCTTTCTACTTGTTCCAGTTGTTGGGTTAATGTTTTGATTTTGGCCCTTTCTTCCTTCTGGAATGTGCATTTATTGCTATAAACTGACCTCTGGAGCACTGCTTTTGCTGTGTCCCCAAGGTTTTGGTAGGATGTGGTTTCATTCTTGTTTGACTCTATGAATTTCTGTATTCCATCATTAATTTCTTCTATAACCCAGTAGTTTTGAGCAAGGTGTTGTTCAGTTTCCATGTGTTTGATTTTTTTCCTTGCTATTTCTGTTATTGATTTCTACTTTTATGGCTTTATGGTCAGAAAAGATGTTTTGTACTATTTCAGTGCTTTGGATTCTGTTAAGGCCTGCTTTATGGCCTAGTACGTGGTCTATTCTGGAGAATGTTCCATGTGCATTGGAAAAGAAAGTATACTTAGCTGCTGTTGGGTGGAGTGTCCAGTATACATCAATGAGATCAAGTTGGTTGATTGTAGCATTTAGATTTTCCGTGTCTTTATTGAGCTTCTTTCTGGATGTTCTGTCCTTCATTGATATGTGGAGCGTTGAAGTCTCCTACTATTATTGTGGAGCTGTCTATCTCTCTTTCCAATGCTGTTAGAGTTTGTTTTATGTATTTTGGAGCCCTGTCCTTGGGTGTGTAAATATTTATTATAGTTATGTCCTTCTGGTGTACTGATCCTTTAATCATTATATAGTATCCTTCCATTTCTTTTGTGGTAAATTTTACTTTAAAGTCTATTTTGTCAGAGATTAGTATTGCCACTTCTGCTCTTTTTTGAATGTTGTTTGCTTGATATATTTTTTTCCATCCTTTAAGTTTTAGTTTCTTTGTGTCTTTAAGTCTAAGGTGTGTCTCTTGTAAGCAGCATATATACTGTTTTTTAAAATCCAATCTGCCACTCTCTGTCTCTTTATTGGTGCAATTAGTCCATTTACATTCAGCGTAATTATTGATAGGTATGAGTTTAATGCTGTCATTTCGATGTCTTTTTTTTGTGTGCTGCTGGCAGTTTTCTCGTTCTATTTAATTTTCTGTGCTAAGTCATTGTCTTAGGCTGGGTTCTCTAGAGAAGCAAAACCAGTAAAATGTATAAATATATATATATGGAGAGAGAGAGAGAGAGATTTATATAAAGGAAACAGCTCACACGGTTATAGAAGATAGAACATCCCAAGTCCATGGATCAGGGCAGAGGCCTCTCCCAAGTCACACAGCTGCAGAAGCTGGCTAGCCCAAGATGGAAGGTCGGAGAGCAGGGCTCCCACTCACCGGCTGTGCAGATTGACGAATCCCAGGTTTGGCAGATAAGCTGACAGCTCAAGTCCCAAAAATGGGAGATGAGACAACAGGAAGTAGCTGCAGGATCCAGAGAGAGCAAAAAGCGAGAACGTCTGCTTATATACAAATGCGGGCCATACCCCCAAGAAGACTCCCTTTCGTCTGATTGGCTACTCACAGTATATTCAATCATGGGAGTGATTACATTAAAACACGGAGAATCATGGCCCAGCCAAGTTGACACACAATCTTAACCATCACAGTCCACCCCTTGTCAACTTAGCACATGTACACATCTCCTTAAACCATACATAATCTCTGAATAGAGACAATTAGAAAGTCATACTTGCGCCTAACAAGATACAACTAACACGTGTACAATCAAAAATGCATTAGCCCCATTTACAGCTTATATTTTATAAGTGAAGTAAACAAAACTATTTGATGCACACATACAAAGCAGAAATACTCATAACAATTATAGTCCCCATTTCTGCAACTAGACACGTGGCAGTAACTGGTATTTAGAACTACCTTCTTCTGCCACCCATTCCGTATTCCCTTTGCCGTCAGAATGTACCTCAGCTGCTCACGGTTCTTTGCCTGGTGAGGTGACCCAAACCTTCATTCCTGAAGGGTCTGTGTCATTAATAGTCATGTCAGAATTAGGTTGCTGTAGTTTTCCATTGACTTTAATCACGGGGCATGGTAGTTCTAAGAGATGCCCTAAGGAATCTCCTGCATTCCAGACATACTCTTCTTTACCTCCATTATGTAATATCAATCTGATTTCCTCTTGGTAATCAGGATCAATCACACCAGCCAGTATGGTAACTCCCTTCTTTGCCTGTTGATCCAGAGGCATAAGGAGACCAAAGTAGCCAGGTGGCATTCTTAATTTCCAGTTCAATGGAATCATTGATGTGTCTTCAGGTGGGAGCATTCCCCCCTTTGAAACTAAGACCTCCAGGCCTGCAGAGCATAAGGTCGAGGGGACAGGAAGCAAAAATCTTGCAAGTGGGTCACTCGGGTAATAGTGAGGGGTGCCACTCCCACTTCCACACCTTGATTCCTGGACCCATGAATCCTGGCTATGGGAGAAACAGCACCGTATATAGGACACTGGTTTAAAGCATATACAGCCTCATGAAGAACATTGCCCCAACCCTGCAAGGTATGGCCACCTAGCTGGTGCCATAATTGTGTCTTTAGAAGGCCATTCCATCGTTCTATCAAACCAGCTGCTTCAGGATGATGGGGAACATGGTAAGACCAGTGAATTCCATGAGCCTGGGCCCACTGCCCCACTTCATTTGCTGTGAAGTGAGTCCCTTGATCTGAGGCTATGCTGTGTGGGATACCATGACGGTGGATAAGGCATTCTGTAAGTCCACGGACGGTAGTTCTGGCAGAAGCATTGCGTGCAGGGAAGGCAAATCCATATCCAGAGTAAGTGTCTATTCCAGTAAGGACAAAACGCTGCCCTTTCCATGATGGAAGTGGTCCAATGTAATCAACTTGCCACCAGGTTGCTGGCTGATCACCACGAGGGTTGGTGCCATATCGGAGACTCAGTGTTGGTCTCTGCTGCTGACAGATTAGACACTCAGCAGAGGCTGTGGCCAAGTCAGCCTTGGTAAGTGGAAGTCCCTGCTGCTGGGACCATGCATAACCTCCATCCCTGCCACCATGGCCACTTTGTTCATGAGCCCATTGAGCAACAGCAGGAGTAGTTGGGGAAAGAGGATGAGTGGTTTCCACAGAACACGTCATCCTATCCACTTGGTTGTTAAAATCATCCTCTGCTGAGGTCACCCTTTGGTGAGCATTCACATGAGACACACATATCTTCACTTCTTTGGCCCATTCAGAGAGGTCAATCCACATACCTCTTCCCCATAAATCCTTGTCTCCAATTTTCCAATCATGTTCCTTCCAAATCCCTGACCATCCAGCCAAACCATTGGCCACAGCCCATGAATCAGTATATAATCGCACATCTGGCCATTTCTCCTTCCAAGCAAAGTGAACAACCAGGTGCACTGCTCGAAGTTCTGCCCATTGAGAGGATTTCCCTTCACTACTGTCCTTCAGGGAGGTCCTAGAAAAGGGGTGTAGTGCTGCCGCAATCCACTTTCGAGTGGTTCCAGCATATCGCCCAGAACAATCTGTAAACCAGGCATGAGTTTTCTCTTCCTCAGACAACTGATCATAAGGAACTCCCCATGAGGCCATAGGTGCAGACTGGGAGATGGAAGGTAATGTGACAGGAGTGGAGACAACAGGCATTTGGGTCACTTCCTCATGCAACTTACTTGTGCCTTTCGGTCCTGCTCGGGCCCATTCTCAGATATACCACTTCCATTTAATGATGGAGTGCTGCTGTGCACGTCCAACTTTATGGTTCTGTGGGTCAGACAACACCCAGTTCATGATGGGCAGCTCAGGCCTTATGGTGACTTGGTGTCCCAAGGTTAAGCGTTCAGTCTCTACTAAGGTCCAGTAACAAGCCAAAAGTTGTTTCTCAAAAGGAGAGTAGTTATCTGCAGAGGATGGTAGAGCTTTGCTCCAAAATCATAAGGGTCTGCGCTGTGATTCACCAATAGGGGCCTGCCAAAGACTCCAAACAGCGTCTCTATCTGCCAGTGACACTTCAAACACCATTGGATCAGCTGGATCATATGGTCCGAGTGGTACAGCAGCTTTCACAGCAGCCTGAACCTGCTGCAGAGCCTTCTCTTGTTCTGATCCCCACTCAAAACTAGCAGCTTTTCTAGTCACTAGATAAATAGCCTGGAGTAGCACACCCAAATGAGCAATATGTTGCCTCCAAAATCCAAAGAGGTCCACTAGGAATTGTGCCTCCTTTTTAGTTGTGGGAGCAGCAAGATGCAGTAATTTATCCTTCACTTTAGAATGTCTCAACATGCCCCCACCCCACTGGACCCTTAGAAATTTCTCTGAAGTGGAAGGTGCCTGTAGTTTTGTGGGATTAATCTCCCACCCTCTAGCATGCAAATGTTTTACCAGTATGTCCAGAGTCATTGACACTTCTTCCTTACTAGGTCCAATCAGCATAATGTCATCAACGTAATGAACCAGTGTGACGTCTTGTGGAAGGGAAAGGCGATCAAGGTCCCTGCAGACTAAATTATGACATAGGGCTGGAGAGTTAATGTAGCTCTGAGGTAGGCAAGTGAAGGTGTATTGTTGGCCTTGCCAGCTGAAGGCAAACTGCTTCTGGTGGTCCTTTGAAACAGGTACGGAGAAAAAGGGATTAGCCAGATCAATAGCTGAATACCAGGTACCAGGAGATGTATTAATTTGCTCAAGCAGTGAAACTACATCTGGAACAGCAGCTGCACGTGGAGTCACCACCTGGTTAAGTTTTTGATAATCTACTGTCATTCTCCAAGATCCATCTGTTATTTACACAAGCCAAATAGGCGAGTTGAATGGGGATGTAGTGGGAATCACCACCCTTGCATCCTTCAAGTCCTTGATGGTGGCAGTAATCTCTGCAATCCCTCCAGGAATGAAGTATTGCTTTTGATTTACTATTTTCCTAGGTAGGGGCAGTTCTAATGGCTTTCACTTGGATTTTCCTGCCATAATAGCCCTTACTCTATTTTTCAGGGATCCAATGTGGGGGTTCTGCCAGTTGCTGAGAATATCTATTCCAATTATGCCTTCTGGAATGGGGAAAATCACTACAGGATGGGTTCGGGGACCCACGGGACCTACTGTGAGACGGACATGAGCCAAGACTCCATTAATAACCTGACCTCCATATGCCCCCACTCTGACTGGTGGGCCACAGTGATGTTTTGGGTGTCCTGGAATTAGTGTCAGCTCAGAGCCAGTATCCAGTAATCCCTGAAAAGTCTGATTATTTCCTTTTCCCTAATGAACAGTCAGTCTTGGAAAAGGCCGTAAATCCCTTTGGGGGAGGCTGGGAGAAAGATTAACAGTAAAAATTTTTGGCGGTGTATTGGAGTCCTTCCTCAAGGGGACCTGGCCTCCCCTTCATTCAAGGGGTTGTGGGTCTTTAAACTCGCTCAAATCTGGGAATTGATTGAGGGATGGTGACTGTCTATTCTGGTGATTTGAGTTAGGTTGCTGTTCACCTGTCTTAGAATTCATCCGTTTGTATAGATCAAGTAAATATTTGGTAGATTTCCTATCTATTTCACTCTTAGGGACACCGTGACTAAGTAGCCAACACCATAAGTCCAGTCAGACTATTCTGATTACTGCTTTGACTCCTCTGTCCATTACTGTAAGCACACCCACCTTGTCTTTGTCGATTGAGTGCAGCCACGTGGCCCCTACTACCACAGGGTCCAATCAGCCCCATTGTAGTTAGGTGTCTTAATTCAGTTAGGGCAGTTCCCACTGTCAAATCTGACTTACATAAAATAGCAATCACAGCAGTCTTCAAGAATACTGGAGCTCCCTTCACAAATTTGTTGCTCACAGTTGTGGTAAAAGGTGTGTCCTCTGGACACTCCATGTGTGGGTCTGTGGGTCTAACTTGATAAATCCACTCTAGTGTGCCAATTTCCCTAAGCCTTTGGATACCTTCTTCTACAGAATACCAAGGCAGGTCTCGTACTTCAACTTGATTTAGTGTTGGCCACCTCATAATCCATGCTTCTCTAGCTGAAACATTGAAGGAACAGTCTGTTCTCAGTGGACCCATATCAATAAACTCAGACTGATCCATCTTTATGTTCCTTGCACGATTACCCACACCCTTAATAGCCATTCCCAGACATATTCCCCAGGTTTCTGTTTGTACATATTAGAAAACTCAAGTAGTTCTTTTGGAGTGTAGTGTACCTCCTCCTGGGTCACACTTTGTACTTCACTTTTTGGGGCTCGATGGGACTTAAGCCTTGTTATAGGTCTAGAAGCCAGAATCGGTAGTATGGAATTGTTTTGAGAACATTCAGCATTATCTTGTAAAGCATCTGCCTCAGGCGATGCTCCAGGCAATGACTCAGGCAAGGACTCTTTAGAGGCAGCTGGGCTAGGGCTAATCTCCTTAGAGGAGAGAGGAGGGGCTAATGGTTTTTCTGGGCAGGGTGGTTTAGCAGACAAATATGAAGTAATCTCTTCAGATGGGACTGGTTCTGCTCGCAGGAGTGATTCAGTGGAATTTATGGGCTCAGTGTCCCCAGCTTCCTGGTTATCATCTGGTCATATATCCCCACCCCAAGTCTCAGGATCCCATCTCTTCCCAATCAATGCCCTTACCATAACTTCAGACAGCTCTCAAGGTTTGCAATTGAGCTGGTGCTTTAATTCAGCC
The DNA here is from genome assembly GCA_030035585.1 of Dugong dugon. Taxonomy (NCBI): domain Eukaryota; kingdom Metazoa; phylum Chordata; class Mammalia; order Sirenia; family Dugongidae; genus Dugong; species Dugong dugon. The sequence continues at coordinate 204,656,619 of CM057460.1, forward strand.
ACTCTTACAGTAAGACTCTGGGATTGGTTTTCAGCAATTTCAGCTCGGTTATTACAAGAAATAAGGCTTTCTTTCAAAGCAGCAGTGGAACCCTTGAGGTCATGTATGCAGCACTTGAGCCTTGACTCTGAAGCCCTGAGCGCATCTATTTCCTTCACCAGTTTGTCTAGCGAAAGTAGGACAAACCAACCAGCTTCCTTATACTTCTTATTCTGACAAAGCTGTAGAAAGATATCATACATGTGTTCACCCTGAGACTTGCCTTTCACCAATACCTGATCTACCAGTGGTGATATTTTGCGTATTTGTATCACCACCTCACTCCAGGGACTAGCAGTGAACTCTTTACTGCTGGAAGCGGAGTCATCAATGTCTTTTAGACTACCCAGACTTGAGAACCAATTTAGAAAACTCATCCTTACAATTTTGTTTCTCTAGAACCACTCCCGGTACCAAATGTCTTAGGCTGGGTTCTCTAGAGAAGCAAAACCAGTAAAGTGTATAAATATATATATAGAGAGAGATTATATCAAGGAAACAGCTCATGTGATTGTAGAGGCTAGAACGTCCCAAGTCGGTGGATCAGGGTAGAAGCCTCTCCCAAGGCACACAGCCACAGAAGCTGGCAAGCCCAAGATCAGCAGGGTGGAGAGCAGGGCTCCCGCTCACACGCTGTGCAGATCAACGAGTCCCAAGTTCGGCAGATAAGCTGACAGCTCAATTCCGAAGAACTGGAGATGAGATGACAGGAGGCGGCTGCAGGATCCAGAGACAGCAAAAAGCCAGAACGTCTGCTTATATTCAGATGCAGGCCACACCCCCAAGGAGACTGTCTTTCATCTGGTTGTCTACTCACAGTATATTCAATCATGGGAGTTATCAGATTAAAACACTGAGAATCATGGCCCAGCCAAGCTGACACACAATCTTAACCATCACAGGTGGCAATAGAAATACACAAAATATCACCACCAATAGATCCGGTATTGGTGAGAGGCGAGGCTCTGGGTGAACTCATGTTTGATACCTTTGTACAACTTTGTCCGAATGAAAAGCATAAGGATGCTAGTTGGTTGGTCCTACTTTTGCTGGAAAAAGTGGTGAAAGAATGAAATGATCTCAGAGCTTCAGGTTCACAGCTCAAGTGCTGCATAAACAACCTCAAAGTTTCCACTTACGTCTTGAAAGAAAGACTTATTTCTTGTAGTGACAGAGCTGATATTGCTGACAAACAAACCCAGAGTCTTATTGTAAGTGTGGCTGAATTGCGACGCCAATACCATCCACTGTCTATTGTCACCTACTCTCCCTCTATGTCACATGATTGTTGTCCACCACGCACCAACCGTCCACCCATTCCTTCCACTGTCTCTTGTCAACTGCTTTCTGTCTAGTTCATGCTGTTGTTGTCTCCCAGCACACACAATGTCCACCCATCCCTTCCACTGTCTCTTGTCACCTGCTGTCCCTCTAGTTCACACGGTTGAACTTCCAGCACAAAGACCATTGACCCATCCCATCCACTGTCTGTCTCCTGTCACCTGCTCTCCCTCTAGTTCACACAGTGGTCATCCCCCAGCACTCAGACCATCTACCCATCCCATCCACTGTAGTCTCCTGTCACCAGCTCTCCTTCTAGTTCATGCTGTTGTAATCATCTTCCTACACGTGGACCATCCACCCATCCCATCCACTGTCTTTCTTCTGTCACCTGCTTTCCCTCTAGTTTGCACTGTTGTCTCCCAGCACATGCAATGTCCACCCATCCCTTCTACTGTCTCCTGTCACTTGCTCTCCCTCTAGTTCACACGGTTGTCATTGTCTTCCAGCACATGGTCCATCAACCCATCCCATCCACTGTCTGTCTCTTGGCACATGTTCTCCTTCTAATTCATGCGGTTGTCATCCCCCAGCACATGGACCATCCACCTATTCCTTCCACTGTCTGTCTCCTGTCACCTGCTCTCCCTCTAGTTCATGCAGTTGTCATCATCTTCCAGCTCATGGGCCATCCACCCATACCAACTACTGTCTGTCTCCTGTCACCTGCTCTCCCTCTAGTTCATGCAGTTGTCATCATCTTCCAGCTCATGGGCCATCCACCCATACCAACTACTGTCTGTCTCCTGGGCCATGCTCTACCTCTAGTTCACATGGTTGTTGTTTCCCAGCACATGGACCGTCCACCCATACCATCCACTGTCTCCTGTTACCTGCTCTCCATTAATGCAGTTGTTGTCCCCAAGTACTCAGATCTTCCACCCATCCCAACCACTGTCTATCCCCCATTTTACTGCTTGTTCACCAATGTGTCTTATGTGCTACTGTGTGCCAGGCTCACAGTAGACACAGTCAGTATTTACCAAGTGAAATGAGTGAATAAATGATTGAATACTTTGTGGGATTAACAAGATGATATAAATCAGGAGCCAGTGAACTTTTTTCTTAAGGGCCAGAAAACAAACATTTTCAGCTCTGAGGGTTTCTCTGCCGTGCTGGCCCTAACATTTGGAAGCATACTGATTTACTGAGTGCCTACTGTGTGCCAGGCACCCTGTGAGCACTGGGTAACCAATGGACACATTTTCTGCCCTCGGGAGCTTACCTTCCAGATATGCAGGATATGTAGACAGAAAAAATCATTATAAATGGTTAGAGTATTACAAAAGAAGCAATCAATGTGCTGCAAGAGAGAATCAAGTGAGCCAGAGCGAGTTTCACTCCTTTTAGAGAGAGAAGAGTCCCTGGGAGGTGCAAACAATCTAACAGAAAGGTCTGAGGCTCAAGTTCACCCAGAGACACCTCAGAAGAAAGGTCTGATGATCTACTTCTGGAAGATCAGCCATTGAAAACCGTAAGGGGCAGTTCTACTCTGACATACATGAAGTTGCCGTGAACCTGAATCCTACTCAACAGAAACTGGTTAGAGAGAGAGGTCTGCAAGTCGGTAATGTTGAAGCCAAAGGAGGGCAGCATCCCTAGTAGGGGGAGGGCTTGGCCCAAGCCCTGGGACAGGACAGAGTTGGGTGAGTCCAGAATCTAAGGATGGTAGAGAGGCTGGAGGAGGACAAGGCTGGGGTCAGAGGGCTGGAATTAACTCCCTGCGTGGCAGAAACGCAGAGGGGTACCTTGTGCTGCCCTGAAGGAGCCTATCTTAGTCATCTAGTGCTGCTGTAACAGAAATACCACAAATGGATGGCTTTAACAAAGAGAAGTTTATTCTTTCACAGTCCAGTAGGCTAGAAGTCCGAATTCAGCATGCTGGCTCCAGGGGAAAGCTTTCTGTCTCTGTCGGCTCTGGAGGAAGGTCCTTATCATCAGTCTTCCCTTGGTCTGGAAGCATCTCAGCGCAGGAACCTCAGGTCCAAAGGATGTGCTCTGCTCCTGGCACTGTTTTCTTGGTGGTGTGAGGTCCCCTGTGTCTCTCTGCTTGCTTCTTTCTTTCATATCTCAAAAGAGACTGGCTTAAGACACTATCTAATCTTGTGGCTCTCTCTCATCAATATAACTGCAACTAATCCATCTCATTCCATCATAGTGAAAGGATTTACAACACATAGGGGAATCACATCAGATGACAAAATGGTAGACAATCATACAATACTGGAAATCCTGACCTAGCCAAGTTGACAGATATTTTGGGGGGACACAATTCAATCCATGGCAGAGTGACTCGGAGGAATGCTGCGGAGGGGCCCAGGTCAGGGGCCTGGAGGTAGGGAGAGGTCGGATAAAGGAGAGGGGTCTACTGCCAAGGGTGTGACTGCAACTCCTCTGTCACCAATGAAAGCAAGAGCAGAGGGACTCACGTGAGGCAGTAGCCAGCCCGGGCTGGGGGTGGAGGGTGAGGCAGGCGGAGCACTGGGTCACACCTCGGGTGGGTGGTGCTGCCTGCATGCATGGGGGCGAGGTGGACCAGAAGGTACAGGGCGAAGTCCTCAAGGCCAACCACGCCCTCCCCAGGACCTCACCCGTGGCTGAGGCTGGGGTAGCCCTGTGGGGCGGCGGCTTCACTCCTTAGGCCCACATGTCCTCTGTGGAGTGGAGTGAGAATCACCCCACAGGAGGTCATGAGGACTCAAGGAGACTGTGTAAGTGCTGTAACAGTGTGGCACACACCTGCATGGTTGTGTTCTTTTGCTGTTGCTCAGGAAGCAACAGGCTTGGGGAGTGGCAGGACATCTGGTTATGTGGTGCAGGGGCCACTGGGGTGGAAGCTTGGCCTGGGCAAAGGCAGGGAGGTGGGAGCAGGTGGGCCTGTAGCAGGGAGGGGAGGGTGGGGGCAGGGAATGCTGGTGGGAGTAAGTTTGGAGGCTGGACTCTGGACTTTGTGCATCCATAGCATTTGTAGTCTCTGAGCTGGGGAGGGGACCGTGCTGGGGCTCCAAGTGCAGCTTGAACTTGCTTCATGTACTTGAGAGTGGACCTTCCTTCAGGGAGTGTTTTCTGTTATTTTGAACCTAGGCTGTTGCCCCTGAGTAAGCCCCTTGGCCTCTCTTGCCTTGGCCAACCAGCTGCAGGTAGAGGAAGACAGGCCAGATACCCCAGCTCTGGGAGGGAGGCCCAGAGGAGTCAGTTCCCACGGAGGTCCCTGCCTGCCTGTGGGGGTCTGGAGAGGTCAACTGGAAAAACGGAAGAGGCCTGAGCAGGCCTGCCTGTGATGCTCTCCAAGGAGGAGGCTCTCTCCACACTGTTTTCCCCATTTCACAGATAAGGGCCACTGAGGCTTAGAGCACCAAGTGACCTGCTCAAAGGCTGGGGCATCTCAGATAAGGGACACAGGCAGACAAAGGATTCTTAGCTTCTGCCAGGCTGCAGCTTGCCCACAGGACTGAGAACTTGCCCATAGTAGGGGTCAGATTAGATCAGGTGGTGTCTGAAGTTCCCCATTTGGGGACTCCCTTGGGGTCGGTGGTGAGACTGAATGCTGCCGCCTGTGTCTTTAGTGGGAGCAGCAGCAAATGTTTCCTGAACTCTGTAGAGGTTCCAGAAGAAGTCAGAAGTGGCAGTCTACCACCACTTTGCTCTTGCGGATCCTGCTGTCTAGGAAATTCCTGGTTGTTCTTAGGGGCCAGCTGCCCTGGAAGGAAGTGGGGGATGAACTGTCCCTAAGGAGAGCGAACTAGGGGAGCAGGGAGGCTGGGCTGGCTGGACTTTGGAGATGAGAAGAGACTGGAGGTCCAGGGCAGAGGGAACACCAAGCTCCGACATCTTTCAGGGTCTGGCTTTGGGGAAGTCTCTTCCCCTCTCCGGGCCTCAGCGACTTCCCTCTGCGCCCTCTGTGGACTGGAGTGAGAATCACTAACCCCACAGATCATGAGGATTGAAGGAGACCAATTCAGTGGTGGCGGCCTTGATGAGTCCTTCCTGCTCTCCACATTCAATGCCTCTGATGCTCAGTTCAGACCCACATGTTCCTCCTACTCACACTGCAAAGCCAGGAGTCCCAGGGAGGGGCCAGTGTCCTCCTGAAAGCACCTCATCAATGTGTCAAAACTACCTGGTCTCCTCTCCAAGTGGTGGTGGAGGAGGGCCTTGTGGGCAGTACAGGGAGCATAGCTGGGGGTCCCTTTTGTCCCAACTGGCTTGGGGCCGGGGGTGGGAAGCCAAGGCCCATAGAGCCAGGCTCCAGGCAGGGTTGGTTGGCTCCATTGTGCCAGGCCTAGGGGAACTCAAGGTGACCTGGGGGAGTCTGGCCTTGTGTGGGCTTGCAACAGCGAGCTGAGCTTAGCCACCAGTGCCCAGCCTTCCCAGGAAACTCCTGGCCTCAGAGGCTGTATTTCTGGTTACTTCCTTTCCACTGAGCCAAGTCAGAAGGGAAGGTTTGGAAGCCTCGGGTGAGTGGGCTAGGGTGGAGCCCCTTCCCCAGCCCCTGTGGGATGGGTTGGCCCCGGGCCTGCCCTCTGGCCCCTACCTGTGGTCCAATTGTGGTTTGGGAAGCCTGCTCCGGCATTGAGGTGGATTCATCCATGGTTACCACGTTTGCCCCCTAGGATGTTGCGGGGTCCTGGGGTGGCCAGGACTCAGCCCCACCCATTCCTGGATGTAGCTGCAGCCTGAGACATGGGCCTCTGAGCCCCTCCTGCTCCATTCCAGACATGCTGAGGGGGCCATGCCACCACTGCCCATTTCTCTGGGGGGTAAAGGGGCAGGCAGCAGCAGACCTGTTTTCTGAGAACCCCTCCCCCAGGAAGCCCCCCTGGCAACAAAGGGTGGGCTAGGTCCAATCACACACGGTCCCTGATGGGCAGGGGCCACTCCAGGCTTTATTACTGACAGTGATATCTACACATTGGACAGGTGTCCTGCCAGCATCCCCTCTGGTCCTCACAACAGTGCTTTGAGGTGGGTGGGGTCTCCCCACTGCATCCACAGTGCGTGAGCAGCCGAGTCAGCTGGGCCCACGGTGGCCCCAAGCCCTGCACAGGACTTGTTTGCCTCCCCAGATCGACCTGTACGCGGGCGCACTCTTTGTGCACATCTGCCTGGGCTGGAACTTCTACCTGTCCACCACCCTCATGCTCATCGTCACGGCCTTGTACACCATTGCAGGTAGGGAAGGCATCAGTGCAGCCAGGGGTACCTGTGTGAGGGGTAGAGGGCCATCTCCTCCTACAGGCTGGGGATACAGCAGCCTGGGAGTGGCCACTTAAGAGTGGGCAGATGGGAAGTGATGCTGGCCTTGCTGCCCTAGCTGCTTTACCCTGCAGGCCACCCAGCCCACAGGGTTGCAGGGACATGCATGCAGAGCTGCTGCCACCAGCAGGAGCTCCACATCGCCTCTTGTGTCCCTCCCCTTTGGGGACACAGCTTCCTCTAGCTCCACTGTCCCCTGCAGGGGGCCTGGCCGCAGTGATCTACACAGATGCCCTGCAAACGTTCATCATGGTGGTGGGGGCTGTCATCCTTGCGGTCAAAGGTGAGGGGCTGGGTGCTTCGGCCAATACCCTGCAGAGCCCACACTGCAGGACCCAGGGTCAGAGCTCAGCATGGGCTCCAGGAGTCAGGCCATCAGGCATTCAGTGCACACCACCACTCTTGGAAGGGGGAGGCCTGGCCCCTGGAGCTGGAGGCTGCTGGTCTCCCTCCTGCCCCAGTGGCCCAACTGCTTTTCTGTCACCAACTCTGGGCAGCCCTGGACCTGGCACCCAAGCTGACTCAGGAACACAAGGCTGGCTGGCCCGCCCTAGGCTCTCGGCTTGACAGTGAGGTGGGGCCGAGGGTAGGAGTCGAGACGCACAAGGAGGGGCTCACGAAACTGCCTGGATGTCTCCACCAGTTGAATCCCAAGAAGCCATCTGCCCCCAGCTAGACAAAGGCAGAGGAGGAGAGGAGAGAGTTTAGACGGATTGGTAATAACAGTCTGGGAAGAGAATGAGGCTTAGAAGTTCATAGGGCTGCCACAGAGAAAGTGAGCTCCCCGTCAGCAGGCGTATGCAAGCAGAGCAGGGTGACTGCAGACCTTCAGGGTCTAGCCATTTTTTACTTGCAGCGCACTGTGCCTGTGCACACACTGAGCACCTGCAGCTGTGCTCTTGGACTCCCATGGACCCTTGGTCTGAGCACTGATCCCAGCCCCCCCTAGGATCCAGTGGGCAATGACCTGAGCCAGGGCCAGGGTCCAGGCACCAGGCTCCCTCCCCTTGTCTTGCTTGGGGAAGACTGGGGAATGGGGCTAGGACAGGCTTTCCTATGTCTGGACTTCACGCACCTGTCTCAGACTAGGGGCCCATATCCCAGAGTGGATGGGAGGAGGGTGGTCACAGACATGCAGAAACCACAGACGTGCCAGGTCTTGGCACTGCAGGGTCATGGCCCCAGCGTGGACAAGAACAGAGGTGGCTGGACACCTGGGAAAGACCCCTGGCGTGAGTGTACCTTGCCACCCACTGGCCATGTGTCCTCAGTGAAGCCACCGCCCCCCATGACCTGTTTCCCTTCTCTGAGCCACGAGGGGCTGGAGCCACATTGTCACCAGCCAACCTCAGCTTTGTCAGAGTGACACGCCTTCAGAAGCCCCTGGAGTCAGGACTTTAACACTTTTAAGTTCTCCAGGAAGGTCCTCAAATGCCAAGAAAAAATACTTTTGCTTTCTCGAATTGACAGTCCAAAACCTGGCAGAGTCCCTCGCCCCAAGGCTGAGGGGCATCCAGGGCTGCAGGGATTCCCACTGGGCCAAGAGAACCCTAGGGTGCCTGTGTGCAAAATGCTCATTTAATAGTATCATTTTAAATACAAATAAAATAGTCATTAAATTCAACTGGGGAGGTGGAGAAGTGGGGAAATTTCAAGTTTGCTGCATCAGGAAGTTGCTTGTGAGATGAGGGAAGTGGGAGCCCGGGGAGCCAGGACCACCTAATACCAAGCTGTCTCCTCTCCTACCCGACCCTTCTAGCCTTCAACCAGATCGGTGGTTATGACCGGCTGGAGGCAGCCTATGCCCAGGCCATCCCAGCCAAGACCATCACCAACACAACCTGCCACTTGCCACGCACAGATGCCATGCACATGTTCCGAGACCCCTACACGGCGGACCTCCCGTGGACCGGGATGACCTTCGGTCTGACCATCATGGCCACTTGGTACTGGTGCACTGACCAGGTAAGTATCCATGTCAACTGCCCACCACTGCATCCAGGTGCCTTGGGGTGCCCACGGCCATTCACCAGTCCCCAGAGCCACGAGAGCAGCGTGGCTCTACAGACACTGCATCACCCGAGTCCAGGCTGAGACCAAGGCTGCGGGAGGCATGGGTCTGGCTGGGAGAGGCAGCTAGGGGTCCTTGTGGTCGCTGGGGGCCTGGGTCCTCCATTTGGAGTCAGATGAGGCCCATTGGCCGCCGCCCGTCCTGGCCTTGAGGTGCTTAGACTGGGACAATTTGGAATACGGGATTCCCAAGGGACTTTGATGCTCCTCGGTGGCCCTGCCATTGGCCAAGGGGCCAGCGTTCTGGGCTGGTCTCAGGCTCCCGGGGTCTGGCAGGGTGCGACGCACCAGGGTCCCCTTGGCCTGCCAGAGGTGGGAGCCTGCTTTTCTAGGGGAGCTCTGGGCATTGTCAGCTGCAGGGCGGTATTGCTGGGGTCTTGGGGTCCTCAGTGGTCGTGGGAAGCCGTCCTTATTCCTGGTCCCAGAGGCAGGGACCCCATAATGGTGGAACTGCTGGCCCTGGGAGAAAGAGAGAGGAAAGTGAGAGCAGGGGGAAGGAAAGGTCAGCTCTATCCGTTCCGGTGGGTCTCCGGCCAGGTACCAGAGCCAGCTGGGCAGTCTTAGACAAATCCATCTAACCACCGGGGGGCCCTCAGTTTCCGTAAAATTGACCCATGGGGGTCGATGAGTCGCTCATGTGGGGCTTCTCAGATGGCCTCACCAACGACAAAGTAGGCTGGGCACTGAGGCCCAGAGAGGTCGGAATGGGTTCAGCCCAGCACAGGATGACTCTCTCCCGGGGGCACAGCTGCCTGCCTAGTTAGGGGATGCCCTGAGGCCCCCACAACTCTTCCCCTCCTAAGAAGCAGGTGCTCAGTCACGTTTTCCAGCACCTCCCTGCATTCTGACCATGGGATGTGACCTGGGAGGCTGGGCCTCGGTCCCCCTATGTAACATGGAGGGTGTTTCCCACTCTGGACTCCACATTGGCTGTGCCTGGCATGTGGGGCTCCCAGGGAGCACGTGACCTGTTGTGGATGTCCATCTACCTCCCTGGGAGGGCTAGGCATCAGCTGGGTGTGGATGCATCTGGGGCACCCAGGCCAGCACTGTGCCCTCACCCCGCATATGCCACCTCTCACTTCTCCACTCAGCAAGGACCTGGCAGGGCACCGGCAGCTCTGGGTGGAACATCATTCAGGTGATTTTCCCAGGAACGTTGAATGAATCAGCACAAATCCAAGCCTAGGGGCCAGAGGGTCAGGCCCCTGAGGTCACTCAGGGAAGTACAGGTGGACCCAGCAGGGTAGGACTCCGACTCCCAGGATCTGAATTGGCATTGGGCCCATGCCTGCTGCCTCCACCCCCAGGCCGCTGCCTTGGCTCAGAGATGCCCACTGCTCCCGTGACACCCTCACACCCTCCTGCCCGGGGCCTTCTGCTCCCAGCTCTCCACTGCCTCTGCCTACAGCCTCTGCACCGTTCTTCAGGGCCTGGTTACCTGCCCTTGGCCCCTGGATGCCCCTGCTACATATTGTCCAGTGGGGTGGTTGTCTGTTGACCTGTCTGGCTCCCCACTGCATCAGGGTGCCATCTGGTTACCCATGTCCCTCCAGCCTGCATGGAGTCTGGCCCGGGAGTTGGGGTGGGGGTGGGGGGTCAGTCACCAGTCCCTGCTGAGGGAACAGGGCCCAGCTTCCTGGCATCAGGGAGGAAGAAGTGGAGGCCAGGAAGGGGAAGAACTTGCTTAAGTCACATGGCCAGGAAGAGGCAGCGGACCTTGAGCCAGGGCCTCCTTGCCCTTCACTGCATGCCCTAGTCCAGAAACCCCCAGGATGCAGGGCAGGTAGTCTAGGCCCAGCTGCCTCGCACCAGTCCAGCTCAAGTTTCCCATTTCTGCTGACCCCCACTAGCCCCTGGAGCTTTTCCAGGCACTTGGAGATCTGCCTGCTCTCAGCTCGCTGGCCAAGGTAGGCCCACCAAGACGTTTAGTCTGGTCAAAGACGAGGCCACAGTGCTTGCTGCGTGGTGGGACGATGGGTGGTTTTTGTTTTCTCAATTTCTTCTAGCTTATCTACAATGAGTAGGTAGTGCTTTTGTAATCAGAAAGAAACAAATAAAAAATGAGGACAGCATGGACCAAAGGAGTCCCTGGGTGGTGCACGTGATTAATGCTCAGGTGTTAATCAAAACATTAGAAGTCTGAATCCACAGAGGCACCTCATAAGAAGATCTACTTCCAAAAAATCAGCTATTGAAAATTCTGTGGAACACAATTCTCTGACACACATGGGGTCGCCATGAGTTGGGGCTGACTCAAGAGAGAGGTTCTTTCTTATGGACAGACTGCCCCCTCAGGCCCTTCCAGCTCTGGCGCCATGCACAGATCTTCTGCACCTGGCGATGCTGGGGCTTGAGATGGCTCTTCTCTTTAACTGGAGCAGCAGTCTCAATCCTAGAGGTGGCCAGAAGCCAAGCACAGTGTAGAATGCATGGTACACAGGATCCCACTGAGCCCACAAGAATGGTTCTCTGATCCCCAGACCAGGGGGAGCCCAGGTCCTAGTCCTCTTAAGCTGGCTCTGTGCTGCAGCTCCTCTGAAGACCGGGAGTGCCTGCTCACTGAGGCCCATGGCGTCTGGCCATGGGCTGGGTGTCCCACACTGGACCTGGTGGGGTCCCACGGTGCCCCTGCAAGGTGGTGGTGGCCTCCTGTCTTACAGATGAGGAAACAGGGACTCAGGGACTGAAGTGGCTGAGTTGGGGGAATGAAGGGAGGCAGCACAGGGTGGGGCAGGGCTGAGCCAAGAGGCATCTGTGAGACATGGCCCCGCTGACATTGAAGGGGTCTCGCCCTACTGGATGCTCAAGGAGAAGCTGTGCTCGGCTGGGGCACTGGCAGGCCTCCCAGCTCAAGAAAACCCTGAGCCTCAGCTTCTCCACCTTCAGAATGGGTGATTGAACCTTTCCCACCTGCCTCCAGGGATGGGATGAGGGAATGGAGGCAGATGTGTCCTGCACACTACAGAACATTAGCATGCGGTGTTTATAGAGAAAGGCTTCTCTCTCCATGAGGACCAGGACCCTGGGCATTTGCAATCACAGGGAGGGGAGGAGTCTCTAGGGAGAGCCTCGTCTAATGCTTAACATTGCCCAGATGCGGAAACTGAGGCCCAGAGAGAAGCAAAGATTTGCCCCGGGTCCCAAGGAGCTGGCAGTGCCGTGTGCTGCCTGGCATGCTCTCCTTCTGTGACTGATGTTTAGATTTAATCCTTAAAACAATCTTTTGAGCTCAGTATGATTATCACCATTCCTGCTTTTCAAAAAGAATTTGGAGACACAAATAGGTTAAGCAAATTGCTCCAAATCACTTAGCCAGTAAGAAGCTGAGCCCAAATTCAAACCAAGTTACCTGAGAGTTTGTGCTATTTTGGCCAGGTTGCTTGGGGGGCGCTAGAGTGCACGATTTCAGGGTAAATGCTTGGAGCTATCTGTTCAATTAGCATGTCTGGAAACTAAAATCACAACCCCTACTTCTGAACTGCAGGTGGTGATGCAAACTGTAGAACGGCAAAGGAAAAATGCTTATATTTAAAAGTTACAGGTTGTACAAACCACTGACTTGTGTATTTTAAGTGAGTTAATTGTATGGCATGTAAATTATATCTCAAAGTTGTTTAAAAAAAGTTATAAAACCAGTTGCCGTTGAGTCATCTCTGACTTATGGTGACCTCGTGTGTCAGGGTAGAACTGTGCTTCATGGGGTTTTCAATGACTGATTTTTCAAAAGTAGATTGCCAGGCCTTTCTTCTGAGGTGCCTCTAGGTGGATTTGAATCTCCAGCCTTTCAGTTAGCAACCAAGTGCATTAACTGTTTGCACCACCCAGGGACACCTTTGTTAAAAGTAGGATCATGTCAGAGTTGGGAGGATTTCAGATGTCATCAGTCCAAACCACCCCCCTCCCATTCTGCAGATCTGGAAACCGAGGCCCAGTTAGGACTTGCTCCACAGGGAGCTGGCTGCCTCAGTCAGCATTGATTATTCCCACACTACTGACCTGAAAGCTCTTCACAGCCCCAGGTCTTAGAGCTCCCCGCTCCCTGCTGGCGACACAAGTTGGTGACAAGGTCCACTCCTGACATGTTTGAGACATCAGCCATTCTCATGAAGGCCCAGGGGATTCTGGGGGTGGGGTCCCTGATACCATCCCACCCACAGTCTCCACCCTTTTCCTGGGCAGATGGGGAGATCAAGTCCCTGAGGACCATCCCAAGCTGCTCAGCTGACAGTGGTGAGGTGGGGGGTGGATAAGGGGTTTCTATCAGCTCTCTCGGCAGGTCTGGGGCCAATGCAGAATGGGACCGCATCATGTCCCATGACACTCCCTGAGGCCTGCTGGGGAGAAGTCTAGACACAGGTGTCCCTTCTGATGTCGGCCCCTCCAGGTCATTGTGCAGCGGTCGCTGTCTGCCAGGGATCTGAACCACGTGAAGGCCAGCTCCATCCTCGCAAGCTACCTCAAGATGCTCCCCATGGGCTTGATCGTCATGCCTGGCATGATCAGCCGTGCACTGTACCCAGGTAGGACAACCCCCAGGCGCTGGCCAGGCTGCTAGAGTGCCCGGGCCTGTGTCTTCATCGGACAGTCACCAGGAAGGGAGGTAAAGGATGGATTCCAGCTGTTTGCCAGCCTGGGGGAGCAGGGAGGAAAGTGGTCCCCGGGGTCACAATCAAAAGGGTCAATGAGGAGGTGACATGGTGGACAATGCAGACAGGTCCACGCAGGGTCCTGTCTGACCACTTACTGCTGTGTGACCTCAAAGGTGTAAACTAGCATCTCTGTGCTGCTAGCGTTGCCTCGCATGCAAACTCAGGGCCCTGCCCCCGCCTGCAGGGCTGTGTTAAGACTCTGGGACACCAGGCATCTGAACCCTTGAGAGAGAGGTGGATTTCCCCCAGCTCGCGGCGCCAGCTCAGGTGGCTTTTGTGGAAATTTGGGGCTAAGTGTCCCCTGCATGTGGCCCGGTACTTTGATGCTCCTTGCTGTTCGTCAGTTTCCCCATCTGTCACAGGAAAGGGATTTGAGCCGGTGACACTGTGCCTAGCAGCTCAGAGGGGCCTGTGACGACTACCTCTGAGTGCAGGGACCTCGATACCCTGGGCGCTCAAGGGGGCCTGTGATGAATCTTCAGTACAGGGACCTTGACGCCCTGGGTACTCTGGGGGGGGCTGTGACGAATCCTGAGTGCAAGGATCCTGATGCTCTGGGTGCTCGGGGGGCCTGTGATGAATCCTGAATGCAGGGACCCTGATGCTCTGGGGACCCAGATGCCCTGAATGCTCGGGGTGGGGGGTGGTCTGTGACCCCTCTGGTGTATAGGGACCTCGATGTTCTGGGTGCTCGGCAGAGCCTGTGACCCTTTCTGTGTGAGGGGCTCCAATGCTCTGGGGGGCCTGTGACCCCTCCGGTGTGCAGGGACCCCAATGTTCTGGGTGCTCAAGGGGCCTATGGCCCCTCCTGCGTGCAGGGAACCCGACCTACCTGTGTCTGCTTGTCTGGGGATAGCTGGGCTTGCATCCTCAAGGCATCCGCCTCTTCTCTCGCCCAACTCCAGGCCCACGGGAAGGCCGCCATGGACCCATCAAAGGTCCCTCGGCTCACAGTGGGGGCGCTCAGCTGTCGGAGGGGGGGCAGGGCTGCCCCATTGGCTATTTGCTCTGAGTGGCACCTCCGGAGAGGGGCTGAGCGCTCCCTCACCTCAAAATACTCATCTGACAAGGAGGAGGCCACTGAGGGCTGCCGTGGACCAGGGCCGTGGCTGGAGTTGCCTGAGAGGCTGTCCTGGTCACTGAGGGTCACATAGTCATCATCATCTTCCTCTTCCTCCCCATCCAGCCCATTGGGGACCCCTGCCCTCAGGCTCTCAGGATCATCCTGGGTCACGGACAGCTGCCGCTGGAGTGGGGTATGGCCTAGGCCCACTTCCCGGGGCAGCCCGTGGTTGGTCCCATTCTGGGGGGTCTCCTTGTCTGGGGTCTCTGGGGCCCAGCCAATACTGCCACCCTCCTGGGCAAGTAGGTCTGCCACGGGGACCGTCCGGGGCTTGGGCACAGGGGGCCTTGACTCAGAGTCCCCCTGGGGGAGGCCATTGGTGGCAGGGGCCCCTTTCTGGTCCTGACCAGCTGGAGCAGGGCTGCAGCCCTGGCTCTGCCTCCATAGCTGGTGCTGGACACTGGCCTGGGACGTGTCGCAGATCTTGATGCGGTTCATCTGGCTGGGCTGGGGGTTCCAGATGTTGGGGTCAATGATGTTGATGTAGCCCAGGATGTCACTGCCTGGCTCGGGGTCCGGTTCCACCCACGTGGGCAGGTACTCAAACATGTTGGCACGCTCCAAGTGTAGCAGCCCAGGGTGCACAGGTGGAGGAAGCTCAGGGAGGTCACCAGGCCGCTCCACCAGCGCTGGGCCCCATAGCCCCGGGGGCTGCTTGGCCTCCGGTTTGTCAGAGCAGGTCTTAGCGAGCTCATCGGCGCTCTTGGCCTTGACTAGTGCATACTTCGGGTTGACCAGTTTCTTGGCCACAGTGCCTGCAGGTGCCAGGGGGACTATGGAGGGCAGCATGATGGGCTCGGGCTCAGGCTCCTTTTCCATGGGGACACCCTGGAGGCTGACACTGCGCGATGTGAGATACAACTCCTGGAACTGCCGGTCAAACATCTCTACCACCTGGCCAGACAGCACTGAGATCACATTCCGGTCCGTCCTGGCAGCCGACCATGTGAAGCTGCAGCACAGAAGGCATGCCGGTCAGCACAGTGGACTGGCCTCCTCCCAGAACCCCAGGCCCACTGTGCTGGGCCCACAGCTATCTCACAGACTATACCGTGGGGTACCAGGGTCATGTAAGAGAAGTGAGCCAGGGTAGAGGGCCCAGCTCCATCACTTTACTGTCACCTGTGGGACTCCAGGAAGTGACTTTGTCTGTCTGTGCCCAGCTTCCACTTCTGTGAGGACAACTCCTGCCCTCCTCTCTGGCTGTCCTGGGACTCACTAAGGCAGTATGGTGGATACCCTGGGCAGCGCTGATACCTGGTGTGGTCCAATGCTTGCAATCTGGTGTCACACCTGTCTCTGCCACCACCCACCCTTGCGCCTCCTCTATAACACAAGGGTCTCACCCCACTGCCCAGAGGCCGCCTCAGGGATGGTCTGATGCTGTGTATGACACCGCCGTCATCACTCTGGCCCTACCCCCCGAGAACAGGAAGAGGCTATGTGCCCTGGACCACCCCACCTCCAGGCTGGGTGACGGCAGGGCAGATGTCTTGGCGTGAACAGAGCCCTCCTCTGCCTGGACAGAGTCCCACTCACACCTCATCAGTTTGGGGACCCACAAACCATAATAACCAGGTGTCATAGTCAGGATTACGGCAGAAGTCAGTTGGGAGCTGGAGATGTGCCTTGCTGGGAGTCACCTGTACGAGCCGCACACTGCACGGTCCCCGTCCACGAACATAAACTTCTGGGCGAGAGCTCCCTTGAACTTGGTGGCTGACCGAGTGAAGAACTCCGTTCCCCCGCTGCTCCGCACTCTGAGGTTCTGCATCGGGGAGAAGAGGAGACAAGGGGACAAACGCATCATCACTGCTTCAACTACACAGGGGTGCAGCCAGTCTTGCCCAGGGCACAGGAAGCGCTTTCAGAAGACAGCCTGGGGAGGGAGGGGGCAGGGCTCGAGGCTGGAGAGGAAGCCACTTGGGAGGCGTGTTGAGGGAGCAGGGAGTGGGCTTTGGCCTGAGGTGTGTTCCTCAGAACAGCAGCCCCACAGCATGCCTTGTAAGCAAGGGTCCTGTCCTGTGGTGAGGCAAGTTTGAGAAACGTTGCTCGGTTGCGGGGTGGGGAGGGTGCCGGGGAGTGTCGTAGGGTCTTGAGCAAGAGAGCAATAGGGCCCATTCTAGAAAGCTCGCCCTGACGGTGGGGGTTACGGGGCAGGGAGAGAAGGCGGGAGGCAGGCTGACTGGTTGTCCGCCGTCTCACCCTCCCCGCTGAGCTCTGCTCACCAGGGGCAGGGTCCCTGGCAAACCCCCTACTTCCCTGTGGAGCCAGCCTACTGCCTGGTTCCGAGAGGGTTACTAAACAGAAAAACTGCCTTCTCAGCTAGGCTGGCCCTGAAAGACCCCAGCAGGGAGCTAGGGCCAGACATCAGCACAGGCTTGTGCAGGAACTGGGCAGTAAGGGACTTGGGTCCCAGGTGGGGCCACAGACAGCTCTCCCTGGCACCTGGCCATCTAAGGGATGTCTTGTCCCTCAGTGGGGTGGGGCTTGCTCTGGGCAGGGGGTCAGATGTGAAAGCCAGACCCAGGAGGACCTGTCTGAAACCCAGGAGTTGAGGGAGCAAGGGAGGCCACCCCATTATGGAACCTCAGTGGGAAGGAGACCTAGAGCGCATCTGGTTCAAGCATCTCCAGTGCAGGGTTAGAAATGCAGGTTCCTGGGTACCCTGTGTCAGGCCCAGGAATTTCCTTTCTTTTCTTTTTTATTATGGTAAAAAAGATTCTGACTCGTGGTGATTCCATATGTGTCAGAGTAAAACTGTGCTCCATAAAGTTTTCTATGGCTGATATTTTGGAAGTAGATTGCCAGGCCTTTCTTCCAAAGTGCCTTTGTGGACTCGAACCTCCAACCTTTTGGTTAGCAGCAGAATGCATTAACTGTTTGCACCACCCAGGGACTCCAAAATATATATAACAAAATATTTTCCATTTTAACTATTTTAAGTGTACAATTCAGTCACATTAATTACATTCACTATGTTTGGCAACCATCACCACTAACTGTTTCCAAATGTTTTTCATCATCCTCAACAGAAACTCAGTGCCCCTTCAGCAATGACTACCCATATTCCCTGGAATTTCTATTTTTTACAGAAGCCCCAGTAACTCTGTCTCCTGGTCCAGGGCAGGAATGCCCTCTATAGATCCTGACAGGCCACTTGCATGCCACCCATGACGAAAGCCTCACTCTCACAAGGGTCGCTCGGCTGCTACGTGCTTGTCAGACTGGCTGTAACTGCCCTTCACTCATGTGCTCACTGACCATGCTGGGCCCCCAGTGCAGACAGAGATCTCTGTGCCTGGGCCCCTGTGGAGGTGGTGGGGGCGGCAGACAAGTCAACACAAGCAATCAGAGGCCAGGGCCCATGTGGGGAAACCCCAGATCTGGGACTGGGGGATACTGGGCAGGGAGGGGCATGCAGACACAGGCCCAGCAGGGAAGGGGCAGCACAATGCCTAAGAAACCGAGTGCCTGGGGTGGCTGTGGGTAAGGGCGAGAAGGCCTGCGGTGCAGCTTGTTGGGGGCAGGTAGGAACCCCGAGGCCAGCTGAGGGCAGCAGGAGCCCGGGGGGAAGCTGAGGTGGGAAGTGCCCACTGACATCTGATCCCAAGAACAGCTCCCAGGACCTCAGTATGGGGAGATGGAGGGAGAGGGCGGTGGGGTGGGGGTGGGGGGCTGTGTGTAGTAGGGCAGCAAGAAGAAGGTGTGGGCTGGGACAGCCAGCCTACTCCCAACTCCAGCCTGGTACCCAGGCTGCTCTACACCCTTGCTGGGGGAGGGGGTCCCAGGCCCCTCAGCACAGTAGTTTAGGTCCCCACATGATGCCCACTGGCTGTCATGCCAGCACCCTGCTGAGAGAGCAGGTACAATGGGCCTGTTATTGGGCCCAGCCCAGGGTGAGATAAGCCTTGGCTCCTGGGCAAGTGGGCGGCTCTCCCCTGCAGGCAGATGGCTTGTCTGCACAGGGCTAGCTCAGCCGGAAGCTGGCCATGGCCCAGGACAATTAGTGCTTGTGACTTTGCACCCAACATGGAGCATGCTCAGGGACGAGAGGGTGGAATAAAGTTCCCCTAAACCTTGTGCCCACCCCACCACCCTAAACCTTGTCCTGAGGAAGGCTCTGAAGGTCACAAAGACACAGCCTCCCTGAGGGCCTGGAACTCTGCACCCTTAACCTGCAGTGTGACTCTCAGCATAGCCCTTTCTGGGCCTCGGTTTCTCTGTCTGCGTACCAGGCAGTTGGCCTTGAACTCAAAGCCCAAATGGGGCCCGGCAGCAGGGAGGGGCCTGTGGAGGGACACCCACTGGCCCCATGGCCCACTCCCATGCCTGCCAGTTCCTGGGTGGGGCCACCCCCGGGGCCTGGCCCAGATGAGGTAACGTCTCTGGAGTCTGGGCTCATTGAGCGAGGTGGAGATGCCACAGAGCTGCATTGTCTTGGAGCTCCCAGGACACCCCAGCAAAGTGCAGAGACACCTGCATTGGCACAAGTAGGGGGTCCAGGGCATGGCCTTGGACCCTCAGGACGTTAGTTTCCTCATGTTAAATGGGGGTGGCAAGGGCCCCTGGGAGGACGTTAGGGGAGAGTTGGAAGGGGAAGAGGAGATGGCCAGGCACAGGGAGGGGAGGCTCAGCACCAGAGACAGGCAAAAACCCCAGTCCCCTCCTTCTTGCCTCCCCTGACCCCAGCAGACCCCCAGGACCCTGTGCTCACACGGGGGACTTGACCTTGTGCCAAGCCCAAGAGCACCCAGGCCTGAAGGTCACCCCCAGGGAAGGCTGGGTCTGGGGGAGCACTCTCAAGTTTGGGAGTCAGATGGGGCTGACAACTTGGCCTCTTCACACCTCAGCACTCTTGTCTGTGAAAGGGGCCTAACTGTCCCAGGGACGTGTGGAGACTACAGGAGGACGTAATTAGTGGGGGGCCGGGAAGTTGCTTGGGCTCAGTGGAGGCTCCACAGCTGTGAGGTGACAAAGTGGGGTGTGACCGTGCAGGCTGTGATCAGGGCAGATAGGGACTGGCACAGGGGCAGACACCCACCGGGGGGCATGCTCAGGGCAGATGGGGACCAGCACAGGGGGTAGACACCCACCAAGGGGGGCCGTGCTCAGTGTAGATGGGGACTGGAACAGGGGCAGATGCTCACCAGGGGGGGCATGCTCAGGGCAGATGGGGACCGGCACAGGGGGCAGACACACCAAGGATGACATGGGCCCACTGGGGAGGCTGAGGTGCCAACCATATCTTACAGACAGCCAGGTGGGGCTCGGCACAAGGCAGGTGCTGAGGTCAGATCAGAGAAGCCAAGTTCAGGTCTCCGGCCCCCCAGGGTCACCTCTTATTCGCTCCACACCCTCCGCAGAGCCTGCTAACACTTCTGGCTTAAGGAGTGGGAAATGAGATGCCCAGTGACCAGGCAAGCTCAGGCCAGGTGAGGGGCAAGCAGGGGATAGAGCCCTGATCCAGGAGGCGGAGCCATGTCCTCCCCTGGGTGGACCCCTGCTGTGCTGGGCCCCACCAGCCTCTGCTTCCTTGGATAAAGTGGAGGGGGCAGGGGCAGTGAGCACCTCCAGGCTGTCACGAGGCACTTCGTTAACCACTGTGGCCCCAGGTTGGGACACATGGCTGTTTCAGGAAGAACCGTGACTGAGGGGTCTGGCTCTCCCCTAGACCAGGGCGGCTCAGCCTCGGCAGAGCTGGCACTTGGGCTGGGCCATTCCTGCTGGCGAGGCTATCCTGTGCACTGTCAGACTTTGAGCAGCACTCCGGTCTCCGCCCACTAGACACCAGCAGTACCTCCCCAGTGTGATACCCCAAACTGCCTCTGGATACTGCCACATATCCCTAGGGGGCAGACAGCCCTGGCTGGTTCACCACTGCCCTACACCTGGAGTTTACTATAGACACGGGTGAGGGCCAGAGAAGGCAGGCTCCCTGGGTCGGCTACTCTGTGTGAAGCTGAGCAGGCCCTTGCGCCCACGCTGAGTGCCTCTTCCACTGTTCGGGGGGGCTGCCCTGTTCATCAGAGGCGGGCTGCACCAGTAGCTTCCACTGGTTTTTCCAGTTTGGCTGCACAAAGTCAGCTCACCTTTCAGGCCAGCCGAGCATCTGACAGCTCTTAGCCAACTAAAGCTATGAGCCTGGAGGCCTACCTGGCTCCCTCAGCACCCAGGGTCACCCCCAATGTGGTCTGGCCCCACAGTCCTAGCAGCGGGTGTGTGGGTGGGAGGACTGGGTTCTTTGCTGGCACAGCATTCTCAAGGCCTGTTGACACATTTGTAAATTGGGGATACCCCCATATCCCCCACCTGGAGGACTGTTGGGAGTGTGTTGTGCCACCAGCCTGGGGTGCCAGGGACAACTGGGGTGCTGGTGTGTATGGTCCACCTCACCTGGAGACCAGGAAGCCAGAGTGACCCCAGTAACAGGTGGTGCTGGGGTGGGAGGGAGGAAGCTAGGGTGCAGGCTGGGGGGGCTGCCTGGAGGAGGGGGTGAGGGTGGTCCTCAGCCAGACTGCAGTGTACCCTCGGGAGCTAGGACTGCAGCCAGGGTCTCCTGGGAGGGACCATGTCCCCTAACCAGAGAGGCAGCAGAAAGGCCATTCTCAAGTGCCCATTACAGATGGCCTCCTCTCCTCTCCACAGCACACTGCCACATAGATGACGTTGTTCCCACTTCACAGACCAGAAGGTGGGGGCCCAGAAAGGTCCCGTGGCTGCCCAGGGGTCCAGTGCCTGTGCAGAGCTAGGGCTCGGGCCCACCCAAGCAGCTCTGTACCTGGGCCCCCAGTAGGCAAGGTTGGTGCAGAGCTGGGCAGGGGCACTGGTGGCCTAGAGATTACCATGAGAAAATGCTCCTGAGACAGGCCTGGGCCCAACCGGCCCAAGGGCAGGGAGGCAGGCCTTTGACAAGGTGACACCTGGCTGGGCTGGGCCCATAGGAGCTACTGGCCACAGCCCAGGGCTGTGGAGGGGCGGGCTCAGAGGCGAGAATGAGGAAGCCAGGGTCCCACTTTCCCATGAAGGTGCCCGGCCTTCCCACCTGGCTCCTGGTGATGTCACTACAGGTATGGGTGCATGTACAAGGCGGCCTTGCACCAGCTACCTGCCTGCCATGCTACCATCACCAGAGCAAGTGGGAGGTAGGCAGGGCTGGGGACTCCCAGCGTGCACTGCCCTCCCCTGCTCCAGGGCAACAGTGGTCACTCCAGACTGGTCAGGGACCAGCTGAAGGGTGGAAGGGTGGGGAGGCCTCAAACCCAGTCCCCTACCCTCCCCTGCCCAGGGCCTTGTACTTAAAATTTTTGTTCTTGGGCAGACAACATAGCGGGCACCCAGGTTCTGTGCCCTCCTTGTACCTATCAAGTTCTGGCTCCTGGCAAAACCCTTGGCTTTGAGGTGACTTTGGGCAAGTCACCACTCCCTCAGGCCTTGGTTTCCCCATCTGTCCTGCAGGAACCTCTCTAGGAAAGCCACAAGGTCCCTCCTGGCTCAGGCATTCCAGGCCCTGAAGCTTCGGGGCAGCAGGGAGCTCTTGGGCTCTGTGTGGCACAGGGGAAAGGGGACAGGCAGGCGGGCAGGGCCAGCCTCATGGAGGTTACCAGGCTCTGGGCCACATCCTTAGCCTGCCTCAGCCCCATCCTGCCCTCCACTTCCTTGGAGCCTGGACAATTACAAGGAGAGGAGCAGCCAGGACAGCCCTGCTGAGGGCCTGTGGCACGGGGAAAGACACTGCAGCTTTCCACCACTGCCCACCAGCTAGCCCCACTGTGAACCGGGGACAAGATAAGGGCTCAGGTAATGGGGCGAGAGGACAGCGTCCAGCTGGACAGAGGCTGTGCGCAGTTGTGAGGGGTGCATCAAGGTCTCTGCTAGAGCCCGGAGAGGGCTGGACAGAGTTGCCCCAGGTCTCTGGCGTACTCCTGCAGGGCGAGACCTTGGTAACAAGTTTGAGATGTGTTCTGTGCTCTGGTCGCCCTGTGAGCTGTCAGTCAAGGGAGCGTCGTGCTTGATGCTCATTACACCACGGGTGGGCAGGGCAGCACATAGCGCTTGGGGTCAGTGTACCCAGGAGACCACATGAAACACCCTGACAGCCACAGACCTGCTCGGAAGCAAACGTCCTACTTGAAAGGACTCACCTGGGGCGGGGGGGGCACACTTGGCAAATGCCAACAAACAACAAGCATGGGAGCCTGGCTCCTTATTAACCAGCCTAGCAGTGTCCTTTCTCCCCAGGTGTCTGTCTGGATCCTGGGCCTGAAGCCTGAGGAATTCCGACGGTCAGACCTCAGTCTGAGCCAGAGGCTCTGCTGCTGACCCCCGCCCCTTCATTTGTAACATACAGCCGTGCTACCCTGGGCAAGTGCCTCCACTTCCTCATTGGTTTAATGGGAACAGCTGCCCTAGTCCACTAGGTGTTGCAAGGATTAAATTAACTGTGTAAAGTGCCCAGTACGGGCGCAGCACATGCCAGACGCTACAAAAGGATTAGCTGTCATTGTGCACGCTGATCTATTCTCTAGGACGACTTTCTGCACAAAGCAGGTGCTGAGTGATGGCTGGGTGGAGGGAGGGTTCCCCTGCCCCTAGCCAAGGCACTGAATGTCAAGGTGTCTTGAGTGGAAGAGGTTGGCAACACTGGCTCATCGGCCCGTCTGACCTGGGAGATCCTGGAGCCCAGAGAGAGGAGAGCATGATGTGCTCAAGGTCACCGAGCCAGGCGGCAATGGGAGCCAGGCTTGTCCCCACCCCGCAGGACCAGCCTGCTCTCCCTGCCCCCCTCCTGGCCTTCCCTCCCACTTGGCACTCAGGAGGCCCCTTCTCCTCTGCTCTTGCTTTTGAATCCACTTCATGGAAGCCTCCCCTGGCCCCCACCGTGGGCATGGTCCCCATCTGAGCTATGTCCTAAAACTAGTGGGTGGATATTCTAAGGAAACAGATTTGGCTTAACCCAAGAGAGGATGTTCTGGGAGTCGGCGCTGCCTGAGGAGGGGTGAGCACCCTATTGCTGGAGATGTGCAAGCAAAGAGACACAGCCAGTATAGAATAACACACGAAGCAGCACCCGGCACAGGGTCCCACACCTGGCCAGCACTCTGCAATGGCTAACCGCACTTCTGACTGTGGGAGGAAATGAGTGTCCTGTCCCTCAGGGTGTGTGACCACTGGCCAGGAGCCTCTCATTCAACTCTGTCCAAGCACAGGGCTCCACCCAGCATTTGCTGCCTGAGGGAATGGCCTTGTTGCCCAGCCCTGCTCACCTTCAGGTGTCCCAGGTGCATGCAGGCCCGCTCACACATGTGCAGGAAGTACTTGACACTGCTCTCATCCACGATGATGTACACGGCCACCTTCCTCCTGAAGCCAGCATCCAGCAGGTCCTTGAAGATGTCCACATCAGTGAACATGTCCATAACCACAGCGATTACCTGGAGCAGGAGGGAGGTCACAGCCTGTTAGACAGCACAGTGGGACTCATGGCCCTCTCACCCTGCTCCCGGCAGCCTCAGGACTGGGACCAGTAGTGAGGTGTGTCTGCATGGGACGGGGGCTACTCTGACCCCAGCATTCTAGGTCAGGAGTCCACAATGTGGATAAGGAGATTCTCAGTGATGTGTACTGGCATCTCCAGGGGTCGCAAGGAGTATGGAAGAAACATTCAATGCGCCTATTGTTTCCATAATCCAAAACCACAGAAACAAAGCTCAGCTAATCAGAAGGGACAAAAACAAAGGAAGGGTAAGAACATGTAGGGAAGGAGCCTGGGTCCAGGAGAAACTGGGCCACGCTTATCAAGAAGGTTCTTGAGTCAGGAGGGGTCCTTCGTCCCCTGCTGGCATCAGGGCTCCCTGGAGCAGGCGCTGAGGGTGAAGCAAGAGGTCCACCCAGACCCTAGGGCCCTGACTCTGGCCCATTCCTGGGAGGCATGCCTGTGCCAGGGCAGGCTGTACCACTGCCCTGCTCCCAGCTACCCTGGGGTGCTGAGATGACTGGGGGAGAAGGGGCAGAGAAGCCAACTGCCAGGGAAAGGGGAGCAGCACCCCTACATCCCTGGTGTGGATGCTGGCCTCCCTGTCTGCTTGGACAGAGCCCAAACGAGCACATGCCCTTCCTGACATCTGACAAGGTTCGTCACCTCACCACAGGTAAGCTCCATATCCTGGGCCTGACTCAGGGTGGGGACCCAGAGATCAAGGTGCATTGGCCCCACCTCAGGGCCAGCACAGCACAGCCATTCACAGCAGTCCACATGCGTGAAGGTGCAGGGTAAGGGCAGGGAGAGGAGAGGGCTGTGGGACTGGCCCATGGGCCCCCCAGCCAGGATGTGCCTAGACGACCTTGTGCCTCCTGAGGAGGTCTGTGAGGGGCCAGGAGGGGCCTGGTGCTCACCAGGCCTTCTGTCTCTCCATTACCCCCTCTGTTCCCTATCCTCACCACTCATCTGTCAGTCTGTTGTACTGTGGTGGCTTATGTGACACTGTGATTCTAGAAGCTATGCCACTGGTATTTCAAGTACCAGCAGGGTCACCCATGGTAGACAGGTTTCAGCAGCACTTCCAGACTAAAACAGACTAAGAAGAAAGGCCTGGTGATCTTCTTTGAAAATTAGCCCATGAAAACTCCGTGGATCACAACAGAACACTGTCTGATAGTGTTGGAAGATGAGTTGCCTAGATTGGAAGGCACTCAAAATACACAGTGGCTGGAACAATGGACTTGAGCATACCAACAATGCTGAAGATGATGCAGGATTGGGCAATGTTTCATTCTGTTGTACATGGGGTAGCCATGAGTCAGCACCAACTCGATGACAACCACCACCACCACCACCACCTTCCATCCCCAGTGGCAGCAGAGGGGGAGGGCGTCAGACCAGAACCTGTGTCTGGTCACAGCGATGCTGCTGTCGGCCGGCACCCAGCTCTCTGGGTCACCCCACTACACCTGCCCCGGCGTTGGCCTGGGTCTGAGAATCCCCTGGAGGAAATTCCCACAGAGAGGCCAGGGCTGTACCCTAGGCCACATGGCGAGCTGGGGACAGAGTTGGGCCAAAACCTACCCACCCTGGGTAGCGGGGCCCCCACCATAGGGATCCACATACGAGGGTGCCAGGGAGGCAATGGAGATGTGTTTATGCACCCCACGGAAGCACCCCAGGCTTCCCCGAAGGCCCACCGAGGCCCCACCTCCTGCATGGGGTCCCTCCTCACCTGCCCTGTACTCGCCGTTGACCCTGAGCAGGACACCTGGCTCTCGGTTGGCTTTCCCGGATCCAGTGTTCTCACCTATGCATCGGGGTGACACAAGCACCTTCCAGGAGCATCGGCACACCCAGACCCCACAGTGTGCAGGAAAGGCCCGGCCTAGCTGCAGGCAACACTCAGTGACAGTGCACAAGGGCTTCTCACAGCCCTGGCTTCCTAACCCTGGTGCTGGGGTCCCAATTTGCAGCTGGATAAACTGAGTCTCAGCAAGGTTGTAAAGCTTGTCCGAGGTCATAAAGCAAGTCAGGGGAGGGCCTAGCCAGCCTCGGGTCTCTGGCCCCCTCCAGGGATGGGTATTTTGTCTCAGAGGGCCTAGGGGTACTGGCTCACTGGGATTCTCTTATCCTCTGGGGGCAAAACTGCTTAATCTTTGCATCTCTGAAAGGACGTCTCGGGGCAGATGTCATGGGCACAGTCTATGCAGGGGCCAGCAGGGCTGGGGGCAGGGCTGGAGTTCACACCAGACAAGGATGTGCTCTCTGATTCCCAGAGCTGCCCAGACTAGGCAGTGGTCTTTTGAAAGAGTGAGCTCCCTGTCCCAGGAGATGTCCAAGGAAAGGCCAGAGACTGGAGAGGCACAGAGAAGAGGAGGAATGAATAGAATCCGTAACTGTACATACAATGTCAGCTGGGGATGGGAGTGGGTAACAACAGCCTTTGACCAGTCAGGGTGACAAGACGCTGAGGTGGCTGGAGCAGGGACTTCTTCCCCTGGGATCACACAGCCCCGGGGCCCCCTGGACAAGCCACCACTGGGCAGGCACACAGCCTCACGTGCCACCTTGGAAAGGGGCTGAATCTGGGCATAGCCAGCATGTTTCTCCCTGAGGCACAGTCCCCCCCACACCCGCCCCCATGGGCCAGGGGCTCATCCTGGCACACAGGGCCTTGCCCTGGGCTTGGGCTAGGGGAACGTGCCCCAGCAGGACCATGCTATTGGCATGCACCCGTCGTCACCCTCTGGCAATCACTGCTGCAGGTTAGAGTGTTGGGGCCTGCCCTGCAGTGGGTCCCATGGGGTCTGTGGCCAGACCTCAGCTCTCCTGGGCACTAGGCTGGGGGCCGGGGGGTAGGGTGGAGGAGGGCTGGTAATAGGCGGGCCCCAGCAGGTATGGGGGCCGCTGATGCTGGGGGTGGGGAGGGGGCTGGTGCTCCCAGACAGGCACCCCAGGTGGCCTGGTCCCCAATGAGAGCCACAAGGTCTCCTGAGGCCTTCAAGTCCATTTCTCTCGTCCTCATTTTGTAGACAGGAAAGCTGGGGCCAGCGAGCCAATGATCATGACCAGAGCCATGGGCCCCCACAAGCCCTTCTGCTTAAGACAGTGCAAGCCAGACCAGCCCTCTTGCCACATGCTGCACTTGACAACTGTGACACCATGCGTCTTCCCCTTCACATACATGAAGACACTGAGGCACAGAGGGATCTTTCCTTGCCCAGTAGTCTGTCTGGCACCAGTTGCCTGGGACACTGACTCGTCCAGGCAGAGGCCCTGCCTGCCAAGCATGGCACAGCTTCAGGCAGCTCTGACCACAAACAGCTGCATAGATGGCTCAGCCCAGGAGCCATTCCAGGAGCCAAGGTAGCCAGGGCCAGTCACAGCCCTTTCAGGCCTCAGTTTCCCCATCTGCCACCCGGGGGTGTTGGCTTGGCTGATTTCTAAGATCTATCAGCTCAAACATCCAGGACTGGAAGGGGAGGCTGAACCTGCCTGGAGGCACTATACCCTGCACCCCTGTGCCCACACATTCCCGCAGGAGTCAGGGCTGGAACAGGGAGGCTGGGTCAAGAGGTTGCACCAGCCAAGGCCATGCAAGCCCCTCTTGAGTCCACATAAGTGGCTGTACCAACTGCCTGCTCCTCAAGAGGTGCGACCCGGGGGCAGGTCTGTGGTTAAGGGGACCCAGAGAGACTTCACATCCAGGACCTGGTGTCCCAAGCAGTGGATGGGCAGCTCCCAGCCCCTAGCTCCTGGGTGGCACAGCCCAGCTCTCAAAGAAAGGAGCCTAGGGGTCCCCCAAAATGCAGCACCAGAGCCCAGGAGGGGCCTGGTTCCCTTGATAGCCCCCTGGTTCCCAGCCTCACCTGAGGAGAGGTGGGAGGAGGGTAGAGGCTGGGCGTGCAGGACAGAGGTGGGTCAGGAGGGAGCTGGCAAGATGCTGGCAGGGGTCACTTCCCTCCCATGGGCCAAGGCTGCCTCTGGCTGGGTCACTGCACTGACCTCCTCAGCCCCCCACCCCAATCTCCTGATGGTTTCGGATCCCCATAATATGCTTGGGGCTGGGCAAGCTATGGGCAACCATCTCATGTTAAGGTTGCAGAAACTGTGGCCCAGAGTGGGAGGGGACCAGCCCAAGGTCCCGCCACAAGCACCTCCAGCATCTGGCTGGCTGCCAGGAAGGCAGCGTCCAGGCCACAAAGGAGTGAATGTTCAAGCTGTGGCCACCATCCCCCAACAGCTGCCTTACTCTGAGGTCCTGCCAAGGGATGCCCAGGTGCCCAGCATGGCCTGTCTGTGCCAGCTGAGCATCTAGCCAAACCCACAGGCTGCAGACAGGAAGTCCCTGGCCCCCCACAGTCCCACCTCCCTGTTGTACCATTAGCACAGGCTCCCTGCCCCACCGGGTGTGGACACCCTGCCTGTGGTACCCTAGCACCCACAACTAGTGTTTTCTAACCTTCCTGTGACCACAGATGGGAACTTAGAGGGCAGCTGGGTAACGCAGGTCTCCATGGAAGTGCTTGGTGGGGGGAGGTGCAGGGCGAGTGGGGTCAGGTTGGTTCTGTAGTTGGAAGCCACTGGCCTGAGGGACAAGGGACCCATTATCAATACAGGCCCAGCCTCAGCAGCAGCCTCTCTCCTCCAGGGCCCTAACCCCATAGCCCCCTTTCCCTAAAACACCCTGCCTCAAGCCCCCAGGTCTCCTCCCAAGCTGTTCCCCTGGCTGAGCTGCCTTCCCATTTCTCTCCCCCTGGACAAACTCCTGGCCATCCTTCAAATCCCAATTCAGAACATGCCTCCCACCCAGGCTTCTCTTGGTCATAGCTCTGACCCATCTGGCTGTGAATGTACCGCGTCTGCATTCCTGGAGATGCCACAGCAAAGGAGTTGAGGAGCGTGCCATTCCCCAAGGCCTGGACTCTGAGACTTGGGTCAGGGTGGGAGTTTTCCTGGAATGCTAACCACTGGCAGGTGACAGCACTCTGAAATGGCTCTTCCTGCCTCACACCTCACAGACCACAGAGATTTCTGAAGGTGGCTCAGACCAGGGCCGGCCAAGGCCTCTATCTCCAAGTGTTCCAAAACGGACAGGGGAGATAGACATCCAACACAGTATCTGTGAGAGTAAGTGCTCAAGAAATGTCTGCTGCTCCTGATCTCCTTCCTCCTGTCCCACTAACCCAGGTCCTATTCTACTCTCTGGGGTAGACAGGCCAGGAACCACCAGCCCACCCATTTCCCACTTTCCTCCATGCCAGCTGGAAGGTTGATGGGAAGGCAGTAACTGATGTGCCAAGGCTGCTCCCAGGAATGGTACAGGCAACTCTGCAAACCGTCTTAAATGTTGGGATAATGACCACCAAAAGATTTTGGATGCAACTTCCACTTCCCGCCACAACAGAAAAACAGAGACTGGATTTACCTTCTTGCCTTAAACAACAGAAAACAAGACAAAATACATGAAACAATGGTTTTCAGATAATAGGCAACAGGCAGTGCAGCACACTGATCCCTGAAATCCCTGAGAGCAGGAAAAACAAGGTAAGCCCTATGCCCTAGGTGCCCAGCTTATTGCCTAGAGAGAGCCCCTGGGCTGTGGCACAGGGTGGGGGAACCCAGGTGGAGTCCAGTGGTTTCCCTGAGTTGAGGAGACAGGGTTTAGAGTTTGGCAGCTAGAGTTTGCAGGACAGAGTACCAGAGAAGAGAGAGCTGCACAGAGAGAATCCAGAGATTGGCAGAGGGTCCTCGTCAAGTTTTCAGTGACAACTGACCAGCACATGGATGTGAGGAAACTACTAAGGCTTGGCAAAGAATCACTGGAAAGGAGCAGGGGAAGCAATTGCCGGTACTCACAAAGGACCAGGAATAGTTCATGTTCCCACCAGCCAGACTGGAAACATCTCTCGACACACAGGGCATGGAATAGAGTCCTCAGAAGGTATTGTCTCAGTAGTGCGGCAAGTAAGCTCTAGACCAGGGATAGGCAAAGTTTTTCTGTGAAGGACCACACAGTGAATATTTTAGGCTTTGCAGACTGTATGGTCTCTGATGTAACTATTCAACTGCTGCAGCATGAAAGCAGCCACAGACAATACATAAACGAATGTGTGTGTCTGTGTTCCAATTAAACATTATCTACAAAAGCAGGCAGTAGGCTGGATTTGGCGTGTGGTCTACACTTTGCCAAACCTTACCTTAGAATAACATCTGCTCTGGTCTTGCCTAATAAAGCTTAAAAATTAGCCTCAAAAGCATTGAATTGTTTTCAACTAACTTAATTGCATTCCAGAACAAAGCCCTCAAATATTTAAAGGGAAGAAAAAAATCTCCAACACCCCACAACATAAAATTCACCATGTCTGGCATCCAATCAAAAATTACCAGGCACATCAAGAAACAGGAAAATATGACCCACATGAGAAAAATCAAACCAACCCAGAACTGATTACAGATGTTAGAATAGGCAGACAAAGACATGAAAACAGTTATAAGTGTATTCTATACGTTCAAAAAGTTGAGACATGGAAGATATTTTTTAAAAGATCCAAACTGAACTTCAAGAGGTGAAAAACACAACATTTGAGATGAAAAACACACCAGATGGGATTAACAGGTTAGACACTATAGAAAAAAGACAGTGAACTTGAAGATATATCAATAAAAACTATCCAAAATGACACAGAGAAACTGAAAAAAAAAAAAAAAGAAAAGATCAGAGCATCAGTGAATTGTGGGTAAATTTCAAATTTCAAGGGGTATAACATATCTATAAATGGAGTCTTAGAAAGCAATGGGAGGGACAAAAACACTTTTGAGAAAAATAATGGCCAAAACATTTCCACATTTGATGAAAACTATAAATCCACAGGTCCAAGAATTCAATGAATTCCAAACAGAAGAGACTTAAATAAAACTGCCTCAAGACATGTGACAATCAAATAGCTTAAAACCAGTAGTAAAGAGAAACTCTTACAAGTACCCAGAAACAAAAAAGACCATTACATACTGAGGAGCAAGGATGACAGCTGACTTCTCATGGAAACAATGTAAGCCAGAAGACAATGAAGCAACATCTTTAAGGAAAGGGAACAAAGTCAACCTAGAATTCTAGACTCAGTGACAATATCTTTCAAAATCATAGGTGAAACAAAGACTTTCTCAGACACAAGAAAGCTGAGTAAATTCATCCCCAGCAGATCTGCACTGCAGTTATTACCATCCTTTCTACAGAGAGAGAAACTGAGGCCCCAGGGGACAGCAGCTCCCTCTTTGTGGAGGCACAGGAGCAGCCTGGTTCAGGCTCAGTCCTCCCCTTCCCTTACTGGGGTGTGGGGGTGTGGAATGGAGATGGGAAGAGCTCCTCTCCCGTCCCATAGCTGCCTCCTCCAGCAGCAGGGTGGGACAGATCTGGCTGTAGTGCCTCATTTCTCCTGTGTTCACAACATGGTCCTCTCCCCTCTCCCCACATTCCAGTGGTGCTGGCAGAATAATGGGAAGGCCCTCTGGAAGTTAGGGAGGCCTCCTGGGATCCCTGGAGCAGACACTGGAGTGTTGACACCACTGTGGGCGGTGTTCCCCACTGGCTCCTGGCACTCTCCAAACCAGTTTGCCCATCCTCTGCCTCTGAAGGCCTGTCATTGAATGAGGACTAGTTTATGTAACAGCCTTGTCTTGCCCTCCCAGGGTAAATGGGGAGAGAGTCTGTGTACATGGTAAGGAATGCTGACCCAAGCCAGAGTGAGAACAAGGCCAACTTGCTGACACCCGTAGGCCCTTTTCCAGGTACCAAGGAGGGATAGGGATGGCCAGTCCTATTTCACAGAGGGGAGTCACTGTCAGCTAGTGGCAAGGCGTCCTGCTCACAGGCTCCTGTCCCAGGCAGGGGACCCTATGTACATTCCTAGCTGTGACTCCACCCACCACTCCCAGATCCCACCTTGGATCCTGAAACCTGACCATCAGACCTGCCTGGAAAGTATGCCCCTGGACCTCCCAGCCCAGCCACTCATTCACTGGGTGGCATAAGGCAGGTCACTTCTTCACTCTAAGTCTCAGTTCGTCTTGTCAGTAAAACTGGCAATTCGATTAAATGACCTGCAAGGCCCCTTTCCCCTCCAACATTCATCAGCTCTGTGAAAACCTTCCCCAATCTCTGGATCATGAAGACAAAAGCCTCATTAAGGTCAATTAAAGGAGGCTCATGTCTCCTGAGCACCAAACTTTGCAGCAGCTGGGGCCGAGGAGGAGGAGCATACTGGTCACAGCTAGAGCCATCTGGCCAGGAGGGCCCAGCCCCCCAGACATACTCTGGGCCTCCTCTATTGCTCAGGAATGCTGCTCAGACAAGGAGGCACTGAGCATGGGGAAAGGCCATCGATGACCAGGGCTGCACCTGTGCATGAAGCAAGAAGACACGATCCTTCCCACTTTCTGAAAGCCCCAAGGGCCTCAAATCCTGGGAGCTTCCAGTCCTGACAGCACAGGAGCCAGCCGAAGAGACCATTCGCAGTCAGGGAATGGCATAAGAAGAGAACTTTCAAACTGGGAGATCTCAGGACCATAGATTTGAAAGCCTCTAAAATTTTACTGTCCAAACACTGTTCACAGCTGTGGGGTTGAGAATCTCAATACCCCCCTGGAAGACCGGGCCTGGAAAGGACTTGCCCAATGTCACATACTGCACCAGGGCAGGGCTGAGGCCCCTGGGTTACTATTCTCTCAACCCCATTCCACCAAACCCCTGCTTGAATGCCTCCCAGGACACGGAGCTCACCACTTCTCAACCCAGACTACTTCCAGAGAGGCTCTCAGGGGAGGGGCAAGGAGGCAGAGAGAGGGAAGAAGGATGAGAACTGGCATAACTGAATGCCAGCTACATGCTGGATGCCATGCTGAATGCTTTAGATACCTCTTTTTTCTATTTAAATCTCATCACAACTTTATGAGGCAGGTATTACCCTCACCTGGGCACTGAGGAAGAAGGAACTATCCCAGAAAGGTGAAGTGACTATCCTGGGACAGCCATGGCAAGATAAGCAGCAGAGTGAGGCTCAGTCTGGGTCCCTGTGATGCCAAAGCCCATCTTCCCACCACAGCTGGGAAGGTCCCTAAGCCTAGGGGTCATTTGGACTCAAGCAGGAGGCTGGTGCAGGCTGTCCAGGTCAATGCCTGCCAGGCTGGGGCCAGCGTGTGATTGAGCTATAGGGATGACCCTTCTGCCTCCCCTGCCAGTCATGCTGAACATGGCAGAGTGTGGTGTGCACCAGGCCCAAAAGGGCCCAAAGGGGCTGATGTTCCCCTGGCAGGCCTCCCCCCACAACTCTCCCTAAAACTCTCCATTAAGATGCAAACGCAGTCAGGTAGGAAGCCTTTGGAGGCAGGAGCCAGCCCTGGATAGAGTGTTGTTATCAGAGAATTCCCACCCTGACAGGTGAGGGCCTGGGGGCTGGGGCTGGGTCCGGTCAGGGCAGGCTGCCGGCAACTCCCATCCTGTGCACGGGCCTGTGGGCCACGCACCTGTGGACAGGACTGGGCCACCTCTCAGGCCTCTCGCACATTGGAGGCAGTCCTGGACCCTGACCGAGGTGTGGAGGTAGACAGCCCTCTCTCATGGTCCCCAGGAAGGGCTGCAAGGACTGGTGGTGGCTCCCATGCAGGCACTCCCCACCAGACAGCCCGGTGTCTGGATAACTGACATAGACAGGGGGTCTTGTGAAAATACTTTTACTGTCCTGAGTCTGGCAAGGGCCACGAGGAGGCTCGGATGCTCCGTTAAAAGGCAAAGCTCAGGAGGAACAGCTGGGTGTTTCTCCAAGGAAGGGAAGGGGGCTCCAGGGACTATAGACCTGGGTTCTGGTCTAGGCTTTACCAGTTACCGGTCTTGTGACGTCAGGCAAGTTATCCACCCTCTCTGAGCCCTGACAAGCTTCAGTATCCTCATCTGCACAATGGAGACAACGCCCACTTTATAGAGTTGTTATGAGGATTCAACAATGCAGGTAAAGTGCCTGCTCAGCACCTGGCACATCGCTGGCATTTAATAAATGCCTTGTTAAGCTACTTCTATTCTCCTGGAGCCAAGCCACCAGCCAGAACTTCAGCGTATGAAGGTGGGGGCCTGACAGGAAAGATGTGGGCTCACTGGCCCCATGAAACCGGGGTTCAGGAATCCCTTCCTAGCTGTGTGGCCTTGGGCCAGAAATACTCCTCTGGGCATCCAATCCCAGGCCCTGGCTGGCAGGCAGGCAGGCACGAGATCTGGGTCCTAGTCCCACCTGGGGCAGGGGGCCTGCCAGGGGTGCCAGGGGCCCTGCGACTTGTTGTGGGGGTGTGAGGGTCTCAGCATCTGGGGAAAGAGCAACCTGCTAGGCATCTCTACCCTTTTCCTCTGTGGCAACCCCTCCTCAGCTCAGCCTCATTTCTCTGTCAAGGCTGCCACAAGAACGAGAGCAGGCTCAGCCCTCCCAGGCGCGATGCTACAGGCCCAACCTCTGGTATGCAACTGGAACCCCCTAGCAGGTTTTTCCCCAGATAAGTCATTAGCTCCCAGGGGCTGGGGGAGGGGAGGCAGCCAGCATCCAGCACTAGCTGGAGAAGCAGGCAGGTGGGAAGGCGTCTGGCTCAGACAAGCAGTGGCCTTCCGTCTCAGAGGGCGGAAGCTCCTGGGGCTGGATGGTGGCTCAGAGAGGTCGAGCTGCCTGCTCAGGGCTGCACAGCCAGTTGGAGTCAGACCCAGGAGCTGCCTATCCCTGGTTTGAGAGAAGTCTAGACCACAGCACAGCAGGATGTCAGACTGGAAAGGACCCTTCACAGTCTCCAATGCCTGTACCCATCTTACAGATGGGATGACCAGGGCTTGAAGAGGAGCTGGGCTTGTTCCAGGTCACACAGCAAGGTAGGGGCTGGGCAGGGGACCTGACTCCAGCACTCCTGGCTCCTCGGACTCATGTCCACTAGTTCAAGTCTTTTAGGGATGCGGGGCCTGGTGGCAGTCCTGATGGGAACACAGCCCCTCCCGGCAGTCGAGTTGACGTGGCTGAGAGGTGCTGTGTCACTTCCCTGCCCCAGGGTCTTCCTGTCATGCTGACACAGGGCAGGATGAGGAGCCGGCAGGCAGGCTGCCTGATTCAGTGCCAGCAGCCAACCCAATGCCCCAGGAGGGGAGGGACCAGTATTCAGGTCAGGGGGTTGCACAGTGGAGTTCCCATTCTGGGCACCAGGGGGGACATTCTCCCTGCACTGACACCAGGGACAGGAGGAGGAAGGAGGCGGCAGGGGCAAGTGGATGTGAGGTAACTCAGGAGGAGAGATAAGGCAGGGGAAGCTCCCGGTGGGCAGGTAGGCAGGCAAAGCGCCCTGTCAGTGTTCGTCAGCGCTGGTGACCCAGCCCTCCGGCCCTGTGAGCCTGGGAAGCAGCCAGAGCAGGAAGTTGGAGTGACTGCAGGTAGCCTGGGTCCACTGCCCTCCCAGGCTCTGCCTGCTGCTGCACCCTGCCAGGGGCCGGGCAGAAGGGGGCAGGCCCAAAGTCTGGGGGCAACACAGGCTGGTTCCTGCCCCTCCACCCAAGAACAAGCTGGATGCCCTTTGGGCAGGGGCTAACTAGTCAGGCCTCAGTTTCTACCTCTGAAAAATGTGGCAGATAATGCCTCCTGAGACTACAAAATGCCAAGCACTCAGTAAACAGCAGCTAGTGTTATTAGAGCCCTCCCCCACACACACAGGGCAGCCACAGGTCCCCACAGGGTCTGGGATGGACATGGCTGGGAAACACGTGGGGGCTCGGCACACCACTTTCCTCTGTGCCTCAGTGTTCCCATTCATAAGACCAGTGGCCTGGCCTCCGTCCCCTCTGATCCATCCTGATTTGACCAGGCTTCCCTGACTCCCCACAGGAGCACTGCTGTCTGGGGCGGG
Organism: Dugong dugon; assembly: GCA_030035585.1. Lineage (NCBI taxonomy): Eukaryota > Metazoa > Chordata > Mammalia > Sirenia > Dugongidae > Dugong > Dugong dugon. The sequence continues at coordinate 204,692,503 of CM057460.1, forward strand.
GGAGGGGCAGTCTTGGAGAGTGACCACCATCCCCCTGAGAGGCAGGAAGCAGGGGAGGGCAGTGCCCACCTACAGGGAGGCTTCAGGAGGCCCTGACTGAGGCTTTCAGCAGGCCTGGGTTCTAATCCGTGATCTACTTCTTCTGGCTATGTGGCATAGGCAGACGACACTGATAACCTCATGGGGCTTTTGTGGAAAGCTAATGAGGTTATGGGGGACCAAGGGGCTGCATGGGGTGGCTAGGCCTCAGCTCTTGCCAGAAACATGGGAGGAGGCAGCAGGGGAGGCCATAAGGGCACAGTCTGGCCCAGGCACCCCTGTCTGTCTCCATCTCTAGGCCAGTCCATCTGTCTTTCCGTCCAGGGGAGATTAGACCCTTCCGCTGTTCCCATGCCATACTGGGACCTGGTGTCTGCCTCCTTCCTACTGCTGGTGGGAAGAAAGGTCATGGAGGAGGAGCCCTGGCACAGCAGGCCTCAGTCTCCCACTTTTAACATGGGGTGGAGGCTAGATAATGGAATCCCAGCGGGCTCTCCCTGGGTTCTACGACCTCAAGCCAGAGCCATCCCCCACCAGGCCCCCAACATCAGCAGTGTGCTTTCCTGCCTCACAGGAGGTGTGGGGCAGGTTATGCAACCTGAAAACTACGAAAGCCCTCTCCTCCTCCTCACTCTCATCACCTGCTTCCATCTTCACAACAGTTCAAAGACATAGCTTTTATCTTCATCGCCCTGATTTTACAGACCAAAAACTGAAGCCCCAAAGCTGTCTGGGGTCAGCCAGCAAGTTGGGAGAAGGACAGGCTGAGAACCAGGCTCCCTGACCTGGGCTATCTGACTCATTTGACCCCTCTTGGGACAGGGACTCCGCCTTTCCTGAGCCATGGCCACCTTGCCAGCTCCTGACCCACTTGTGGTTTCTCTGCCCAAGAGTTCCCCCAGGCCTGTCAGTTAGCCAGGGTGGGCCACACAGCAAGCCACTGCCCCACTCTGGGCCTGTTTCCTCCCCTGGCGGTGAAGGAGTGAGACTTGTCTGAGAATACCTCACCCCACAACCCAAGGCCAGGACAGACACTGCTAATCAATCACTACTCTCTAGGGAGCCCAGACCTGGCTTCAGAACTCTTCTCAACACAGATTTGCCTTGAAACCATGACACCATAAAAAGACACTGCCCTGCAGGAGAGGCACTTGCTTAGCCTGCCTGTCCCTACAAGCAGTGAACATCCTGTTGTAGAATGTGTGCCAGTGTTTCAGCAGAGGATGGCAATCCACACTCAGGGCACTGTGGTGGGGCCCTCACAGCCCAGCAAGGGTAGCGAAGGGGAAGTCCACACAATGGTTTGATGAGGTCCCTCTCAGCAGCAAAATTCAACACAAGTGGACAATACGTGGCTGTACCCTTTCTGCTTCCACCCCTGAGAACCATGCTATACCTGCACCCAGTATCTCTGCCTGGAAAATCCCTGCTGTTGCAAAACTCACGGAAAAGCTCGGAGAGGGTAACCAACTGGCTCTCGGTCACCCACAACAGCCAGGAAAGAGCCAAATTTGAACTCCAGGCTGACCTTCAGGCCAGCCTCAGATGGACTCAGGCCGTTTCTCAATCTCCATGACTACCCTCCCCCCAAGACTTTCTCCAACAGAAGCAACACTAGAGAGCTCCTGGGGTGCATGAGGCTCCTGCTTCTCAAGAGTGAATCAGAGCCATCCCAAGAGAGATGGGAGAGAGGAAGAGAGAGAAGCCCCAGTTCTTTCCCAGCCCACCCTATGGAAGCACCTTCCTCTGGGAACTTGCTCTCCACGTCTGGGAAAAACAGACCCCCCCCACCCCCACCCCCACACAGCAAAGCCCTTTGAGACAAGGGCAGTCCATGGTCACCTCTAGAGGACCCAAGCATCCTCCCCCTCTGCAAAGAAACTGAGGAACCCCATAAAGGCAGAGAAGAACCCTTCAACGATGAGGCCCATGGGGACCTCGGGCACAGTTTTGGGACCCCGTGCTGGGCTCTGAGTTAGCGTGCGCCAAGTCATCGGTGGAGCCTGGGGGCTTGCCCGCTGGACCAGCGCTAGCTCACCTTCTGGGCCTGGCTGATCATCTTGCGCACCACTTCCTTGATGTGCACCTGCCCGTCGATGGGGGGCTGCATGTAGACGCTGGCCCGCGTCACACCGCGGTAGGCGATATTGTCTGGCCAGCCCAGGTCCAGCTGGGGGATGGAACGGTCCGACTTCTGAGGCCAGTACTCCAGCGAGGGCAGCGGCTCGATTTCGGTGGGGGCGCCGCCGCCCGCCCCGCTGGCCCCCTCGCCCTTGCCGCCGGCGTCCACGGGCTCCCGGAGCGCGCCCGCGCGCCGAGGATCCTCGGAGCCGGGGTCATACACTTCGATAGTCTCTAGGATGCGCTGGAGCTCCAACTCTGAGAGGAAGTCGCGGATGTTCTCCCGCTTCAGTACCTCGTAGAAGGCTTCGGGGCCGCGCTCCGCCAGTGCCTCCAGCGCCAGCCGCTGCTCCTCGCTATAGAAGAACTCGGGCTTGGACTCGCTGGAGCGCAAGTTCACGTGGCTGTCGTCCAGACATTGTACCTGGGAGAAAGCCATGGTGCCACCTGCCCGGAGATTCTGCAGGGGGTGAGCGGGGGACGGGCGAGCCCAACGGGTCCGATCCTAGTTCCGGGCGCTGGCCGGGGCGCAAAGCACGCTACAGAGCCTCGCCGCCACCTCTGCGCCTCTGTCCATGGAGCATGCAGAGGGAGACTAGGTGAGCGAGGTAGGTCAGAGGGCGGCCGGGCGGGACCAAGGGCGGAGGGAGTTGAGGGCAGGGAGGGGCTGAGAGATACGGTAGGGGGTGGGGCGAGGAGTAGCGGGAGGCAGGACTGAGGGACACCGTGGGGGGCGGGGCGGAGAGGAAAAAGTAGGGGTCGGGGCAGGTCTGAGGGACAACGCGAGGGAAAAAGTAGGGGTCGAAGCTGGGCCGAGGGACACCGTGGGTTGTGGGGCTGAGGGAAGGGACCCACACGCCCAAGGGCCGGGGTACCTGGATGTGTCGGGGATGTCTATACAGCGACTCTCTGAAGCCGCCCGAACTCCTAAGCCACTTCTGGTATGACCAGGACAGGCTCTGAACTTCTCAAAAGTTCCCGACGCTGGGAGGCGCGAGCCCCTCACAGGCTTTGCTGGTCTGGGCGGCCCCGCATTCCAGTGGCTAGGGGAAGGGAGAGGTCTTAAGTGCAGGGCGCTGGGGGTTGGCAATCTGTGGGTCTTTCAGGGGGCGGCTTGGTTTCGCGAAGGGTCTGCGCCGGAAGGGCGGTGGCGCGGGCCACCTAGCTTACCGGGAGGCCGTCGGAGGGGCGGCCGGGGGCGCCCAGCCCGCCACCTGCGGTCACGTGCCGCCGGGGCGGGGCCGGAAGCTGATTCACCCCAACAGATATCCGCCGAGGTTTGGCTGGGGCGCGCCTCTAATACTCCGCTGTCCCGGTCCCGGAGCCCAAATTCTGAAAAGCCCGGGAACCAAAAGAGCTCCGGGGAGCCCTGCAGCCCAGAGACTGTTCTCTCCGAAGTCACGCGGCGAGTCGACAGCCTTGGCCCTGTCTGCCCCAGGTCGTTCTGGTAATCCTGGGAGTCTGCGAGGGCTATAGAGATAGCCCAGGCTGGAGTAGGGCAAGGTCTGTCCCCACCTCAGGTGTCTTCATAGAGTGGGTTGTGCTGGGCAGGGTCACCAGGAGCTGGTCTTGCGTTGCTGAATACAGCCAAACCTGAACCCGGGGTGGGGGCAGGCCTGGCTCTCAGCCCCGCGTCCCCAGGGCTTGGGACCCTAGTTATAGGGGGTGTGGGGGCCACATCTGAAGGCAGGCTGCCAGGGTGGGGAGAGCAAAGCCCATTAAACCTCACCCGACCAGCGGCTCCAACCCTGTCTTTGCATGCCCCAGCCGTCTGCTAGGCGCCTGCTAGGCCAGCCCTGCCCTCTCGCCCCCTATCGCTCCCCTGGATCACCCTGGATATGCGGGAGAAGAGGGTAGGGATACTGCTTTGTGCCATAGAGAGCTGGCTGGGGACATCTCTAGGCCTCCTGCTCATGAACCCCCTCCTCCGGGTCTGAGCTGGAGTTGGACCCTCCTCACATTCCACCTGTCGAGCAGCCTCCAGTCCACCCCAATCCCTCCTGCCCTGGGCATTGACTGCACAGACACCCCAGTGATCCTCATCACTGACCTCTTCAGCTTCAAGCCAACAGCCCCCACCCCGGCACCCTGGATGGCTGTAGCCCCTCCAAGGTACATGCATGCATCCTCCCCTGACCACAAACAGTGAGGGGAGCCCATCTCAGGGCAAGCCCCAGACTGGGAGCCCTGTGGCCTGATTCATGGCCCCTCCTGCCACTGTAGACCCACGGCAAGACCCTCACTAAGCCTCAGTTTCTCCTTTGTTCTCACGACTGCACAGAGGCCCCAGGGCTCGAAGGGAGCCCCGGTTCTCAGAGTTGAAAGGGCTCTGGCCTGTGGACCTCTGCAGATACCTGCTAATAATTATAGGGTCACAGGAAGTTGCAAAAAGAAATGCACAAGTGGTCCTATGTACCCCTTTAACCAAGTCTTTCCCAATGGTAATATCTTGCATACCTACAGTACAATGTCACAGCCAGGAAACTGATGATAATACAACCCACAAAGCTCATTTACATAGCACCAGTTTACCTGCATTCGTGTGTGTGTAGTTCTATGCCATTGTGTCATGTGTATGTTTGTGTCACCACTATCACCATCAAGATATAGAACTATTCCAGCACCACAAAGATCTCTGTGCTACCTCTTTATAGCCATACCCACACCTCCCCTCCCCGCACCATTCCTTACCCTGGCAACAGCTAATCTGTTCTCATCGCTATAATTTTAAGAATGTTCTATAAATGGAACACACAGTACGTAACCTTTTGGAATGAGGGCAGTGAGGTGGTAGAATTCTCGCCTACCATGCAGAAGACCTGGGTTTGATTCCCTGCCGGTGCATTTCCTGTGCAGCCTCCACCTGTCTGTCAGTGGAGGCTTGCCTGTTGCTATGATCCTGAACAGGTTTCAGCAGAGCTTCCAGACTAAGATGGACTAGGAAGAAAGGCCTGGCAATTTACTTCTGAAAATCAGCCAGTGAAAATCCTATGGATCACAACAGTCTGATCCTGTTGTGCATGGGGTCGCTATGAGTCTGGGTTGACTAGATGGCAACTAATAACAACAACCTTTCGAAATTGACTTTTTTCACTCGGCATAATTCTCTGGCAATTCATCCTGGTTGTTGCATGTATCAATAGTTTGTTCCTTTTTCTTTTTCATGGAGGTCCTTCAATGGCAAAAACGGTTTGTACTCAACTATTAACCTAAAGTTTGGTGATCCGAACCTGGGAAGTGGCACCATGGAAGAAAGGCCTGGTGATCTGCTTCTGTAAAGATTATAGAAAGCACTATGGAGCAGTTCTACTCTGTAACACATGGGGTCATCATGCATTGGAATCAACCCAATGGCAACAGGTTTTATATTCCATGGTGTGGATATATTTCATTTTCTTTACCCATTCACCTATTGAAGGATATTTGGATTGTTTCCAGTTTGGGGCTATTACAAATAAAGGTGGAACATTCATATACAGGTTTTTGTGTCTGGCAAAATGAAGACATACATCTTCATTTCTCTGGGGTAAATGCACAAGAGTACAATCCTGGGTTGTAGGATAGTTGCATGTTTAGTTATGAAACTGCCAACCTGTTTTCTAGTGTATCTGTACCATTTTACATCTCTACCAACAATGTATGAGTGACCCAATTTCTCTGCATGCTTGCCAACAATTCTTGGTGCTGTCAACAATTTTTATTTTAGCCATTCTGATAGGTGTGTAATGATATCTCATTGTGGTTTGAATTTGCATTTTCCTGATGGCTGATGACGTTGAACATTTTTTCATTTGCTTATTTGCGATCTGTATGGCTTCGGGTGTCCTGGTGTTGCAGTGGTTAAAGCACTTGGCTGGTAACCAAAAGGTCAGTGGTTCAAACCCACCAGCCACTTCTCGGGAGAAAAATGTGGCAGTCTGCTTCCATAAAGATTACAGCCTAGAAAACCCTATGGGGCAGTTCTACTCTGTCACATGGGATTGCCATGAGTCAGAATCAACTAGACAGCAGTGGGTTTGGTTTTGGTATGTCTTCTTCAGTGAAACATCTTTCATGTCTTTTGCTCATTTTCTAATTGGGTTGTTTACTTTTTTACTGTTGAGTTTTGAGAATTCTGTATATATTTTAGATACAAGGCCTTGGTCCTGTATGTGGTTTACAAATCTTATCTCTCAGTCTATAGCTTGTCTTTTCATCTTCTTCACAGGGTCTTATGAAGAATAAAAGTGTTTAATTTTGATGAGGTCTAATTTATCAATTTTTCTTTTTATGGACCATACTTTTGGTGTCAAGTCTAAGAACCCTTTATCTAGTCTTAGGTCCTGAAGATTTTCTCCTATTTTTTTTTCCCTAAAAGTTTGATAGTTTTACGTTTTACATTTCAATCTGTGAGTCGCTTTGAGTTCATTTTTGTATAAGGTCTGAGGTTTAAGCTGCGGTTTATTTTTTTGCCTGTGGATGTCCCCAGAAGTGTTTCTACAAAAGAGAGCTTATATAATCACCCAGCTCACGAGCCAGGGATTGGGAGAGCTGGCTCGACCTCAGGTCTGTTCCTTTTTCCTGCTCCCCCCTGTGACGTAGGTGCCTAGGCTGGCTCTCAGGGATGCACCAGGCACCTGACTACCTCTAAGGGGCGTGTTCAGTAGCCTCCTTGGGAGAGGTCGTTCGATCAGTCAACAAACACTGACAGAGGCTACCATGCATTGGCTTCTGCTGGGCAACGCTGGGGCCCAGGCCCTTCCCTGCTCCATAGTCATGTCTGATAGGGAAGGCAGGATGGACACAGGGCCTGTGGAGCCCAGATGTCCACAAAGAGTATGAGTTCCATAGGTTTCTGAAGGAAGGAAGGGTGCTCCAGGGGAGGGAACAGCACACACAGAGGCCCAGAGATGTCCAAGGGATAGCCTGGGGCACCAAAGGCGTGGCTGAAAGTAGTGAGGGGGTGGCAAAATGGGCAGAGGGCCTTGAATGGCACATTAAGGGACAGTGATTCCTCCTGCTGGGGATAGAGCGATGGAGAAGGGTTGGGAGCAGGGGATAGGTGGTGTGGGCAGGCTGTGGTCTCAGAGTTCTTGCTTCTGGCTTGGAGGACAGGCAGATTAGGAAGGAGACCATGGGCAACAGAAATCAGCGAGGAGATGGTATAGCCCCACCCCTGTAGCCAAGCACAGTGGCCACCCAGTGGGCACGTGGACACAAGACCTGAGGGCAAGGAAAGAGGCAGCTCCTAGATCTGAGTGTAGGCTCTGGCTGGGTGCAGGTGCAAAAATATTCAAGGAGGATGGTCAGGCCTGCAGAAGCCAGTGTTCTGGCAAACCTGGAAGCCCCTTGCCCAGTTCCTTGGCACCCCTGGCCCTAGGGAAGCTCGCCTGTGAGTTGGCACATTAGAGGGAGGAGAGGTTCTTTCTTTCTGTTCAGCACAAACTCCAGCAGGCTAGCAGTGGGAAGGAGGTAGTGCCCAGGGCTGAGAGCCTGGAGCGGGCTGAATAAACTGGAGAAGAATCTACTGACTCGGGTTTTCTGAGCCATTATAGGGCTGTGACTCCTCACCTGTCCCTCCCAGGAGGGCTGGGTCTTCCAAGAGCCAGAGCCATTCTGTCAGGCTGGAAGACCGGACCCCAGTGGTCTTCAACTCCTGCCACAGGGCTCCCTGCTGTGTCCTGGCCCAGCTATGCCCTTTCTAGCCCTGAAGTTCTTCATCTGCTAAACTGGTGGGGGTGGAGGTGGTTCGGTAGGGCAGGGGTGGAGGTAGTTGGGTAGGGCAGCCAGATCAAACTGTCCCTTAACTCCTTCGTGGAGCTTTCTGGGATCCTTTTTCCCTTTCCTCCTCTCCTATAATGCTTTTCCCCTCCCCATTCACTCATTCATTCATTCATACAACAAGTGTTCACACCAAGTCTCCTCTGGGCCCAGCCCTGGGCTGGGCTAGCCTGGACTCAGAGATGATTCAAGCCCAGTGTCTGCCGTTGGGGAGCTCCCGATCTGGTGGGGAGGTAGAATATGTAAATAAACAGCTGTGACTTAGTCCCACAGGGAGTTGTGGGAGCCCTGGGAAGGAAGCTGCTAATGCCTGGGAGTGGGGGAGTCAGGGAAGGCCCCAGAGGACAAGCCCTCAGCAATGGGCATTGGAGCAGGAGATAAACAAGGGTGGGGGTGGGTGTTACACCGGGGCAGCACACCAGGAGGAGGGGATACTCTCTGTAAAGGTAAGGAGCTATAAGAATACTAGGTGTGTATGAGAAAATAGAAGCAGATCAGGGGGGCTGATGTATGGGTGCCTGGCCAGGAAGCAGCTGGGCCAGTTGCCAAGGGCCTTGAATGCCTTGGGAAGGACTTTTCTTCCAGGAAGCCAGGCTTCAGGGGTGGGGATGGGGGAGGAGGTTCCTGAGAAGTCAGTAGCATGATCAAAGCTGTGGCTTTGAAAACTCACAGTCATGAAAGACGGCTGGAGAGGATCAGTGAGGAGCTTTTGTGCCAGAGGTGCCTGAGCTGGGGCCTGGGCCTGCCCTGATTGGGGTCACTCAGCTTGGGAGAGGGGAGTGGTGTGAATGGTGCTGCTGGCCTGGAAGCAGGGTTTGAGACCTCACCTCTAGTGGGGCTGGGGTCCAGGGGTACCTTTCAGAGGGGTGCTTGGAGGGGGCAGTGCTGCACTCAAAAGTGCTGGGTCTGCATAGGGAGCACCCAGAGCCCCGGGGCGCCGGTGCCCGCCACATGCAGCCTCACAGCCCAGAGGGACCACATGTGTCTGCAGTGTCCCCACACCTGCCGCTTCTGGAGTGGGGATCGGGCAGGTTCTGTTTCTGAGTCATCCCCATCACCACCATATCCTGTGGGTGCTGCCTTCTGTGGCACCTCCTGGATGTCCCAGGAGAGTGGCGCAAAGGGCTTTTAGAAAATGTTTCATGAGAGGAAAAGTGGGCCTGGGACTGACTCTCCATCTCCTAAATTTTGGTGGTGAGCAGGGCCAAGATCCACCGTGCCTGCCTCGACAGAAGACCAGTGAGTCAAACTCTGAGGGCATGGTCTTGTGGAGGCAGTGCCGCCCCAGGAATGGAGCCGTGGTGCAGGTTGTGGGGGTGGTGTGGGCACGTAGCCTATGGGTGCAGGGCTGAGTTCCTGCCCCAAACAGGGAGACGCCATGGGCCCTGCTCCAGAAGCCCATTAAGGAGGCCTGGCTTAGGGTTGATCTAGGTGTGGGCTGAGGCCCAGAAAATTCATCAGTCCCTCACCATTCAACACAGTATCAGTGTATGACCTGACAATAAACATGCCCAAGTAATTCCAAGGGTGGTAAAGGATGAAGAGAAGTGATGTGGGGTGAGGGGACAGAGGGAGCATAGGGTGGTGGAAGGTGATCTGGGGAAAGCACGCACCAGAGGAACAGCACATGCAAAGGCCCTGACATAGAAGTGAGGTAGGAGGGAGGAGACGCTGGCACGCTGGAGCATGGTGATGAGGTGGGAAGGAGATGAGATGGGAGGAGTTGATGGGGGCTGGATGATGGTGGGTCTTGTAGACCACAGAGAGGAGCGTGGAGTTTATTCTAAGTGACTGGAGGGTTCTGGCCGAGGTGTGGCATGACCTGGCTCCGAGAGCCCTCTGGAGGCCAGAAAACACCCCTGGCCTAAAGCTCTGACCCTAGAGCCACATTCATGTCCCTTCTAGGGTGTCAGGGACAGGCCCAGGATAGAGGGAAGAGCATGGAGGAACAGCAGTGACGGCCTCCCAGCTTTTGGGTGGTTATATCCAGCTTGGTGAGCTGCAGGGACGAGTGACTCGGCAACACCCAAGCAAAGACCAGGAAGAGGCCGAGTGCCAGCCTCCGCCCTCTCTGGCCTCAGTTTTCCCCTGTAGGGAGGATGGCTGGGGCAGAAAAGGAGGAGAGTCCAGTGGGGACTTCTTACCTGGCAGGGCCGTGGGAAGAGGGAGAAGGATTTTTGATGGAGGGCAGCAGGCAGGAAAAGAGTCTGGGGTGTGAGAAGCCAGAATGGCTCTCCATGGCTTAGAGTAGGAAACTGAGGCCCAGCAACTAACCACTTGTGTAGGTGGTGACAGAGCAGGTTTTTGTGTGTGCTGGGAGGGGCAGTGTGGAGCGGCATGGGCCCTGAGCCTCCCTCTCTTGCAGATGACGTGGGCTGTGTGGTGCCCTCCGAGTGCCTTCGGGCTTGTGGGGCTGAGATCGGCTGCTCCAACATCGCCTACCCCAAGCTGGTCATAGAACTGATGCCCACAGGTGAGGCTATCTGGGTGGCTCAGCACTGTGGGCGGGTAGGAGGTGGGACAGACCCTTGGGCCTAATGAGGGGTGAGGGCCCCTAGGAGCTGCAGGGGCCACTTTGGGTCTGGGGTCTGATGTGACACTTGGTCTCGAGCAGGATGTTCTGCTCATAGGGAGAAAAAGAAAAGTAAATACTGATGGAGATCGCTGCTTTAGAACCCTGTGTCCAGGCCCTGTTCCAAGGGCTTTGTCATTGTTAGTTGCCATGGAGGCGATTCTGACTTTTGGCGACCTCATGTGTGCAGAGTAGAACTTTACTCCATAGAGTTTCTAAGGCTGTGACCTTTCAGAAATAGATCACCAGGCCTTACTTCCAAGGCACTGCTGGGTGGATTCAAACTACCAATCTTTTGGTTAGTAGTCCAGCGCTTAACCGTTTGCACCACCCAGGGACTTCAAGGACTTTATATGCAATTGCTTCACTTACTCTTCTTAAGAACTATATCTACTGTTATTAACATCCCCATTTTAAAGATGAGGAAACTGAGACCCAGAGATGTTGATTTTGGCTATGGTCACGTGGCAAGTAAGCTGCAAAGCTGAAATTTGAACCTGGACATTCTGGCCCCAGAGCCTGTCTCTAGACTTCATGCTTCAACATCTCTCAGGAAAGGCTGCCCACTTTTGTTACATGCCTCCTATGTGCCAGGCCCTTTTACAAACTGCCTCTCATTTAATGCTGTCAGGTAGACTTATTAGCTCCATTTTACAGATATCCCCATTGAGGCATAGAGAGGGAAAGTGACTCAGGCACACAGAGTGACTGAGACTCAAACCAAGTTTGTGTGGCCCCAGAGCCCACTGCTTGCTCTGCAAGAATCAGGAGCTGAAGCCCCCACCCTTGTATCCTCAGTCATGAGCCCCTGCCTTCACCTCAGGCACTACTGGGTCTATGGGGGGAGCCATGGGGTCTTGGTATTTTCCATGTTTCCCACGGCAGCAACAGCCTTGCATGCAGGGGGTGTGCAAGCAGGACCAATGTGGCAGGGTATGTGGATGACCTTGCCATAAGCAAAAAAGAGGGAGGGAACTCTCGAAGGCCTTTTACAGCCCCAGGTTCTCATCTTGAGGTCTGCAGACCCTTGTGTTTTGCCTGGCTTCCCTCCTTTGGCCTCCCCTGTGGAAGCTTCCTGTCCCCTGGGAGATCTAGGGGCAGACAGCCTCCTCCCACCCGACCCCTGCCCTTCCTTACTGTCTATCCTCCTGTACAGCCAAGGCCCAGCTAACGTGAGTACCTGGAGCTGGGATCAGATCTTGGCTCTGCCATTTGCTGGCGGAGCTATTTGGGGGACATCACCTCCCTGCGCAGGTCCTCAGTGTTCTCATTTGTAAATTGGAGATAATGACACCTACCCACCCCTCAGCATTGTTGCTAGGATTAAACTTAATAAGTGCCCGATGTGAGGTTTCAGGGCCCCGCCTTCCTCTTCTGTTCTGGGGAGACTCTGTAAGCCCCCAGCACTGACACCCAGCAGTCATTGAATGAATGGCCTGAACCACAATCCCTCTCTAGGCCTGAGCTCCTCATCTGAGAAATGGGTAGACTCAGCACAGATTCAGTCCATCTCCCTGAGCAAGAGAAAGAAGGTGGAAAAATATTTTGGGGAGAACCGTGGTGTAACTCACTCTCCCTTGGCCCTTGGCCCAGTCAGTCTAAAAAGTGGAGAGAGGCCCATGGGATGCCTGGAGTCACATAGCAGGTCAAATGCAAGGTCAGGAGGAAAAGTCATCTTCAAGGCTGAATCCATGGGAAGGGGGTCCGCTTCAGGCTTATGTTGGTGGTGGTGGGGGACAGAGGGGCAGGTAGTCTGCAGGGGTGGAGGAGGGACTGAAGTGCTTGAAGGGAAAGTACTGGAGACAGACTGAAACCAGGCTCAAAGACCAGCTACCCAGCCCTGAGATGAGAGTTGAGCATCCTTCCCCTCCTCCAACCTCCACCCACAGCCCCCCTCTAGCCCATGACTCCCAGAGACTTTGCACAGCAGTAATTTCCTGCCCACCTCCATGGGGACTCTCACTGTTTTCAGCCCATCACCAGTGGACTTTTTCTCTCCTCTGGTGACCTCATTGCCTCTTCCGTAACAGCATAAAAGAGAAAGGGTGTTCACTCTGCAAGCTGGGGCCCCCCATGCCAGGAGAGACTGGGCCTCTCGGGGCTGGGGCAAGGCATGTGCCCTGCCCAGGACTGACCTCTGAGCAGATGGCCCTGCCCCAGGCCTTTCCCCTTGCCTCCCCCAATAAAGCCTGCTGTGAGTCCCTGGGCACTTCTCATCCCCTCTCCGAGCCTCCATTTCTTCTTCTGTGAAAGGGTTAGTCATTCTTCCATCAAATGAGGTCATGGCCATGAAAGTGCTTTGTCAACCGCGAGGTGCTTTAGAAATGAGAGGGCTGAGATGAACATCAACAACAGTGCTGGTAATTATGATGATTACTACTATTGCCGGCAAGCCTCAGGCCCAAGCAGCAGACTCTGAAGGCAGGCTCGGCCTCCCTAGCCTCCTGCTTTTGGGTCTCCCCTACCCCACCTCAGACATCCTCAGCCTCCCCCAGTCTCTGCCCTCAGAACGATCTAGCCAGCTCAGCCTCAGGGACAGTGCAGATGGTGAGGCCTTCCTGGGCTTGGGCGGCCTCACGGGGCGTGCCGGGGATGGGGCAAACAGGGTTACGGCAGCCCTCCCACCTTACAGGTCTGCGGGGGCTGATGATTGCAGTGATGATGGCTGCACTCATGTCGTCACTGACCTCCGTCTTCAACAGCAGTAGCACACTCTTCACCATGGATATCTGGCGGCAGCTGCGGCCCCGTGCTGGCGAGCGGGAGCTGTTGCTGGTGGGGCGGTATGGTTGGCAGGTGCTGGGACACTGGGTGGTGAGGCCCTACCAGTAGCAGGCTTTGAGGGCTGGTAGGAGTTTGCCAGTTGGAGAAGGGAAGATGCCAGGAAAGAGGGCCGAGAAGAAGCCAAAATAGCCTGTTGGCCTCCCAAATTGCTGTCCTGTCCACCCCTTTGCAAAGGGCCATGGGCCATAGACCTCATCTTTGATGCATCTCTTACCCTGAGCTGGGCTCTCTCTGCTAGGGCCAGTCACCCCCACTCCACTCATCCCAGAGATCTGTCTGCCCAAAACTGAGCCTTTTACCCTCCTGATAGTTCCCAGCTGTCCCAAAGAGGTCCCTGGAGCCAGCACTTATCATTCAGGACGTATTGCCCCTCAGGCCTCCATGCTCCTGCCTGTTTCAGTGACTCACCCTAATCATTCTAGACTCTGCCCAAGGGCCCCCTCCTCCATGAAGCCCTCCCTGATAGCCCCTGAAGAGGATAAAGCCCCTCTCCCCTCTGTGCCTTCAAGGGATGATGCCAGGTCCCTTCAGCAGCAAATGTGGCCCTTCAGGTCTAACTTTTCTCCCTGACACCCTTCCCCACCAGTCTGGGTGCTTGGTGAGGGCAGGGGCTGTCAGGTGGCTCATCCCTCCACCCCACGCCCTGGAGCCTAGGCCCCTGGAGCCCCCTTTGGGTGGGCTGGGGAATGGGTCCTATCTCCCCTGTGCCTGCAGACCCCACTCTGCTTGTAGAGGGCCAGCCCTGGGGTTGGTTAGTCACCCTTGGGTGCTCCAGATGCTGTCCTAGGCATGCAAAGCAGCTGGGCTGTGCTGGGAGAGCCCTGCTGGGACACGCCAGTCAGCGGGCAGCATGAGCTCATCTGCACGCTCCTCCAGAACCAGAAGCCTCTTGTTCCACCACACAGGATGCTTGTGTGTCCCGTGTCTCTAGCTCCTGCCAGGCAGTTCCCTGCCCTCCCCAGTGGCTACTGGCCCAGGACAGCCACCACTCTGTGACCTACGGCCACTCCTCTGTCGATAGACCCTCTCAGCCCCTCCCTGCTTTAGCACTCCAGGAGCTGGGCCCTGGACTCCTGCTCTCCTCAACCGGTGCCAGGCACTGCTTCCTCCAAGGAGCACTGCTGTCTAGACGCGCCCCATCCAGTGTGGGCCTTGACACTCCAGCTCCTGGTAGTGCTTGCTCAGTGGCCCTCCACCCCACCTCCCAGAAGCAGGCTTCTTCCCTGCTCTTTCCCAAGCCCAAGTTCCTGAGCTGGCCCCCACCATAGGAGTTCATTCACTCAGCTGCTACACCCTTGACTCTCCTTCCCACCTCTTCCACAAGCCAAAGCCCCCCAGGCTCCACCAGCCTGGTCCTCAAACCCCCGTGGGCATGGCACAGGCTATGTGGTTCTGAGTGAGTCTCTCTCCCTCTCTGGGCCCCAGTTCCCTCATCTGCCAGTCCAGTGGAGGAGGAAGGGCTGGGTTGGGTGGGGTTCAGTTCTGCTACCTCTCCCTTTTGAAGCACTGGGACAACCCCCAGCACCTCCAGCCACTGAGACGCCTGTTCAGCCTCTTTCTGCCTAAAGCACTACCAGTCAAGCCGTGCTTACTAAGCCTGTGGGTCCTGCTCTCTGGTGGGCTAGCATGACCGAGCCTGGCTGCACAGAGAGAGGGGCAGAGGAGACGGCAGTAGAGCAGGACCGGAGGTCTGGGAGAAGGCCGTTCTAGGGAGTGGCAGGGGCAAGCTGGTGACCCTGAGGGTCTTGTCCTGGTGGGGAGGTCAGAGGAGTGTCCAGGTCCAGGGGCAGGGATGGTCTCACCATGAGGGCTCTGATCTCTGCTCACCCAGGCCTGCACCCCTCCTTCTGCACCTTCATTCCCCTCCCCTGTCATCTTCCCTGGCTTGTTATTTGACAGCACACAGCGCCTAGGGCCTCCTAAGGACCCTGCACTGAGCTGGGAGACATGGGCCCAGACAGAACTCAGAGCCCCCTGCCTAGGGGGACAGTAAAAGGGTCACTGATCCTGAGTCCATGTAGGGGGGAGGGGCAGGCTCAGGGAAGGCTTCCTGGAGGTGGGGGCCTGTGAGACCCGCCGTGGAGGCGAGCAGTGGAGAAGTTGGAGACATTCCAGGCAGAAGGGACAGCCATGCAGAGACTGAGTCTTGAGGTGGTCTGATTGTTCTTGTGGCTGGAGGGTGATGCGTGAGCAAGGAGGCAAGAGGCAGGGCTGGGCTGGGCAGCTGGTGGTGGCCCAACCGTGCAGGGGCTGGGCTGCTTCTGGGGTCTCTGCGGCAGCCTGACTGGGGATTGAGTTAGGGAGGAGATACTAGAGGGCAGTAAGGAAGGAGGGCCACAGCTGGCTGGGGTGGGGGCCCAGGCTCTGGCAGGGAAGTGCTGAGTCTGCCTTTGGACAGTGGGCATGTGTGGAGGGCTGATGGGACGGGCATAATGGAGGCCTGCCCATGCCTTTGAAGAGGACAGCACCCGCC
Source organism: Dugong dugon (assembly GCA_030035585.1). NCBI lineage: Eukaryota > Metazoa > Chordata > Mammalia > Sirenia > Dugongidae > Dugong > Dugong dugon. The sequence goes on from CM057460.1 coordinate 204,708,252, forward strand.
TGCCTGCCCGCCCACCAGGCTAAGGCTTAATTAGCCTTAGTCAAGTGATACCTCCTTCCTCCACCCTCTCCCTTGGGCCTGGAAGGGAAGAAAGTCTGGCGAGTGGGAAGGAGGACCCACTCCAGAGGACACACAGGCTCTGCTGTCCCTGCCATTGTGACTGTGGCCCCAGGGATCTCACTCCCCCACCCCACCTCAGGGATGAGGGATACCCACTGACCCAGGAGGTAGAGGAGAGGGCACTCAGCCAGGGAGGAGCAGATGGGGCAGAGGACTTATCCCCTTAGCTGGTCCCACACTTCTCCGAGGCTCTGGGAAGCCATCCTGGATTGGGGGCTTCCCTGGGCTCCCTTGGCCTGGCTCTGAGCACAGGCTCATCTGCTTTCTTGCCTTGACTCTGAGTGCTGGCTGGGCCCAAGCCGATTGTCACCATCGGAGCCCCAATGCAGGGCCCTCACTCGGGACTCTGGCTTGTTGTGGGAATGAGTGTGTGAAGCCCTCTGTGAAGGGCTCTGCCTAGCAGAGGGCAGGCAAGAGCTGAAAACAGGGAAGGGGGCTCGGCTGTGCAGCAGGGAGCCTAGTTTCGAACCCAAGCCCAGGCCGTGCATGAAGCCCTGAGCCAACCTCAAAGGGTGAGGAGCTGGAGGATCTGGCAAGGCCCAGCTCACAGAGGCTTGGCATCCTGAGAAGGGCCGTGCTAAAACTGTGAGAGGGCCGGTCTGGCCTGGATGGAGGGCAGCAAGGCGTCATTCCTCCGCCGAATGCTTATGGAGCACTTGCTGTGTGTCCAGGAAAGCTCCTCCCTCCTGGTGCTTCCTGTCGGGAGTTGAGACAGACCCCAAACAAGGAAACACACATATGAGCTCGCCAGTGGAGGTGGGATGGGTGTCTTGAAGGAGAACGTAAAGGGAGACCCCAGGGAGGACCAGGGGCCGGGCCTGCAGGTAGCGGGGAGCAGTCTGGTCAGGGACAGGGCCAGGGTGAGGTGCTCCCTTGGGCCAGAGGCAGGTGGCCCGGGACAGAGTGGAGGGCATGACTTGGTGGCTAGGGAAAGCTTGGGGGTGGAGGAAGGCCCCAAGCAGCCCACAGCCCTGCCCCTGCCCCAGGCTGGTCATCGTGGTGCTCATCGGCGTGAGCGTGGCCTGGATCCCCATCCTGCAGGGCTCCAACAGCGGGCAGCTTTTCATCTACATGCAGTCAGTGACCAGCTCCCTCGCCCCCCCAGTGACCGCAGTGTTTGTCCTGGGCATCTTCTGGCGGCGTGCCAATGAGCAGGTGGGGGATGTGGGGCCGGAGGCGGGATGGGACGTGGGTTACCTGCCCAGTCAGTGGTGAGGCCTCCCAGCCTCTCCCTCCCATGTGCTCTGCTTATTCACGTCCCCCCTGCCTACGCATGGAAGGGACCCTAGTCTTCCTCACCTGACCCACCTGCCCTGCCTCCTTCTCACAGGGGGCCTTCTGGGGCCTGATGGTGGGGCTGGCTGTGGGCGCCGGGCGTATGGTCCTGGAGTTCCTGCATCCGGCTCCACCCTGCGGTGCCCCGGATGTGCAGCCAGCCCTTCTCGGTAGCATCCACTACCTGCACTTCGCTGTCGCCCTCTTTGTGCTCAGCAGCGCTGTGGTGGTGTCTGGGAGCCTGCTGACTCCAGCCCCCCAGGGAGCTCAGGTGAGCTTGCCTGCCCTGGCCCCTGCCCTTTGAGCTTCTCATAGGTCATGTCTGTGCTTGACTCCAACTCCTTGCCCTTAATGCTCAGTTTCTGACTCTGGTCCCATTCTGACCCCTGACACTCTCTGTTCAAGACTTTTCTAGCCCTTGGCCTCTAACCCTCTCTGGTGCTGCTGACTCCTATCCCTTTTTGAACTCAGCTGCCATCTTTCTGTCATTGACCCCTGACCCTGTATGGATCCCCCTGTCCCCCTTGTAGATTGAGAACCTTACCTGGTGGACCTTGTCTCAAGCCCTGCCCTTGGGTGCCAAAGCAGGTCAGTGCCAGACCCTAGGTGTGCCTTCTCCCTCCCCCCCGGGGCTGGAGACGCCAGGTGCAGACCTGTCCCCGTCATTTGTCCCTCTTCCTCTCTGACCCCTCCAGGTGACGGCCAAATGCCCCAGAAGCAAGCTTTCTGGGCCCGTGTCTGTGGCTTCAACGCCATACTCCTCATGTGTGTCAACATCTTCTTCTACGCCTACTTTGCCTGATACCACCACCAGGGCAAGCAGGCTGGAGCCTAGCCCCCAGGGTTAGGGGCCCAGAGTGTGCAGGGCCACTCCCTTCCCTAATGAGGGACTGAGGCCCCTTGAGGCCACACAGTAGGCCACTGCCTGGGTCCTGACCAAGCCAGCCAAGCAGAATCCTGAAAAATTGGGGGTGGGGGGTAGGGGGTGGCAGGGGTGGCAAAAGAACTGATCTTTCAAAATAGCACCAAGGTAGTCATGATTGGAAAGAAAATGAGTTTTCTAATGGGCATCCTGATACTTTTATTTTGACACGTGGGCCCAGGGCAAGAGCAATAGCATCTCCCAGAGCTCAGGGCTCTAATGGTCTTGGGCCAGCTCTAGGGCTGCAGCCCGGGCAGGACCAAGGGAGAGACTGAGTACCTACAACACAGGGCCCCACTCAAGAAACTGCAGCAGCTCTGCCCTCCAACTCGCCTGCTTCCTGCTGCCAAAGGACCCTTACCACCCTCCTTAGCTCCTTCCCTTGCTCATGAGCCCTCTGTGGCTCCCTATTACCTCCCTAGCAGCCTAGTGCTGGAAGCCCTGTACAAGCCCCACCTCATTGTCCCTGCTTCCAGAGGTGCCCAGGTTCAGGGCAGGGCCTGCTCCCACTCCCCTACTGGTGGCACATGCCATTGGGACCCCCATCTTTACACCAGCTGTGCCCACACCTAGAATACTTGTCCCTTTCTGGATCCTTTGGGACCCCCACAATCCAGCTGTATTTTCTACCTGAGCTTCCCATGAGCCCCATTGAACCAGAACCTCTGCAGCCCAGGTCCCCCACATGGCTGGGTGGGGCGTAGGTCATGTCCCTCAGAAGCCCTTCTAACCTGTCAGGGGCAGAATGGTGTGGGTTGGGGGCAGCATGCCCACCTGTCCTCAGGGCCTCCAGCTGCTCTCAAGTGTCTGTGGTGGGGGCAGGGTTGGGGTGCCAAGGTGGAGCCCAGAGCTGAGGATCTGTCAAGAAGCCTGTCCCCACCTGCAAGTCGAGGTCTATGGCCTGCAGCCCCCTTGGTTGGCCTCAGCCCCTACAACTCAAGGGGCTTTTTGAGGAAGGGTCAGGCAGGCCCCACAGGTGGTCAGCCTATGGTGAACCCACCCCCCAGCCCAGGGTTCCTTGGGTCAAGCCCACAATAGTGCCAAACTAAGAGTCTTCAACCCTCTCTGTGGAGGGGGGCATTGACAGGATGGGGGGGGGGATCTGCCTACCCATTCCGTGATGTCACACAGCTGGGTCACTGGGAGGGAGCCTGGCAGGAGGTCCCTCAAGCGGTAGTGTTGGGGGGCTAGGGCTTGTGGTGAAGTGGCCAGGAGTCAGGAGCCCCAATCCAGCCCAGCCCCCTGCTGAGCCCTGTGTGGCCCAGGCAGGTGGCAATGTTCATGGCTCCTCTGGGCCTCAGTTTCTCCTGTGAAATGGGCCTGTTGAGTGGATGTCCCAGCTCTGCCCCGGAAGCCCAGCTGTCACAGGTGTATGGGCTGCACGTAGCTCCGTGGGAAGAAGCCAACGCGCCCAGAGAGCTGGCCCCGCCACCAGTGAGGGTCCAGGCGCTCTAGTACCTCGATGATGTCACCACGGCGGAAGCTGATCTGCGAGGGGTCCTGGGCTGCGAAATCAAACTGGGCCTGGGCAAAGCAGGCCTGGGAGGACTGCAAAGAGAGGAGGGGTGGGTCAGTGGGACCACGCCCAGGTCCCCCCTGCCGCCACTCCCCGACTGGCCCCTTCACAGGCCAAGGCCAGCAGTCTCCTTTCAGAGACTCCACAAAGAAAAGTGAGCAGGGGAGGGCCTTCAAGGCAGAATCAAGATGAACACTGGGCCTGAGGTTCTGCAGGCCTCCTGTTGGCTACCCCCTGCACGTCTGCCCACAGGCACCGCTTCTATGTGAACACATTGTTCCTGGCAGCCTGATTGGGACCATGCGGCTGCCGGTCAGGTGCTCTGGGAGGCACTTCGGGGAGGTCTGTGCTCTCTGAGGCCTCACGTCCCTGGCTGTGCAGCCACCATGGCTGTCTTTGACTCAAGGCCGCTGGCCATAGGAAGGAGGCTAGTAAACTGTTGGATGAGGTGCAGCTGAAGGATGTTTGCTGCTGCTGCCCCTGGCCAGGCTTTGAGGGGAAGGGCTGTCACTTTGAGCTGTTCGGGCTCTCAGGCCTGGGTGCGTGTCCTATCTGTCCTTGAGTGTGATCACGGGTAAGTCCCTGCTCTTTGTGGGACTCAGTTTCCCCACGTGGGCTGGAGCTATCCACAGCCACAAGCTGCCAGGATCTCCACTGAGAGCCTGAGGAGCCTGGTCCAGGTTGGGCGATAGGATCAGCAGAGAGGCCATAATTAGTGGTTCTCTGCCCAGGAAGGGGGAGACGTCTTGGTACCAGGGAGCTGAGCCAGCTCTGGAGTCGCCCACAGGGTGGGTGACCCCAAGGCCCAGGCCAGAGTGAGGCAGTAGGTTTGGGGGACCCTCTGTTAGCCCCCAGCTTCACAGCTCCCTCACAGTCCCCAGAGGCAGAGCAGGTCTGTGCTGTGGGGGACGGTGCACATCTGGGAGACAGGTCCTGACAGGCCCTGCAGGGAGATTTGGGGCTGAAGTGTCGGGCTCTCCAGGCCTGGGTGCTCACGGTGGCCTCAGCCCTCAGGATCAGAGGTTGCACTAATGGGATCTCTGGAGGCGCAGTGTTTGACAGTCCTGGCACATTTGACAGAGGGGAAACTGAGGTCCAGTGGGGGAGAACTGCCTCTAAGTTCGCACAGCAAAGTGGTAAGGTGGGGGCAGGTAGACAGGCAGCTTCTCTGTGGAGGTCAGCCCCTCCCAAGCCCCAGGTCATGCCACACTCCCTAGACTCTCCCAGGTCTTGATCTCCAGCCCCAGGCCTTGCTGACATCCCCAAGACAAGCAGCCTTTTGGGCTTAATCATCCCATGGGCTGGCATTGTCACCCTAATAAGAGTGGGAGCTGGTCCTTGGGCCATAATGACAGGGCTGGCCAGCAAATTGCTGTTGTTGTGAGGATGGGGCAGATGGGCCACCTCACCCTGGACCCAGCCAGGGCCCCACCCACGAGCACTCACACCCTACCCAGGCCCTGCTCCTCAGGAGGAGGCACCAGGACTAAGTCTACCAGCATGTCATGTCACTATCTGAGCCTCAGTTTCCTCATCTGTACAGTGGGCACAGTGAGGCTCCCAGAGTACAGAACCCAGCTCGGTGCACGGTCTTGGTAGGCTCAGGGTTGTCAGTTCCCTCCTTTGTTCAACACACACGGTTATTGAGCACTTACTGAGTGCCACATACTATCAAGAGAGCTGAGAACAAGCCAGACACAATTTGCCTCATGGAACTTCCATTCTGTCCCATCATTTTCCCTCTTCTCCTTTCCCACCCTGTGAACTCTGGAGCCTGGGCTGGACCCCTCCTCCTCCTGCAGCCCCAGCTGCTGAGGAAGGAAGGCCTGAGCCTGGATACCCACCTACCCCACCACCTACCCACCTACCTCAAGCAGGGCCTCCTCGTCCCGCAGGAAGATCTGCTGCTTCTTGGCGATGGTGGTGGTGCGGTAGAAGTCAACCAGCTCATTGAGGGAGTTGAACTTCTCCTCCCACAGGAAGTACTTCCCTGAGGCCTCCCGTAGCACCTTGAAATGCTGCACCTGGTCTCCGTAGCTGGGGGCAAGGACCAGGCTGCCTCAGATGGACCCAGTGCCTCTCCCAGTGCCCACACAGCCCCAGATCCCCAGAGTCTCACGCCTCACCACCACCTGGAAGCAGGCCTCTCTCAGACCTGGGGTCAGGCTACAGTGCAGCTAGGGAGGGCAGGGAGAGTGGGCCCGAGACTCCACTGGCTGGCCTGATCTGAGACCTGGTTCGCACCCCTGGCAGAGGAGGATGGCTGTGGACCAGGCCACTGACTTGGCTGCTTTCTTGCTGTATAACTTCACCTCACTAGACCTCAACCTGGAAAATGCTGACTATGGTTTATTTGCAACAGCAAATGGGCAACTCGGAGAGTAGGATTTGGACAGCATCTCCACTCACATTTCTTCGACATCCCCCTCAGCCCAGACATTTTCCCTCCCCTACCCCCTCACTGCCCCCAGATCCCTTGGAGAGCAAGTTCTAAGAGTGTCCTGCTGCTGAGAGTGAGGGGAGCTCAGCCATGGTGGATGTTTCATGTCAAGAACCTTGTGTGGCCCCATTGTCCCCCAGGATAAAATCTTGGCCTCAGACTGAGGATTTGGCCCTGATGATGTGTTCAGCATCATAGCCTTTCTCTACTCTGTGATTCAGTCAATGGACCCCCTTCCTCCCCACCTCCCAGTGTTTGCCCAGGCCATGGTCCCTGCTGAGAACAATCTTTCTAGTACCTTCTAGGCCATCTGAGGAGACAGCCTGGCTTCCCACAACAGGACAGGCCCTTCAGGACTGGACTGGAATTGGTGCCATGTGGGTTGGGACACAGCCATTATGCCCCCTCCCTCCTGCGGGGTGGCTGGTCTGCCTCACGGCCCAGGAGGAGCTAACTGAATCCTTTGTATGGTGGGGGAAACTGAGGCCCAGAGCATAGCCATGAGTTGCCTGGAGTCACAGGAAGAAGGGTGGAGCCAGGGCCAAACCTGAGTGATGCTCCTCGTTGGTGATCATTTACGACAGTAGCAGTGCTAATCCTTCTCACTGTGATGCTAGTCCTGCCCAGATTACGTTGCTTCAAGTCCAGTCCTCTGCTAGGCTGCTTTCTGGGCTTGCCTCCCTCCTCACCCTCCCACCAAGGCCAAACTGGCTAGACCCACAGCCCAGCTCATTCTCTCCAGCCTTAGTGACTTCTGTATCAGGGATGGGGCATGGCAAGGGAGGCCCGGGGCTCTGGAGGCTGCAGTGACAGTCAGCGGGCCACCCTGGGCCACCTGGCTGGGCTGGGGCTGTGGGGAGCAGTGGCCCATGGAGCGGCCTCACTGCCCAACCAGGACAGCACCAGTGTAGGAACACCTGCTTCTCAAGTGCTATGGAGGGCGTTCCACCAGGCTGGGAAAGCCCAATGGCTGTCAGGGTGGAGATGGCCATTTTGTTCATGTTTGGGCCCAAAGAGAACCTATCCCGAACAGAAACTTGATGACAAAAAGCTGCCTCTGGGCTCTAAATCAAAATCTTGTCAAGCCATTCTGGACAGTGTGTGCAGCTGGGGCTCGCCCGAGGCCTGAGTCTGTGGTCCCAGCTGCACAGGCCTGCTGCTCCTCCTCAGCCCATCCTTGTTTGTGGCTAACTTCCTCCACCGTCAGCCCTGGGGCTGGTGTGCTGCCTTGTCAAAGACTTAAGATAAAGATTTGTTCAAGTGTATGTGTGGGGAGCAAAGGAGGGTCCTCCACTCTGCTGGAGTCAAGGGCTCCAAACCACACAGAACATCCCTCTCCACTTCCTAACACACCTCCAGGCCTTTGCACACACTATTTCCTCCAGCTGGAAGGATTCTTCTTTAGTCAAACTCCTACTCATGCTTCAAGGCCCAGGTAAAATGGCCCATCCTCTGAGAAGACTTCTCTGAGGCCCACAGTCAGAATTGGGGATGTCCTGGTCCCTCAACCCTTTGTACAACCTTCTTGTAAACTGTTGTTCCTAATGGGTTGTATACCAGACACTAAATGGGCAGGGAGGCAGCAGTTGGCCCCGGCTTGTACAAGTGTAAGTGGGCTCAGCCCAGTTGGGAGGGGCCCAAGCCTCAAGTTTCACTGGGATGCTTTGCCCTTGGAACCCTCTCCCGTGGACCCTGACCCTGGGCTCTCAGCCCGCCAGGGCTCCTGGACCTGAGACGGATGCTGTGATGCCCACCTGCTGCTGCCTCTCAGACTTGTTCCACCCCCCAAGGGGAGCCTGCGGCCCTGTGAGCAGTGGAGCAATTGTTCCTGAGCCTGAACATAGCTGTCCACACGTGGAACTGAGCAAGGAATCCTGGCACTTCAGGGCTCAGGATCCGAGAGCTCAAGAATGCGTGAATCTGGGAGACGTGTATGTTACCGCCCTCACCTATGCCTGCTCAAGCAGGTGCTCAGAAAATGACAGGTCTTGTCCCCCACCCATCTGGCCTCATGACTGGTGTTACAAGTAAGAAGAATGGGGCCCACAGCCCTGGCAGCTGTGCTGCGATGCTGCTGTTGATGATACGGGCATCACCCCCCCATGCCCCCCACCCAGTGACTGCCCTATCTGAGGCCAGTGGGGCTCCTCCCCATCAATGACCAACGGCTCAACATCTATCCGGCCTTGGCCCGCATTGGGCCCCTTGTCAGGAGGGCCTTTCCCTTTCCTTGCTGGGTCTCGGCCTGGGCCATCCTTGAGGTCTGGGCACAGCCCAGCTCGTCAAGAAAGCACTGAGAACCCCTCAGACCAGGGACTACCCTCTGGGACTCTCCAGACTTGGCCCCCCATCCCAGGTCCAGGGGAGCTTTGGGGCATGGCAGCAGGAGAGGAATCTGAGCCTGGGCAGGGCAGGAGAGGACACCTGGAGCTGGGGCATCTGTGTGGTTGTCTGTGTGTATCTGTGTGTGTGTCCACGTGTGTCTATCTGTGTGTCTGTGTGTATGTGTGTGTGCCTGTGTCTGGGTGTATCTGTGTGTGCGTGTCTGTGTATCTGTGTATGTCCATGTGTGTCTGTCTGTGTGTCTTTGTATCTGTGTGTCTTTCTCCATGTCTGGTGCATGTTCTAGAATGCTGTGGGCATGTGTCTGGGCGTGTCTCTCCCTGCTCTGTGGGGTTGACAGTGTCTGTCTCTGTAAGCAGTGTGGGTGTATTTGTCTCTGTGTCTCACTCCCACACTCGGGGGATGAGGGGCTGGGCAGCTGCTGGGTTGGCAGAAAAGCCCCAGGACCCAGTCAGGCCTGGGGCTGGCAGTATCAAGTCCTGCCCAGCGGGTTTTTCTGGACTGGTGGCAGCGGTAGCCACAGTGATAGCAAAGGTGACAGTGGCAGCCCGGGGAGGAAAAACAAGGCTGGGGTGAAGGTAGAGGAGAGAGGGAGGACCAGGCTCCCCTCCTGGCCTGCCAGAAGGGGTCCCAAGACCCCCAAGTGCCCAAGCCAGGGCCTGTGGACCCACCTGGTCAGAGACCCAGGTGCTGAATGCCTGCTGGGTGATCTCCACTGGGCAGACCCTCTCTGTCCTCATTTACCCATCTCTGAAAGGGGAGGGACAGAGTCACCAGTATTGCAGCAGCCTGGAAATAGATACAAACTGACCTGAGGGTGGGCAGGGGCCAGGGGAGACACTCCTGCTGGGCCTTTGGGACTTGGGGCAGGTAGGCAGAAGGACAGACCAGGACTGTCAGGTCATAAAGGGCCATGAGCACTGCTTGGCTGCTCCTGGCTGTGTGGCCTTGGGCAAGTCACTTCACCTCTCTGGGCTTTGGTTCCTTATCTGCAAACTGGGCCCCTAGCGATCATGCAGTCTCCAGTCTCCCTCACTTCTTTCCAGCCTTTGCTGTGAGTCCTTCTCAGGCTCCTCCTCTCCCTCCCCATCCCCTGCTCATTTTCTCCAAAGCTTTTCATCTTGCAAGATTTTATATAATTTACTGTTTGCTGTCTGTTACCCCTGTAGAATGTGGGCCTCAAGGACAGGAGCTCTGCTGTATTTTGTTGGTGGTTGAATGGTGGGAAGGGCTAGCGCAGTTGATGCGTAGCGGCTTTGCTGACTACACAGGCAGAGCAAACACGTGTGTTGACTCATGGACACCTCTGGCGTAAAAGAAGCAAACATCTCACTTGAGAACAAGAGCCCAGGTCAAGTGTGGGCGAAGTTACCAAGCCCAGTGCAGCCCAGGCCTGGCCCTGGCTTGCCGGCTGTCAGCTTAGATGTGCTCCCTGAGAGGTGGAAGGGCAGCCCCATGTCAGCTTGTAAAGGGCACTGTTGCTGTGCAAGGCCCATAGACCTTACCTTTGACAGTTCTATGGGGCTGGCATGTGCCTGCAGAAGCTGCCACATGTCGGGGTGGGCAGAGGTCCCTGAGGGCTGGCCAGCAAGGGATACATACATGTCTGCTGAGCCATCCCTTTCCTGCAGCTCTGGGGTGACTATCCCCTCACCGTGCCACAGGTGAGGACATGACAGCCAAGAGCAAGCCAGGGCCAACAGCAAGTGTGAGGCCAAAAAGCCAGGACAAGAGGTAGGTTCCCTTCCCATGCCATTGCCCCTTCTCTAAAAGCCTGGATTCTTGGGGGGCAGTGTTTCAAGGGTCTGGTGGAGGATCCCTGGGCCCTCAGCAGACTGTGTGGCCTTTGGGAGTAATATAATGATAATTACTATAACCGGCATTTGTTGAGCACTTACTGGTAGGCACAGTGGTTAAGAGGTCAGCTGCTAACCAAAAGGTTGGCAGTTCAAATCCACCAGCCGCTTCTTGGAAACCCTATGGAGCAGTTCTACCCTGTTCTCTAGGGTCACTGTGAGTCAGAATCAACTCGATGGCAACGGGTTTGGGGTTTTTGGTACTGTGTGCCAGCCACCATCCTAGGTGCTTTCCATTACAGATGAAGAAACAGGCTCAGAGAGTAATCTGCCCAGGGTTAAAAGTTAGTGAGTTAATGGCCCCCTGAGAGATGATAGACCAGTGGTGGGAACAGGACCCAGGAGCCCTGACCCAGCTGTGGAGAAACTGAGGGTCAAGGATGCTACCTGGTGACGGTGTGTGCAAATCACAGCCACTGAGCCCATGAAGCTCCTGCTGGTTTTAAGACTTGGCCCGTATGTCTTGGGGGGAGGGGTTGAGGGACATGTATTAGGATTTCTTTGGGTGACAGCCCCAGACCCCTTCCCAGAACAAAATTGGTGCCCAGCCCTCCTCTGCTCAAGAACTGCTCTAGGCTCCTTAGTACTGCCCATCTCCCCTCTTCGTCAGACAAATTTTTGTTCTCTACACACACACCTCATTGCCCACGTCTGGTTGTCTGCACATGCTGTTCCCTGTGCCTGGCATACCTTTTCCTCTCCTTATGTTCTAAACTCCTACTTATACTTCAGGGCTCACTTCAGATGTCCCCTCCTCCCTGATGCCTTCACTCTGTGGAATGGCTCCACTGAATTTCCCTGATGGTTCATTCTTCATGGAGACCCTCTGGGCCAGGCCATGTCTACCTCCCCATCACACTCCTTAGTCTTGACTCTCCCCGTCCCCAGGGCCCTGCACTGTGGCTTACTTACACACAGTTTATGCACAATAAATGTGGGAGGCAAAATGCCTTGGGCAAACTCAGGAGGCTGAGTGTTTAGGTCTGAGTAGATGATGAGCACTTGTAGGGATGCATCTGCAGGGAGGCCTCCGGAAGAGGGCAGTGCACTGAGGTGCTAGTGGGGGAAGTTCTGGCGGCAGGATTTGTTAGGAGAGGAGGCTGCAACAGTTTTGCCCAGCTCAGGCTCCTGAAGTGGTTCAACTCCCCTCTGCCCCTGCTTTGCCGGGTGATCTTGGCTTTGGGGTTGGTCCCAGGAGCCACTTAAAGCCAGAACAACCTGCCTGGTGGGCACCATTCTCAGAAGATTGCCAGGCCTCTTCCCATCTGCTCCCAACAGCCAGCACTTAGAAAACTGCCACTCCATGCCTTTGCAGAAGAGGCTCCTCCCCAGGGCCCATGGGGGGTGGGGGTGTTTGGCATGGAGGTGTAGGGAAGAGGGTGGGTACTACAGATTCCAGTGACCCCAGAGCATCCTGGGGTGGGGGTCAAGACCAAGAACTCACAGTACTTCCCCCTCCCCCCCAGGATACTGACAGTGCTCCCATTTTTAGGATGAAAAATAGAGGCTCAGAGAGGCCAGAGGCATTCCAGCCCCTCAGGATAACAAGGTGGTTCCCAGGGAAATGGAAGTGATAAAAGCCGAATGGCTGACTTCGTAGGGGGTGAGTGCTGGGCCGGGGTGAGCACTCATGATGTTGACCATCCCTCCCCTCCAGTGCTTTTCTGACCACAGTGTCCAACCACGGGGCTCCTCCAGGCCCAGGTGGGGAGATGGCCACCGCCCAGGGCCACTGACCCTCCTTTTGAATGGCTGGGTGAACTCAGAAACCTATCCAACATCAAGCTGAGATTTGCATCTGGGGCTCCCCTCCAATCTGCAGCAGCCAGATTCAAGGGGACACTTGCTCACTTTCTTAAGGAAGGAGCTCTCCCAGCTCTTTCAACAGCCACCAGGAGCACATAATGTGCTAATTACAAACTCTGTGCTCACCACAGTGAGTTGAGTATAGGCACCTGTGCTCCTTCACACCAGGAAAACCCTTATTGCCCACTGTGAAACGTGCTGGTTATAAAGACCAAGGAATCACTGGGTGGTGCATACGGTTAACATGCTTAGTCTCTACCTCAAATGGTTGGTGGTTCAAGTCCACTCAGAGGTGCCTCGGAAGAAAGGCCTGGGAATCTACTTAACAGCAACTGGTCGGTTACTATGATGGTTAAGATTGTGTGTCAGCTTGGCTCGGCCATGATTCTCAGTGTTTATATGTGATCACTCCCAATACAGTTGCAAGGGAATCTCCTTGGGGGTGTGGCCTGCATGAGAATATAAGCAGACGTTCTGGCTTTTTGCTCACTCTGGATCCTACAGCTGCCTCCTGTTCATCTGGCCTCTGGTTCTTGGGACTTGAGCTATCAGCTTATCTTCTGATCCTGGGATTCGCTGATCTTCACAGCCTATGAGCGGAGTCCTGCTTTCTGACCTGCCGATCTTGCGGTTGCCAGCCCCTGCAGCTACGTGAATCAGGAGAAGCCTCTATCCCAGACTTGAGACGTTCCAGCCTCTACAATCGCGTGAGCTGTTTCTTTGATATAAATCTCTCTCTATATATGTTTATATGCTTTACTGGTTTTGCTTCTCTAGACAACCCAGCCTAAGACAGTTACAAGGACAGAAGGGGCCAAATGCTAGCAGTGGATGTAGTGATCACATGCCAAGAGGCTGACTGCAGGCAGGTCAGGGGACTCACTGGAGGCCCAACAGAGCCTCTATGGTGGCGCTCCTTCAACCAGGGATGTTTTCTGCAAATGGGAGTCCTAATGCAGCCACTGAAGGAGCCCTGGTGGTGCAACGGTTAAGCGCTAGGCTGCTAAGCAAAAGGTCAATCCGCTTCCATAAAGATTACAGCCTAGAAAAACTGTGAGGCAGTTCTACTCTGCACACATGGGGTCACTATGAGTCGAAAATCAGCTTGATGGTACCTAAAAACAATGTGGCCATTATGGGCCAACTTGAGCTGCACAAGAACAGTGCTCATCATCCCTGTCTGAGCCTTTCCTTTTCAACCCCATCAAACTTGCATCTTCACATCCAGCCCAGCTCTAACCATCAAAGTGGTCCCGTGTTTGATTACCTTTTAGAAAACCATCAAGCTATTCGCTGTGAATCAACCTTGACATCCAGCAAAGCAGACCCAACACTGGATGGTGGTGGCTTCAGAGGCCATGCAGCTGTCCTACACTGTTCACGCTCAACCCCCGCTTCCAAATGGCAGTGCTACCACCCCAATAACAGCTGTGATGGTGGCAGTGAGAGGTAATGCAGTCTGTCCCTACAGGCCAGGTGCTAGGTCACTGACAACAACCCTGGGGGGGTGGTTTTGCTGGCTATCCCCCTCCACAGATCCACCTGCCTCCCAGATCAGTCACTTCTCTCCTTGCCCCGTGGTAGGCCACCACCAGCTGTTACCCGGGTGACTATCTCAGGCTGCCATGCCTACCCAACAGTCCTTTCTCCTCACTACAGCCAGAGGGATCAACTGAATCTGATCACAACATCCCTCTACTCAAAACCCTCCATGGCTCCCTATTCTCTGAGAGCAAGACCAACCTCCCTGCCAGGCCAGACAGGCCTTGTGTTATTGGGCCACCCTAATCCTTGATAGTGACTCCCACTCTACTCCCCTGCCCCTCTACCACTTCTTGGCTCCTCAAACACACCAGGCTCATTCCCATCCCAGGGCCTTTGCACTTGCCGTTCCCTCTGCCTGGAAGTCTCCCTCCAGATCCTCATTCCTGAGGATACCCAGGAGCCTCTACCTCCTCCCTCAGGTTTTTGCTCAAATGTCCTCACTTCCTCTGAGAGGCCCTCCCTGACCACCTTGGCTCATGAGATTATGTATTTATTTGTTTCTTGTTTACTGTCTTTCTCTCCCACCAAGACATAAAACCTACAAGAGCAGCAACTTTGTCTTTGTCACTGCTGATTCCCCAGCCCCTGGAATAGCCTGGCATGCAGCACACAGCTCCATAAATATTCAGCTATTGAATTTGGACCCTACTGTGACTGAGCACTGGGACGAGGAAGGACAGAAACCCACCAGGGTTCCCCCCTCCCCCATTCCTACCATCCTGCAGATTCCTCAATCACCCTGGCCTTGGCCTTGGGGATGGGGTTCTACACAGCCCAGAGGCCACCAAGCCATGCTACACATCCCCACCCCACCCCACCCCACGCCTCTGCTCTGGGCCACACCCTGGGCTGGGTGTCACCCCCATGGCCCCCAGACTGTTGCTGGCTTCCAGGCTGCTCCTCCTGCAGGGAGGGACCCATTTCCTCCACCCTCACTCAGCGAGCACCTGGCCTCCTCTCCTGCACACGCCCCCATGGGTCAGCACTCACTTCACGGAGATGGAGAACTCCCCTGGGGAGCTCTCACTCTCCCGGATCAGAAAGGCCCCCAGGTGGTTCCGCTTCATCAGGATTTCTTCTGCCAGCTGCCGGGAAATCCTGCCTGAGTACCACCTGTAGGAGAGGCACAGGTAAAGGTACCAAGCCAGGCATCGACCCCCAGCTCCCCTGTGTCCAGCGCGACATGCTGACCCTCACAGCAGTCCTGAGATGCAGAAGACGTGACCACACCCACTTTGCAGATGGGGAAGTGAGGCACAGAGAGGTGAAGCAACGTGCCCATGGTCACATAGCCGTGGCAGGCAGGAGCTGAGACTCAATCCCAGCATTTTGGTTCCGGAGGCAAAGCCTTTCCTACCACATCAGGCAAACACATACCCTTATAAAAATGGAAAAAAACATACCGCAGTGAACCAAGACACAGCCAACCACAGCCAGGCTTTTTAGTTTTAGATGGTGGGTGCTTAAAAGTAAAAAAATATATATACGTAAAATGGATGGCAAAAGTAAAAGTAATAGTAGGTTGGATCTGATGAGAAAGGTCTCTCCTTGTACCCGTTTCACAGATGTACAGACTAAGGCCACCTGGGCTTTTGCACAGGTACAAGTCTGTTTTCCTGCTGAACAAACAAAACTGGGTGTCTGGTAAATGCTTATACTCTTGCAGGATCCCCACCCCCCTAGCTGGAGGAAGCAGCATGGCTCAGGGAACAGGGCCTGGGGGTGGACACAGGGACCCAACTTCTATCTGGCCTACCTTGCTGTTAGGCTCCAGGTAGCCCTGTCCTCTTTGGGCCCTGCTTATCTGAGGGGCTAGATGGTCTCTTACTGGCTTCCTGGCACCAGTGTTTTAGCCTAGATTTATTGTTCAAATGGGGATACTGAGGCCCAGAGCAGCTGAGGTCTCATGGTGAGGCCATGGCAGACCAAGGGCAGGGCCCTTCACTCCTTTAGCAAATGCTTTCTGAGTCAGACCAAGCTTGGCACAGGTGGCAGATGTGAGGTGAGCCTTTTCCTGTTGTCTCAGGATTTTGATGAGGCCTCACAGCTGAAATCAAAGGGCGTTAGGTGCAGTGGCAGTTGCTGCTGGTGCCTTGCCCGTACCCCTGACTTTCAAGTATGTGATGAAGGCTGCTTAATGTACACACTGGTGATGCTGAAGCCCTGGGAACTCTGTCAAGCAATGTCTGATGGGAGTGGTGGGCAAATACCTCAGCTCCCTTGTCACTGGGGGATAGCTCTGGGGTGTGTTCCACACTATCTCCTGGGGCTCCCCAGCAGGATTGGGCTCTGGTTGCCCACAGTGGTGACTGTTGATAACACGCCTGTTATGGCTCCTTCCCTTCCTTGCCCCACATCCCTATTCCAAAGTAAGTTACTTGTCCTCAAATCTGTGACTCAGGGACTGCTTCCGGGGGAACCTTTACTCTCAGAAGTGCCCTAAAACTGGTGGGGGACCCTCAGCCCATCTCCCCACTCTGGGGTCCGAAGGAGGAGATGAGAAGAAGGGTGGGGGAGGGGAAGGGGTTGCTAGGGCTACTTGTGTGAGCACTGGGAGGGTCTCCGGAGGGGAGGGGGTGAGTGAGGTTGCTGGGGGAGAGGGCTCAAGGGAACCATCTGGAGAGCTCAGCCTGAGTCTCCCAGAGTTTGGGGGACCTGGAGGCTGGTGCTCAACTAGCTTGGACCAGTCACGAGGGAGCGCTGTCTCATGGCGGAGTGAGGAGAGAGGACTGGGCTGGGATTGTGACAGGGCCCAGGAGCAGGCTTCCCTCGCACCAGGGCAGTGGGGAAGGACACCCCAGAAAGGCACAGGGGTGGGGCAGGGCCAACGAGGCTCTGAATGGGAGATTCTAAGGGACTGGATGTCTCCAGTGAACCTACCAAACCCAGAGGAGAAGTCAGCGTGTAAACATCGCTGGCCCTCAGAGGGTGTCACGACCACATCCTTGCCCCTACACTAGGAAAGCGAAGGCAGAGGGGAAAGAAAGTCCTTCGCGGTGCCCCAGAGCCAGCTATCTCATCACACTGATGCTACTGGTGACCGCCTGCAACAGTCTGCATTTTACTGATGTGGAAGCTGAGGGCAGAGAGGGACAGGGATGCATCTGTTGTGAGGTGAATTGTGTCCCCAAAAGGCACGTTGTATACCTGTGAACTTGACCTTGTTTGGAAACAGGGTCTTTGAGGATGTTAAGGTCAGTTAGCATGAGGTCATGCTGGAGTAGGGGAAGTCCTAATCCCATCTGAGTGGTGTCTTAAAGAAGAGGGATGAGACACAGAAAGACAGACAGACAGGGAAGATAGCCATGTGATGATGGTGGCAGAGATGGAATGATGCTGTGGCTGCAAGCTGGGGGAATGCCTGGAGCTACCAGATGCTTGGAGAGACAAAGGAAGATCCTCCTCTAGAGCCTCCAGAACTGTGAGACAGTACATATATTGCTTTAAGCCCCCTCAGCTTTATTTGGGCAGCACCAGGACAGTAATGCACACCAACAGGTCACACAGCTGCCCTCATGCGAACATACCCCCAGCTGCAGAGCCACCTCCGGGGCGGAGTGACTCACAATGCCGGGCCTTCAGAAATGCCCTGCACACCACCACTGTGTGACCTGATCAAGACACTCCACCTCTCTGGGCCTGTGTCCTTACTTGTAAGATGGCGACAATAAGACCCTCAGAGGGGCACTGGCACTGAGTGAGCTGCTACCTAAAGGTGTGTGCTGCTGTGACAATCAGGAAGTGGTTCGCAACCTCCTCCTGCACAGCCCTTGGCTGGGCCTCTCTGCCCCCTCCCCCCAAACAGCTTCTACTCTGACTTCAAGGCTCACGGACCCTCCCCTTCCTCTGGGAAGCCCCCTGGCCCCCACTGGCCACACAGCTGGGCTAGGTGCCCCTGTGGTCCCCAGGAGGCCTGCTCTCGGGGGAAGGGGTCTGGACTGTGCCTCCCCACTGGGGGGGTCCCGTGGGCAGACAGGGTGATTGTGGGTGCTCAAGGGAGGAGCGGGCCTGCTACAGGCTCCCCGCACACCTGGAGCCTTCGCAGGCCAAGTCAGGTGTGCAGCTGGGGCTCCCCACAGCTATTTTGGTGACAGGGCTGATGCTAAGGCCACCAAGAGCGTGCCTGGCACAGCCTAAAGTGGGTTGGCCGGCAGCCAGGCCCCATTCCTGCTCTGTCCAGACACAGGGCCCAGAGCTGACTTGAGGATCATTAGGGGCTGGAAACCTCCATGGCTCCCCACAGCCCTGAGCAGAGTCTTGCCTCCAACCACAGGCTGGTCTTTTGTCACCTTGTCTCTCATCCTGAGCAAGTGGTACCCTCTGCTCAGTGCTTCTCTGGCTGGGCTGGGCCACCGCCTCCCCTTCCCCTTTACTGACAGAAAGACTGAAGGCCAGAGAAGGCAAAAAGCTGCCCAGTGTCACACAGCCAGGAGGGATATCACGGCCCTTCAACCCCACGGTCTTGGGGAGGGGTACCTAGAGCCCAGGCAGAGTGGCTTGGGACCTGGATGAGATGAGGCTTTGCCCCATCACAGGCAGCTAGAAGTGGTGGCAGCTTTGGAAATAACTCAAAGAGAGATGTACCTTGCAGGCCCCACCCTTACTCTGCACGTCCCTCCCCTTCCACCTCATAGCCACACATGCACCATAGCTCCCAGTCTGCCCTCTCCAGCCCTGTTACCTGCCTCCAAATTGGACTGAATCCCTCCCTTGCTCAAATAACTCCCAAGGTTCCCCACCACCCTGGGCCTGGTATTTGAGGCCTTCCTGCCGGCCCCATATGCCACGGGTTCTCCCTCTGCTCATCTTGTCCCTACTTAGCCAACTCCTATGCATCCTTCAAAACCACACTCCTTGCCACCTCTCCTGAGAAGCTTTCCCTGGTTAGTCACTTCAACACTGGTGGTCTCCCCATGTCGTACTCTCTATGTCTGGTCTCGTCTCTCCCATAGGATGGGGCGGCTCTGACCCCTCCATGACCCCAGCTCACCCAGACTGGGCCCACAGGGGCTGTGGGCAGTGTCCCCTGTGGGCAATGTCTCCTGGGGGAAGTGTCTGGTGAATGGCCAAGTAGGCAGCTGCGTCGTGGGGCTGTCTGAGCCATCATTAAAGCAAGTCCCATTTGTCTCTAACAGATTTCGTGTGCATAGGCCTGCTCTGGGACTGGCTCTGCCCACTCACTCTCAGGGTGACAGCATGGGATGCCACCGCCAAAAGCTGACTGGCAGCCCCAACCAGCAGGTCCCAGGTCCCAGGATACCTGGGCAGCAGACTCACCTCCCATTCCAGGAGAGCAGTCCCACACTCTCCTTGCCGATGTCCAGCTCTCCCCACCGCCCCAGAGACAGGGCCCACAGGGTCTGTATCCTGCCCACCCCCCTACTGCCTCCCTCACCCCCGACCTCACCACAGGGAGTGCTGTAGAATCCTCCACCATCTGCACAGACTGTAGCTGCAGCTGCCCTTGCATTACAGACAGGGAAACTGAGGAACAGCATGAGCACGTACCTGCCTGAGGCAACACAGCTGCCAGTGGAGAGCCCAGGCCCTGCCCTCTCCCAGGGTGCTCCTGGACACTCTCCTGGCGGTCTGGGTCCTCAGTGTCCTCATATCTCCCACCTGTGTCCCTGCTGCATGCAAGTAGCTTCTGTGTGGATGGGCCACCATGTGGTGGACAGAGGCCAGGGGTTGGGGGTAGGGCATTCCCATGCCAGAAGGATGAACCATGTCAGGGCCTCATAGCAGCTCAGCTCAGCTTTCAGCTGTGGTGCCTCAAAGAGGCAGGGCTGGGGCACTCACGGGTGGGGTTTGACACGGATGTAGTTCTTGGGGATGAAGCCCTCAGCACCGTGGAGCTCGGCCTTGTACCAGTTCTGATCATCCTCCATGTTCAGGATCTATGGGCAGAGAGACACGGCTGCTCAGCCACCAAGCAGGGACAGCTGTCCACTCCCCCTGCCCAGCCCCTAGGCCTGTGGAGGAACCCCTTCAGCCCTCCTTCCAGAGGAGAGCTGGAGGCTTGGGGCAGGGACTGCCACGGTCACCACGTGCCCGTGATTCCACTGCCATGCTGGGTTCCTAGGTCAGGACGGCCCACCCTCAGGAGGTCCACAGCCTCCATAGGAAGGACAGGTGAAGACACAGAGAAGGTCTGCTCAGTGGAGTGGGGCCCTGCCAGCCAGATCCCCAGCAGACTGAGGGGTCTTGGCGAGCAGATCTGGGGCCTCTGTCCATGAGCTATGCCCCAGCATGGGGGTCCTATAGCATTTGGTTGGCACGCACTGAGCCTTAGGGGAGGGAGTCTGCAGTCCCTGGGAAAGTTGGGGCCCCAGCCTGAGCTCAGCTTCTAGTGGGGCATCCTTAGGAGCATGTGTACTGAAACAGCCCTTAAAGCCTTGAGCTCAAGGGACCATGATTTAATGGAGGGATTTTGGTACCAAGGAGCAAATAAGAGTGGCCTTATTTGCTGGGATGAGGCCTGGCCAGGTCACAGGGCTAATTTTCTATGGCTCTGAGGGCCAAAAGGAGCTGAGCTAGTGGGAGTAGCTGTGGTGGGCTGAGGGAGGAGCTGGACCAGGTCTGGGGGTGGTTTAGGGGACAGCATATGCATGTGCTGGAACATGAAGCTTGGGGTCTCCTCCACCCGG
This sequence comes from Dugong dugon, assembly GCA_030035585.1. Taxonomy (NCBI): domain Eukaryota; kingdom Metazoa; phylum Chordata; class Mammalia; order Sirenia; family Dugongidae; genus Dugong; species Dugong dugon. Next base: position 204,728,722 of record CM057460.1, read on the forward strand.
ATCTCATGTACCCCGTCTGAGGTCCACATCATCAAACGCCACTTTACAGATGAGGGAACTGTGGCCCAGAGAGGAAGAGTGACTCAGCTGAGGCCACACAGCGGGGGAGAGGCAGAGCCAGGACTCTGGAGCCTGGGGTCTTCAGTTCCACTGGTCTGGAGGGGGACCCTGGCCCACCAGCTTGAACTCTCACCCCACATCTCTCCCATCTGTACCAGGAAAGGTCCCAAAATAGCTCGATTCTAGTGAGGATATTCACTGAGAGTAAAAACTGGATATAGAGCAGTGTTATAGATTATAGAACAGTGTTATAAATTGAATTGTGTCCTCCAGAAAGGAATGTTGAAGTCTGACGCCTGGTGTCTGTGAATGTGACCTTGTGTGGAAATAGGGTCTTTGAAGGTATCAGTTAACATAACGTCATACTGGAGTAGTTGCTGTTAGTTGCCGTGGAGTCGATTTAGACTCATAGCGACTGTGTGTGTGCAGAGTAGAGCTTCTCCATAGACGTTTCAAGGCTGTGACCTTTTGGAAGCAGATCACCAGGCCTGTCTTCCAAGGTGCCTCTGGGTGGGTTCAACTGTCAGTCTTTTGGCTAGTAGTCGAGCTCTTAACCATTTGCACCACCCAGAGACTCCTTACTGGAGTAGGGTGGGTGCTAATCCAACCTGAGTGGTGTCCTTATAAAAGAGGAGAAGAGACACAGACACAGAGTCACAGAGGGAAGACGGCCACGCAATGATGAAGGCAGAAATGAGTGACGCATCTAGAAGCCACGGAGCACCAAGGATTGCCAGGACCACCAGAAGCTGGAAGAGGCAAGGAATGATCTCCTTCTAAAGCCTTCAGAGAGAGCATGGCCTGCCAACACTGTGAAATTGGCCTGCTAGCCTCCAGAACTGTGGGACAGTACATTTCTGTCATTTTAAGCCACCCGCTTTGTGGTGCTCTCTATGGCAGCCCCAGGAAATGAAAACAAACAGCATCCCATGCAGAGGGCACTGCAGACCCGGCCAGGGCAGACTGGGCCAGGGCAGGCTGGGGCCAGGGCATCAACTCACGGTAACATTTGCCAAGAGGTATATGAAATAAGCCCATACATAGAAATCAAAGATTATTAGCGGTTACCAGGCATAAGAGGAAGAGGGTGGGAGGGGGAGCTTTTGTTTGGGGATCATCGAGTTTATGTTAATGGTGGTGGAATAATTTGGAAAAGGATAGAGAGAATGGTTGAACAACTGGAAGAATGTAATCAATGTCACTGAATTGTACATGTAGAAATTGTTGAACTGGTGTATGTTTTTTTCTGTATATTTTCACCACACACACACAAAAGTCTGCCAAGAAGAATTGGACTTTTCTCCCTCAGGCCCAGACCTGAGACTCCCACCTTTGTGGGCAAGCACCACTTGTCTGTCCACCAGCTCCACTGAGCCCCTTCCTTCCTGCCCCTGTGGTCTGGGAAGAGTCGGCAGCCACAGGGACAGGTGGAAGCAGGTGGCTGAATCAGGAAAACTTTCTCTGTAAACAAACAAAACAAAACAATTCCCCCAACTTACTGAGAAAATTAGGGCCCCTAGCCCCTAGGTGGCCTGAGGAACCCTGGTGGCCCAATGGTTAAGTGTTTGGCTGCTGACCAAGAGGTCTGCAATTTGAATCCATCAGCCGCTCCTGGGAAACCCTATGGGGTAGTTCTCCTCCATCCTATAGGGTCGCTATGAGTCGGAATCTACTCGATGGCAACAGGTATATTTTTTTAGGAGGCCTGATGCTGGTCACAGACACAGGTTCAAGGAAGGTGCTCTGGGCCTGGGGCTCTTGTCCACTCTACCTGCCTCCAACTCACTCCATTGCAGTGGCCTCAGTTTCCCCATCCATTAATGGGCACATTTATAGGCTACATTGAACATGGCGTTGTTTTGTGACCTACAAACTCCTGCGTGCACATGTGAATAAAAAAAACCCAAAACCCATTGCTGCTGAATCAACTGATAGCGACCGTATAGGACAGAGTAGAACTGCCGCATAGGGTTTCCAAGGAGCTGCTGGTGGATTCAAACTGCTGCCCTTTTGGTTAGTAGCTGTCATGGGTTGAACTGTGTCCCCCAAAAATATCTGTCAACTTGGCTGTATCATGATTCCCAGTATTGTATGATTGTGTACCATTTTGTAATCTGATGTGATTTCCTTATGTGTTATAAACTCTATCACTATGATGTAATAAGATGGATTAGCGGCATTTATACTGATGAGGTCTACAAGATTAGACAGTGTCTAAGGCCAATCTCTTTTGAGATATAAAAGAGAGAGGCAAGCAGAGACACATGGGAACCTCTGACCACCAAGAAAGCAGTGCCGGGAGCAGAGCGCATCCTTTGGACCTGAGGTTTCTACACAGAGAAGCTCCCAGACCAAGCGAAGATTGATGACACAGACCTTCCTCTAGAGCCAACAGAGAGAGCTTTCCCCTGGAGGTGATGCCCTGAATTTGGACTTGTAGCGTACTGGACTGTGGGAGAATAGACTTCTCTTTGTTAAAGCAATCCACTTGTGGTATTTCTGTTAGAGCAGCACTAGATGACTAAGACAGTAGCTGACCTCTTAACCACTGCACCACCATGTGAATATACTATATATAATCCCTGCTTTGCTTTGTTTTATTTTCCTGTTGTATCTACTTGGAGGACCCAGAAAAGTGCTCATTGATTATGTTAGCTCAGGTCTTACCGTTAACCTTGTTCACAAGCCTCAGACCCCCTGAGCTGTAGGAGTCCCCACAAAGGAGAGAGACATGGTTCCTCTCTGTGAAATTCAATGGTCTGAGGTGAAACCCATGCGTCAGCCTGCCCCTAACCTTCCATCATGCAGTGCCCCCCTCAGGACACTGTCCAATGAACCCATTCAACAAAGATTTACTGAGTTCCTACCGTGTGCCAAGCACAGAGCAAGAGACAGTAATCGAGGAAACAGTAAATCAACCAGGTAATTTGATAGAGTGGTGAGCACTCAGGAGACATAAAGCAGGATGATCTTGACAGAGTATGTATGGTGGGCTAGGGCTCCTTTAGACTGTGGTCAAGAAAATCCTTTCTGAGGAGGGGACATCTGACTGAGACCTGAACCACAAGAAGGACCCAGTCATGAAATGTGAGGAGCAGTGCCCAAGGCAGAGGGAACAGCTCATTCAATGGCCCTGAGGTGGGAACAAGCTCTGCCTCTGGAACAGAAAGGAGGCCTGTGTGTCTGGGGTTGAGTGAGGCAGGGTCAAGGGCTGTTTGGTGAATGGGGAGAGGTGGGTAGGGGCAAGGGCATGCAAGATCTTGCTGGCCTTGGGAAGGAGGGAGTTCAGATTCATTTTAAAAGCCACAGGGATGAAAGATGTTCTGTGGTCTCAGGGTCCAGGTTGGCTATGGAGACAGGGGGTGGTGAAGCCACCACCCACACCTTTTCTTAATGTAGTAAAGATGTCCATACTACCCAAAGCAATCTATAAGTTCAGTGCAATCCCCAACAAAATTCCAACAGCCTTCTCTGCAGATATGCAAAAGCCAATTCTAAAATTTATATTGTAGGGTAAGGGACTCCAAACACCTAAAGCAATTTTGAAGAAAAAAGTAGGAGACCTCACACTTCCTGATTTCAAAATACCCTTTAAAGCCACAGTAATTAAAACAGCCTGGTACTGGTATCATAATAGACATAAGACCAATGGAATAGGATTGAGAGGTCAGAAATAAATCCAAACATCAATGGTCACCTGATTTTTAACAAGGGTGCTGTCTTAGTTATCTAGTGCTGCTTATAACAGAAATACCACAGCTGGATGGCTTTAACAAGCAGAAATTTGTTCTCTCACAGTTTAGGAGGCTAGAAGTCTGAATTCAGGGTGCCAGCTCTAGGGGAAGGCTTTCTTTATCTGTCGACTCTGGGGGAAGGTCCTTGTCATTCATCTTCCCCTGGTCTAAGGGCTTCTCAGCACAGGGACCCCAGGTGCCCTCTACTCCTGGCTCTTCTTGCTTGGTAGTAATGAGGTCCCTCTTCTCTCTGCTCACTTCTGTCTTTTATATCTCAAAAGAGACTGACTCAAGATACAACCTAATCCTGTAGATTGTGTCCTGCCTTATTAACATAACTGCCACTAATCCTGCCTCATTAACATCATAGAGGTTAGGATTTACAACACATAGGACAAATATCTCAGATCGCAAAATGGAGGACAACCACACAATACTGGGAATCATGGCCTAGCTAAGTTGGCACACATTTTTGGGGGATACAATTCAATCCATAACAGGTGCTAAGTCTATTCAATGGGGAAGGAAGAGTTTCTTTAACAAATGGTGCTGGGAAAACTGGATTTCCACATGCAGAGGAGTGAATCAGGATCCATGCTTCACACCATACACAAAAACCAATTCAAACTGGATCCAGGACCTAAATGTGAAACTAAAATCATAAAATTCTCAGAAGAAAATATAGGGTTGAGGCTGTGAGCCCTAAGGTTTAGAGATAGATTATCAGATATGATAACAAAAGCCCAAGCAGTGAAAGACAACACAAAAATTAAATCTTTTGTTCATCAAAGGACTTTATCAAAAAAGTGAAAAGACAACCTACAGATTGGGAAAAACTTTGGGGGAACCACATGACTAATCAGAGCCCTGGTGGTGCAGTGGTTAAGAACTTAGGCAGTTCAAATCCACCAGCCGCTCCTTGGGAACACTATGGGCAGTTCTATTCTGTCCTATTGGGTCACTATGAGTCAGAATCAACTTGGCAGCAATGGGTTAGTTTTTTTTTTTGTTTTTTGTTTTTTAGGTTAGCATGTGTGCTTATTTCTTTCCTCAGCTCTCTTCTCTCTTTCTTTCTATTGCTCTCACTCTCTCAACAATTGTTTTTTTTTTAATTCTTTCCTGGAAAACTATGTGTTGAACCAACCACCTGCTGGGCACAGTGCTAATGTCTCCTTGAGTCCTCGAAACAGCCCTAAAAGGAGGGATCGTTAATCATCTCATTTCCTGGATGGGGAAACTGAGGCTCAGAGGGATGAGGAGGATTGTCAAGAATCGCGCAACCAGTAACTGAAGAAGCTAGACCTTTCTCCTCCGAGACTGGACTCTGGGGGGCTTCCCAGGGTCCCCAGTTCTTAAATTCCACCCTCTCCCCCAGCCTACCTTGAGCGTGTCTCCCTTGTTGAAGGCCAGCTCATCGCTCTCTGTGGCCTGGAAGCTATACAGGGCCACAGACTCCATCCCACTGTCCCTGCCCCTCCTGCACTCTCGTGTGCTCCGTCCGGCTTCTGGGCTTGCAGAGCAGGCCGGCAGCTTCCTGCTTCCTCCGCAGTGCAGTGGAGCACTGACTTCCTCCTTTCCAAAAGCGTGTTTGTTCTTTTCAGAGCCTGTTTGTTCTTTCGAAGCTGAGGTAGCAGCTGCCCTTGACAGGGGAGAAACAGGAAGCCCAGATACGCCCCAGAACAGGGCGGGCTCCAGAGGCCAGGTGCAGCCCCTGGGGAGCCTCCCTGCAGCCCTGGGAGTGGGGCCACTTTGTACCTGTGTTACAGATGATAAAACTGAAGTGGGGGTGGAGAACTGCTGCAAAGCCCCACGTTGGCTCAGACACCCCAGGCACCTCCACTGATCTAGTCACACCCGCCACCACACACTCCCCTCCAGACTCATCTTCATTATTCCCCTTCTCTCTCGCTGCAGTGGAGGGTGTGGGGACAACACCACGTACTTTCATCCCCAGCCCTCTGCAGGTGCTTGGCCCTCCTCCTGGTGTTCTCTTCCCCTTCTCCTTCTAGAAGACTTCTATTCATCCTTTTATTCAGCTCAAGCATCTACAGTGGGACGCATATTCTAAGATCAAGAAGGACTAAATAAATCTTCAACTTTCCTTAGTAGGTTTGTTTTAAGTATTGCATCAGTGTAGCAGTTCTGAAACTACTTTGCGAGTATTGCAGAATCGTGCATACGTGGATAAACACAGTGATGTTGTTGGGAGCCACGATTCTTCTCACCAGGAAAGAAGGGAGACAAACACGGACAGGGAAGGTGAAGAGACCCTGAGGTATCGACTGGGATTGGGTGGATCAGTATGAAGTCAGATATTCTTTCTGTAAAGAGGAGTTTTCCCTTCTTCATTGATTTATTCATTCATGCGTGTCAGTATGGACTCATGGTTTCATATTTTAGTCAGTAGGTGATAACTCATTACTGTCATTACGTAAGGAGCCCTGGTGGTGCAATGGTTAAGTGCATGGCTGCTAACCGAAAGATGAGTTGTTTGAACCTACCAGTCACTCCTCAGGAGAAAGATGTGGCAGTCTGCTTCTGTAAAGATTCCAAAATCAAAACCAAACCTTTTGCTGTCGACTTGATTCCAATTCTTAGCGACCCTATAGGACAGAGTAGAACTGCCCCCATGGGGTTTCCAAGGAGCAGCTGGTGGATTCAAGCTGCCAACCTGTTGGCTAGCAGTCAAGCTCTTAACCGCTATGCCACCATGGCTCCTCCGTAAAGATTACAGCCTTGGAAATCCTATGAGGCAGTTCTACTCTGTCCTATAGGGTTGCTCTGAGCCAAAATCGACCCAATGGCAATGGTATCATTACTTATTTTAATGCTCAAATTGTCCCAGAATTGGCCAGTGAGAGCCCCTTTGACCTGGCTCCTGTGTCCTTCTGACATGTCTTCATCAATCTCTGGATACAGCCTTACCTTCTGACACAAAAAGATGTTTTGAGCTCATCTTAAACTTTTCCTGCCCCAGCCCTGGAGTCAGCCATCTCTCCAAGCAAGGAGTCCTGGTTCTTTTTAGTGGAGGATAGCATTTAGAAACCAAGATTGCCATGGGTGGCAAGTGTGCTTGGTGCTAATGAAGGGTAATTGCTTCTAGACCCTCTCAGCAGACAGGGTCAAGAAAATAATTACATACGTGTGTGTATATATATAATTCATGAATTTTTAGAAATATATTTCGTAGTGGACAGAATATCTACATATTCTATATTTATTTCTATATCTGTCAATATAGATATAAATATGCTATTATTGGGAAACCCTGTTGGAATAGTGGTTAAGAGCTACGGCTGCTAACCAAAAGGTCTGCAGTTTGAATCCAGCAGATGATCCTTGGAAACCATATGGGGCAGTTCTACTCTGTCCTATAGGATCACTATGAGTCGGAATAGACTCGACGACAATGGGTTTCGTTATTTTTATTTTTTTCCATATGTTGTTGCTAGCTGCTGTCAAGTTGGCTACCTCATGTACAATGGAAGGAAACACTGCCTGGTTGTAGATACTACCATTGTGATCCACAGGGTTTTCACTGGCTGGTTTTCGGAAGTAGATTGCGAGGCCTTTCTTCCTAGTCTCTCAGTCTGGGAGCTCTGCTGAAACCTGTTCAGCATCATAGCAACACACATCTCCACTGACAGACATGAGGTGCATTGGCCGGGAATTGAATCCGGGTCTTCTGCATGGAAAGCAAGAATTCTTCCACTGAACATCTACTGCCCCCCCACCCCCACTGATACAGATTTAAAACCATAAACTGAGTCAAATGTGAATCAGTGAAGGCAGGTAAAGAGTATATGGATGTCATCGTGCCATTCTTACAACTTTTCTGTAGGTTTGAAATTTTTCTATATAAAAAGTTGAGAGGTTATAGGTAAATCTCAAAAGTTTAATTAAAAAATCAATAAAGTGTTGAGAGGACAGAAAAGCAAGATGAAGAAAGCCCCTCACCTGTTCAGGGTGGCCCTCTGAGTGAGTCAGGCAGTGTGGGTCTGCCCCAGCCCTCTGCTCCCCCACTTAGAATGCATCACCCCATGCAGTCTGGCCTTGGAGCCCCTCCCTGTCTTCCGCTGCCTCAGGCCCCAGCAGGGGTGACAGGATGTTCTAAAGCACCTTTTTCCTGTTCACTTTCAGCTCTGTTTCAAGGCCTCAGAATGGTGCAGTAGAGGGGTTGGGATTCACCCTGTTCCAAACCTGAGGGGTCTCAGGCCAAGTGTGGAGAAGGCCCCTCTTGGGGAGCGGGGCATGGGAGCTGTGGGCCAGAGGGCTTGTTTATTTTATATATTTAAAAAGCACTTAAATTCTGTGTTAGGTCCTATACACGTTTAACTCAGTTAATTCTAATAACAAACCGACATCCCCATTTCATGCGTAAGGAGAACTGAGTAACCTTCCCAGGGTCCTACAGCTCTTGAGCGTCGGGGCTGGGTTTCAAAGCCACAGTCATTCCGTAGCCCCTGTGCTGCCTGGCCTCAGGCTGGAATTTGGCTCCTGCTTGAGATCCCTTAGGCTGGGAGCCTTGGCCTGGTCCGGTACACAGCTGAGTCAAGAGAGCCGCGTGGGAAGTGAGCCACGAATCTCCTTGGTGTGCCCAGTGGGACCAAAGGGGACTCCACAAACAGGACTTGGCTGAGAGAAGCCCTTGAGGGGTGCAGGCCCCCTAACTGAGGGTGAATGTTGGTGCCTGGAATGACAGCCTCAGGAGCAGGCAATGGGAACAGCACTGAGGGGAGCTGCAGTCAGGTCCTCACGGGAGGCCCCTCGAGAGCTACCCACAGGAACAAAAAGCAGTGGCCACACCACACCCAGTAGAACAGCCACGTAAGTGCCCTTAGACCCGAGCCCTGTGGTGAGCTGAATGTTGTTGTTAGGTGCTGTCGAGTTAATTCTGACTCATAGAGACCCTATGTAAAACCAAAGGAAACACTGCCCGGTCCTGCGCCATCGTCATGATCATTACTATGCTTGAGCCCATTGTTGCAGCCGCTGTGTCAATCCATCTCAAGGGACTTCCTCTTTTTCGCTGACCCTCTACTTTACCAAACATGATGTCCCTCTCCAGGGACTGGTCCCTCCTGATAACATGTCCAAAGTATGCTGAACAATGTTTCCCAAAGACATGCAGGTCCCAACTCCTGGACTGGGAGCATGTGACCTTATAAGACAATAGGGACTTTGCAAGTATGGTGTGATTAAGTTAAAGATCTTGAGACGCGGAGAGTATCCTGGATTATCCAGGTGGGCCCTAAATGCAATCACAGAGTCCTCATAAGAGTGAAGCTGAGGGAGATGTGACACAGGAGAAGACAGTGTGAGGACAAAGCAAGAAACTACACTGCTGCCTTTGACCGTGGAGGAAGGAGCCACAAACCGAGAAGGCAAGGAATGCCAGCAGCTTCTACACACCGGAAGACGCAAGGAATCAACTCCCCTGGACACCCCAGACCCTGCCGACAACTTACCTCTAGCACAGTGACACTGACTTTGGACTTCTGGCCTCCAGAACTGTAAGAGAATCATTTTGTGTTGGTTTAAGCCACGAATTTTAGGGTGATTTGTTCCAGCATCCACAGTAAATGAACACACTCCCTCTCCCTGGGGGCTGACCCTAAAGGGGTCAGAAGTGACAGCTCAAGACTAGGGGGTTAGGAAAATGAGGATGGAGAGAAGCTGATCAAGACTCTGCCATTCCAGGTCCAGGCTGGGAGAGGGGGAGGGAGAGGAGGAGAGAAATGGAATTTCATTGAAGTGTGGAGCTCTGCCATTACTAGGCAAGGCTGAACTCTTGGACACTCTGAAGTGGCTGGAAGGATGAGGGGAGTCTTATCATCAAAGATTAAAATGCCCAAGGGAGCTACCTGCGTTTCCATCGGAGCAAGGAAAAAAGAATTTGTTTAGCAGAGAGTGGAGAAAAAGAATAAAGTTGTTTTCTGTGCTTCATTCATTTAAAAAATACTTCTTCAGTCCCTACTCTGTGCCAGGCTGTATGTGAGGTATTGTGCATAAAACAGTGAAAGAAAAACAAAAAAAAAGGAACAGACAATACCTTCTCCTTCAGAGACCAACTTCCAGCCAAACAGCGGAGGAACTCAGGGATGCTTCCGAGTGAAACCGAGCACTATAAATCAGAGCCTCTGGAAGGGTCCTAAAGGCAAACAGCAAATGAAGAAAAACATCTATTCAACAGTATCTATGAATTCAGTAAGAAAAGCAAGAGTCTGGTATTTCAACTGAGACCGCTCCTTCTTCCCCTCCCAGATCAGGGAGGCGGAGCCTCCACTGCAGATGGCCTAGAAACTGAAGCTCACTCTTTCCCCAGCTCCCGTCTTAGGGCTTTCTTCCCAGGAGGAGCAGGAATTCAGCATTCCTCATCACACAGGAGACCAGGTTTGATTCCTGGCCAGTGCGTCTCATGCGAAACCACCACCTGTCTATCAGTGGAGGCTTGCGTGTTGGTATGATGCTGAACAGGCTGCAGTGGAACTTCCAGACTAAGACAGACTAGAAAGAAAGACCTGGTAATCAACTTCCAAAAATCAGCCAATGAAAACCCTGTGGATCACAAGGGTCTGAATATGGAGATGACACAAGACCAGGCAGCGTTTTGTTCTGCTGTGCATGGGGTTGCCAACTCAGTGGCAAACAACAACAGCAACATCCTGCCCAGATCTGCCTGTTGCTGAGCTAAGTCTCAGGTTGAGAGGGTGGGGCTTGCTTCTGCCACCCAGTCCCCACTTGTGGAATGGAGCCTACCCTGAGAGCAGGGTACTGAGAACACTGGGCCCTGACCACTTCACCCCATCCATGAGACAGTAGTTCTACACCAGGAGAGGCAAGCTGAGGGGACCTCAGGCCGCTGTCTCCCAACACTAAGTGCTCAGCTGCTAGAGTGGGGATGTCACTCAGAGAGAAGCTTGCCTTGCCGCCACTCCTAGCTCAGAGATTTTTGCCTGAGGAGAGAAACAAGCCATAAGACAGACAGCTCCTAATTTCTTCACAAAGGAACTGTCTTCATTTGCAGCAGATATGGAGAAGCTCAAGTCTAAAGGCACACTTAAAAACAGTGGATGTTACTGTGAAAAGAAAATGGGAGGAGATTCAAAGTACAGGATAAGAAAAGTGGAAAATTCACACATATGTGGAAATTAAACAGCATACTCAGACAATAATAAGTCAAAGAACAAATCAAAAGGGAAATCACAAAATATCTTCAGATGCATGAAAATGAAAACACAGCATACCAAAATTTGTGGGATGCAGTGAAAGCAGTAATAAGAGGACAATTTCTAGCTATAAATGCCTACATTAAAAAGGGAAATCTTAAGTCAATAACCTAATTTTACTGCTTAAGGAGCTAGAAAAGAAAAAAATAAATAAATGCGAAGCTAGCAGAAGGAAGGCATAACAAAGATTAGAGTGGAGATAAATAAAACAGAGAATAGAAAAACAACGGAGAAAAACCAATACAACCAAAAGTAGGTTCTTTGAAAAGATCAACAGAATTGATAAACCTCTAGCTACACTGACTAAAAAATAAAGAGGGAAAACTCAGATTACTAAAATCAGAACGAGTAGGATGTCACCACCAATTTTACAGAAATAAAAAAGGTTATGAGACTACTACCAACAAATTGGACAAGTTAGAAGAAATGGACTGTCAAAATTAAATTTTATCTGAACCTTTTGTTTAAAAGAAATCTCCCACTCTTGTGTTTTCCTGGAATGATTTAATACAAACAACTGACCAAACAAACTTACTGAGCCTGTCTGTTTTAATTAATATTTTTTTCTTAAAATGGTTCCTCTTTATCTCCCAGACCTTTCTCTCCTTCAGTTTCACAACCTCCAGTGCATAACTTTTATCTCCCAGGATCCAGATGACCTTATCATAGGAAAAACACTTTTCCAAACAAACTGGCCCAATTGCAACTTCAGGAAGTAAAGAATGCTTCCTGGAGATCAAACTCCTTAACTGCCTTTAAAAACTTACAGCCCATCGTTTCGGTGAAGTCGTACTCAGATTTGTCTGAGTTTGCTCCCTTACAGTTATAGAATTTTTTTCCTATTCCTCCTGCCTCCACCCCTCACCCCATTATTGACTTAAAGAGCCCTGGTGGTACAGTGGTTAAAGTGCTTGGCTGCAAACCGAAAGGTCAGCGGTTGGAACCCACCAGCTGCTCTGCTATGGCAGTCTGCTTCCATAAAGATTTGCAGCCTTGGAAACTCTATGGCGCAGTTCTACTCTGTCCTATAGGGTCACCTGTGGAGCCCTGGTGGCACAGTGGTTAAAAGCTCGGCAGCTAACCAAAAGGTCGGCAGTTCGAATCCACCAGCTGCTCCTTGGAAACCCTATGGGGCAGTTCTACTCTGTCCTTTAGGGTGCTATGAATTGAAATTGACTCAGTGCGACCAGGTTTAGTTCAGGTGGGGATTGTTGACTTTTTTTTTTCCCCATCACTCATCTGTCAGTTTGTCGTACTGCAGTGGTTTGCGGGTTGCTGCAATGCTGGAAGCTATGCCACTGATATTTCAAATACCAGCAGGGTCACCTATGGTGAACAGGTTTCAGCTGAACTTCTAGACTAAGATAGACTAGGAAGAAAGACCTGGTTGTCTACTTCTGAAAAAATTGGCCAGTGAAAACCTTATGAATAGCAGCTGAACATTGTCTGATATAGTGCTGGAAGATGAACACCTCAGGTTGGAAGGCACTCAAAATACAACTGGGAAAGAGCTGCCTCCTCAGAGTAGAGTTGACCTTAATGATGTGGATGGAGTCAAGCTTTTGGAGCTTTCATTTGCTGGTGTGGCACTACTCAAAATGAGAAAAAACAGCTGTGAACATCCACTAATAATCAGAAGGTGAAATGTACAAAGTATGAAGCTGGGAAAATTGGAAGTTGTTAAAAATGAAACAGAGCACATAAAGACCGATATCTTAGGCATTAGTGAGCTGAAATGGACTGGTATTGGCCATTTTGAATCAGGCAATCACGTGGTATATTATGCCAGGAAAGACAAATTAAAGAGGAATGGCATTGCATTCATCATCAAAAAGAACACTTCAAGATCTATCCTGAAGTACAATGCTGTCGTTGATAGGATAATATCCATACATTTACAAGTAAGACCAGTTAACATGACTATTATTCAAATTTACTCACCAACCACTAATGCCAAAGATGAAGAAATCAAAAATTTTTCCCAACTTCTGCAGTCTGAAATTGATCACACATGCAATCAAGATGCATTGATAATTACTGGTGATTGGAATGTGAAAGTTGGAAACAAAGAAGAAGGAACATTAGTTGGAAAATATGGCCTTGGTGATAAAAATGATGCTGGAGAGCGCATGATAGAATTTTGCAAGACCAACGACTTCTTCATTGCAAATACTTTTTTTCAACAACATAAACAGCGACTATACATGTGGACTTCACCGGATGGAAAACACAAGAATCAAATCAACTATATCTGTGGAAAGAGATGATGGAAAAGCTCAATATCATCAGTCAGGACAAGGCCAGGGGCCAACTGTGGAACAGACCATCAATTGCTCATATGCAAGTTCAAGTTGAAGCTGAAGAAAATTAAAACAAGTCCACAAGAGTGAAAGTATGACCTTGAATATATCCCACTTGAACTTAGAAACCATCTCAAGAATAGATTTGATGCATTGAACACTAATGACCCAAGACCAGACAAGTTGTGGGATGACATCAAGCACATCATACATGAAGAAAGCAAAAGGTCATTAAAAAGAAAAAAAAGACCAAATTGGATGTTAGAAGAGACTCTGAAACTTGCTCTTGAATGTAGAGTAGCTAAGGCGAATGGAAGAAATAATGAAGTAAAAGAGCTGAACAGAAGATTTCAAAGGGCAGCTCGAGAAGACACAATAAAGTATTATAATGAAATGTGCAAAGATTTGGAGTTAGAAAACCAAAAGGAAAGAATACACTCTGCATTTCTCAAGCTGAAAGAATTGAAGAAAAAATTCAAGCTTCAAGCTGCAATTTTGAAGGATTCTATGGGCAAAATATTGAATGATGCAGGAAGCATCAAAAGAAGATGGAAGATACACAACGAATTGCCATATGACCCAGCAATTCCACTCCTAGGTGTATACCCCCCAAAATTGAAAACAAGGACTCAAACACTTGCATAAGAATGTTCATAGCAACACTATACATAATAACCAAAAGATGGAAACAACTCCAATGCCCATCAGCTGATGAATGGATAAACAAAATGTGGTACATCCATACAATGGAATCTTTTCAGAGAGAGAGAGAAAAAAAAAATCAAGTGCTGATACATGCTGCAATGTGGACGAGCCTCAGAAATATTATGCTAAGTGAAAGAAACCAGTCATAGAAGGTCACGTGTTATATGATTAATGCATATGAAATATCCAGAGCAGGTAAACCCATAGAGACAGAAAGCACATTAGTGGCTGTCAGGGACTGGAGACAATGGGGAGTGGCTGTTTAATGAGTGTGAGGTTTCCTTTTAGGGTGATGAAAATATTTTGGAACTAAATAGAGGAGTTAGACACACAACTTTGTAAATGTTCTAAATTACTAAATGCCACTGAATTGTACACTTTCAGATGGTTAGTGTTATGTTCCAGCTTTTGCATGCATATGAGGCGATTGAATACCATGGCTAGTCAGGTGCATCTTAGTCCTTAAAGTGACATCTTTGCTTTTTAACACTTTAAAGAGGTCTTTTGCAGCAGAGTTGCCCAATGCAATACGTTGTTTGATTTCTTGACTGATGCTTCCATGGCCGTCTGAATTATGGTGTTGGCGAAAATATTGAATATACCAAGGACTGCCAGAAGAACGAACAAGTCTGTCTTGGAAGAAGTACAGCCAGAATGCTCCTTAGAGGCAAGAATGGCAAGACTTCATCTCACGTACTTTGGACATGTTATCAGGAGAGACCAGTCCCTGGAGGACATCATGCTTGGTAAAGTAGAGGGTCAGTGAAAAAGAGGAAGTCCCTCAACCAGATGGATAGACACAGTGGCTGCAACAATGGGCTCAAGAATAGCAAAGACTGTGAGCATGGTGCAGGACCGGGTAGTGTTTCGTTCTGTTGTACATAGGGTCGCTGTGAGTCAGAACCGACTCAACGGCATCTAACAACTACAACGTTATGTTATGTTATGTGACTTTTACCTCAACAAAAAACTATAGTGTGTTAGAAGGTAATAGTGCTATGAAGAAAAATAAAGCAGGGAAGGGGATAGGGAGTGTGGGGTCTGATACAATTATAAATATCAGTTGTCCGGGAGGTCTCTCTGAGAACTCGATATTTGAGCAAAGATTTGGTGGAGGTGAGGGAGGATTGCAGATGTCTGGAAAGGAAGTGCTCCAGGCAAAGGAAACAGCCAGGGCAAAGGTCTTGAGGCAGGAGTGTGCATGAGGGACAGGGGAAGGTCAGCATGGCTGGAGTAGGGTGAGCAAGGGGGAGAGTGGGAGGAGATGAGGTCGGGGAGGTGGTAGGGACAGGTGAGGGCTCTATCTGTACAATGATCTGGTTATTCTGAGCCCCTGTCTGTGGGTTTCCCCTCCTGGTCTTTGAGCTCTAACTCATTGCCCAGTCCTGGCATTACCCAGCTCAGGGCTGGGCTTTTGAACACCTGGTGTTACTGGAATAAAAAGACTCATTGATTATGGTGAATTAGGGTCTCCAGGGCCCAGTGACCCTGACCAGGGGGCTTCCAGCCTGTCCCTACTTGGGACCTGGGGAGGAAGCCTGAGTGCTACACAGGTTAGCTCCAAGGAAGAGGCCACTGTCACCCATCAAGCCTGGTGTCCTGAGTGAGTGTGCCCGGGGACAGTGGGAGGGCACAGCCCAGGAACCACCCCACTGCCATGAGAGCCTCCCATCCCCACAGTCCACCCTTGACCCTTCCCCTGAACCGTGCTAACTGACTTCAGGATGTCAGCCCCTGGACATCCCTCAGATTTACCATAAACAAACAAACAAACAAACCCAATGCCATCAAGTTGATTCTGACTCATAGCGACCCTATAGGATAGGTGGATTCGAACTGTTGAACTTTTGATTAGCAGCTGAATTCTTAACCATTGTGCCACCATATAGAGTCATATAGAGTTCGTTTATATCTCATAGTTACTCTTTTATCATAATTAATGATTCTCTATAGTAAACTTCTCCTGCTTAACCTACCGTGTCCAATCTCCTGATTAAAACTGGACTGATACACACTCAGTAAATATTGTACCCTCTAACTCTTCTTGAAAAAAATTCTACAATAATAAAATCTGGCCAACCTAGAGATGAATCAAATAAAGATCTCAGAGACAGGAAAGCCACATTCAAAGGACTGGAGGTGAGTAT
Source organism: Dugong dugon (assembly GCA_030035585.1). Lineage (NCBI taxonomy): Eukaryota > Metazoa > Chordata > Mammalia > Sirenia > Dugongidae > Dugong > Dugong dugon. Next base: position 204,744,897 of record CM057460.1, read on the forward strand.
TCAATTCATTTCAACACAGAACTAAAACTGAACTGGGAGACTTAGGTCTGCACAACAGAATGTGAGCATGTTATAAATTTTAACAAAGTAAAAAGCAACCAAAATTAAGAGAGCTCAACATAAGAAAACCAATAACCTTATCATTTTTTGCAGGGAGTCATTCCATATCATCTAAATGTGTTTTGTAAATTTTAATATGGTTTAAAAAAAAAAAAGACTCTAACTTGTTAGTGACATTCATAAATTCATTTCGATTCCAGTGGTAAAAATCTTATCTGCCCATCCATCCATTCATCCTGTAAAAATAGGATAAGGATGTGTAGGGAGAATTCTAGAATGATGTTCATGAAATATAAAATCCCATTGATAGTGTGTGATTTGTTGCTTTTTTTCTTTGAACTTTCTAAATTGCTTGGATTTTCTTCTTTTGAGTATGTATTATTTTCATAAAAACAACAGTCATTATTTAAAGTAAAAAAAAAATTAATGAAATGTGACATTTCTTGCACCCCTGAGTTTGTGGGGAAATATTCATATATTTACCTCTGTATGTATATGTTATACATATAAGCACATATGTATGTACATGCATAGCTATTACCAAACCCTACTGTGGTTATTGCTGAGAGGTAGGATTATGGGTATCTTTTTTTTTTTTAAAGTTCTTTTTCTCCCTATTTCACTTTCTTATCATGCCATTCCCCTACTCACAAACTTTCCATACCACATACCAGCGAAATAAAAATTCCTTAAATTCTTTAAGCTCATTAAATGGCTTCTGCTCTGAGCTTACCTGGCTGTTTGGCATAAACTGGAGGGAAGTGGAGTTTCTCTGGTATACTAGGTACCATATATTCACATTATTTAATCCTTACAATAACCCATTTTACTGGTGGCGGGATTAAGAGACATGGCCTAGGAAATGGAGAAGTCAGGGTTCGAACCCACGCTTCTGAGGTGCCAGGTGTGTGGTTCTTACCAGGGACTCCATCATTTCTTTGAGTCACAAGGCAGCCCTCAACAGACAGCCCCTAACCCGAGGGACGCCTCTGCTCTCTCGTGGCATCTCTCGGAACTACAGGTAAAAGCCTTTATTGGAGACCATAGAAGTGTGGGGTCCAGCAGCAGGGGCAGCGCTTGCACTGGCAGGGTGGCCCCTAAATCCCTCAGTACCCAGGCCACACAGACACAGTCTTCAAGAGAGAGATGGATCCCACCCACTCGCCCATTTCCACAGATACAGAAACTGAGGCAGAGATAAGAAGGGAGTTGCAGGACAGATAGAGGGGCTCCCACAGACTGGTGGTGGGACTTGGGGTCCCAAGTGCCACTGAGGGCTGAGCAGAGGAGCCAGGGCACTTCCAGGCAGAGGTGGGCAACATTTCCTTATTTAGCTGGTTCAGCTGCCCTTGGACTATTATCACTTAATAATATTTAAGTTTTTTCTATGAACAGAAGGTTGCCAACCCCAAGATGTGTCAATACTCTCCCCTTCTTGACCTCAGGTTCCGCATTTCCATTCATCCAGTTTTCCTGTCCCTTCCTGCCTTCTCGTCTTTGCTTTTGGGCTGGCGTGCCCGTTTGGTCTCCTATACATAGTTGAACTACTTGTGTTACTGTTTGTTTTGTAGGCTTGTCTAATCTTTGGCTGAAGGGTGAATTTCAGGAGTGACTTCAGTACTGAGTTAAAAGGGTGTCCAGGGGGCCATACTCTCACGGTTTCTCTAGTCTCTGTCAGACCAGTAAGTCTGGTCTTTTTTTTAGTTTAAATTTTGTTCTACATTTTTCTCCCACTCTCTCCAGGACCCTCTATTGTATTCCTTGTCAGAGTAGTCAATTGTGGTAGCCGGGCACCATCTAATTGTTCTGGACTCAGTCTGGTTGGAGGCTGTGGTAGTAGTCATCCATTAGACGAAGTAAAGGATTATAATGACATGTGCAAAGACCTGGAGACAGAAAACAAAAAGGGAAGAACACACTCAGCATTTCTCAAGCCGAAAGAACTGAAGAAAAAATTCAAGCCTCAAGTTGCAATACTGAAGGATTTTATGGGAAAAATATTGAACAATGCAGGAAACATCAAAAGAAGATGGAAGGAATACACAGAGTCACTATACCAAAAAGAATTGACTGATGTTCAACCATTTCAGGAGATAGCATACAATCAGCAACTCATGGTACTGAAGGAAGAAGCCCAAGCTGCACTGAAGGCATTGGTGAAAAACAAGGCTCCAGGAATTGATGTAATACCAACTGAGATGTTTCAACAAACAGGTGCAATGCTGGAAGCTTTCACTCATCTATGCCAAGAAATTTGGAAGACAGCTACCTGGCCAACTGACTGGAAGAGATCCATATTTATGTCTATTCCCAAGAAAGGTGATCCAACTGAATGTAGAAATTATCAAACAGTATCATTAATATCACAATCAAATAAAATTTTGCTGAAGACCATTCAAAAGTGGCTGCAGCAGTATATCGACAGGGAACTGCCAGAAATTCAAGCTGAATTCAGAAGAGGACATGGAACCAGGGATATCATTGCTGATGTCAGATGGATCCTGGCTGAAAGCAGAGAATACCAGAAAGATGTTTACTTGTGTTTTATTGACTATGCAAAGGCATTCAACTGTGTGGGTCATAACAAATTATGGATAACATTATGAAGAATGGGAAATCCAGAACACTTGTGTTCATGAGGAATCTGTACATAGATCAAGAGGCAGTTGTTCGAACAGAAGAAGGGAATACTGCATGGTTTAAAGTCAGGAAAGGTGTGCATTAGGGTTATTTTCTTTCACCATACCTATTCAATCTGTATGCTGAGAAAATAATTCAAGAAGCTGGACTATATGAAGAAGAACAGGGCATCAGGATTGGAGGAAGACTCATTAACAATCTGCGTTATGCAGATGCCACAACCTTGCTTGCTGAAAGTGAAGAGGATTTGAAGCACTTACTGATGAAGATCAAAGACCACAGCCTTCAATATGGATTACACCTCAACGTAAAGAAAACAAAAATCCTCACAGGTGGACCAATGAGCAACAACATGACAAACAGAGAAAAGATTAAAGGTGTCAAGCATTTCGGCCACTAGGAAGATGGGAATCAACCCGACAAGAAGCTGACGATTGGCCAGCAGGGAAGCAGCAGAGGAAGGCAGAGTATGGGGTGGGAAGGTGTGTCTCGCTGGTTACCAGGTGCTCTGTCTCCTGCTGGGAGCTACTTGAATCTGCTTTCCTGTATTTCCCGTCCACCGGTCTCCGACAGGGGTCCAAGATGGTGGATCTGGGCTGCATTACCTGATAGGGGACCTCTGCTAGTAACTCTCCTTACTCTCTGTTCTCTGTCAGTTTCTTATTCCATTTGGTATTTGGTTAAGTTCTTTATCTCTTCGTTTGATATTTAGGGTTCCAGGACTGACCTTTGTCTCTGTTTTACTTAGTTTTTCAGGTCTTTGCTGTGGAGGGACAGTGTGGTGTTTCTGTCTATAGTGCCATGTTGGCTCCACCTGTGGAGTACAGTTTTTCATAGTACTCTGTTATGTTCCCCTTTTGATAAAGGGGAACTTTTACATTGCTGCTCTTAAGTGGAAAATTTGTGTCTTTTTCATAGACAGTAACAATGAGAATACATATGATAAAAACCAGAGGATCGAGGGCGGGGCCAAGATGGCAGAGTAGTCAGACGCTTCTGGTGGATCCTCCTACAACAAAGACCTGAAAAAACAAGTGAATCGATTATATATGATGATCTAGGAGCCCTGAACATCAAAGGTAAAGTTGAGGAACCGGACTGAGTGGCAGGAGGAGGGAGAGACAGTTCGGAAGTAGCAAGGAGTTGCCAGACCTGTCCTGGTGAAAGCCTGAGCCCTTCAGCCCTCAGCAGCTTATAGGTGAGCAGGGAGGCAGGTGAACAGCAGTGCTCAGGAGGCATATTCTGCACCGGGAGAGACCCAGTGGCAGAAAGTCTACTCGGCCACCCAGAACCAGTGAGAAGCAGCACTCGACTGGTGAAAGATAAGTACTTGTGTCTGGCCTACCATGTGGATCAAAAACACCCCTCTTAGGGAAAAATCTCCCTCCCATCTACCTCCCTACTTCCTGCTCTGCACTGGGTCCCAGACCAGCTTCAGCAATTGCCAAGTCCCCTGGGCTGGAAGTACGATCCATCACATGCCCTGAGCTATTCTCCCGGCCTTGGAGAGTGAACAAATTAACAAACGGGAAAAAAGCAAGGAACTCAGGGTAAGAACAGCTCTTTTGCCTAAGCACAGGCATAAGAGATTCATGGACTCTGAGTGCCTTTCCTCTTGCATAGACTTGTGTGGGCCCATTTCAACAGCGTAGGCCCTCATTACCGCAGTACAACAGGGTATATACCTGAAGTCTAACTTTACCCGCTTCAGCTATGAAGTGGCAGGGTCATGACATTTGACACTGCTCTGCCCCTTAAGCAGGGTCTTCACCTACCCACATTAGGGTCCTGAGGACTGGTGGTTCCACTCACACCACCTAGCCATCTGCATTAGGCACCCAAAAATAAGGGGCACCCTGAGTCCTTACAGCAAACAGCATTGGGTGCTCATAGTCCAGCTGCAAAACGCATCCACCTACGTGTTCTAGGGAACAGGGACACATCTTCCTGGACACCTGAGGGGTGGCTGTCAGCCACCTGCCTTGCTCACAGTGTGTTCCCCTGCTGCAGCCAGATGTCTGTGCCTACATCAATCATCCATACCTGTCGAGGACTGTAGATGAGAGCTTGCACCACACACTTGGTGGCTCTTTACCTGGGCACCTGAGCTGAATCCATACAGGAGAAGTGGGCAGAATTCTGAGCTCACATACCTATAACAGATCTAACCACCTGGTAACAGGACATCAGAGCTTCAAAGTTGCCAATAATCAAACTAGCTCACACGAGCATCCTATTTGGGGATATCAAAACAAAACAAGAACCTAGGACACAGTAAGCAAACATAAAATAAACAAATACAATAACTTATTGATGGCTCAGAGACAACAGTCAATATCAAATCACATAAAGAGGCAATCCATGATGGCTTCAGCAAGCTCCCAAAATAAAGAATCTAGAAATTTTCCAGAGGAGGAAAATTTCTTGGAATAACCGGAAGCAGAATACAAAATATTAATATACAGAACTCTTCAAGAGACTAGGAAGGCAATTAAGCAAAATGCAGAACACACAATGGAGGAAATTTAAAAGATTAGAGAAGACCACAATGACAAATTTAACAGGCTGCAAGATCCGTAGAAAGAAAGCACAGAAATCCAGAAGATTAACAATAAGATTTCAGAATTAGACAACTTAATAGAAAGTCATAGGAGCAGAATTAAGGCAATGGAAGTCAGAATGAGTGAGATTGAAGATACAGCACTTGACACTAACTTATTTGAGGAGAAATCAGATAAAAGAATTTAAAAATGAAGAAACCCTAAGAATTATGTGGGATTCTATTAAGAGGAATAACCTATGAGTGATTGGAATACCAGAACAGGAGGGCATAACAGAAAATACAGACAGACTTGTTGAAGATTTGTTGGCAGAAAACTTCCCCGATATTATGAAAGATGACAAAATATCCAAGATGTTCACTGAACCCCACATAAGGCAGATCCCAAAAGAAAGTCACCAAGACATATTATAATCAAACTTGCCAAAACCAAAGATAAAGAGAATTTTAAGAGTGGCTAGGGATAAACAAAAAGTCATCTGCAAAGGAGAGTCAATAAGAATAAGCTCAGACTACTCAGCAGAAACAATGCAGGCAAGAAGGCAATGGGATGATGTATATAAAACCTTGAAGGAAAAAAAATTGCTAGCCAAGAATTATATATCCAGCAAAACTGTCTCTCAAATATGGTGGCAAAATCAGGCCATTTCCAGATAAACAGAAGTTTAGGGAATTTGGAAAAACCAAACCAAAATTACAAGAAATTCTAAAGGGAGTCCTCCGGTTAGAAAATCAATAAGATCAGATAACAACCCAAAACTAGAGGACAGGACAGAGCAAACAGATATCAACCCAGATAGGGAAGTTGCAAAAATAAATCAAAGCTAAAACACTGAAAATACAGAAACAGGTGTCAATATGTAAAAGATGACAACATTAAAATAAAAAAGAGGGACTTAAAAAATGTAGACATAGATTTTTCATATGGACAGGAAGTCAAGGCAATATAAAGAAATAAAAAACTGATATAAATTTAGAAAAATAGGGGCAAATATTAAGGTAACCACAAAGGAAACTAACAATCCTACAAGTCAAAATAAAAAACTAGAAAAATATAAAGACTCAGCAAACACAAAATCAACAACAATGAAACAGATGAAAAGAAAATACATAAAGAAAAACGACTTAGCACAAAAAATTAAATGGGACCAAAAAACTGTCAGCAGCACACAAAAAAAGGCATCAAAATGACAGCATTAAATGCATACCTATCAATAATTACGCTGAACGTAAATGGACTAAATGCAACAATAAAGAGACAGAGAGTGGCAGATTGGATTAAAAAAAAAACACCATCCATCTATATGCTGCCTACAAGAGACACATCTAACACTCAAAAGACAGATAAAATATATCAAGCAAACAACACTCAAAAAAGAGCAGGGGTGGCAATATTAATCTCTGAAAAATAGAATTTAAAATAAAATCCACCACAAAGGATGAGGAAGGATACTATATAATGATAAAAGGGTCAATACACCAGGAGGACATAACTATAATAAATATTTATGCACCCAATTACAGAGCTCCAAAATACATAACACAAACTCTAACAGCATTGAAAAGAGAGATAGACAGCCCCACAATAGTAGTAGTAGGAGACTTCAACACACCACTTTAGGTGAAGAACAGAACATCCAGAAAGAAGCTCAACAAAGACGCAGAAGATCTAAATGCTACAATCAACCAACTTTATCTCATAGACATATACCGAACATGCCACCCAACAGCAGCCAAGTATACTTCTTTTCCAACGCACATGGAACATTCTCCAGAATAGACCACATATAAGGCCATAAAGCAAGCCTTAACAAAATCCAAAGCATTGAAATATTACGAAGCAAGGGAAAAAAATCAAACACATGTAACAACACCTTGCTCAAAAACTACTGACTTATAGAGAAATTAAAGATGGAATAAAGAAATTCATAGAATCAAATGAGAATGAAAGCATCCTACCAGAACCTTTGGGACACAGCAAAAGCAGTGCTCAGAGGTCAGTTTATAGCAATAAATGTACACGTACAAAAAGAAGAAAGGGCCAACATAAAACATTAACCCTACAACTGGAACAAGCAGAAAGAGAGCAGCAAAAGAAGCCCTCTGCCCAAGAAGAAAGGAAATAATAAGACTTAGAGCAGAATTAAATGAGATAGAGAATAGAAAAACAAATGAAAGAATTAACAAAAGCTGATTCTTTGAAAACATCAACAAAATTGATAAACCATTGGCCAAACTGGCAAAAGAAAAACAGGAGAGGAAGCAAATAACCAGTATAAGAAATGAGATAGGTGATATCACAACAGACTCAACTAAAATTAAAAGAATCATAACAGAATACTTTGAAAAATTGTACTGTAACAAATTTGAACACCTGGAGGAAATGGACAGATTTCTACAAACTCACTACCTACCTAAACTAACACAAACAGAGGTAGAACAACTAAATAAACCCATAACAAAAGAAGAGCTTGAAAAGGTAATTTAAAAACTCTCAATTAAAAAAAGCCCTGGCTTGGATGGTTTCACTGGAGAGTTCTACCAAACTTGCAGAGAAGAGTTAACACCACTACTACTAAAGGGATTTTAGAGAATAGAAAAGGATAGAATACTCCCAAACTCATTCTATGAGGCTGGCATAAAACCCTGATACCAAAACCAGGTAAAGACACCACAAAAAAAGAAAATTACAGACCAATATCCCTCATAAACATTGAAACAAAAATCGTCAAGAAAATTCTAGCCAATAGAATTCAGCAACATATCAAAAAAATAATTCACCATGATCAAGTGGGATTTATACCAGGTATGCAGGGATGGTTCAACATTAGAAAAACAATCAATGTAACCCATCACATTAATAAAACAAAAGACAAGAACCACCTAATCTTATCAATCGATGCAGAAAAGGCATTTAACAAAGTCCAACACCCATTCATGATAAAAACTCTCAACAAAATAGGAATAGAAGGGAAATTCCTCAGTATTATTAAGGGCATTTATACAAAGCCAACAGCCAACATCATGTTAAATGCAGAAACTTTGAAAGCTTTCCTCTTGAGAACAGGAACCAGACAAGAATGCCCTTTATTGCCACTCTTATTCAACATTGTACTGGAGGTCCTAGCCAGAGCAATTGGGCTAGAAAAAGAAATAAAGGGGATCCAGATTGGTAGGGAAGAAGTCAAAGTATCTCTATTTGCAGATGATATGATCTTATACACAGAAAACCTCAAAGAATCCACAAGAAAACTACTGGAACTAATGTAAGATTTCGGCAAAGTTTCAGGATACAAGATAAGCATACAAAAATCAGTTGGATTCCTTTACACCAACAGAGAGAACCTCGAAGAGGAAATCACCAAATCAATAGCATTTACAATAGCCCCCAAGAAGATAAAATACTTAGGAATAAATCTAACCAGAGATGTGAAAGATCTATACAATGAAAACTACAAGACACTACTGCAAGAAACCAAAAGAGACAGCTTCCTCATGGATAAGAAGACTCAACATTGTGAAAATGTCAATTCTACCCAAAGTGATCTACAGATACAATGCAATCCCAATCCAAATTCCGAACGCATTTTTTAATGAGATGGAGAAACAAATCACCAACTTCATACGGAAAGAGAAGAGGCCCCAAATAAGTAAAGCATTACTCAAGAAGCAGAACAAAGTGGTAGGCCTCACACTACCTGATTTTAGAACCTATTATACCACCACGGTAGTCAAAACAGCCTGGTAGTGGTACAACAACAGATACATAGACCAATGGAACAGAACTGAGAATCCAGACATAAATTCATCCACCTATGAGCAGCTGATATTTGACAAAGGCCCAAAGCCCATTAATTGAGGAAAAGACAGTCTCTTTAACAATGGTGCTGGCATAACTGGATATCCATCTGCAAAAAACTGAAACAAGACCTATACATCACACCATGCACAAAAACTCGCTCAAAATGGATCAAAGACTTAAACATAAAATTGAAAACGATAAAGATCATGGAAGAAAAAATAGGAACAATGCTAGGGGCCCTAATACATGGCATAAACACAATACGAACCATAAGTAACAATGCACAAGCACCAGAAGAGAGAATAGATAAATGGGAGCTCCTAAAAATCAAACACTTGTGCTCATCAAAAGACTTCACCAAAAGAGTAAAAAGACAACCTACAGACTGGGAAAAAAGTTTTGGCTATGACAAATCTGATCAGTGTCTAACCTCTAAAATCTACAAGATACCGCAAAACCTCAACAACAAAAGACAAATAATCCAATCAAAAAATGTGCAAAGGATATGAACAGGCACTTTGCCAAAGAAGATATTCAGGCGGCTAACAGACACATGAAGAAATGCTCACAATCATTAGCCATTAGAGAAATGCAGATCAAAACTACAAAGAGATATCATCTCACCCCAACAAGGCTAGCATTAATCCAAAAACACAGCTGGAGAGGCTGTGGAGAGACTGGGACACTTATACATCGTTGCTGGGAATGTGAAATGGTACAACGACTTTGCAAATCGATTTGGCACTTCCTTAAAAAGCTAGAAGTAGAAGTACGCTATGATCCAGCGATCCCGTTCCTTAGAATATATCCTAGAGAAATAAGAGCCGTCACACGAATAAGATATATGCACACTCAGTTCATTGCAGCACTGTTCACAATAGCAAAAAGATGGAAACAACCTAAATGCCCATCAACGGATGAATGGATTAACAAATTATGATATAGCCACAGAATGGAATACTATGTAACAATAAAGAACAACGATGAAGCTGTGACACATCTTATAACATGGAGGAATCTGGAAAGCATTATGCTGAGTGAATTTAGTCAGTCAGAGAAGGACAAATATTGTATAAGACCACTATTATAAGAACTCAAGAAAAGGTTTAAATGCAGAAGAAAACATTCTTTGATGGTTACAAGGGTGGGGGAGAGGGTGAGGTTATTTACTAACTAGATAGTAGATAAGAATTATCTTAGCCGAAGGGAAGGACAGCACACACTACAGGGGAAGTCAGCACAAAGCTAAAAAGTTTCCTGAATACAATCAAACACTTTGAGGGACAGAGTAGCAGGGGTAGGGGTCTGGGGATCATGCTTTCAGGGGACATCTAGGTCAACTGGTGTAACAAAGCTTATTAAGAAAATGTTCTGCATCCTGCTTTGGTGAGTGGCATCTGGGGTCTTAAAAGCCAGTGAGTGGCCATCTAAGATGTGTCAGTTGGTCCCAACCACCTGGAGTAAAGGCAAATGAAGAACACCAAAGACACAAGGAAAGTATTAGCCCAAGAGACAGAAAGGGCCACAAAGACCAGAGACTTCATCAGCCTGAGACCAGAAGAACTAGATGGTGCCCAGCTACCACCAATGACCCCCCCTGACAGAGAACACAGTAGAGAGTCCTGGATGGAGCAGGAGAAAGGTGGGGTGCAGAACTCAAATTCTAGTAAGAAGACCAGACTTAATGGTCTGACTGAGACTGGAGGAACCCCAGAAAGCACGGCCCCCAGATTCTCTATCAGCCCAGAAGGAAAACCATTTCTGAGGCCAACTCTTCAGACAGGGATTGGACTGGACTGTGGGACATAAAGCGATACTCGTGAGGAGTGTGCCTCTTAGCTCAAGTAGATACAAGAGGCTAAACAGGCAGCTTCTGTCTAGGGGTGAGATGGGAAGGTGGAGAGGGTTAGGAGCCGGTTGAATGGACATGGAGAATCGGGTGGAAAGGAGGAGTGTGCTGTCACAGTATGGGGAGAACAATTAGGGTCACATAACAATGTATGTATAAATTTTTGTATGGGAGACTAACTTGAACTGTAAACTTCATTTAAACTACAACGATAAAACAAAAACAAGAGGATCTTATTACATGCTGTTGGGTCCTGTTCCCCACAAGGGCCCTGGATGGTCTGCTCTCTCTTGGTTAAAAACTGAGATGAGCAAAGTATCAGAGGAGGGGTTTCAAACACATTTTGCATTCCAACTAGATAGATATAGAAAGATGAAACAAAATTTTACAAAAAATACCTTTACTATTCTGATAATTTCTGTTCTATTTTATTTAATCTATTTTTATTTCTTAAAGTATTCAAAGGCAGGTGAATGCAACAAGTATGAAAAAATCTTTGTGAAGGTTGAAGTTGAGTGATCGTACATGGGAGCTCATGCTTTCTACTTTTATACAGGATCAGAAATTGCAAGTTAAAAAGACTTTTTTTAAACTACTGATTTTGATCCAATAAATTGATTTTACAGCTCACTGAGGGGTCTCAACTGATAGTTTGAAAAACTGTGTTTGAGAGTGATTTAAAGTCACCCTAACAACATCCAGAGATTTCACCTGACATAATCGGAAGATTGAAGGAGAATTAGGGGAATATCACCAAAGATGGCCACTACCAACCTCTCCCTCCCCTGTGCACACATCCACTCTCTCATCAAGAGGTGAAGCCTCTTTTCCTTCCCCTGGAATCTAGGCTGGCCCTGTGACTGATTTGATTGATAGACTGCTCCAGAAGTAATATTCTGGAATTTTTGAGTCAAAGTCTCAAGAGGACTAGCAGCTTCTGATTCTTACCTCTTAGAATGCTTCTTCTTTAAATGAGCCACCATGTTTGAGGAAGCCCAAGAAGCAGTGTGGAAAGGTCCATGTGGAGGAGAACTGATGTCCTAGCTAACAGCCCCAGCTACAGCCAGCGCCAACGGCGGCCATGTGCCTGTGGCTTCCTACCTCAGTAAGGTCACCAGATAAATACAGAGCACCCACTTAAATTTTATTTTCACATAAATAATGAATAAGTCTTTAGTATATCTCAAATATTACGTGGGACATACTTTACTAAATAATTATTCATTGTTAATCTGTAATTCAAATTTAGCTGGGAGTCCTGTATTTTTATTTGCTAAATTTGGCAACCCTAGACCTGAGGCACCTGAGGCTTTCTCTGGCTACAGGAGCATGCTCTGCCCAGGTGAAGGGCAAAGGAGCAACTTCACCCAGTGAGGATAAGCACCACCTTCCTCAGCCCTCCAAGGGGCAACTCTAAGGTGTGCTCTACCCCGTTCCTTGAGATCCCCCAGTGTCATTGAGCCTCAGCTGCCAGCAGCAGTAACCTGCTCCTTCTTGGCTTTCCTCCCTCCCCTGTCTCACCTCCCCAGTCCCCTGCTGGTGCTTCCTAGGGTCATCTCCCAAGTGAACTCCTTGCTCCCAAATTCTTGTCTCAGGTCTGTTTTAGGAGAACCTGAACTAAGACAGCAAGCACTCAATAAAGGTTGTTGCTATTGTTGTTGTTAGTTGCTGTGATGATTAAGATTGTGTGTCAACTTGGCTGGGCCATGATTCTCCGTGTTTTAATGTAATCACTCCCATGATTGAATATACTGTGAGTAGCCAGTCAGACGAAAGGGAGTCTCCTTGGGGGTGTGGCCCGCATTTGTATATAAGCAGACATTCTGGCTTTTAGCTCTCTCTGGATCCTGCCGCTGTTTCCTGTCGTCTCATCTCTCGTTCTTGGGACTTGAGCTGTCAACTTATCTGCCAAACCTGGGATTCGTCAATCTGCACAGCCTGTGAGTGGGAGCCCTGCTCTCTGACCTTCCGATCTTGGGCTAGCCAGCTTCTGCAGCTGTGTGACTTGGGAGAGGCCTCTATCCTGATCCACGGACTTGGGACGTTCTAGCCTCTACAATCACGTGAGCTGTTTCCTTGATATAATCTCTCTATATATACATATTTATACACTTTACTGGTTTTGCTTCTCTAGAGAACCCAACCTAAGACATTTGGTACCGGGAGTGGTTCTAGAGAAACAAAATTGTAAGGATGAGTTTTCTAAATTGTTCTCAAGTCTGGTTGGTCATAAAGACATTGATGACTCTGCCTCCAGCAGTAAAGAGGTCACTGCTAGTCCATGGAGCGAGATGGCGATACAAATATGCAAAATATCACCACTGGTAGATCAGGTATTGGTGAAAGGTGAGGCTCAGGGTGAACACATGTGTGAAATCTTTCTCCAGTTTTGTCAGAATGAAAAGTGTAAGGAAGCTGGTTGGTTTATCCTACTTAACTAGACAAACTGATGAAGGAAAGAGATGCGCTCAGGGCTTCAGAGTCAAGGCTCAAGTGCTGCATACATGACCTCAAGGCTTCCACTTGTGCTTTGAAAGAAAGCCTTATTTCTTGTAGTAACAGAGCCAAAATTGCTGAAAACGAAACCCAGAGTCTTATTGTAAGAGTGGCTGAATTACAATGCCAGCTCAATTGCAAACTTCGAGAGGTGTCTGAGGTTAAAGTAAGGGCATTGATTGGGAAGAGATGGGATCCTGAGACTTGGGATAGGGACATATGGGCAGATAATCAGGAAGCTGGGGACACTGGGCCAGTAAATTCCATTGAATCACTCCTGCCAGCAGAACCAGTCCCATCTGAAGAGATTACTTCATGTTTATCTGTTAAACCACCCTGCCCAGAAAAACCATTAGCCCCTCCACTCCCATCTGAGGAGATTAGCCCTAGCCCAGCTGCCTCTAAACAGCACTTGCCTGAGTCATTGCCTGGAGCATCGCCTGAGGCAGATGCTTTACAAGATAATGCTGAATGTTCTCAGAACAATTCCACACTACCGATTCTGGCTTCTAGACCTATAACATGGCTTAAGTCCCAGCGAGCCCCAAAAGGTGAAGTACAAAGTGTGACCCAGGAGGAGGTATGCTACACTCCAAAAGAACTACTTGAGTTTTCTAATAGGTACAAACAGAAACCTGGGGAATATGTGTGGGAATGGCCATTAAGGGTGTGGGATAATGGTGCAAGGAACATAAAGATGGATCAGTCTGAGTTTACTGATATGGGTCCACGGAGCACAGACTGTTCCTTCAATGTTTCAGCTAGAGAAGTTAGGAAAGGATCTAATAGTTTATTTGGTTGGGTTGCTGAAGCATGGATTATGGGGTGGTGGACACTAAATCAAGTTGAAGTACCAGACCTGCCTTGGTATACTGTAGAAGAAGCTATCCAAAGGCTTAGGGAAATTGGCACACTAGAGTGGATTTATCAAGTTAAACCCACAGACCCACACATGGAGTGTCCAGAGGACACACCTTTTTTACCACAACTGTGAGGAACAAATTTGTGAAGGGAGCTCCAGCATCCTTGAAGACTGCTGTGATTGCTGTTTTATGTAAATCTGATTTGACAGTGGGAACTGCCCTAACTGAATTAAGACACCTAACTGCAATGGGGCTGATTGGACCCCGTGGTAGTAGGGGCCAAGTGGCTGCACTCAATCGACAAAGACAAGGTGAGCGTGGTTACAGTAATGGACAGAGGAGTCAAAGCAGTAATCAGAATAGTCTGACTCGTATGGACTTATGGTGTTGGCTACTTAGTCATGGTGTCCCTAGGAGTGAAATAGATAGGAAATCTACTAAATATTTACTTGGTCTATACAAACGGATGAATTCTAGGTCAGGTGAACAGCAGTCTAACTCAAATCGCCAGAACAGAGAGTCACGGTCCCTCAATCAATTCCCAGATTTGAGCGAGTTTAAAGACCCACAACCCCTTGAGGAAGGACTCCAATACACCACCAAAAATTTTTACTGTTAATCTTTCTGCCAGCCTTCCCCAAAGGGATCTATGGCCTTTTACGAGACTGGCTGTTCACTGGGGAAACGGAAATAATCAGACTTTTTGGGGATTACTGGATACTGGCTCTGAGCTGACACTAATTCCAGGACACCCAAAACATCACTGTGGCCCACCAGTCAGAGTGGGGGCATATGGAGGTCAGGTTATTAATGGAGTCTTGTCTCATGTCCGTCTCACAGTAGGTCCCGTGGGTCCCTGAACCCATCCTGTAGTGATTTTCCCCATTCCAGAAGGCATAATTGGAATAGATATTCTCAGCAACTGGCAGAACCCCCACATTGGATCCCTGACAAATAGAGTAAGGGCTATTATGGCAGGAAAATCCAAGTGGAAGCCATTAGAACTGCCCCTACCTAGGAAAATAGTAAATCAAAAGCAATACTGCATTCCTGGAGGGATTGCAGAGATTACTTCCACCATCAAGGACTTGAAGGATGCAAGGGTGGTGATTCCCACTACATCCCCATTCAACTCGCCTATTTGGCTTGTGTAAATAACAGATGGATCTTGGAGAATGACAGTAGATTATCAAAAACTTAACCAGGTGGTGACTCCACGTGCAGCTGCTGTTCCAGATGTAGTTTCACTGCTTGAGCAAATTAATACATCTCCTGGTACCTGGTATGCAGCTATTGATCTGGCTAATCCCTTTTTCTCCGTACCTGTTTCAAAGGACCACCAGAAGCAGTTTGCCTTCAGCTGGCAAGGCCAACAATACACCTTCACTTGCCTACCTCAGAGCTACATTAACTCTCCAGCTCTATGTCATAATTTAGTCCTGAGGGACCTTGATCGCCTTTCCCTTCCACAAGACATCACATGGTCCATTACATTGATGACATTATGCTGTTTGGACCTAGTAAGGAAGAAGTGTCAAAGACTCTGGACTTACTGGTAAAACACTTGCGTGCTAGAGGGTGGGAGATTAATCCCACAAAAATTCAGGCACCTTCCACTTCAGTGAAATTTCTAGGGGTCCAGTGGTGTGGGGGCATGTCCAGACATTCCTTCTAAAGTGAAGGATAAGTTGTTGCATCTTGCTGCTCCCACAACCAAAATGGAGGCACAATGCCTAGTGGGCCTCTTTGGATTTTGGAGGCAACATATTCCTCATTTGGGTGTGCTACTCCGGCTTATTCATCAAGTGACTCGAAAAGCTGCTAGTTTTGAGTGGGGACCAGAACAAGCCCCTCTGCCACTTGGACCATATGATTCAGCTGATCCAATGGTGCTTGAAGTGTCACTGGCAGATAGAGACGCTGTTTGGAGTCTTTGGCAGGCCCCTATTGGTGAATCACAGCACAGACCCTTAGGATTTTGGAGCAAAGCTCTACCATCCTCTACAGATAACTACTCTTCTTTTGAGAAACAACTTTTGGCTTGTTACTGGACCTTAGTAGAGACTGAACGCTTAACCATGGGACACGAAGTCACCATGAGGCCTGAGCTGCCCATCATGAACTGGGTGTTGTCTGACCCACAGAACCATAAAGTTGGACGTGCACAGCAGCACTCCATCATTAAATGGAAGTGGTATATCTGAGAATGGGCCCGAGCAGGACCGAAAGGCACAAGTAAGTTGCATGAGGAAGTGACCCAAATGCCTGTTGTCTCCACTCCTGTCACATTACCTTCCATCTCCCAGTCTGCACCTATGGCCTCATGGGGAGTTCCTTATGATCAGTTGTCTGAGGAAGAGAAAACTCGTGCCTGGTTTACAGATGGTTCTGGGCAATATGCAGGCGCCACTCAAAAGTGGACTGCAGCAGCACTACAGCCCCTTTCTGGGACCTCCCTGAAGGACAGTAGTGAAGGGAATCCTCTCAATGGGCAGAACTTCGAGCAGTGCACCTGGTTGTTCACTTTGCTTGGAAGGAGAAATGGCCAGATGTGCGATTATATACTGATTCATGGGCTGTGGCCAAAGGTTTGGCTGGATGGTCAGGGATTTGGAAGGAACATGACTGGAAAATTGGAGACAAGGATTTATGGGGAAGAGGTATGTGGATTGACCTCTCTGAATGGGCCAAAGAAGTGAAGATATGTGTGTCTCATGTGAATGCTCACCAAAGGGTGACCTCAGCAGAGGATGATTTTAACAACCAAGTGGATAGGATGACGCGTTCTGTGGAAACCACTCATCCTCTTTCCCCAACTACTCCTGCTGTTGCTCAATGGGCTCATGAACAAAGTGGCCATGGTGGCAGGGATGGAGGTTATGCATGGGCCCAGCAGCATGGACTTCCACTCACCAAGGCTGACATGGCCACAGCCTCTGCTGAGTGTCTAATCTGTCAGCAGCAGAGACCAACACTGAGTCCCCGATATGGCACCGACCCTCGTGGTGATCAGCCAGCAACCTGGTGGCAAGTTGATTACATTGGACCACTTCCATCATGGAAAGGGCAGCGTTTTGTCCTTACTGGAATAGACACTTACTCTGGATATGGATTTGCCTTCCCTGCACGCAATGCTTCTGCCAGAACTACCGTCCGTGGACTTACAGAATGCCTTATCCACCGTCATGGTATCCCACACAGCATAGCCTCAGATCAAGGGACTCACTTCACAGCAAATGAAGTGGGGCAGTGGGCCCAGGCTCATGGAATTCACTGGTCTTACCATGTTCCCCATCATCCTGAAGCAGCTGGATTGATAGAACGATGATGGAATGGCCTTCTAAAGACACAATTATGGCACCAGCTAGGTGTCAATACCTTGCAGGGTTGGGGCAGCGTTCTCCAGGAGGCTGTATATGCTTTAAACCAGAGTCCAATATATGGTGCTGTTTCTCCCATAGCCAGGATTCACGGATCCAGGATTCAAGGGGGGGAAATGGGAGTGGCACCACTCACTATTACCCCTAGTGACCCACTTGCAAGATTTTTGCTTCCTGTCCCCTTGACCTTATGCTCTGCAGGCCTAGAGGTCTTAGTTCCAAAGGGAGGAATGCTCCCACCTGGAGACACATCACTGATTCCATTGAACTGGAAGTTAAGAATGCCACCTGGCCACCTTGGGCTCCTTATGCCTCTGGATCAACAGGCAAAGAAGGGAGTTACCATACTGACTGGTGTGATTGATCCTGATTACCAAGAGGAAATCAGATTGATATTACATAATGGAGGTAAAGAAGAGTATGTCTGGAATGCAGGAGATTCCTTGGGGCATCTCTTAGTACTACCATGTCCCGTGATTAAAGTCAATGGAAGACTACAGCAACCTAATTCTGACATGACTACTAATGACACAGACCCTTCAGGAATGAAGGTTTGGGTCACCCCACCAAGCAAAGAACCACGACCAGCCGAGGTGCTTGCAGAGGGCAAAGGAAATACGGAATGGGTGGTGGAAGAAGGTAGTTCTAAATACCAGTTGCAGCCACGTGACCAGTTGCAGAAGCGGGGACTGTAATTGTTATGAGTATTTGTACTTTGTATGTGTGCATCGAATGTTTTTGTTTCCTTCACTTATAAAATATAAGCTGTAAATGGGGCTAGTGCGTTTTCGATCGCACCCGTGTTAGTTGCATCATGTTAGGCCCAAGTATGACTTTCTCATTGTCTTTATTCAGAGATTATGTATAGTTTAAGGAAATGTGTACATGTGCCAAGTTGACAAGCAGTGGACTGTGATGGTTAAGATTGTGTGTCAACTTGGCTGGGCCATGATTCTCCGTGTTTTAATGTAATCACTCCCATGATTGAATATACTGTGAGTAGCCAATCAGATGAAAGGGAGTCTTCTTGGGGGTATGGCCCGCATTTATATATAAGCAGACGTTCTCGCTTTTTGCTCTCTCTGGATCCTGCAGCTACTTCCTGTTGTCTCATCTCCCATTCTTGGGACTTGAGCTGTCAGCTTATCTGCCAAACCTGGGATTCGTCAATCTGCACAGCCGGTGAGTGGGAGCCCTGCTCTCCGACCTTCCATCTTGGGCTAGCCAGCTTCTGCAGCTGTGTGACTTGGGAGAGGCCTCTATCCTGATCCACAGACTTTGGACGTTCTAGCCTCTACAATCACGTGAGCTGTTTCCTTGATATAATCTCTCTCTATATATATATATTTATACACTTTACTGGTTTTGCTTCTCTAGAGAACCCAGCCTAAGACAGTTGCCATCGAGTCAATTCTGACTCATGGTGACCCTATGTGTGCAGAGTAGGACTGCATTCCATAGGGTTTTCAAGGCTGTGACCTCTCGGAGACACCACTGGATGGGTTCAGAATGCCAACCTTTCAGTTAGTAGTGGAGTGCTTAACTGTTTGCACCACTCAGGGACTCACAATAAAGATTAACTGTTATAATAATTATTATTTATTCAAATTTTCTCTTACAGTGGAAGAAAGTGAACACAAATGTAATAAGCACAGCTAACGTTTATTGAGCACTTACAGTATACATGCTTGAGATGTACTGAGTAACTTCTCATCAACAACTCTCTGAGCTATCATTAAGACCATTTTACAGATGGAGAAACTGAGACATGGAGCAGTTAAGAGGCTCACTCAACATCTCAGTGCTGGTAAGCAAGAGAAGCAGGGATCACACCAGGAAGTTGGCTGGTGCTCAGGTGTTAACCATGAAGCCTTAAAGCCTCTCCAAGCTACAGGATAAAATCCAAGCCCTGTGACCTGGTCCTCAAGGCCTTTCTTGACTGGACTGCAGCCAACCTCATTCCTGTCACTTACACACTTCTTTCCACCAGCCAGCTTGAACCGTCTGAAGAGCCTTCATGCCCACGCCTTTTTGTTGCTGTTCCTTCTGCCTAGCTATCTTAGGCTGGGTTCTCTAGAGAAGCAAAACCAGTAAAGTGTATAAATATATATATAGAGAGAGATTATATCAAGGAAACAGCTCACGTGATTGTAGAGGCTAGAACGTCCAAAGTCCGTGGATCAGGGTAGAGGCCTCTCCCAAGTCACACAGCTGCAGAAGCTGGCAAGCCCAAGATTGGAAGGTTGGAGAGCAGGGCGCCCACTCACCGGCTGTGCAGATCGACGAATCCCAGGTTTGGCAGATAAGCTGACAGCTCAAGTCCCAAGAATGGGAGATGAGACAACAGGAAGTAGCTGCAGGATCCAGAGAGAGCAAAAAGTGAGAACGTCTGCTTATATACAAATGCGGGCCACACCCCCAAGGAGACTCCCTTTCGTCTGATTGGCTACTCACAGTATATTCAATCATGGGAGTGATTATATTAAAACACGGAGAATCATGGCCCAGCCAAGTTGACACACAAGCTTAACCATCACACTAGCACATCCTTTCTTGCTGCCTTTGCCATTTTTTAAGTCCAGACCAGTGTGCGCTGCCTTTCCAGAAAGCCTTGCCAACACCCCCTAGCAACTCAGCCAGGCTTCTCCTCTGTTCTCTGTGGCCTTCTGTGCACCCCCCCCCCCGCCCAGGTGATCTCACGAACTCTTTCTGTTTCTCTGGCTACAGGCACAGCAGCTCCCTGAGGGTGGAGTTCCTGCCTGAGTCCCCACACTGCCCGCCTAAGATTGCACAAGTCTGGCTTTGGAGGTGTTGATGGAGACACAGATGGCTGAGTGAGGGGCACCGTCCCGCACAGGTTCCGGACTGGCCCATTTTCAGCTCGAAAATCTGTAAGCCAGCATTTATTGGGCACCTACCGTATGCACAGCACTGTTCTAGATTCTGGGAAGACCCAATGATGTAGACAGACAAAACTCCCTGCACTTGCAGGGGCAGAAGGATGATAAACACGATAAGTGAAATGTGTAGCTTGTCAGGTGATGATAAGTGCCAGAGAGAAAAAGCACCAGGAAAAGGGGATCAGGAGTGGGGAAGGGTATAATTTTAAAGAGTTTGGTCAGGGAAGCCTTCTCTGAGAAGGTGACGTCTGAACAGAGACCTGAAAGAGGTAAGGGAGCCACAGGAAGATCTGGGGAAGAGTATTCTGGGCAGAGGAAACAGCAGATGCAAAGGCCCTGAGGTAGGAGTGGACCGGGGTGTGTGGAGGAACAGCAAGGAGGCCAGTGTGGCTGTAGTGAAGTGAGCAAGGGAGAGAGGTGGGAGATGAAGTCAGGAGGGCACAGGGAGAGACAACAGGGATGTATTTCCTGAGAAGCTAGTGAAGCTTAAGCCTCAGGCTCCTCACCTGCCCAGACCCTCCACAGCCCTGAGAGGGGCTTCATGATGTGTTCACATGGTCACAGGCTTTTGTAAAATTTTCAAAAGTAAGATAAATGTCTTTCTGAAATTCTATATGATTTATTTCAATTAAAAAGTCAATTTAAATATTTTCAAGAAACATAGTGTGATGGTTAATGTTATGTGTTAGCTAGGCTACGATTCTTAGCAGTTTGGCAGACACTGTATAATTACCTTTCATTTTGTGATCTGATGTGAGCAGCCAATCAGTTGGAAGGAGAGTTGCCTTGGGTGTGTGGCCTGCATCTAAGATATAAACAAATATTCTGGCAAAGCTGTCTCTCTTGATCCTGCATTCATCTCATCATTGTCTGATCTCTGGTTCACAGGATGTGAGAAGCCTTCATCCTACTGCCTGACCTGCAGATTTTGGGTTCATCGGCCCCTGTAACCATGTAAGTCAAGAGAAGCCTCTAGTCTGCCATGGAGCGTGATCCATAGATTTAGGACTTGCCAATCTCCACAACTGTGTGAACCATTTCCTTGAAATAAATCTCTTTCTATATTTATATATATGCTTCACTTGTTTTGCTCCTTTAGAGAACCCAGCCTAAGATATATAGATAAATTTTTGAGACTTATGTGTTTCATTTCATACTCTTTAGAGTTAATTTACTATATTTAATTCATTTTGTCCTCTTAAAAAACTTTACTGAAGGATAATATACATACAGAAACAGGCACACATTACAGGTGTACAGTTGAGTGAGTCTGTGCAGATAAACATTCCCAGAAGACCAGCCCCAGACCAAGAAACAGAATGTGCTCAGAAGGCCCCTCATTTTCCCTCCCAGCCAGTAGCCCCAAGGGCAACCACTTATCCCTACTTCTCACCCCCAATGTGAGCTTTGTCTTGTTTTTGAACTTTATGTAAATGGAATCCTGTGGTGTATATCCTTGCTTCTGACTTAATTTATCCCAGATTTTGTTCATAAGATTGGACCATGTTGTTGGACATGGATCACTCTTGTAGCTGTGTGGTCACCTGTGGTGTGAATAGAAAAGAAAACCAGTTGCCATTAAGTCAATACCAACTCGTGGAGACCACAGTGTGTCTAAGTAGAACTGTGCTTCATGGAGTTTTCAATGTCTGATTTTTTTGGAAGTAGATTGCCAGGCCTTTCTTCTGAGGTGCCTCTGGGTCAATTCAAACCTTCAACCTTTTGGTTATGAAGGGGAAACAGGCTTTGTGAGGCTGTACATGGCCGTCCTCATGCTTTTCACTAGTTCACTGCCATTTGCTAAGTCATTCTTAAGTAATTCTTGCTGAAGTGGTCTTACATAAGTCTAGAGGCATCCCTGGCATGTAGCCACTATTGTTCACCACCACTATAAAACCGTCTCCCACTGTGGGACACGGAGATCTACTTGGTCCTGCTTCCGCTCAGGACCTGCCTTCTATGTAAGCCTCCCTAATAAACTCCTTTGCCTCCACTCTGTTGTTAGTCACCTCTTTCTCTGGTCTCTTGGCACCCTCTATTTTTGGAGACAAGTTTCACTTTACCAGTCTATGCTGGAACAATTGGTGAGCTAGCCAGGAGACCAAGGACATGACAAGTGAGAGTGAGGCTTCTGTGGAGGAAATCCCAGGCTGGCCAACAACCTCCACGTGGGGAGGTTTGGCCCATATGCTTAATGTGTGTGGACCACCACATGAGTACAGGTACCCCCAAAATGTCAAGCAGTATAGCCTGGATGTGGGAAGACCTGCACCGTCATAAGTGTGGAAAGAAAGCTAGGAAAGCAGTAGCAGCCATAGGGTGGCCGCTGTTCTGGCCCCTTCAGCTGGCCACCAATACTCAGCTAGCTGCTGAAGCACATATAAGAACTTTGCAGGAAGAGTTACAGTTGGAAAGAGATGTGTGACAGTCATGTATGGCCACTACTGATGTATTGAGCAGCTATGTCTGCAAACAGGATGAGTAACTAGAAACACTTACCAGTAGGTTTGTAAAGATGGGGGAAAGGAAAGTACCAAAGGTGAAGATTCAGGCAGTGCTGACGAAAGGTGACTTGGGCATGAAAATGTGGAATCCTTGGGAGAGCAAGTCTGGTAGCGACTTGAATGTGGAGGTGATAGTAGAGGAGCCTGGCTTTGTAGAGTGGCCCCTCGGGGCATAGCTGCTCATTATCCATAAAATGAAAGCTACCCTCGAGACCAATGATTATGGACAAGAAATCCTGCCTGCCAGTTCTGTGACAATGCAGAAATACTCTCCCACTGAGTCAATTGAATTATGTGGGACATTCCGGCAGAAAGAAAAGGAAACCATTGCAGCTTAATTATTACATCTGTGGGATATTGGGGGAGACAGTGTATCTTTAAATGGAGCCGAGGCACAAAAAAAAAAAAAAAAAAAAAAAATGTGTTCCACAGCTCAGAACACAAAGGCTTACATGTTCTCATGGATTGGATCACCTTGTGTTGTCGAAAGGTGTGGTCAAATGAGAGGAATCTTCCGGATATGGTTGGGAAGTAGTCTTTTGTAGAGGAGTTACAGCAGCTAATACAGGAACTAGGTAGGCACAACACCATTTATGCTGAGCAATTCAGGGGACCAGACAATGAACTCTTTACTGCAGGAATGAAAGCAAAGATCCTACAGGCAGCCCTTCCCTCCTGGTATGGCACATGGTGGCTATGTTAGTCCCTTAGTGGGCCAGATTGTCTACCAGGTGGGATGAGCCATAGCCAACTTGGATAAAACTGAGAGGTCTATAGAGAAGGGGGTGTGAGCCATGGAAAGAGAGAAAAGGCTGAAAACCCTGTAAGATGACCATCCAAGGGCCCCTTGAAAGTAACCTGAAAGCAGATGTGGGTGGACTTAGTGGCTACCAGGATGGCAGTGGAAAAGATACATAAACAACCAAATGCAGTTTTGGTCAACCTTCAGAAGAATTTGAAGCCAAAGAGACAATACAGACTTCTGAGTCCCACTTGCCCCTGTGAGGAAGTGACATTTGCCACCAGGTGGACCCTGCAATCCATAGGGACTAATGGTGGAGCTGAGGTCCCCCGCAGATCATGGCCCTGCAGGAGGACAGGAAGCTCCAGGGGGATTGGAGGTCACAATACATTGGTCAAGAACAAACAAACAGCAGATGCTAGCTCTGGTTGATACAAGGCAGAGTGCACGCTTATCTTTGGAAATCCTGAACGATTTCGAGGACACCCCTTGGCAATTGATGGGTACAGTGGAAAGTTCATCAGTGTATGTCAGGTATTCCTGATGCTACAAGTAAGACGTACTCCCCCTGAACTGTAAAAAGTTTATATTTCCCCAATTCCAGAATACACTCTAGGGGAAAATGTCCTCATGGGACTGACTTTGACCACGTCTGTGGGAGAATTCCAACTGTGGGTGAGGGTGGTAAAAGAAGTCTTGAGAGGCAACGTGGCATGGGAACCAGTGACCTACCCCCACGTGAACAGTGGTAGACATTGGGCAATATAAGTTGCCAGGAGGACATAAGGAAATCAATGAAACCATTTTGAAATTGAAAAGGGTAGGTATCCTCCGGGAAGTCCACAGTGCTTTTAATATCCCTATGTGGCCTGTGAAGAAACCAGATGGGTCCCGGCATATGACCATGGACTATAGAGAATTTAACAAGGTGATCCATCCTTACATGCTGCAGTTCCAAACATAACTTCCTTGTTGGAAACACTTAGTAGAGACCTGGGCATGTAACATGTTGCGTTAGACCTGGCCAATGTGTTCTTCAGTATCCCTCTAGCCCTGTCCACTCAGGACCAGTTTGCCTGCACCTGGGAGAGACAGCAAGGGTATCTACATAGTCCCACCGTTTGCCATGATACGGTTGTTAGGGATCTGACTGTTCCCCTTCCCTGCTACTGTCCATTGGTTTCATTATATTGACGACACCGTGTTAGCTGCTGAGGATGTTTCTCTGTTACAAGAGTGTCTAGATGACCTAATCATCCAGCTACTCGGGAGAGGATGGGCTATGAATCCCCAAAAGGTGCAGGGGCCAGGAACATCAGTAAAATTCCTAGGGGTTGTCTAGCCAGGTAAGACCCGTGTGTTGCCTGAAGCCATAGTCGATAAGATACAAGCTTATGCCACCCCTAGTATGCCAAATGATGTGCAGGACTTCATGGGTCTTTTGGGGTATTGGAGAGTATTTATTTATTCCCCACTTGGCCTAGTGCTTGAGACCACACTATTGACTGGTAAAAAAGGGTACCTCTTGGAATTAGGGTAATAAACAGCAGCAAGCTTTCAAGAAAGCAAAGGTGTTGGTTGCACAAGTGAAATCACTAGCTGCAATATGGGAAGGGTTACCAAAGGTTACCAAGGAGCACCAAGGATGGCTTTGGCTGGGCTTTGTGGCAAGATCAGGATGGAACTAAAGTCTCCCTCGATTTTTGGTCCCAACTGTGGAGGGGGGCAGAAAATTGATACAGTCTTATGGAGAAACAATTTTTGGCAGCCTATAGCGCTCTCTAGGGCCATTAATAGGGCAGGAGCTGTTACTCTTTGCACAGCTTTGCACATAAATGGGTGGGTCAGTGGGCTGTTTTCAGATCTGTCTGTCGTCAGCTATTGCCCTGGCATATAGTACGTGCAATGGCATGCGTACCTGCAACAGCATAGCACCTTCTCTGCCAGTCTGTTGTCCCAGTGACATATCAAGATGGTGGTCACCCAGCATAGGCTTGCATGCTGCTGGAGCTACCTCCCCTCTTTTCTAAGGAAGGGAAAGGCCCGTTGCCATCAGACGTCTGGTACACAGATGGCTCAAGCCAAGGTATGAGACCACTGTGGACAGCAGTGGTTGTGCAAGGCTTCACTGATACCATTTGATCTGAAACAAAGCAGTCAGTGGGCTAACTTAAGGGCTGCATGGATAATCATTACCCACAAACCCTGGCCCTTAACTTTGTGTACAGACAGTTGGGAGGTAACCTGTGGGTTAACTATGTGGATAGGCCAATGGCATAAGGAACAGTGGACAATAATGGGTAAAGTCCTGTGGAGGAAAGCCTTGTGGCAGGACATCTGGGATTGCCTCCAAACCTCAGACTCTAACCTGTCTTTTGTTTAGCAGCTTATTCACCTCTTTCCTCCCTGGGAAATCAAGAAGCAGACACTCTAGCACAAGTTAGAATAGTGCATCTCGAAGGAGGAGCTGCCACTGGATTCACCAGAAAAGCAGACACCGTAGTGCCCATGTTGGTTGGAAAATAGCCAAAGAGGCAGGCATAGCAGTAAAGTATAGTGATTTGGTGGGTACAAAATTGCCCCGTGTTCTCACACCAACATCCAAGGTGTCTGCCCCACTATTCCGGAAGATACATAAGGAAACACAGCCAATGACAGACTGGCAGGTAGTTTATATAGGGCCCTTACCCCTTACCCCAATGAAGAAGTGAAGTATGCTCTCATGTGTGTGGCCACTGTTATTGGCTTGACACAGCTGTTCCCATGTAAATGAGTGAAACAGGCTGCTACAATAAAAGGATTACAAAAATTGAGCATTATGTACAGGATACCCTGAAGGATTGATAGTGATCAGGTACACACTTTACAGATCACGATGTGTGCAAATGGCTGGCTGAGAACGAGGTACAATGGCATTACCACCTACCCTACAACCCCCAGGCTGTGGGCCTGGTGGAAAGGAAGAACAGTGTCCTAAAACAACAAATAAAAACACTTACAGGCAAGGCTTCCCTGGCGAGGTAGACCAAGGTGCTGCATGCAGCTTTGAAGTTGATAAATTTGGCTCCCATTGGGGCTTTGACCCCATATGCTAGACTGGGAACCCCAAGTGACCCCCCAACAATGATACGAGTGATGCCGCAGGCCCTGGAAGCATATCCACCAAGATTGCTACTAAAACAAAACAGCGTGGTCCTCCAGACACCCCAGGACCTGGCACCAGGAAGTGGAATCATCTATTGGCACCTGTTGTGGGTCACCCCATGGGGGTGGATTGGTTACTTTGCCCCTCTGGAGGCGGAGGAACTGATCAGCCAAACATAAGAGCCCACCACCCTACTGCATAGAAGGCCTCAACAGTCATGCTTTACATGGAAAAGAACAACAGCTATACCACAAGGGACAAAAGTGGGTCTCCTTTTCTGGCATACAGCAAAACAGGTGACTTTACTCACAACTCTTCAGGTGATTTCCCCAGGGCAGCACATATGGTGCACTCAGCCAGGAAAAATGCCTAAAGCAGTCGCTGTTCTCACTACCCGAGCAGAAGCCACTAGTGTGATCCTAATAGGAAGGGAAGATTTACCCTTCTTGGTACCTACTAAACACCTGTATATCCGATGTAGGTATGACCTATTCTGCTTTCTTCCCTTAGGGGCTGCCAAACCCTTCCCAGAGTGGGCTCACAACATCACTGTAGTCCACAACAAAAGCTGCTGGGTCTGTGGACAACTCCCCTTCTCAAGTGCTGAAGGCATGCCTTGGAGTGTGGAGCCTCTGACTGGAACCAACTGGGCATCTGTGGGAGACATGGAGGGGTGGTATTAAAGCCTCTTTAACTAATTGGAGTGTAAAGGAGACTAGGGCACAACATCACCTTTTCCTGGATTCAGACTGTAGCGGACGCCCACATCTTGGTAAGAGACCATAACGCCTCTCGGGTGTGGCCATGAGAGGTGTTTACCACCTCTGGGATGATTTAGGTTGGTTGGTATGCAAACAGGGTGTGTTAGGGAAACCTACTTCTGTCTGTTTTGAACCAAGTAAAACCCCATGGGTTCCTCTGTTCCCCTCCAATTCCTCCTTCTGCATAGTGGGCCGGACTCCTGTGTCCCACTGCCCATGGGTGATAACACCTGATACCACAGAATGGTAGCAGTATAAAAACCCCAACATGACTGCAGGAGTGTACCTCGCTCCTAATGCCACTCAATGACAGTGTAGCCACTAATTGTGGCCCTGGTTACTGTACGACTGGATAGGGTGCAGCACTTTGGGGTCACCCTATGCTGCAGGAACTGTTAGAAAAACTATACCAAAACCCCTGAATTACCCCATGGTAAAAGCCAGGTGGCCCAAGCATAGTCATTTCCACTGGTATGGTTTCCTTTTAACTGTTTTTGTTCCCCACATTGGCTCCTTAGATCTACTGGGACAAATTGAAGCTTTGGCTAATTTTACTGAAGAGTCCCTGAACAATAGCAGAGAAAGCTTGGGGCTATTAACTGCTGAAACCACCCAAATGGGGAAGGTAGTTCTTCAGAACCAAATGGACGTAGACATTCTAACAGCTGCTCAAGGTGGGACATGTGCCATACTAGAAACTGAATGTTGTACTTATATACCAGACTACCACCAGAACATAACTGATTTGTTAGGCCATATGAAGAAACAGATAGAAGCCTTGGACACACCTGATGGCTGGTCTGCTAGTTTTCCTCTTTCCCCTTTGACTGGCAAGGTTTTTTGTTGGGTCTTGGTCTTTTCCTGTGTATAGGATTTTTCTGCTGTGTTTCTCTATATTGCTGGTGTAGCCTCTGCCTCTTAACTACAGCTGTGCTGTCTGTCGCCACCTACAAATGTGTAACAACTCCTCTTGGGGCCCTCAGGAATCTTGCTGAAGAGTGGGCAAGTTCCAGATTGTAACAGCTGGCCTCAAGGGGTGGACTGAAGGGGAAAAATGGTTTGTGAGGCCAAACATGGCCACCCTCATGCTTTCTTCTAGTTCACTGCCATTTGCTAAGTCATTCTTATGTAATTCTTGCTGAGGCAGCCTTATGTAAATCTAAAGGCAATGCCAGCATGTAGCCACTATTGTCCACCACCACTATACAACCCTTGTCTCCCACTGTGGAATGTGGAGATCTGCTTGGTCTTTCTGCCACCCAGTACTTGCCTTATATGTAAGTCTCCTTAATAAACTCTTATGCTGCCACCCTGGAGTTGCCTGCCTCTTTCTACAGTCTCTCAAAACCCTCTATTTTTGAAAGCAAGTTTCACATTACCAGTCCATGCCAGGACAGGTTAGCAGCCAAGGGCATTAACTGTTTGTACCACCTAGGGACTCCTGTGGTGTGAACAGGCCACCACTCATTTCCCATGCTCTAGTTGATGGGCTCAGGTTGTTGCCAGTTTGTGGCCACTGTGAATAGTGCTGTGAGCATTCTAGTACATGTCTCTTGGCATACATCCCTGGTATTTCTGTTGGCTGGCTCAGGGGGTCAGCAAGTGTTCAGCTTCATCAGATACTGCCAGAAGGCTTTCCAAAGTGGTTGTACCAAACAAGCAAGCTATTTTAATTACAAATGGTTAAGACCTCTGACTTCTCTTTTATCCTTTATCCCCTCATTTTGTTATTTGTAAGGTATTATTTTTCTTATAGATGGCCTCTCACATTTTAGAAGCTTCAGGCACTGCAAAACCTGGATCTTCCTCTGAATAGGGTGGTTTTGTAGACCATGGTCAGGTCTTCAACTTTGCGTCTGCATGTGGTGGGAGCCCTAGGAGGGCGCTGAGCAGAGGAGGGATAGGATCTGACATAGGTTTTCACAGACTCCCTCCCTCCGCTGTGTGGGGAACAGCCTGGGGATGGGAAGGCCAGGGTGAAAGAAAGGAGGCTGGTGAGGAGGATACTGTGCTAGTCCTGGAGGGGGGTGGAGACCTAGAGGAGGTACGGGTCGTGGAGTCATATTATGGGTGCATTTCAGAGGGAACCAACAGGATTTACTAGCAGATCAGATACAGGTAATGAGAGAAAGAGATTTCTCAGCCTAAGCAATTGGTGGGACCGAGATTTACAGAGATGGAGAAGACAGTGGGTGGAATAGGTTTGGGTGAAAAACCAGGAGCTTGTTTTTAGATGTGGGGATGTTGGAGACAGGAACCTGAAGTTGAGGTGTGAAGGTGGGTGTGAGAAGGACATTTTTAGGAATTATCAAGACATATCTGGTTTTTGGTGGGGTCATAGTAGCTCAGTGGTAGAATTCTTCCCTTCCTTGTGGGAGATCCAGGTTCGATTCCTGGCCAGTGCACCTCATGCACAGCCACCACCCATCTGTCACTGGAGGCTTGCATGTTGCTATGATGCTGAACAGGTTTCGGAGGAACTTCCAGACTAAGATGGACCAGGAAGAAAAGGTCTGATGATCTTCAGAAAATCAGCCCATGAAAACCCTATGGATCACAACGGTCTGATCTGCAACCAGTCATGGGGATGGCGCAGGAGTGGGTAGTGTTTTGTTCTATTTTGCTAACTCAAAGGCAGCAACAACAAGAACAAGCTGGTGCTCAGAGATTTAAGATTAGCTGAGGCTACCTGGGAGTCAGTGTAGACAGAAAGGAGCCCAAGAATGTACCTGGGAGTGCCTTGACTTAAAAGAGGCGGGAGCTCCATAGAGTCGGGAGAGCAGGAGGCCGAGTGAAGAGATGCTGCATTTTATCCCCCAACAGTCCACTGGGTGAGGCCTTCCTCAGCATCCCACCAACAGTATTATCTCCCCACCCTGTGTTTGTTCCCTCACAGCACTTTCCCGGGTTACAGAACTGACAGTATGCTTTGTGTTTGTTTTCCATCTGTCTGCTTCACATCTGCTCCCTGAGACAGTGACTTTGCTCATCCTTGTCCTTGCTGTACCCCCAGAGCCCAGCTGAATACCTAGTACACAGTGGGTGCTCAGGAAAGAGTTTGTGGAATAAACGGATATATCTTGCAGAAAAGGAAACAGACTCAGAGACGTTAGATGATTTGTCCCAGGTCACATGGAGCAGGCAGGACGGGGATTTCAGCAGGATCTGCGGCTCCAAGGGCCAGGCACCCCTGGGGATAATATCCTTCCCGGGCTTCGGCCTCATTTCGACCCCGGGACCCCAGGACACCCAAGACCTTCGCCCGAGCCTGCGGAGGGCTTGGTCCCTGGCGGGCAGAGGCTGCGTTGCGATTAGGAGTCGCAGGCAGAGGGCGCTGCCTCCTCGCGTCCCCGCCCAGGTAGGGGCAGATGTACTGAACCCGAGGGCGGGGCCGGGGAGGGAGCCCGGCCTTTTTGAACCAAAAACGATAGGAGGCTGAGGCCAGCGGGAGGCTATGGGAGCGGGCAGGAGGAGCTATACCAGCATGGGAGGGGGCGGGCGAAGGCAGGCTTCCCAGAAGTCGATTTTTTTTAGCTGTACCCTGAAAAGTAAGTGAGAGGTGGTGGGTTTGAGAAGGGAAGGGTGTTCCAGGGAGAAGGCAGCACGTGAAAAGGCCCAGAGCAGATCCGGGGACTGCTAGATGCGCCACTCGGCCAGGACAGTGTGAGTGGTGGGCACCATGCAATGCTGGCCTTGAGGGTGGGTCTTTAGTGGCAGGTGGAGAAGGTAGAGGGCCTGGCCCAGCGCCCTGGGGCACTTATGGGGTGCATCGGCATTTAGCCTTTCCGTGCACAGAGCTGCCACCTGGTCTGCCAGGAAAGGCTCCCCTGGAGGAGAAGAGCCAGGTTGAGACACTTCACGGCCTCTGAACTGGACCCTCCCACAGGAACCGGACCCTCCCACAGGGGAGCCACCCTGCTACCACCCCACATGCTGCCACTCCATACATCCCAGTCCCTCCCCCTGCCCAAGGTCATCTGAGCAGAGATCTCTTGGATAATGGGTGTCCTCCCCTCCCAGCAAGCTTCCCCAGGGCCACAAAGCAGAACTACTGGTACTGTCACAGGCAAGTCAGAACCTGGAGTCCCTGAAAGTCAGCTCATTCTCAGCCCTTGGAAGTGCTGGGCGGAAGGTCAGTGGCCCAGCCTAGTGGGGGATTGCCTGCACTCCTGGAGGGCCTCTCCGTCGCTGGAGTGCTGGAGAAGACCAAGGGACATCATCCTGAGATTGGAGAGCTGGGGGCTGGGCAGGGAGGGCAACACCTTGGGCCACTTCACTGAGTGACCTGGACCCAAGTGCTGCCCCTTGCTAGACCTCAGTATCATTATCTGCTGAATGGGATTGCAGGGGATGGTCTGAGGTCCCTTCCAGCTGCAAAGTGGGGAATCCCCCTCCCCAGCAGTTGTCCCCCACTGTTTTCCCTGCTGCTAGAGGTTCCAGGGACAATGTTGTCAATAATAGTAATAATGGCTTTTTTGTGTGCGTGTGTCTTAAGGATTGAATTGTGTCCCCAAAAAACATGTGTTGTAATTACTAACCTCTGTGCCTGTGGTTATAATCCCATTTGGGAGTGGGTTGTCTTTGTTATGTTAATGAGGCAGAATTAGTGTAGGGTGTATTTTGAGTCAATTTCTTTTGAGATGTAAAACAGATTAAACAAGAAAGCAGAGGAGAGCCGGGGGAAGAGAGATGCCAAGCACATGAAGATTGTCCAGGAGCAGAAGCTCAGAAGAGACAAGGACCTTCCACCAGAGCCAACAGAGAGACAAAGCCTTACTCTAGAGTTGGCTTTCTGAATTTGGACTTGTAGCCTTCTAAACTGTCAGAATCTAAATTTGTTTGTTAAAGGCACCCACTTGTGGTATTTCTGTTATAGAAGCACTAGATAACTAAGACAGTGTGTTTCTATGTTCCAGGCCCTTTCCTATATGATTTATATATTTATTAAATCATTTAATCCCCCAGCAATCCTGGGAGTAAGCAGCAATTACTGATCCTCTTTTACAGATGAAGAAACTGAGATTCAGAGACGGAAGGTAATTTACCCAAGGCCACACAGCTGGGAAAGAGCAATTTGGCTCCAGAATCTCTAGTTCCCTAAGTCACTTTAGTACCACTTCTCTGTGCCAGGGATAAAGAAACCCCAGACCTAGACCCTGCCCTGGGCACAGAGATCTGTGTAGCTCCAGAAAAGTCACCCCTAGGCAAAGTGACCTGGGGGGCCCAGGAGAGGGGGCTCCCTTCAATTGGGGAGCACCAAGCCCTGGATGTGGGTGGGCAACCCTGGCCAGGGGACAGGTGCCAGCTGCCGGAGGCAGGCACCACAGCGGCGCTGTGGATTAAAATCCCAGCTGTACCATGCTCCACTGTGTGATTCTGGACAAGTTACCTAACTGTTCCAGGCCTCAGTTTCCCCTCCTGTAGAACAGAGATAACAGCTTTCTTAGTCATCTAGTGCTGCTATAACAGAAATACCACAAATGGATGGCTTTAACAAAGAGAAATTTATTTTCTCACAGTCTGGTAGGCTAGAAGTCTAAATTCAGGGCATCAGCTCCAGGGGAAGGCTTTCTCTGGCGGCTCTGGAGGAAGGTCCTTGTCATCATCAATCTTCCCTTGGTCTGGGAGCATCTCAGCGCAGGAGCCTCAGGTCCGAAGGACTCACTCCACTCCCGGTACTGCTTCCTTGGTGGTATGAAGTCCCCCACCCTTTGCTTGCTTCCCTTTCCTTTTATCTCTTCACAGATAAAAGGTGGTGCAGGCCACACCCCAGGATGTGACCTGGGTAAGGGTGGTATTACAATCCCACCCTAATCTTCTTTAATGTAAAATTACAATCACAAAATGGAGGACAACCACAAAATACTGGGAATTACGGCCTAGCCAAATTCATATACACGTTTTTAAAATTTTTATTTATTTATTTATTTATTGTACTTTAGATGAAGGTTTACAGAACAAATAGTTTCTCATTAAACAGTTACTACACATATTGTTTTATGACAATGGTTAACAACCCCACAACATGTCAACACTGTCCCTTCTCAACCTTGGGTTCCCTATTGCTAGCTTTCCTGTCCCCTCCTGCCTTCCAGTCTTTGTCCCTGGGCTGTTGTGCCCCATTAGTCTCGTTTTGTTTTATGGGGCTGTCTAACCTTTGGCTGAAGGGTGAACCTCGGGAGTGACTTCATTACTGAACTAAAAGGATGTCTGGGGGCCATACTCTTGGGGTTTCTCCAGTCTCTGTCAGGCCAGCCAAGTCTGGTCTTTTTTCCATATACACATTTTTCGGGGGACATAATTCAACCCATGACAACAGCACAACAGATTGCTGTGAGGACAAGATAAAATTACACATGGAAAGCACTTGGCTATAATTATTCCCTGGGCTGTCCTTGGGAATTGCTGTCTCTTCCAGTCCTGGAAACTCTCACCTCCCATTCAGGACAGCTGGTGTCAGGAGGTAGCGATTAGGCCCCTTAGTGCTATCCCTGAGGTCACAGGTCTCCCAGACTGAGATGGGGTCATCTGTGCCCACCTGGGTCCACCGGCCAGTCCAGGGCCCCTTTGGAGGCCAAGGGATTTGAGAGGCGTCTCTCTGCCTCAGAATAACTCCTCAACCTTTTGTGGGGGCTGGAAGCCCATCATTAGCAAAGGTCTCCTTTGGCACCTGCAAAACTGCAAGTCCCTGGAGGGATTTCACCTCCCTTCAGCTAGACTGGAGAGGGAGTGATGGAGAGGCAAGGGCAGAGGGACATCCCTGCCACAGGCCCCCAGGGCTGGGCACTCTGTGCCCAGTACTTCTATCCTGTTACTCCAATTCACAGAAGTAGTAATTGAGGCTCAGAAGGCTACATAGACAGGCAGGGGAGGCCCAGACCTCTGCCTTTCACCAGGCCCTGGTGCTTAATGCCCTGGGTGCCCATCCACCCACTTTGTAAGGGGTAAGATCAGTGAGCCCACCTGCCTTTGCACGATTTGGTTCCACAGCCTGAGACCATGAAGTCACCTGTGTCACCTCTTGAACCTCTGTCTCCTCATCAGAGAAATGTGGGTAGCAACCCCTCCCCTGATACCTTTACCACATGAGGCCCAAATGAGATAGTACCAGCAATAAGAAAAGAATATCCATGGCCACTTTCTATCCAGCACTTACTATGTG
This sequence comes from Dugong dugon, assembly GCA_030035585.1. Taxonomy (NCBI): domain Eukaryota; kingdom Metazoa; phylum Chordata; class Mammalia; order Sirenia; family Dugongidae; genus Dugong; species Dugong dugon. The sequence continues at coordinate 204,779,761 of CM057460.1, forward strand.
CCAATAAACCTGGTCTCTGAGACTCAGAGTCATCAACCCATGTTACTGACTCCTCCCACGTTTTTCTGGGGTTGATGTTATTAGTACCACTCTACAAAGGAGGAAGCTGAGGTTCAGAGAGGGGCAGGAACTTGCTCAAGGACACTCTGCCAGCCATGGTAGGGAGGCAGGGAGACAGGCACACAGCCAAGACTTTTGCTGTTCCAAAGCCCAAGTTCTTGAGTCTGTGGTCCGGGTTCCAGAATTGGTCCCATCCTAGGTGCTCAGCTTGTAGATGCCCTGCCCAGGCCCTAGCTCAGAGCCTCTGTGATCACCTCTGTTTGGGCCTCAGGATGCCATCTGAGAAGTGCGCTGGCGGGAGGTCAGGCTGGGTGGTTTGCAGAGTCTGTGGTGTTAAAAGTTGGCCCTGTACCCTGATCATGGCCTCAGTGGGCAGGGTATGCCCCAGTCTCTTCATTCTTGGCTCAACCATGTGGCTTGCTTTGCCAATGGAATGGCAACAGATATGGCAAAAGCAAAGACTTGAAATGTTCATGCATACTGGGGATGCCTTCTTGTACTTCTGCTATGAGAAGATCTTTCCCTGCATAGCTGCTGTCCCTTCCACCTGGCCCAGAATGAGACACATGGAGCAACAGAGGCTACCCACAGCTTGTATCCATGCCCAGACTGAAGCAGAACTGCCCAGCCCAGCCCAGCCCAGCCAGGTCAGCTGGCCCTCAGTCAGCCTGCAAGTGCATCAGTGAGAATGAAATGATTGTCATCTTAAGCCTCTGAGTTTTGGGGTGGTTTGTTTCACAGCATTATTGTGGCAATAGCTGGCCGACAAAGGTCCTGTCTCACTCTGCAACTCTAGGGCTCTGTGAACTGAATTTAAGTCCTGAAACCATCGCTTACTGTGACTTTAGAAAAGTTAGATTTTTATTATTGAATTAGTATTAATTTTACTCCATCTATTTCCAGCTTTCCAAAAGAGACACATAGTGTAAGAGTCAAAATTTTGAGCTATAAAAGAGATAACTACAAAGACTTGGACAAAGAATAGTTGCTAAAGTTGTGCACCAAGCTCAACTCTGAGTTTCTGGATGGCTGAGGCAGAGAGAGATGAGTGACTCATATGCTGGGGAACAGGACTGTACAGATTAGGGGACACAAGATTAGGTCCCATAGTTCTGATGGTCTCAGAGAGAGGCTGTTGCTAGGTAGGTTCCCTAGGAATCAAACTCCAAGGTAAAGATTAGTGTTCAGGAACTATATTAGGTAGTGCGCTCTCGGTCAAAACTGTGGAAAGGAAGGGAAGGAAGCAAGATTGGGCAGAGGGAAACGTTGAGCTAACAATGCGGTCTCAATGGACACCTTCACCCACTACTGGTGGGGGACTTCTAAAGATAGGATGGCCCCCCACATCTGCCCATGTTGGGGAAAGAAGGCTGAACCTTTATACCCCTGCACTGGTCAAGTTGGTTTTGAGCTGCCCTGGGAAAGGAGAATGACTTTTGGCAGGATGAGTCTTTTCAGGTAAGACAAGAAGGGGGCTGACTGTGGGACTGTAGCTGTCCTGGGGTCCTCCTCACATCGTGGGTGCCCTAAGTACAATCCACTCCCCATCCTGCATCCTTCTAGGCCCGTTCCAATGCCACCTTGCAGTGTGATGGATTGCTTTGGTGTGTCCTTTCTAGCCATAGTCTTGTAACTCCCACCCAAGCAATTAGGCAGTGCTGTGTGATAGGGTAATTGTGGCCCACCAAAGGGATCGGTCAGCTTTGCCATCCCGCTGGGCTTGAAATGAGCCACCCCAGAGGCAGGAAAGAGAGGATCCCACCACCACCAAGGAAGAACAGCTAGGAGCAGAGAGTGCATCCTTTGGACCTGGGATCCCTGCACTGAGGAGCTCCTGGACCCAGAGGGAGAGAGAGGATTTAGGCATGACCCCTGATTATGAGAAGCACTCATCTGATGGGGGAGGCAGATCCAGATCCAGCCAATCATGGCCCAGTGTGATCAGTGCTGTGACAAAGAGGTCCTAGGGGACTGAGGTGGCCCAAGGAAGCACCTAATCCAGTCTGGGGGTTAGGGAAAGGTTCCTGGTGGAGGAGACAAATGGCATGTGTAGGAATTAGCCAGGGGAAGAGGTGGGGAAAGATAAGGCTTCTGAAAGCAGACTAGACAAAGCCAAACAGAGAATTAGTGATCCAGAAGATGTATCTGAAGAAATTACTCAGAATGCACCTCAAAAAGACAAATAAATGGAAAATACAAAAAAGAGGTTAAGAGACATGGTAGATAGAGCAGGAAGATCTAATGTAAGTGTAAGTTCCAGAAGGAGAAGAAAAAGAGAATGGGCCAGAGGCAATATTTGAAGAACTAAAGTGTAAAATTATTTGTAGAACTTATAAAAACTACCAAATCTATAGATTCTAGAAGTCCAATGAATCCCAAGAAAGAAAGCCATACTGGGCATGCCATAGTGAAACTATAGAAGACCAAAGTCAAAGAGGAGATCCTAAAAGCTGCCATGGAGTGTTTCAGTGTTGCAAGTGTTTCACTGTTGCAGGTGTGAAATGTTTAAGGCTGAAAGTCTAGGGAAATGGGATTGCAGAGACAAGTAGAACTAATTATTAGGGATAATGAGAAGCCATCAAATGGTTGTGAGCCAGGATGTGGCATGATCAGATTTATGTTTTAGAATCTGGGTGTGGAACCTTGATTGAAGGAGGCAGTTAGGTAAGAGAAAGACAGTAGATGAAAGAAGATGGGGATTTGCACCATGGCAGGGAAGGTAGACTTGGAAAGCAACAGAGGAATCAGAGAGATACTTGGGAGGTAGAAACCATGGAACTCAGTGTTGAATTAGCTGTGAGGAGTGAGGGAGAGGGAAGACTTGAGAATGATGTCCTGAATTTATCCCACAGACTTGATTTATACATGCAAAACTACATTTGAACAAGGTTATTCATTAGAGTCCTTTGTGTAATGACAAAAGATTGGAAACGACCTAAATGACCAACAAAAGGGGATGGTTAAGTGGATTATGGTTCTTCCACACAGTGGAGTACTCTGTAGCAAGAAAAGGAACAAGGAAGGTCTCTACATATGCACAGAAAATTATCTCTAAGATAAATTGTTACATATCGTAAGTGGGGGAAAAAAAACCCAAATGCAGAACAATGTGTAGTATACGTGTGTTTGAGTTTAAAAAAAAAAAGGCGGGGGGAGGGAGTAGAAAAAAATATATGTATAGAAAGAGAGATTTGCCTATATGTGCATAAAACACTCTAAAGGCTAACAAGGAATTGATAGATTATTTACCCAAGGAGAAGAACTGTGTGCCTGGGATCAGTTATTGAAGGGAGATTTGTTGCCGCATACCTATGAAATGTCTATAAAGGACAGTTTTTGTGTGTTAACTTACTGAAATGAGAGAATGGAAGGGAGAACAAATACATTAATCCAGGAGTTCAGATTCCAGACTGACACCACAAGAGCCCAGCAGGAAATGTGAGTGAGTGAAAGAGTCAACTGTAATACATTAGGGAGTGATGGAGACTGAGGCAAACAGAGTCATGTCCCATCTAAAGGAGCAGCCCTACCTACAATCAACAGATTGCTGCCCTGTGTGGGTGCAGACTCAGAATTGTCAGAGCTACTGATTTCCAGAGATAAATGGAAATGGGGGCCACTGGATGAGGGAGGAAGTCAGGTTGACTATGGAGAGCAGGACCTGGGGTCTGGGGGAGGGTATGGGGCTGAAGAGAGATGGAGGGGCAGGTGTGACAGACACCATTGGCTCTCTGACCTGCCATTCCCAATTCCTCTCTCCCCTGTTGCCTTCCACTGTGGAAAATAGAAAACAGAAACCACTCACTTTCCGAGCCTTCCTTACAGCTAGATGGGGCCATGTGACACAGTTCTGGCCAATGAGATCTAAGAAGGAGTCTATACAGGGTAGAAGTAGGTTCTGGAAATCTTTTTTTCTTCAATTAACCCTAAACCTAACCATTCATTCCTCTTTCTTCCTGTCATAAATGTGGACGCAGATGATGCCAGGAGCAGCTGCAGCCATCTTGCAAACAAAAGGAAAAGGCCAAGAGAATTGCAGAGACAGCAGCCCTGACATCATTGTGCTAGTAAAACAACGCCAGCCAGTCAATCTTCGGGCTAATCGTGATGGGAGAAAATAAACTATTTGTCTAAGCCACTGTGATCTGTTTTCTATTTTCTGCTGGTGAGTATGTTCCTAACCTTATGAAAGAAAGATATTTGATAAATTTCAGAAGAGGAGGGAAAAGGAGACGCTGGGAAGGACTCACAGAAAGGTAAGGGTGAAGGGGGAGCTTTTTGTTTGAAGGTGGAGGAGACCTAAGCATGTTAGTTGCTGTCAAGTCAGCTCCAACTCATGGTGGTCCCATGTACAACAAAGTGAAATGTTGCCTGGTCCTGCATCATCTTCACAGTTGTCAGTATGCTCAAGTCCATTGTTGTGGCCACTGTGTCCTTTGAGTGTCTACCAACATAGGGGGCTCATCTTACAGCACAATATTGAACAGTATTCTGTCTTGATCCATTAAGTTTTCATTGGCTAATTTTCAGAAGTAGATCGCTAGGCCTTTCTTCCTAGTCTGTCTTAGTCTGGAAGCTCTACTGAAAACTGTTCACCATGATGACTCTACTGGTATTTGAAAATACTAATAGTATAGCTTCAGGCATCACAGAAACACACAAGCCACCACAATACGACAAACTGACGAATAGGTGGTGGTCTATTATAATAGCTAACATTTATTGAGCCCATACCATGTGCCAAGCATGGTGATTTACATGGCTCAACTCATCTAATTTCTCACCACAACCTTCTGAGGCAGACCATGCTGTATCCTCATCATACAGAGGAGGGAAGCGGAGCACAGAGAAGCAAAGCAGCTTCTTTGAAGTCGTAGTGAGGCAGGATTTGGACTCAGGCAGACGGACTCCAGCACCATGCTCTCTGACTCCTGCATAAGCAGATGGGTATCTTTTCCTCTTTCACTCTAAGGCTTCTCTTGAGGCCTCAGTTTCCCGTGTGTGAAAGGGGGCTGGTTGTCTCCAGTCTGTGATGGGGTGCAGGAAGCCTGCCTTCCTGGGGGCCAGGCTCACGTGCAGGCTGAGGCAAGAGGCGCTGGCATTGGGCCAGGCTGGGAAGCGCTGGTATGCGCTGGCACGACAGGACGGCACCTGTTTGCCCAGAAGGCCTTGGGCCTTGGGGGCGGGGGACGCACGCTCTGGTGCGCGGGGTGGGCCAGGCAACCAGTCTCCTCTTCCGGCAGCATCTCCACGTTCCTCCGCTCTGTCAGAGTCCAGAGGGGCTCGCGGTTACGTAGCCCCGGTGGGGGCGGAAAACCCGGAAGGTCCGGGGACCTGGAATGAGAGCCAGCTTGACTGTGCCGGGGGCAGTGTGTGTGACCCCAGGAGACTGTCAGGGACGGATTACCCAATAAGCAAGGTACGCACGGGTTTACTAGTAAGTAAACACAATAAACCCGTGCGTACTCCGCCCCTGCGCGGCGGTGGCACACTGCGAGCCTCAGTTTCCTTCTCTGTAAAATGGAAATTGAGAAACACCTCCCTGGCCAGTTAAGAGGATTCAAAGAAATGATCGCAAGGCCTTGGCGTGGTGTCGGCTGCGCAGCGAGCGCCAAGTAACCGTGGGTGCGCCCGCGCACGGCGCTGGTCCTTCCAGGCCGGCCTGCCCCGACCCCCCATCCCCCGCATTTCCGGCCTCAGGAAATACCAGACCCCCGCCCCGCCCCGCCGCTCTCTGTCACAGGCTGCCTGCAGCCGCCCCACCGGTCCTTCCTGTTGCCTGGCCTCTCCGCTCAGCTCTGCCCGCCGGGAACGTCGGCTCTCCCCGCAGGCGGGCCTCCTAGACTCCGCCGCCATGCGAGAGTTCCAGACGCGGCCTCCCCACCTCTTCCTCCCACTTCCTTCCAGCCCTTTATTCCGCCGCTACAGGCAGGCAGGCCCTGGACACGCGTGGGAGAAGGCGGATGAAGGGGCGCGGATGAAAGGGCGCAGTTGGGCTGAGGTCCGGGCAGCTACACAGGGCGGGGCGGGGCGGGAGGAGGAGGCAAGGATGTGTTGGGGAAGGGGTTGGGGAGATTCTGGGAACACAGAAGGGTTCCTAACCCAGCCCAGCAATCAGGGAAGGCCGCCTGAAAGAGGCGACATTTAAGTCTGCGCAAGGAGTTAATCACGGACAAGTGTTTCACTTATTCGACAAGCATTTATTGAGCACCTACTGTGTGCGAGGCCCTGTGCTAGGTCCTGGGGGTTGGACAGAAGGCAAGATAGTGCCCTCACGTGTTTTGCAGGGGAGACAGAAGAGGCAAAGGAATAAATATCATCTCAAATTGTGCTCAGAGCTACTGAGGAAGAGTACTATGAGGGAGTGTGAAAACAGGCCTTGCCCTAGTCTGGGGAGGAGGTCAACAAGGGCTTCCTTTCCCTAAGGAGATAGCACTGGAAGGACTGCTGAAAGATGAGCAGCAGTTACTTAAGCAAAGAGGGAGAGGGTGGGAAGGAGTTCCAGATGGAGGCAACAGCAAGAGCAAAGGCCTGACGTTAGGAGCACGCATGAAGGCCTTTGCTGCTGGCTGGAGCTGAGACCACCAGAGGACAACGAAATGCTAGCTCCATATCATGGATGAGGACAGTGAGGATCAGGAGATTAAGTGGCTTGCCCAAGGTCACAAGTGGTGGAGCTGGGATTTGAACCCAACGCACAGGAACAGGAGCTCCTAACCACAGGAGTCTCTGTGGCTTTTTAAGGCAGATCCCCTGCTGCTCAAACTCTAGGGACAGCTGCCAGCCTCCCCTGTTGCAGGCTGCAGGGCCCACCAGGGGCAGGTGCTGGCAGAGAGGACAGCCAGCTAACTGTTGGTGGGCGACCCTGCCCTGGGAAGAGGCAATGGTGGAAATCGCGGTGGGATGGTGGAGGCTGTGATGTGGTTTCTCCAGGGCCCCTGTGATTCCAGCCTGGGCACTGTGGTGGGCACCCTTGGGCATTCCTGGAACTTGGGCTGGGGCTGGAAGTCCAGGTAGGACCCTTCTCACTCCCTGGAGAACTCCTACCCCTTATCTCCTGGGAGATTGGGGCTGGCATTCCTGTTTTCTAGAAGAGGAAACCCAAGTTCACAGAGAGATGGTGGCTGGTCTGGAAGCAAACAGCCAAGACCTCTTTGTACAGTACATACATATAGCCACCGTGGCTGATGTTGTGTTGCCCTGCCAAGATTGCCTGGGCACTCACTGTTCACTTGCACACTAACCTGAGGCTTTTAGCTACAAGCATCAGTGACTGCCTGAGGTTGTTCTCTAGCTGCTGGAGCCTGCCTGACCCTGTCCCAGAAAGCTGAAAGTGATGGAGAGTCACCGCTAACCCCAGCAGCCCTCAAGCAATGACTGACCTGATGGTGGACAAATACTCAAACTCCCTGGTCCCTTAGGTGGGATGACTCTGACATGTTTCACATCATCTTCCAAAGTTCCCTGGTGGAATTGAGCGCCAGTGGCCCCCAGTGGTAATGTGCTCATTAAAAACCAAAAAACCCAACCCTGATGCCATCGAGTAAATTCCAATTCATAGCGACCCTGTGAGACAGAGCAGAACTGCCCATAGGGTTTCCAAGGAGTGGCTGGTGGATTTGAACTGTCGACCTTTTGGTTAGCTGCGGAGCTCTTAACATACCCTTTACTCGCCCTTCCCTTCCCTGTCTCATTTCCCAGCTCTCCTAAAGATGATTCCTCGGATCACATCAAAACAACTTGCCTTTGAATCCTTGTCCCAGGGTGGGCTTCTGGGGGCATCAGAGGAAGACTTGCATTCAGTCTTCAAACGTAGTTGAGCTCCTACCCTGAGCCTGGCCCCATGTCAGCCTCTGAGGACGTGGGCATTCTTTGGCCTCCAGAACCCCTGTCCTGGGAGACAGGCAGAAATAGCAACAGACAGTTGTAAGCCAGCATGACCAAAGGGCACCTTGGGTCAGGGGGACCCAGAGAGTGACCACTTCTGCCTGGGATGTCAAGCGGGCCTCCCAGAAGATATTACTCTTGAGCTTGGTTTTAGAGGATGGGCAGGCATTCCCTAGCAGGAGAAGGGGTTAGGGTAAGGGCGTTCTCTGTGAAGGGAACAGCTTGTGCAGGCTTGGAGGTGGGAAAGAGTCCACATGGCAGGAGCAAGGAGGAAGATGACAGATGACAGCACTAGGATGTATATGGGAGTCAGGGCATGACGAGCTTTTACTCTTAGACTATTGAGTGGGTCGTGGGAGCACCCCAGAAGGGTTTTGAGCAAGGGTAGGACTGGGTTTTAGGAAACCCACTTTGTCTGGAAAGACCCACAAGTTAAGCATTCTCCCCTTCCCTTACCCCTCCTTCATCATGACCCCAGGAAGTTAGGGGCACCCAGACCAGAACTGGTGGATACAACAACATCACATATGCTGAGCTCTTACTAAAGTGGTAACATCTAATTTGTTGGGTCGTCATGCCATGTGAGTAAGGTACCCTTTTCAGTATCCCCTTTTTATAAATGAGGAAACTGAGGCACAGTGCAGGAACTCAGTGATGTTTCCGTAGGTAGGAAGTGATGGTACCAGGGTTAGAATGGCACTGGGATTAGAATCCAGACTTCTTTGCCTGTTCTCTTAATTCCCCACTGTTCTGCTCTCCAGAGGGTGGAGAGCTCCAGGTACCACCTTCTTTCTCCATCACAGCCTTGGGGGAAGGCAGAGAAAGGGCAAGCTGCTGAAGCCGCTGCCCAGGACTGAGCCAGCCTGTGTCCTCTGAAGATGTAAGGGATGGGTGGGCCATTCTGCTCTGATGCTCACTAGCGTTGTGGTCTGTGGTGAGCCACATCTCCTCTCTGAGTCTCAACTTACCCATCTGTAAAATGGGGGCTTCTACCTTCCTGGGGCTGCCACAAGGATTAACACACTGAAGACTGTACAGTTCTTGGCATGCTGCCTGGCACACACGAAGGGCTCTCAGAATGTTATTTTTTAGCCTCCAGACTCTGGGTCAAGTCCTGGATCTGCCACCTATTAGCTGTGGACCACAGGCAAGTAACTTCACCTTCCTGTGCCTCAGGTTCCTCATCTATAAAATGGGACAACGAAGGTGCCCTCCTCATTGGGTTGTTGTGAGGATTAAATGAGATCATATAAAAACATGCTTAGGAAAGGGGCTGCCTATAGTAGTCTCTAGTGCGTACTGGTTCTTATTGTTGGTCACCTACTATGTACTGTGGCCTGTTTGAAGGCCCTGACCCTGGTGACCTGTTCGGTCCCTGCAATCCCCTGACAAGGTAGGTACTTTCAGCCTCCACTTCACAGTGCAGAAACAGGTTCAGCAGAGGTTGGAGGTTGCCAAGAGTCTCCCCTCTGGTAAGGGATGGTGTCAGGACTGGGACCCAGCCAGGCTGACTCAGATATCCCTGGGGCCCTGGCTGACAGGGCAGCTGTGACTCAAGTTTGTAGGAAGAAGAGGAGGAGGGTGGGGTAAGCAGACACTAGAATGGAAATGGAAGTGCTCTTGGTGACGTTATGCACTGTGTGGTAAGAAGCCACTGGAGATAGGTCCTGGGAGTCGCTCGACAAGGTCACAGGAACTCCTAGCTGGGGCCTCTGGCACTTTAGCTGGGCATAGCTGTGATGTGGGCCCAGTCCCTGGCAGCATTCTGGGAGGTGGTAGTGCCTGGGGCAGGAGTCCTGAATCATCTCTGGCCCTGCCCCTAGCCTGATGTGTGACTTTAGGCCCAGGCACTGACCTCCCTGGACTCTGCTCCTGGAAGACAGGCGATGGCTGGGACAAGTGGGGACCCCTGACCCTCCCTGCCTGGAGGCCTGTGAGTCAGTGAACTCAGAATGTGGAGGGCTCTGGGGTGAAGCCAGAGGCTGGGCCAGAGAAGGCCTGGGCCATCTGGGCTCATGTCTGGAGAGCAGGGCACCCTCTAGCCATAAGCAGGGGCAAGGCAAGGCACACCCCTCCCCACCAGGCCCTGCACACCTCATGCAACAGGGACATCAGTTTAGCCCATTGGCCCTATGAGTGGACATTGTCTAACCGCAGGCCCTGTTAGCAATTAGCCTATCAGCAGTGAACTAAGCCAGGGCTAGAACTAGGTGCCTGAGGGGAATAGTGCATATGGAGGCTCAGAGGTGCATGAGGATAGGCTGCCCAAGGGACTGCAGACAACCAAAGAGGGCTACAGTGCAGGGCAGCAGGTGAGCCCGGAGAGGGAGAGTCCTTCCCTCTCTGGACCTCAGTTCCCAATCTGTTCATGGGTGTGCATAAGGAAGACAGGAGAGCAGGGGTGAGAAGAGGCCCTTGGAGGGCCTCCACTGGCTTGCCAGGCCCCAGTTTGCAGACTTCTTCCTCCTCTGTGTGCCTGAGTGTGTTGGTGGCTTGGTCGACAGCAGTCTGAGGGAGAGAATGGAAATGAAATTTTGTTCTCATCTTTCTGCAGTGCCTCTCAGATAGCACATTTACAGAAATTAGTCATATGTGCTGTCTCTCCTCAATTTGTATTTCCTTTGGATTAAAGAAAGAAATGAAAGGAAGGAAAGAAAGAGGGGAGTGAGGATATAATTAAAGGAGAAACAGAAGAAAGAAAAAGATTTGGGGAAAATTTTTTTGCCTATTTTTAAGGCTAAAATGGCTCCAACCTTTGCATTTTCTCCATCCTTGGAATCACTGCCCACTTTTTTGGGACCCCTGCCTTGGCCTTTTAACTGCCGGTGTCTGTCTGCCTCCCTCACTGCCGCCAGACAGTCTGATTCAGCTCCAGGTCCCCCGCATTGCAGAGGTGCTCAGAGGATGACGATGGCTAAGTGAGAGGAGGCGTGGAGGTGAGCAACAGGGAGAACCGGGCTGGAGGTGCTCACGGGCTCCAGCCAACCGGTCAGGCCTGGTGCTCAACTTTGCAGCCTTGGCCTCGAGCCCCATCCAGCTAAGACCTCACCAGTCTTGACATTTGTCTTTTTTAAATTTTATTGTGGTAAAGTATATAAAACACAAATTTTCCTCTGACACCAAGACCAGTGTTCAACCCACTGGAAAAAAAAAAAAAAAAAAAAAAAACCAAACCCATTGCTGTCCAGTCTACTCCAACTCATAGCATCCCTATATGACAGAGTAGAACTGCCCCATAGGGTTCAACCCACTATACCATGTTATTTATCAGTGATTAACTAGTTGTGCCAAAATAATAATAAATGCTACTCCTAAAAAAAGAGCACAAATTTTTCCACTGTAATAATTCTAGGTGTAGAATTCAGTGGCATTAATTACATTCACCATGTTGTGCAACCATCACCATTATCTATTTCCAAAATTTTTCATCACCCTAAACACCCTAAACATTAGCCCCTTGCTCCAGCCCCTGGTGACCTCTATTCCACTTTCTGTCTCTGTGCATTTCCTAGTCTAGATATTTTATACAACTAGGATCGGACAGTATCTGCCCTTTTGTGTCAGGCTTATTTCACTCAGCACAGTGCTTCCAAGGTTCCTCCGCGTTGCGGCACCTTGGCATTCTTATACTGGCACTGTGTTACTGCATGAAGCCCTCCTCTGCTAGGTCCTGCACAAAGCATTTTCTGCCCACCGACTCAGTGCTGGGAAGTAAGTAGTATTGGTCCCATTTTACAGGCTCAGAGAAGAGCAGTGACTGGTCCGAGGTCCCCAAGCTGGGAAGGGACTGAGTCTGGATTCAAATGCAGGCCTCTCTGTCCCCAGGACCTATGTATTCAACCACTACAGATGGCCTCTACACAGAACCAGGTTATGGCCATGTCTACACAAATGGGAAGGCTGGAGAAGACAAGCAATTTTCCCTACATATTATCAGTAAGTCCTATCCCCACCCCCACCCTCACCCCTCAGCCTCCAAAAACAGTCCTCAACTCTCTCAGGGCTTTGGTTTCTTCATCTGTGAAATGGGCCAGTAGTCCCTGCCTGGCCTCCTTCACATCCTTTGAGCAGGGTCTAGCGCCACGAGCACGTTGGGGCTCCTGGTTCCCTGGACACCTTCCAGGTCTGTGGGCCTCAGGTGCAGCTCTGCACAGTTAAAACAGCCCTGCATGCACACGGCACTTCCCTGTTTACTTACCAAGCACTTTCATATCTTTTGTGCAATCTGGGCCTCCCTGCAACGGCGGGAGGTAGACAAGGCAGAGGCTACTACTAGTCCATCCATTTCATAGCTGAGAAAACTGAGAATGAGAAAGGCAAAGTGACATGCCTGAGGTCACACAGAGGCCGAGTACTGATAGGAACCCAGGTGTTAGTGATTCTGGATCTTTCATGGGTGCACACACAGCTAGTCAGTCAGCTTCAGAGCCCATGTTCTCAGCCCACTCAGATTGCTCTGGACTCTTCCTGGATTCCTCTGGGATGCTGGCTCTCCAGCCCACCTGTTTTTGGGGGTGGGGGGTAGTATGGGACTCTTGAAACAGGAAAGTGGGGAGCGGAGGGTGGCAGGGTGACCACTCCCCTTGCCCACTGCTCTCCTCAACTCTGGCAAAAGGCTTATGATGGGCACAGTATTGAATTTAAAAACCCCATGTTACAGGCTGAGACGCTCAGGCCCTCAAAAAGGCGAAATCGACTTATGACCTCCCGCAAGGTCATAAGTGGAGGAGCTAGGATTTGAACCCTGCCCTTCTGTCTTCAAATTCCATGCCCTTGGCATTGGAGCAGACCACACGCACCCAGAGAGATGACTGTAATCTCGTTCTTGATTTGGATTTATTGCTCAAAACACTCAGCTGATGCTGACAGAGGAGTGTGATGCAGGCGAGGAGTGACTGGGGCAGGGCCAGTCTTCTATTTCTGTCTCTTTATGCCAGAGACAGCCACATTTTTGGAATCCAAGCAGAGGCTGTTTGATATTACATAAAATGTGGGTGGGAGGGCGCTGGGTGAATAAAACTAAGATTCAAGCATTACTTCACCAAATATTTATTCAGAGCTGAATCAACATCAAGGTGTGATGGAGAAGTGCTCAAAATGAGGGGAGTATCACCATAGCTATGCGTCTTGTCACTTTCCTTTGTTAATTACTAGAATGGAGGTACAGCATAGGGACAGCTGCTTATTGAATTTATGCATGAGTGAAACCAATGAAGGAAAATGTATCAGGTAGCGTTCTTTGGCAGCAAGCAGCAGAAATGGATTCTGGTTAATTTAAGAAAAAAGGGGCAGGTGTTAATGGAAGGAAGTGGAATCGCTCAGAGAATCAAAGGCAAGGCTCAGAAAGGCCATTACCCAAGAAAGCTCTAGGATCTCAGAATGGGAATTAAAGGGCAAGCTTTTGGTGACTACTCTGTGGTAGAGTGGTCTACAAAGGGAGGGCAGATACTAGGCAGGTAATCCAATGGAGAACCCCTTTGAGTGGCTGGTCACATCCAAATTCCCCAGAGATCTCACCTGAGGCTAGCAGGTGGGACCCAACTGAGCAAGAAACAATTTTGCAGTGATAAACCTCAACCTGCCTTTGGGCCTGAGAACCCAGTATAGGCTGGGGATACCTATAGATAACCTATAGATAAGATCATGGAATTGCTCTTCTAGAAATTTGCCTGGCAGATAAACTTGTACGGAAGCGCAAAGACCTAGGATCAAACACAGACACTGTATATGGCAGTATTTCTAAAAGCAGAATGCAGGCGATCATGTAACCCATTCAATGGGAACTGGTTACATACACTAAGCCATTAAAAATGAGACCCTGCTCTTTATACTTACATGGAAGAATTTCTAAGAGATACACTGTTAAGTGAGATAAGCATGATGTAGTGTGTAGAGTTACCATTTGTGGAGAAATGAGGATAGAGACATATAAGCTTGCGTGCACCTAGAGAATCCCTCTTATCCTGTAACTCTAGGGAGGGGGACTGGCAGGTTTCGGGGGGCAGCAGGAAGAAGACTTATTTTTCACTGTTTGCCCTGTTGTGCTGTTTAAACTTTTTTATGGGTATGTGTTTTTTGTTTTTGTTTTTTAAACTTTTATTTTGGAGTGATTTTCAATTTACAAAAAAGTTGCAAAGATAGTACCCCTATCTTTCAGAGTTTGCCTATACACTTCACTCAGCTTTCCCTAATTACTTTACATTGCCATTTGGTACTATTAGTATAATACTACTAACTAAACTACAGAATTTATTGAGATTTCATGAGTTTTCTCATCAATCTCCTTTTTCTGTTGCTGTTATTAGTTGCCATTGAGTTGATTCTGACTTGCGGCGACTCCAAGTGTGCAAAGTAGAACTGCTCCATAGGGTTTTCAGTATGTGACCATTTGGAAGCAGACCAACAGGCCTGTCCTCCAAGGCACCTCGGGGTGGGTTCAAGCCACAACCTTTTGGTTAGTAGTCCAGCGCTTAACCATTTGTGCCACGCAGTGTCCAATCCAGGATACTACATCAGACTTAGTTGTCGTGTGTCCTCAGTCTCCTCTGCTCTTTGGCAGTCTCTTGATCTTTCCTTGTGTTTCATGACCTTGACAGTTTTGAAGAGTACTGGTCAGGTATTTGTAGAATGTGTGCATGTATTTTTTATTATTTTTAAAGATTTTTACTAAATACAAAAAGAAATAAAGAAGAGAGAGAAACAAAGAGAAAAAGAGAGAAGGGAAGAATGAAAGATAAAAAGAGAGAGTCAGAGAAAGAAAGAGGAGAGAAAGAGAAGACTTCGGGATTTCTCCCAGTAGAGGACTTTACTTGAGACAACAGTGGATGTGCTTCCAGAAAGCTGAGGTGATGCTAGCCTGACTCAACCAGCTCTGGTTGCCTGGCTCCTGGGCTGGTCTGAACTGGAGGTGTTAAGAATTGTCTCTGTGGGGTGACAGATAGGGCTCCTGGCAGTTGCAGGCATCCATGGTCCTTGGTACTCACAATCTCGGAAGAGAGGCAGCCTCTTTCCTGGTGGTTTTAGCTGAAGTACTGGGGAAGTCTTTTATTGGCTGGACTTGGGTCACATGCCCATCCCTGAGCCAATCACTACGATTAGGTAAAACATGACATTCTCATTGGCCAGCCAGAGATATGCCTGCCCCTAGACTGATAGTGAGGAGCGTTGCTCTCTGAAGCTTCAGAACAACCTGCTTCTCTTTTCTACGCAGTCCAGCTCAACTGCCCACTGTTCTATGCTTTCTTGCCTCCTGGCCCTTGCTCAGCTTGTTCCCCCTGCCTTCCCTCTTTGCTCTTCCCTCTGCTCAGCAGAGCTGATGATTACCAATCCTTAAATGCCCAGCTTAAATGCTACTCCTCTGAGCAGTCTTCTTTGTGTTATAGTTTTGGGTTTCAACTCTCAGCCCAAGCTGAAAGCTTTATGAAGGTAGAAACGTGGCCCTACTTGTCCTTAAGTTTTCTGAAGGAGCCAGCACAGTGCCTTTCTGAGGCCAAGAGAGGTGCTATGGCCCCTGGAACCATGCAGTGAATCTCTGCAGGAAGGTGCCATGTACACATTTCTGAGGGAGGACAGAGAGAGCATGGTGTGGAGAGGTCAGTCTATGACTCCAATGGACTTGAGTGAAAACCTTGGCTCCAGCACTTATCAGCTAGGCCAGCTGGGGCAAGTGGACTGCATTCTGTAAGATGGCGACAACAAGCACACCTATCTCACAAGGTGGTTGTGACTGTTTACTGAAACAAAGCATGTAGGATGTAAGCATTTCAAATTAGAGTTTGAAAATTTGAAGAAAATGTTTAAAAAGTGACGTGTCTTGTTTGAGATGGTCACCCCTCGGGGAAAAGAGCCTGAGGAAATAGTCCATAAGGAATGGATCAAAGGTGGATCATAAGATCAGAAACTACATATTGTGTTTTTATAGTATTGGGTTGCTGTGAGTCGAAATCGACTATGATGGCACCCAATAACAGCAATATAGTTAAACACAACGCCCGAGGGAGGAAAACTAATGAAGAAACTTGTTTATGAGGTATGAAGAGAGCTTTGGGAGAAAGGCATTATATAAACTGAATTACAGAACTATCAGTTTGCTGATTGAGTTAACGAATACTGCAAGTATAAAAGTCTGGAGCTGTCAAAAAGTTAAACGAAATTTGTTTGGAAATGGGGTTGGTGGCCATTATTGTCAGGAATCTGGGTATGGAGTGAGGAAAACCCAAACTAACCGGCTGAAGGGCAAAAGGGTATTCATTAATTGTGGTGAGCGCTACAGGCACCTTCCCAGTGTTTGTTCCCCACCTATAGCTCTACTCCCAACTCCAGGGGTGAGCCCTGATTAGTCCAAGTTAATTAGCATAATTCTATCACTGTCTCACAGTTGGCTCAGGGATGGGAAGATGATCCAAATTCTTCCAATCAGAGTAAAATTAGGGTTTTAGTCTGCTGGTTGGGATAAGAAGGAGCCCTGGTGGTACAGTGGTTAAAGTAATTGATTGCTAACTGAAAGGCTGGCGTTTCAAAACCACCAGTGGCTCCATGTGGCAGTCTGCTTCTGTAGAGATTTACAGCCTTGGAAACCCTCTGGGGTCACTATGAGTCGGAATTGACTCCATGGCAGTGGGTTTGGTTTGGGGATTTTTTTTTTTTTTTTGGTTGGGAGAAAGAGATGCTGTCTGCCTCTGGGTGGCGTGGCTACAGATGTGAGGCATGGACCTGCCACAGCCAATCTACAGCCAGCCAAAACACCAGTTGAGGACAACGCTGACACACCCATGAGGGCAAAACTGAGACTATGTCAAAGAAATGGAGCCAGAACCCCGACCACACTACACTTGAAGCCCTTGTTGTTATGCTGTTAGGTGCCCTCCAGTCAATTCCAACTCATAACGATCCTATGTACAACAGAACGAAATACTGGCCTGTCCTGCACCATCTTCACAATCGTTGCTATGTTTGAGCCCATCGCTGCAGCCACTTTGTCAATCCATCTCATTGAAGGTCTTCCTCTTTTTCGCTGACCCTCTACCAAGCATAATGTCCTTCTCCAGGGATGGGTCCTTCCTGACAACAGGTCCAAAGTATTTGAGACAAAGTCTCGCCATCCTCACTTGTTAGAAGCATTCTTCCGAGACAGATTTGTTCCTTCTGACCTTCCATGATATATTCAATATTCTTCACCAACACCATATTTCAAAGGCATCAATTCTTCTTTGGTCTTCCTTATTCCTTGTCCCGCTTTCACGTGCATATGAGGTAACTGAAAACACCATGGCTTGGGTCAGGTGCACCTGAATCCTTAAAGTGGTATCTTTGCTTTTCAACACTTTAAAGAGATCTTTTGCACATTTGCCCAGTGCAATATATCTTTTGATTTCTTGACTGCCGCTTCCATGGGTGTTGATTGTGGATCCAAGTAAAACGAAATCCTTGACACCTTCAACCTTTTCTCTGTTTATCATGATGTTGCTTATTGGTCCAGCTGTGAGGATTTTTGTTTTCTTTATGTTGAGGTGTAATCCATATTGAAGGCTGTAGTCTTTGATCTTCATTAGTAAGTGCTTCAAGTCCTCTTCACTTTCAGCAAGCAAGGTTGTGTTGTCTGCGAAACGGAGGTTGTTAATTTGTATTCCTCCAATCCTGATGCCCTGTTCTTCTTCATATAGTCCAGCTTCTTGGATTGTTTACTCAGCATACAGACTGAATAAGAATGGTGAAAGAATACAACCCTGATACACACCTTCCCTCACTTTAAACCACACAGTATACCCTTGTTATGTTCGAACAACTGCCTCTTGGTCTAACTACTGTTTCCTCATGAGCACAATTAAGTGTTCTGGAATTCTCATTCTTTGAAACGTTATCCATAATTTGTTATGATTCACACAGTTGAATGCCTTTGCATAGTCAATAAAACACAAGTAAACATCTTTCAGGTATTCTCTGCTTTCAGCCAAGATCCATCTGACATCAGCAATAATATCCCTCATTCCATGTCCTCTTCTGAATCCAGCTTGAATTTCTAGCAGTTCCCTGTTGATGTACTGTTGCAGCTGCTTTTGAATGCTCTTCAGCAAAATTTTACTTGTGTGTGATATTAATGATATTGTTTGATAATTTCTGCATGCTGTTGGATCTCCTTTCTTTGGAATGGGTACAAATATGGATCTCTTCCAGTCGGTTGGCCAGGTAGCTGTCTTCCAAATTTCTCGGTATAGACTAGTGAGCTCTTCTGGCCCTTCATCTGTTTGTTGAAACGTCTCAATTAGTATTTTGTCAATTCCTGGAGCCTTGTTTTTCAGCAGTGCCTTCAGTGTAGCTTGGACCTCTTCCTTCAGTATCACCATGTGTCTGTTAGTTTGTTGTACTGTGGTGGCTTGTGTGTTGCTGTGATACTGGAAGCTTTACCACCGGTATTTCAAATACCAGCAGGGTCATTTTTGGTGGACAGGTTTCTGCTGAGCTTCCAGACTAAGATAGACTAGGAAGAAGGACCTGGCAGTCTACTTCTGAAAAAAATTGGCTAGTGAAAACTTTATGAATAAAATCGAAGCCCTAGCTCTGGGGATTTTAGTTAAGTGAGTCAATCAATTCCAATTATTTAATCCCATTTGAATTGAGTTTTCTATCAGTATAGTTCCAACTAATGTATTGGCTTGTGTACCAAAAACTCCAAGTGAGAGCTTCAGGCATGGCTGGTTCAAGGTACTCAAACAACATGAGCTGGAGTCTATCTTTTCTCGTATCTCTGCCCCACTCTGGGTTGGCTTCATTCTCAGGCTGGTTCTCCCAGTGTGGAGCCTCTCCAGATGTGTGTTCCACTAACTCAGCAACCAGATAGGAAGAGAAGCTTCTCTTTTTCTGTGATTTCTGCAAATGTCCTGGGCTTGAGTCTCATAGGTCTGCCTTGAGTCATATGCCCATTCTGGAACCAATCATTGTGACCAGCAAGAGAATGCTCTGACTGGCTTAGCGTTGGTGTGTCCTTCTTCATTTTCGAGCATCCCTCCCTCAGAATTGTGCACAATACCTTTCTGCCATATGAGGCAGTGGTGATTCAGTGAAAGAATTCTCACCTTCCATGAAAGAGACCTGAGTTCGGTTCCCAGACAGTGCACCTCAAGAGCAGCCACCATCCGTCTGTCAGAGGAGGCTTGTGTATTGCTATGACCCTCAACAGGTTTCAGCAGAGCTTCCAGACTAAGATGAACTAGGGAGAAAGGCCTGACAATCTTCTTCCAAAAATAAACCTATGAAAACCCTATGGATCACAACAGTTCAATCCACAACCAAACATGGGGATGGAGCATGATCTTGCCAGTGAGGGTCTTTGCTGACTCCCACCCTGACTGGGCCACATTAGTTAGCTGTGAGGCCCCGGGGCCTTCTGTTTTGACCCTCTGCCTTACAGAGGCCAGGGTATGTGCCTCATTCAGTGTTGTCTCTTGCTGTGCCAAGCACAGTGCTTGGCGCACAGTAGGTGTCTTGTGGGTGCTGAGTCAAAGGGAGGAGATGGTTCACATTGCTCTGGGTCTGTGTGCGCGCGTGTATGAGTTCGGCGAGAAGGTGTGAGCTTACACGAGGGAGTGTCTGCAACCTGGAGGGTGATGGGGAGCCACGAGCCCCTTTGGCAGTCTGGCGAGGCTATGGACCCCTTCTCAGAATAATGATTTGGTTATATTTTACTAAAGTATAATACACAAACAGAAAAGTGATCACATCTCAAGCCTACAACAAAGAACTTTCCCAAAGTGAACA
The DNA here is from genome assembly GCA_030035585.1 of Dugong dugon. Taxonomy (NCBI): domain Eukaryota; kingdom Metazoa; phylum Chordata; class Mammalia; order Sirenia; family Dugongidae; genus Dugong; species Dugong dugon. The sequence continues at coordinate 204,799,462 of CM057460.1, forward strand.
TACTTTCCCCCAGCACCCAGCTTCCCGCGAGGCCGCCCCTCAGTCTCCCCTTTCGAGGGAGGCCACTACCAGAATAGTGTTTTCACACGCACATTGCCAGGTGGAGAGCTGAGTTCTGCATAGCCTCGTGGGGCCTAGTACTCCTCTGGGAGTGTGTGTGGGTGGGGTGTGGTATGTGTGGGCAGTACGCAGGAATTTGCAGTGGTGTGAGTGAGGTAGCCGGGTTGCGTGAGAGGCTGAGTGTACTTGGGTTTCCGTGTGTGCGTGGGTCGGTGTGGGGTCGTGGGCCGTGCGAGCGGAGTGTGTGGGGCATACCCCGGGCTAGGAGTCGGTTGGAGTCTGTGCGGCGGGCGTGTCAGGGAGGGCAGGCGCGCGCGCGCGGGGTTGGGGGGTGGGGAATGGGCCCAGCAGGCTTGAGCCGGGGTCAGGTTGTTAGGGGCGGGTCGGCGGGGGGGTGTTGACCGCCGAGAGGGTCGGGGGGCGGGCTCGTGGGCGCTCTAAGTGGGGGCGGGCCTGGCGGGCCCGCGCGGGGGCGGACGGTGTGGGCGGCGGGCACGCGCGTGGTGTGGGCGCCGGGTGCGCGCGTGGTATGGGCGGTGGGCGCGCGCACGCAGCCGGCGCGCCCCCTCCCGGCGGCCATGTTGGCGTGTGGGTGTCAAACGAAGCTAGCCGTGGCCGCGGCTCCGCAGTCTCTGGCAGCTCCGGCTCCCCCAGCGCTCCTGGCGGCCGTAGCCGCGCACCGGGCGGGCCCGGAGGAGCGGAGGTGAGGGGGGATCGGGGGTACTGGAGCGGGGCCCTGGGCGCGTACCCCTCCTCCCCAGGGTGCGGACGCCCGCAGAGCACAGGCTCCCAACTGGAGCAAGGCCCCCAGAACATGGACCCCCGCCGCCCCAGCTGGGCCTCCGCCCCAGGCAGGGACCCCTTCTTTCCTGCCAGGCCCCACCTCACAGGTTGGAGCATGGCCTCCTCCTAGTCTTGATCCCTTTTTCTTCTGCAAGGATCCGGTTTCCCTATCGGGGAACTCCTCCATTTATGTCCTCAGGGTGTGGGGCTCCCCTGACTTCCACTCCAGACCTGGAGCACCCTCGTCCTCTACCTTTCAGCTTGGAACACCCCCGCCCCTAATGGGCTCCCTTTCCTCCTGAGCCTGCTCCCCTCTCCGCCCCCATGCAGAGCACAGCCCCCGCTCCTTCCAGGAATCGGGGGAGGGGATCCCCTTCTCTTTCCGCATCCTGGCCAGTCCCTCCTTTGAGCTGTAGCGGGGCCCTCTTTCTCTCCTCAGGGAGCAGGTTCCCGCTCCCCACCCCTCCCCCACAGCACAGCGGGGACGGGGGCGGCTGAGCCGGGCTCCATCTGTCTTTTGTTCCGCGTGGGACAGAGAGACCCCGCCCAGCGTCCCTGCGCGTCTAGTTGGGTGGGTGAAGGGTGCTTGGGGGCTGGCCTCTTCGAAGAGACCCTTCCTCTACTGTCTCCATAGGCGGTCTTCGTAGAGGACACCGTGCCAACAGGTTTTTGTTTGCAACTTGAAGTTGGCCCACTGGCTTCGCGTAGGACGGGAGAGGCGAGGGTGGGTAGCCTGGGTTCCCCAGAAATCCCAGCAGCTCATTCCTGAAATGCTCATTTTCTCCGCCCAGGAGCTCCTCTGGGGCCCCTTGACTGGTTTGCTGTGCTGGGGACGCTTCTGAAATCTGCTTTAAAAGAGCCGTCTATTAGGGTTCAGATAGGGGAAACTGAGACCCAGAGATGCAGTGATTCGCTGAGGGTCACGGAGTGATACTGTGTCAGAGCCAGAGCTGGCAGCTCGTCCTCCAGGGCTCTCCCCACCACATTTTACATTTGCTTTTTGAGGGAGATGTTCAGGAATCACCGCTCTCTCCCTTTTATTTTTAGCATTTACACAAGAGAATGAGCAGAAAAAGATAAGTATACATTTTTCCCTTCACTTCCAGAAGATACCCTGTGAAGGAAGGGGTTGGAACAGGGAGTTAAAATGATTGGAAAGGGTGAATTTTAATTATCCATAGCCCCCCCATCCCATTACATAAGATAGTGAAGATCTGGCAGAAATGTGCATCTTGTAGCTCTGGATATCTGATGGTAGGTTCTGACAAGAACATATGTGAATCCTGCCAGGCAGTGACGGAGTTTGCACTGGTAATGAAGTTTTCATCTGTATTTATGCATCAAATGGGCTACAGTTTGCTTCTGAACAGGTGCTTGTGATTGTGCTTGGGAAGTGCACATAGATCTTTTCATCTTTTATTTATCTGTATTTTTACTTTACATTTTTAAACCTTATTTGTGTCCTTAGTTTTAAAATTGGGCTGGTCATCATTAGCAGCTTCCCTGAGCTATTCTTTTGTAAGCACTGGATGAGATGCTGGCTATTAAAGAGTTTAATAAAGTGAATTACTGTAAGGAGGCATGCATGATTCAGGAGATGATCCTTCAAGTCTTGGCCAGGAGGTAAGTTTGGATTGTTACGTGGGATTTACTAACCTCTCCTTGCTTAGGGAGCCTTTTTGCCTTTCTGAACCCTGAGTTTGACAGATGGGGAGTTCTCAGGAGAACTGTCTCCAGCAGGGTTTGTCAGGGAGGCGTAAAAAGATGTAAAACTTTCAAGTGTTGATACCTGTCATTCTGTAGGGAGTCTAGAAAAATGACCCATCCTTTGTGGAGATTCTTGGTAGAAGTAGTTGACTTTTATGTGACTGTTTTCCATAATGAGGCATGGATTTCCCAAGAACTGTGATTCTGACAAGAGCTCCGCAAAAATGTTTGAAAAGTTTTGGGGACTCTGATTTGTTTTAATGGTTTGGCTTTCCTGAACTCAATTTTTCCTTTTTTTTTTTTGAGATTTCATTAGGAAGAGCAGAACTTTCAGTTCTTTGTGGACTGAAGTGCTAAGGGATTTCATGCGTGGGAATTGTTGCCATACTTTTGGGAAACTCATGAAAGTTTTCAAAGTTTTTTGGCCAGTGCTGTCTCACTGTCCCCAGAACCATCCTGTCACGGTGGTGGGGCATAGATGACTCTGGTTGTTGCCCCTTCAGCGCGTGAGTATCTGGTGACCCTGAGCCATGGAGAAGCCGAAGGCTTCTGGATTTGGGAAATTTGAAGTTGGGAAGGAGTGGTTAAAAGCACTCAGCTGCTAACAGAAAGGTCAGCGGTTAGAACCCACAAGCCGTTCTGTGGAAGAAGGATGTGGCAATCTGCTTGCGTAAAAATTTATAGCCTTAAAACCCTGTGGGGCAGTTCTGTTCTGTCCTGTAGGGTTGCTATGAGTCGCAGTTGACTCGATGGCAGTGGGTTCGGTTTTTCTTTTTTGACAACCCCCCATTTGTCTGCTGGACTTTCTACTCTTGTGTTCTATTTAAACAGATCTTGTGTCAAGCCTTTGCAAGCTGACTGCACCAGTGTCAGGGCCCATTCTTCCCTGTTCTCCAAACTCACCACCCCTAGTCATCTGTCGGAGCACTTGTCCTATTGGCTATGTATCTGCTGCTCTTGTTACACCGTGCCATCTTTGAGGCTAGTGATTGCCCTGCCTTCAGAATATGATCATACCTGCGACCTCACATGAGAAGCCAAGTCTCATGGGGGTGACGAGGCTTGCTTAAAGCCCTCCTGCAAGTTAACAGTAGATTGAATAATGTGGGATAATAGCATCAAGATTATTGAGGATGGAGAGAGAGTACATTTTTATGTTATTTTTGGTGAAAATATACACAGCAAAACATGCTCCTATTTTACAGTTTCTACACATATTGTTCAGTAACATTGATTATATTCTTCACATTGTGTCATCGTTCTTGTTATTTCTGCTAAAGTTGTTTCACCCCATTAATTTAGACTCACTGCCCCCTAAACTTCTCATCTTTGCTTTAGTGTTAATATTGTCCCTTTGGTCTTGTACAGATAATTTTTTAAAAGAGTGCAATTCTTAAGGGCGACGTTATTTTTTAAACTAAACTTTTTTTTATTTAAAGATGACTTCAGAGGATACTTTCCCTTCAAGGTTTGAAGAGTATCCCAGAGCAGTAGTCTTGGGGGTTCCTCCAGCCTCAGTGGGTCCAGTAAGTCTGGATTCTTTGGGGATTTGAAGTTCTGTTCCACGTTTTTTTGAAGTTCTGTTCCACATTTTTTCCCTTTCTATCAGGATCCACCTCTTGTGTCCTCCATCTGTACGTTAGTTAATGGTAGCTGGGCACAATCCAGTTCTTCTGGTCTCATGTTAGAGGAAGGAGTGGTTCATGGAGACAGTTCTGTAGTCCAGTTGCTTCTCTGATTCTTGGGTTTTCTTCTTCTTCTGTTGCTCTAGGCAAATTGAGACTAATTGTTGTATCTTGGATGGCCACTAGTAAGCTTTTAAGATCCCAGACGCTAGTCATCGAACTGGGAGGTAGAACAGAACCTTTAAAAACAGTATTATGCCAGTTGACTGGATTGTCCCACAAGACCATTACCCTAAACCTTCAAATCGAGAAAACTAGTACCATGAGGTGTTTGTTTATGCCTAAGTAGTATCCGCAGTTGTAGCCCCCCTTTTTTATTGGTTGTTGTTCCAAAATTATATATAACATAACATTTGCCAGTTTGTCCTTTTTCTTATGTACAAAAAAAAACCCCTAACCCATTGTTACTGAGTCGATTCTGACTCATAGCGACCCTATAGGGCAGAGTAGAACTGCCCTGTAGGGTTTCCAAGGAGCAGCTGGTGGTTTCAAACTGCTGACCTTTTGGTTAGCAGCCGAGCTCTTAACCGCTGTGCCCCATTAGTTGAATCACTTACATTAATCAAGTTGTGCCGTTATCACCCACATTCATTGCCACCTTTCCCATCACCATCAACAGAAAGTCACTACGAGAATACATTTTGTTTTTCTCAGTTGCATTGTCAAATGACTGTTTCTGTCCATCTGTTGAATTTTTTAAAATTAACTAGTTTTCTGATAAGTTGGCCTTAATTACCTTGTTCAGGGTGTCTAAAAATAGAAGCTTAGTTAGAAAAACAATCACAGTGAAATAGGTGCACATGCAGTTCAGTGTGTATGCAGTCATTCCATTTATGGCCTGTCGGACCTTACCTACTTCCAGTCAGACTATCAAGCTGGGCCTGCTTTGAAATACAAAGCTGTGTTAGCAGCTTTTTATTAAAGCATAATTTCATTTCACCTTCAGATTGACTCTGTGAGGTAGGGAGTACCTTCCATTTGTGTGTAGAAACACTGAGGTCTAGAGAAGTTAAGCAACCTGCAAGGCACTGGCCCAGTCAGGATTCAAAGCAGATCTGTGTGATTCCCAAATCTAGGTCCCTTCTCCTCCACCAGTTCCTTTAGAAACCAGTGGCAGAATGGGTAGTCATTTAAATTACAGGATAAACTGGTGATCTGAAAGTCCCCACCAAGTTTACTCAGAAGGTTGGAAATGGTACATAAGGAGATTTCCTGCCTTTTTCCTGGCCATAGGTTCTGTGAAAGCAGTGTGCTTTGCATGTTAAGAATCTGAGGGACCACTTTGGCTGACAGACACTAGATTTGGGTTTGAACCAGATCTTGGACCTTGAAGCCCTCTAGAGACAAAACAGGTAGCTTCACTCTTTCTGTTCAAAGCAGTGCAAGGGACTGAGTGCCTACACGGGCTTTGAATAAGGCACTCCCATGTTCTCCTTGTGGTGACCTGTGGGCAAGTAGGACAGGGAGAAGCAGGCTCGTCCTCGAGGGCTGATCACCAGGGCTAATGCAGGGTGGAATGGAAAAGCATCTATAATGAATCACTTGAGTGCAGCCTTCGGCTTACCTCTCACCCCCACCCCTCGTGAGGGCATGTCATCCCTACATCCTGGTGGCTCAGCTGAGAGCGCCAAGTGGTATAGACCGTTTGGCTACAAAGGCGAGGTGGCAGAGAGCATCAGATGTGGGTACAAATTGGCCTCCTATCTTTGGGCACTGTGAGTGCTGAGCTTCAGCTTCCTCATGTCAAGAGTGGGGCAGTAGTGGGGCAGAGAGTATCCTCTTCACAGACTAGACCTCCAGGGCCTCCCCACAGTCTGCCTCAGAGTCACCTGGAGGGCTCTCAGAGACACTACTGCTTCCTCCCCAGGGTTTCTGAGTCACTGGCTCTGGGGTAAGGCCAACGATGTGCATTTGCAGTGCAGTGCTGCTGCTGGTCTAGGGACCTGTTTGGGATTAAATGAGTGGGCATGTAATGGTAGGAGAGGGCCTGGCTGTACAGGGGGAACTAAAAAATGGCAGTTCCTTTCTTCCTCTTAAATGCTTCCAAATAGTACTCTGAAGATGATGGCATGACATTTGGGAAGGAAATTTGGTTTTCCAAAGAGGTGCTTTTACTTTGTTCTTAGTGATCATAATTCAGACTATAGTCACAGGCATTGTCACTCTCAGTTATTTGGGATGCTTTCCTTAGTGAGGGGAATGTAGAAAGCAAGTGCCCTTGCAGAGGCAGTGAATATAGCCCTCTGTGTGAAAAACAGCTTCATCATTCCCACATCAGGCAAGCCCTTTGCTGTCAGCTCGGACAGGGCGGGGAGTGGTGCTGGTGGGTACCGAGCAGGGTCCCGTGGGGACTTTAAGGATGGACCAGTGGTGTTACTGGAAGTCCTTCCTCTTCCCTCCAACAATTCAGATCTATTTAATATTCTTTGGTATTTAGAGCTTGGAAAAATTTTTTCCTCCAGTAGTAATTATCAGGTTGTCCATCAAAACCAAACAAGTTGGGGGTGGTGAATGAAAGCTGGAGTTTTATGAATGTCTCCCATGTGCCAGGCCCTGTTGTACTCCTTTTGTGTACAGTATTTAAATAATTTTCATGATGACCCTGCAAGGCCTGTCACCCTTTTTCTTTTTGCATGTGAGAAAACTAAGGCTCAGAGGGGTTAAGCAACCTGTCCCAGGCCACACACCCGGTAAGTTCTGGAGCTGTATCTGCTGCCACCTGTAGCTGACTCAAAACCAGATTGATTCTTCTGCATCACTCTGCAGCCATTTCCCTCACAACTACCCTGGAAGTAGACATTTCTCAGGTGAGCAAGCTGAGGCTCAGAGGAGGTAAGCCTACTCATGTGTACCCAGCCTGTGGCTGGCAGGACCTGAATTCAGCCCCAGCCTGTCTTATTTCAGAGCCTCATTAAGCTGTTTATAATACAACACCTCACTTCCCTGCCTAGGGCCACAGAAGTACATTCAGGACTTTAGCTACTTGCGTGGGTACAGCAGGAATGAGGGTGCCCCCACCAGGCTGGCTAGGAGGAAATCTGGGCTGGTGAGGGGTTTGTGTTTGCAAAGCTTTGTTAAAATAGTTGGCCAAATTGCCCTTCGAGGGAAGGAACCATTTCTTGTTACTCCGTAATCCTGAACCTATGCATACTGGTTCTCTAACCAGCTTGGTGTCAGTATCTGGGCTGTGCCAGCCAGCGGGGTCCTGGGGTTTTGAATTAGAATCTATTATTTTGTAAACACTTTAAAACTCTGAGGTGAATAAATGAGAACAAAAACTTAATATTAAAACACAGCGCCCCCCGCTACCCCCCGCCAAAAAAAAAAAAAAAAAAAAAAAAAAGTCCTTACAGTAAGAGAATGCAGGCAGGCTAAAATCAAAATTTCACATTTTTTTCTTGAAACAAGTCCTCCCTGAGTGCCTCTTTGACACCTAGAGCTGTCCTGGGTATAAAAGCTGTACTTTTGGATTCAAAAATTGGGGAAGCATATGATCTGAGAAATAATTTTTAAGCCACTCTAGGACAGGTAGTCAGGGAGATGTAGAAATATCGGCATTTCAAGGACACAATATTTGAAATCCGTGCTAGTTTGGAAAATATGCAACATTTGGTCATGAGAGTAAAAATTACGGGTTTAAATGAAATGCCTGCTTTCCTGCCACTGAGAACTTAGTCTAATTGAGAAGACAAAGTTCACTTTTGTGAGACAACTAAAAGCTGGGAGTTTGTTGATTCTATATAGTAAGAGGTTGGAACGTGGAGAAAAGAGCCAGGCAGAGTGTTGGGGGAAGGTGGGGCTTGAGCTGTCCTTGAAGGGCAGGGGGACCGTACCCAGGAGTAGACAGCAGATGGGGAGGGCAGGAGCCAAAGCTTGGATGGGCTTGGACACTGTGCATGCCCATGTGGGTGCAGCTGCTGGGGAAGGGCGTGGCATTGAGAGTGGGTGTGGCTCATGGCTGCAGGACCCTTAGTGCCTTGGGGTTCAGCTTTGCTGGCTGTGGGGAGCTAGGTGGTCCCTAGGAGGATGTGCTACCACCTGTATTTAGGGAGGTGCCTCTGGCAGTGCCTGCAAAGTGGAGTAAGTCCTGTGGGTGAGGGCCTGGCCCACGATGGCTCCTGTGAGATGGGACAGACATTAGCCAGTCCAGGAGACAATGCAGAGGCCATGCCAGAGAATGCAGGGAGGCCAGGACAGTTCTGTGCTGGAAGAGTCAAGGCTTAGAGGGCTGGCCAGAAAGTTGTGATATGACACTCTGCAAGCCTGCAGCTCTCACTCCTGCCTGCACCTGCAAGTCACACAACCTGGAGAGCTTTTAAAAAAGCCTGTGGCCACCCTAGACCAGTGGCTTTCTGAAATGCCTCTGGTTTAATGGTCTGCGTGGTTGAGAAGCTGACTGTGTGCTGTGAGTAGCTTCTGGGAGTATCGGGTTGGGAGGTGGGAGGAGACTGGAGCTAGAGGGAGCAGGAAGTCCTTGCAGTAATGCATGGGGTGCTGGGGCCCTGCGCTTTCGTAGAGGAACTGGGTGGGCTGAGAGTAGAGGGAGGGTGGCATGTAGTGTGGAATGGGGGAAGAGAGACAGGCAGAGAGGCTGAAGTTGCCTCAGAGCACCTTTGAAAAAAGGGGATGGTTTAGAAAGGAGTGCAAACCAGGTGAGGGCATGGGCCGAGGTTGCGATCCGCTGGTGTGATATTCCTCCCCGCAGCCTGATTTTAGCTTGTTGGAGCCCTGGTGGCAGGTGGTTAAGAGCTACTGCTGCTAACCAAAAGGTCAGCAGTTCAAATCCACCAGCCGCTCCTTGGAAACCCTATGCAGCAGTTCTCCTTTGTCCTATAGGGTTGCTATGAGTTGGAATTGACCCGACAGCAACGGGTTTGGACAGAGTGGGTGGGCAGTTTCCCATAGGTTTGTTCGAGCCTGCGGGCCAAGTTCCTTCCTGAACCCCCTAATTGTAATCACTGTAGTAGACAGTGCTTGTAAAATTTAACACTACATTTCTTTAAAGTAATTTTATTAAGGGCAGTTGTAATTTAGAGTTCCTAATTTAGATAAATTCACCTATTAGTCAAAGTTTAGACTAAACCTGGTGCATTTAATGCATATTCCAATATCATCATAATGTGCTATTGGTGGCAAAAAATCAGTTTGTAGTCCCAAATCATTCACTTCTTATTGACTGTCTCTTGAGGACCTATGTATGATGGGCTACACAAGCTGTGAATATGTACATTCCTGTCCTCGAATGGCTCAGTCTGCTGAGGGAGGCCACTGATTTGTGGATGATTCCTGTCAGCCCAGAGGGAGGGCTGGTGAGATGCTTAGAAGTGATGTCAGACATTACAAATGGAACTGGGGTCAGAGAAGGCTTCAGAGGGAATAATGTTGAGGTAGGGTATTGGAGGAAGAGTTGGCCTTCTGGGGGACAGAGAGGAAAGAGGAGGCTTGTGCAAGGCCAGGTGGTAGAAGTGGCATGCCTGCCTGAGCACGGGGGGTGAGCCAGGGCATGGAGCAGATGCGGCTGGAAAGGTAGGCAGAGAGGCCTGGCTGCACAGGGCAAGCCAGGCTGAGAGCTTTGTGAGCCGATTTGTGGGCCGTGGTTTTCACATCATCTTTTGGCGGTGAGGGGGCGGGACTGTGGGTCCTCCACATGGCTCTGCTCAGAGCAACTCTGACCCAAAAGTGGGGTCCTGATCTCATCTGAGAAGTGTTTCTCTGCTGTTAAAAACCGGAGTTGTCCCATTGGTGAGGTGCTGGGAGCCACGGAAGGAGTGTGAGCAGGGGAGTGCCCTGTGGGTGGCTTGAAAGGGGGCTGGAGGCTGCTTCCAAAGGACCCAAAGAGCACTCCCCCTCTTCTGTTTGCAGTAGGAGGGTGGCGTTGAGAGGACTCCCACTTTAGCCCCAGACCAAGCCAGCTTCTCAGAGTCTTAGGTGGTGTCTGTGCTGATGCTGTGGTCAGCAGGCCCCTTGGGAGTATAACTCCTTTCTTGGTGAGCAGCTGTTCTCCGGAAACCCCTAGAGAATTTCACAAGTGGGTGGGAGCAGGGTCCCCACTGACCTTGGGAGGTGTGAGTGGAGCTCTGTTGACCCTCGTGTGCTGGTCATGGGTTGGTCTCTGGGCCTTCCCAGCCTTCAGCAGCTCCCCTCACTCCCTGCTCCTTGCTGGCCCCGCCAGCCCTCTTCTCTCTCACAGTCATGCCTCTTAGGGCTGTGCCTTAGTTATCTAGTGCTGCTATCACAGAAATACCACAAGTGGGTGGCTTTAACAAACAGACATTTATTCTCTCACAGTTTAGGAGGCTACAGGTCTGAATTCAGGGCGCTGGCTCTAGGGGAAGGCTTCCTCTCTCAGCTCTGGGAGAAGGTCCTTGCCTCTTTTCAGCTTCTGTTTCTCGGTTACTTGGTGATCTTCATGTGGCTTGGCAACTGTCTCCTCATCTCTGCTTGCTTTTGTAATCTGCTCTTAAAACACATCCTACACTAATACTGCCCCATTAACGTAACAAAAAAAAAGCGCATTCCTAAATGGGATTATGACCACAAGTATAAACAAAACCAAACCCATTGTTGTGGAGTTGATTCTGACTCATAGCAACCCTGTAGGACAGAGTAGAACTGCCCCATAGGATTTCTAAGGAGTGGCTGGTGGATTCGAACTGCCGACCTTTTGGCTAGCAGCTGTAGCTCTTAACCACTGCGACACCAGGATTAGGATTTATAACACGTATTTTTTGGGGGACTACAATACATAACATGCTGTAAAGGTGAGGGGACCTCATGGTTAACTCAGGTGCACATCAGAGGTCACTGCACCAGGTGGTGCACAGGCCTGAGGAGCAGGCCCCAGCCTCCAGTTCCCTGAGTCTGGACTGGAAACCAGTGGTCCCATAGTCTGTATCCAGCCCACATATGAATCTTTTGCCTCTTTGTGAAATTAAAGTTGACTGCTGTCGGTTTCCTATGGCTGCAGTAACAAGTTGTAAATTACACCTGGCTTAAAACAGCCAGGCTGTGTGAGTTAGAACTCTAACATGGGCACCATGGGCCTAAAACCTAGGTGTCTGGCAGGGCCGTGGGAGAATCTGTGTCCTTGCCCTTTCCAGCGTCCAGTGGCCACCTGCATTCCTTGGCTCGTGACACCCCTCTTGTTTCCAAAGCCAGCAGTGGCCAGTCGATTCTTTCTCACATCTTGTTACTGACTCTGACTCTCATTCTGCCCCTTCTTCCACATTTAACGACCCTCATGATGACTTTAAGGGGCCCTGGTGATGTGATGGTTAAGCACTTGGCTGCTAACCGAAAAATTGGAAGTTCAGACACAATAGCCGCTCCGTTTGCAGAGTCGGCTTCCATAAAGATTACAGCCTTGGAAACCCTATGCGGCAGTTCTGCTGTGTCTTACAGTCTTATGAGTTTCTTTTAAGTGCCAATGCTTGGCCCTCCTCCCTTCTGTTTTAATTGTTCTGGGATGGGGCCTGAGCATAAGTGTTTTTCCAAAGCTCTCCAGAGATGCCACTGTGCAGCCAGGGTTGAGAACTACTGCTTTAAGCTAGTTTCCATCTTTTTAGCTACAAGGCGAAGATAAATAGATGAAGGGATGGAGTCTGGGAGGGTAGCTGAACCAAAGTAGGGTGGTCTGAGGTCAGATAAGCTGAGTAAAGAGGATTATGGAGCTTTCATTGGTTTTCCTGCCAGTGGCAGCCCGTGGGGAGTTCTGAAGGGCTCTCCTACTGGACCACAGGAGGACCTGGAGCATGTGCTCTCAGCTCTGGGCCTGCATTGTGGTGGCAAAGCTGTGTAACAAGGTCCTCTGGGCTGTTCAGGAACCAAGTTCCACACTTGGCATCTAATTTAGGCTTAGCACTGTTTGCTATAGAATATACAAGGGGGCTGTGCATACAAGGAGAAAAGTTAAAATGTGGTCTTTGTGACTGATCTGATCCCTCTTCCACTTTAAAAGGGGAAACAAGAAATTATGAAAGGAATACATTCTTTCTTGATTTAAGACAATATATTTTATTGGTAGAAGACAATGGAAATCACACTGTGACCTGACTACAAAGTGTGGGGTAGATTTTAACGTTTGAGAAGAGAAAAATGTTTCTTTTTTTTTTCCTTCATACAAAAATTTATACATACCTTGTTATGTGACTCTAATTGTTCCCTCCATACTGTGACAGCACACTGCTCTTTTCCACCCCTGATTCCCCATGTCCATTCAACCAGCTCCTAAACCTCTCTGCCTTATCATCCCACCTCCGGACAGAAGCTGCCTGTTTAGTCTCTTCCACCTACTTGAGCTAAGAGGCACACTCCTCATGAGTATCATTTTATGTCCCACAGTCCAGTCCAATCTCTGTCTGAAGAGTTGGCCTCGGAAATTGTTTTAGTTCTGGGCTGACAGAGAATCCAGGAGCCATGCTTTCTGGGGCTCCTCCAGTCTCAGTTAGACCATTAAGTCTGGTCTTCTTACTAGAATTTTGGTTCTGCACCCCACCTTTCTCCTGCTCCATCAGGGACTCTCTGTTGTGTTCCCTGTCAGGGCGGTCATTGGTGGTAGCTGGGCACCATCTAGTTCTTCTGGTCTCAGGCTGATGAAGTCTCTGGTTTATGTGGTCCTTTCTGTCTCTTGTGTCTTTGGTGTTCTTCATTCTCCTTTACTGCAGGTTGTTGGGACCAATTGATGCATCTTAGATGGCCGCTTGCAAGCTTTTAAGACCCCAGACGCCACTCATCAAAGTAGGATGCAGAACATTTTCTTAAGCTTTGTTATGCCAGTTGACCTAGATGTCCCCTGAAAGCATGATCCTCAGACCCCTACCCCTGCTACTCTGTCCCTCAAAGTGTTTGATTGTATTCAGGAAACTTCTTAGCTTTGGTGTAGTCCCGTTGTGCTGGCTTCCCCTGTAGTGTGTGCTGTCCTTCCCTTCACCTAAGGTAATTCTTATCTACTATTTAATTAGTAAAAAACCCACACCCTCCTTGCCACCCTTCTAAACCATCAAAGAATGTTTTCTTCTGTGTTTAAACCTCTTCTTGAGTTCTTATAGTAGTGGTTTATACAATATCTGTTCTGTGACTGACTAAATTCACTCAGCATAATGACCTCCACCTTCTTCCATGTTACGTTTCCCAGCTTCATCGTTGTTCTTTATCATTGCGTAGTATTCCATTGTATGGATAAACGATAATTTGTTTATCCATTCATCCATTGATGGGTACCTAGGTTGTTTCCATCTTTTTACTATTGTGAAGAGTGCTGCAATGAACATGGGTGTGCATATATCTGTTCATGTGACGGCTCTTATTTCTCTAGGATATATTCCAAGGAGCGGGATAGCTGGATTGTACGGTACTTCTAGCTTTTCAAGGAAGTGCCAAATAGATTTCCAAAGTGGTGGTAACCGTTTTACATTCACACCAACAGTGTATAAGTATTCCAGTCTCTCCACAGCCTCTTCAGCATTGTTTATTTTGTGTTTTTTGGATTAATGCTAGCCTTGTTGGGGTGAGATGATATCTCTTTGTAGTTTTGATCTGCATTTCTCTAATGGCTAATGATCATGAGCATTTCTTCATGTGTCCGCTAGCCACCTGAATATCTTCTTTGGCAAAGTGCCTGTTCATATCCTTTGCCCATTTTTTAATTGGGTTATTTGTCTTTTTGTTGTTGACATTTTTCAGTATCTGGTAGATTTTAGAGATTAGACGCTGATCAGATTTGCCATAGCCAAAATTTTTCCCAGTCTGTAGGTTGTCTTTTTACTCTTTTGGTGAAGTCTTTTGATGGCATAACTGTTTGATTTTTCGGAGCTCCCATTTATCTAGTCTCTGTTCTGGTGCTTGTGCATTGTTACTTATGGTTTGTATTGTGTTTATGCCATGTACTAGGACCCCTAGCGTTTTCCTTATTTTTTCTTCCATGATCTTTATCGTTTTTGATTTTCTGTTTAAGTCTTTGATCTATTTTGAGTTAGTTTTTGTGCATGGTATGAGGTATAGGTCTTGTTTCAGTTTTTTGCAGATGGATATCCAGTTCTGCCAGCACCATTTGTTAAAGAGAGTGTCTTTTCCCCAGTTAATGGACTTCGGGCCTTTGTCAAATATCAGCTGCTCATAGGTGGATGAATTTATGTCTAGATTCTCAATTCTGTTCCATTGGTCTACATATCTGTTGTTGTACCACTACAAGGCTGTTTTTACTACCGTGGCGGTATAATAGGTTCTAAAATCAGGTAGTGTGAGGCCTCCCACTTTGTTCTTCTTCTTGAGTAATGCTTTACTTATTCGGGGCCTCTTCCTTTTCCATATCAAGTTGGTGATTTGTTTCTCCATCTCATTAAAAAATGCTGGTGGAATTTGGATCGGGATTGCATTGTATCCATAGATCGCTTTGGGTAGAATTGACATTTTCACAATGTTTGAGTCTACCTATCCATGAGCAAGGTAATGTTTTTCCACTTAATGCAGGTCTCTTTTGCTTTCATGCAGTAATGTCTTGTAGTTTTCATTGTATAGATCTTCTACGTCTCTGGTTAGGTTTATTCCTAAGTATTTTATCTTCTTGGGGGCTGTTGTAAATGGTTTTGATTTGGTGATTTCCTCTTTGAGGTTCTCTCTGTTGGTGTAAAGGAATCCAATGGATTTTTGTATGTTTATCTTGTATCCTGAAACTTTGCTGAAATCTATTAGTTCCAGTAATTTTCTTGTGGATTCTTTGGGGTTTTCTGTGTATAAGATCATATCCGCAAATAGAGATACTTTGATTTCTTCCCTACCAATTTGGATGTCCTTTATTTCTTTTTCTAGCCTAATTGCTCTGGCTAGGACCTCCAGCGCAATGTTGAATAAGAGTGGTGATAAAGGACATCCTTGTCTGGTTCCCGTTTTCAAGGGGAGTGCTTTCAGACTCTCTCCATTTAAGATGATGTTGGCTGTTGGCTTTGTATAAATGCCCTTAATTGTACTGCGGGGTTTCCCTTCTGTTCCTATTTTGTTGAGAGTTTTTATCCTGAATGCGTGTTGGACTTTGTCAAATGCATTTTCTGCATTAATTGATAAGATCAGGTGGTTCTTGTCTTTTGTTTTTTTAACGTGATGTGATGGATTACGCTGATTGCTTTTCTACTGTTGAACCATCCCTGCATACCTGGTATAAATCCCACTTGATCATGGTGAATTATTTTTTTGATACGTTGCTGAATTCTATTGGCTAGAATTTTGTTGAGGATTTTTTTGTCAATGCTCACGAGGGATATTGGTCTGTAATTTTCCTTTTTTGTGGTGTCTTTATTTGGTTTTGGTATCAGGGTTATGCTGGCTTCATAGAATGAGTTTGGGAGTATTCCATCCTTTTCTATTCTCTGAAATACCTTTAGTAGTAGTGGTGTTAACTCTTCTCTGAAAGTCTGGTAGAATTCTCCAGTGAAGACATCCAGGCCTGGGTTTTTTTTTTGTTGGGAGTTTTTTTTTTTCTTTTTCATTCTGACTTTTTATTTATGTATTTGGTAAACCATGTAGTTTCAAGATAACTTTTCATAAAAGTCTATTAAAATTTTATCAAAATTAAATGATTAGATAATGCTATTGGGTTTATTTAATAACTGATCTATGCATATCTAAATTGATCCAGCTCACAACAAACCTGAAACTTAAGATAACTTTATTATTAAAATTTTAATATGCAGGGAATTCTGATTTCAAAAGACTAAGCAAAAAGACTATAAGCTACATTTTAATGAGAAGTTAGTTAAGTCAGTTTCTTAGACTGCATAGGCAGTCAAACATTCCGTAACTATAGATGGCTTGGTTTGCTTTTCTTCCTGATTTTTTTTTTTTTTTTAACATTTTATTGTTAAGTTGCTTTATGTGGAAGTTTACATAGCAAATTCTTTTTCCAGTCAGTGATTCTTAAACAGATTATTTCATGACATTCGTTACAATCCCCAAAATGTGTTGGCACTCTCCCCATTTCCTCCCTGGGTGCCCCGTTTCCATTAAGTCCAGTTTCACTGTCCCTCCCTGTCTTCTCATCTTTGGATTTGGGCAAATGTTGCCCTTTTGATCTTGTATAGCTGATTGTTCTAAGATGCCCATTCTTCACAGATGTTATTATTTTAAAGCCTTGGCTATTATTTGGCTGAAAAGTGGCCTATGGGAAGTGTCTGTGGTTTCAAGTTAGAAGGTTGTCTTAGGGCAAAAGTCTCAGGGGGTCCTCTAGTCTCTTTCAGACCAGTAAGTCTAGTCTTTTTTTAATTTGAATTTTGTTCTGCATTTTTTACCCATTCTAACTGGGACCTTCTATTGTGATCCCAGTCAGAGTGGTTGGTAGTGGTAGCCAAGCACCATCAAGTTCTTCTGGTCTCAGGTTAGAGAAGGCTGTGGTTCATGTGGGCCATTAGTCCTTTGGAGTAATTGCTTCCTTGAGTCTTTGGTTTTCTTCGTTCTCCTTTGCTCCAGACAGGACGAAACAAACAGTTGCTTCTTAGATGGCCTCTCACCAGCTTTTAAGACCCCTGAAACTTAAGGTAATTTTGTAACTCACTTTAACTAGACAAATTTTAAGTACAGGGCCTTTTAGTGTAAGTAAGGAAAAAATATGCATAAGACAAAGTCAAGATTCACTGAGAACTTAGCTAGATGCCATGCACTCTTCTGAATATTTTAAATGTATTATTTAATCCTCACAACCTTATAGAGGTAAATAGTAGTATTATCTGGATTTTATTGAAGAGGAAACAGACAGAGAGAGGGTAAGAATCTGGCCAAAGTCACAACGCTGCAGAGTAGTGGAATAGGAATTTGAGACAACGCCAGTATGCCTTCAGAATCCAGGCTCTTATCTACCACACTTGTCCCTTTCAAAGAAAAGTAGGTTATTTAAACCTGAAAACCCTGAAAGTAACAAGCAAATTTTTATTGAGAGGAGAGGACATTTTTATAATTCCACTTTGTTAATATAAATACTAAGAAAAATTAAAGGATACAAAAATTTTGACTTAGGAAAATTCTTTGTATTTTCCTACCAATCATTTATCAGATTGTGTTTTCAGAACTTTTATAAAAGCATCTTTTGGAACTTCAATGTTGCCAACTTTTCTCAGTTTTTTCTTTCCTTTTGCTTGTCTCCTCAAAAGTTTCATTTTTCGGGTAATATCACCACCATAACATTTTGCCAAAACATTTTTTCTATAGGCTTTCACGGTTTCTCTTGCAATGATTTTACTTCCAATAGCAGCTTGAATTGTTATTTCAAACAGCTGTCTGGGAAGAGAATCCTTTAGACGTTCACATATGACTTTGCCAACAGAATGCGCTTTGTCTTTGTGTACAACAGTTACTAGCTCTTCTACAACATTTCCGTTCAGTAGAATATCCATTTTTACAAGTTCTGCAGTCTGGTAACCTGCATCTTCATAATCAAAACTAGCATATCCAGAAGACAGGGATTTCAGAGAATCATAGAAATCTACCACAATTTCATTCAAAGGGAAGAGACATTTAAGCATAACTCTGTTTTGATCAATATACCTCATATTCTTCTGAACTCCTCTTTGAGCCTGGCATAGCATCATAATTTTTCCAGTGTATTCATCTGGTGTGATAATAGTGCCCAAAACAATTGGCTCCAAATATTCTGTTACTTTTGATTTATCAGGGAATCGTGCAGGATTGATGATTGTAATTTCTTTTTCTCTATATTCCTTTATCAATTTTGCTGATGAAAGAACAGCTTTATATGGAACAGTGGGGGTTGTCAAAATAACAGAAGCATTATATTCTTGCTCTAGTCGCTGGTTGAAAACTTCCATATGCAAGAGTCCAGGAAATCCCAACCTCCAGCCAGCGCCTAGGGCAAGGCTACTATCCTGATAAACTGTTACACTGGAGTCATTTAAAGTCAGTTTTTCTGTAGCACTCTTCAGGTTATTATATTCAGACTGGTCTATAGGGTACCTTCCTGCAAATACCATTGGTTTCGCTGATTTAAACCGAGGCAAGGGCCCCACTGGTTGCTTATGTAAATATAATGTATCTCCTATTTGAGATTCAGTGACATCTTTCATCCCAGCAATCAGATAGCCCACCTGTCCTGCATATAATTTATCAGTTGGCTGCTCATTAGGATTCAGAACTCCTACTTCGTTAACTTCATAGATCTTTTGAGTATGTGCGGACACAATTTTATCTCCTTTGGATACCACTTCATCAAACAGTGCTATATTGGCTGTCACACCCCTATACTGGTCAAAGGTGGAGTCAAATACCAAAGCTCTCAGGGGATTTTTGAAATGTGCTTTAGGAGGGGGTATTCTTTCAATGACTGCCTGAAGAACACTTTCAGCATTTGTTCCAAGTTTAGCAGAAATCTTAATACATTCATCGCTTGGAATATCAAACGCCTTTTCAATTTGTTTTTCGACCCTTTCAGGATCAGCATTCTTCAAATCGTGTTTATAACTGGAATGACTGATAGCTGTGCTTCAAAGGCAAGAAAGAAGTTTGCTACAGTTTGGGATTGAATACCCTCATTTGCATCAACCACAAGTAAAACACCCTGGCAAGCAGAGAGTGACGTGGATACTTCATAGCTAAAATCAACATGGCCAGGTGTATCAATGAGATTTGAAAGGTACTGCTTTCCTTCACAATTATAAAAGAGAGACGCTGTCTGTGCTTTAACAGTGATTCCTCTTTCTCGTTCCACTTGCAGTTTATCAAGAACTTGCTTATTATTCTTTGTTTTATCAATTGTCCCTGTTAGTTCTAGAAGCCTGTCAGCTAATGTACTTTTGCCATGATCCACATGTGCAATGATACTGAAATTTCTAGTATTTTCAACAAGAAATCTAGACATGTCGATTTTTTCATGGCCCTGGGCGGCCAGGAGATCAGGAAGGGGTCCCAGGACAAGACAGAGTCATCACCTGTGGCTTTTCTTTTTCAGTGACATCCCCGTTAAGGCCAGGCGGCCAACATCCAACCAGGCACTCCGCTGGGAGTTTTTAAATTACCTTTTCAAGCTCTTCTTTTGTTATGGGTTTATTTAGTTGTTCTACCTCTGTTTGTGTTAGTTTAGGTAGGTAGTGAGTTTGTAGAAATTTGTCCATTTCCTCCAGGTATTCAAATTTGTTAGAGTACAATTTTTCATAGTATTCTGTGATTCCTTTAATTTCAGTTGAGTCTGTTGTGATATCACCGATGTCATTTCTTGTATGGGTTGTCAGCTTCCTGTCCTCTTTTTCTTTTGTCAGTGTGGCCAGTGGTTTATCAATTTTGTTGATCTTTTTGAAGAACCGGCTTTTGGTCTTGTTAACCCTTTCCATTGTTTTTCTCTATTTCATTTAATTCTGCTTTAATTCTTATTATTTCCTTTCTTCTTGTGCAGAGGGCTTCTTTTGCTGCTCTCTTTCTGCTTGTTCCAGTTGTAGGGTTAATGTTTTATTTTGGCCCTTTCTTCTTTTTGTATGTGTGCATTTATTGCTATAAACTGACCTCTGAGCACTGCTTTTGCTGTGTCCCAAAGGTTCTGGTAGGATGTGTTTTCATTCTCGTTTGATTGTATGAATTTCTTCATTCCATTCTTAATTTCTTCTATAACCCAGCAGTTTTTGAGCAAGGTGTTATTCAGTTTCCATGTGTTTGATTTTTTTTCCTGCTTTTTCTGTTGATTTCTACTTTTATGACTTTATGGTCAGAAAAGCTGCTTTGTAATATTTCCATGCTTTGGGTTCTGTTAAGGCTTGCTTTATGGTCTATTCTGGAGAACGTTCCACGTGCGTTGGAAAAGAAAGTATACTTGCCTGCTGTCGGGTGGAGTGTTCGGTATATGTCTATGAGATCAGGTTGGTTGATTGTAGCATTTAGCTCTTCCGTCTCTTTGTTGAGCTTCTTTCTGGATGTTCTGTCCTTCACTGAAAGTGGTGTGTTGCTGTCTCCTACTACTATCGTAGAGCTGTCTCTCTCTCTTTTCAGTGCTGTTAGAGTTTGTTTTATGTATTTTGGAGCCCTGTTGTTGGGTGTGTAAATATTTATTATAGTTATGTCCTCCTGGAGTATTGACCCTTTAATCTTTATATAGTGTCTTTCCTTATCCTTTGTGGTGGATTTTACTTTAAAGTGTATTTTGTCAGAGATTAATATTGCCACTCCTGCTCTCTTTTGAGTGTTGTTTGCTTGATATGTATATGTTTTTTTTATCCAATCTGCCAGTCTCTGCCTTTTTATTGGTGTGTTTAGTCCATTTACATTCAGCGTAATTTTTGACTGCGATGAGTTTAGTGCTGTTATTTTGATGTCTTTTTTTTGTGTGTTGTTGACAGTTTCTTTGTTCCACTTAATTTTCTGTGCTGAGTCGTTTTTTCTTTATGTATTTTCTTTTCATCTTTTTCATTGTTATTGATTTTGTGTTTGCGGAGTCTTTATATTTTTCTAGGTTTTTATTTTGACTTGTAGGATTGTTAGTTTCCTTTGTGGTTACCTTAATATTTACCCCTGTTTTTCTAAGTTTATACCAGTCTTTTGTTTCTTTATATCGCCTTGACTTCCTCTCCATATTAAAAATCTATGTCTACATTTTTTAAGTCCCTTTTTTTATTTTATTTTATTTTATTTTTTTTGTTGTACTTCAGGTGAAGGCTTACAGAACAAATAGTTTCTCATGAAATGGTAGTACACAGATTGTTTTATGACATTGGTTAACAGCCCCACAACATGTCAACCCTCTAACTCCTCAACCTTATTTTTTTTGGTGAAAATACACATAGCCAAAGATACACCACTTCAGAAATTTCTACATGCATATTTCAGTGACATTGACTACGCTCTTCCAATTGTGCTGTTATTCTCACTTAAGATGAAGGCTTACAGAACAAAATAGTTTCTCATTTAACAGTTACTACAAATGTTGCCCTATGACAATGGTTAACAATCTCACAACACATCAACAATATCCTTGCTCAACCTTGTGTTCCCTATCACCAGCTTCCTTGTCCACGTCTGCATTCTGGCCCTTGTCACTGGACTCCTGTACCTCGTTAGTCTCGTTTGGTTTTACGGGGCTGTCCACTCCGAGGCTGAACGGTGAACCTCGGAGATAACTTTACCGCTGAGCTAAAAGGGTGTGTGGGGGCCATTGTCTCAGGGTTTCTCCAGTCTCCTTTAGGCCAGTAAATCTGGTCTTTTTTTTTTGTGAGTTAGAATTATGTTCTGCGTCTTCTCCAGCTCTGTCCAGAACCCTCTGCTGTGATCCTGGTCAGAGCAGTCAGTGGTGGTAGCCGGGCACCATCTAGCTGTACTGGACTCAGTCCGGTGGAGGCCTTGGTAGCTGTGGACAATTAGTCCTCTGGACTAATCTTTTCCTTGTGTCCTGTTCTCTTCATTCTCCCTTGCTCCTGAAGGGATGAGACCAGTGGAGTGTCTTAGATGGCCACTCACAGGCTTTTAAGACCCCAGACACTACTAACCAAGGTAGAATGTAGAACATTGTCTTTATAAACTGTGTCATGCCAATTGAGCTAGATGTTCCCCGAGACCATGGTCCCCGCAGCCCCCCGCCCAGCAATTCAGTCCCTCAGGGAGTTTGGATGTGTCTATGGGGCTTCCATGACCTTTCCTTGTACAAACTGTGCTAGTTTCCCCTGTATTGTGTACTGTCTCACCCTTTACCCAAGATACCACTTATCTATTGGCTATTTAGTATTTCCCCCCCACCCCTCCCATCCCTGGTAACCAACAAAGATTGTTACATTTTGTGTGAACTTTTTCATGGGTTTTTACAATAGAGGTCTCATACAATATTTGTCCTTTTGGAATTGACTTATTTCACTCAGCATAATGTCCTCCAGTTTCATCCATGTTATGAGATGCTTCAGAGATTCATTGTTGTTCTTTATTGTTGCAAAATACTCCATTGTGTGTATGTACCATAGTTTGTTTATCCATTCATCTGTTGATGGGCATCTACGTTGTTTCCATCATTTTGCTATTGTGAACAATGCTGCCACTAACATAGGTGTGCATATGTCTACTTGAGTGACGACTCTTATTTCTCTAGGATATATTCCTAGGAGTGGAATTGCTGGATCAAATGGTATGTCTATTTCTAGCTTTCTGAGGAAGCACCATATCATTTTCCAAAACGGTTGTATCATTTTGCATTCCCACCAGCAGTGCATAAGAGTTCCCATCTCCCCGCAGTCTCTCCAGCATTTGTTATTTCCAGTGTTTTTGATTGGTGCCAGTAATGCCGGGGTGAGATGGTATCTCATTGTGGTTTTAATTTGCATTTCTCTAATGGCTAGTGATCACGAGCATTTCCTCATGTGTCTGTTGGCCATTTGAATGTCTTCTTTGCTGAAGTGTCTGTTCATTTCCTTTGCCCATTTTTTACTAGGATTATTTGTCTTTTTGTTGTAGAGGTGTTCGATTTTCTTGTAGATTATGGAGATTAGACCTTTGTCTGACTTGTACTGTCCAAAAATTTTTTCCCAATCTGTAGGTTCTCTTTTTACTCTCTTGGTGAACTCTTTTGAAGAGCATAGGTGTTTGATTTTTAGAAGATCCAAGTTATCTAGCTTATCTGTTGGGGTTTGTGCGTTGATGGTTATGGTTTGTATCCTGTTAATGCCGTGTATTAAGGCCTGAAGTGTTGGTCCTATTTTTTCTTCTCTGAATTTTATAGTGTTAGGCTTTATATTCAGGTCCTTGATCCATTTTGAAGTAGTTTTTGTATACGGCGTGAGGTATGGGTCCTGTTTCATTTTTTTGCAGATGGATATCCAGTTTTGCCAGCACCATTTGTTAAAAAGACTGTCTTTTCCTCATTTAATGGACTTTGGGCCCTTGTCGAAGATCAGGTGACCATAGGTGGATGGATTTACATCCGGGTTCTCAATTCTCTTCCATTGGTCAATGTATCTGTTGTTGTACCAGTACCAGGCTGTTTTGACTACTGTAGCTGTATAGTAGGTTCTGAAGTCAGGTAGTGTGAGTCCTCCAACTTTATTCTTCTTCTTCAGTGGTGCTTTACTTATTCGGGGCTCCTTTCCTTTCCATAGAATGTTAATGATTAGTTTTTCCATCTCTTTGAAAAACGTTGTTGGTATTTGGATCAGGATTGCGTTGTATTTGTAAATTGCTTTGGGTAGAATTGACATTTTCACAATGTTGAGTCTGCCTATCCATGAGCATGGTACGTTTTTCCATTTATGTAGATCCCTTTGGATTTTAAGTCGAAGTGTTTTGTAGCTTTCTTTGTATAGGTCTTTTACATCCCTGGTCAGATTTACTCCTTAGTATTTTATCTGTTTAGGGGCTATTATTAATGGTATTGCTTTCCTGATTTCTTTTTCATTATTCTCCTTATTAGTGTATAGGCATCCAACTGATTTTTGAATGTTTATCTTGTATCCTGCTACTCTGCTGAATCTTTCTGTTAGTTCCAGTAACTTTCTCGTGGAGTCTTTAGGGTTTTCTATGTATAGTGTCATATCATCTGCAAACAGGGACAGTTTAACTTCTTCATTACCAATTTGGATGCCCTTTATTTCTTTTTCTTTCCTTATTGCTGTAGCCAGCACAACGTTAAATAGGAGTGGTGATAAAGGGCATCCTTGTCTTGTTCCTGTTTTCAAGGGGAATGTTTTCAGCCTCTCTCCATTAAGAAGATGTTGGCCATTGGTTTTGCATAGATGTCCTGTATTATGTTGAGAAATTTCCCTTCTATAGCTATTTGATTGAGAGTTTTTATCAGGAATGGGTGTTGGACTTTGTCAAATGCCTTTTCTGCGTCAATTGAGATGATCATGTGATTCTTTCCTTTCCTTTTATTTATGTGGTGGATTACGTTGATTGATTTTCTAATGTTGAACCATCCTTGCATACCTGGTATGAATCCTACTTGGTCGTGGTGTATTATTTCTTTGATATGATGCTGAATTCTATTGGCTAGAATTTTGTTCAGAATTTTGGCATCTATATTCATGAGAGATATTGGTCTGTAATTTTCTTTTTTTGTGACGTCTTTGCCTGGTTTTGGTATCAGTGTTTTGCTGTCTTTATAGAATGAATTTGGAAGTGTTACCTCCTCTTCTGTGCTCTGAAATAGCTTGAGTAGTACTGGTACAAGTTCTTCTGTAAATGTTTTGTAGAATTCTCCAGTGAAGCCATCTGGGCCAGGGCGTTTTGTGGTTGGGAGTTGTTTTTATTACCTTTTCAATCTCTTTTCTTGTTATGGGTCTGTTCAGATTTTCAGTATCACTTTGTTGTAGTTTGGGTAGGCCATGTGTTTCTAGAAATTTATCCATTTCCTCTAGGTTTTCAAATTTGTTGGAGTATAGTTTTTCATAATATTCTTTTATAATCCTTTTTATTTCAGTTGGGTCTGTTGTAATGCCACCCATTTCATTTCTTATTTGGGTTATTTGTGTCCTCTCCTATTTTTATTTTGTCAGTCTGGCCAGTGGTTTGTCGATTTCGTTGATTCTTTCAAAGAACCAACTTTTGGTTTTGTTGATTCTTTCTATTGTTTTTCTGTTCTCTATTTCATTTATTTCTGCTCTGAGCTTTACTATCTCCTTTCTTCTGGTGTTTGTGGGCTCTTTTTGCTGTTCTCTTTCTATTGGTTTGAGTTGTGTAGTTAATGTTTTGATTTTGTCGCTTTCTTCTTTTTGACATGTGCATCTATTGCTATAAATTGTCCTCTGAGGACTGCTTTTGCTGTGTCCCAAAGGTTTTGGTATGATGTGTTTTCATTCTCATTTGATTCTAGGTATTTTTGATTCCATCTCTGATTTCTTCTATTACCCACTGATGTGTAAGCAGGGTATTATTCAGTTTCCATGTAAGTGATTTTTTTTCCTTGCTCTTTCTATTGTTAATTTCTACCATGATGGCATTGTGGTCAGAGAAGATACTTTCAATTATCTCAACGTTTTGGATCTTGTTGAGGATTGCTCTGTGGCCTAAGATGTGGTCTATTTTGGAGAATGTTCCAAGTGCATTGGAAAAGAATGTGTACTTTGCAGCAGTTGGATGGAGTGTTCTATATATGTCTATGAGGTCAAGTTGGCTGATTGTGCCCTTTAGATCTTCTGTACCTTTGCTGAGTTTCTTCTTAGTTGTTCTGTCCTTTACTGAGAGTGGTGTGTTGAAGTCTCCTACTATTATTGTGGAAGTGTCAATTTCTCTTTTCAGTGTTGTTAGAGTTTGTTTTATGTATTTTGGAGCCCTGTCATTGGGTGCGTGTATGTTTCTTATGGTTATGTCTTCCTGATGGATCATCCCCTTAATCATCATATATTCTTTGTCTTTTATGATAAGATTTCGTTTTAAAGTCTGTTTTATCTGAGATTAGAATTGCCACTCCTGCTCTTTTTTGGTAGTTGTTAGCTTCATATATTTTTTTCCAACCTTTGACTTTTAATAAATTCACATTTTTGTTTCTAAGGTGTGTTTCTTGTAGACAGCATATTGATGGATCCTGTTTTCTTATCCATTCTGTCATTCTCTGTCTCTTTATGGGTGCATTGAGTCCATTTATATTCAGTGTAATTATTGATAGATGTGAGTTTGTTGCTGTTATTTTGTGGTGCTTTTTTTGTGGTGCTGAAGTTTTCTTTGTTCTTCTTACTCTCTTGTGCTGAGTTACTTTTGTTTGTGGATATTTTTTTCATTTCTTTTGTTTTTGCTGAGACTTTATGTTTTTCGTCTTTTTTTTTGTGAGTATGTTTGTTAACTCTCTTTGTGGTTACCATGAATTTTACCCTTATCTTTCTAAGTTTGAAGCAGCCTATTATTACTTGATATCCCCTTGCCTTCCTCTCCATTAGCAGTTATGCCTATGCCGTTTATTCCCTCTTTTATTGTTTTGATGTTGTTGTCATTTACTGATTAACTGTTCTGATTCCCTGTTGTATTTCTTTTGGTTTTGGGTAGTCCTTGAGAGTTCTTTTCCTAGATTTGTATCTGGCTGGTACGATCCTGCGTCCTAGGTTCTGCCTGTGAGCTGAAGCTGTTTGTCCTCAGATCGAAGAACTCCATTTAATAATTCTTGTAAGTGTCGTTTGACTTTTACATATTCCCTTAATTTCTGTTTATCTGGAAATGACCTAATTTCACCATCAAATTTGAACAAGAGTTTTGGAGGATATATTATTCTTGGCTGGTAGGTTTTTTCTTTCAAGATTTTATTTACGTCATCCCATTTCCTTCTTGCCTGCACGGTTTCTGCCGAATAATCTGAGCTTAGTCTTATTGTTTCTCCTCTGTATGTGACTTCTTGTTTTTCGTGAGCTGCTCTCAGGATTCTTTGTTTGTCTTTGGTTTTGGCGAGTGTGACTATGATATGTCTTGGTGATTTTCATTTGAGGTCTCTCCTATATGGGGTTCATTGAGCTGCTTGGGTCGCCAGCTTTTCATCTTTCATGGTATTGGGGAAGTTTTCTGTCAGCAGTTCTTCAATGATCCCCTCTGTGTTTTCTGTTTTCTCCCCCTGTTCTGGAATTCCAATCACTCATAAATTTTTGCTTTTGACTGTATCCCACATAACTCTCAGGGTCTCTTCATTTTTCCTTGTTTTTTTTTCTGAGTTTTCCTGAAACAGAGTTGTATCCAAGTGTTTGTCTTCATTCCACTGATCCTGTTTTCCACCGTTTCAAATCTGCTTCTCAGCCCTTCTGTGACACCGTCCATTTCTGAAATCTTGTTGTTTATCTTTTGAATTTCTAATTGTTGTTTTTGTATAAGTACTAGTTGTGAATTTACTTTGGCATTTTGTTCCTGCAGTATTTTCCTGAATTATTCCAGTTTTTTGTCCGTATTTTCAATGAATTTATTTATTTTTTCCTTATGTTTGTCAGCTTTTTGCCTCAGCTCTTGGAGAATTCTTAGTATTAGAGATTTGAATCCCGTATCAGGTAGTTCTGGTGCATTTTCTTGCACAGGAGAGTCATCTGGTGGTTTATTTTGGACGCCTACTGGAACGATCCTGTCCTGTTTTTGTAAATGTTTTGATATTGTCTGCTGTCTTCGGGGCATTCAGTAGTTATTTTTCTCGTTTATTGTTTGTAGATTTGTTTGTATCGTCCCTTTTTTTTTTTCCTTCCAATTTTACTATGAGCACGCGGACTGTATGTTCTTTGTTGTTTGCTCATCTGTGGGCACAATACTTTTCGCCTCCTTCTCCAATTGGCAGGGCCAGTCACTCAGATATGGTACAGCAGGGCAGGTCTAGCTGAATAGGAGTTACTGGGACAGGTTGTTTGTTGCATTTACTACAGCCACCAGAGCCGGTTGGTAATCAGTGTAGGGCAGGTTCTGGTAGGCCGTGCCTGTGCTGCTTGGTGGTGTAATGTCAAGTGCACGGTGCAGGTAGGCAGGATGCAGTGGGGAGATTGTTATGTGTGGAGCTAAGATGGATATGGGAGAGAGGAGAGCGGAACAGGAGCCAAAGACATACAAACAAACAAAAAAGAATGCTAGGGGAGCTTGCCGCTGGAGTGGAGAGATGAGAGACCATGAAATGGAGAAAAACAGAAGGGGGAGAGGAAGAAAAGAAAAAAGAATGAAGAAATAAAAATCGGAAAGGTTAAAGAACCGCAAAGTTCCCAGGGATCTTACTGGTGCAGCTATGAGGTCTGGGGAAGTCGCTCTCCGGTGTTGCAGTACAGCCTGGCTAGAAGGCGCAGAGGCATACAACACCAGGTATTCAGGGAACAGAAAGAGAAGGAAGATATAGGAAGACGAGAAACTGAGCAATGAAGAAAGAGAGGGCAAAGAAAAGAAAACAAATCAAAACAAACAAACAAACAAGAAAGGGCCCCCAAAAAACAGAAAAAAAAAAAAAAAACCCAGTGAAAAAAGAAATGCTCTCAGGGATCCCTCTGCACGTCTGCGCAAGCTGAGTGGGAAGTCTCCCTGCCACACAGCACTGCCTGGCCAGAAAGGACTCCCAACTCAAGACAAGAAAAAGAAAACAAACAAACAATTCAAAACAAACAAACAGACAAAAGCCCCGGGATCCCACCAGCACAGCAGCCCAGACCGGGCAGCAGCTCCACACTCAAATGGAGCTGCACAGCCCCTCAGGTAGAGGCTAAGATGGCACATGGAGCCAGGTATTTGAGCGAAAGGAGGGGGAGGTGGCGAGAGGTAAGGAAGAAATCAAAAGAAGCAGAAAAAAAAGCAACACTAGCAGCCAGCAAATGGCACTCAGAGAGCCAGCTAGTGTAGGCTGGTGTTTCTCGGACAAGAGACTGTGTCTGCGGGAATCAGAGGGGGCCGAGTGTGGGCAAAGTGTATATTACAAATTACCGGAGCTCTGCGGCCCCTCAGGAAGAAGCAAAAATGGCGCACGAAGCCAGGTATTTGAGTGAAAGGAGGGGGAGGTGGTGAGAGGTAAGGAAGAAATCAAAAGAGGTGGAAAAAAGCAACACCAGCAGGCAACAAATGGCACTCACAGAGCTGGCCTGTTCAGGTGTGTGTAATCCAAGGAGCTGGTGTTTTCCGGTCAAGAGATCTTGGCCATGGGAAGCAGAGGAGGCCGAGTTGGGGTGAAGAAGGGTGGGGGTGGAAAAGCGTATATCGCAAATTACTGGTTATTTTGTCTCCCGCTGGACGCTGCATGAAGCTGCTTTCTCTGACCCCCTGTTTGCTGGTCTCCGATAGGAGTCCAAGATGGTGGATCTGCGCTGCGTTAGCTGATAGGGGACCTCTGCATGAATCTCTGCTCACTCTCTGTTCTCTGTCAGTTTTCTCACTCCATTTGGTGCTTGGCTGAGTTCTTTATCTCTTCATTTGATGTTTTAGGGTTTAGGATTGTTGTATTCTCTGTTCGGCTTAGTTTTTCGGATCTTTGCTGTGGAGGGGCGGTGTGGTGCTTCTGCTGAGAGTGCCATTTTGCTGGAACCCCCTAAGTCCCTCTTTTTTGTTTTAATGTTGTCATCTTTTACATATTGACATCTGTTTCCCTATTTTCAGTGTTTTAGCTTTGATTTACTTTTGTGACTACCCTGTCTGGGTTGATACCTGATTGCTCTGTCCTGTGTTCTAGTCTTGGGTTGTTACCTGATGTTACTGATTTTCTAACCAGAGGACTCCCTTCAGTATTTCTTGTAATTTTGGTTTTTGCAAATTCCCTAAACTTCTGTTTATCTGGAAATGCCCTAATTTTGCCATCGTATTTGAGAGACAGTTTTGCTGGATATATAATTCTTGGCTGACAGTTTTTTTCCTTTAAGGGCTTTATATATGTCATCCCTTTGCCTTCTTGCCTGCGTGGTTTCTGCTGAGTTAGTCCGAGCTTATTTTTATTGACTCTCCTTTGTAGATGACTTCGTTTATCCCTAGCCACTTTTAAAATTCTTTCTTTATCTGTGGTTTTGGCAAGTTTGATTATAATATGTCTTGGTTACTTTCTTTTGGGATCTGCTTTACCTGGGGTTCGATGAGCGTCTTGGATAGACATCTTGTCATCTTTCACGATATCGGGGAAGTTTTCTGCCAACATATCTTCAACAATTGTCTCTGTATTTTCTGTTATCCCCCCGATTCTGGTACTCCAGTCACTCGCAGGTTATTCTTCTTGATAGAGTCTCACATAATTTTTAGGGTTTCTTCATTTTTTTAAATCATTTTATCTGATTTTTCCTCAAATAAGTTGGTGTCAAGTGCTTTATCTTCAGTCTCACTAATTCTGACTTCCATTGCCTCAGTTCTGCTCCTGTGACTTTCTATTGAGTTGTCTAATTCTGAAATTTTACTATTAATCTTCTGGAGTTCTGATTGCTGTCTCTCTCTGGATTCTTGCAGCATCTTAAATTTATCAGTATGCTCTTCTCTAATCTTTTTAATTTCCTCTATTGCATGTTCTGTGTTTTGATTAATTTCCTTACTAATTTCTTGAAGAGTTCCGTATATTAATCTTTTGTATTTTGCCTCCAGTAATTCCAAGAAATCTTCTTCCTCTGAAAAATTTCTAGATTATTTATGGAGCCTACTGAAGGCATTATGTTCTGCCTCTTTCTGTGATTTAATATTGACTGTTGTTTTCAAGCCATCAGTAAGTTATTATATTTATTTATTTTATGTTTGCTTACTGTGTCCTAGCTTCTTGTTTTGTTTTGGTATTCCCAAATAGGCTGCTCGTATGAGCTGGTTTGATTATTGGCACCTTTAAGCTCTAATGTCCTGTCACCAGGTGGTTAGATCGGTATGTGAGCTCAGGAGTCCACCCACTCCTGTATAGATTCAGCTCAGGTGCCCAGGTAGAGAGCCACCAAGTGTGTGGTGTATGCTCTCACTTATAGTCCTAGACAGGCATGGGTGATTGGTGTAGGCACAGGCATCTGGCTGCAGCAGGGGGACACACTCTGAGCAAGGCAGGGGGCTGATGGCAATCCCTGAGTGTCCAGGAGGAAGGCGTGCCCCTGTTCCCTAGAGCGCACAGGTGGGTGGGTTTTACAGCTGGACTATGAGCACCCAATTCTTTTGGCTGTAAGGACTGGGGGGCACCTCTTATTCATGGGCCCCTATCGCAGGTGGCTAGGTAGTGTGGGTGGAGCCACCAGTCCTCAGGCCCCTGGTATGGATAGGTGAAGACCCTGC
The DNA here is from genome assembly GCA_030035585.1 of Dugong dugon. Lineage (NCBI taxonomy): Eukaryota > Metazoa > Chordata > Mammalia > Sirenia > Dugongidae > Dugong > Dugong dugon. The sequence continues at coordinate 204,830,298 of CM057460.1, forward strand.
TTAATGGGCAGAGCAGTGTCAGATGTCAGGAACCTGCCACGTCACAGCTGAAACAGTTGAAGTTAGAGTTCCTGTATATACCCTGTTGTACTGCAGTAATGAGGGCCTATGCTATTGAGATGGCCCACGCAAGTCTCTGTAGGGGGAAAGGCACTCAAAGTCTGTGGATCTCTCATCCCTGTGCCTAGGCAAAGGAGCTGTGCCTATCGTGGGTTCCTGGCTTAGGGGAACCTGCAGTTTATTTTTCCCCTATTTATTAATTTGTTTACTCTCCAAGGCAGGGAGAGTAGCTCCAGGCATGTGACGGATCCTACTTGCAGACCAGGGGACTCAGCAATTGCTGAAGCCGGTCTGGGATCCAGTGCAGACCAGGGAGCGGGGAGGTAAATGGGAGAGAGGTTTCTCCCTAAGGGTGGTGTTTTTGATCCGTAGCCGGTACTCAAGTACTTATCTTTCATGGAGGGCTGCGTCTCACTGTTCTGGCTTGCCAAGGAGACTCTCTGCCTCTGGGTCTTTCCTGGTGTGGAAAATGCACGTCCTGAACATGGCTACTTGCCTGCCTCACTGCTCACCCCCGAGCTGCTCAGGCCTGAAAGGCTCAGGCTCTCGTTGGGTCAGGTCTGGCTTGCTGATTCTGAACCGTTTCTTTCTCCCCCTGCCACTCAGTCCAGTTTCTCAACTCTGTCTTTGATGTTCAGGGCTCCCAGATTGCCATACAAAATCAAATCACTTGTTTTTTTGGGTCTTTGTTGTAAGAGGGTCCACCGACTACTCCACTGTCTTGGCCCTGCCTTCGAAACAAATGTTTCTTGAAGCAAGCAAAACTAAACCTACCCCCTCCAAAAACAAAACAAACAAAAAACCTGGATTGTTTTCATTTCATTCTTTTGCCTTTGAACAAAAATCTTGCTAACATTTTGCTTCTCCACTGTCTGATAACCAGTGGTTTCTAGAGAATAGTTGAAGTCGGCTCTACCAAAAGAGACTACATGGAATGGTGTTTCCAGGCTGGCTCTCCTTCTAACTCCTGGGGAGGAGGTTTGCGTGATCGTCAGGCAAGCTCAAAAAAGGCACCTGAGTAGGAAGGGTAGCCCTTCGCCTGCACTCACTGTTAATGTTTTGATGTATTTCCTTTAAGGGGTTACTTATTGTAAATTGTTTTTACTTTTAAGTGTATAGGCCTTAGTGGCCTGTGTGGCTGTCCCACCGTGGCTCCAGGCTTCCCTGGGACTGGCCATGCTGGGAAGAGCTCATCCGCCTCCTATGATTTGTCTTCTGTCATGGAGGTCCCTACACGGTCATTGGCAGGGGGTAGGATGGGGTGGAGGTCTGCATCCACCAGAGGCTTCAGGGGACTGGGATGGACTGGTAGGGGAGAGATGCTGCTGGATTCTAAGGCTTCTTATCCATTTGGATGTGGGGGAGGGTGGAGGAGTAAACACGGACTAGAGGTGCCTGCTGGTGCTGAGCTGGCACATGCAGGAGGAGAAGCTGGTCTGGTGGGAAGAGGATGACTTCAGGGTTGGACAGAGGAACCAAAGACTTATGATAGCACTGTGTGTACCTCAGAGACTTCCAGATGGGGTAACTGGCTCCTTGGGCAAGGCCACTTAATGCGCTCTATGCCTCAGTTTCCCCATCAATTATATAGATGAGAATGTGGGACTGAGAGATATCTAAGCCCTCCCAATGCCTCATGCTTCAGTTTTGTGTCTTGAAGGCCTTCTATTTCTGGGCAAGCACCATATTCAGGTGGCAGTGGTTGTGTGGTGTCTGAGTGGTGGGGTGGGCGGATTGATGATGGGAAGTTGGTAATGGGTGTCAAACTTGATTCACCACGTGGTTTATCACCCTTCTTTTTAGCAGACTCAGAAGAGAAACAGGCCAGTTTCTCAGGAAATGTGTTTGCTCGAGGCTCACCAGCTCACTCGGATGTGACCCAGATAGCTGTCCAGGCTGTAGGTCAACCGGATGTCAGAGTGATCCATAGCGTGCTCATGTTTAGTAATTTCCTTCTGCACGTGGACCGTTGAAGGGCTTGCCATGCGTCCACATGAGCGGACCTCCCATGCTGGGAAGAGATCCCTGATTCCCTGCCCTATGGGGCTAGGTCTCCCTGGCTGGTCACAGAGCCAGCCCCAGTAAAAATGTGTTGGTCACCCACTGGACTTCAGGTGCTGGGAAGGTGGTACACAGGGCCCATGTCGGGGGTGGCTCAGTACATGCTCGTCAGGTGGAGGTTTGTGTTTTGGGGCCACACGACCAGCTGGTGAACATTTAAGAAATCCTTTTGATAGCAATTTAAAGGTTACTGTGAAGGAATTTCCTTTTTATTCCACTGGGAAGAAAAAGAAAATTAGTTTAAAACTTAGAAAGGGGAAACAAATGTTGTCTTCCTTAAAAACAAACAAACAAATAAAAAAAACTCATTCTTTTGAACACTGGCTTCTGAATCAGCCCTCAGAAATTTGAGGTTGTTTTTAAGCTGCCCTTTGAGGCCCTGGAACATACAGTTTGGAACTGGTCAGCCTGAGGTTTTTCTCCTTTCAGTAGGTGATGAGGAAATAGGGTTTTGCAGAATATGGGAGCAGCATCTTATCGATTTGGTGTCTTTTGAGCATCGAGGTGTTTCAGAGGGACGTTTCCAGACAGCTGAACCTTGGCCCTTTCATTTTTACTTGCAGTTTTTGGTTTTCCTCTTTTACGACCTGCCCCCCACCCAAGTTCCCTGATTTAACTTTCTTGCCCACGTCTTCTGCTCCTTACATGCTCTCTGCTGGGAAAGCAGAGGCTGGGCTCACTAGAGTGGAGTTGATGAGGTGAGATGGCTGGCAAGGGCCAATAGGATCTCTGTGAAGGGTGGAGATTGTCTTCAGGGTGGGCTTGAGCTAGGACTCCTCTCCCCAGTGTGCCTGGTGGAAAACCCACATTCCTTGTCCCTGGCACTCGGGCCATCCCCGTGTGGCCTTGCTCTTCTCTTCCTGCCTGTCCCTTATGCCTCCTCTTTCTACTTGCCGTTCCTCAGGAATGCCCTGTGCCCATGTCCTGCCTGCTGTGTTGGTCCCCACAACGCTCTCCAGCCCCAGCCTGAGAGCCTGCTGGCGCCATTCTGCGTCCTGCAGATGCTGTCTGTGTCCCTTTGTGCCCTGTGCAGGGTGTCTGACGGAGCTTCTGCCCAGTGCCTGGCAGAGTGTGGTTGCTGAGGGGCCTGCTGCGCAGGCGGTGCTCTCCCGTCCCCAGCCCCTCCATCTTCATCAGTGAGAGACTGACTTGTTGGGCTGCACAGGTGGGGTTTGTGTGTGACTCTGGGCCGCCCAGGGGAAAGCGCCGTGAGAGGAGAAACAGACCAGTGTGTGTGGCAGGTGGGGTGGGGCGGAGCTGGCTGTGGGAAGCTGGTGGAGGCCCTGCACAGACTCCAGGGTGAGGCTGGAGGGGCCTGACAGATGTTAATGTGTGGTGGCCCCTGCCCACCCGCCTTTACAGTGGGCGGTGCTTGGCCCTCCCACAGGCTGACAGGCTGCAGAAGGACCTGGTAGAGCTAGCCCTCGGCACTACATCTGACTCAAAGGCTTTGATGTGTGTAGGGGTTTGGTTTTGTTTTTGAATGAGGATGGGACTTTTTTTTTTTTTTTTTTAATTAAATGCTTTTTGAATAGGCAATCCATTCACATAGTTCTAAAATGAAAGATATTAAAGCATACTTTGAGCAATGTTGCCCTCACCTGGATCGCATCTGCTTTGCCCCCCTCCCTAATAGAGAACCACTTTGAGTAGTTTGAATATCCTCCCATGTTTCTGCAGGCAGATACCAGCAGACACACATTTATAGTAGTCCCCCCTTATCTGTGGGGGATATTTTCCAAGACCCCAATGGCTGCCTGAAACCACTGATAGTACAGAACCCTATATATACTATGTTTTTTCCTATACATACACATCTGTGATAATGTTTGGTTTATAATTAGGTGCAGTAAGAGATTAACAACAGTAACTAATAATAGGGCAATTATAACAATATACTGTAATAAAGTTATGTGAATGATGGTGTAGGATGGCATGAAATTTCGTCACGCTGTATGTTCGTTGAACATTTTCGAACCACCCTTGACCAGCGGGTAACTGAAACCACGGAATGCAGAACTGCAGGTAAGAGGGAGTCTGTTGTATATTCTTGCTTCTCCTGTTTTGTTAAATAAGATAGCATACCAAGCACACTGTCCTGCACCTTTCTTTTTTTATTTCACAACCTATGCTAGAGATTTTCCCTATTAATACATCACTTTCTCTCAGCTGTGTCCATTGTGAAGCTTCTCCATGTCTGTGTGTTTTAAATCCCATCCCTTATGAAAGGCATTTGGGTTGTTTCTGACATGTTGTTTCATAGCATTCTTGGGAGGAGCAACCTTACTTGGACATCAGTCCCCACACGTGCAGGTAGGTCTGTGTGGTAGAGTCCCAGAGGTGAATAGCTGGCTCAGAGGGTAGATGCTTTTGCAGTTTTGATAGATTTTGCCAAATTGCCTTCCATGGGGTGGTTCCAATTTGCACTCCCAACAGCAGTGTGAGAGGCTGTTCCCCATGGCCTCCCCAACAGAGGGTGGAGTCAAACAAACATTTGGATTGTTGCCAACCTGACAGGTGTAAATAGTGTCTCAGTATATTATTGCATTTTTTGAAGTGCGCTGATCATGTTTCCGTATGTTTTGGGACCATTTATGTATCTCAGTGAACAGTTCTTTTCCCATTTTTCTATTGAGTTATTGGTTGTTTATTTTTCAGTTTCTATCAGTTCTTTTTGTTTTTGGAAGATTAGTTCATGTGTTATGAGTTGCAAATATTTTTTCAGGTTGGGATTCTTGTAAGTAACTTGTAAGCCAGAATCTTGTAAGCCAGATTCTTGTAAGTAACTCCAACCCTCACCCTCCAAATGTTTAAAGATCCAGACTGTGGCCTTGGGACAGAGTCTGTTCCATTTTGGGACAGAACCATACCTTGGCCTCCTTCCAGCATTTTTAGCTAATTGGCCCTAGATATATTTTCAACACGAACATATACTAGTGCAGACATGTTTGAGCCCATTTAGGGATGGACTGCATGATGCTGTGCAAGCAACCAACCCCTCATGCCTGTGCGGTCTCACATAGCACAGTTGCATGCTCAGTGTGTGTGACGAGGGACTTTGCTCAGTGAAGTTGTTCGTGGACCCAGGGTGAGTGAGGTGCCATCTTTGTTTCTGTTGTTGTTAACAGCTTTATTGTTAACATAATTTTCATACCATAAAGTTCATAAAAGTGTACAATTTAATGTTTTTTAGTATATTTACAGACCTTAGTCTAATGTTACTATATTTATAGTACTATAGTCTAATGTTAGAATGTTTTCATCCCCTCAAAAAGAAACCCTGTACCGATTAAGCAGTCACTTACCACTCCCCCTCCTGCCCACCCTAGACAACCACTAATCTACATTTTGTCTGTATAGATTTTCCTATTCTGTACATTTCATATAAATGGAATCATAACAGTATATGATCTTTTTTAAAAGACTTTATTGAGATATAACTCAAATACCGTACTATAAGGTTTGTTTGTTTAAAGTGTACAGTTCAATAGTTTTTAAGTATATTTACAGAGTTGTGCAGCCATCAGCAAAATTTTATTTTAGAACGTTTTCATCATCCGCTCCCCCGACCAAAAAAAAAAAAACCCCACCCTGTCTTAGTTATCTAGTGGTGCTATAACAGAAATACCACAAGTGGATGGCTTTAACAAACAAAAATTTATTCTCTCACAATCTAGGAGGCTAGAAGTCCAAATTCAGGGTGCCAGCTCCAGGGGAAGGCTTTCTCTCTATTGGCTCTGGGGGAAGGTCCTTGTCGTCCATCTTTCCCTGGTCTAAGAGCTTCTCAGTGCAGGGACCCCACGTCCAAAGGATGCCCTCCGCTCCTGGCTCTTCCTGCTTGGTAGTAAAGTCCCTCTCCTCTCTGCTCACTTTTCTCTCTTTTATCTCAAAAGAGATTGCCTCAAGATACAACCTAATCCTGTAGGTTGAGCCCTGCCTTGTTAACATAGAGCCTCTAATCCAGCCTCATTTACATCATAGAGGTTAGGATTTTATAATCTCATTCCATCAGATCACAAAATGGGGGACAACCACACAATACTGGGAATCATGGTCTAGCCAAATTGACACACATGTTTTGGGGGCCCAGTTCAATCCATAATATTCCACTCTTTGACCCCCCAAAATTCATGTCCTTGCCAAATGTAAAACACGATCACCCCATTACACCCCATGCCCATTATACAGTCACTCTCCACTTCCCCCTCCCCCAGTCCCTGGCAACTGCTAATCTACTTTTTGTCTCTATGAATTTGCCTATTCCAGATATTTCATATAAATGGGATCATATATTTGTCCTTTTTAGACTGACTTATTTCACTCAGCACAATGTTTTCAACATTCATTCATGTCCTAGCATGTATTAGGACTTCATTTCTCTTTATGACTGAGTAATATTCCATTGTATGTACATACCACACTTTGTTTATCCATTTATCCACTGGTAGATGGTTGAGTTGTTCCCACCTTTCTGGCTATTGTGAGTAATGCTGTTGTGAACATTTCTGCACAGGTAGGTCTGTGTGGATTTATGTTTCCTTTTCTCTGAGTGCTGAGGAGGCTGTTGTTGACACAAGCTTCCCCATCACCACCTCAGGGAAGGGAGTGTGGAGAACTGTGTGTGACACACATTATTACTTCTCTCTAATCTTAGTGGGAAGTGCAGTTCTGTTTATGTCCAGAAGGAGATGGACTGGAAACACTTGGTTAGTAGAACTCACTGCAGCAGAGGAGAAGAGAGATAGGCTACTGGAGCCTGGGATAGAGATCCCATGTAGACAGGCCACTTTGGAAGGCTCATTGGCAAGGCAGGAGCTCCAGGGGGAGTATGGGTGACCTTGAAAGGTTGAAAGACCTCAGATCTTCCAAGGAGCATCTTGGATGCATATGTGATTGGAGAGAAGGGTACCCCCATAGAAGTAATACTACATTGACCTGAGGTTTAGGATTGGCTGTTTGGCGTTTTCACAGGAGTCAGTGTGGCTCTGTAGAGAGAGTACAGCTCCTCCTCCAATCTCTGCCAGTTCCTTATCTCACCTTGGGCAAGATTGCTCACCCTGTCTTCTCACCTGTAAGATGCCCCTTGTGGAATTGTGGAAAGGCTGGTAACAGGAGCTACCGGAGTCAGCAGCTGGCACACAGTGGTCCTCAGTAAATGAGTTTGCCTAGCAGCAGCTCAGCTGCAGTGACTTGGTGACACAGGCCTTCCCGGGCCTTTAGCTCATGTTCCTCATGAAGCATATGTGGGTTCGTCCCCATGGCCCAGCCGTGCCCTGACTCTGAGGAAGGGATGTGGTGTGTTGAAGGGGAGGCTGGTGGCATTGATGTGGCTAGCAAACATTCTGAGGGCCAGGAAACACTTGTTCCTCAGCCTCGTGGCACAGCAGGCTGCTGAAGGGGGCAGGAGGAACTGGCAGACATGAGCCTGCAGTCTGTGTCACTGCTGGACATGTGCCCTATATTATGATTTTTTTTAAACAGAGGAGGACAATGACCCTGTAAACATTGTCTGAACAAAAAGCATTTGGCTAATAGAGATAAAACCCAAGGAAAATTCCTTAATTTCCTTTTGGTTTTTGTTTTTGGACATTTGTAATCTTTTAAGAGTTTAAAAAATGTATATAGTACACAAACTGCTATTTGTTTATGCTTGTTAACTTTAGTGTGAAGTAGACTCAAAAACCTTAGCCACTGTGTTGGGAGGTCAGCTTGCCGCCGTTTGCTTTTGCCTTGGAGGGGAGGGGTCAAGGGGCCAGTGGCCCTGGGGAGGGTCTGTGAAGAGCAAGTGGGCCAATGTGGAAACTTGAGATAGAAATATAAAGCTTACCCTACTCCAGGCAGCTCCTCCACGTTCACTGTCCGGTTGTCATTGCAAGCCACCTCTTCCTTTTTACATACGAGGACACTGAGATCCAGCACAGGGACCAAAGAGTGGTGGGCAGAGCAGTAATCTGTGTGAGTTTTAAATGATGACATATTGATTGTTGTTAGTTGCTGTCAAGTCAGTTCTGACTCATGGCGACCCCATGTGTGCAGAGTAGAACTTTACTCTGTAGGGTTTTCAAGGCTCTGACCTTTTGGAAGTAGATCTCCAGGCCTGTTTTCCAAGGTGCCTCTAGGTGGGTTCAAACCTCCAACCTTTAGGCTTAAGTCAAGTGCTTAACCCTTAGGGCCACCCAGCGATATTGATAGGCCTTGTTTTATATTCAGTAAGAGCACCTCTGGGTCCTTGATTTGGACATTTGGTGAAGGTATGGAGAAAGAGATCTAAAAGAGAGGGAGAGAGACGGAGAGCGAGAGAGAGCACGAGCATGAACGAGTACACCCTGGCTGGGAGGGCACAGTGGCGTCACTAGGGTTGGTGTCACCAACTGTGGTAACTCATAGTGTCATTCCCCCCTCCATGAACCTCCTTCCATGGACCTCCTCCCATACCAGACCATTCAGAATCCTTAGTAATGTTTATTATTAATTTTAATCATAGAACAATATGTGATATAGTTGTAAATTGTTTAAGTGTAATATTTCTTAGATTATATTGATACTAACAAAATTATTTCCTAAAATCTTTCTACATTGGATTACAACATTATTAGTTACAACACTGTTAGTAACTGAGCAGAAGCCTTTTTTGATTTTTCTACTTCATTCTCAAAAAAGTTATTGATATAGGTTCACAAATACTAATTACCACAATATTGTGGCTAAAACACCAGGGACTTTGACAAAATCAGCAACTAAAAACACCAGCAGCAACAGAAACAACAGTGTGCTTGTAGCATGTGCAAATGAAACCACTGATTTGAAGCATCATTATAACTGGGTAATAGTGACAGCTGTGACCAGAGCGCAGTAGAAAGTTCAAAAAGTAAATTAGCGTAGAGTTTTAGCCTTGTAGGTATATTGGTATGTGTATGCTGGGCTTTCGAAAAATGTTTTTGTTGTTACAACTAACTACAGGGATATTTTTATAAAAAAATAATAATTTTCTTCTGAAACACTGCACAGAAATTATATAGACAGTCATTTTGGTGTTACTCCCTCTGACAGTATCACCGATGTGGTCTGCACCATCTGCATTCCCTAGTGATGGCACTGGTGAGACAGGACTTTGTGCCCTGCTAAAGTAGCTCTTTCCTATAGCAAATGTCTACCAGGCCCGGCACGCAGCAGTGAGCAGGCAGTTGGCCTCTGTACCCCAGAGCCTGCAGTCCACAGGCCATGGGAGGGAGGGAAGGAGGGCTGGAAACCCCAGCCACAAGGCCTCTGGCTCCCTTAGCTCACAGCAGGTGGTGCCTAGAGGATTAAGGGGTGGGCAGTGGGTCCAGTGTTATCCTGGGAGTGGAAGAGAAGGGGGCAAGCCACAGAGGTATGCTGATGAGAAGGTCTGGGAGGGTCTGTGTGTCCCCCTACTCCCTTCCTAAACCCCCCCTCTACACACAGCATTGGAAATGGGGTGATTATCTGCAGGAGGAAGCGTGTCCCCTGATTCCTTGACATCTCTACTTTTGCTGCTCAGCACCACTTCCCAGTGCTGGAGGATTCTCATATGTTGCCTGTCTACTCTGGCCTTCTGTGTCCCTGGCTTATGGCTACCTGCCTCCTCATGACTTGCATTCTCGTTCCAGTTTCTCTGTGGTCTCTCCTGGGCCCTCGTCTCTCTCCCTTCCTGCACCCAGGCCCCTCCAGCTACTTTGTCTAAAAGAAAACTTGTCATCTTGCCCCTCTCCTTCCCCAGAGCCTGCATACCTCCCCACCTACCTTCCGTCCTCCTGGCCCTGCCCACCCCCTGCCTCCATGCACCAGTCCCTGTGTACGTACCCACTCCTACCCTTTCTGTTCCCCTGCCACACCCTGGTCAGGCCTTGTACCTTCTCATCACATTGGCTGCAGGCTTCCTAGTGGTTTTCCTAACTTCGTTGCCTCTCCCAACTTCTGAGATTGGGATTTTCAGAAATAACCATCCAGGGACTTGCGGGCAATGTGGCGATATAGACAGAAGCACCACGCTGTCCCTCCTCAGCAAAGATCCAAAAAACTAAGCCAAACAGAGAAAACGGCAATTCTGAAACCCAAAGCACCAAATGAAGAGATAAAGAACTCAGCCAAGCACTGAATGGAATAAGAAACTGACAGAGAACAGAGAGCGAGGAGAGATACATGCAGAGGTCCCCTATCAGGTAACGCAGCACGGATCTGCCATCTTGGACTCGAGATCTGTGAACAGGGGATACGAGAAAGCAGCTTCACGGAGCTCCCAGCAGGAGACAGAACAACCGGTAACCGGTGATATATACTTTCCCACCCCACACCCTTCTTCACCCACACTCGGCCTCCTGTGCTTCCTGTGGCCACAGTCTCTTAGCTGGGAAGCACTGGCTTCACCCCAGTGTCGCTTGGATTCCACCCGCCCACACTGGCTGGCTCCCTGAATGCCATTTGTTGACTGCTGGTGTTGCTTTTTTCCGCTTCTTTAGATTTCTTCCTTACCTCTCACCATCTGCCCCTCCTTTCTCTCAAATAACTGGCTCTGTGTGCCATCTTTGCTTTTTCTTTATGGGGCTGTGAGGCACTGCTCGAATGTGAAACTGCTTCCCGGCCCGTGCTGCCATGCTGGTGGGATCCTGGGGATTTTTTTTGTTTGTTTTCCTTTTCTTTTCTCGAATTGGGAGCCCATTCTAGCCGGGCAGTACTACGTAGCTTGGGATCTACCCCCTCAGTTTGCGCAGAAGTGCAGAGGGATCCCTGAGGGCATTTCATTTTTCTTGTTTTTTTGGGGGGGTTTTCTTGTTCTTTTTTCCCTTTATTTGTTTTGTTTTCTTTTCCCTCCTTTTCCCTTTGTGTCTTTCTTCATTACTCAGTTCTCATCTCTCTGTACTTTTCCTTCTCTTCCTGTCCCCTGAATACCTAGCACTGAGTGACACCTCTACCCCTTCTAGCCAGGCTATACTTCATGGCCTGGGAGCAACTTCCGCAGACCTTGCAGCCGCACCGGTGGGATCCCTGGGAGCTTTTCTTTTTTCTTTCTAATTTTTATTTATTCTTTTTTTCTTTTTGTTTTTCTCTATTTCATAGTCTCTCATCTCTCCACTCCAATGGCAGGCTCCTTTAGCACTCTTTTTTGTCTGTATGTTTTCGGCTCCTGTTCCTCTCTCTTCTCTCTCCTCTTTCCCATACCCATCTTAGCTCCATACATCACAGTCTCCCCCATCCATCCTGCCTACCTGCACTGTGCGCTGAATATCACACCACCAAGAAGCCCAGGCACGGCCTATCGGAACCTGCCCAACGCTGATTACTGGCCCACCCTGGTGGCCATAGTAAATGTCACAAACAACCCATCCCAGCAACTCCTCTTCAGCTAGACCTGCCCTGCTGTATCATATTTGAGTGACTGACCCTGCCAATTGGAGAAGGAGGCGAAAAGTGTCGTGCCCACAGAGGAGCAAACAAGAACACACAGCACGCCTGCTCAGACATGGCCAAATAAAACAAAAAAGCAGGACGAAACAAACAAATCTACAGTCATTAAATGAGGAAAATAACTACTGAATGCCCCGAAGACAGCAGATAATATCAAAACATTTACAAAAACAGGACAGGATGGTTCCAGTAGGTGTCCAAAATAAAACACTAGATGACTTTCCAGTAGAAGAAAAGGCACTAGAACTACCTCATAGGGAATCCAAATCTCTAATATTCAGAGCTTGAAGCAAAAAGCAGATAAAAATGAGGAAAAAATAGACAAATTCATGGAAAAGGCAGACAGATTCATAGAAAATACAGACAAAAAAATGGAAGAATTCAGGAAAATAATGCAGGAACAAAATGTCAAATTCACAGCTAGAAATCATACAAAAACAACAATTAGAAATCCAAAAGATAAACAACAAGATTTCAGAAATGGTTATGGTCATAGAAGGGCTGAGGAGCAGGTTTGAAATGGTGGAAGACAGGATCAGTGAAATTGAAGACAAACACTTGGATACAACTCTGAGGAAAAATCAGAAAAAAGAAAGAAGAAAAATGAAGAGACCCTGAGAATTATGTGGGATACAATCAAAAGCAAAAATTTTGAGAGCGGAGTTCCAGAACAGGAGGAGAAAACAAAACACAGGATCATTGAGGAACTGCTGACAGAAGACTTCCCCATTATCATGAAAGATGAAAAGCTGGCCATCCAAGAAGCTTAATGAACCCCATATAGGATAGACTCCAAAAGAAAATCACCAAGGCATGTCATAATCACACTCACCGAAACCAAAGACAAAGAATCCTGAGAGCAGCTCAAGAAAAACAAAAAGTCACATACAGAGGAGAAACAATAAGGCTAAGCTCAGATTATTTGGCAGAAACCATGCAGGCAAGAAGGCAACGGGATGATGTGTATAAAACCTTCAAAGAAAAAAATTGCCAGCCAAGTATAATATATCCTGAAAAACTCTCGTTCGAATGTGATGGTGAAATTAGGACGTTTCCAGATAAACAAAACTTAAGGGACTATGTAAAAACCAGAGTGAACTTACAAGACTTATTAAAGGGAGTCCTTTGATCTGAGAACAAACAACATCAGCTCACAGGCAGAACCTAGGACGCAGGATCGTACCAGCCGGATACCAGTCTAGGAAATGAACTCTCAAGGACTATCCAAAACCAAAAGAAATACAACAGGGAATCAGAGAAGTTAATCTGTAAATGACAACAACATCAGAACAATAAAAGAGAATAAATGGTGTAGGTATAGAACCTTCTAATGGAGAGGAAGGCCAGGTGATACCAAATAATAATAGACTGCTTCAAACTTAGGAAGATAAGGGTAAATTTCACGGTAACCACAAAGAAAGTTAACAAATCTACTCATCAAAATAAAGAGGAAAAACAAAGTCTCAGTAAAAGCAAAACCTACAGAAACAAAAGAAATAAAAAAAAAAGGAAAAAAAAACCCACAAACAAAAGGAGTTCAGCACAGGAGAGTAAGAGGAGAGAAGAAAACATCACCACCACAAAAAAAAAAAAAAAAAACCACTACGAAATGCATCTCATAACATGGATGAAACTTGATGGCATTATGCTGAGTGAAATAAACCAATCACAAAACGACAAATATTGTATGAGACCTCTACTGTAAAAACTCAAGAAAAAGTTTACACACAAAAAGAAACAATCTTTGTTGCTTATGAGGCATGGGAGGGGCGGGGGTGGGGAATACTAAATAGACAGTAGATAAGTGGTACCTCTGTTGAAGGGTAAGACAGTACACAATACTGGGGAGGCCAGTACAACTTGTCCAAGGTTGTGGAAGCTCCATAGACACATCCAAACTCCCTGAGGGACTGAATTGCTGGGTGGAGGGCTATGGGGACCATGGTCTTGGGGAACATCTAGCTCAATTGGCGTAACTCAGTTTACAATGAAAATGTTCTACATTACACCTTGGTGAGTAGCATCTGGGATCTTAAAAGCCTGTGAGCAGCCACGTAAGATACTCTAATGGTCTCACCCCTTTGGCAGCAAGGGAGAATGAAGAAAACAAGATACAAGGGAAAGATTAGTCCAAAGGACTAATGGACCACAACTACCACGGCCTTCATCAGAGAGAGTCCAGTACAACTAGATGGTGTCCGGCTACCACCACTGACTGCTCTGACTGGGATCACAACAGAGGGTGCTGAACAGAGCTGGAGAAAAATGTAGAACAGAATTCTAACTCACAAAAAAAGACCAGACTTATTGGCCTGAGACTGGAGAAACCCTGAGAGTATGGCTCCTGGACACCCTTTTAGCTCAGTAATGAAGTCACTCCTGAGGTTCACCATTTAGCCCAAGATTAGACAGCCCCATAAAACAAAACGAGACTAATGGGGCTCAACAGTCCAGGGACAAGGACTAGAAGGCAGGAGGGGACAGGAAAGCTGGTAATAGGGAACCCCAGGTTGAGAAGGGGCAGTGTTGACGTGTTATGGGTTTATTAATCATTGTCAGAAAACAATATGTGTACTGTTTAATGAGAAATTATTTGTTCTGTAAACCTTCATCTAAAGTACAATAAAATTAAAAAATTAATTAAAAAAAAAAAAATACCATCCAGGTAGCATCACTTCCCTCTCCCAAACTAACCAGAAGCCAGCTTCAGTAGCTTTGCCTTCAGTAGTAGTTCCCAAAATAATTTCACCTGGAATGCAGATGAATGTTACTAGTTTTAAGAGATGCTTATCTTAATGCCATAGCACTTTGGCAGTTCCTCAGAAAGTAAGAGTTACCATATGACCCAGCAATTCCATTCCTAGGTATATACCCAGTAAAATCGAAAACATATGTCTGCACAAAAACTTGTACACAAATGTTCACTGCAGCATTGTTCACAGTAGCCAAAAAGTGGAAACAACCCAAGTGTCCATCAGCAGATGAATGGTCGAACAAAATGTGGTATTACATGCTATGGAATATTATTCAGCCACAAAGAGAAATGAGGTCCTGATATATGCCACAACACGGATGAGGCTTGAAAACATTATTCTGAGTGAAAGAAGCCAAACACAAAAAGCCACATACCGTTTGAAATGAAATGTTCAGAATAGGCACATCCATGGAGATAGAAAGCAGATATAGTGGTTGTCAGGGCTAGGGGAGAGAAATGGGAAGGGACTGCTAATAGGTGCAGGCTTTCTTTGTGTTTAACGAAAATGCTCTGGAATTAGACAGAGGTGGTGGTTGTATACATTGTAAATATATGAAAAACCGGTGAATTATACACTGTAGCATAGTGAATTTTATGGTATGTGAATTATATATCAAAAACAAAACAAAAAGACCAAAAAAGAAACGCCCTAGCAATATTTGATTTCATATGTATAAAAAAACAAAAAACCACTGCCGTCCAGTCGATTCCGATTTATAGTGACGCTACAGGAAAGGGTAGAACTGCCCGGTAGGATTTCCAAGGCTGTAAATCTTTATGGAAGCAGTCTGCCACAGCTTTCTCGCTGGGAGCAGCTGGTGGGTTAAAACTGCTGACCTTTCGGTTAGAAGCCGAGTGCTTTAACCAAAGTGGTATTTGGGCTTAAAAGTAAGTTGATTTAAAGAAAGATGTTAAGCAAACAATGTTGTTAACTGCCGTGAGGTGGGCCCCGAACTCATTGTGACAACAGAATGAAATGCTACCCGGTCCTGCGCCATCCCCGTGGTGGGTTGCAGATCAGACCCTTGTGGTCCATAGCATTGTCACTGGCTGATTTTTGGAAGGAGATCTCCAGGCCTTTCTTCCTAGTCCATCTTAGTTGTAACTTATTCAGCATCATAGCAACATGCAAGGTTCCACTGACAGACAGGGTGGTGGCTACACAAGAAGTGTATTGGCCAGGAATCTAACCTGAATCTCCCACGTGGAAGGCAAGAATTTTACCACAGAACTATCAGTGGCCTCAAAACCAACAATAGTGCAGCTTGTAGTAAGGATTAAATGAGATAATTCCTAAGACAGTGCCTGGCACACAGTACGTGCTCTGTGCTAGCCATTATTATTATTTTCTTTAAAAAAAAAAATTGTTGTGGTAAAATATACATACCAAAACATTTGCCATTATAACCATTTTTTTATTGTTGTAGTTTAAGTGAAAGTTTACCATTCATGTTAGTCTCATACAAAAATTTATACATACATTGGTATGTGACCCTAATTGCTTTCCCTGTACTGTGACAGCACACTCCTCCTTTCCACTCCTGATTTCCCATGTCCATTCAACCACCTCCTAAACCTCTCTGCCTTCTCATCTCACCTCCAGACAGAAGCTGCCCATTTAGTCTCATGTATCTACTTAAGCTAGGAAGTACATTCTTCACGAGTATCATTTTATGTCCCACAGTCCAGTCCAATCTTTGTCTGAAGAGTTGGCCTTGGGAATTGTTTTAGTTCTGGGTTGACAGAGAGTCTGGGGGCCATGGTTTCTGGAGTTCCTGCAGTGTCAGTTAGACTTTAAGTCTGGTCTTTTTACTAGAATTTGAGTTCTGCATCCCACCCTTTCGCTACTCCATCAGGGAGTCTCTATTGTGTTCCCTGTCAGGGCAGTCACATTGGTGGTAGCCAGGCACCATCCAGTTCTTCTGGTCTCAGGCTGATGAAGTCTCTGGTCTTCGTGGCCGTTTCTGTCTCTTGGGCTATTACTTTCCTGTGTCTTTGGTGTTCTTCATTCTCCTTTACCCCAGGTGGTTGGGACCAATTGATGCATCTTAGATGGCCGCTTGCTAGCATTTAAGACCCCAGATGCCACTCACCAAAGTAGGATGCAGAACATTTTCTTAATAAACTTTGTTATGCCGGTTGACTTAGAAGTCCCCTGAAAGCATGGTCCCCAGACCCCCACCCTTGCTACTCTGTCTCTCGAAATGTTTGATTGTATTCAGGAAACTTCTTACCTTTGGTTTAGTCCAGCTGTGCTGACTTCCCCTGTAGTGTGTGCCGTTCTTCCCTTCACCTAAGATGATTCTTGTCTATTATCTAGTTAGTGAATAACCCTCACTCTCACTCCCCACCCTCATAACCATCAAAGATTGTTTTCTTTTGCGTTTAAACCTTTTCTTGAGTTCTTATAATAGTGGTCTTATATAATATTTGCCCTTCTGTGACTGGCTAAATTCACTCACCATAATGCCGTTCAGATTCCTCCATATTATAAGATGTTTCACAGATTCATTGTTGTTCTTTATCTTTGCGTAGTATTCCATTGTGTGACTATTTGTTTATCCATTCATCTGTTGATGGGCATCTAGGTTGTTTCTACCTTTTTGCTATCGTGAACAGTGCCTCAATGAACATAGGTGTGCATATATCTATTCATGTAATGGCTCTTATTTCTCTAGGATATATTCCAAGGAACGGGATTGCTGGATCGTATGGTACTTCTGTTTCTAGCTTTTAAAGGCAGCGCCAAATCGATTTCCAAAGTGGTTGTACCATTTTACATTTCCACCAACAGTGTATAAGTGTTTCAGCCTCTCTACAACCTTTCACTTATTATTTTGTGTTTTTGGATTAATACTAGCTTGTTGGGGTCAGATGGTATCATTGTAGTTTTGATTTGCATTTCTCTAATGAGTAATGATCATGAGCATTTCTTTATATGTCTGTTACCCGCCTGAATGTCTTCTTTGGCAAATTGCCTGTTCATATCCTTTGCCTATTTTTTATTGGGTTGCCTTTTTGTTGTTGAGGTTTTGCAATATGTTGTATATTTTAGAGATTAGACGCTGATTGGATTTGTCATAGCCAAAATTTTTTCCCAGTCTGTAGGTTGTCTTTTGACTCTTGGTGAAGTCTTTTGATGAGCATAAGTGTTTGATTTTTAGGAGCTCCCGTTTATGTAGTCTGTCTTCTGGTGCTTGTGCATTGTTACTTATGGTTTGTATTCTTTTTATGCCTTTTATTAGGGCCCCTAGCATTGTCCTTATTTTTTCTTCCATGATCCTTATCATTTTCAATTTTATATTCAGGTCTTTGATCCATATTGAGTTAGTTTTTGTGTGTGGTGTGACGTATGGATCTTGTTTCTTGCAGATGGGTATCCAGTTCTTCCAGCACCATTTGTTAAAGACAGTGTCTTTTCCCCAGTTAACGGACTTTGGGCCTTTGTCAAATATCAGCTACTCATAGGTGGATGAATTTCTGTCTGGATTGTCAGTTCTGTTCCATTGGTCTGCGTATCTGTTGTTGTACCAGTACCAGGCTGTTTTGACTACTGTGGCAGTATATGATAGGTTCTAAAGTCAGGTAATGTGAGGCCTCCCACTTTGTTCTTTTTGATAATGCTTTACTTACTTGAGGCTGTTTCTCTTTCCATATGAATTTGGTGATTTGTTTCTGCGTCTCATTAAAAAATGCAGGTGGAATTTGGATCAGAATTGCAGTCTATCCGTAGAGTGCTTTGGGTAGAATCGACATTTCACAATGCTGAGTCTTCCTATCCACGAGCAAGGTATGTTTTTCCACTTATGCAGGTCTCTTTTGGTTTCTTGCAGGAGTGTCTTGTAGTTTTCATTGTATAGGTCTTTTATGTCTCTGGTTAGATTTATTTCTAAGTATATTATCTTCTTGGGGGCTATTGTAAATGGGTATTGATTTGGTGATTTCCTCTTCGAGCTTCTCTCTGTTGGTGTAAAGGAATCCAATGGATTTTTGTATGTTTATCTTGTATCCTGAAACTTTGCTGAAATCTTCTATTAGTTCCAGTAATTTTCTTGTGGATTCTTTGGGGTTTTCTGTGTATAAGATCATATCATCTGCAAATAGAGATACTTTGACTCCTTCCTTACCAATTTGGATGCCTTTTATTTCCTTTTTTAGCCAAATTGCTCTGGCTAGGACCTCCAGCACAATGTTGAATAAGAGTAGTGATAAAGGGCATGCTTTTCGGGTTCCCGTTCTCAAGGGGAATGCTTTCAGACTCTCTCCATTTAAGATGATGTTGGCTGTTGGCTTTGTATAAATGCCCTTAATTATGTTGAGGTATTTCCCTTCTCTTCCTATTTTGTTGAGAGTTTTTATCATGAATGGATGTGGGACTTTGTCAAATGCCTTTTCTGCATCAATTGATAAGATCATATGGTTCTTGTTTTCTGCTTTATTTATGTGATGGATTACATTGATTGTTTTTCTAATGTTGAACCATCCCTGCATACCTGGTATAAATCCCACTTGATTATGGTGAATTATTTTTTTGATATGTTGCTGAATTCTGTTGGCTAGAATTTTGTTGAGGATTTTTGTGTCAGTGCTCAGGGAGAGGTACTGGTCTGTAATTTTCTTTTTTTGTGGTGTCTTTACCTGGTTTTGGTATCAGTGTTATGCTGGCTTCATAAAATGAGTTTGGGAGTATTCCGTCCTTTTCTGTGCTTTGAAATACCTTTGAAAGTTTGGTAGAATTCTCCAGTGAAGCCATCCGGGCCAGGGCTCTTTTTGCTGGGATTTTTAAAATTACGTTTTCAATCCCTTCTTTTGTTAGGGGTTTATTTAGTTCTACCTCTGTTTGTGTTAGTTTAGGTAGGTGGTGAGTTTCTAGAAATTTATCCATTTCCACTAGGTTTTCAAATTTGTTCGAGTGTAATTTTTCATAGTATTCTGTTATGATTCTTTTAATTTCAGTTGTGTCTGTTGTGATATCATGTATCTCATTTCTTATACAGGTTATTTGCTTCCTCTCCTGTTTTTCTTTTGTCACTTTGGCCAGTGGTTTATCGATTTTGTTGATCTTGTCAAAGAACCAACTTTTGGTCTTGTTAACTCTTTTCAATTATTTCTGTGTTCTCTATTTCATTTAATTCTGCAATAATTCTTCTGATTTCCTTTCTTTTGGTGCCTTAGGCCTTCTTTTGCTGCTCTCTTTCTACTTGTTCAGGTTGTAGGGTTAATGTTTTGATTTTGGCCCTTTCTTCTTTTTGGATGTGTGCATTTATTGCTATAAACTGACCTCTGGGCACCTCTTTTGCTGTGTCCCAGAGGTTCTGGTAGGATGTGTTTTCATTCTCATTTGATTCTATGGATTTCTGTATCCCATGCTTAAATTTCTTCTATAATGCAGTAGTTTTTGAACAAGGTGCTGTTCAGTTTCCATGTGTTTGATTTTTTTTCCCTTGCTTTTTCTGTTACTGATTTCTACTTTTATGGCTTTATGGTTAGAAAAGATGCTTTGTAATATTTTGATACTTTGGGTTTTGTTAAGGCTTGCATTATGGCCTAATATGTGGTCTGTTCTGGAGAACGTTCCATATCCATTGGTAAAGAAAGTACACTTGGCTGCTGTTGGGTGGAGTGTTGGGTATATGTCTGTGAGATCAAGTTGATTGATTGTAGCATTTAGATTTTCCTTGTCTTTTTTGAGTTTCTTTCTGGATGTTCTGTCCTTCACTGAAAGTGGTGTATTGAAGTTTTCTGCTACTATTGTGGAGCTGGCTATCTCTCTTTTCAGTGCTATTAGAGTTTGTTTTATGTATTTTGGAGCCCTGTTGTTGGGTGTGTAGATATTTATTATAGTTATGTCCTCCTGGTGTATTGACCCTTTGATCGTTATATAATGTCCTTCCTTATCCTTTGTGGTGGATTTTACTTTAAAGTCTATTTCGTCAGAGTAATATTGCCACTACTGCTCTTTTCTGAGTGTTGTTTGCTTGATATCTTTTAGTTTGTTTGTGTCTTTAAGTCTAAGACAGCATATAGACGGATCGTGTTTTTTTTTTTAATCCGTTCTGCCACTCTGTCTCTTTATTGGTGTATTTAGTCCATTTGCATTCAGTGTAATTATTGCTTGGTATGAGTTTAGTGCAGTCATTTTGATGTCTTTTTTTATGTGTTGTTGACAGTTTGTTACAGTTAATTTTCTGTGCTGAGTTGTTTTTCTTTATGTATTTTCTTTTCCTCTTTTTCAGTGTTGTTGATTTTGTATTTGCTGAGTCTTTATATTTTTCTTTTTTTTGTTTTGGCGTGTAGGATTGTTAGTTTCCTTTGTGGTTACCTTAATATTTACCTCCATTTTTCTAAGTTTATACCAGTCGTTTCTTTCTTTATATCACCTTGACTTCCTCTCCACATGAAAAATCTGTCTACATATTTTAGTCCCTGTGTTTTGTTTTTATGTTGTCATCTTTTACATTTTGACATCTCTGTTTCCCTATTTTCAGTGTTTTAACTTTGATTTATTTTTGTGACTTCCCTAAATGCGTTGATATCTGGTTGTTCTGTCCTGTGTTCTAATCTTGTGTTCTAGTCTGATGTTATTGATTTTCTAACTGCATCTTATTGATTTTCCAACTGGAGGACTGCCTTTAGTATTTCCTGTAATTTTGGTTTGGTTTTTGCAAATTCCCTAAACTTCTGTTTATCTGGAAATGCCCTAATTTTGCCATCATATTTGAGAGACAGTTTTGCTGGATATATAATTCTTGGCTGGCAATTTTTTTCCTTCACATCTTTATATATGTCATCCCATTGCCTTCTTGCCTGCATGGTTTCTGCTGAGTAGTCCGAGCTTATTCTTATTGACTCTCTTTGTAGATGACTTTTCGTTTATCCCTAGCCTCTCTTAAAATTCTCTCTCTATTTTTGGTTTTGGCAAGTTTGATTATAATGTTTCTTGGTGACTTTCTTTTGGGATCTACCTTATGTTGGATTTGATGAGCATCTTGGATAGACATCTTCTCATCTTTCACGGTATCAGGTACTAAGTTTTCTGTCAACAAATCTTTGCCAGTTCTCTCTGTATTTTCTGTTATTCCTCACTGTTCTGGTACTCCAGTCACGCATAAGTTATTCCTCTTGATAGAGTACGACATAATTCTTAGGGTTTCTTCATTTTTTTAAATCCTTTTATCTGATTTTTCCTCAAATAAGTTGGTGTCAAGAGCTTTATCTTCAATCTCACTAATTCTGACTTCCATTGCCTCAGTTCTGCTCCTGTGACAGTCTACTGACTTGTTTAATTCTGAAACTTTATTGTTAATCTTCTGGAATTCTGATTCCTGTCTCTCTGTGGATTCTTGTAGCCTGTTAAATTTGTCATGCTCTTCTCTAATCTTCTTAAGTTCCTTATGCTCTTCTCTAATCTTCTTAAGTTCCTTTATTGATTGGTCTGTGTTTTGCCTCATTTCCTTCCCGATCTCTTGAAGAGTTCTGTATATTAAATCTTTTGTATTCTATCTCTGGTAATTCCAAGAAATCTTCTTCCTCTGGAAAATTTCGAGGTTTCTTTTTTTTGGGAGCTTGCTGAAGCCATCATGGTCTGCCTCTTTCTGTGATTTGATATTGACTGTTGTCTCCGAGCCATCAGTAAGTTATTATATTTATTTTATGTTTGCTTACTGTGTCCTAGCTTCTTGTTTTGTTTTGTTTTAATATGCCCAGTTAGGCTGCTTATGTGATCTAGCCTGATCACTGGCATCTCTGAAGCTGCAGTGTCCTGTCACCAGGTATCCAGACCTGCCACTAAGTATTTGGGCCCAGGAGTCCGTCCGTTCCTATGTGGATTCAGCTCAGGTGTCCAGGTAGATAGCCACCAAGTGTGTGGTGCAGACTCTCACCTACAGTCCTAGATAGGTCTGGGTGATTGGTGTAGGCACAAGCATCCGGCTGCCGCAGGGGGACACGTTGAGAAAGGCAGGGGGCCCACGGCTGCCCTCAGGTGTCCAGGAGAAAAGCGTGTCCCTGTTTCCTAAAGCATGTAGGTGGGTGGGTTTTGCAGCCCGACTATGAGCACCCAGTGTTGTAGGCTGTAAAGACTGGGGCCATCTCTTATTTTTGGGCCCGTATCGCAGGTGGCTTGGTAGTGTGGGTGGAGCCACCAGTCCTCAGGCCCCTTATGTAGGTGGGTGAAAACCCTGCTTAATGGGCAGAGCTGTATCAAATGTCACGAACCTGCCACTTCACAACTGAAACAGTTGAAGTTAGGCTTCAGGTATATACCCTGTTGTACTGCGGTAATGAGGGCCTATGCTGTTGAGATGGGCCTACACAAGTCTATGCAGGGGGGAAGGCACTCAAAGCCCGTGGATCCCTTATGCCTATGTCTAGGCAAAGGATCTGTGCCTACCCTGAGTTCTTGGCTTAGGGGAGCCAGCAGATTATTTTTTCCACAGTTTGTTATTTTTGTACCCTCTCCAAGGCCAGGAGAATGGCTCAGGGCGCGTGATGGGTCCTACTTCTGGCCCAGGGACTTGGCAGTCACTGAAGCTTTCCTGAATCCAGTGCAGAGCAGGGAGCAGGGTGTAAATGGGAGAGAGGATTTTCCATAAGGGGGGTGTTTCTTACCTACGCTGTAGACCAGAGGCAAATACTTATCTTTCACTGATTGAGGGCTGTTTCTCACTGGTTCTGGATGTCCAGGTAGACTCTGTGACGCTGGGTCTCTCCTGATGTGGAAAATGCCTCCCAAATGCTGTTGCTTGCCTGCCCCACTGCTCCCCTTAAGCTGATCTGCTCTGAAGGGCCCCTGCTCCTGCTGGGTCAGGTCCGGGAACTCCTCACTGCTTCCGAACCATCTCTCCTTCCCCCTGCCACTCAGTCCAGTTCCTCAACTTTGCCTTTGATGTTCAGGGCTCCTAGATTGTCATATATAATCGATTCACTTGTTTCTTTGGGTCTTTGTTGTAAGAGGGACCACCGCAAGCATCTGACTACTCTGCCATCTTCACCCCCCTCCCATGTAACCGTTTTTAAGTGTTCAATTCAGTGATATTAATTACATTCATCACGTTGTGCAGACATCACCACTATCCATTTTCATTAGTCATTATTATTACTTGGAGAATAGAGGTAAATATCTAGTGTTTGAACAACCTTGACCTGCTATGTGAAGTTCAGGTTCCCTAGCAAGGCTCTCCCAGTACAGCTCCGGGCTGCTGTTGGCCCCTGCTGCTGCCGGCTCAGACTCAACACTCCCAGCACACCTGAGGATGCCCACCCTGCCAGCCACATACAGTCCTATAGTGCTGCCGCAGGTACACGCAGCATCCCAGAGCCTGTCCCCACCTCTTGAGCTGCCGGGAGCACCCTGTCTGGAGTCTGTTCTTGTTGTTACGTGTGGAGTTACTGCTCCCCCATCCCAGCCCAGATGCTTCATCGTGGTCTTCCCTAGAGCCCTGTACCTGTGGGCATTGGCCTTTATTACACACAGTGAGTGTGTGAAAGTACTTGTCATACCTAGTGTCAACCATAAAGTATTAATGTCTTTGTTCTCTGATGATAACATGATGCTATGAAAACAGGAAAGCAAACACATCTTTAAAATACAGTGAAGAGAACATTTGTCTGCCCTGTGACTCAGCAGTGCTCCTCCTGGGAACATGCTCCAGAGAAACCTGGCACAGGTGTCCCACAAGGTACCTATGCTCATGATGGTACAAATCTGGAAGTAATCCAGATGTCCCCTGACAGGAGCATGAGCAGATATGGTATTAAGTATTAACATAATCATATGGTACACAGTAGTGAAAATGGACGAGCTTGCTATGATAGCAATGTGAGTGAATCTCAGAAACATCATAATGGGTGACAAAATCAAGTTGCAGAAGACCATACACTCTTTAGTTTTACAACATATGTGATAGGATTATTTTCTTTTTTAAAAAAGCAGTGGACAGAACCCAGGCTGCTTGTAGGAGAGGGAGGTAGCTGGAGGCTGGGGAGACTGCCCAGTGGACAGCTGAGCTGCTGTCACCCTGAGGGGGTGGGCCCCAGGACCTCCCTTCATTCTGGTGCTTTGTGCCTCACATCGGGTTGTACTGCTTCTTTTGTGTCATCGTCATTAGGTATTCGCAAGTGGATTCCTTCTCATAGTGATCCCATGTGAGAGAGTAGAGCTGCCCTGTAGGGTTTTCTTGACTGTAATCTTTACGGAAGCAGATCACCAGGCCTTTCTCCCATGGAGCCCCTGGATGGTTTCGAACTGCCAATGTTTTGGTTAGCCGAGCGCTTAACCATTGAACCACCAGAGTGCCTTTATACATACCAAATATTACATAATAACATTTTAAAAAATGGGAGCAAAAAGAAAATACTAGAGCCAGCTCATGCCTTTTATGGGGAGGAATCTGACGTTTAAGAGTTAGGAAGGAGCATTCCCTCCCCGTGTATCCATTCCATGTTGTACTGTAAATAAAACACTGGGACTGTCTCCAGCAGAGGAGGAAGGAGGGAAATAATATTTTTACTCTGTACCAAAAAAGGAAGTTTTCTTTTCAGCATTAAGGGACTGGTCTTTTTCTGAGTGGCACTTCAAATGACAGCAGTTATTTCAAAGGGATGATGCAGACTTCTTAGGTTGTTGAAGTTGATGTGACTCACTTAGAAGACACTGACCCAGAGAGACATCATTTCTCAAAGATGGGAGTTCTGAAGAACGTGCCTTTAACACTAGTTTTGGAGTACGTGTAGTATCGCACCCTGACTGCTTTCATTGTACTGACAATCCGTAGAATATCCCAGTTTCGAGGCAAAGCTTTTTTTGAGGAACATTAAAGCCTCTTCTGTGCGCCACACTGGGTGGCGTTGGAAACCCAGAGTCTGCTCCTGGTACAGCACCAACCCACTCTAGCGTCTTTAATCAGACAGATTGGCTCCTAGTCTCTGGACTTGGTGAAGCAGCTGGGGATGGGGCCTCCTTTGACCAGCTAAGCTAAGCAGTGTAGAAGGCACAGCTTCCCTGCTGTCCTCGACCTTTTAAACATCGAGACAAGAGGAACCTTTGCAGGCTTGCAAATTCACAAGGAGAAGTGTTGTTTGAGCACTGGGCTATCTAGATAGGTCAAGAGGACTGTACCAGAAACCAGATCTGGGATCAACTCCTAGTCCTACCACTTGCTGGCAGTGCAGCCTTGGGCCATTTGCTTAACCTCCCTGTGCCTCAGTTTCCTCCTCTGTAAATTGGGTATAAGAATAATATCTTCTCCCTAAGATTGTTATGAAAATTCAGTGAGTAGGCATGTGAGAAGTGTTTAGACAGTGCCTAGCATATAGTAAGGGCTCAGTCCGAATTAGCTAGGGTCTATTGAGAGAGCCCCTTCTGATTCTATTGTGAGTGTCAAAGATTTAACACTTCTGAGACTATTCTTGGAAATACCAGGTGCAAAAGAGAGGAACAGACAGGAACTGGTGATGGCATGTAACAGGTTGTATGCAACGGCCAGGAAGGAGATGCTTACAGATGATACGACCCACCAACCTGGCACAGTGTCCACCCAGCATGCTTCTCCCAGAGAAGCTTCTGTAGGCTCTCACCTTCTGCCTTGGGATTTCTGTTTGAGTTATCTTCAGGGAAGTGCTGTAAAATACTCATATGGTCATATGCATCTGGGCAGGGCAGGGAAAAGAACACAAATATTTTTGGATACCTGGTGGTGCAGTGGTTAAGCATTTGGCTGCTAACCAGAAGGTTGGCAGTTTGAATCCACCAGCCACTACTTGGAAGTCCTGTGGGGCAGTTCTACTCTGTCCTGTGGGGTTGCTGTCTTAGTTTTCTAGTACTGCTACAATAGAAATACCACAAGTGGATGGTTTCAACAAGCAGAAGTTTATTTTCTCGCAGTCTGGTAGACTAGGAGTCCGAACTCAGGGCGTCAGCTCCAGAGGCAGCCCCTTTCTCTCTGTTGGCTCTGGGGGAAGGTCCCTGTCATCAGTCTTCCCTGGCCTAGGAGCTTCTCTGCATAGGAACCCCGGGTCCAAAGGATGTGCTCTGTTCCTGGCACTGCTTTCTTGGTGGTGTGAGGTCCCTGTGTCTCTCTGCTTGCTTCTCTGCTTTATATCTGAAAAGAGATTGGTTTAAGACACAACCTAATCTTGTAGATTGAGTCCTGCCTCATTAACGTAACTGCCTCTAATCCTGCTTCATTAACATCCTAGAGTCAGGATTTACAACTTGTAGGAAAATCACATCAGATGCCAAAATGGTGGACAGTCACACAATACTGGGAATCATGGCCTAGCCAAGTTGACACATATTTTTGGGGGACACAGTTCCATCCATGACAGTTGCTATGAGTTGGAATCAACTCCGCAGCAACAAGTTTGGTTTTTTGGTTTTTGTTATTTGCCAGTCCCACTCTGGGCACCTCCTCACAATAACCCTGAGCAGCAGCTGACACTACCTCTGTCTGACAGGTAGAAATACTGTCATTAGCTGCTGTCGGGTTGACTCCTATCCATGGCGACCTTAAGTATAACAGAACCAGACGTTGCCCGGTCCTGGGCCAGCTTCATGATGGTGTTTGAGTCCATTGTTGTGGCTGTCATAATGCCTTTCAACCTAGAGGGCACAGTATTCTGTGATCCATAGGGTTTTCATTTGGCTAATTTTCAGAAATAGATCTCCAGGCCTTTCTCCCACCATGGGTGAACCTTATATTTCAAATACCCGTGGCATAGCAAGCCACCACAATTTGATGGTGGTAGTAGAAATGGTGACTCAGAAAAGCTCATTGGTTTGCCCTAGGTTACTCAGTTGGACAGGCAGGTGCCGCCACTTGAGCCCAGGAACGCTGCTCAGTCCCAGCTGGCTTTGTCCCCGAGTCCAGGCTGCAGAGGGTGTTGTGTGTTTCCTGCTCCTGGACTGTGTGCAGAGCTACCTGGTGCTTGGGTGGATGCTGCCCAGTGCCTGGCCCGTGGACCCTGCCTCAGTGTCTGTTTACTTCCATGGAGCATTCATTAAGCCCCAGGTGTGATGATCTCTGTCCACAAGCAGTTCATTCTTGGGCAGATGTAGGTAAGTGGAACACAGCAGCTGTTTTCAGCTCAAGAGATAGAGACCAAAAAAGGAAAAGGCTGAAAGAATGCCCAACAGGCATTAACCCTGGCAGTGTCTGTTCATTCTTTTAGCACATGTTTACAGGGCCATGGTGGGCCAAGCTCTGCTCCAGGCTCTGGGGGCAGCAGGGAGGGATAGGCAGGGCCCAACTCTTATAGAGGGGTGGGGACAGGAGATAAGCAAATTAACAGGCATATCACCAAGAAAATACCAGGTAGGGAGAGTTGCCTGCCAGGGTGAGTTGATACAGAGTGACTGGCTGTGGGGGGCCTTTCTGAGGAGGCGATGTCATCCCGAGGTCTAAGTGACAAGATGGAGCAGACAGGCATGGGGGACGCCAGGCAGTGGAGGCAGCAGGAATTGGCTTGGCGTGGAGGTTTTCTGAAATGACAGTGTATCGTTCCAGCAATAAGGAAAGTTACCGGAGAAGAGATGCAGCCAATATGAAGATGACCTTCCCTGAGTTCCCCCTAGGGCTCAGACCTCAGGTGATTGGATTTAGAAGGACCTTTCGCTTAGGCAAGCTTGTCCTCTGGCTCTTGAAGCTGCCTGGGGTGGGGTGGGGAGGTGGGAATGTAAGAGCCCTGGGCATGACTTCCTGTGCTACCCACGGGAGTCTGCCTTGGCCTCCACAGCCTCTGCTAGTCTAGGGGCCAAGCTGTGCATACCACTCACTATTTTGTGGCTTCGGTTTTAAACTTACACAGGTAGAAATAACTTACCTGCAGAATTCCTCTTGGCAAGCATCTAGAGCACCTTCTGAGAAAAGCGTTATGTAATTGTTGTGTCTGAGACCAGAAGCCTGTGGTGCTGAGGCTGAGGGGGTTCAGGCTCCCCATCCCTTCACTTCTGCTTCCTTGGCCCTCCTGAGGTGGCAGTTGCCCAGTGCTTGGCACCACCCAGTAGACTGCCAGGTCCCAGCCAAATGCATAGTCGTGGGATTTCTGTGTTCCCCCATGCAGCTCTGTGTTTGTTCATGTCTCAGGCTAGAGAACTGTCCTGATCAAAGTGTAGCCCATCCGGTGGCGTGGCTGGCCCTGTGGGTGGTGTGGGAGTGTGAAACCCCATAGAGGCTCTGTTGGGTGATGATCAGTCCCAGGCGAGTGTGGTGGCATTGCCTTTACT
The DNA here is from genome assembly GCA_030035585.1 of Dugong dugon. Lineage (NCBI taxonomy): Eukaryota > Metazoa > Chordata > Mammalia > Sirenia > Dugongidae > Dugong > Dugong dugon. The sequence goes on from CM057460.1 coordinate 204,858,821, forward strand.
GAGGGGTGTTTCTAGCATCAGGATTGTAGTGTGTCAGAGGTAGGACAATTTCTGGTCCCGGAGGAAGGGAGGGTCTGAGGGTCACTCTTCATACTCCCAGAGGCACAGGGAAGCCTGGGTTTGTCCCAACACGAAGCTCCACAGGCTGCAGAAACACCCTGGTTTTGCTAGAGGCCGGGATCCCAGCCCCCAATCAGTGTCTGTGGCTAGGACTGGTCAAACGCTGGACAGAGACTGTGGACAGTGAGCCATTGGACAACAGAGGGACTGTGATAGTTAAAGTTGTGTGTTAACTTGGCTGGGCCATGATTCTCAGTGGTTTGGCAGGTATGTAATGATGTAGTTATCCTCCATTTTGTGATATAATGTAATCACCTCCATGATGTTATCTGATGTGATCAGCCAATCAGTTGTAAGGGGAATTTCCTCAGAGGTGTGGCCTGCATCCAATATATGTGGATGCTCTGGCAAAGCTTGCTGGCTTTTGCTTGCTCTGAATCCTGCATCTTGGCTCATCGTCATCTGACCTTTGGTTCTTGGGACTTGAGCCAGTGGCCTGCCGTACTGCCTGCAGATCTTGGGATTCGTTGACCTCTGCAGCCTGTGAGCCAACAGCCTGCTGTCTTACCTGCTGATCTTGGATTCGTCAACCTCTGCAGCCCATGAGCCAGCAGCCTGCTGTCTGACCTGCCAATTGTGGGTTCATCATCCCCTGCAGCTACATGAGGAGAAGCCTCCAACCTGACACCTGAACCATGGACTTGGGACTTGCCAGCTTCTTCAGCCAGAGCCCTCCTTGGAAATGAGGATGACGAGACTTTGTCTCATGTACCTAGGACATGTTATTCAGGTGGGATCAGTCCTTGGAAAAGGACATCATGCTTGGTAAGGTAGAGGGTCAGCGAAAAAGAGGAAGACCATGAACAAGATGGATTGACACAGTGGCTACAACAGTGGGCTCAAACATAGCGACGATTGTGAGGATGGTGCAGGACCAAGCGATCTTTCGTTCTTTTATTCATAGGGTTGCTATGAGTTGGAACCAGCTTGACAGCACCTAACAACAACCACACAATGGTGTGAACCATTTCCTTGAGATAAAACTCTCTGTATATATCTATACCCTTCACTGGTTTTGTTTCTGTAGATAGAGAACCTAGCCTAAGGCAGGGGCCTTTGGGATCAAAGAGTTTGGGGAGAGGACCTGGGCTGAGAACCCTGGCCGGTGGTGGACTTGGACTCACAGAGTGATCATAGACTCGGACCGGCCCTGGTTCCCCACCTCTTAGTTTTGTGCTGTCTCTGGCACACTGAAGTGTTTGCTTTTTAACAGAATCTGTTAAAAATGCTGCCTGTGATTTGGTCATTTGAAAAATTGCTTTGAGGGGTAGAAGTGAGGTGGGGTCCTTCATATAGTGTGTTTATGCATCGCCTTTATACAGCTGTCAGGATTTTATCCTCATCCCTGTGAGGGAGGCCTGGCCTGCACCCCCATTTCCCAGACCAGGGAGTGAGGCTCAGGAAGGCAGGATGGCTCACTCGGGTCAGTGGCTAGGAGCCACACTAGAGAAGCCCATCTTTATGTTTGCTTCATATGATCTCTTAAAATGACTGTGTTTCCACGTCTGTGTAATCTGCTCTGACAGGCTACCCCTCCCGGTCCAAAATGCTTGGGACATGTTGGTAAAGAAAATTGAAATTTCCTTGTGTGTGTTTTTGGAAATTGATTTCTGCTTTTAGAAAAATTCAGTCCACCTAAAGTCAGAGGAGGCTGTCAGAATTCTGATTTGAGCTCTCTTGTATCTGCTCAGATGACTGCAGGGTCCCTGAGAAAAACTGGCCAGGTGGCTCCTGGTGGGAGGACCTCCTGGCTCACTGAAGGGCTCAGTGGACCAGCGTGGGGGCCTTCCTGCTCACCCAGTCCCCATCTGGAGGCTTTGTAGCTGGCACGCCATGAGGGCTCTTCCTTCCCTGTTAACTTTACTGCTTTGTCATCTAGAAGTCTAGGCTAAGTGCTTTTTTTCCCTCTAAATTCTTTAAATATATGAGTGCATTTTTTTTTTTTAAAGCCTACTTTTTGGATAACCAAACCAAACCCATTGCTGTAGAATTGATTCCGACTCATAGCGACCCCAAAGGGTTTCCAAGGCTGTGAATCTCTATGGAAGCAGACTGCCACATCTTTCTCCCATGGAGCCACCGGTGGTTTCAAACCACTGACCTTTTGGTTAGCAGCCAATCACTTTAACCATTGCGCCACTAGAGCTCTTTACTTTTTGGATTAAAAAAAACTTGTTGCTGTTGAGTGGATTCCAACTCATTTCAGCTGTTAACCAAAAGGTCTGCAGTTTTGAATCCACCGGGTGCTCCTTGGAAACCCTGTGGGACAGTTCTGCTCTGTCCTATAGCGTCGCTATGAGTCAAAACTTTTTGGATAGAGATGTAAAATTTAATTTCTGTAACCAACAAAAAATCACTGTCATATAGATGCCCAAGTTCAGTTAATGGAGAGGATGTTTCTCTTTTGACTGGATCTCACTGTTTTTCTGGTTTGGGGAAAAGAAAGGATTATGTTTTTGTCCTCTTCACTTTTCCCTTCTGCATTAGCAAATCCTGCATCATTACTAGCCTTTAAGTTATTGCCAGCTTGGCTGATGCAGAGTCATAACAGCCCTTTCTCTTGAGGCTGCGGTGCTTCTGTGTGGCACTGTCTGTCTTGTCCTGACTGGGCCGTTGTCTTCTGGAGAGCCAGCTCTGCTTGGGCATGTGAGCCTGTAATGGTCAGTAGGAAGATGGAGGTGTTTTCTCATCTTCAGGCTGCACAGACAGGGATATGAAGATCAGTTGGCCAAGGATTGCCAAGTATTTCATCAGTTCACTGTGTGTATGTCATATGATCAGCATGGGGCACTGTCCTCATTGAGCCTTGAGACCACCGTGGGAGCTTGACCCCTGCTTCTCTGTTTCTGAGTTTTGAGCAGGCTTCTAAGGAGGTCCTGATCTATGGGTGATGGGTCCCCTGGAGTGGTATGGCAGGAAAGGTGAGGTACCCCTTCCCACAGTTCTCTGTCATCTGCTTCTAGAAAAATTAAGTACACGTGACATGAGAGGAGGCTACGAGATATGTGAAGATTTTCAGATCAGTTTATTCAGTAATATTTATTGATTGTGACTGTCACAGTCAGTATTGATTGTGTGACTGGATCCATTAGGTTTGGGGTATGAGAAACTATTATTGCTGTTCCCTAATAGCTGGTCTTGATCCCTGATCATGGTGGTTGAACCTTCCATTCCCCAAAATCTCCTTAGAGATTTGGGGTTGACCCTGGCTGACCGGGCGAATGTCTTCTCAGCCCATGGCTGGCCTCCTCTGGTGCTCACAGAGAGGCAGAAACACGGGAGCTTTGACCTTGGACCTCCCCATGCTGCTGGGCCACAGACATCTTTGCCATTATCTTCCATGACCATGCATGAGACTTAGACTCTGAAGGAATTTCCCTACTCATTTCCACAAGGACATTTTTATGGAATTGTTGCCTCCAGGGGCATCACCCTAGCCTTAAAATTTATCTTTTGTTTGGTTTTGCCCTGTTTGCTATTTTTATTCCGTCTGTTTCCAGCCAGTTTCCCAGGTCTCCAGTGTGTTTCAAATTCTGCTTGTGTTTTCAAGTAAGCCAGACTTCTTCCTCAGCTTGTCTTCTGTTAATGGAGTGGTCAGTCTATCTCTCGCAAGAGTGGATCATACCAAACTCTGAGTGGGAGTGTTCACACTTGTGAGGTGCGATGTGCCTCCCTGGGAAGGGCATGCCTGTGCAGCCAGTCTGGGGTTCAGGTTTGGTGGAGGAGAGCCTGCTTGGTGTCCCCACACATAATTTGTGCCCTGCAGGCAGCTCACGGGAGCGCTGGTTCTCTTCCTCTTGGTGCATGCTGCACATGACAGGAACACACACTGGTGTAGGTGACAAAGGACTGCCTCGGCTTGTATACCTGCGAAGTCCAGGGACACATGGCCTCAAGCACTGGTGGACTCAGAGGTTCAAACAGTGTTGTATCTTGTGCCTTTCCTTGGCTCCTTGTTGTGTTGGCTCCTGTCTGAGGTAAACTTTGGCCCTGTGGTGGCTCCACCATCATTGTGGTTTCCCAGGAGTTTCAGGCAAGTCCAGGGAGGGCTCGAGGAGGCCCACTCTGGATTGTCAGCCTACCCTGATGTAGCTACTGTGGCTGGGGTGACTGGCCAGGCCTGAATTCCAGACCTGCTCCAGCCCAGGCCCCCAGGAAAGTGAAATGCTCTTTCCAGAAAAAGAGGATGTGGGTGTTGCACAGGCAGAAATAACACAGTCTGTTTCTAGGATGGAAATTAAGTATTCTTTGGCTTAAAGAAACTTCCTTTAATATTGGGGACTAACTATAGAAAAGTGAGTGTCCCCTTTCATGTTGAATAGATTGTGACTATGACATGGGGTCTCCAAAGCTCCCAAGGGCCTTTCTGAGAAATTCTGCAGTGCCCACAGCAAGACTTCCTCAAGTTTATCAACTCAGTGTGGTTATCTCATGTGGATCAGAAACCCGTATTCTTAATAAAGACCAAACTTGTTGCTGTCAAGTTGGTTCTGACTCATAGCTACCCTGTAGGACAGAGTAGAGCTGCCCCACAGGGTTTCCAAGCATGTAAATCTTTACAGAAGCAGACTGCCACATCTGAGCGGCTGGTGGGTTCAAACCTCTGACCTTTTGGTTAGCAGCCGAGCACTTAACCACTGTGCCAACAGGGCTCCTTATTCTTAATAAAATGAAGTGTTAATACAGTTATACAATGTAGGCTTCTGGGGGTTGCGGCTGGAGTGAGTGGGGGCGGGGGGTTGTGGTAGTTGGGAACCTTTGTCCTGGCCATCTCATCCAAGAAAATAAAGTGGGCATCCTGTGGGCCTGCCCAGCCACCTCACCAGCGCTCTTTGTAGGTGCAGAAAGATTTGTTTGTCTTGAATAATAAATCCCAACTTAAAGTCAATTTTCTGTCTCCATTCAAAAATATTTAAAATTCTAACAGACTAGAACTGCACTGTAGGATTTCCAAGGAATGACTGATGGATTTGAACTGCCAGCTTTCTGGTTAGCAGCCTTAGCTCTTAACTGCTGTGCCACTAGGGCTCCAAAGTTGTAACAGAATCGTACAGACTTTATTTACCATTTGTTATAAAATAGTTCTGAGTAATAACCTGATGATAGAAATAGATTTCTAAAGGTGTTTCCAGTTCTTGGTGTTAGAATAGCATGCGTCCCTTCTGTTGTCACTGTGGAATTTATGAAAATAAGCACCCCACCCGACACACATACTTTTTTGCTAACTTTGGTCTAAACTTTTTTTTTGTTTGTTGTTGTAGTTTAAATGAAGTGTACATTTCAAGTTAGTCTCCCATACAAAAATTTATACATACATTCTTATGTGACCCTAATTGTTCTCCCCATACTGTGACAGCACACTCCTCCTTTCCATCCCTGATTCCCCATGTCCGTTCAGCCAGGTCCTAACCCTCTCTGCCTTCCCATCTCACCTCCGGGCAGAAACTACCCGTTTAGTCTCTTATATCTACTTGAGCTAAGAGGCACACTCCTTATGAGTATCACTTTATGTCCCACAGTCCAGTCAAATCCCTGTCTGAAGAGTTGGCCTCGGAAATTGCTTTAGTTCTGAGCTGATAGAGAATCCAGGGGCCATGCTTTCTGGGGTTCCTCCAGTCTTTCAGACCATTAAATCTGGTCTTCTTACTAGAATTTGAGTTCTGCTCTGCACGTTTCTCCTGCTCCATCAGAGACTCTCTGTTGTGTTCCCTGTCAGGGCGGTCATTGGTGGTAGCCAGGCACCATCTAGTTCTTCTGGTCTCAGGCTGATGAAGTTTCTGGTTTATGTGGCCCGTTCTGTCTCTTGGGCTAATACTTTCCTTGTGTCTTTGATGTTCTTCATTCTCCTTTACTCCAGGTAGTTGGGACCAGTTGATGCACCTTAGATGGCCGCTTGCAAACTTTTAAGACCCCAGGCGCCACTCACCAAAGTGGGATGTAAAACATTTTCTTAATAAGTGTTGTTATGCCAGTTGACCTAGATGTCCCCTGAAAGCATGGTCCCCAGACCCCTACCCCTGCTACTCTGTCCCTCAAAGTGTTTGATGGTGTTCGGGAAACTTCTTAGCTTTGGTTTAGTCTAGTTGTGCTGACTTCCCCTGGAGTGTGTGCTGTCCTTCCCTTTGCCTAAGATAATTCTTATCTACGATCTAGTTAATAAGTAACTCTCACCTTCCCTCTCCACCCTCATAACCATCAAAAACTGTTTTCTTCTGTGTTTAAACCTTTTCTTGAGTTCTTATAATAGTGGTCTTACACAATATTTGTCCTTCTCTGACTGACTAAATTCACTCAGCATGATGCCCTCCAGATTTCTCCATGTTATAAGACGTTTCACGGATTCATCGTTGTTCTTTATTGTTGCATAGTATTCCCTTCAATGGATATACCATAATTCGTTTATCCATTCCTCTGTTGATGGGCACCTAGGTTGTTTCCATCTTTTTGCTATTGTAAGCAGTGCTGCAGTGAACATGGGTGTGCATATATCTATTCGTGTGACAGCTCTTATTTCTCTAGGATGTATTCCAAGGGGCGGGATAGCTGGATTGTATGGTACTTCTGTTTCTAGCTTTTTAAGGCAGTGTCAAATCGATTTGCAAAGTGGTTGTACCATTTTACATTCCCACCAACAGTATATAAGTGCTCCAGTCTCTCCACATGCTCTCAAGCATTGATTATTTTGTGTTTTTTGGATTAATGCTAGCCTTGTTGGGGTAAGAGGATATCTCATTGTAGTTTTGATCTGCATTTCTCTAATGGCTAATGATCGAGAGCATTTCTTCATGTGTCTGTTAGCCCCCTGAATATTTTCTTTGGCAAAGTGCCTGTTCATATCCTTTGCCCATTTTTAAATTGGGTTGTATTTTTGTTGTTGAGGTTTTGCAGTATCTTGTAGATTTTAGACATTAGATGCTGATCAGATTTGTCGTAGCCAGAACTTTTTTCCCAGTTTTTAGGTTGTCCTTTTACTCTTTTGGTGAAGTCTTGATGAGCGTAAGTGTTTGATTTTTCAGAGCTCCCATGTATCTAGTCTCTCTTCTGGTGCTTGTGCATTGTTACTTACGGTTCATATTGTGTTTATGCCATGTATTAGGGCTCCAAGCATTGTCCCTATTTTTTCTTCCATAATCTTTATCGTTTTTGATTTTATATTTAAGTCTTTGATCTATCTTGAGTTAGTTTTTGTGCATGGTGTGAGGTATGGGTCTTTTTCAGTTTTTTGCAGATGGATACCCTGTTCTGCCAGCACCATTTGTTAAAGAGAGTGTCTTTTCCCCAGTTAACGGACTTTGGGCCTTTGTCAAATATCAGCTGCTCATAGGTGGATGAATCTATGTCTGGATTCTCAATTCTGTTCCATTGGTCTATGCATCTGTTGTTGTACCACTACCAGGCTGTTTTTACTACCGTGGTGGTATAATATGTTCTAAAATCAGGTAGTGTGAGGCCTCCCACTTTGTTCTTCTTCTTGAGTAATGCTTATTTGAGGCCTCTTCCCTTTCCATATCAAGTTGGTGATTTGTTTCTCCATCTCATTAAAATATGCTGGTGGAATTTGGATTGGGATTGCAGTCTATCTGTGGAGTACTTTGGGTAGAATCGACATTTCCACAATGTTGAGTTTTCCTATCCATGAACAGGGTATGTTTTTCCATTTATGCTGGTCTCTTTTGGTTTCTTGCAATAGTTTTCATTGTATAGATCTTTTACATCTCTGGTTAGATTTATTCCTAAGTATTTTATCTTCTTGAGGGCTATTGTAAATGTTATCAATTTGGTGATTTCCTCTTCCACGTTCTCTTTGTTGGTGTAGAGGAATCCAACTGATTTTTGTATGTTTATCTTGTATCCTGGTACTTTGCTGGAATCTTCTATTAGTTCCAGTAGTTTTCTTGTGGATTCTTTGGGGTTTTCTGTGTATAAGATCATATCATCTGCAAATAGAGATACTTTTACTTCTTCCCTACCAATTTGGATGCCCTTTATTTGCTTTTCCTAGCATAATTGCTCTGGCTAGGACCTCCAGCACAATGTTGAATATGAGGGCATCCTTGTCTCGTTTCCGTTCTCAAGGAGAATGCTTCCAGACTCTCTCCATTTAGGAGGATGTTGGCTGATGGCTTTGTATAAATGCCCTTGATTGTACGTAGGAGTTTCCCTTCTATTCCTATTTTGTTGAGAGTTTTTATCATGAATGGGTGTTGCACTTTGTCAAATGCCTTTTCTGCATTAATTGATAAGATCATGTGGTTCTTGTCTTTTGTTTTATTAATGTGATAGATTACATTGATTGTTTTTCTAACGTTGAACCATCCCTGCATACCTGGTATAAATCCCACTTGACCATGGTGAATTTTGTTTTGATATGTTGTTGAATTCTGTAGGCTAGAATTTTGTTGAGGATTTTTGCGTCTATGTTCATAAGGGATATCGGTCTGTTTTTTTTTTTGTGGTGTCTTTCCCTGGTTTTGGTATCAGGGTTATACTGGCTTTATAGAATGAGTTTGGTAGTATTCCATTCTTTTCTATACTCTGAAATACTTTTAGTAGTAGTGGTGTTAACTCTTCTCTGACAGTTTGGTAGAATTCTCCGGTGAAACTCTGCACGCCAGGGTTTTTTTTTTGTTGGGAGTTTTTAAATTACCTTTTCAATCTCTTCTTTTGTTATGGGTTTATTTAGTTGTTCTACCTCTGTTTGTGTTAGGTTAGGTAGGTAATGAGTTTCTAGAAATTTGTCTATTTCCTCCAGGTGTTTGAATTTGTTAGAGTAGTTTTTCATAGTATTCTGTTATGATTCTTTTAATTTCAGTTGGGTCTATTGTGATATCATGTATCTCATTTTTTGTATGGGTTATTGGCTTCCTCTCCTGTTTTTCTTTTGTCAGTTTGGCCAGTGGTTTATCAGTTTTTTTGATCTTTTCAAAGAACCAGGTTTTGGTCTTGTTAACTCTTTGTTTTTTTATTCTCTATTTCATTTAATTCTGCTCTGATTCTTATGATTCCCTTTCTTCTGTCACCTGAGGGCTTCTTTTGCTGCTCTCTTTCTGCTTGTTTGAGTTGTAGGGTTAATGTTTTGATTTTGGCCCTTTCTTCTTTTTGGATATGCATTTATTGCTATAAACTGACCTCTGAGCACTGCTTTTGCTGTGTCCCAGAGATTCTGGTAGGATACGTTTTCATTCTCGTTTAATTCTGTGAATTTCTTTTTTCTGTTGTTTGTTTCTTCTATAACCTAGTAGGTTTTTGAGGAAGGTGTTCAGTTTCCATGTGTTTGATTGTTTTTCCTTGCTTTTTCTGTTGTTGATTTCTACTTTTATGGCTTTATGATCAGAAAGGATGCTTTGTAATATTTTGATGCTTTGGATTTTGCTAAGGCTTGCTTTATGGCCTAATATGTGGTCTATTCTGGAGAACATTCCATGTGTGTTGGAAAAGAAAGTATACTTGGTTGCTGTTGGGTGGAGTATTGTGTGGTATATGTCTATGAGATCAAGTTGGCTGACTGTAGCATTTAGGTCTTTCGTGTCTTTGTTGAGCTCCTTTCTGGATGTTCTGTCCTTCACCAAAAGTGGTGGGTTGAAGTCTCCTATTACTTTTGTGGAGCTGTCTATCTCTCTTTTCAATGCTGTTAGAGTTTGTGTTATGTATTTTGGAGCTCTGTCATTGGCTGTGTAAATATTTATTATGGTTATGTCCTCCTGGTGTGTTGACCTTTTAATCATTATATAGTGTCCTTCCTTATCCTTTGTGGTGGATTTTACTTCAATGTGTATTTTGTCAGAGATTAATATCGCCACTCCTGCTGGTTTTTGAGTGTTGTTTACTTGATACATTTCTTTCCATCCTTTGAGTTTTAGTTTGTTTGTGTCTTTAAGGTGTGTCTTTGGTAGGCAGCATATAGACGGATGGTGTTTTTTTAATCCAGTCTGCCCCTCTCTGTCTCTCTATTGGTGCATTTAGTCCATTGACAGTCGGTGTAATTATTGATAGGTATGAGTTTAGTGTTGTCATTTTGATGTCTTTTTTTGTGTGTTGTTGACTGTTTGTTCCACTTAATTTTCTGTGCTGAGTCATTTTTCTTTATGTATTTTCTTTTCATCTTTTTCGGTGTTGTTGATTTTGTGTTTGCTGAGTCTTTATTATATTTTTATTGTTTTTTATTTTGATATTTGGATTGTTAGTTTCTTTTGTGGTTGCCTTAATATTTACCCGTATTTTTCTAAGTTTATACCAGTCTTTTATTTCTTTATATCTCCTTGACTTCCTCTCTTTATGAAAAATCTCTGCTTACATTTTTTAGTCCCTCTATTTTGTTTTAATGTTGTCATCTTTTACTTATTGACATCTCTGTTTCCCTATTTTCAGTGTTTTAGCTTTGATTTATTTTTGTGACTTCCCTATCTGGGTTGATATCTGGTTGCTCTGTCCTGTGTTCTAGTCTTGGGTTGTTATCTGATGTTACTGATTTTCTAACCCTTTAGTATTTCTTGTAATTTTGGTTTGGTTTTTGCAAATTCCCTAAACTTTTGTTTATCTAGAAATGCCCTAAGTTCACCATCATTTTTGAGAGACAGTTTTGCTGGCAATTGGCTGGCAATTTTTTTCCTTCAAAGCTTGATATATTTCATCCCCTTGCCTTCTTGCCTGCATTGTTTCTGCTGAATAGTCCGAGCTTATTCTTATTGACTCTCCTTTGTGGATGATCTTTTGTTTATCCCTAGGCACTCTTAATATTCTCTCTTTATCTTTCGTTTTGTTGGTTTGATTATGTCTTGGTGACTTTCTTTTGGGATCTACCTATGTGGCGTTCGATGAGCATCTTGGATAGACATCTTGTCATCTTTCATGATATCAGGGAAGTTTTCTCCCAACAAATCTTCACCAATTCTCTCCATATTTTCTGTTATCCATTCCCCCCCCCACCCCATTCTGGTATACTCCAGTCACTCGTAGGTTATTCCTCTTGATAGAGTCCCACATAATTCTTAGGGTTTCTTAATTTTTTTAATCCTTTTATCTGATTTTTTTCTCAAATAAGTTGGTTTCAAATGCTTTATCTTCAGTCTCACTAATTCTGACTTCCATTGCCTCACTTTTTCTCCTGTAACTTTCAGTTGTCTAATATTGAAATTTTGTTCTTAATCTTCTCAATTTCTGATTGCTGTATCTCTGTGGATTCTTGCAGCCTGTTAAATTTGTCATTATGGTCTTCTCTAATCTTCTTATGTTCCTCTGTTGATTGGTATGCATTTTGCCTCATTTCCTTCCTGTTCTCTTGAAGGGTTCTGTATATTAATCTTTTGTATTCTGAACTCTGGTAATTCCAAGAAATTCTCCCCCTCTGGAAATTTCTAGATTCTTTATTTTAGGAGCTTTCTGTAACCATCATGGTCTGCCTCTTTCTGTGATTTGATATTGACTGTTGTCTCTGAGCCATCAGTGAGTTATTATATTTATTTATGTTTGCTTACTGTGTCTTAGCTTCTTGTTTTGATGTGACAGATAGGCTGCTCGTTTGAGCCAGCCTGATCACTGACACCCCTGAAGCTGCAATGTCCTGCTGCCAGGTGGCTAGACCTGCCACTAAGTATATGAGCCCAGGAGTCTGCTCACTCCTCCTGTATAGATTCAGCTCAGGTGTTCAAGTAGTTGGCCACCAAGTGTGTGGTACAGGCTGTCACCTACAGTCCTAGACAGGCATGGGTGATTGGTGTAGGCACAGGCATCCATCTGCAGCAAGGGGTCACATGCTGAGCAAGGCAGGGTGCCAATGGCCGCCTTGAAGTGTCCAGGAGGAAAGCATGTCCATGTTTCCTAGAGCGCATAGGTAGGTGGCTTTTGCAGCCTGACTATGAGCACCCAGTGCTGTTGGCTGTAAAGTCTGGGGGGTACCACTTATTCTTGGACCCCTGTTGTGGATGACCAGGTGGTGTGGGTGGAGCCACCAGTCCTCAGGCCCCTGATGTTTGTAGGTGATGACCCTGCTTAATGGGCACAGCAGTGTCAAATGGCATGAACCTGCCACTTCACAAGTGAAACCTTTGAAGTTAGACTTCAGGTATATTCCTTGTTGTACTGTGGTAATGAGGGCCTGTGCTGCTGAAATGAGCCCACACAAGTCTCCGCGGGGGAAAAGGCACGCAAAGTCTGTGGACCCCTTATGCCTGTGCCTAGGCAAAGGAGCTGTGCCTACCCTGAATTCCTGGCTTTGGGGAGCCAGCAGATTATTTTTAATCTAGTTTGTAAATTTATTCTGTCTCCAAGGCCAGGAGAATGGCTCAGGGCGCATGATGGGTCCTACTTCCGGCTCCCGGGACTCGGCAACCACTGAAGCTGTCCTGGACTCAGTGCAGAGCAGCTAGCGGGGAGGTAAATGGGAGAGAGGTTTTTCCCAGAGGGGTGTTTTTTATCTGTATGGTAGGCCAGATGGAAGTGCTTATCTTTTCCCAGTCGAGTGCTGCTTCTCACTGGTTCTGGATGCCAGAGCAGAGTCTCTGTTGCTGGGTCTTTCCCAATGTGGAAAACGCCTCCAAGCACCGTTGTTTTCCTTGTCGCACACCATGAACTGATCTGGCCTGAAGGTCTCTGGCCCCCGCCGGGTCAGGTCTGGCAACTCCTTGCTGCTTCTAAACCGTATCTTCCTCCTCCTGCCCCTCAGTCTGATTCCTCAACTTTGCGTTTGCTGTTCAGGGCTCCTAGATTGTCCTATATAATTGATTCACTTGTTTTTTTTGGGTCTTTGTTGCAAGAGGGCTCACCGGAAGCATCTGACTACTCAGCCACCTTTGCCCTGCCCTCTTGAGTTGGTCTTTTTGATGGTGTGAGGTAGGGGTCCAACTTCATTCTTTTGCATCTGAAGATCCAGTTGTCCCAGCACATTTGTTGAGGAGACTAGTCTTTTCCCATTGAATGGGTTTGTCCCAGCACATTTGTTGAGGAGACTAGTCTTTTCCCATTGAATGGGTTTGCCACCGTTATAGAAAATCAATTGACAATATATGTGAGAGTTTATTTCTGGATTCTCAATTGTATTCTACATTTCTATATATTTATCCTTATGTTAGTACCAGACTGTTTTGATTACTGTAACTGTGTAGTAAATTTTGAATTCAGAAATTGTGAGTCCTCCAACTTCGTTCTTGTTTTTCAAGATTGTTTTGGCTATCCTTGGTCCCTTGAAATACCGTATAGATTTTATGAAGGGTCTTTTCATTTCTTCAAAACAGAAATTTGCTTTCTCACAGTTAAGGAGGGCAGAAGTCTGAATGCAGAATGCTGGCTCGAGGGGATGGCTTTCTCTCTCTCTTGGCTCTTGAGGAAGGTCCTTGTCTCTTTAGCTTCTGCTTCCTTGTTCCTTCGAGATCTCTATGTGTTTTGGCATATATTTTTACTTCATCTCTGCTCTTCTTGCTTGTTTTGTCTGTTTTATATCTCAAAAGAGATTGACCCAAGATACATCTTACACTAATCCTGCCCCATTAATATAACAAAGACAGCCCATTCCTAAATGGGATTATAACCACAGGGATAGGGGTTAGGATTTATGACATATATATTTGGGGGACATAATTCAATCCATAATATAGATACTGCATTAATTCTTTAGATCACTTTGAGTAGTACCCTCATCTTTACACTATTAAGTCTTCCAATTTATGAACACAAGATGTCTTTACATTTATTTAGGTAGCCTTTCATCTCTTTCTGTTATGCTTTGTAGTTTTCAGTGTACAAGTCTTATGCCCCCTTGGTTAAATGTATTCTTAACTGTTTTATTCTTTTTGATGCGGTTGTAAGTGGAATTATTTTCTTCTTTTTTTTTGTCTAGTTAACTCATTTATTTATTTATTGCAATATTTTGAATTGTGTTTTTGGTGAAAGTTTACACAGCAAAGTAGGTTCCCATTTAGCAATTTCTGTACATATTGTTCAGTGACATTTGTTATATTTTTCACAGTGTGTCAACATTCTCATTTCCGTTCTGGTTGTTCCGTTCCCATTAATCTGTCTTCCCTGTCACCCCTTAACTTTCTCATATTATCTTCCAGGAACTACATAGTTTTAACTTTAACATGTAGGTCTTTGATCCATTTTGAGTTAGTTTTTATGTATGGTGTGAGGTATTGATCCTGTTTCATTTTTCTGCACATGGGTATCTAGTGTCACCAGTACCATTTGTTAAAGAGACTGTTTCTTCCCATTTGAATGGACTTTGACCCTTGTCAACAATCAGCTGCCCATAGATGGATAGATTTACTTCTGAGTTCTCTATTCTATCCATTACTGGGCTGTTTTGTATGTATAGTATGTATAGGCTTCAGTATGGCTCTAGCTATTCAGGGCCTCTTTCCTTTCCATATAAAGTCGGTGATTAGTTTTTCCATTTCAATAAAGAATGTTGTTGGAATTTGGATCAGGGTTGCATTATATCTTTAGATCACTTTGGGTAGTATTAACATTTTTACAATGTTAAGTCTTCTAATCCATGAGGGTGGAATGTTCTTCCATTTATGAAAGTCTCTTTCAGTTTCTTGCAGTAGTGTTTTATAGTTTTCACTGTATAGGTATTTTATATCCCTGATTAGGTTTATTCCTAGGTATTGTATCCTTTTGGAGACTGTTGTTTTCTTGGTTTCATTTTTGGAGTCTTCTTTTTAGTGTAAAGGAACCCAGTTGATTTTTGCGTGTTGATCTTGTACCCTACAACGTTGCTGAACTCTTCTGTTAGATCCAGCAGTTTTCTTGTGGAGTCTTTAGGGTTTTCTATGTATAGGATCATGTCATCTGTAAATAGTGACAGTTTTATACTTTTTCCTTTTCAATTTGGACACCTTTATTTCCCTTTCTTCCTTTATTGCTCTGGCTAGGACTTCCAGTATACAATATTGAATAAGAGTTGTGATAGTGAGCATCCTTGTCTCATTCCTATTCTCAAGGGGAAGGCTCTCAGTCTTTATTCACTGGGAATAATTTTGGCTATTGGTTTTGCATATATGCCTTTAATTGTGTTGAGGATTTTCTCTTCTATTCCTATTTTGCTGAGAGTTTTTATCAGGAAAGGGTGTTGGATTTTATCAGATGCCATTTCTACATCAATTGAGATGATCATGTGATTCTTTTCCTTTTGTTTTATGTGGTGAATTGATTTATTGATTTTTTTAATGTTGAACCACTCTTGCATTCCTGGAGTGAATTTCACCTGAACATGATGTATGAATTGCTTAATGTGTTGTTGAATTCTGTTCACTAGAATTTTGTTGAGAATTTTTGCTTCTATATTCATGAGGGATACTGGCCTGTAATTTTCTTTTTTTGTGATGTCTTTACCTGGTTTTGGTATTAGGGTGATGCTGGCTTCATAGAGTGAGTGAGGGAGCTTTCCTTTCTCTTCTGTGTTTTGGAAGAGTTTGAGTAGAATTGAGGTCATCTCTTCTCTGAATATTTGGTAAAATTCCCCAGTGAATCCATCTGGGCCAGGGCTTTTTTTTTTTTTGGTTGGGAGGTGTTTTTTTTTTTTTTAATGACATCTTCAATCTGTTCTTTTGGTATGGGTATGTTGAGATTTTCTATTTGTGTTAGTTTAGGTAGGTAGTGTATTTCTAGAAATTTGTCCATTTCTTCTAGGTTTTCATATATGTTAGAGTACAATTTTTCATAATATTTTGTTATGATCTTTCTTTTTCTCAGTTGGGTCTGTTGTAATGTCTCCAATTTCATTTCCTGTTTTGGCTATTTGCATCCTCTCATTTTCTTTTTTCAGTTTGGCCAGTAGTTAGTCAATTTTATTGATCCTATCGAAGAACCAATGTCTAGTCTTGTTGGTTGTTTCTGTTTTTTATTTCATTTATTTCTGCAGTGATCTTTGTTATTTCCTTTCTTATGGTAGCTTTGGTCTTTTCACTTCCATTTTTATTTAAGTTGTCAAGTTAAGTTATTAATTTTGGACCTTCTTTTTTGATTTATCCATTTATTGCTATAAATTTTTCTCTGAGCACTGCTTTTGCTGCATCTCAAAGGTTTTGGTATCTTGTGTTATCGTTCTTGTTTGATTCTAAGTATTTTTAATTTCACTTGTGATTTCTTCTATGACTCAATAGGTTTTTTTTTTTTTTTTAGTAGTGTGTTATTTAGTTTCCATGTATTTATTTTCCTTGTTCTTCCTGTTATTGATATCTAGTTTCGTACTGTTATGGTCAGAGAAGATGCTTCGTATAATTTCAGTCTTTTTAAATTTGTTGATGCTTTGTGGCCTAAAATATGTTCTATCCTGGAGAACGTTCCATGTGCTTTGGGGAAGAATGTGTATTGTGCTGTTGTTGGGTGGTGTGTTCCATAGATGTGTGTGAGGTCCAGTTGGTTAATAGTGTTGTTTAGATCTTCTGTATCTTCATTGGTTTTCTTTCTCGTTGTTCTGTACATCATCTATGTTAAAATCTTGTACTATTATTGTAGATGTATTTCTGTCTTTAATTCTGTTACAGTTTCTTCTATAAATTTTGGAGCTCGGGCATTGGGTGCATAAATATTTATAATTGTCATTTTTTTTGGTGAATTGACCCTTTAATCATTGTATAATGTCCTTCTTTGTCTCTTATGATGGATTTTGACTTAAAATCTATTTTGCCGATATTAATATTGCCATTCCTGCTCTCTTTTTGTTACTGCTTGCTTGGTATATTTTCCCCCATCCTTTGATTTTTCACCCATTTATGTCTTTGTGTCTAAGGTGTGTATCTTGTATGTAGCATATTGCTGGGTCTTTTTTTTTTTTTAATCCGTTCTGCCACTTTCTGCCTTGACTGGTCTATTTAATTCATTTACGTTCAGTCTCATTATTGATAGGTAAGAATTTACTGCTGCCATTTTTATACTTTTTTTGTGGTGTTAATGGTTTCTTTGTTCTTTACTTTCTGTGCTGAGTTCTTTTTGTATATAGATTTTCTTTTCCTTTCATTTATTATTATTTTTGTGTTTACTGGGTCTTTTTTTCTTTTTTCTTTTGGTGAGTAGATTTATTAATTTTCTTTGTGGTTAAAACAGTCTGTTATACTTGAAATCGCCTTGAATTCCTCTCCATATGGAAGATATGTAACTACACCATTCATTCCTCCTTTTGTTTTCAAGTTGTTGTCGATTATAATTTTGTATCTCTGGTTTCCTGTAATCAGTTTTGTAGCTTTATTTTGCTTTTGTGAAGTCTTTATCTGGCTTAGTATCTGTGTGATGCTTCAGATATTTTTATCTCAGATTGTTGTCTGATGTCGTTGTTTTGCTACTGAAATTCTCTGTTTAATATTTTTTGTAGGG
This sequence comes from Dugong dugon, assembly GCA_030035585.1. Classification (NCBI taxonomy): domain Eukaryota; kingdom Metazoa; phylum Chordata; class Mammalia; order Sirenia; family Dugongidae; genus Dugong; species Dugong dugon. Next base: position 204,876,251 of record CM057460.1, read on the forward strand.
CTGTTCTGGGTTACAAATTCCCTTAATTTCTGCTTGTCTGGTATTTTTCTAATTTCACTCTCATTTTAGAAAGACAGTTTTGCTGGATATATGATTCTTGGTTGGCAGTTCTTTTCTTTCAGGGCTTGGTATATGTCATCCCATTGCCTTCTTGTCTGCATGGTTTCTGATGAGAAAGCAGCACTTAGTCTTATTGATGCCCCTTTGTAGGTGATATTTCACTTTTTATCAGCTGCTTTCAAAATTCTTCCCTTGTCTTTGGTTCTGGAAGGTGATTATGATACGTCTTGGTGAATTTCTCTTGCGGTCAGTCATGTATGGAGTTCATTGAACTTGGATGTAAATCTTCTCATCTTTCATGATATTTGGGAATTTCTCTGCCATTATATCTTCAAAAATTCTCTCTGTACTCTTTTTTTCTCTCTTACCTTTCTGGGATTCCTAATATGTGTATACTGTCCTGTTGGTGGGTCCCACATAACCCTTAGGCTTTCTTCATTTTTCTATAGTCTTTTTTCTGATTGTTCCTCAAATTAGTATTGAGGGATTTGTCCTCTGTTTCACTGATTCTTTCTTCCAGTGATGCAGTTCTGCTTCTGTGCCCTTCCATTGAGTTGTTTATTTCTGATATTTTATTGCAAAGCTTCTGAATTTATAGTTGTTGTTTTTGTCTGGTTTCTGTTTTTCTATTGTGTTTGTCATTTTGTTCTTGTATTGTTTTCCTGAATTCTTCTAGATTTTTTCTGTGTGTGTGTGTGTGTGTGGTGTGTATCTCTTTGAGGAGCCTAAATATTAGTCTTCTGAATTCCTTGTTGGATAGTTCTGTTATCGGTTCTTTCTCAGAAAGGTTTTTCATCCTTTTATTTTGCTCATTTACTTTAACCTTATCCTGCTTCTTCATATGGTGGGCAGGTTGCTGTGGGTGCCTTGCTTCGCAGGCCAGGTGGCGTGCACAGTAGGCTTGGGCCAGGCAAGAGGAGTGGTTGGCAGCTCTCCAGGGTTTTTCACCCTGCAGGCCAGGCCGGAGGGAGTGATGAATGTGTCTCTGGGCTCCTTGCTGCATGGGCTGGGCTGTGTAGGGGGAGCAGTGGGCATGTCACCAGGTTTCTATTGTATTTCATTAGGGTTCTATTTTATTTGTTTATATATATTTTTATTGATTGTATGCTTGTCTTGTTTTGCTTTTGATATATCTAGAGCTTAGCTTTTTCCTTTTCTGTTTATATTGTCCATCTTTCTTTGTATTGTTTTAATCGATATTGCTTTGTAGTATTGTTTTGTGTATGACTACGATGCTGCCAGTTAGAAGTGATTCTCTCTCACTGGTGGGTATATGGGGTCACATACACACGGGAGTCTTCTGTCACTGGGCATATATGTCTTCCCTTGTAGATTTGTGTGAAGGTGTGCGAGCAGGACCCTTTCCCATTGTGGGGCTCCAGGTGTCTGGTGGTCAGGATCCCACCACAGCTCTTATGGGGCTGTATGGTCCTTCTACACTGGCCTGTGCTGTTAGTGCAGCTTCTGGAGAGCAGGATGGGTCAACCCAGGGATGCAGTACACCTCTACTGGGTGAGACAGGCCCTCTGCTTAGTTATGGATTGGTGTCTTAGTGGTGGGGGGAGTGCTGAGGGTCTCTGCACACGTTCAGATGGACTGAGGAAATAGGTAGAGTGTGGGAGGGGCACGTGGTGGAGCCCTGGTGGTGCAGTGGTTAAGAGCTTGGCCACTAACCAAAAGGTCAGCAGTTTGAATCCACCAGCTGCTCCTTGGAAACCCTGTGGGGCTGTTCTGCTCTGTCCTGTAGGGTCGCTATCAGTCAGAATAGACATGGTGGCAACAGGTTTTATGGGAGGGGTGCGTGGTGGGTAGGTCGCTGGGGGTGCCTTGCTTCACAGGCCAGATGGGGTGCACAGTGGGCTTGGGCTGGGCAAGAGGAGTGGTTGGCAGCTCTCCAGGGTTCTTCACCCTGCAGGCCAGGCTGGAGGGAGCGATGAGTGTGTCTCTTGGCTTCTTGCTGCATGGGCTGGGATGTGTAGGGGGAGTAGTGGGCGCATCACCAGGCTTCTCCCTGAGTGGGCTTGGCTGGGTGGTGGGAGTTGCGGATGTGTCTATGGGTGCCTAATTGCATGGGTGGCAGGGCGGGGAGTGGTGTGCATGTCTCTGGGCTCCTTGCTTTGCTGCTTGGTGGCAGGAGCTGTGCACATGTCTCTAGGGCTCGTCTCTGTGCCAGCTGGGTCGGGGGAGCAGTGGGTGTGTGGAGTGTTGGGCAAGTTGCTGAGGGTACCTTGCTGTGTGGGCAGTGGGAGTGGGGGGCTACTCAAACCCAAGGGGTAGGGGGATTGGCATGGGGCTGGTCAAGGGGGAAAGTTCTGATTATTACCCTGCTGTTTAACTATTCAATGAATGTCTCCTGCCCCAATGGTCATGCACCACTGTTGATAGGAAGTCCTGTCACTAGTTTCTAGATCCCTCCCTTCTCTGTGTTTTCCAGGGACTCTGAAGCTCTCTCCCACTTTCCTGCACCTTCCCTCTTCCCTCCACAGAGCTGCACTCCCTGTCTTAACAGTCCCCTGTCCTGAGGCTCCAATGATTTGGTCTACCCCATTTTGCTTCAGTGGTAATTCCCTGTGTTTCCCTAGTTTCAAAGCTATGGGACTCTATCCTGTCTCTTTCTTGAGCTAGTTTGGTCCTGGCACACAACCTCCCTGCCTCGTTTCTCTCTAGGTTTGTTCACTTAGTATCTCTGTCTCTAGCTGTTTTTTCTGTGAAGCTGCCTTCCTGGACTCCTTACCTAGGGATATTGTTTGCTGCCATCTCAGGATGGCCATGCCGTGTTGAGCCAGCCAGTTGGGCAGGGACTCTCTGAGAATCTCTGCATTCTTATTGATTTCATTCTCTTTCCAGTCATTGCTCACTCCAGTTCTTCAGCCTTCCCTGTGATGTTCAGGGATCCAGGGTCATTGTTTGTATCTGTTCCACTTGGTTTCTCAAGTCTTTGTTGTGGGGGGACATTAAAGTGCACCTGTCTAAGCTGCAATCTTCTTACCTTTCTGGAATTATTTTCTTAATTTCCTTTTCAGATTGTTCATTTCTATTGTATAGAAATACAACAGTTTCCTCATTTTTTCAAAGAGGAATCATCTGCATAACCACTTCTTTCTTGCTCTCTGTCCCTTTCCCATAATCAGTTCTATTCAGCTCTGAAGATCCTACTGAGTGTTATTTCTGGCAGAAAATCCTTCCCATACCCCCTTTGCAGCCCCAAAGGCTGAGTTGGTTGTTCTGCCTTTGTGCCCCCAGGTACCCCTTTGCTCACCTCCATCCCCCACTAGACTGCAGCCATCTTGAAATTAAGGACATTGTTACCTGTTTCATCCATCTGTTCAGCAATGCCTGTCTCCCTGTGCCAGGCATAGTGCTGGGTGCTGCGTCCTGCTCAGTGAGCAACACAGGTGGGGGTCCCCAAACTTGTGAAGCAGCTGGGGACGTGGACCTCACTTTAGCTCAGTAAATGTTTCTCATCAAAGGAAGAGAGAGAATGGATGTGTTTGGAGTGTAGGGCTGGGTAGACTAGTTAACATGTAATCTTGAGTCTCAATTTTCTCCTCTGTGAATGAGGGAGTCGGACGAGAACCGAATATTTTTAAGATTGCATTAGCTTGGGTCAGATGTTGGAGGCTTTTGGAAGCCAGATGGAGGTCTTCAGCCTTGCTGTAGGAAATCAGACATGAATCTTTATAAATCCTTAAGCAGGGAAGGTCAGGAGAAGAGTGGTGCTCAAGGAAAAATCCTTGGGCGCATGGTGGTCCAAAGCCAAGATGTTAAATAAGTTTAAAGGTATAGACAGGTATTTTGGGTTAAGATATACCTGAAGTGAGGGGCTTTCTTGCCCGTATGTGTAATTTAAAATCTGTCAGGATTGACTTCCCCCAATATTCTGATTCTTTTGTCAGGCAGTGAAAATACAGCACCCAAAATGGTCATTCCAGCAGGGAAAAAAAACCCAAACCTGTTGCCGTCGAGTTGACAGGTTCCAGTAGAAGTGTTTTGAAAACAGAACAATAGTCATGATGTTTACTTCTTTTCTTCCAAACAGAAGTAAACTTAAGTTTAAATTTTATTCATTATTAACTTATAATATTTATCTTAGCTTTGAAAGAAAGACGGCTTCTCTTTCATACCCCAAAACCTGAGGCCTGCAAACATGTCTGAGCCCACGTCTTCCCACTGTGGGGGACTCAGGTCACAGTGGAGTGTTTTCTTTCTTTCTTTCTGTAGGTCATGGCTTCCCAAGGCCAAGGCTCCAGCGGAGGAAATCATTGTTCAGGGATCTAACTCCAGGTTGGTTACGGAAACTGACCCTTCATAGGGCGTGAGCTTACTGAGGACAGGAAAGTTTTTCACTTTAAAAGTCTTTAAATTTGGAACAAAGAAAATAAAAATGACGACTTCGTCTATCAGACGGCAGATGAAGAACATTGTGAACAATTACTCAGAAGCTGAAATAAAAGTCCGGGAAGCTACCTCCAATGACCCATGGGGTCCATCCAGCTCTCTGATGACAGAGATCGCAGATCTCACCTACAATGTGGTGGCCTTCTCAGAGATCATGAGCATGGTGTGGAAGCGACTCAATGACCATGGCAAGAACTGGCGGCATGTGTACAAGGCACTCACGCTGCTGGACTACCTCATCAAGACAGGCTCTGAGCGGGTGGCCCAGCAGTGCCGTGAGAACATCTTTGCCATCCAGACCCTGAAGGACTTTCAGTACATTGACCGTGATGGCAAGGACCAGGGCATCAATGTGCGCGAGAAGTCTAAGCAGCTGGTGGCCCTCCTCAAAGATGAGGAGCGACTGAAGGCTGAGAGGGCCCAGGCCCTAAAAACCAAAGAGCGCATGGCCCAGGTTGCCACGGGCATGGGCAGCAATCAGATCACCTTCGGCCGTGGCTCCAGCCAGCCCAACCTCTCCACCAGCTACTCCGAGCAGGAGTATGGCAAGGCCGGGGGCTCGCCAGCTTCCTACCATGGCTGTGAGTACTCGTGGAGCCTCCACCCCTTGCCCGAGCTCTCGCTGTGTGAGACAGCTGTGCCGGGCCACAGGTGGCCAGGTGCTCTAGGCTGAGGGCGACAGCCAGTGCAGAGCTTCTAGGACCCAGACAACACACCCCTTGGTCTGGGTGGAGTTATGGCAATGAAGGGTCCTTCAGTCCATTGACTGGGCTTGCTGGGTAGTACCAGAGGTCCTGGGCTTCTTGGTAGTTCTGTTTCTGTACACGTAGGCAGGGGCTTACACCCTCAGGAGGAAGGTGGGCAAAAAGGGGTGATCTAGAGGAGTCAGGAGGGATCTAGAGCAGAGGGGTTGTCTTGCTGCACAGGCATTGGGGATTGACTATGTTTGGTAGTTAAGAAGAAATGACTCCTCTTTCTTGATGATCTTGTTTCTTTAATGTTATATTAAATGTGTTTCTGATGACTGAGCCGCAGGTCTCCTGAATGCCTCAGTGTGTTATTCTACTTCAGTAGCACAGAGTGTGAAGAGAAGCATCTCTGTCTAACGTAAAATGGGAAAAGCCAAAAACCTCTACAGATTATTAGAGTGCTCAAGGCCCCCTTTTTAAAAATGCACACAGGATCTCTTCGTGATGTGGATGCATGGCTGGGTCTGTATTGAGTGGGCTGTCTGTTCTGTTTTTGCATGTAGGGCTTCATTGGGTTTTTGCCTGACTCTGCAGCATTCAGAAGAGATTTCAGGGAGCAGAAGTGGAGTTCAGGGGCTGACGGAGCTGGTTTCTGTAAGCCACATTGAGCATCATGGCCATTGGCTGAGAGTGATCTCAGGAATGGGTGCCCCTCCATCTTCACAGAGCCAGCCCCCACACTCTGGGGATGAGCAGTACTAGCTGCCTGCGGATAGGAAGCTGCTGAAATTGTATCACCTGGCTGGACTATAGGGCAGGTCCCTACACCCTTTCTTTTTGGAGTCAGTGATACTATGTCAACATGAAAGGAAAAAAAAAGAGTTTTTAAAGGAAGTTGTTTGTAGTTTGACAAACTCCTGTCAACCCTTGCTGACTGACAGTGGTTCTGCTACCAGACCACTTACTAATGTTTCCTGCTTTGGCAGGTTTCAATTTGATGTTCTACTACTATCACCAGCATTTTGAGAAATGAGTCAGATAGGCTATTTGCATATTAAAGTCAGATTTCCTGCCCCTAGGAATTCCAAATGGTCATCAAGCTTGGAGTAGATTGTATTTTCTTGTCCTGTTTCTAGTTAATGCCATTTTTTTCCTCAATTTGAATTCCTCTGTTTAAGCAAAGGTTGTGACATTCGTGAAACCACTTGAAAAAAAAATTAAGTTTTATCTTCAGAAGTCTCTCTCTGGATTAAGTTGAACCAAAGATTGCCCTTTGAGAAGTGAAATTGTCTTTATTTCTCTCAAGGGCCTTTCCCCCACCCTTTACCCCAGGAAAGTCTTCCTTTAGGCAGTGGTCCCGCTGTGTGGTGAGGAGAGCACTTCTTCTCTTCAGATGCCTTCCTCACTCATTATTCTCATAAAGCCAGAGTATACAAAGGAGTTGACATGCCAGCACATTTCATAACCAGTGTGTGGAACGTTCCTGGTGCAGGAGCCTGGGGCCCTCATCCTCACGCCGACCTGTGCCTTTAGTCACATCTCCCACTGGGCTCCTCTGGTCCCTGCTCTGAGGACTCTGGCTCCCTCAGGCCTCGAGCTCCAGCTGCGTGTTCAAGTGGGGGTGTCACCAGTGGCCATGGGGGTGGCAGGCCTTGGAGCGGCCTGCCTATGTGTGTGCCTTCTTACAGAGGCTGCTGTGGTCCTCTAATGGCGTGTTTCTCTGTATATGTGTGTGTGTCCCTGCCCACAGCGCCAGAGGCCTCGCTGTGCCCCCAGCACCACGCAGGTGCCCCGCTGGGTCAGAGTGAGGAGCTGCAGCCGTTGAGCCAGCGCCATCCCTTCCTGCCACACCTGGGGCTGGCTGCCCACCCAAATGGGGACTGGTCTCAGCCCTGCCTCACTTGTGACTGTGCAGCCCGAGGTGGGATGGCGGTTTGCTTTTCTCATTCCTAGAAATACTGTGCAGCCTGCTGGGGTGTGCTTGCCGGGCCAGTACAGCCAACTCTTTCCCTGCCTCCTTCTGGGCCTAGCAGACCCAGGACTCCTTCTCCTCTCTCCCAGGACCTGTAGTCTGACCATGCTCACCTCTCACCGTTACACATCACCTGCTAGAAGCTCTGCTGTAGGTGCAGTAGGAGAATTGCTATTTGGGCAAGGCATGGGGTGTCCCCATGCCCTGAGAAGTTGGAGGTGGGCTCTGTGTCTACCCAGACAAGTGTGGCAGTGGTGTGTCAGACCACATGGCTTATTGAACCAGAAATGTGTGGCTTAAAATCTCACATGCCAGACAAGCGGATGGTCTTCAGTGCATCCTCACTGGAGGCCATCATCCCTGTTGCAGTAATATATGCTTTGCTGTGAATAAAATGAGACGGCCTTGTTTCCCAGTGATCGGCTGTCCTTTCTAAAATCCCCATTACCATGTTGACAGAGAGTTAGCTGTACTGCAGTTCTAGGTTGCGTTGTGTGAGTATACCTAATTCAATGGGTGACTAAAAATGGGTCTTTTCTTTTGATTAATTAAAAATGTATCTTGGCCAGAGTCTTCAGCTGCTTCAGGTTAAACTGGAAGCAGATTTTCATTGTTGTCTAATAGAAAATACTCTCGGTATGGTCTGCCTGCATCTCCAGTGGGCTCAGCTGTCTTCTGCTTTTACAGAAGGGGCTCTGCTGAAGTGCTTTTGTGTGCATCCCTGATAAGGTGCTGCCTCTCAGCCCTGGAAACAGTTGCTGTTCATTCATGCTTCATTAATATTACAGCTTGTTTGACTTGGGTATTTGTGTGATCACTATATTTAGCTCTGGGATGTTTTCCTGCATACCCTAAGAGTTTACACAGAATTTTGACTTATTTTGAAATGACGTTAGGGAACATAACAAGCATCAGCTTTGCACTGTAAAGAATGTAAATGGTCAAAGCGTGTTTGAAAGCCCACCCAGAGGCACCTGCATTCATCCCTGTCTTCCCACCAGATACTCAGGGATGTTTCTGGCAGGTTCCCAGCATTCACAGAACTCCATATTCTTTATCTTTCCCGTGTCCTACCCATTCAGTGACAGGTTGGGGTCTGTTTGAGTCTTCAGTGGCTAGTTTGGTGTTCCTGCATCTACCGTGTTGGAAATTTGCGTATTTAAGATTGGGCCTGGCAGGCCTATAGCTGGCTGCCTTCACCAGGCCTCACTCACCTGGCTGTCCTTCCACTGTGGCCCAGGCAGACTCCCCAGAGTCAGCAGGCCCTTGTCCTGCTCCTGTCCCTCACCCCAGCCCCACATGCACACAGTTTGCCAAATTGTTTCAGGTAAAAGCCCACGAGGATTTCTCCTCTCCCTCAGCTCTGTGGTATGAGTTAAGGATAATTTTCTTTGATGGTCTCTTGTGCCTCAGCTGGGTTTTGGGGACGCAAGTGTTTCCTGGTGTCAAGTTTTGTCCTTGACCTGTTGAGTATATGTGTCCTCCATCCTTCACACTCTCCCACATGGCGAGCTGGCTGAGGGTGGGGCACCGGCCCACATTCCTTTTGTCTTCTTTCTTAGCTCCTCACTAAGTGTTGGGGATAAAGTAGGTGCTTAATATGTGCACACTGGCCGAGTTGCCTTGAATCCACTGGCTTGAAATCCAGCACAGTAAAGTCAGAATGACAGTGACCACTGGGAAAATGGTCTTGAGGAACACAGGCTATTTGTGGGGACATCTGTGACAGGCACACCTAGAGCCCAGGCCCCACAGGGGAAGGCCGCGGGCATGGGTCCAGACTGGGGCTGGGCTGGGAAGGGGCGGGGCTCAGCACAGGGCACTGCGTGGGCAGCTGCACTCAGCAGCTTGGGCTGGGGCCACGGTCGCCTCGAGGAGAACTCCCCTTGTTGCAGAGTGCCACATTTGTCCTCTCTGCCCCTCAGCTGCACCTGGGGGTCTAACCTTGGAATCTCCCACATTCTGCCCTGCATCTCTAGTTCTCTGGCCTCAGTTCAGGCCTGCCTTCTGATTGGTGTCTTTACTGTTAGCCCCCCCATTCCGGTCCACCTTCCATTTGTCCCCCAGAGTTATCTTTATAAAGGATGCTCTGGTCCCAGGTCTCAGAAAGCCCCGTTTGAGTCCCAGGGGTCCCTGCAGGGTCCAGTCGGACCCTTTGACGTAGCAGACAAAGCCCTCCCCTAGTGGACCTCAGTTGTCCTCAGACACCTCCCCCAACTACTCAGTCTATTCTGATTCTCGTATTCTCACGAAAACACTCCTGACCTTCTCAGAGCCTTCTGCTTGCTGATACCTGCCTGTGGGGCACAGCTTCAGGGGCCTCCCCACTTCAGCAGGTCTTCATAGAGTTCCCCTGTGTGTCAGGCACTGTGCTAAGCACCAAGCCCAGATGCATGCCTTGTGGAGCTCACATATTCGTGGGCAGGGAGACAGTAAACATCATAAAGCATACAGCATGTTAGGTGATATTGTTGTTAGTTGTCGTCAAGTAAGCTATGGCTCATAGCTACCCCAGGGACAACAGAACCAAACATTGCCTGGTCCTGTACCCTTCACAGTCATTGATATGGTCAAGTCCATTGCTGTGGTGACTGCGTTTTGAGTACCTTCCAACCTAGGAGGCTCATCTTCCGGCATTATGTGAGACAATATTCTGTTGCGATCCATAGGGCTTTCATTGGCTAATTTTCAGAAGTAGATTGCCAAGCCATTCTTCCTAGTCTGTCTTAGTCTGGAAGCTCTGCTGACACCTGTCCACCATAGGTGACCCTGCGGGTATTTGAAATACCGATGGCATAGCTTCTTCCAGCATCACAACAACACACAAGCTCCCACAGTACGACAGACAGACAAGGGGTGGTGGTGGTGGGTGCTATGTGCTCTGGAAAGCAGAAAAACAAAAACAAGTCTGAGGAGCAGGGGAGTGGTTTGCAATATTAAATGGGGTGGTCAGTACAAGGTTCACTGAGCAAGGATTGAAGGGGGAGGAGGAGTTAGCTGTGTGAAGATCTAGGAAGAGTATTCCTGGCAGATGGACAGCAGCGCACAGACCCTGAGGTGGGCTAGAGCTGGGGGAGACGGAGAGGTGAGCGTACCAATAGTGGTGCTGGATAGGCAGGGCTTCTGAAACGCAATCACAGACCAGTACCCATGTATCAGTGCTGGGATGCTGCAGCAATATCAGGTGGTTAGGAAAATTTCTAACTACTTTCAGTGTCTGTACTTACCTTGTCAGGACGGGTCTCGGGCCATGGCCCTCCCTCTGAGCGGATTAATGTAGGCCTTCTAGAGAGTGAGAGTCCTGTGTTTTTATTTGGTGTAAGATGGGAGGCAGGGAGAGCTTTGATCCAAGGATTGACTTGATCTGATTTGGGATTGTAGGGACTAGAAGGAACCCTCTGTGCTGGGCAGGGGCGGAAACAAGGAGATGAGCTAGGAGAGTGTTACACTAGTCCAGGTGGGAGAGGGGGGGTGGCATGGACAGGAGGATGGCTGTGGAGGCTTAAGAAGTAGTGGACTCTGGACATGTGTAAAGGAGAGCCAACAGGATTTGCTGGCAGACTGGACATGGGAGAAAGAGAGGAGCTCTGAGGACCATGGCCTGAGTGCTGGAGGGTGGAGCTGTGGTCGCCTGGCCTGATGGTGGCTGTAGCTGGAGCAGGTTTGGGTGGAGATGGGGGGGTTGAGCTTTGAACATGTTGAGGTGTCCACTGGACATCCAGGTGGTTCTAGATGAGAGTCCGGAGCTCAGAAAAGACTCTTGGATGAGAGATGTGAACTGGAAGCTATAGGTGTGTCATGTGAGGATTTTTGTTTTGAAATAAGTGGAGAAATGCTCAGGTTTGTCATGCATATACTTGTTTAGGCAGTCATGGCAGGGCATGCAAGGAAGACCTCAAGACATCCATTTAGAACTGGAGAATCAGAATTAACAATTACAGTGTTAGTTCAGTGGTTAGAATCCAAATCTTTAGACTTCAGGCATTTACCTTTAACGAGTGGTCTAGGGTTCAGGCTTGACTATGGCTTAAACTCAGAGGAGGTCCTCCATAGCTAGGGTTTGAGGTCAGATGCAGCTGGCAGTATCTCAGCAGGCTCTCGCTCTCAGTCTTCAGAGAGTCAGAGAGACCTTTTGCTGCTGCCTTCTCTCGGTGAATGTGCCAAAGTCTAGGGTTTATATGTGATTTTTTCACCTTGGCTTCACACAATGAGGGCCAGGTGATGTTATGCTTAATCAAGACTAGTGAGTTAACATCATTTTTCCAAGGTCAGCCAGATGGTGCAGCGTTGCATCTTTCTTCAAGATTAGAGATTGAGGGGGTTGTTTATGACTGCATGTATGTCTCAAGGTCAGTTTACAGAAATTTAACTGTATGTTACATTTTCTTTATCACAGCATGCAGTTGCATGGCTATCTTAGAGAGATTCTTTACTAGATGCTTCACTTCTATGTTTCTATTTCTAAAATATGAGTGACTTATACACGTGTGGTTTGAGAGCAGTACAGAAAGCATGCATAGCACGTTGTGTGTGTGGAGTTTACAGCCTCCAGCTTTGTCCTCACCTGGGCTCTCGCGCTCACTCCACTGTGTGTGGTTCCTGGGGCACCTGCCACTCTCCCCCTGCAAGGCAAGCCCTTGGCTCCCCCACCCCAGGTGCCCTCTTGTGGACCCTGGTGTGTGGGCATGCTCAGAATTGTTTGTAGGCTGGAGTTGCACCCCCAGAGGAGACCTCGAGGCTTTGCCCAGGTTCACACAGCCGTGGCAGCTGCTGGAATTAGAAGTAGCATAAGCCGCCCACCTGTCACCCCTATCCTAGGCTCTCTCAGGTGCAGGGGTAGTCATGGCACCCAACAGCCTGTGGAGAAATTGCAGACGATATTAGGGTAGCAGGACCCACGTCATAGGCAGCCTGTGGACCAGGAAGGTTGTTTCTGTGAGTTAGGGCAGAAGCTTGTGGGAACGTGTTTTAGCCATCTAGTGCTGCTATAACAGAAATCCCACAAGTGGATGGCTTTAACAAAGAGAAATTTATTCTCTCACAGTCTAGTAAGCTAGAAGTCCAAATTCAGGGCATCAGCTCCAGAGGAAGGCTTTCTCTCTGTTGGCTCTAGAGGAAGGTCCTTGTCATCAGTCTTCGCCTGGTCAAGGAGCTACTCAGCACAGGGACCTGAGCTCCAAAGCTTTGCTCCCAGTGCTTCTTTCTTGGTAGTATGAGGTCCCTCTGTCTCTCTGCTCGCTTCTCTCTTTCATGTCTCAAAAGAGATTGGCTTCAGACACAATCTAGTCTTGTAGATTGAGTCCTGCCTCATTAACATAACTGCCACTAATCCCATCTCATTAGCATCATAAAGATAGGATTTACAACACATAGGAAAATCCTATCAGATGGCAAAATTGTGGACAATCACACTATACTGGGAATCATGGCCTGGCCAAGTTGACAGATATTTTTGGGGGACACACTTCAATCTATGACAGCAAGTATACTAGAATGCCAGTTGCTGCTGTCCTGGCCCTGGTTGGCTGCCATAAAGGCTGGCAAGGAAAGGGAGAAGTGTCTGGCTCACCGTCCTTGGCTCCCACTGCTGAGCCTGAGTCACAGTCTCCAGAGGTGGCCCTAAGCCGGTGCTGTATGGATGTACCATAAGACGTTGTCCTGTGCTGCCGGGTCCCTCAAAACTCCTGGTGGGGGTGCAGCTGCTGGCATTCCAGTGCTTTAAAAAAAAAAGAGAGAGAGAAGGAGGGAGGGAGGACACCCTAATCATCCTCTCAGGTGCTCAGTGGATCAGAACCGACGTGAATGCCAGTGGTAGTGGGGCGGGCACCTGCCAGGGCCAGGCCCTCTCTCCTGATGGCCCGCCTTTCTCAGGGACACCTCCATTCTCTGCCTGGGGCAGAGCAGCCGACTGTGATGTGGCCATCAGGCCTGCTTCTGGGAGGGATTTCCGGAATTCCTTCCTGCTGGCCTCGCCATGGTAAATTATTCCACCCCTGTAGTGATTTATGGGGTGCTCCCTGGAGACTATGACCATTTCATTTATTTGCCCCTCTTTGTTCTAGCAAGAATTTGAGCTGACTTAGAAAACACATGCAGTACCACAGGATTAAATAGATACTAGAAGAAACTGGGGTAAAAGGAAAATAAGAGTTAAGAAATAAAATCAAGCCATGGTCAGGAAGTCGTATGCAGTTGATGAGTTGGATCCAAATCTGGCTGTGACTTCTCAGCCACCAAAGCCAGAGAGGAAGGCTGTTTGGTTTCTGGACAGGAGTCTAGGATCCAGGTTGGGGAGAGGCCAAGTTGCTCATTAGGCCAGTGGGAGTGCAAGACCTGAGAGGAGCTGGCCGGGGTCTGCATGGAGGAGAGCTGGGGAGAGTGTGTACTTGGTGCTGCCACGCAGGGATGACCTCTGGCTGGCCTCCCCAGCATACCTGAGCCCAGTGCTGAGCCCTGGAGCCCTTGCTTTGGGCCACAGCTCTCTGGTGGCCCAGCAGAGTCCAAGAGGCAACTCAGGTTGTCTTGGGGCATGGAGGGATGGCATGGCCACCCCACTGCCCTCCATGGTGGCCATTCCTTCCTAGCTGTTGGAGCCCCTTGGAGAACCTGAACACCCGCATGAGCACCGGGTTGTGGGGTATCAGGATGTCCCTGGCTGCTGAGCCCTCTGAGGATGCTCCAGGGAGGTGGCTTCCCCTCAGCAGGAGGAGCTGGGGCGGACTGAGACTGCCGGCCCAGCCCCAGGGGTGGGACTGGAGGCAGAGACAGCTTTTTGATAAGAATTAGGCATCCAAGTGAGTACTGCATGGTCTGTTTTTGAAAACTTGAGGATGTGGGAAGCTACACTGATGGTTTAGAAATAATTGAATCCCTTCCATGACCTGCAGAAGCCATCCTGAGGTGTGGACCTTGGCAGGTGCTGGCCCTCGCTCTCCCGAGAGCATGGGGGTGCTGACTCCAGAAGTGCAGCTGAGCGAGACTGCCCAGGAAGGAGCACTGGGGTGCAGTTCCCAGTGCCAGGAAAGGCAAGGAGGGTCCACAGAGTTGGTGGGAAATGGGATCCATCTTACATGCTGTTTTGCTGGCACAGATGTGTTCTGTGAACCCTGGGCCCTGCATCTTTGGTGGCAGAAGCAGCTGCAGGGTGTCGATACAGCACGTGCCACACTCCAGAGAGGTCATCTTTTCCAGCGGGAAACAGCCACAGAGGAGGTGGGTCAGTGACACCAGCAAACTCTCAGAAGGGACAGCTTTACTGACATATCAACCCAAGTGTCAAGCATAGAAAGTGCTTATCCTTGTCTCCAGGGCTTGGGTGTTAAGTGGGGCTTGAATATGGACTGTTTGGGTTATGGGCTTCCTGAGAAAGCAGAGTGTCAGGATAGCGCCTTCTGGCACTCTGTGCTTGGTTCTGTGGAGGGCTTTCCTTCCTAGTCCATTTATTTCTCACACTTGCAGGAGGCAGTGGGCAGGGCAGGTGTTTTTAATAGATGAGGGAACTGAGTTACTGGTAGAGTAACTCGCCCAGATCCACCCAGTGGTAAGAGATGCAGTCAGACTCTGAACCCATTTTTTCCAGAACTGTGATTCTCTTTTCCCAACTTTTCAATAGAAAAAAGTAGTTGTTAGATTCTTCTACACAATAAATAATGTAGACCTATTGCAATTTTAAGATTGTATGATTCCTGTAATGCTTTTTTTTTTTACTTTCATGGTTTTTAAAAGCAGGAACACCTATATAAACTATTAATAATTGGGACCCAGATTTTTTTTATTGTGGTAAATATGTATATAACAAAGCATTTGCCATTTCAACATTTTTTGCATGTACAATTGAGTGACATTAATTGCATTCACCAGGTTGTACAACCATCACCGTATCCATTTCTAAATTTTTCCATCACCCTTAACAGAAACTCAGTATCCCCTAAGCGGTGAGCCCCTCTTTCTCCTTCCCTCCCACCCCTGATAATCACAAATAAACTTTTGGTCTTTATGCACTTGCCTATTCCGGGTATTTCATATAAGCAGGATCATACAATATTTATCCTCTTACGACTGACTTATTTCACTTAGTGTGATGTTTTCAAGGTTTATCCATGTTGTAGCATGTATCAGGACTTCCATTTCTCTTCATGGCTGCATAATATTCCATTGTATGTATTTACCACATTTTGTTTATCCATTCACCTCTTAATGGACATTTAGGTTGCATCCACCTTTTGGTTCTTGTGAAAAGTGCTATAGAACATTGGTGTTTTGTGTTCCTGCTTTCAGTTCTTTTGGGTATATACCTAGGTGTGGCATTGCCGGGTCATATGGTAATTCTATGTTTAAATTATAGAGGAACTGCCGTACTGTTTTCCAAAGCAGCTGTACCATTTTACATTCCCACCAGTAATGGATGGGGGTTCCAATTTCTCCACATCTTCGACAACCCCTGTTATTTTCTGTTTTTCTATAATAGCCATCTTAGTGAGAGTGAAGTGATACCTTCGTGTGGTTTAGATTTGCATCTCTCTACTCTGCACACACGGGGTTGCCATAAGTCAGAATTGACTTGACGGCAACCACAATAACAATGAATGATGATGTCGAGTGATTTGTTTTTTTTCTCTGGTGAAATGTCTGTTCAAGTCCTTTGCCTGTGTTTTAAATGGGTTGTTTGTGTTTTTGTTGTTAAGTTGTAGGAGTCGTTTATGTGTTCCAGATATTAAACCCTTATCAGATATATAGTTTCCCCTAATTTTTCCCCATTCTCTTAAGTTTTGTTCTTCACTTTGTTGATAAAGTCCCTTGATGAACCATAGTTTTGAATTTTGATGAAGTTCTGTTTATCAGTTTTGTCTTTGTTGCTCCTGCTTTTGATGTCATATCTGATAATCCATTGTAAAAAACCTAGGTCTCAAAGCATTATCCCTGTGTTTTATTTTAAGAGTTTTATGGTCTTATCCCTTACATTTAGCTACTGAATCCATTTTGATTAATTTTCGTATATGGTGTGAGTTATGAGTCCAGCTTCGTTCTTTTGCTTTTGGAAATCCAGTTGTCCTAGCACCATTTATTGAAGAGACTGTTCTTTCCTCAGTGAATGGACTTAGTAAGTCAGTTGTCAAAAATTAATGGACCATTGAATTAGTTTATTTCTAGATTCTCAGTTCTGTTTCATTGGTCTATATGTCTATCCTTATACCGATACCAGACTGTTTTGATTACTGTAGCTTTATACTGTGTTTTGAGATTGGGAAATGTGAGTTTGCTCTTCTTTTTCAAGATCACTTTGGCTATTTGAGGAACCCAGATTTTAAGAAGCTCCTTTGACAGAGAGTATATGATTGTCCTCTGCATTTGAAGCACAGCTATCAGAATTGCTGGTGGGGGACTATTAATTAAATGATAAGTGTTATAAATGACTTCTGCCATAGAAAAGTGAAATTATGAATAAACTACTTATATCTGTTTTTCTGTCTCAGAGCGTTCTTTGTAGAGTAAGTAAATAGACCTTTGTTTATGAACTGTCAGTAAGGGTACCAGGGGAAGGAGAGGGAATTGTCTTCAGTCCGCTTAGTCAGAGTCACATGGCTGCTGGCAGTGTCTTTGGTTCATGGACGCTCAGCACACTGACTGCCAGCTTCAATCATCAACTTCAGGGGGTGTCTAGAAATTACAGAAACAAAAAGGAGGGAAGGTATAAAGATAGGTTTTTCTTTGTATAGGAAAGTAGACCGACCGTGCAACTTAAATATAATCTCTCTCTATATGACATTGTTCTCTCTTACTGTCTTCAGAGCATTTTTCACTATATGAAATAATCTTTTCGTCTACTTTATTTTCTGCCCCCCCCACCCCAAAACAATATTGAGAACCTTGTCTGTCCCTCATGCTGTGTCTTTAGCACTCCTACCACAGGGCCTAACCCAAGACCAGAACCAGTTACCATCCAGTCAGTTCCGACTCGTGGTGACCCCACGTGTGTCAGAGTAGAACTGTGTTCCAGAGAGTTTTCAGTGACTGATTTTTCAGAAGTGCATAGCCAGGCCTTTCTTCCGAGGCGCCTCTGAGTGGACTCGAACCGCCAGCCTTCCAGTTAGCAGCCAGTTGTGTTAATTGTTTAACCACCCAGGGACTCCTGATCCTGAGAGGTGCTCAGTAAATACTTAGGAAATGAAAGAATGCTAAATAAACCTTACTCTGTTTTTGGTAGTGATGTTTGCTCATCTCTTCAGGTGTCTGCCCCAGGCATGAGTGTTAGTCTTTTGAAAATATATTTTGTGGACCTTTCTAGAAGTACAGAAACATTTTATACATTTAGTTTCTCAGTGCTCTACTGTTGAGTCTAGCGCCAGTATGATTCATAGTTGCTCGTTTTGACTTGTTATAAAGTGTTGTTCTTCATTTTGCCTACTGCCTTTTTTTCCTCCTGAGCCACCGAAACCACTGGGGTCTCTAGCTGTGCTGGGCCCTACTTGTGACCCGTGAAATCTGGTCTCTGGGGTGGCCAAGGGCCAAGGCACCACAGTGGCCTAAAGCTGCCCAGAGTTGCAGTATTTAGCCAGAGCAAGAAGCTCCATTCCAGTGGCAAGTTGCACATGGGCTGGTGATATACCCATTCTCCCATGAAAATGAGCTCTCAGGAAAGACGATTTGACTCATTTGAAGGATTCTTCCCCTGCTCTCCCTTCAGCTGATGACCAGTAGCAGTGCCCTTTCAAAAAGTTACAGTCAGCAGGTGATGCTGCAGCTTTCAAGACCTGGAAATTGATGTTGCAGATGGAATTAACTCTTTGCTTGCTGACTGCTACTGAGAAAGCTTAGTCTAGCTCTCAGCCAAACAACCAGCATCCTCCTGATGAATTCACTCAGTGACCCGTCTCCAAAACCCTCACTGGTGAGTATGGTATGGACGTGAAATAAGAAGCTCTTCTATAGTTTTTTCATTATAAAATAATGCATGTCCATTCATGATAGTTAAGAAAATACGAAAAGGAAAGTGTCGCATAATGTTATTACACAAAGACAGCTGTTGTTCAAATGCTTCCATGTTTCCTTCTGGACTTTTTTTCTGCATTTTTCTTTTATATAGTTACTGTTACACTGTAAATGCAAGTTTGCATCCATGCTTTTTGTCTCAAAACATCTTAGCAGAAGCGTTTTCTCCAGTTCCTACATGACCCCATAAACGTTCTAACTGCTGCACACAATATTCCAGGGCAGAGGTTCCTAGCTCATCCCCACCCCACGGTCGGCCAGCCCATTGCTCTTATTCATACCTGAGTGGTCCAGGCTGGTGTCCTGACTGCTGGACTGGGGCCCCTGAGTTTGGTGCCTCCTGGTTGTACAGTTTTGTCACGACCATCTGTCTGGGTGCAGAACAAGCCAGCATTTAATCTGGAGGTGGGTTGAAGGCCAGATTGGGACCCACACCCCCCAAAGACAGCTGTAGTGCTGGATCTGAACCACAGGTGGTCTGAATAGAGTGGCATGAAAACCAAACACACCCGATGTTGTACAGTATTCAGCAGAGTTGTAGATGCATCCTCCATAGCCACCAGCCATTCTAAACACATTTTTCCAAATGTCCATTTGTTTATTGCTCGTTTTTGAGCATGTGTGTGCCAGGGCAGTGCCAAGCACTGAGGGACAGCTCGTTAGCTGAGATCTTGCCCCAGGGGCCGTGGGCAGGAGAGTCCAATAAGCCAGCAGGGAGTGAAGGGTAGGGACCAGGAGGGCAGGGGAGCAGGGCAGGTTTCTGACCACCACTGAGCTGCCCTAACCCTTCATAGCTCTCTTCCCATTTGGTAAAGGAGGAGGAGGTGCGGAGTGGGTGAGTGGAGGAGCTGGGGTCCCCACGACACACACAGTTACGTAGCCTGACTTTTTTCACCTAGCTTTTTATATGCAGCTTCCACGTTGCCACAGTTATACTTGTTTTGAAGGTCAATTAAACCTTAGGCAGGTTACTCACCTCCTCTGAGCTGAAGTCCTTTGATCTGTGAAATGGGAATGATGATTGTTTTCCTCTCCCAGGCCATGGTCTAAATGTCATATACTAACAGGTGCACCTTGCACACAGCCTTGCTGTAGGAAATACTCCATAACTGCCTTGTTCATTGTTGTTGTTATTGTCAGGGTTCTCAGGTTCTCAATAGTATAAATAATGTTGTGGTAAGCTTCTTTGTACAGAAAGCTTGTTCTTTAGGATTCTTTGGATTGTTTCTTCAATGTGGAATTCCCAGAAGTGAGATTAATGGGAAAAATGTATGAACATTTGAAACATATTGCAAATTACTTTCCAAACGGGTTGTGCTAATTTACCGTGCTCCCATCAGTGGACAGGAGTGCTCAGCTCATAGTCCCTGAGCCCAAAGGGGGACTGCAATTTTTTCTTTTAGATGATTACTAATTTAATAGATGGGAATTATTATTAGATACTAATTTTATAAATGAGTTTCCTGTTTATAAGTATTACTCTAAGAAACTGCTATTGGCATTAAACTTCTTTAAGTTTATGATGGAATTAAATGAGAGAAATTATATCTTTGTTAAAGTCCACACCTACTCATGAGTTTGGTTCTGGTGCCCACCCACCTCTGCTGGGATCCCCTCGTTGGCCCTGCTCCTGGCCGCAGAGCTATGGGTGCTCCCAGGCACACTGGCAGGGCCTCCCTTTCTCATGTCCCCAGTGCTCCACCCAGGGAACGACAGGCAGCAGCTTTGTTAGCTCCTTGTGGACAGAGTGACAGGAGCCACGGGGACCCCTAGCCCAACCACAAACAAGAAGAAATTGCTTAATGTTCAAGCCCTTGCTTACTCACCTACCAAGCTGAGAATCTTGTCATGGAGAGGGCTTAATCTACAGCCACAAGAGAACAGGACACAACTCGCTTTTTAATTTCTGACGGAGGATGGGCTTTAAATCATGCAGATGAACACAAGGACTGCCTCTTGTCTTTGTGCCACCCTTCTCCCATCCAGCCCCACTCCAGCTTAAACGTGGTCATTATTAGGACTGCTTTCTTTATCTTGCACTGTCCCAGACACTGGCAGCCTCTTGTGTCTGTAGGGTCTGGGTAGTTCTGCAAGGGGTGGCAGCTCCATGGCAGCGTGGCCAACAAGCCTGTTCACCTTAGCCATTCCCAGGTCCCTTGCATGCCATTGTTGCCCAGCAGATGCCCCGGGAGTCTGAGGGAGGCCAGGCTGCCCAGCTGTGGGTGCGGGGGGACTCTCTTAGCCAAGTAATCTACTCTGAAAAGCTAAGCAGGCTCCATGGAAGCCACCTCTGCCTGCCTCAGGAGCAGGCTTCAGACCCAGCTGTGGTCACATTTTACACCCATCTGGGCACACTGCGGCCACCAGAGTGGGGCGGGGCCAGTCTTGAGTCCTCTGTCTGCAGAGTGGGGCCATGTTGCTAGCTGTGGAGGTGCCTCTGTGGACCCCTGATCAGTAGAGGTGGGTCAAAGCCAGCTGCCCTGCTACGTCATGAGCTGGGACATGACCGAACTTGTCCGGGTCTCAGCTTCCTTGTCCATAAACTGAGGTGGCAGCACCAGGATTGCAGGGTGGCGGTGAGGATTGTGTAGGGGACATATGCGATGTGCACAGCCCAGGGCTTCGCACATGTGTGCCCCTGGGGTTTACGGCCATTACAGATTTTCATTGGAAACTAACAGTGGAAAATGAGCCATTCCATCAGCCCACAAAGATTTGAGTTCCTGCTCCATGCCGGGACCTCTGCTGAGCACCAGACCCTGCCCTCCTCAGCTTACAAACCAGTCAAGAGTGGCCAGACACAGACAGGCAAATGGGAAGATGCTCAACTGGAGATGATGAGAGGGTGCAGATGCGGCACTGTGAGTGATCCCCTCGGCGACTGCTGCCGAGGACTCGTGCTGAGCACAAACCCCTGCCCTCGTGGGGGCATCTCTCCCTTGTTTTAGGAGCACAGAGAGAGTGCCATCTGAGGGAGCAGCTTGGGCAGGGGAGCCCGTGTCCTAGGAGCTGAAGGGAGGCCATTGTGGCAGGGCCTGGGGGGCAGGAGGACCAGGTGAGCAACATTGAAAGGTGAAGGTTCCAGGGTGGTCCCTTGGCCTGTTTGGAGAGGGTGGCCATACCAACGGTGTGGGACAAGCCAGGTCGGAAGACAGCTCCAGATGCTTGAACCACGGCCTCTCACAAGGTGCTGCTTGCAGGGAGGGGTAGCTTGCTCTCCTAGGGAGGGTGCTGCAGAGAGGGTGCATTTACACAATTTTCAGGTGTAACAGCATCTCAGTTGAACCTGTTCAGAGCTCGCTGACTTGTCATCTCTTCAGAGGCCGCTGAGCCCCTCTCGTGGCTTCTGCTTATACCAGTCTCAGCCGATGCCCTTCGCCAAGTGAGCGGGCCTGCGCCGTGCTCATCTCTGTCAGAGAAGCCTTCTCTGACCTCCAGCCTAGCTAGTCAGAGCCCCCTGCTGTGGCAGACCACCTCCCTCCCTGCTGAGTCTGACTCATTGCCTGACTGTAGCATTTGTTCGTTTACTGTCTCTCTCCTGCTTGGAACACAAGTTCTGTGAGAGCAGGACTGTGGTGCACACAGGCACGACTGACCCTTGGGGGCTGGGGACAGGAGTGGACTCAGTATCCTCAGATGTGGCTCTGGTTCTTGTTCTGTCAGTGGCCAGTTGTGAGCAGGCCATCTAGCCTCCCTGGGATCTAGTTGCCTCATCTGAAAAGGGTTGAGAATTAAGAGCAAGACCTTCATGGTCAGTGATGCCTCTCAGCAGCAGGTGACCTTGGGTGAGCTGCCTCACCTCCAAGCCTCAGTCCTGATCTGTAATCCTCACAGACTGAGGTTTCATTCAGATACTAGTCAGTGTTGGTAAGTGTCATGTGCCAGACACATTAGCTCATTAATCCTGACTGCACCTCTAGGAGTAGGTACTCTGTCTCCATTTTGCAGGTGAGAAAACAGGCATGGAGAGTTTCCTGGCCTAGGCCAAGGCCACATGTTAGTAAGTGACTAAGCCCAGATTTGAGCCCCAGCACTGGGACCTGGGAGCCATGCCCTTAGCCCTGCACTGTTCCTCCTCTCTTCTGCTGGAAAGCCCTGAGCCTTGGGTCAGACCAAGGCCAGAAGCAGCACCACAGTGCAGAGCAGATGTGGTCCTTGTGGGTAAGCACCAAAAAGAAAAAGCACAAGCATGCACACACACACATGCACACACACGTATGTACACGCATACAGATGGACACCATGTGTGCACACGCATACTGGAGGACACGTAAAAACGTTTTTCTGTGTGCAATCACATGAAAACTTTTAACAGCTGTTTCCTCTGGGGAGAGGAATGAGGCAGGATGAGAAGAATGGGTTCACTTGTTTTTTATGCTATTTAAAAGTAAATTATGGCTATCATGACATTCCACCCCTAAATACTTCAGGATGCATCTGTGGGAAGAGGATCTGTGGAGTCACAAAACCATGATCACACCTAACAAGATCAGTAGTTCCTTAACGTCATCTAATACCAGTTTGTATTCGTATGGGGCCAGTTGTCCCAAAAGTACCTCGAAGCTGGCCTGTCTGACCCAGGATCACCCTAGGGCCATGTGCTGCATCTGGTTTTTCTACCCTTTGTCTTGTCTCATTGCAGAGCAGTCCCTTTTCTCTTGACCTGATGCCCCAAGAGTCCGGGCCAGTGTCTTCCTGGTGTCCCTGGGTCTGGATATGCCCATTGGCTCCCTTGTGGTGGAGGTCAGCTCATCTTCCCCCTGGTACTTCCTGTGAATTGGGAGTTAGATCTTGAGTCTGGACTAGACTCAAGTGAACAGTTTTGCTGTGATACATCCTGGGTGTTGGGCAGTGGCACATAATAGCAGCTGTCCCACCAGTGTTGGTACCTGTGCACCATGGCAAGAGATGGCCACAGCTTTGTCCCTCTGGGGTTGAATCACCTCTCCTGCAGCTGGACCCTGGCTGTGAGGCACTGGTGCCCTGTCCACTTGTGTCCTCTTGGCTTTTTAACCATGCATGTGTATACTTCCCTCCACGTCACCCAGGGCGATCTGAGCTTGTTCCCCATAATCTGCCTCATTCAGCTAGCAGCGTCTTTCCACCCTGTGAGGCTGCAAAACGAGGGTGTTCTGGAGGGTCTCCTTGGGTGTGGGCTGGAGACTCAGCTCAGGCCAGAGCTGTGGGGCAGGGATGGGGGCGTCCTCAGGGGTCATTGTCGATTTAGGAGACGGCCATGGAACTGCAGGAAGATGCCACTGTATTGAGGACAGTCTGGGCCAGTAAGCACTTCACTCAGTTCAGCAATGAGGAAGGAAATCAGTGGACTGGGGAGAACTGGGCTGCACTAGAGCCCAGTGTTGCCCATCAGCCCCTTTCTGGAGGGTTGGCAACTGCAGGTGGGCCAGCCAAGCAGACAGAGTGGGTGGGAGCTTCCGCTTTCTGGGAAAGCAGAAGGCCGGGGTGGCCAGGGCCAAGACAGGAGGCCAGTCGCTGGTCCCTGCTGTGGAAGGTGGATGGGGGGATAAGGGGTCATGAACTGGAGCAGAGAAGACTGGGCAGGTGGGCATTGCCCTGTGTCTGGGCACTTCTGGCCCTTTTTTTGGGCCAGCCGTTAACTCCTCCCACAAACCCCACTGGTCTCTATCTCACAGATGGCGAGCAGAAGTTGGCAGAGGTCAGGAGTTTGGATGCAGCCCCCTGCATAAGCGGGAGGGACAGGATTTGAACCCTGGCCTGTCTATTCGGTGCCCCGTCACCCCTGGTCTCCCTGTCCTGAAATAGCCTGGGTTGTCCACAGGCCTGTGAGTGGTGGCCACTGTGCTTTGAGCCATGAGTTCTTGCTGAGTCACCAGACAAGGGACTGGGGTACACATGGATGGACAAGCCCCCACCACTTCGGGAACCTGTGTGAGACTTGTGGACTGGAGAGTTAGCAGAAGTTGTCCATCACACAGGTAGTCAGGTCCCTTGTTAGCAGTGTGCTGTGACCGGCAGTGCTGCCTAGGGACTTTCTAGGAAAATTGCAAAACACAGCCAACGAGAAGAAGCCATTTCCTATTTTTCTATCAACCTGACTGCTTAGCTTTCTTGTTTCAAAACTAACTGAAATTGGCCATCTGAAGCGTCATTATTGCAAGATCTTTTGAACCTTGTTTTGGGACCAGGTTTGGGAAATGGGGCCTTCACACAGCACGATGTAGGCCCCCAGGCTCAGCCAGAGAGTATGGGCAGGAAGAGGGTCACCAGTGCAGGAGACTTGCTGGGCATGAGAGGGGTTCTTGATCTTCCATTTAGAGTGTATTTGAGAAAAATGTTGGGCTCTCATAGCATCCCTGCTCAGCCTCTCCCCTCAGGGTTTCTCTTAGCCCCAGTAACATTCTGGAAACAGTAAGAATGAGGCTACCCTGTTCACAGTGAGGACTGTGAGCTCCTCCGGATGGGGTCCATATGCAAAACAATGTGTAGGAGGAGGGAGGGGCAATTGGTCTTGTATTGATGACTAGCTTAAGCTACATCACTGTTCCTCCCCTGAGGGTGCTGGGTGGGGCGGCAGGCGTGACTAACCTGGGAGAGGCACGTCTGGGTCCCTGAGAGTTGGGCACTGTCAGGCCCTCTGAGCAGGGACGTGCTCAGGTGGCCAGAGCAGATACATTCAGGCCCGTCTCAGAGCAGTGTCCGTGTTCAGTGTTGTGTGCAATACAAAGACCCTTTGTGGGCGGAGATGATGTCACTGAGGCCAGGACGCCTCCACTGGAACCCTTCCTTCGCAACTGAGGCCTGCTGGGCGCAGCTCTGCCGATACTCGATACTCGGAGTGATGACTGTGAATTCTGCCAGCTGTGGAACTGAGAGCTGTACATCCGCTTATGTGAAAACCACAGCATTCAGGGGAATACCCTTTGTCTTTGATTTCCACATTGATGTGGTAAACTATTTCTTTATGCACCGCTGTGCTTGACTGTGAAAGCTCCAGTTACAGTAGATGGGGACATGTAAATTAGCATTTGAAGCCAGTCTGGCCTTGCAGATGTGCTGAAAAGCTGAGAGGACAAAGACAGCCTCATTCCTGTAGTAGACCCCTGTGCACCCTTGCCTGGCTGAATTGGGCACTGTGGCAACACAGCCAAGGAGCAGCTCTTCCTGCCAGGCTGGGGCTTACTTTGAGAGCATGTTTTTGGGCAGTGGGCACAGAGCCTTCTACTTTGTTCACTCATGATTTCCATTTGGCAGTAAATGAAGGATGTCAGATGTGTGCTACATTTTCTGTGAGCCAAGGGTTTGTGAACCAAGCCCCAGAAGTTCTTTTATTAGGAAAGAAGACTATGGGGAGTAGGCGGCCACGTGGCTAGACAAGGACTGGGGAGTCCATTCAGAGCTGCCTGGCATCCCTCTTTGCTTCCCCCAGTCTGGATGGTGACATCTTTGTTCCTGAGCACAGAAAACCTAAATCTAAGTATTGGGATTAGCACAAGTGAAACATGCGAACAAAACCAACAAAGATGGTGTTTTGTTTTGGTGTATTATTAAGAAATTAAATTGTTAAGATGGGTTGAGGACTTTTTATTACCATCAAGCTTTATTTCTAAAGAAATACAGTGGAAAATACAATTGAGGTGATGCACTAGGATGGGATTTTATTCTATTTAGAAAAAATGTGTGTTTTATAACTGCGGTCTTATAGAGTAGACCAGGCATGTGGCAATTGTTTGCTGGCTTTTTTTTTTTACAATTGTACTTGTTTTTTTTTGGTAGGTAAGATGGCTCCTTTTTATTGAGTCATACCGGGTTGGCATCATACACCATACTACATAATACATTACTTGATTTAATCCTGACAGATTCAATGAATTTGATGCTGTGATGTTGTTGTTAGGTGCTATCAAGTTCTAACTCATAGCGACCCTATGTACAACAGAACGAAATACTCCCCCGTCCTGCAGAATGCTCACAGTCTTGTTATGCTTGATCTCATGGTTGCAGCCACTGTGTCCATCCATCTCATTGAGGGTCTTCTTCTTTTCCGCTGACCCTCTAATTACCTAGCATGATGTCCTTCTCCAGGCACTGGTCTCTCCTCATAACATGTCCATAGTATGTGAGATGAAGTTTTGCCATCCTTGCTTTTTTTTTTTTTTAATTTTGTTTTTATTGTACCATATGTGAAAGTTTACAGAACAAATAGTTTCTCATTAAACAGTCAGTACACATATTGTTTTATGACATTGGTTAACAACCCCACAACATGTCAACACTCTCCCTTCTCAACCTTGGAGGACCTTTTTTTTTTTGGTGAAAACATACATAGCCAAACATACACCATTTCAAAAATTACTACATGTACAATTCAGTGACGTTGATTACGTTCTTCCAGTTGTGCTGCTATTCTCACTGTCCTTTTCCAAATTATTCCATCACCATTGTCTTTAACTCACTGTCCCCTACGCTTCCCATCAAACCTTTTGAGTTGCTGTTGTCAGTCTGATCTCACATAGATAATCCTTTTTTTTTTTTTTTTTTTTTTTTTACTTTAGATGAAGGTTTACAGAACAAAAAAGTTTCTCATTCAACACTCAGCATACATATTGCCCTATGACTTTGGTTAACAACCCCACGGCATATCAGCACTGTCCCTTCTCAACCTTGGGCTCCCTATCAGCAGCCTATCCATTCCCTCTTGCCTTCCAGTCCCCGTCCCAGGACCTCTGTGCCTCATTAGGCCCATTTTGTTTTATGGGGCTGTCTAGTCCCTGGCTGAACAGTGAACCTTGGGAGTGACTTCACCACTGAGCTAAAAGGGTGTCCGGGGGCCATACTCTTGGGGTTTCTCCAGTCTCTTTCAGGCCAGTAAATCTGGTCTTTTTCTTGTGAGTTAGAATTCTGTTCTACATCCTTTTCCAGCTCTGTCCGGGACCCTCTGTTGTGATCCCGGTCAGAGCAGTCAGTGGTGGTAGCCGGGCACCATCTAGCTGTACTGGACTTAGTCTAGTGGAGGCCATGGTAGCTGTGGTCCATTAGTCCTTCGGACTAGTCTTTTCCTTGCATCTTGTTCTCTTCATTCTCTCTTGCTCCCATAGGGGTGAGACCAGTGGAGTATCTTAGATGGCTGTTTACAGGCTTTTAAGACCCCAGACACTGCTCACCAAGGTAGGATGTAGAACATTGTCTTTATAAACTGTGTTATGCCAGCTGAGCCAGATGTTCCCCGAGACCATGGTCCCCACAGCTCTCCGCCCAGCAGTTCAGTCCCTTAGGGAGTTTGGAAGTGTCTATGGAGCTTCCATGACCTTTCCTTGTACAGGTTGTGCTGGCTTCCGCAGTAATGTGTACTGTCTTACCCTTCACCAGTTACCACTTATCTATTTAGTTCCTCCCGATCCCTCCGATCCCTCATAACCAACAAAGATTGTTTCTGTTTGTGTGTAAACTTTTACATAAATTATACAGTAGAGGTCTCATACAGTATTTGTCCTTTTGTGATTGACTGATTTCACTCAGCATAATGTCCTCCAGTTTCAGCTATGTTATGAGATGCTTCACAGATTCATCATTGTTCTTTATCTTTGTATACTACTCCATTGTGTGTATGTACCATAGTTTATCCATTCATCTGTTGATGGACATCTAGGTTGTTTCCATCTTTTTGCTCTTGTGAACAGTGCTTCAGTGAATATGGGTGTTCATATGTCTATGAGTGTGACGGCTCTTATTTCTCTAGGATATATTTCTAGGAGTAGGATTGCATTTTGTAGTGCTGTTTTTTGTGGTGCTTACGTTTTCTTTGTTCCTCTTACTCTCCTGTGCTGAGTTCCTTTCGTTGTGGATTTTTTTTTCATTTCGTTTTTGCAGGTTTAGTTTTTACTGAGACTTTATGTTTTTCTTTTTTATTTTGATGAGTAGGTTTGTTAACTTTCTTTGTGATTACCTTGAAATTTACCCTTAACTTCCTAGATTTGTGCCAGTCTATTATTACTTGGTATCGCTTGACTTCCTCTCCATCAGAAGGTTCTATACCTACACCATTTATTTCCTCTTTCATTGTTCCAACGTTCTTATCATTTACAGATTAACCTCTGTGGTTCCCTTTTGTAATTCTTTTAGTTTTGCATAGTCCTTAAGAGTTCATTTCCTAGGTTGGTATCTGGCTAGTACAATCCTGTGTCCTGTCTTCAATCTGTGGTCTGATATTGTTTGTTCTCAGATTGAAGGACTTCCTTTAATAAGTATTCTAAGTTCGGTTTGGTTTTTACATAGTCCCCTAATTTCTGTTTATCTGGAAATGACCTAATTTCACCATCATCTTTGAATGAGAGTTTTGCAGGATATATTATTCTTGGCTGACAGTTTTTTTCTTTCAAGGCTTTATATGTGTCATCCCACTGCCTTCTTGCCTGCATGGTTTCTGCCAGATAATCTAAGCTTAGTCTTAGTGTTTCTCCTCTGTATGTGACTTTTTGTTTTTCTCGAGCTGCTCTCAGGATTCTTTGTTTGTTTTTGGTTTTGGTGAGTGTGATTATGATATGCCTTGGTGATTTTCTTTTGGGGTCTGTCCTAGATGGGGTTCGTTGAGCTTCTTGGATGGTCAGCTTTTCATCTTTCATGATAATGGGGAAGTTTTCTGTCAGCAGTTCTTCAGTCCTCTCTGTTTTATGTTTCCTTCTGGAACTCCAGTCACTCGAAAATTTTTGCTTTTGATTGTATCCCACATAATTCTCAGGGTCTCTTCATTTTTCTTCTTTCTTTTTTCTGATTTTTACTCAAACAGAGTTGTATCCAAGTGTTTGTCTTCAATTTCACTGATCCTGTCTTCCTCCGTTTCACACTTGCTCCTCAACCCTTCTATGACACTGTCCATTTATGAAATCTTGTTGTTTATCTTTTGGATTTCTAATTGTTGTTTTTGTATGATTTCTAGTTGTGAATTTATTTTGGCATTTTGTTCCTGTATTATTTTCTTGAATTCTTCCATTTTTTTGTCTGTATTTTCCATGAATTTGTCTGCCTTTTCCATGAATTTATCTATTTTGTCCTCATTTTTGTCTGTTTTTTGCTTCAACTCTTGGATAATTCTGAATATTAGAGATTTGAATTCCTTATCAGTTAGGTCTAGTGCCTTTTCTTCTACTGGAAGGTCATCTGGTGTTTTATTTTGGATGCCTACTGGAACCATCTTGTCTTCTTTTTGTAAATGTTTTGGTATTGTTTGCTGTCTTCGGGGCATTCAGTGGTTATTTTCCTCGTTTATTGATTGTGGATTTGTTTGTTTTGTCCTAGTTTTTTGTTTTATTTGGTTATGTCTGAGCAGGAAGGCTGTGTGTTCTTTTTTGTTTGCTCGTCTGTGGGCATGATAGTTTTCACCTTCTTCTCCAATGGGCAGGGTCATTGACTCAGCTATGGTAAAGCAGGGCAGGTCCAGCTGAAGGGGAGTTGCTGGGATAGGTTTCTTGTGGCACGTACCAGGGCTGACAGTGCAGACCGGAAATCAGTGCAGGGCAGGTTCCAGTAGGCCATGCCTGTGCTGCTTGGGAGTGTGATGTTAAGCACACAGTGCAGGGAGGCAGGAAGGAGGGGGGAGATTGTGATGTGTGGAGCTAAGATGGGTATGGGAAAGATGAAAGGCGAGAGGAACAGCAGCCAAAGACATACACACAAACAAAAAACAGTGCTAAGGGAGCTTGCTATTGGAGTGGAGAGATGAGAAACTGAAAAATGGGGTAAAAAAAAAGAAAAAGGATAAAAGAAAAAAAATGAATAAATTGAGAAACTGGAAATGAAGAAAGACCAAAAGGGAATAAGAGAGAGAGAGGAAAACTAAACAGAGAAATGAAAAAAAAAAAAAAAATTGAAAAAAGAAATGCACCCAGAGAAGTCCCTGTGCGTCTGTGCAGAGTAAGGGACTAGCTTCCAAGCCACGTGGTACTGCCTGACTAGAAGGGGCTCCCAAGCCGAGAAAAGAAAAAGAAAACAAACAAATCAAAATAGAACAAACCAGAGCAAACAAACAAAAAAGCCCCAGGGTCCCACCAGCGTGGCGGCACCAGCCGGGAAGCAGTTTCACAGTCAAGTGGTGTTTCGCAGCCTTTCAGGAAGAATCAAAGATGGCACACGGAGACAGGTATTTGAGAGAAAGGAGCGGGAGGTGGTGAGAGGTAAGGAAGAAATGTAAAGAAGCAGAAAAAAGCAACACCAGCAGCCAACAAATGGCACTCGGAGCTGGCCTGTGCGGGCGGGTGGAATACAGGCGGCTCTGCGGGGGAAGTTCATGCTTCCCGGTCAATACACTGTGGCTGCAGGAAGCAGAGGAGGCTAAATGGGGGTGAAGAAGGATGGGGGGTGGGAAAGCCTATATCGTGGGTTACCGGTTGTTCTGTCTCCTGCTGGAAGCTCTGTGAAGCTGCTTTCTCATACCTCCTGTTTGCTGATCGCCGTTAAGAGTCCAAGATGGCGGATCCGCGCTGTGTAAGCTGATAGGGGACCTCTGCATGTCTCTCTCCTCGCACTCTGTTCTCAGTCAGTTTCTTATTCCTTTAGGTGCTTGGCTGAGTTCTTTATCTCTTCATTTGATGGTTAGGGTTTCAGGACTGACGTCTGACTCTGTTTGATTTAGTTTTTCTGATCTTTGCTGCAGAGGGACGACGTGGTGTTCTGACTATAGCCAGCTTGCCCGGAAGTCCTGGTGAAGTCTTTTGAAGAGCATAGGTGTTTGATTTTTAGAAGATCCCAGTTATCTAGCTTATATTCTGGAGTTTGTGTGTTGTTGGTTATTGTTTGTATCCTGTTAATGCCACGTTTTAGAACCTCTAGCGTTGATCCTATTTTTTCGTCTCTGAACTTTATAGTTTTTGGCTTTATATTTAGGTCTTTGATCCATTTTGAATTAGTTCTTGTATATGGTGTGAGGTATGGGTCCTGTTTGTTTTTTTGCAGTTGGACATCCAGTTTTGCCAGCAGCATTTGTTTAAAAGACTGTCTTTTCTCCATCTGATGGTCTTTGGGCCCTTTTCGAAGATCAGGTGACGGTAGGTGAATGGATTTACATCTGGGTTCTCAGTTCTGTTCCATTGGTCAGTGTATCTCATTGTACCAGTACCAGGCTGTTTTGACTACCGTGGCTGTACAGTAGGTTCTGAGGTCAGGTAGCGTGAGTCCTTCTACTTTATTCTTCTTCTTCAATAGTGGTTTACTTATTTGAGGCTTCTTCTCTTTCCATATAACATTAATGGTTGGTTTTTCCATCTCTTTAAAGAATGTTGTTGGTATATGGATTGGGATTGCATTGCGTTTGTGAATTGCTTTGGGTAGACTTGTCATTTTCACAATGTTGAGTCTTCCTATCCATGAGCATAGTATGTTTTTCCACTTATGTAGATCCCTTTGGGTTTTTGCAGTAGTGTTTTGTAGTTTTCTTTGTACAGGTCTTTTACATCCCTGGTTAGATTCATTCCTAATTTTTTTTTTTTTTTTAGGGACTATTATAAATGGTATTGTTTTCCTGATTTCCTTTTCATTGTCCTCTTTATTGGTTTATAGGAATCCAACTGATTTTTGTATGTTTATCTTGTATCCTGCTACTCTGCTAAACCTTTCTAGTAGTTCCAGTAGTTTCCTCATGGAGTCTTTAGGGCTTTCTATATATAGTATCATATCATCTGCAAATAGGGACAGTTTAATTTCTTCATTACGAATTTGGATGCCCTTTATTTCTTTTTCTTGCCTTATTGCTCTAGCTAGAACTTCCAGCAGAATGTTAAATAGGAGTGGTGATAAACGGCATCCTTGTCTTGCTCCTGTTCTCAAGGGGAATGTTTTCAGCCTCTCTCCATTAAGAATGATGTTGGCTGTTGGTTTTGCATAGATGCCCTTTATTATGCTGAGAAATTTCCCTTCTATTCCTATTTTATTGAGTTTTTATCAGGAATGGGTGTTGAACTTTGTCGGATGCCTTTTCTGCATCAATTTAGATAATCATGTGATTCTTGTCTTTCCTTTTATTTATATGGTGGATTACATTGATTGATTTTCTAATGTTGAACCATCCTTGCATACCTGTTATGAATCCTACTTGGTCGTGGTGTATTATTTTTTTGATATGATGCTGAATTCTATTGGCTAGAATTTTGTTCAGAATTTTGGCATCTATATTCATGAGAGATATTGGTCTGTAATTTTCTTTTTTTGTGGCATCTTTGCCTGGTTTTGGTATCAGCGTTATGCTGGCTTCATAGAATGAATTCAGAAGTGTCATTTCCTTGTTTATGTTCTGAAATAGTTTGAGTAGTATTGGTGGAAGCTCTTCTCTGAATGTTTGGTAGAATTCTCTAGTGAAGCCATCTGGGCCAGGGTTTTTTTTGTTGGGAGTTTTTTTTTATTACCTTTTTAGTCACTTCTCTTATTATGGGTCTGTTCAGATTTTCACCATAACTTTGTGTTAGTTTGGGTAGGTAGTGTGTTTCTAGAAATTTTTCCATTTCCTCTAGGTTTTTGAATTTGTTGGAGTATAGTTTTTTCTTAATAATCTGTTATGATCCTTTTTATTTCATTTGGGTCTGTTGTAATGTCCCCCATTTCATTTCTTATTTGGGTTATTTGAGTCCTCTCCTGTTTTTCTTTTGTCAGTCTGGCCAGTGGTTTGTCAATTTTGTTGATTCTTTCCAAGAGCCAACTTTTGGTTTTTTTGATTCTTTCTATTGTTTTTCTGTTCTCTAGTTCATTTATTTCTGCTCTGGTCTTTATTGTTTCCTTTTGTCTGCTGGCTTTGGGCTTTTTTTTTTTTTGCTGTTCCCTTTCTATTTGAGTTGTGTAGTTAATGTTTTGATTTTTTTCCTTTCTTTTTAGATGTGTGCATCTGTTACTATAAATTGTCCTCTGAGGACCTCCTTTGCTGTGTCCCAAAGGTTTTGGTATGATGTGTTTTCATTCTCATTTGATTCTAGGAATTTTTTTTTTTTTAATATATATTTTATTGTACTTCAGGTGAAAGCTTACAGAGCAAATAGTTTCTCATGAAATAGTAGTACGCATGTTGTTTTTTTTGACATTGGTTAACAACCCCACAACGTATTAAGCCTCTAAATTCTCAACCTTTTTTTTTTGATGAAAATTACAGATGGCCAAAGATAAACCGTTTCAAAATTTTCTACATTCACAGTTCAGTGACATTGACTACGCTCTTCCAACTGTGCTGTTATTCTCACTTAAGATGAAGGCTTACAGAACAAAATAGTTTTTCATTTAACAGTTACTACACATGTTGCCCTATGACAATGGTTAACAATCTCACAGCACATCAAGAATATCCTTACTCCACCTTGTGTTCCCTATCACCAGGGGGCTTCCTTGTCCCCTTCGGTCTTCTGGACCTTGTCAGTGGACTATTGTACCTCTTTAGTCTCATTTGTTTATTTATTTATTTATTTATTTTTATTTTATTTAAACACCATTTCAAAACTTTTTACTTACACATTTAAGTGATATTGACTATGCTCTTCCAATTGTGCTGCCATTCTCGCCCAAGATGAAGGCTTACAGGACAAAACAGCCTCCCATTTAATAGTTACTACAAATGTTGCCCTATAGCAGTGGTCAACAATCTCACAATACATCGACAGTGTCCTTATTCAATTTGTGTTCCTTATCATCAGTTTCCTACTCTCCCTCTGCCTTCTGGCCATTGTCACCGGACTCCTGTACATCGTTAGTCCCATTTAGTTTTACTGGGGTGTCCATTCCCAGGCTTAACATCGAACCTTGAAGGTAACTTCCCCTCTGAGCTGAAAGGGTGTCTGGGGGCCACACTCTCGAGGTTTCTCTAGTATTCTTTAGGCCAGTATATCTGGTCTTCTTATTTTTTTTTTTTTTTTTTTGGGAGTTAAAATTATGCTCTACATCCTACTCCAGCTCTGCCCAGAACCCTCTGTTGTGATCCTGGTCAGAGGAGTCATTGGTGGTAGCCGGGCACCATCCAGCTGTACTGGGCTCAGTCCCGTGGAGGCCTTGGTAGCTGTGGACCATTAGTCCTTCGGACTGATCTTTTCCTTGTATCCTGTTCTCTTCGTTCTCCCTTGTTCCCGAAGGGATGAGATCAGTGGAGTATCTTAGATGGCCGCTCATAGGCTTTTAAGACCCCAGACACTACTCACCAAGGTAGAATGTAGAGCATTATCTTTATAAGTAGTGTCATGCCAATTGAGCTAGATGTTCCCCGAGATCATGGTTCCCAGAGCCCTCCATCCAACAACTCAGTCCCTCGGGGGGTTTGGATGTGTCTATAGGGCCTCCATGACCTTTCCTTGTGCAGGTTGTGTTAGTTTCCCCTGTACTATGTACTATCTCATCTCTCACCCAAGTTACCACTTACCTATTACCTATTTAGTATCCCCCCCCCCCCATCCCTGGTAACCAACAAGGATTGTTACATTTTGCATGTGAATTTTTTCATGGGTTTTTACAATAGAGGTCTCATACAATATTTGTCCTTTTGTGATTGACTTATTTCACTCAGCATGATGTCCTCCAGTTTCATCCATGTTATGAGATGGTTCACCGATTCATTGTTCTTTCTCGTTGCATAGTACTCCATTGTGTGTATGTACCATAGTTTGTGTATCCATTCGTCTGTTGATGGACATCGAGGTTGTTTCCATCGTTTTGCTATTGTGAATAATGCTGCCATGAACATAGGTGTGCATATGTCTATTCGAGTGATGACTCTTATTTCTCTAGGATATATTCCTAGGAGTGGGATTGCTGGATCGAATGGTACGTCTATTTCTAGCTTTCTGAGGAAACGCCATATCATTTTCCAAAATGGCTGTATCATTTTGCATTCCCACCAGCAGTGTATAAGAGTTCCCGTCTCCCCGCAGCCCCTCCAACATTTGTTATTTCCAGTGTTTTTGATTCGTGCCAGTAATGCTGGGGTGAGATGGTATCTCATTGTGGTTTTAATTTGCATTTCTCTAATGGCTAGTGATCGCGAGCATTTCCTCATGTGTCTGTTGGCCATTTGAATGTCTTCCTTGGTGAAGTGTCTGTTCATTTCCTTTGCCCATTTTTTGATAGGATTGGTTGTCTTTTTGTTGTAGAGGTGTTGGATTTTCCTGTAGATTATGGAGATTAGACCTTTGTCTGACTTGTACTGTCTAAAAATTTTTTCCCAGTCTGTAGGTTCTCTTTTAACTCTTTTGGTGAAATCTTTTGAAGAGCACAGATGTTTGATTTTTAGAAGATCCCAATTATCTAGTTTATCTGTTGGGTTTTTTGTGTTGATGTTTATGGTTTGTATCCTGTTAATGCCATGTATTAAGGTCTGAAGTGTTGGTCCTATTTTTTCTTCTATGAATTTTATAGTTTGAGGCTTTATATTCAGGTCTTTGATCCATTTTGAAGTAGTTTTTGTATATGGTGTGAGGTATGGGTCCTGTTTCATTTTTCTACAAATGGATATCCAGTTTTGCCAGCACCATTTGTTAAAAAGACTGTCTTTTCCCCATTTGATGTATTTTGGGCCCTTGTCAAAAATCAGGTGACCGTAGGTGGATGGATTTACATCTGAGTTCTCAATTCTGTTCCATTGGTCAATGTCTCTGTTGTACCAGTACCAGGCTGTTTTGAGTACCGTAGCTGTATAGTAGGTTCTCAAGTCAGGTAGTGTGAGTCCTCCAACTTTATTCTTCTTCTTCAGTAG
Organism: Dugong dugon; assembly: GCA_030035585.1. Lineage (NCBI taxonomy): Eukaryota > Metazoa > Chordata > Mammalia > Sirenia > Dugongidae > Dugong > Dugong dugon. Next base: position 204,912,045 of record CM057460.1, read on the forward strand.
TGCTTTACTTATTCGAGGTTTCTTCCCTTTCCATATAAAGTTAATAATTAGTTTTTCCATCTCTTTGAAGAATGTTGTTGGTATTTGTATCGGAATTGCATTGTATTTGTAGATTGCTTTAGGTAGAATTGCCATTTTCACAATGTTGAGTCTGCCTATCCATGAGCATGGTATGTTTTTCCATTTATGTAGATCCCTTTGGGTTTCATGCAGCGGTGTTTTGTAGTTTTCTTTGTATAGGTCTTTTATATTCCTGGTCAGATTTATTCCTAAGTATTTTATCTTTTTAGGGGCTATTGAAAATGGTATTGATTTCCTGATCTCCTTTTCATCGTTCTCTTTACTGGTGTATAGGAATCCAACTGATTTTTGAATGTTTATCTTGTATCCTGCTACTCTGCTGAATCTTTCTATTACTTCCAGTAAATTTCTCGTGGAGTCTTTAGGGTTTTCTATGTATAGTATCATATCATCTGCAAACAGGGAGAGTTTAACTTCTTCATTACCAATTTGGATGCCCTTTATTTCTTTTTCTTGCCATACTGCTCTAGCTAGAACTTCCAGCACAATGTTAAATAGGAGTGGTGATAAAGGGCATCCTTGTCTTGTTCCTGTTTTCAGGGGGAATGTTTTCAGCCTTTCTCCATTAAGAATGATGTTGGCTGTTGGTTTTGCATAGATGCCCTTTATTATGTTGAGAAATTTCCCTTCTATACCTATTTTATTGAGAGCTTTTATCAGGAATGGGTGTTGGACTTTGTCAAATGCCTTTTCTGCATCAATTGAGATAATCATGTGATTTTTTTCTTTCCTTTTATTTATGTGGTGGATTACGTTGATGGATTTTCTAATGTTAAACCATCCTTGCATACCTGGTATGAATCCTACTTGGTCGTGGTGTATTATTTTTTTGATATGATACTGAATTCTATTGGCTAGAATTTTGTTCAGAATTTTTGCATCTATATTCATGAGAGATATTGGTCTGTAATTTTCTTTTTTTGTGATGTCTTTGCCTGGTTTTGGTATCAGCGTTATGCTGGCTTCATAGAATGAATTTGGAAGTGTTGCTTCCTCTTCTATGCTCTGAAATAACTTGAGTAGTACTGGTACGAGCTCTTCTGTAAATGTTTTGTAGAATTCTCCAGTGAAGCCATCTGGGCCAGGGCTTTTTTTGGTTGGGAGTTTTTTTATTACCTTTTCAATCTCTTCTCTTGTTATGGGTCTGTTCAGATTTTCAATATCACTTTGTTGTAGTTTGGGTAGGCCGTATGTTTCTAGAAATTTATCCATTTCCTCTAGGTTTTCAAATTTGTTGGAATATAGTTTTTCATAATATTCTGTTATAATCCTTTTTATTTCAGTTGGGTCTGTTGTAATGTCCCCCATTTCATTTCTTATTTGGGTTATTTGTGCCCTCTGCTGTTTTTCTTTTGTCAGTCTGGCCAGTGGTTTGTCGATTTTGTTGATTCTTTCAAAGAACCAACTTTTGGTTTTGTTGATTCTTTCTATTGTTTTTCTGTTCTCTATTTCATTGATTTCTGCTCTGATCTTTACTATTTCCTTTCTTCCGGTGGTTGTAGGGTTTTTTTGTTGTTCTCTTTCTATTTGTTTGAGTTCTGTAGTTAATGTTTTGATTTTGTCCCTTTCTTCTTTTTTGATATGTGCCTCTATTGCTATAAATTGTCCTCTGAGGACTGCCTTTGCTGTGTCCCAAAGGTTTTGGTATGATGTGTTTTCATTTTCATTTGATTCTAGGAATTTTTTAATTCCATCTCTGATTTCTTCTGTTACCCAGTGGTTCATAAGCAGGGTGTTATTCAGTTTCCATGTAATTGATTTTTTTTCCTTGCTTTTTCTGTTGTTAATTTCTGCCTTGATGGTGTTGTGGTCAGAGAAGATACTTTGTATTATCTCAACATTTTGGATCTTGTTGAGGATTGCTCTGTGGCCTAAGATGTGGTCTGTTCTGGAGAACATTCTATGTACATTGGAAAAGAATGTGTACTTTGCAGCTGTAAGGTGGAGTGTTCTATATATGTCTGTGAGGTCAGGTTGGCTAATTGTGCCCTTTAGGTCTTCTGTATCTTTGTTCAGTTTCTTTTTAGATGTTCTGTCCTTTACTGAGAGTGGTGTGTTGAAGTCTTCTGTTATTATTGTGGAACTGTCAGTTTCTCTTTTCAGTGCTGTTGGAGTTTGTTTTATGTATTTTGGAGCGCTGTCATTGGGAGCGTAGATGTTTATTATAGTTATGTCTTCATGATGGATCATCCCCTTAATCATTATATAGTGTTCTTCTTTGTCTTTTTTGGTGGATTTTGTTTTAAAGTATTTTATCTGAGATTAGTATTGCCACTCCTGCTCTTTTTGCTAGATGTTTGCTTGACGTATTTTTCCATCCTTTGATTTTTTATAAATTTATGTCTTTGTTTCTAAGGCATGTCTCTTGTAGACAGCATATCGATGGATCCTGCTTTTGTATCCATTCTGTCCCTCTCTATCTCTTTATGGGTGCATTGAGGCCATTTACATTCGGTGTAATTATTGATAGATGTGAGTTTATTGCTGTCATTTTGTAGTGCTTTTTTGTGTGGTGCTGACGTTTTCTTTGTTCCTTTTACTCTCCTGTGCTGAATTCCTTTTGTTTATGGATTTTTTTTCATTTCTTTTGTTTTTGTAGGTTTTGTTTTTACTGAGACTTTATGTTTTTTTCTTTATTTTGATGAGTAGGCTTGTTAACTCTTTTTGTGGTTACCATGAAATTTACTCTTTGAAGCAGTTTATTATTACTTGGTATCACCTTGCCTTTCTCTCCATTAGAAGGTTCTATACCTATACTGTTTACTCCCTCTTTCATTGTTTTGATGTTGTTGTCATTTACAGATTAACTGCTCTGATTCCCTGTTGTATTTCTTTTGGTTTTAGATAGTCCTTGAGAGTTCATTTCCTAGATTGGTATCTGGCTGGTACAATCTTGCATCCTAGATTCAGCCAGTGAGTTGATGTTGTTTGTTCTCAGATCAAAGGACTCCATTTAATAATTCTTGTAAGTTTGGTTTGGTTTATACATATTCCTTTAATTTCTGTTTATCTGGAAATGTTCTAATTTCACCATCATATTTGAACAAGAGTTTTTCAGAATATATTATTCTTGGCTGACAGTTTTTTTCAAGGTTTTATATATGTCATCCCATTGCCTTCTTGCGTGCATGGTTTCTGCTGAATAATCCGAGCTTAGTCTTATTGTTTCTCCTCTGTATATGACTTTTTGTTTTTCTTTTTTTTTTTTTTTTGTAATATATATTTTATTGTACTTCAGGTGAAAGCTTACAGAGCAAATAGTTTCTCATGAAATAGTAGTACACATGTTGTTTTTTGACATTGGTTAACAACCCCACAACGTATTAAGCCTCTAAATTCTCAACCTTTTTTTTTGATGAAAATTACAGATGGCCAAAGATACACCGTTTCAAAAATTTCTACATTCACAGTTCAGTGACATTGACTACGCTCTTCCAACTGTGCTGTTATTCTCACTTAAGATGAAGGCTTACAGAAAAAATAGTTTTTCATTTAACAGTTACTACACATGTTGCCCTATGACAATGGTTAACAATCTCACAGCACATCAAGAATATCCTTACTCCACCTTGTGTTCCCTATCACCAGGGGGCTTCCTTGTCCCCTTCTGTCTTCTGGACCTTGTCAGTGGACTATTGTACCTCTTTAGTCTCATTTGTTTATTTATTTATTTTTATTTTATTTAAACACCATTTCAAAACTTTTTACTTACACGTTTAAGTGATATTGACTATGCTCTTCCAATTGTGCTGCCATTCTCGCCCAAGATGAAGGCTTACAGGACAAAACAGCCTCCCATTTAATAGTTACTACAAATGTTGCCCTATAGCAGTGGTAAACAATCTCACAATACATCGACAGTGTCCTTATTCAATTTGTGTTCCTTATCATCAGTTTCCTACTCTCCCTCTGCCTTCTGGCCCTTGTCACCGGACTCCTGTACATCGTTAGTTTAGTTTTACTGGGTGTCCATTCCCAGGCTTAACATCGAACCTTGAAGGTAACTTCCCCTCTGAGCTGAAAGGGTGTCTGGGGGCCACACTCTCGAGGTTTCTCTAGTATTCTTTAGGCCAGTATATCTGGTCTTCTTTTTTTTTTTTTTTTTTGGGGGGGAGTTAAAATTATACTCTACATCCTACTCCAGCTCTGCCCAGAACCCTCTGTTGTGATCCTGGTCAGAGGAGTCATTGGCGGTAGCCGGGCACTATCCAGCTGTACTGGGCTCAGTCCCGTGGAGGCCTTGGTAGCTGTGGACCATTAGTCCTTCGGACTAATCTTTTCCTTGTATCCTGTTCTCTTCGTTCTCCCTTGTTCCCGAAGGGATGAGATCAGTGGAGTATCTTAGATGGCCGCTCATAGGCTTTTAAGACCCCAGACACTACTCACCAAGGTAGAATGTAGAGCATTATCTTTATAAGTAGTGTCATGCCAATTGAGCTAGATGTTCCCCGAGATCATGGTCCCCAGAGCTCTCCGTCCAACAACTCAGTCCCTCGGGGGGTTTGGATGTGTCTATACGGCCTCCATGACCTTTCCTTGTGCAGGTTGTGTTAGTTTCCCCTGTACTATGTACTATCTCATCTCTCACCCAAGTTACCACTTACCTATTACCTATTTAGTATTCCCCCCCCCCCCCATCCCTGGTAACCAACAAGGATTGTTACATTTTGCATGTGAATTTTTTCATGGGTTTTTACAATAGAGGTCTCATACAATATTTGTCCTTTTGTGATTGACTTATTTCACTCAGCATGATGTCCTCCAGTTTCATCCATGTTATGAGATGGTTCACCGATTCATTGTTCTTTCTCGTTGCATAGTACTCCATTGTGTGTATGTACCATAGTTTGTGTATCCATTCGTCTGTTGATGGACATCGAGGTTGTTTCCATCGTTTTGCTATTGTGAATAATGCTGCCATGAACATAGGTGTGCATATGTCTATTCGAGTGATGACTCTTATTTCTCTAGGATATATTCCTAGGAGTGGGATTGCTGGATCGAATGGTACGTCTATTTCTAGCTTTCTGAGGAAACGCCACATCATTTTCCAAAATGGCTGTATCATTTTGCATTCCCACCAGCAGTGTATAAGAGTTCCCGTCTCCCCGCAGCCCCTCCAACATTTGTTATTTCCAGTGTTTTTGATTCGTGCCAGTAATGCCGGGGTGAGATGGTATCTCATTGTGGTTTTAATTTGCATTTCTCTAATGGCTAGTGATCGCGAGCATTTCCTCATGTGTCTGTTGGCCATTTGAATGTCTTCCTTGGTGAAGTGTCTGTTCATTTCCTTTGCCCATTTTTTGATAGGATTGGTTGTCTTTTTGTTGTAGAGGTGTTGGATTTTCTTGTAGATTATGGAGATTAGACCTTTGTCTGACTTGTACTGTCCAAAAATTTTTTCCCAGTCTGTAGGTTCTCTTTTAACTCTTTTGGTGAAATCTTTTGAAGAGCATAGATGTTTGATTTTTAGAAGATCCCAATTATCTAGTTTATCTGTTGGGTTTTTTGTGTTGATGTTTATGGTTTGTATCCTGTTAATGCCATGTATTAAGGTCTGAAGTGTTGGTCCTATTTTTTCTTCTATGAATTTTATAGTTTGAGGCTTTATATTCAGGTCTTTGATCCATTTTGAAGTAGTTTTTGTATATGGTGTGAGGTATGGGTCCTGTTTCATTTTTCTACAAATGGATATCCAGTTTTGCCAGCACCATTTGTTAAAAAGACTGTCTTTTCCCCATTTGATGTATTTTGGGCCCTTGTCAAAAATCAGGTGACCGTAGGTGGATGGATTTACATCTGAGTTCTCAATTCTGTTCCATTGGTCAATGTCTCTGTTGTTGTACCAGTACCAGGCTGTTTTGAGTACTGTAGCTGTATAGTAGGTTCTCAAGTCAGGTAGTGTGAGTCCTCCAACTTTATTCTTCTTCTTCAGTAGTGCTTTACTTATTCGGGGTTTCTTCCCTTTCCATATAAAGTTAATAATTAGTTTTTCCATCTCTTTGAAGAATGTTGTTGGTATTTGTATCGGAATTGCATTGTATTTTTAAATTGCTTTAGGTAGAATTGCCATTTTCACAATGTTGAGTCTGCCTATCCATGAGCATGGTATGTTTTTCCATTTATGTAGATCCCTTTGGGTTTCATGCAGCAGTGTTTTGTAGTTTTCTTTGTATAGGTCTTTTATATTCCTGGTCAGATTTATTCCCAAGTATTTTATCTTTTTAGGGGCTATTGAAAATGGTATTGATTTCCTGATCTCCTTTTCATCGTTCTCTTTACTGGTGTATAGGAATCCAACTGATTTTTGAATGTTTATCTTGTATCCTGCTACTCTGCTGAATCTTTCTATTAGTTCCAGTAAATTTCTCGTGGAGTCTTTAGGGTTTTCTATGTATAGTATCATATCATCTGCAAACAGGGAGAGTTTAACTTCTTCATTACCAATTTGGATGCCCTTTATTTCTTTCTCTTGCCTTACTGCTCTAGCGAGAACTTCCAGCACAATGTTAAATAGGAGTGGTGATAAAGGGCATCCTTGTCTTGTTCCTGTTTTCAAGGGGAATGTTTTCAGCCTTTCTCCATTAAGAATGATGTTGGCTGTTGGTTTTGCATAGATGCCCTTTATGATGTTGAGAAATTTCCCTTCTATACCTATTTTATTGAGAGCTTTTATCAGGAATGGGTGTTGGACTTTGTCAAATGCCTTTTCTGCATCAATTGAGATAATCATGTGATTTTTTTCTTTCCTTTTATTTATGTGGTGGATTACGTTGATGGATTTTCTAATGTTAAACCATCCTTGCATACCTGGTATGAATCCTACTTGGTCGTGGTGTATTATTTTTTTGATATGATACTGAATTCTATTGGCTAAAATTTTGTTCAGAATTTTTGCATCTATATTCATGAGAGATATTGGTCTGTAATTTTCTTTTTTTGTGATGTCTTTGCCTGGTTTTGGTATCAGCGTTATGCTGGCTTCATAGAATGAATTTGGAAGTGTTGCTTCCTCTTCTATGCTCTGAAATAACTTGAGTAGAACTGGTACGAGCTCTTCTGTAAATGTTTTGTAGAATTCTCCAGTGAAGCCATCTGGGCCAGGGCTTTTTTTGGTTGGGAGTTTTTTTATTACCTTTTCAATCTCTTCTCTTGTTATGGGTCTGTTCAGATTTTCAATATCACTTTGTTGTAGTTTGGGTAGGCCGTATGTTTCTAGAAATTTATCCATTTCCTCTAGGTTTTCAAATTTGTTGGAATATAGTTTTTCATAATATTCTGTTATAATCCTTTTTATTTCAGTTGGGTCTGTTGTAATGTCCCCCATTTCATTTCTTATTTGGGTTATTTGTGCCCTCTGCTGTTTTTCTTTTGTCAGTCTGGCCAGTGGTTTGTCGATTTTGTTGATTCTTTCAAAGAACCAACTTTTGGTTTTGTTGATTCTTTCTATTGTTTTTCTGTTCTCTATTTCATTGATTTCTGCTCTGATCTTTACTATTTCCTTTCTTCCGGTGGTTGTAGGGTTTTTTTGTTGTTCTCTTTCTATTTGTTTGAGTTCTGTAGTTAATGTTTTGATTTTGTCCCTTTCTTCTTTTTTGATATGTGCCTCTATTGCTATAAATTGTCCTCTGAGGACTGCCTTTGCTGTGTCCCAAAGGTTTTGGTATGATGTGTTTTCATTTTCATTTGATTCTAGGAATTTTTTAATTCCATCTCTGATTTCTTCTGTTACCCAGTGGTTCATAAGCAGGGTGTTATTCAGTTTCCATGTAATTGATTTTTTTTCCTTGCTTTTTCTGTTGTTAATTTCTGCCTTGATGGTGTTGTGGTCAGAGAAGATACTTTGTATTATCTCAACATTTTGGATCTTGTTGAGGATTGCTCTGTGGCCTAAGATGTGGTCTGTTCTGGAGAACATTCTATGTACATTGGAAAAGAATGTGTACTTTGCAGCTGTAAGGTGGAGTGTTCTATATATGTCTGTGAGGTCAGGTTGGCTAATTGTGCCCTTTAGGTCTTCTGTATCTTTGTTCAGTTTCTTTTTAGATGTTCTGTCCTTTACTGAGAGTGGTGTGTTGAAGTCTTCTGTTATTATTGTGGAACTGTCAGTTTCTCTTTTCAGTGCTGTTGGAGTTTGTTTTATGTATTTTGGAGCGCTGTCATTGGGAGCGTAGATGTTTATTATAGTTATGTCTTCATGATGGATCATCCCCTTAATCATTATATAGTGTTCTTCTTTGTCTTTTTTGGTGGATTTTGTTTTAAAGTATTTTATCTGAGATTAGTATTGCCACTCCTGCTCTTTTTGCTAGATGTTTGCTTGACGTATTTTTCCATCCTTTGATTTTTTATAAATTTATGTCTTTGTTTCTAAGGCATGTCTCTTGTAGACAGCATATCGATGGATCCTGCTTTTGTATCCATTCTGTCCCTCTCTATCTCTTTATGGGTGCATTGAGGCCATTTACATTCGGTGTAATTATTGATAGATGTGAGTTTATTGCTGTCATTTTGTAGTGCTTTTTTGTGTGGTGCTGACGTTTTCTTTGTTCCTTTTACTCTCCTGTGCTGAATTCCTTTTGTTTATGGATTTTTTTTCATTTCTTTTGTTTTTGTAGGTTTTGTTTTTACTGAGACTTTATGTTTTTTTCTTTATTTTGATGAGTAGGCTTGTTAACTCTTTTTGTGGTTACCATGAAATTTACTCTTTGAAGCAGTTTATTATTACTTGGTATCACCTTGCCTTTCTCTCCATTAGAAGGTTCTATACCTATACTGTTTACTCCCTCTTTCATTGTTTTGATGTTGTTGTCATTTACAGATTAACTGCTCTGATTCCCTGTTGTATTTCTTTTGGTTTTAGATAGTCCTTGAGAGTTCATTTCCTAGATTGGTATCTGGCTGGTACAATCTTGCATCCTAGATTCAGCCAGTGAGTTGATGTTGTTTGTTCTCAGATCAAAGGACTCCATTTAATAATTCTTGTAAGTTTGGTTTGGTTTATACATATTCCTTTAATTTCTGTTTATCTGGAAATGTTCTAATTTCACCATCATATTTGAACAAGAGTTTTTCAGAATATATTATTCTTGGCTGACAGTTTTTTTCAAGGTTTTATATATGTCATCCCATTGCCTTCTTGCGTGCATGGTTTCTGCTGAATAATCCGAGCTTAGTCTTATTGTTTCTCCTCTGTATATGACTTTTTGTTTTTCTTGAGCTGCTCTCAGGATTCTTTGTTTGTCTTTGGTTTTGGCGAGTGCGATTATGATACGCCTTGGTGATTTTCTTTTGGGGTCTATCGTTGAACTTCTTGGGTGTCCAGCTTTTCATCTGTCATGGTATTGGGGAAGTTTTCTGTCGGCAGTTCTTCAGTGATCCTCTCTGTGTTTTCTGTTTCCTTCTGGAACTCCAATCACTCGAAAATTTTTGCTTTTGATTGTATCCCACATAATTCTAAGGGTCTCTTTATTTTTCTTCATTCTTTTTTCTGATTTTTACTCAAACAGAGTTGTATCCAAGTGTTTGTCTTCAATTTCGCCTTTGTTGATTGCTGATTGTTGGGTATGATACTTTTCGCCTCCTTCTGAAATTAGCAGAGTCAGTCTCTCAGATATGGTACAGTAGGGAAGATCTAGCTGAAGAGGGGTTGCTGGAATGGGCTGTTTGTGGCACTTACTGTGGCCACCAGGATGGGCTTGTAATCAGTGCAGGGCAGGTTCTGGTAGGCCCTGCCTGGGCTGCTCGGTAGTGTGATGTTTAGCGCACGGTGCACGTAGGCAGGATGGATGGTGGAGATTGTGATGTGTGGAGCTAAGATTGGTATGGGAGAGAGGAGAGCGAAGAGAGAGAAACAGGAGCGAAAAACATACAAACAGAATAGAGTGCTAAGGGAGCTTGTCATTGGAGTGGAGATGAGAGACTATGAAATGGAGAAAAACAAAAAGAAGAAGAAAAAAAGAAAAGAAAAAAATGAATAAATAAAAATTAGAAAGAAAAGCAAAGCTCCCAGGGATCCTACTGGTGCAGCTGGGAGGTCTGAGGAAGTTGCTCCCAGGCCTTGAAGTACAGCCTGGCCAGAAAGGTAGAGGTGTCACTCAGTGCTAGGTATTCAGGGGACAGGAAGAGAAGGAAAGTATAGAGAGATGAGAAACTGTGTAATGAGGAAAGACACAAAGGGAAAAAGAGGGAAAAGAAAACAAAAGGAACAAATAAAAAAAAATAATAATAAAAAAGAACAAGAAAAACCCTCAGAGAAAACAAAAAAGAAATGCCTTCAGGGATCCCTCTGCACGTCTGCGTAAACTGACGGGGGGAGGGGAGTAGGTCCCAAGCTGTGCAGTTTTGCCCGGCTAGAATAGGTGCCCAGTTCAGAAAAGAAGAAGAAAACAAACAAACAAACAATTCAAAAGAAGTGAAAAGAAAAGCCCCTGGGATCCCACCAATGTGGCAGCCCGGGCCAGGAAGCAGTTTCACATTCGAGCAGCATTTCACAGCCTTTTAGGAAGAAGCAAAGATGGCACGTGGAGCCAGGTATTTGAGAGAAAGGAGGAGGAGGTGGTGAGAGGTAAGGAAGAAATCTAAAGAAGAGGAAAAAGCAACACCAGCAGCCAACAAATGGCACTCAGAGAGACGGCCAGTGCTGGCAGGTAGAATCCAAGCAACACTGGGGTAAAGTTGGTGCTTCCCGGCCAAGAGATTGTGGCCACAGGAAGCAGAGGACATGAAGTGCGGGTGAAGAAGGGTGGGGGGGGGGGTGGGAAAACGTATATCACTGATTACTGGTTGTTCTATTTCCTGCTGGAAGTTCCATGAAGCTGTCTTCTCATACCCCCTGTCTGCTGATCTCTGATAGGAGTCCAAACGGTAGATCCGTGCTGTGTTAGCTGATAGGGGACCTCTGCATGTATCTCTCCTCGCTCTCTGTTCTCTGTCAGTTTGTTCTCTCTCAGTTGCTTATTCCATTCGGTGCTTGTCTGAGTTCTTTATCTCTTCATTTGATGCTTAGGGTTTCAGGATTGCCGTTTTCTCTGTTTGGCTTAGTTTTTTGGATCTTTGCTGTGGAGGGACAGCGTGGTGCTTCTGTCTATAGCACCTTGTTGCCTGGAAGTTAATTGTACTTTAGATGAAGGTTTACAGAACAAACTAGCTTCTCATTAAACGTTAGTACACATATTGTTTTCTGACATTGGTTGCCAACATCTCGACATGTCAACACTTTCCTCTTCTTGACCTTGGGTTCCCCATTGCCACCTTTCCTGTCCCCTCCTGCCTTCTCATCCTTGCCCCTGAGCTGGTGTGCCCATTTAGTCTTGTTTTGTTTTATGGGCCTGTCTAATCTTTGGCTGAAGGGTGAAACACAGGAGTGACTTCATTACTGAGCTATAAGGGTATCCAGGGGCCATACTCTGGGGGTTTCTCCAGTCTCTGTCAGACCATTAAGTCTGGTCTTTTTTTTTTGAGTTAGAATTTTGTTGTACATTTTTCTCGAGCTCTGGGACCCTCTATTGTGATCCCTGTCAATGCAGTCAGTGCTGGTAGCCGGGCATCATCTAGTTGTACTGGAGTCAGTCTGGTGGAGGCTTTGTTAGTTGTTGTCCATTGGTCCTTTGGACTAATCTTTCCCTGTGTCTTTGGTTTTTTTCTTTCCCCCTTGCTTTAGATGGAGTGAGACCAGTGGAGTTTCTTAGATGGTCTCTCACAAGCTTTTAAACCCCCAGATGCTACTCACCAAAGTAGAGTGTAGAACATTTTTTTTATAAACTATGTTATGCCAGTTGAGCTAGATGTTCCCCGAGACCATGGTCCCCACAGCCCTCAGGCCTGAAATGCAGTCCCTCAGGGAGTTTGGATGTGTCTATGGAGCTTCCATGTCCTTGCCTTAGTCAAGTTGTGCTGGCTTCCCCAGTAATGTGTACTGTCTTACCCTTCACCAAAGTTACCACTTATCTGTTACCTAGTTAGTGTTTTTCCCTCCCCACCACTCCCCTCCCTTATAAACATCAAAGATCATTTCTTTTTGTGTGTAAACCTTTTCATGTGTTTTTATAATAGTGGTCTCATACAGTGTTTTTCGTTTTGTGATTGACTTATTTCACTCAGCATAATACGCCCCAGATTCATCCATGTTGTGAGATGTTTCACAGATTCGTCATTGTTCTTTATGGTTGCAGAGTATTCCATTGTATGTATTGCCATAGTTTATCCAGTCATCTGTTGATGGGCACTTAGGTTGTTTCCATCTTTTTGCTGTTTTGAACAGTGCTACAATGAACATGAGTGTGCGTGTATCTATTCGTGTGATGGCTCTTATTCCTCTAGGATATATTCCTAGGAGTGGGATTGTTGGATCATATGGTATTTCTATTTTTAACTTTTAAAGGAAGGCACGATATTGTTTTCCAAAATGGTTGTACCATTTTACACTCCCATCAGCAGTGCGTAAGAGTTCCAAGCTCCCTGCAGCCTCTCCAGCATTTGTTATTTTCTGTTTTTTTGATTCATGCCAGTAGTATTGGGGGGAGATGGTACGTCATTGTACTTTTGATTTGTGTTTCTCTGATGGCTAGTGATTGTGAGCATTTCCTCATGTGTCTGTTAGCTGCTGCTGGCTTTTTTTTTTTTTTTTTTTGATGGTTCTTCTCATTTATATATATCATAGCAAACTCAGTACTTCATGCCACAGGGTGGTTGCAAATTAAATCTTACTGTTCTATGTTTTGTGCGTGTTATTTTTTAAAATCTTGTGGCAAGGCAGTGCCTCTGCATGGCAGCATCAGAGAGCATGAAGAAGAGTTAGCCACCCCACCCTAAGGAGAAGCAGCCTGGCCCTCTGGTGCAGTACCTCTGTGGCCCTAAGTGTCTTTACCCCTCTTCTCCTGTTCTAGTCACTGGAGCTAGAGCACAGCCACCTAGAAGCCTCATTTAACAAGAATCTTCTCTGGCCTTTTACTTTTCAAAGAGACAAGCCCTAAGAAGCAGGTTTAGATAGGAGAGTTAAGGAGAAACGACTTTTAGGTGAATAAATCCTGACAGGTTTGCTAGAGTGGGCTCAGTACTAGAAGGGGGTAAGCTAATTCACAATGAAAACATTTTAAAACAACTTCCGATGAGCCAGGAAACTGAATTCTCCATCTGTTCTTCTGTCCATCCATGCATGTATGCGTCCATTTATCTAAAAGATGTTTGGCAGCTACTCTGCTAAATGTTGAGCATGAATGGAGAGTGAGAGGATGCATAGCTTTTGTGGCCCCAGGGTAGTGAGCGTTGTGTGGGAGACTGTCAGAGCTGGCCAGCCTCAGTGGGGAGGTCTTCCTGGAGGATGGATTGGGCTCCCAGACAGAGTGGGATGAGTGGAGGAGACAGTGTGCATGGAGGCCTAGAGGGGAGGAAGAGCCCAGGGCCGCCTGAGGCAGTGGTTCCAGACCTCTCTCTCAGAATTGTGGAGTGCAGCTGGCCCTCTCCTGGGATGAGGGGTGCAAGCTCAGGCACATGCTCCTAGACTTGACATCTACTTTCTGGAGACACCCAGACTCCTTGAGCTACACGACATCCTCGTGGATAGGAGCCTAGCATTCTTTCATGGGGGGCTTGGCCTACTTTATGTGTGCATTTCTACGATCCCTTTATGGGAGTCCTTCATTTAGGGTTTGTTACATCAGCTAGGAATTCACATTTCATCCCGTCAGTAGAAACTGTCTTTCCAGGAGCTGCTTACAAATGTTTAAACCAGATAAGTATTTATAGCAAAAATATCCATATATTTGTCTTTTCTAGTAAATGTACAGTGTTACTGAAACAAGGTTTTGCAGAAATTGCTGCAGAAGGGTTTAGGCTTCATTTTTTTTTATGATCCTTAAGCCCGATGAGATACCAATGGGATTCTTAAATGCTGGGGGCTTCTCAGGCAGTGTGCTTGGCCCAGAAATGCCCTACACTTGTTCTTTGATCCATCTTTTCAAGAAATATATTCTCGATTCTTTTTAAAATTCAGTTCATAGCTTTGAAACAATGCAAATGTGCTTGAAGATGCAGGTTGCAACCCCAGGAAGACTGGTGGCTGAAGGCATCTTCTGGATTCAGTGCTGTGTGGGTTATGTGGAGACGAACCCACATATGACCTGTGCTTATCCTTGACGTATGCCATGAGCCTTTCCCATCTCTCTGGGCTATTGATGGCCCTGGGGTCTCCAGTGGGATTGGGGTTTTATTTGATGAGGTCTGTGGTGACCTCGCCTTTTGCACATGGTGACTTTGCCTTGTTGTTCCCACAGCCACTTCCCCGCGGGTGTCCTCTGAGCTGGAGCAAGCTCGGCCCCAGACCAGTGGAGAAGAGGAGCTGCAGCTTCAGCTGGCATTGGCCATGAGCAGAGAAGTGGCTGAGCAGGTCAGTGCCTGGTCGGTCAGCCCTGTTGGGGCAGAGCGGGGTGGGCTACAGGGAGGATCACAGCACAGCCCCGTCTTCAAGACATCTCGAATGTGATGGCCACAGCAGAACTTTGTGCTGCCACATGCTGCCACCCACTGTCCCCATCAGGGAGGGAGCCTGTGCCACGGTACATTTAGCAAAGGGTTTTGGAGCAGTAGTGACCAGTGAAGAAACTAGTGGAAAGGGCTCCCCAGAAACTATTGTGCAGCTCTGACCAGCGTTCAGAACTCTGTGTTCTTAGTGAGTAGGGTGTGCACAGCCACCTTGAAGGACAGGTATGCAGGAGATGCCGCTGCAGGGGGGCTGGGTGCAGAGTGCCTTGGCAGGGGTGTGGGAAGTGGATCTCCTGTTAGGCTTGGGGCTGGGTGGGCTCCCCTAGGAAGGCGGTTTGCTGAGATGCACCAAGAGGCCTGACAGTGCTCAGAGGCACAGAGAAAAAGCTAGAAAGAAAGATGAGAAAGCACTCTGGAAAGAAGCGTGCTTGTGTTCAGATGACAGAAGTCCATGTATTCTTAATTGTTTCAGTTCCAGTTCCTCTCTAATAAGCATGCGTGACTTTAAAATGGGGGCAGAGGGAAAGGAGAGATTAAATTAAAGCTCTCTTCTGAAGTAATCCTCCATGCTAGTTGAAGTTGTCAGGTCCATGTCCACAGACCCCTGGGGAAAGGGCAGGCCGAGTCAGGGCTAGCAGTGTGCCTGCTCTTGTTGGGGAGCCGGTGCTCAGAGAACAATATTAGGGATGTATGTGCAAAGATGTTTCCCAGCATTACTTGTCTATTGATGATTGGAAATATGCTACGACTCAGCTGCAGTGGACAGCTTCAATGACGGCCTCTCTGTACCCAGGTAGAAAAGTTACACAGTCCTCAAGTCTGTGCACGCAGATGCGCAAGACAGCGCTCGCTGGGAGATGCAGGGCCCAGACAGACGGTTCGATCCCTTTCAGTTAATCAATCATATCTGTGTGTTATACCATATTTATGAATAGGAGCATGTGTAAATAATTTGTGTTAGAAATCAGAGCTTTCTGGAAGCATATGCAGTGGGAGGTGGAATGCTATGTGATTCTCATCCTTCTAATTTTTTCTGCATTGTCTGATGTTGTGTTTTATAAGGAGGCATATTGATTTTATCATTAGAAAGAATTATAAAGCCATTTTTATTTTGAGAAAAAAATTTTAAACATCTCCTTTCCCCAATTTGGTGGTGCCTAATTGTCTCCCTGGTGCCTGTCGTGATGGGAGTTGAAATCTCCTGGGGCCCAGGGAGAAACGAACCTCCTGAGCTACAGTGATTTTTGGGGGGAATGAATATACACTATTGAAAGTAATTCTGTTTTTCCTGTTTTATAAGTTGTCTTCAAACCTTCCTTTGAGATAATGCAGAATCCAGTGTTGTGTTTCCTACTGCTGGCCAGTGTTGCTTTGCTCTGTGTAGTGGTGTTATTACATTAGAAACAGCTTCAAACCTCACTTATATTTAAAAAAAAAAAAAAACAACAACAAGCAAATATATAGAAACCAAAGTTTACTAGTGGTTACCAGAGACGTGAGGAAGGGGAAAAAGGAGGGTTATTACTTATGGAACTCTGAGTTTATGTTAACGGTGGTGGGAAAATCACATTAATTAAGGCCAAGGCTTGCATAGCCAATTAACATAATTGATGTCAAAAGTGTACGCTTGTTAAAAGTTGAATTGGCAAACGTTGTTTGATAGATGTATTTACAACAATAAAATACACAACCAAACACCTCATGGGATTTGATTTCTTGGTTTGGAGTTTGGGTCATGGTTTCATGGGACATCCCAGGTAATTGGCCTAATATTGGGTTTAGTGCTTCTGTTCTGCCTCCTCATTTGTTTGGTTGTGCCTGGGGTCTTAAAAGCTTACAGGCGACAATCCAAGGTACAGCAATTGGTCTCTGTTCGCCTGGAGCAACAGAGGAAGAAGGAGAGTCAGGAATAGGAGGAGGATGTGGAATGTGTTGCTAATTGCTTCCATGAACAACTGCCTCCTTTGCTGAGAGTCTGGAAGAACTGGATGGTGCCCAGCTACCATTACTAAACATTTTGATGGGAGATTCTATAGAAGAATCCTGATCACGAGGGGAAAATGCAGAACAGAGTTTCAAATTCTCATGGACTCTAGACTTCCTGGAGCCATGGAGGCTGATCAACCCCTGAAACTATTGCCCTGAGATAATCTTTAAACTATAAAGCAGAAACATCCCCTGAAGTCTTCTTTAAACCAAACAGTAGTTTAACTTAATTAGTAAAGAATGTCTGCCTTGGAGCACTTTGCTGTTTTGAAGAACTGTCTATATGGGATCAAATTGACAACAGCAACTTGGAAGGTCAGAGAGGAAGTTTAGGGGTCGGTGAGATTATGTTAATGAAGGAGGAACAGTTCAGAAAAGGAGAGTGAGAATGGTTGCAGAACATAGTCAGTGTCACTGAATTGTACATGTAGAAACTGTTGAATTAGTTTACGTTTTGTTGTTATATTCTCATCAACAACAACAACAAAATAATAAATTATTTAAAAAAAAAAAATCAGCTTCAAGTTCGAGTTGTCCCTCTGCAGGAAGAACGCCTCAGGCGGGGGGATGACCTCCGATTACAGATGGCCCTCGAAGAAAGCCGAAGAGACACAGTTAAAGTTCCAAAAAAGAAAGAGGTAAGAGCTTCATTGGGAAGGGAACTTTTGAGACTGTCCTATGGTTGCTGTGGAAATGCCCACGCCCCAGTCTGCAGCACGTGTGTGATGTGTAGAGCATCCTCAGAACACACTGTCTTCTCTATTCACTAAACAAATGGCCCAGGTACCTGCGTGTGGTAAGCAAGAGTAAAGTGAGGATGTAGCTGAGAACGTGTCTGACTCGCCATGACTGGCCCGTCTGAACTATACCCTGCCCCCCAGAGTAGGCAGGCATAGGTGGTGGGCCTGGTTATCTGGATTCACTGTATTCTGCCCCCTACCCCCAACAGGTGGGCACAGGCAGTGGGCCCAGTCATCTAGGTTCACATTCCATCCATTAACCAGGATATTCTTAATGTCCTAGTTCCTCAGTTTCCTCATCTGTAAGATGAGGATGATAATCATGCCTAGCTCATGTGGTTATGGTGTGTACTAAAGAAATAGTTGCCGTAGAGTCAGCACCAACTCATGGCGACCCCAGTTGTGTCAGAGTAAAACTGTGCACCATAGGATTTTCGGTGGCTGATTTTTTGGAAGTAGCACACCAGGCCTTTTTTCCAAGGCGTGTTACCATTTGCATCACCCAGGGACTCCATGGTGAAAGTTAAATTCACTGTCAAGTGCTTTAGAAGGAATTCCCGGCACAGGACAAGCCTTCTGTCACGCTGGCCTTCATCGTGGTCATTGTTCTCTCTCTGTGCCAGGCGCTGTGCGCCGTGCTTGAATAAAGATGACCAAGACGGGACTCTGTTCCTGACACACTGAATACCCATCAAGGAGACATCCCTTCTCACCACAGAGGGTGGGGCTCCAGTGGCCCCCATTACAGGGCTGCTTGGTGGTGGTGGGAGCGGGGAGGGGGCAACCCCTGGAGAGAGGGGCTGTACTTGGGAGGCAGTGATGTGAGGGTGGGGCCCTTTCCTGTAGTTAGGGGTCTTCGTGAATAGTTATGACATACATATGGAGATTTGCTGTAGCTGTAGCAACATAAGTGACTCTTGTTGGCACAATGGTTAAGTGCTTGGTTGCTAACTGAAAGGTCAGCAGTTTGAACCCACAAGCCTCTCCATGGAAGAAAGATGTGGCAGTCTGCTTCCATAAATATTACAGCTTTGGAGACCCTATGGGATAGTTCTACTCTGTCCTACAGGGTTGCTGTGAGTCAGAATTGACTCGATGGCAACAGGCTTGATTTGGTAGCAATATAAAACTTGTCTCCTTCTTTGTCTCAGAAGCACGGTTCCCACCCACAGCAAACCACTCTGTTGGATTTAATGGACGCTCTCCCCAACTCAGGCCCTCTGGCCCAGAAAGCAGAGCCCTGGGGCCCAGCACCCACAGCTAGCCAGACCAACCCCTGGGGTGGGCCAGCAGCCCCAGCAAGTACCTCGGACCCCTGGCCATTGTTCGGTAAGACCCCTTTGGTTCCTCCTCCAAGCTTGCCTCCTGGATGGGTGAGGGGCGGCAGGAGGAACTCCTTGTTCTTTATTCTTGGTGGAGGTGGGGTCCTGGTTGGGTTCATTGTGATGAATTCTCAGCGGTGATGTCAGCGGGCTGGGCCCTCCTCTCTTGAGGACTGTGCTCAGCACTCTACTTTTTCCGCGTTGAATGGTTTCTGCTTTGGTTGAGGGAAGGCCGACTTCCTCTCTGCTTCACATGCGCATCAGAAGTGACTTGTCCCTTTCCTGGGACATGTTTCAACTCTCTAAGCCTCCTACGTGTACCCAGCACCTCAGCCTAAGGAGCTACAATACACAGCAGGAAACGTCTAAGTCCAGTTGCTGTAATTAGCTGAAAATTAGGATGTGATTAACACAACAGCTGATGAGAAAGGAATTCCTACTTGTTACATAAAGCTGTTTAATAGGCTAAGTGAATATTCTGAAATTCTGTTTGATGCCAAATTATAAGAAAGTTTGTGGTAGGAGATTGAAAATGTGAGCATGATGTGAGTGGCTGATCTGGGGTGGTAGCCTTGGCCCATGGGCTTCTGAGTTGGCGGACACGGCCCTGGGCTGCCAGGCCTGTCACCCCTCAGATGCTGTCGATGCTCTGCAGGCTTTCTGCCTGGGAACTTTGAATTGTGTATTTTGTGGCAACCTGGGGTCCCTCTTTCCCCAAACTGGAGCCATCTTTTATATTCAGCTTGGTCCCTGGGTGTTTGCAGAGGTGTGCCAAATGCCAGGCTCTATCCCACTATGCAGGGATCCAAAGACAGATAATGCTCGTGCCCTCTAGAATCCTGGTCTGGTGCATGTGATTGCAGCACTGCGTGCTCGACCTCAGTAGGGTTATTTGAGCACATGCTAGGTCAGGGCTTAGCTCAGGGGCCCAGGGAGTATGGGGCAAGCTTCTCGGAGGGAATCTTCAAGGAATTGCAGGAGGTGGCCAGGCAGCAGAGAGGCGACGTGTTCCCAGCAGAGGACTCAGCTGTGTGAAGGTAAGAGGGCGTGGAGCTCTGGTGTAATGGGCACAGGTCACTGCACAGTGTGAGGCTGGGGAGTGGGGGAGTGGCTGGGCCCAGGCCTCGCGTGCAGCCTGTGAAGTGGCTGGGACCTGGTCCAGAAGGTCGTGCCCTGCAGTCCTGGATGTGCTTTGGTGATGCAGTTGGCCCCAGTCACCCAGGCAGAGTCCCTTGGGCCTTGGGGGCAAACCCCAGGCTGAATTTCCCATAGGTTTCACTGCCCAAAGGCCACTAACAGGGCTGCTTAGAGGTGATTTGTGAGGGGAACTGTGGTGGGACATCCCTGAGGGGCATGGGCAGGCAGTGTGAGGCTGGCTGCTGGGGGCGCCCCAGGGCAGTGCTGGGGGAACGTATGGGGTTCTTTGGTGTGCTGGCCTGCAGTGGGTATGGGTGGTGCGGAGGAGCCAGCTCCTGCAGGCAGTAGCTTCTGGTTTTACTTTTCAACTTGAATCCAGTTCTATGGCATGACGGCCACCTGAAGTTATGGATAGGATGTTCTTCAGGAGAGATTTTTCAACCCCTTTCAAGAATTTTATAGTGGATCAGTGAACAGGTGGTTGGTTTTCTCAGTGCCCAGAAAAGAAAGTAGTCAGCCCAGGGGCCAGGTGAGTTTAATAAGATTAAGTTGTGCTGAGCTGGGGGTTGAGTCTGGGGGTCTGGGTGGTAGACTTATTTTTTGCTGTTTTTTTTTTTTTTCAAACTGTTTGACTTGTTTACCAGGATATGTCTTACCTGCTCAGGAAAGACAAAATATTCT
This sequence comes from Dugong dugon, assembly GCA_030035585.1. Taxonomy (NCBI): domain Eukaryota; kingdom Metazoa; phylum Chordata; class Mammalia; order Sirenia; family Dugongidae; genus Dugong; species Dugong dugon. Next base: position 204,932,473 of record CM057460.1, read on the forward strand.
TTGAAAAAAATGAACAAGTTAGCTTGCCTATCCTTTGGCTAGTGGGCCAGGACTGTGTTCTGGACTGAATATTTTAGACTGAGCCAGGGATCTGAGTGGGTGGTGGCCCTTGCACAGACGAGCTGGAGAAGTTTTCCTGCAGCCAAACAGTGGCAGATCAGTGACCCAGTGTCCTGCTCTAGTGAATGCAAATTCCCCCACACCTGCAGGCACTGCCAACACCTGCAGGCACAGTCAGTGAGGGGCCAGGCTCAGGATGCTGGGCAGGTTTTGGGTATGATGGGGCCACCGGGAGCAAGGCAGCTCGTGCCTGGGGCACCTGAGCATCACCTGGGAATGCCAGCTCAGGTGGGTTTGCACTGCCAATTTTTTTTTTTTAATTGAGATAAAATTCACATACCATAAAATTCACCACTTTTACCGTTCTAAAGTGTAGTTTACTATACAGTCGTGCGCTGCATAACGTCTGTTCGGGCAACGCCCAAATGCATATACTTTCATGGTCCTGTAAGGTTATAATAAAGTTCAGAAATCTCGATTGAAGAATGGGACAGGGTGGATGTAACCGGATGTAGCAAATGCAACAGCTTCCCACACGCAACACGTTTATCTCATGTCTTTTGTATACAGAGCAATTGCACTGCCAGGCGTATAATGGTACAGTACATATGTAACCTATAACACATACGTCTTGATAGTCATAATGCCTGTGCTACTGGCTTATGTATGTACTGTACTGTTCTTACTATTGTTATTTTAATGTGAACTTTCCCTACTTATAAAAAAATTTTTACCATGTAACAGTGTATGCTTCGACTCATAGGCAGCAGCATCCAATCTTGTGTATTGAATATCTCTTGAGTGTTGTAGTGTTATCTCTCTGTTTAATTTTCTTTTGAAAATATTACCATGAAGTTCATCATGGCTCCCAAATGCAGCAAAACCAGTGCTAGTAATAGCAGCAGCAAGAGGCAAAGGAGAAGTATCAATTTGGATGTGAAACAAAAGGTATATATATATTACAGTGTTCACACAACATCCAAATCGTGTAATGTCCTATTTCACAGAATGTATTGTGGATGTTAAGCAACGCATGACTGTATTCACAATGTTGTGCAACCATCAGCACTGTCTAATTCCATAACTTTTCCATCATCACAAAGGGAAACCTCAGGCCCATTCGCAGTCACTCTCCATTCCCCTCCCCCAGCCCCTGGCAACCACTCATCTACTTTCTATCTCTATGCATTTGCCTATTCTGGACATTTCATATAACAAAAATCATATACTATGTGAATTTTTTGTGTTTGCTTCTTTCATTTAGCATCATGTTTTAAAGATTCATGCATGTGGTAGCACGCATCAGTGCTTCATTCCTCTTTATGGCTGAGTAATATTCCATTGTATGAATAGACCACAGTTTGTTGATCCATTCATCAGTTGATGAACATTTGGATTATTTCTACATTTTGGCTATTATGAATCCAATTTTTTAAGAAAAGATTGAAACCTAAATTTTGGAAATCTATTCATTTTAAAATTAAATGAATTAAATAAAATTAAAGAAAAATTGAGAACATGGCTGGTGCTAATCAAAATGTATCTGAGAGTGGCCACATGTGGCTCGTGGACCCCCAGCTTGCAGCTGCTTGCGCTTGCCCACCACACAGGGTATTTTCCCAGTGCCCTGGGGAGGAAGCTTAGGCACTAAAGCCCAGAGAGGCTGCTAATTCGTTGGGGATCACACAGCTCATTAGGGCAGGCTCAGAGCTCTGGCACCTCATCCTGGGCTGGTCTTGCCTTCCGTACTGCAGCAAAGTCCATCTGTAGCCCTGGCCTCTTCTGGAAGAGTCACTGAGAGAACCATTGTTAAAATGTTAGCTTATCTGCTTCTTGTTTTTTCTGGGCACTTACATTTTTACATAGTTAAGGTTGTGTTGTATATGTAGTTTTACATTTTTATGTAATTTTTTAGTTTTTTCATGAGCACTCCCAGGTACAGTGGAAGCCCTAGGCAGCTTCACTGTAACCCGCTCAACATCATGTTGTTGTACACAGGGGTGGCACTCTGCAGCAGGGTTGAAACTCACTTATAACGTAAAAAGGCATTAAAACTATTGTTTTCTTCAGAATGCCCACATCTACAGGAAGAGTGTCCTTCCACCAGCTCCCGAGTCTACTGAAGCATATTAGCAGTGCCTCTGCTTCATCTTCCATTGATGTGGCTCCTGAGCAAGCACTTGGTGTCGGAGTTAGACTTACTCTCTAGTAGAGTCTGCTCACATGTATTTCTAGGGCCACCCCACTGTCCTGTGACACGTCCATAAATTTGAAAGATTGAAATCTTTCCCTAAGCACCATTAATGGCACTCTCTGGATGAAAGAAAAGCCATTTGAAAGCCACTGTTTGTAGCCAACCCACCATCACCAGCTCTTCCCAAGTAGTACTGGGGGCACCTTGGCCAGGCGGCCTCTGGAGGATGTGTTCAAGGCTGAGAGGAGGGATGTGGTTCCTGCCAGGTCAGTGGAGCACTTCCTCCTTCAGCCAAGACATAAAGAGCTGCCACCTAGTAGGAGCAGGGCTCACTGCCTGGCAATTCAGAAGGCTTGGGCACCTCTCTGCCCACCTACCCTCCTCCCTCCCAGGTGAAGACAGAGCTATCTTCTGCCCTGGCTGAAGCAGGTGATGCTGCTGGCTTCTCGGTGACCCCTACAACAGCATGGCTCTTCTGTGCATCCCCCCTCCCTGCACTATGTCCATGAATAATTCATGTGTGAGGTTCTGGATGAACAGGCTGGCACTGGGGATGATGGGAGATGCTGCTCCCCGTGAATGGGTCCACAGAGCTGGAGGCCAAAACCTGCCAGTGCTTCTGATCTGGGTTCTGTCCCACTTCCTCTCATTCATTCGTGCTTTCAACAAGCACTTATTGATTGGGTGTGTAGATGGCCTGTGTTCTGCTAAGGGTGCAGAAGCGAGCATGCAGAGGAGCCTGGGAGAGAATCTGCAGCCATCATTGGGGTGGAGGATGGTGCCGGCTGCTCCCCACGGGCAGCTTGTTTGGACCTCTCAGTGCCCATGGAAGGAGAAGGGGGTGTTATCTGTCCCCAAGTATGATGGTTAAGATTGTGTGTCAGCTTGGCTGGGCCATGATTCTCAGTGTTTATACGTGATCACTCCTGTGATGGAATCTCCTGTGAGTAGCCAGTCAGTTGAAAGGGAGTTTCCTTGCGGGTGTGGCCTGCATCCGAATATAAGCAGACATTCTGGCTTTTTGCTCACTCTGGATCCTGCGGCTGCCTCCTGTTCGTCTGAACTCTGGTTCTTGGGACTCGAGCTGTATCAGCTTATCTGCCAATCTTGGGGAACATGAATTGAGAGAAGCCTCTATCCTGATCCTCGAATTTGGGACCTTCCAACCTCTACAACTGCTTGAGCCGTTTCCTTGATATAAATCTCTCTATGTATTTATATGCTTTACTGGTTTTGCTTCTCTAGAGAACCCAGCCTAAGACATTTGGTACCAAGAGTGGTTCTAGAGAAAAAAAATTGTAAGGATGAGTTTTCTAAATTGATTCTCAAGTCTGGTTAGTCTTAAAGATGTTGATGGCTCTGCTAATCCATGGCGTGAGGTGGCGATACAAATACGCAAAATATCACCACCAGTAGATCAAGTATTGGTGAAAGGTAAGGCTCTGGGTGAACACATGTGTGATATCTTTCTACAGTTTTGCCATAATGAGAAGTATAAAGAAGCAGGTTGGTTGGTCCTACTTTAGACAAACTGGTGAAAGAAAGAGATGCACTCAGGGCTTCAGAGTCAAAGCTCAAGTGCCATGTAAATGACCTCATGGCTTCCATTGTGCTTTGAAAGAAAGCCTTATTTCTTGTAGTAATAGCTGATATTGCCAAAAACCCAACCCAGTGTCTTATGGTAAGAGTGGCTGAATAACAATGCCAGCTCAATTGCCAACCTTGAAAGGTGTCTGAAGTTAAAGTAAGGGCATTGATTGGGAAGAAATGGGATCCTGAAACTTGGAATGGGGACATATGGGCAGATAATCAGGAAGCTGGGGACATTGAACCCCTAAATTCCATTGAATCACTCCTGCCAGCAGAACCACCCCATCGGAGGAGATTACTTCATGTTTGTCTGCTAAACCACCCTGCCCAGAAAAACCATTAGCCCCTCTACTCCCATCTAATGAGATTAGCCCTAGCCCAGCTGCCTCTAAAGAGCCCTTGCCTAACTCATTGCCTAGGGCATCGCCTGAGGCAGGTGCTTTACAAGACAAAGCTGAATGTGTTCAAATCAATTCCACACTACCGATTCTGCCTTCTGGACCTATAACTAGACTTAAGTCCCATCGAGCCCCAGAAGTTTAAGTACAAAGTGTGACCCCGGAGGAATTATGCTATACTTCAAAAGAACTGCTTGACTTTTCTAATATGTACAAACAGAAACCTGGGGAATATGTGTGGGAATGGCTGTTATGGGTGTGGGATAATGGTGCAAGGAACATAAAGATGGACCAGTATGAGTTTATTGATATGGGTGCACTGAGCACAGATTATTCATTCAGTGTTTCAGCTCCAGAAGTTAGGAAAGGATCTGATAGTTTGGTTGGATTGCTGAAGCATCAATTACGAAGTGGTCTACACTAAATCAAGTTGAAGTACCAGACCTGCCCTGGTATACTATAGAAGAAGGTATCTAAAGGCTTAGGGAAATTGGCATGCTAGAATGAATTTATCAGGTTAGATCCATAGAGCCACACACGGAGTGCCCAGAAGACACACTTTTTCCCACAACTGTGAGGAACTAATTTGTGAAGGAAATTCCAGCATTCTTGAAGACTGCTGTGACTGCTATTTTATGTAAATTGGATTTGACAGTGGGAACTGCCCTAACTGAATTAAGACACCTAACTACAATGGGGCTGCTGGGACCCTGTGGCAGTAGGGGCCAAGTGGCTGCACTCAGTTGACAAAGACAAGGTGGGCGTGGTTACAGTAATGGACAGAGGAGTCAAAGCAGTAATCAGAATAGTCTGACTCATATGGACTTATGGTGTTGGCTACTTAGTCATGGTGCCCCTAGGAGTGAAATAGATAGGAAATCTACTAAATATTTACTTGATCTGTACAAATGGATGAATTCTAGGTCAGGTGTACAGCAGTCTAACTCACATTGCCAGAATAGAGAGTCACGGTCCCTCAATCAATTCCCAGATTTGAGCAAGTTTAAAGACGCACAACCCCTTGAATGAAGGGGAGGCCAGGTTCCATTGAGGAAGGACTCCAACACACTGCCAAAAATTTTTACTGTTAATCTTTCTCCCAGCCTTCCCCAAAGGGATCTACTGCCTTTTATGAGAGTGACTGTTCATTGGGGAAAAGGAGATAATCAGACTTTTCAGAGATTACTGGATACTGGCTCTGAACTGACCACTAACTCCAGGAGACCCAAAACATCACTGTGGCCCACCAGTCAGAGTGGGGGTATATGGAGGTCAGGTTATCAATGGAGTCTTGGCTCAGTGTCCGTCTGACGTAGGTCCAGTGGGTCCCCGAACCCACCCTGTAGTGATTTCCCCAGTTCCAGAATGCATAACTGGAATAGATACACTCAGCAACTGGCAGAACCTCCACATTGGATCCCTGACAAATAAGAGTAAGGGCTATTATGTATTATGGTAGGAAAATCCAAGCGGAAGCCATTATTTCCCTGCCTAGGAAAATAGTAAACCAAAAGCAATACTGCATTCTTGGAGGGATTGCAGAGATTACTACCACCATCAAGGACTTGAAGGATGCAGGGATGGTGATTCCCACCACATCCCCATTCAACTTGCCTATTTGGCCTGTGCAAAAACAGATGGATCTTGGAGGATGACAGTAGATTATCAAAAACTTAACCAAGCAGTGACTCCAATTGCAGCTGCTGTTCCAGATGTAGTTTTCATTGCTTGAGCAAATTAATACATCTCCTGGTACCTGCTATACAGCTGTTGATCTGGCTAATGGCTTTTTCTCCATACCTGTTTCAAAGGACCATCAGAAACAGTTTGCCTTCAGCTGGCAAGGCCAGCAGTACATCTTCACTTGCCTACATGGGGTCTGTATCAACTCTCCAGCCCTGTGTCATAATTTAGTCTGCAGGGACCTTAACTGCCTTTCCCTTCCACAAGACGTCACACTGATCCATTATATTGATGACATTATGCTGATTGGACCTAGTAAGGAAGAAGTGTCAGTGACTCTGGACTTATTGGTAAAACATTTTCATGCTATAGCGTGGGAAATTAATCCCATAAAAATTCAGGGACCTTCCCCTCAGTGAAATTTCTAGGGATCCAGTGGTGTGGGGCATGTCGAGATACTGCTTCTAAAGTAAAGGATAAGTTATTGCATCTGGCTGTTCCCACAGCTGAAAAGGAGGCACAATGCCTAGTGGACCACTGTGGATTTTGGAGGCAACATATGCCTCATTTGGGTGTGCTACTCTGGCCTATTAAGTGACTCAAAAAGCTGCTAGCTTTGAGTATGGCCCAGAACAAGAGAAGGCTCTGCAACAGCTTCAGGCTGCTGTGCAAAGAGCTCTGCCACTTGGGCCATATGATCCAGCTGATACAATGGTACTTGAAGTGTCAGTGGCAGATAGAGATGCTGTTTGGAGTCTTTGGCAGGCCCCTCTTAGTAAATCACAGTGCAGACCCTTAGGATTTTGGAGCAAAGCCTTGCCATCCTCTGCAGATAGCTGTTCTACTTTTGAGAAACATCTTTTGGCTTGTTAGTGGCCTTGGTAGTAGAGACTGAACGCTTAATCATGGGACACCAAGTCACCGTGTGGCCTGAGCTGCCCATCAGGAACTGGGTGTTGTCTGACCCACAGAGTCATAAAGTTGGACGTGCAAAGTAGCACTCTGTCATTAAATGGAAGTGGTATATTTGCGATCGGGCCCGAGCAGGACCTCAAGGCACGAGTAAGTTGCATGAGGAAGTGGCCCAAATGCCCATGGTCTCCCCTCCTGTCACATTACCTTCCATCTCCCAGTCTGCACCTGTGGCCGCATGGGGACTTCCTTATGATCAATTGACTAAAGATGAGAAAACTTGTGCCTGGTTTACAGATGGTTCTGCACGATATGCAGGCACCACTTGAAAGTGGACAGCGGCAGCACTACAGCCCCTTTCTGGGACCTCCCTGAGGAACAGTGGTAAAAGGAAATCCTCTCAATGGGCAGAACTTCGAGCAGTGAATCTGGTTGTTCACTTTACGTGGAAGGAGATATGGCCAGATGTGCAATTGTATACTGATTCATGGGCTGTGGCCAATGGTTTGGCTGGATGGTTAGGGATGTGGAAGGAACATGATTGGAAAGTTGGAGACAAGGATTTATGGGGAAGAGGTATGTGGATAGACCTCACTGGATGGGCCAAAGTGAAGATATTTGTGTCTCATGTGAATGCTCACCAAAGGGTGACCTCAGCAGAGGATGATTTTAACAATCAAGTGGATAGGATGACGCGTTTTGTGGAAACCAGTCATCCTCTTTCCCCAGCTACTCCCGTCATTGCTCAATGGGCTTATGAACAAAGTGGCCATGGTAGCAGGGATGGAGGTTGTGCATGGGCCCAGCAACATGAACTTCCACTCACCAAGGCTGACTTGGCTATGGTCACTGCTGAGTGCCCAGTCTGCCAGCAGCAGAGACCAACACTGAGTCCCTGATATGGTACCATGCCTCGAGGTGCTCAGCCAGCAACCTGGTGGCAAGTTGATTACGCTGAACTGCTTCCATCATGGAAAGGGCAGCGTTTTGTCCTTACTGGGATAGACATTCACTCCGGATATGGATTTGCCTTCCCTGCACGCAGTGCTTCTGCCAAAACTACCATCCGTGGACTTACAGAATGCCTTATCCACCGTCATGGTATCCCACACAGCATTTCCTCAGATCAAGGGACTCACTTCACAGCAAATGAAATGCGGCAGTGGGCCCATGCTCATGGAATTCACTGGTCTTACCTCGTTGCCCATCATCCTGAAGCAGCTGGCTTGATAGAACGATGGAATGGCCTTCTAAAGACGCAATTACAGTGCCAGCTAGGTGGCAGTACTTTGCAGGGTTGGGGCAGTGTTCTCTAGGAGGCTGTATATGCTCTAAACCGGCATCCAGTATATGGTACTGTTTCTCCCATAGCCGGGATTCATGGGTCCAGGAATCAAGGGGTGGAAATGGGAGTGACACCACTCACTATTACCCCTAGTGACCCACTTGCAAGATTTTTGCTTCCTGTCCCCTCAACCTTATGCTCTGCAGTTCTAGAGGTCTTAGTTCCAAAGGGAGGAATGTTCCCACCTGGAGACATCACTGATTCCATTGAAATGGAAGCTAAGATTGCCACCTGGCCACTTTGGGCTCCTTATCCCTCTGGATCAACAGGCAAAGAAGGGAGTACCATACTGGCTGATGTGATTGATCCTGATTACCAAGAGGAAATTGGACTGATATTTCATAATGGAGGTAAAGAAGAGTACGTCTGGAATGTGGGAGATCCCTTAGGGCATCTCTTAATACTACCATGCCCTGTGATTAAAGTCAATGGAAAACTAGAGCAACCCAATTCTGACATGACTAGTAATGACCCTTCAGGAATGAAGGTTTGTGTCGCCCCACCAGGCAAAGAACCACAACCAGCTGAGGTGCTTGCTGAGGGCAAAGGGAATATAGAATGGGTAGTGGAAGAAGGTAGTTCTAAATACCAGTTTTGAAATGAGGACTGTAATCGTTGTGAGTATTTCTGCTTTGTATGTGTGCATCAAATATTTTTGTTTTATTCACTTATAAAATACAAGATATAAATGGGACTAGTGTGTTTTCAGTTGTTTATGTGTTACTTGTATCATGTTAGGTGCAAGTATGACTTTATAATTGTTTTTGTTCAGAGATTTTGCATGGTTTAAGGAGACGCGTACATGTGCCACATTGACAAGGGGTGGACTGTGATGGTTAAGATTGTGTGTCAACTTGGCTGGGTGATGATTCTTAGTGTTTATATGTGATCACCCCCATGATGGAATCTGTCCTGAGTAGCCAGTTAGTTGAAAGGGAGTTTCCTTGAGGGTGTGTACTGCATTCAAATATAAGCAGACATTCTGGCTTTTTGCTCACTCTGGATCCGGCGACTGCCTCCTGTTTGTCTGACCTCCGGTTCTTCGGACTCGAGCTATCCTGATCTTACGATTCATCAATCTTCACAGCCTATGAGTAGGAGCTCTGCGCTCCGACCTGCCGATCTTGGGTTCGCCAGCCCCTGTGGCTGTGTAAATCGAGAGAAGCCTCTGTCCTGATCCACAGATTTGGGATGTTCCAGCCTCTACAATCGCGTGAGCCATTTCCTTGATATAAATCTCTCTGTGTATATATTTATACGCTTTATTGGTTTTGCTTCTCTAGAGAACCCAGCCTAAGACACCAAGTTATGCTTGAAGGAAGTGAAGTACAACAGTTGTGGCATCGTGCTGACCCCTGGCCCACGGTGAAGCAGAACTCAGCACCAGCCACTGTGCTGTTTGTGTTTCCACTTGCTCTGCTTGCACACACTCTATGCAGCAGCTGGCACCAGGCTGCAGGTATACGGGTCCCCACCTGTCAGGCAGAGCAGCACCTAGACAAAGCTCACGGCAGGGGTCAAGCTGCTAGCCCTGGTTACCTGCTGGTTTGGGTGTGGTCAGGGTTAAAGCAGACACATGTTTACACCCAGAGTTTTCCTCCTGAGCCCCTGGAGCCTGGCTTGAGCTGAAAGGACAGGAAACCTCTCTGAGCTTGAGCCGAGGCTGTTCATGCGTGAGACCGATGGCAGGAGTGGGGTCTTCTCCCAGGCCAGGCTTTCTGCTTCAGTATTGTGCAGAATGTAAGCTGCTGATGTTTTAAAGTCCTTGGCTATGCCTTTGTTTAGTTGTTACAGTAGCAGGTTGGACAGGGGAAGCAGGGCCCATGGGAAATAGCAGAGTAAATGAGACAGGATGCAGGACCATGTCTGTCTCTGCATGGGGCCAGGAGGATGAGGGAAGTACCAGGGTCTGTGCGTGCAGCAACACATGACTTTATCCCAGTAGTTGTACAGTTAACAGTCAGAAGAACTCTCCTGCAGGTGTTGGGGTGCTCTGCTTTAACTCTCAGAGATGCAGGTGTGTCAGTTGCGGTGTGTTTAGACCCCGTCCCCCCAGCGTGTGTGCAGAGAAGCAGCATCCCAGTTCTGCACGTAACACGTGTGCACACTGCACACACAGTCACTGAGGGCTTGCATGTATGGCCAGGAAAGTGAAGCTCGAGGGCTGGGGGGCTGAGGTATGTTCCAAGACTTGCCTCTGGTGGGTGAGGCCTTCCTTTATTTTGTGTCTTGGTTTCTTCTTGAAAACTTGGCTCTGCTGTTCGTGCCCTGGGAATCCTCTCTTCACCCTAGTGCCACTGGTGCCCACTGCCATCATGGCAGCATGCAGTCCTTTGTGCCCATGTCTCTTCCTCAGAGGCAGGGGCTGGACCATCCTGGGCCAGGGCCTGGTGATGCTGACCAAGTGTTGCTTGAGGTGACTTCCAGGACCACCATAGCAGAGCAAGGGTATCATGTCGGGGGACAGGGTCGTCCCCACTTCCTGCCCGTCCACACAGGCCTGTGGTCATAGCCAGACCCCAGACTGTGGCCTTGCTCTGGGGCAGGCTTGGTGAGGGGCCTGGACACAACAGAGGGCTCAGTGCTTCTCACCTGTTAGGACTCCTGGGAATTCCAGTGCTCAGCCCACCCCAGAATCTGTATATGTGGGGAGGCAGCATCAGTATTTACTAAAATTCCCCAAGAGGCCCCAGGGACAGCACAGATCAGCGCACTGACCTAGCACTCTAGTCCCACTTGATCTTAGCTACTTAAAAGCGCCAGTGTGGACTGCCAGGGCGGATTAAGGGCAGCTAACGTTTGTGCGTGTCTGTATCTGAACCAACATTTACCTGGAACCTTCTAGAATTAGTCCCCGGGCTCCAGTGTTCAGATGCCTCAGCCCTGAGGTTCTGTGCCTCCCTGATCTTTTTCCCCACCCCCTCATCCCCTAGTTAGTTGCTGACACTTTCTGTGGGTCAGGCTCAGCACTGAGCCCAAGACTGGCATGAGCAGACCAATCCCTGCCCCCAGGGGCCACTCTCTTGCAAGGAGGAAAACAGAGGCTCTATGAGCCAGAACAGATGGGAATGCTATGTAGGGGCTCTGAGCTTGGGCTTAGGTTGGTGCCAGGGGTGGCTGATGAGGTGGGTGGAGGCCACAGGGGTGGGCTTCCTTCCCAGCAAGCCCCTCCCAACAGAGTGGGTTGGGGAAGTAATCTGGTCTAGGTGCTATGTTTATGGCTTAAACAGAGGCTCAGAGAGATGGTCACTACGGTGCAGAGGTGTCTGCTCTCCTGTCCTTCAGTGGGCCCTCCCAGCCTTTTGCTCAAGGTCTTGTGCGCCTGAGAGCACATGGTAGCCTTAGCTGCACACCTGTGTCCCCAGTCTATAGCCCCGAGGAATAAGAGGGTCTTCCTGTGGCTCCTGAACCACTTCTGGGAGTTGAGGGGACACTTCAGGACCCTCCCCTGTTGGGGTCAAGCCTTACTCAGACTGGGATTAGTGAAGTGAGGGATGGATTTTTCCCAAGGAAATTAGGAGGAAGGGAAATGATTGGGTGCTGGAAAACAGCCCATGAATGTGCTCTGATGGAAGAAAGAGGGGGGAGTGACAGGAGGGGAGGAGCTGCCTGGAGGTGGTCAGGGTGCAGGAGCAGTGGCGGGGCCTCCAGTCCATGCCCCTCAGCCCAGCTGAGGTCAGAGGCCTGTCCCACAGCCAGACTGTGGCAGGCTCCTCTCCCTGCATCAGCTGGTGACACTCTCCCAGCTGCTGTAGCTCCAAAGGGAGCCAGAGTCCCCCTAGAACCAGGTCCCAAGTCTTTCCATTGCAGCATAGGCCATGAGAGACACAGTAGAACACTTCTGATTTGCAGCCAGATCTCTCCATGACTCTCCAGTCAGGACGGACAGCTGAGGCCCAGTGAGGTGCCATGTTGGGGGCAGAGCAAGGGCCTGCCCACAGTGTGGTTACAGAGAGGGGCCCACAGAGGGCCAGGCTCAGTTTCCTGACCCTACCTTTGTCACGTCTGACAGAAGCAGACCTGGAAGAGCAGTTTTGGTCACAGGGGATAGTGGTTCTGCAAGAAATACTGGGAAGGCCAGAAATGAATGTCAGAAGGAGCTTCTGGAGGCCTCTGGGGCATTGTGGGTTTCAGGGCAATAGCAGAAAGCACCTAGTCCAAATTTGAGGTCACAGACCATGAATACACAGGTGGTGGGAGTGGCCAGGGCTGTTGGGAATGAAGATACTGCTGGGCTTCAGCTTGCAGCTTGTTGTCTGCCCTGGTCCACTTAAAATTCACAGCTGATTGTTTTAGTCGCAGTGGCAAGCCTGGGAAGCAGTGAAAGCAATGCTGCCCTCTTCCCCTTCTCTGTCTTGCTCCCGGCTAGCTGTCGGCTGACCCCTGCTAAAAGGGTTAAGCTGACAGACTTAGTAGGCTCAAGCCAAAGCCACTCAGCATTTCAAAGACTAGACGAGATGAAGCCATAAAGGGAAATGACTGGCAGTGGGTTCATTTTTATGGCCAAGGAGTCTCCTACCTACATGTCCAACCCTGAATGTTGCAGCTAGGGCAGTTAAGAGGCATATATAGAAATGGGAGTCCAGGGAGTAGAGTTGAGTCCTCTCAGAGGCTCAAGGGAGCATTCCCTGGTCTTCTCTGGGGCTGACAGACCACTACCACCTCCTGCTGCTCCTCTCTGGGCGTAAAAGTTCAGTGAGGTCACCATAGGCTTTTTGGGTGCTAATGTCCTGTCTAGTGCTGGGGATGCTGGTTCTTGGAACTCTCAGAAGAGTTCACAGTCCAGGGGAGACTCTCAGGCAATAGGTCGTTACGATGTTATATGATAAGTGAAAAAAAGTTTGTGGAAGAGTCCAGAGAGTCAGGAAAGGCAAGCAGAGAAGGGAAAAGATGGAGGGATTTGGAAGCACAGAGGCAGCGGGCAGTAGAGGTACCCTTCAGTGTGTTTGAGAAGTAGTGAAGAGGTCAGTGTGGCCAGGGTGAGCATGAAGGCAAAATAAGGACATTTAACACACATCTGCTTGAAGTTCCAGAAGAGTTAAATGAATATTTGAAAAGATGGTGACTGAAGATTTCCAAAAATTGTGGAAAGGTACCTGTTCTCAGATTGAGGAAGCCTAGTGAATCTTAATCAGGAAAATAAAAGAAATCTCCACCTGGACATATCATCAGGAGAGTGCAGGAACCAAAGAAAGAGCATATCTTAATACAGCCACAGAGAAAAGGCAGTCCATTACAAAGGAATCACAGTTAGGCTGACAGCTGACTTGTCAACAACCCTGATGGATACCAGAAGACAGTGGAATAACACCTTCAGTGTGCTAAAAGAAAAAAACCGTCAACCTAGAATTCCATTCCTAGCAAAATCATCTTTCAAAAATGATGGTGAACCCAATTAAAAAATGGGCAAAGTATATGAACAGGCACTTCGCCAAAGAAGATATTTAGGTGGCTAACAGACACATGAGGAAATGCTCACCATCATTAGCCATTAGAAAAATGCAAATCAAAACTACAACGAGATACCGTCTCACCCCAACAAGGCTAGCATTAATCCAAAAAACACAACATAATAAATGTTGGAGAGGTTGTGGAGAGACTGGAACACTTATACACTGTTGGTGGGAATGTAAAATGGTACAGCCACTCTGAAAATCAATTTGGCGCTTCCTTAAAAAGCTAGAAATAGAAGTACCATATAATCTAGCAATCCCGCTCCTTGGAATGTATCATAGAGAAATAAGAGCTGTCACAGGAATAGATATATGCACACCCATGTTCATTGCAGCACTGTTCACGATAGCAAAAGATGGAAACAGCCCATCAGTGGATGAATGGAAAACAAATTATGGAATATTCACACAATGGAATACTACGCAACAATAAAGAACAACGATGAAGCCGTGAAACATAACATGGAAGAAGCTGGAAGGCATTATGCTGAGTGAATTTAGTCAGTTGCAAAAGGACAAATATTGTATAAGACCACTATTATAAAAACTCAAGAAAAGTTTTAAACACAGAAGACAACATTCTTTGATGGTTAAGAAGGTGGGCAGGGAGGGAGAGGGGTACTCACTAACTAGACAGTAGACAGGAATTATTTTGGGTGAAGGGAAGGACAACACACACTACAGGGAAAGTCAGCACAACTGGACTAAACCAAAGCTAAGAAGTTTCCTGAATACAGTCAAACACTTTGAGGGACAGAGTAGCAGGGGCAGGGTTCTGGGGACTGTGGTTTCAGGGGGCATCTAGGTCATTGGCATAACAAAGTTTTTTAAAATGTTCTGCATCCTACTTTGGTGAGTGGCATCTGGGGTCTTAAAAGCTGGTGAGCAGCCATCTAAAATCCATCAATTGGTCCCAGCCCACCTGGAACAAAGCAGAATGAAGAACACGAAAGACATAAGGAAAGTATTAGCCCAAGAGACAGAAAGGGCCACATAAACCAGAAACTTCATCAGCCTGAGACCAGAAGAACTAGATGGTGCCTGGCTACCACCAGTGACCGCCCTGACAGGGAACACAACAAAGAGTCCCTGATGGAGCAGGAGAAAAGTGGGGTGCAGAACTCAAATCCTGGCAAAAAGACCAGACTTAATGGTTTGACTGAGACTAGAGGGACCCCAGAAAACATGGCCACCGGACTCTCTTGTTAGCCCAAAACTAAAACCATTCTCAAGGCCAACTCTTCAGACAAAGATTAGACTGGAGTATGGGACATAAAATGATACTCGTGAAGAATATGCTTCTTAGCTCAAGTAGATACATGAGACTAAATGGGCAGCTCCTGTCCAGAGGCGAGATGAGAAGGCAGAAAGGGTCAGGAGCTGGTTGAATGGACACGGGAAATCCAGGGTGGAAAGGAGTGTGCTGTCACAGTACAGGGAGAGCAACTAGGGTCGCATAACAATGTATGCATAAATTTTTGTATGAGAGACTAACTTGAATTGTAAACTTTCGCTTAAAGCACAATAGGAAAAAGAATGATGGTGAAATAAAGATATTTTAAGTTTTGAAACAAACAAAAACTGTCTATCTCCAGAATTCTGTATTTGGTGAAGAAAGGTAGTCTTTAAGAATGAAGGTGAGAAAAATGAATTGGTAGGTAAAGAAGTGCTAACAGAAGCTCTTCAGCTGGATAGGACGGAAAACTACATGGAAACTGAGTTCTTTGAGGAGTGAAGAGCATCAGAAATGGGAAATAGTGTGTAAAATATTAAAAACGTGATAAGACTAAATGGTCAACAATTCAAAACAAAGATTAGAATGTGAGGGGGCAGGGAAACTAGATTAATGGAAGCAGAACAACCAGAATAGAAATACTGAGAATGTTCACACATTGTGAAGAATGTAACCAATGTCATTGAACAATTTGTGTAGAAATTGTTGAATGGGAAATTAAACAGCTGTGTGTAAACCTTCACTGAAAACACAATAAAATATTATTTACAATAAAAAAGTAATGAGGGTGTAAGAAAATCTGAGCTCACAAGCTTGTGAATTTGCTGTTCACAATAAATGGAGACCATGTGGTCTTTTTAAGCACCTGCAGAGTACTGGAAAAGCTGATCACATGCTAGGCAAAAAAGTTAGCCATGACATATTTCAAAAAATGGGGACCATGAGGAGAGGGGCTATTTGATCAACTCTCTGCTTACAGACTTGAAAACTTAGATAAAATGTATATTAAAAACAACAACAACAATGAAAAGCTTAGCAATGCTGACTGGAGAACAGTAGAAAACCTATAGGTAGAAATAGTTCTATAATCATTAAAGAAAGTGAGTCAGTATTTGAAAATCCCCTCTTCCCCAAAAATTCATCCAGAGGACTTCACTGGCAAGCTCTGCAACATTAAAAAAATAATTCATTTTTACACAGAGTCCTCCAGAGACCAAGAAGATAGGAGTGATTCCTACTCATGCTGTGAGGCTTCAACATCAGAACCAGGCAAGGGCAGTACAGTTTGAGAATGGAAATGTCAGACAAGTCTCACTTAGGAATATAGACGCAAGAACCCGAAGGAAAGAAACAACTGCAAAACCAAAGCAGGAAAATATAAAAAGGTGTAATGCCTCATGAAGCGGTTTGTTTTGCAAGGACCAAGTCATTAGAAAATTTATGTACCATGTTAACAGAGAAAAATAGAAAAATCATGTGATTGTCTCAGTGGAGGCAAAAATGTTTGCTAAAATTCATCAGCCATTTTTTGCAAAATCCTTAGCAAACTTGGAATAAAGGGAACTTCCATAACCTGATACCTCAAAAACCAAACCCACTGCTGTCGAGTTGATTCCGATTCCTAGCAACTCTATAGGACAGACTAGAACTGCCCTATAGGGTTTCCAAGGCAATAAATCTTAACAGAAGCAGGCTGCCACATCTTTCTCCCATAGAGTGGCTGGTGGGTTCAAACCACTGACTTTTTTGTTAGCAGCTGAGCATTTTACCACTGCACCACCAGGGCTCCTTATAACCTGATAAAAGACTTCTAAAAAGAAAAAACTAAAGCTGTTGTTGTCATTGAGTCGATTCCAACTTGCGGCAACCCCGTGTGTTACAGAGTAGAACTGCTCCTTAGAGTTTTCTTGGCTGTAATCTTTACAGAAGCAGATTGCTAGGCCTTTCTTCTGTGGCACTGCTGGGTGGGGTGGGTTTACACCACCAGTCTCTCAGTTAGTACTCAAGTGCAAACCATTTGCACCACCCAGGGATCTACAGCTAACATTATAAACCCAAAACCCAAACCCTTTGTCATTGAGTCGATTCCTACTACTAGCAACCCTATAGGATAGAGTACAGCTGCCCCATAGGGTTTCTAAGGCTGTAATCTTTATGGAAGCAGACTGCCACATCTTTCTCCTGTGGAGTGGCTGGTGGGTTCGAACTGCCAACCTTTTGGTTAGTAGCCAAGCACTTAACCACTGTGCCACCAGGGCTCCTCATAGCTAACATTATACTTAATGGTAAAATGTTGAAAGTAGATCCTTTAAGATCAAGAACAAGTGTACCTGCTATCAGCTCTTCTATTTAATGTTGCAGTGGTGATCCTAGCCACTGCAGTAAGACCAGAAAAAGTATAAGGACACTAACCAGTCATCATTTGCAGGTGATATGATTATGTATATAGAAAATAAAAAATTTCTATAGATAATTAGAATTAAGAGCTATTAGAATTAATTTCATTTATTAGAATTAAGAGTTTAACAAGATTGCTGGATAAAAACATCAGTATACAAAAATAAGCTTTTTCTGTATAACAATAAATAAGTAGAAAATGAAATTTTAAAAAGATGCCAGTTACAATAGCATAAAAAAATACAAGTTTCTAGCAATAAATTTACAAAAGTTGTATAAATCCCTTATGGAGAAGACTAAAATTTTGCTGAAAGATATTAAAGAAGATTTGAATAAATGGAGAGATAGCCATGATTTTGGTTTGGAAGACTCACTACTATAACAATAACAGTTGTTCCAAAATTGACTTGAGATTTAATGCAATTCCAGTCAAAATCCCAACAAGGTGTTTTCTTGTTTGTTTTTGTTTTATGTACCTTGACAAGATGATGATTTAAAAATGAGTATGGAAGAGCAAAGGGCCAATAATAGTCAAGATACTTCTTAAGAACAAGGTTGGGAATGGCTGTATTATATATCAAGAATCATTCTCATAGTAATATCTGTAAGTGTAGATAAGAAAGTACAGGGATGGAAACAGATGAATGTATCAGTGGGACAGAAGAGAGCCCATTAATAAAAGTATGAAGACATGATTTAGACATAGCAGTTCAGTGGGAAAGTATGGACCGTTCAGTACATAGTACTGGGATAATTCGTCATTCATTTGGGATTGGATCCTTATTTTATATCATGTACAAAAATCAGTTGCTAATGGATTTCACACATAAATATGAAAGACAAAACTATGAAGCTTGTAGAAGTTACTGCAGAGGAATTGTTTCAAGACCCCGGTGGAAGGACAAAAAACACAGATTACAAAGGAAAATATTGATAAATTCTACTTATATTCAAGGTAAGAAATTCTTTGGGCATCGAAAGACACCATAGGAGAGTAAAAAGGCAGGGCACAAATTGGGAGAAGATATTTGTAACACAGTAAAAGGATTAGTATTCAGAATATGTAAAGAATTAAAGATCAATAAAAAAGGATAAATAAACCCGAAGAATGGCTAAAAGACTCCAGCAGACACTATAGGTTAAGGTTATGTGTCAGCTTGGTTGGGCCATGATTCTCAGTGGTTTGGCAGTTATGATGTAGTTTGGCAGTTGTGTAATGATGCAGTCACCTCCATGATGACATCTGATACAATGTAATCACTTCCATGATGAGATCTGCTGTGAGCAGCTATTCAGTTGAAAGGAGTTTTCTTGGAGGTGTGGCCTGCATCCAATATATGTGGACTTTCTGGCAGTGCTTGCTGGCTTTTGCTCTTCTCTGGATCCTGTGTTTGGCTCATCAACATCTGACCTCCAGTTCTTGGGACTTGAGCCAACAGCCTCCCATCTGACCTGTGGATCTTGGGTTCTTCAGCCCCTGCAGCTACGTGAGTCAGGAAAAGCCCCCAGCTTGACGCCTGACCCATGGACTTGGGACTTGCTGGCCTCTGCAAACGTTTGAGCCATTTCCTTGAGATAAATGTCTGTCTCTCTCTGTATATACATATGTATGTGTATATGTATGTGTATATATATACATACACATGTGTGTGTGTGTGTGTGTGTATGTGTACATGCTTCATTGGTTTTGCTTCTCTAGAGAACCCAGCCTAAGACATTTGGTACTAGGAATGGGGTGCTGTTCCAACAGATACCTAGAGTGTGGAAGCAATTTTGGAATTCTGTAATGGGTAGAGGCTGGGAAGAGTTTTAAAGTACCTAATAGTAAACACCTAGGTTGTCTTGAAGAGACTGTTGGTGGAATTATGGACATCAAAGATAATTCTGATGAGGACCCAGAAGGAAGTAAGGACAGCTGTTGACACTGGAGATGGCATAGTGAGAAGCAGCAACAGAGAAATGGCAGCAGCAGAACCAGGAGACTGGCACAAGACCCACTGAGCAAGAGAGCTGAGTGCCTTCGGGCAGGAGGCTTCCTGGTAGAGTGGGGTGCCTCAGGGCACTTATCAGTGGAGCTAGTCTTGCTGACCCATGGAGTAAGAGAGCTGAGTGTCTTCGGGCTGAAGTTTACTGGCAGAGTGGGGTGCCTCCAGGCACTTACTGGTAGCGCTAAAGAGCTTTGAACACTTGCTTGATCAGGGCAGATGTCAGGCCAGCCCGAGGGGCCGAGAGGCCAAGGAACCAGGAAGCAAAAGCTGAAGAGACAAGGAACACAGGTAGCAGAGCTATCTCAGTCTCAAAGGGTAGGGTCATGACCTCTGGGGTCTCACAGTCTGCTAGGTCTCAAAGGGTGGGGCCACAGCCTCCTAGGTTTCAAAGAGTTAGATCTTCACCAACTTGGGGAAGGGCTGCCATGCCTAACGGACAGAAGAATGGGGCCTGCTGGGGCCAGGGGGTGGAGTCATCACTCAAATGGACTAGAAGAATGTAGCCGCCCAAATCCAAGGGAGAAGAGTTGCTGTCCCAGTGGGCCTGGAAGGTGGAGCTAAAGCCCAGGGCTGAGGGACCTTCACCCAGAATCCGGAGAGTATGGCCAACACCCAGAGTCTGGAGGGCAGGGCCATTGTCTAAATAGTCTCAGAGAACAGAGGATTATTTTCAAGCATTGAGAGCTAATGTAATGTGTTCCGTTGACTTGCTTGGTACCTGTTATCCCTTCTTTCCCTCCAGTTTCTCCCATTTGTAATGGAAATGTCTACCTTGTGCCTGTCCCACCATTGTACTTTGGAAGCAGATAACTTGTATTCTGGATTTCACAGATGAAGAGGAATTTTTGGAATTTGGACTTGGAGTTTATTTCAGACTTTTGGGATAACATGGTGGGGCAAATGTGTTTTACATCTGGGAAGGACATGAATTTTGGGGGGCCAAAGGGTGGAATGTTATGGATTGAATTGTGCCCCCCCCCCCAAAAAAAAGAAAAGTTTGTCAACTTGACTAGGCCATGATTCCCAGTATTGTGTGGTTGTCCACCATTTTGTGATCTGATGAGATTATCCTGTATCTTGTGAATCCTAACCTCAATGATATTAATGAAGCAGGATTAGAGGCAGGACTCAATCTACAGGATTAGGTTGTATCTTGAGTCAGTCTCTTCAGAGATATAAAATAGAGAAGTGAGCAGAAAGGAGAGGGACCTCATGTCACCAGAAAAGAAGCATTGGGAGCAGAGTGCGTCCTTTGGAGCTGAAGTCCCTGCGCTGAGAAGCTCCTAGACCAGGGGAAGATTGATGACAAGGACCTTCCCCCAGAGCTAACAGAGAGAGAAAGCATTCCCTGGGAGCTGGCACCCTGAATTCAGACTTCTAGCCTCCTGGACTGTGAGAGACTAAAGTTTTGTTTGTTAAAGCCACCCACCTGTGGTATTTCTCTTTTAGCAGCACTAGGTATCTAAGACAGAGAGGAATCATGAGTGACCATGCAAAGATGAACAACTTCACTAAGGAACCAGGAAATGCAAATCAAAACCACAGTGAACTATTTCACACCCACTGGATTGGCACAAGTGAAAAAGTAAGATAGTGCTAAGCATTTGTGAGGTTACAGAGTGGGGCTCCCCGCTGCAGCAAGAGTGTCAGTTGGTGCAAGCAGTGTGGAAATCACTGTGGTGTTACTTGGTAATGGCAAAGGTGCTTGTGACCCAGTAGTTCCCGTGTGTATGTGCCTACCTGTGGTTGTGAACAAGAGCAAGCGGGAGCTGGGAGGGTTACAGTGTGCTTCAATAGAATAATCAATCATGATTATTTTTGTAGACTAGAATATACTATACAGCAGTAAAAACGAGCAGATTTCAGCTACTCATCAACAGGGATGAATCTCCAAAATGTGGAGTAAAGGAGCAGTCACAAGAGAGTGTGTACAGTGTGTTTCCATTTTATACTAAAAACTCAGAAAATATGCCCAAGTAACCCAGATACTGTGTCAGGGTACTCCCCGAATGTTAAACTAGAAGGAGAAGCGAGGGAATGGCTAACAGAATTTGTGGCAGTTTAGGGTGGAGGCGCCATTGGAGAGGCCCCCCAAGGGCAGGGAAGTGCTTCTTGTTGCAAGCACAGCAGCAGACAGGTGCATTTCCACAGACCTGAAGTGAGCGCCACACTATGGCATTTACCCTGAGTCAGCAGATGCACTCAATTGTTCCCTCTTCTGCCTGTTCAAAGGCCTGGAGGTGGGGCCAAGATGGCGGAGTAGTCACGCACTTCTGGTGGACCCTCTTATGACAAAGACCCAAAAAAACAAGTGATTCGATTATATATGGCAGTCTGGGAGCCCAGAACATCAAAGGCTGAGTTGAGGAATCAGACTGAGTGGCAGAGGGAGGGAGAGACGGTTTGGAAACAATGAGGAGTTGCTGGACCTGATCTGGCGAGAGCCCGAGCCCTTCAGGCCTGATCAGCTCGGGGGTGAGCAGTAAGGCAGGCAAGCAGCCATGCTCAGGAGGCACATTTTCTGCACCGGGAGAGACCGAGCTGCTGAGAGTCTACGTGGCTGCCCAGAACCAATGAGAAGCAGCCCTTGATCAGGCGAAAGATAAGTAATTGCGTACGGCCTACCACACGGATCAAAAACACCCTCCTTAGGGAAAAAGCTCTCTCCCATCTACCTCCCTGCTCCCTGCTCTTCACTAGATCCTGGACTGGCTTCAGCAATTGCCTAGTCCCCTGGGCCAGAAGTAGGATCCGTCACATGCCCGGAACAATTCTCCCTGCCTTGGAGAGTTAACAGATTAACAAATGGGGAAAAAATAAATTACCAGCTCCCCTAAGCCAGGAACCCAGGGTAGGCACAGCTCCTTTGACTAGCACAGGCGTGAGGGATCCACGAACTTTGAGTGCCTTTCCCCCTGCATAGACTTGTGTGGACCCATCTCAACAGCGTAGGCCCTCATTACTGCAGTACAACAGGGTATATACCAGAACCCTAACTTTAACTGTTTCTGCTGTGAAGTGGCAGGTTTGTGACATTTGACACTGCTCTGCCCATTAAGCAGGGTCTTCACCTTCCCACATCAGGAGCCTGGGGACTGGTAGCTCCACCCACACCACCCAGCCACCTATGATAGGGGCCCATGAATGAGAGATGCCCCTCAGTCCTTACAGCCGACAGCATTCGGTGCTCCTAGTCCAGCTGCAAAACCTACCCACCTGCGTGCTCTAGGCAACAGGGACACACCTTCCTCCTGGACACTCGGGGGTGGCCGTCAGCCCCCTGCCTTGCTCAGAGTGTGATGCCTGTGCCTATGCCAATTACCCATGCCTGTCTAGGACTGTACGTGAGAGCCTGCACCACACACTTGGTGGCTATCTACCTGGGCACCTGAGCTGAATCCATAAAGGAGGAGTGGGCGGACTCCTGAGCTCACATACTTAGTAACAGATCTAACCACCTGGTGACAGGACATTAGAGCTTCGAAGGTACCAGTAATCAGACTAGCTCACAGGAGCAGCCTATTTGGGCATATCAAAATAAAACAAGAAATTAGGACACATTAAGCAAACATAAAAAAATATAATAACTTATTGATGGCTCAGAGACAGGAGTCAATATCAAATCACATAGAGACAATCTGTGATGGCTTCAGCAAGCTCCCAAAATAATCTAGAAATTTTCCAGAAGAGGAAAATTTCCTGGAATTACCAGAGGCAGAATACAAAAGATTAATATACAGAACTCTTCAAGAATTGAAATTAGGAAGGAAATTATGCAAAATGCAGAACATGCAACAGAGGAAATTAAAAAGAGCATAATGACGAATTTAACAGGCTGCAAGAATCCATAGAGAGACACCAGCCAGAAATCCAGAAGATTAACAATAAAATTTCAGAATTAGACAATTCAATAAAAAGTCACAGGAGTAGAATTGAGACAATGGAAGTCAGAATTAGTGAGATTGAAGATAAACCACTTGACACCAACTTACTTGAGAAAAAGTCAGATAAAAGGATTAAAAAAAAGGAAGAAACCGTAAGAATTACGTGGGAGTCTATCAAAAGGAATAACCTACAAGCAATTGGAGTACCAGAACAGGGGAGATAACAGAAAATGCAGAGAGAATTGTTGAAGATTTGTTGGCAGAAAACTTCCCTGGTGCCGTAAAAGATGACAAGATACTGATCCAAGATGCTCATCAAACGCCACATAAGGCAGATCCCAAAAGAAAGTCACCAAGACATAATCAAACTTGCCAAAACCAAAGATAGAATTTTAAGAGTGGCTAGGGATAAACAAAAAGACATCTACAAAGGCGAGTCAATAAGAATAAGCTCGGACTATTCAGCAGAAACCATGCAGGCAAGAAGGCAATGGTATGACATACATAAAAGCCTTGAAAGAAAACTGTCAGCCAAGAATTACATATCCAGCAAAACTGTCTCTCAAATATGATGGGCATTTCCAGGTAAACAGAAGTTTAGGGAATTTGCAAGAACCAAACCAAAATTATAAGAAATACTAAAGGGAGTTCTCTGGTTAGAAAATCAGTAACATCAGATAACAACCCAAGACTAGAACACAGGACACAGCAACCAGATGTCAACCCAGATAGGCAAAACACAAAAGTAGATCAAAGCTGAAACACTGAAAATAGGGAAACAGATGTCAACATGCAAAAGATGACAACATTAAAACAAAAAAGAGGGACTTAAAAAATGTAGACATAGATTTTTCATATGGAGAGGTAGTCAAGGTGACATAAAGAAATAAAAGACTGGTATAAACTTAGAAAAATAGGGGTAAACATTAAGGTAACCACAAAGGAAACTAACAATCCTACAAGTCAAAATAAAAAGCTAGAAAAATATAGAGACTCAGCAAACACAAAATCAACAACAATGAAAAGAAAATACATAAAGAAAAACAACTTAGCCAGCACAGAAAATTAAGTGGAATAAAGAAGCTCTGAACAACACACAAAAAAAGACATCAAAATGACAGCACTAAACTCATACCTATCAATAACTGTGCTGAATGTAAATGGACTAAATGCACCAGTAAAGAGACAGAGAGTGGCAGATTGGATAAAAAACATGATCCGTGTATACGCTGCCTACCAGAGACAAGCTTTGACTTAAAAACACAAACAAACTAAAACTCAAAGGATGGAAAAAAATATATTAAGCAAACAACACTCAAAAAAGAGCAGGACTGGCAATATTAATCTCTGACAAAATAGACTTCAAAGTAAAATCCACCACAAAGGATAAGGAAGGACACTATATAATGATTAAAGGGTCAAAACACCAGGAGCGCATAAATATAATATTTACGCACCCAACGACAAGGCTCCAAAATACATAAAACAAACTCTAACAGGAATGAAAAGAGAGAGAGCTCCACAATAGTAGTAGGAGACTTCAACACACTACTTTCAGCAAAGGACAGAACATCTGGAAAGAAGCTCAGCAAAGACACGGAAGAGCTAAATGCTACAATCAACCAACTTGATCTCATAGACATATACCCAACACTCCACCCAACAGCCACCAAGTACACTTTCTTTTCCAACACACATGGAACATTCTCCAGAATAGACCACATTAGGCCATAAAGCAAGCCTTAACAAAATCCAGAGCATTGAAATATTACAAAGCATCTTTTCTGACCCTAAAGCCATAAAAGTAGAAATCAACAACAGAAAAAGCAAGGAAAAAAAATCAGACACATGAAAACTGAACAACACCTTGCTCAAAAACTACTGGGTTATAGAAGAAATTAAGGATGGAATAAAGAAATTCATAGAATCAAATGACAATGAAAACGCATCCTACCAGAAACTCTGGGACACAGCAAAAGAGCACTCTGAGATCAGTTTATAGCAATAAATGCACACATCCAAAAAGAAGAAATGGCCATAATGAAAACATTAACCCTACAACTGGAACAAGTAGAAAGAGAGCAGCAAAAGAAGCCCTCTGGTGCCAGAAGGAAGGAAATAATAAGAATTAGAGCAGAATTAAATGAAATAGAGAATAGAAAAACAATTGAGCGAGTTACCAAGACCAAAAGCTGGTTCTTTCAAAAGATCAACAAAATTGATAAGCCATTGGCCAAAGTGACAAAAGAAAAACAGGAGAGGAAGCAGATAGCCCATATAAGAAATGAGATGGGTGATATCACAACAGACCCAACTGAAATTAAAAGTATCATAACAGAATACTATGAAAAATTATACTTGAACAAATTTGAAAACCTAGAAGAAATGGACAAATTTCTAGAAACTGACTAACTACCTAAACTAACACAAACAGAGGTAGAACAACTAAGTAAACCCATAACAAAATAAGAGCTTGAAAAGGTAATTTAAAAACTCCCAACAAAAAACAGCCCTGGCCTTGATGGCTTCACTGGAGAATTCTACCAAACTTTCAAAGAAGAGTTAACACCACTACTACTTAAAGGTATTTCAGAGCATAGAAAAGGAAGGAATACTCCCAAACTCATTCTGTGAAGCCAGCATAATCCTGATACCAAAACCAGGTAAAGATACCACAAAAAAAGAAAATTACAGACCAATATCCTTCATGAACATTGACACAAAAATCCTCAACAAAATTCTAGCCTACAGAATTCAGCAACATATCAAAAAAAATAATTCACCATGATCAAGTGGGATTTATACCAGGTATGCAGGGATGGTTCAGCTTGAGAAAAACAATCGATGTAATCCATCACATAAATAAGACAAGAACCACATGATCTTATCAATCAGTGCAGAAAAGGCATTTGACAAAGTCCAACACCCATTCATGATAAAAACTCTCAACAAAACAGGAATAGAAGGGAAATTCCTCAATATAATTAAGGGCATTTATACAAAGCCAACAGGCAACATCATCCTAAATGGAGAGACTTTGAAAGCCTTCCCCTTGAGAACGGAACCAGACAAGAATGCCCTTTATTACCACTCTTATTCAACATTGTGCTGGAGGTCCTAGCCAGAGCAATTAGGCTAGAAAAAGAAATAAAGAGCATCCAGATTGGTAGGGAAGAAGTACAAGTATCTCTGTTTGCACATGATACAATCTTATACACAGAAAACCCCAAAGAATCCACAAGAAAACTACTGGAACTAATAGATTTCAGCAAAGTTTCAGGATACGAGATAAACATACAAAATCCATTGGATTCCTTTACACCAACAAAGAGAACCTCGAAGAGGAAATCACCAAATCAATACCATTTACAGTAGCCCCCAAGAAAATAAAATACTTAGGAATAAATCTAACCAGAGACATAAAAGACCTATACAGTGAAAACTACAAGACACTACTGCAAGAAACCAAAAGAAACCTGCGTAAGTGGAAGAGCATACCTTGCTCATGGATAGGAAGACTCAACATTGTGAAAACGTCGATTGTACGGAAAGCGTGGTACAGATAGACTGCAATCCTGATCCAAATTCCACCAGCATTTTTTAATGAGATGGAGAAACAAATTACCAACTTCATGTGGAAAGGGAAGAGGCCCGGAATAAATAAAGCATTAATTAAGAAGAAGAACAAAGTGGGAGGCCTCACACTACCTGATTTTAGAACCTGTTATACCGCCACAGTAGTCAGAACAGCCTGGTAGTGGTACAACAACAGATACATAGACCAATGGAACAGAATTGAGAATCCAGACATAAATTCATCCACCTATGAGCAGCTGATATTTGACAGAGGCCTAAAGTCCATTAACTGGGGAAAAGACACTCTCTTTAACAAATGGTGCTGGCAGAACTGGATATCCATCTGCAAAAAACTGAGAAAGACCCATACCTCACACCATGCACAAAAACTAACTCAAAATGGATCAAAGACCTGAATATAAAATCAAAAACCATAAAGATCGTGGAAGAAAAAAATAGGGACAATGCTAGGAGCCCTAACACATAGCATAAACAGAATATGAACCATAAGTAACAATGTAGAAGCACCAGAAGAGAGACTAGATAAATGGGAGCTCCTAAAAATCAAACACTTGTGCTCGTCAAAAGACTTTACCAAAAGAGTAAAAAGACAACCTACAGAGTGGGAAAAAATTTCTGGCTGTGACAAATCCGATCAGCTAAAATTTACAAGATACTGCAAAACCTCAACAACAAAAAGACGTATAACCCAGTTAAAAAATGGGCAAAGGATATGAACAGGCACTTTGCCAAAGAAGATATTCAGGTGGCTAACAGACACCTGAAGAAATTCTCACAATCATTAGCCATTAGAGAAATGCAGATCAAAACTACAATGAGATGTCATCTCACCCAAAAAAGGGTAGCATGAATCCAAAAACCACAAAATAATCAATGCTGGAGAGCTTGTGGAGAGACTGGAATACTTACTGTTGGTGGGAATGCAAAATGGTACAGCCACTTTGAAAATCAATTTGGTACTTCCTTAAAAAGCTAGAAATAGAAGTACTATATGATCCAGCTATCTCACTCCTTGGAATATATCCTAGAGAAATAAGAGCTGTCACAGCAATACATATATGCACACCCATGTTCATTGCAGCACTGTTCACCATAGCAAAAAGATGGAAACAACCTAGGTGCCCATCAAGGGACTAATGGATAACCAAATCATGGTATATCCATACAGTGGAATACTATGCAGCGATAAAGAACAACGATGAAGCTGTGAAAAATCTGATAACATGGAGGAAGTGGGAGGTCATTATGCTGAGTGAATTTAGTCAGAGAAGGACAAATATTGTATAAGACCACTATTACAAAAACTCAAGAAGAGGTTTAAACACAGAAGAAAGCATTCTTTCATGCTTACAAGGGCGGGGAGGGGGGGTGAGGGTTATTTAAGTACATGGTAGATAAGAATTATTTTAGGTGAAGGGAAGGACAGTACACACTACAGGGGAAGTCAGCACAACTGGACTAAACCAAAGCTAAGATGTTTCCTGAATACAATCAAACACTTTGAGGGGACAGATTAGCAGGGGTGATAGGGGTCTGGGGACCATGCTTGCAGGGGACTTCTAAGTCAATTGGCATAACAAAGCTTATCAAGAAAATGTTCTGCATCCTATTTTGGTGAACGGCATCTGGGGTCTCAAAAGTTCGCAAGCGGCCATCTAAGATGCATCAGTTGGTCCCAGCCACCTGGAGTAAAAGAGAATGAAGAACACCAAAGACACAAGGAAAGTATTAGCCCAAGAGACAGAAAGGGCCACATAACAAGAGACTCCATCAGCCTGAGACCAGAACAACTAGATGGTGCCCGGCTACCACCAAGTGCCGCCCTCACAGGGAACACAGGAGAGTCCCGGATGGAGCAGGAGAAAGGTGGGGTGCAGAACTCAAATTCTAGTAAGAAGACCAGACTTAATGGTCTGACTGAGACTTGGAGGAACCCTGGAAAGCATGGCCCCTGGATTCTCTATCAACCCAGAACTAAAACAGTTTCCGAGGCCAACTCTTCAGACAGGGATTGGACTGGACTGTGGGCCATAAAGTGAGACTCATGAGGAGTGTGCTTTTTAACTTAAGTAGATACAAGAGACTAAACGGGCAGCTTCTGTCTGGAGGTAATATGGGAAGGCAGAGAGGGTTAGGAGCTGGTTGAACGGACATGGGGAATTGGGCGGAAAGGAGGAGTGTGTTGTCACAGTATGGGGAGAGCAATTAGAGTCACATAAGAATGTACGTATATATTTTTGTATGGGAAAAAATAAAAACAAAAGTAAAAGGCCCATTGTGACCACTAAATTGATTTTGTTTGAAAATGTTTTATGGGCTAAACTGGGTGGTTAGTACACAGGTGTTTTGTTATTATTTCTCATGCAGGACTCACTCCTTTTCTTCACACACCTATCAGAAAGAAGCCCCTTCAGGCAGATGGGGGACAGCTGCCTGGGTGATAGATGAGCTTTGCAGAGTGCAGCTGGGTACCTGGGGAGCCCAGGCAGAGTGCAGCTTGGGCGGCCAGATTCTTCCTGTTGAAGGGAGCCTGCTTCAGAATACCCCACTGGAGTGGGGCCTAGCTCAGGGGCCATGGGGCTTGGGAAGGTCCTCCCTGCAGCTGTGTCCTCTCTGGCCCCTCACCAGGGAGCTGGCCCACACTGTCCTGGGAAGGAGGCCCCCGCAGTGTCCAGCTTGGGTCTCTTGTTCTGCCCAGCATCTGTGTGGGGCCCACAGCATCCTCTTCCTTCAGTTGCCCCAGCTGCCTGAAACGTTCTAGGGGCCTTCTGAGCCCTGGCCTGGCCTTCCCACAGGTACCAAGCCAGCAGTATCCATCAATCCGTGGGGAATGCCCACCGGACCCAGCACACACTCCGTCCCCAAGGGCTCAGACCCCTGGGCTGCTCCGCAGCAGGCAGCCCGGAGTGCCGGGGCGAGAACCTCCGATGCCTGGGGTGCAGCCTCGGCCACCAAGCCTGTGTCCACCTCTGGTAAGACCCAGCCCCAAGCATTCAAGTGAAGGAGCCCAGCTGTATGGATCAGCAAAGGGTCCCGGCACTCCTGTGCACCTGCCTGGGAGAACCCCTGGCTGGGTCGGGAGAGAAGGCTGTGCTGGGCCCCGTGCCCAAGTCCCCCAGGCCTGCCCCTGCACTTAGGGCCCAGGGCGGGCTGGCCTCAGGGAACTTCTCACACACCCCTGTCCCAGCTTCTGGGCCCAGCTTAGATGTACTCTTCCATCATTGGCAACGCCTTAGTTGCGGGGCGTGGTTGAGGCAGTGGCGGGAGCACCCTACACTCTGCACTGGGGGCCACATCCCTGGCTTGGCCCTCATGGTCCTCCCAGCCTACAAGTGACCCAGAGCTGGTCCTGCCCTCTCTGGCCCCAGAGTTCTCCTCATGCATGGGGGGAGTTGTACCTCCCTGCCCCCTCCAATGGGGCAAAGGCCCCCTGCCGGCCCAACCCAGGCCATCGGCTGGGGCACTGAAGCACAGAAGCCACCTAACACACCCCATCACTGCCTCTCCTGTCCACCCAGGGTCCTTTGATCTCTTCAGTAATCTGAATGGTACAATAAAAGACGACTTTTCTGAATTTGACAACCTCCGAACTTTAAAAAAAACAGGTAAGGAAATATGGCAGTGATTTCTGTAACATTCTGTGCATATCAGCTTCATGCACTTCCTCTGTGTTGGGATCTTGGGAGCCTTAAGCTTCTAGCTGCAGGAACTCCCACATAAACAATGAGAAGTCTGCGTTGGAGGTTTTCTTTTCACCTGTCCTCTGTGAGGCTCATGCTTCCTGTTCCAGCCTGTGTCTTGGCCTTCTTTCCTCCGGCCATGTCACCAGGTCAGCCAAGCCCTGGGGCAGGTGCCTTCTGCATGCACACCCTCCTCCTGGGGTCTGACCTCCTTCTTCCAACTTCCTGTTCCCCGCAGGTGCCTCCTTTTTCCACACAGCCCTGTCTTTGGGCATGAGCATCATCACTCCCAGGTCATGCCTCCTGCCTGGCTTCCAAGACCCCAGGCAAACCTCCAGGCCCAGCTTCCTTCCTGGGTGCCTCTAGGGTGAGGGTGCTGAGAGAATGAGCCTGGGAATGGAGGTGGGTCTAGAGGGGCCAGGGATGCCCACTTTACCTGCCCCTGTGTGGAACTGGACACAGCCAGGGCCTCTGTCCTTCACAGCAGTGGTCACAGCCACACAAAGAAACTTCTTTCTCTTCCCTCTTTCCACTCCCCGACCCTGTCGCCGACCCCTCCTGCCCTCCTCCTCCTCTCCCTTCTTTTGACTCCCCAGCTATGGCCACAGGCCTGGCCAGCCCTGGTCTCAGGTACAAGCAGCCAGGTCCCAGACCAGCCCGCTGGCCCCTCTGCCAGCCAAGGGGTCCTAGCTAGGAGGCCAGGGAAAGCTTTGAGAACATACTCGTTCTTGGGGTCTGTCTTTTGCTGCATTTAAAAAAAAAAAAAACTAGCAGTAAGAGCCCAGGTCTCTCTCCACAGGCCTGAGTACAACCTAATTGCCTGCCTTTTGCACCTCTACAGAAAAGCCTCTCAGCCAGGCCACTGATCCATGAACACCCTTCCATGGGCTTTCATAATATGTCTCCCAAATTATAGACGCATTCACATTATGGGAAATATGGAAAATATGGCAAAGTTGGAGGAAGAAAAAGTCTTCTATAATCCTACCACCTGCATGCAACCTCTTTGTTTACTTCATGTCACTTGATGTGACCCAGCAGTAATTTATTTAATCATTGATTTTTGGGAGGGCATTTTAGGTTGATTTCAGGTTTTGCTAATGTAAATAATGGTACAGTGAACATCCTGTGCACATCTTACGTTATTTCCTTAGGCTAGATTTTTAGAAAAGGAATTGCCGACTGGTGAGTGTGACCGTTTTTAAGGACCTCTATGTCCATCACCATGTTGCATCCCAGCAAAGCAATCATATTCCCACTGGCCTGTCTCAGCAACCTGCTGTTGGCTGAATTTTAAAAATAGTTTGCTTTCTTTTTACTATCAAGAAGTTAACGTTCATTGTACAAAATTTAGAAAATGCAAACATAAAAAATATAAATTCCCCATGCCTGGCCACCAACCCACAACATCTTCATGTTTTGGAGAATTGTGTTGTACATACTGTTTTATAACTCGCTGTCTTTACTTAATACTTCATTGCCATGTACTTACCATTCATCTCCTCTGGAGATGTATTTACACTGGCTATGGGTATCTGGTTATTTAACCCGCCCCACGGCTGGCGGCTGTGGCTCTGGCTTGGGGCTGTATGGTCCGTCCTGTAGTGAACATCCCCATCTCCTGTACATCTACACAGGACTGCTGGGGAACCTCAGGTTGGAGGACTGTTATGTGTGGCTTGGAAGCGTGTAGGGTGCAAGTGTGGTGAGCTCTCACCCCCCACGCTCATGTGTGTCCTTGTCTTGCAGCTGAGTCTGTGGCCTCTCTGCCATCTGAAAACAACCGAACCACAAGCCCTGACCCCTTTGACTCTCAGCCTCTGACCATTGCCTCCAGCAAGCCCGGTGGTGCCCGGAAAACACCCGAGTCCTTTCTGGGCCCCAACGCAGCCCTGGTAAACCTAGACTCGTTGGTGACCAAGCCCGCCCCACCGGCCCAGTCCCTCAACCCCTTCCTGGCACCAGGTATGCACTCCCCAAGCTGCCCTCTGGCTGCTGCCTTATTTCTTAAACCCTTTCTTCTGCCTTTCTGATGGGCTTTTCCCTCCGCAGGTCCCAGATGAGGGGACAGCCTTGTGGGTGGGAAGGAGTGGAGCCACCAGAATGGGCCCAAGCCTGGAACTCCTTGCTCCAAGGCCACAGAGGTGGGGATGAAGCCATTTGTAGTTGAGGATGAGGTGTGAGCAGAGGGTAGTCCTTTTTTCAGCGAAGATTTCCTTCGTGCTTGGAGCCCCTGGCTGGGGGCACCAGTGTCAGCTCTGGGCAAGATGGGGGAGGGATGGGTACAGGAGGAAAATGCGGGAAAATATAACAGCCCTATAGCGTGAGCCATCTTCCAAGGACCAAGCACTCTAACTTCAGCTCCTCGAATTCCACCTTACCTTTTGTTCAATCTGAAGCCCTGCTCCATCCCTCCCGGAGCTCTGTTGGCTGCACGATGAGCCCCAGCCCCTTGATTTAGTGTCGGGCAGCTGACCACCCTGTCCTGCCTCTTCTTACCTCCTGCATTCATCAGGACTCAGCCCAAGGAGTCCCAAACCTGCTGGGTCCTCCTTACCTAACCCAGGCGTTTTCATGTTGTTTCCTCTGCCTGGAGGGTCCTCCCTCCTCCTCCTCCTGGGGACACTCCTTCTACAACCCCCAGCTCAGGTGACCCCTTACTCTGGGAACCCCCTATTCCCTCACAGATTCTGCAGCAGGGCCTAGGCCCCAGGGCAGGGAGGGTCTGAACAGCTGGAGCTGCACCCTGGCAGGACCTCCAGAGGATGACTGTTGGCTTCAGGGCTGAGGTTGGCACTTTGGGGCTGCAGAGTCGTGGAGCACAGCGGGGTGTGGCTGCACCCAGGGCAGGGGCATGGTGGTCCCTTGCTCCCTGGAGCTCTTCTCGAGGTGGGGCTGGATTCCAACCCAGTACCTCAAGTCAGCCTTGAGCCCATCCCTACCCCAGGGCAGTTCCTGCCTCCTTTGCCCAGCAACCCAGTGGGAGGTCCATCAGCAGCCTGCCTAGGCTCTAGGTGGGCACTGTCAGGCCCTGGGGCAGCTTTTCAGGCCACTGGATTGTCCAGGCCACCCACCCACTGTCAGCTGTGGGGTCACACAGCCAGATCTGTAGTCCTGGCACTGTTCCTCCCTAGCTGAGCCCTCCAGCAGGTGACTGCCCTGCCCGGTGGTCTCAGCTTACCTCGGGGGGTTATAGCGAAGTCATGGCAAGGGGTCTGTGCAAGAACCCCCTGGCGTGGGTCACTGCAGCAGCGTTGCTTGTGGGTGATGGGCAACTGCTCGAGCTGACTTAGGGCTGGCAGCTCTGTAGTATTTGGCAGCATACTAATAGATGTTCCGCTAAAAGGGAGAAAGGTTTTCTAAGGTGACACCAGCCCTAGAATCACTGGTTGGACAGGGGCTCAGGTCTTTACTGAGGGCGCCTGGGCCTGCATGATGCCTGCTTCTAGCCCCGCTGTCATTTCCCAGGCCCCCTTGGTCACAGAGCACGGCAGCACTAGCAGGGGCCGTAGTTGCTGGAGGAGGAGGTATGGGGGCCACACAGCCAGCGTTGCCCCTTCAGGCACATGGCCTCGGCAAGTTAGTGGCCGCGCACAACTGGGTCTCCCACCTCAGTGGGCCTTGCTCTTCATGGGGGTGGTCAGTGTCTGCCATGGGCCCAGTGCCACCAAAGGCCCTGCAGGCACAGCAGGGACCAGCCAGATAGTGGTGTCTGTGTGGGAGAGGTGGCCCTCTGCCTCTCAGCAGCTTTGGGTACTGTGTTGTTCTAGTAGCTCTGCCCACTGCCCGTCCTGTTCTCTCCCCAGGTCCAGCTGTGGCCTCGGCCCCTGTCAACCCCTTCCAGGTGAACCAGCCGCAGCCGCTGACACTGAACCAGCTGCGGGGGAGCCCGGTCCCAGGGGCCAGCACATCCTTTGGGCCCAGCCTGGCTGTGGAGCCGCTGGCGATGACCTCCGTGGCCCCCACGGCCCCACACCCAGCTCTGGGCAGCAGTAGTGCCTCCTTGATGCCGCTGGGCCCTGCAGCAATGAACGTGGTAGGCAGTGCGGGCATCTCCCCGTCAGCAGCTCCGGCCTCTGGCACAACAAACCCTTTCCTCCTTTAGTGCCCAGACCTGGGATTGCCTGGAGTGGTGCCCAGAGCATCTGTGCCTGAGAGGGCGGACCACAACCTCATGCTGCATGGACCACATCCGAGAGCCCTGGGAGATCAGGGCAGCCCAGCTCCAGCTGCCCAAGAAGAGCTGTCCTCGCACCCAGTCCCCCCCTCAAGCTGCAGTCACTGGAGTAAGGCTGTGGGACCTCAGTGCCCCTGGAGACCACAGCCTGCCGAGTTGGGAGTGGACCTGCCTGACCCAGCTCTCGCTGTCTTCTGAGCACCCACCCTGGCACCACTAGGGATCTACTAGACCCCGAGGCTGTCCGAGGAGGAAGTTAGCAGTGTTACTGAGCAACTCTTGGACCTTGCCCAGCCCACGATCGGGGCTGTGGCCTTGTCTCTGCCCAGATGGGCTGGGTGTGGGTGGGAGGGTCCTTGTGCCTGGCCACAGACATGAACTCTTTGGGAGTGGTTGTGCGTACTTCACTTTGACTCGTGTGAGTTCAAAGTGAGCACAATCACCGGGGGACAACTCTTGAATTAAATCCACTAGAGCAAGCTTTAAAACTAATCTGAGCATAACCCTGCCATGTGGCTATATGCTTGTATACGTTTGCACATATTTTGTTTAGTACAGTTTCATATTTGAGTTTGCAGAATTATCTAATAGTCTTTTTTGGCTAATACTTTTATAATGTGGTTCTTATTTAACTGTCTAGTTTTGATAGAATTTACCAGGTCTGACTGAATTAAGATAGCGGCACGTGTCATTTTAGTGGTTTAAATCCTTATTTATGGTTTTAACTCTGTAAGAAAATTTAAAAAGGAGATGTTTGGATGACAAAAAAAAAATGACTTATGGAAAAATGAGAGGAAATTTTTGTGACTTTATAGGAAAAAATATGGGAATTTGATTATACATAAAAGATGATGTTTATTAAAAAAAAAAAAAACCCTACAACAGCAACAAAAAAACTCTGGCCTCCAGTTGACTTTTCCTTCCTTTAACTCCCTATTTTGGTGACTTCTCAAACTGGTGGGCTTTTAGCCTTTTGGCTAGATCCTGAGAGGCTATTTTTCTTACTGATATACCAACACCTGAAAATTAGAGAAAAAATCTAATGTATGAATGTGACTTACCAGTTTTTATCAGCTAATTCCTTTTTTTTCATTAAAGGCATGCACAGATTAACAAGGACTTCTGTTTACAGTGGAATCTGAAATGGAAGAAACGTCTTTAACCATGTGTGTCTGTGAGCTACTCCATCTTGGTCCATGTGGAAGATGGGATAATGTGGACGCAGCACCATCTCAGGACAGACTGTGGCGCTTCTGTCTCCGTGGGCCTGGGGTATCCCCAGGCTGGGATGGGGTGAGGGACCAGGCGGGCCCTCATCCACCCACCTGCCCACTCCAGACACATGTTGCCAACTTAAAAATAATTCACGTCTTACTTTGGAGAGGAAGAAAAATTCATTCTCACACAGGGTAGATGTTTAACAAGCATGCATCAGTGTCATCTCCCTCTCCCAGCCTCCTGCCTTCCTCGCCCCACCAGCCACTATACAGATAGTATTTGGTCACGTATTAAAAGACCAGAGGCTTGCTTCTCCCCAGGGAAGGGCCATTCCCCAGCCGTTCCCGAACCAACCGGGGCTAGGCAGAGGCTGCAGGGCTCCTGGCATTCTGCCTATCTAATTTTGTTCAAGAATAGGGCATCTGGTCTCTTTCTGCCAAGGGGAGGTGGGGTGTGGAGCAGGAGATTCCCCTGGGAAGGTGTTTTCACCCCAGAGTGATTAGGGGCCTGGGCTGGTCTTATAGGCTGGTGGGCCAAACTTGACTACTTGGGGTCAGCAATTCCATTTGTAACAAGAAACTGAGGTCCCAGCATCTTCCCCTTCATCCATTACAGCCCCCAACCTCTCCCCCTGGCAGCACACTGTCCGTTTCCCCGCTGCACTGATCAAGAGGCCGCCCGGTGGCTGTGCGCCCGATGAGCAGGGGCAGAGGGTCCTTACGGTCCCCAGTCCCAGGGCCAGTGCCTGGCTTTAAGCTTGTGTTGACTTGATACTTATTTACCGTATAATTTATCGTTTGTACCACGATGTGGTTTCTCGCTGTGTCCTTCCCCTACCCACCTTCGTTAATCCCATGACACAGACAGTGGAGGGGCGGGGCAGGGCAGGTGGCCTGGCTGGGGACAGCTTATTTCACCCGGAGGCCAGCTGGTTTTCCTGCCCTTGTGACCTTGGGATTCGAGGCCTCTGAACCTCAGTGGTGGACTGGGAGAGAGGACAGAAAGGAAGTGAGGAGTGGGAGCTGGCAGCCAGTGGGTTTTTGCCCTGGTGAAACCCTGGGATAGCAGGTCTCCAGGGCTGTGACTGATGGAATTGCTGGCCACTAATGCTTTACTTTTTCCAGCACCACCTCAGCGCTATCACTGCTGGAGTGGACATGACCCTCCCGCCCCAATTTGGGCCTCACCATGTGGCTTGCTTAGAGTGAGGTATGGGTGGCAGTGCTGGTTCCAGGCTGTGTTGAGGGGCCTTGCATGTTTGCCTCCTCTTTGGCATCCATGCCACAGGAAGAGCTGCCCCGAGAATCCACGGCCTGCCAAGCCCAGCCCACAGACCCTGATTGTGTAACTGCCGTGAGCCACTGGTTCCTGGGTGGTACAAAGGGCCTGTCCCCTCTCAGACCTGTGATCAGAGAAGGGCCAGCAGCTGAGGGACAGAAACGTGTCCAGACAGGACTGGAAGGGGTGCTTGGGTGGAGGAGGCTAAGGCAGAGGCCTGGACAAACCGGGAGACATGCAGATGAGGTGGCTGGAGGGCCCTGAGGAGTGCCTGGAGGGAAGGCTGGGAGAGCCCTGAGAGTGAGCCCTCTGCTGGGCTGCCAGTACCACTCCTGCAGCCTACTTCCTCTCAGCCCCAACATGGGACCCACAGCGTCCAGTCAGGGACCCGACACACAGACCAAGCACTGGCCTGGAGGACTCTGGGAGCGGCTGGGGGAGGCCTGAGGAGTTTGCTGGAGCGATGGGCCGGTGGCAGAGGGTGCCCTTCGGGAACAGGTCATAGGAGAGGAAGAGAGAGGTGAGTCAGTACTCCAGGCCCTGGTGCAGTGGCCAGCCTCCATGCCTCAGTGGCCTCACCAGGCCCACTGCCCTGGAGGTCGCCCTCCAAGAGAGGCTCAGGGACCAGACTGCCTTTATTTCTTGATTCCACTGTCTTCAGCACATGGCTCTGCAGGGGGCTGTGGAAGCCGTGAGAGGTCAGGCCTAGAAGGGCATGCATCTTTTCCACCACACTCCAGTGCCAGGACTGGCCCCATGGCACCATTAGGGTGCAAGGGAGGGGGTGCAGAGATGGTTGTGGTCAGCACATGGCCAGTCTCTCACTGCTGGTTCTCATCACCAAATATTTGTTTCATCACCCCCCCATGGAGCGCATATTCCCTCCCCAAGGCAGATGTCCTAAGGGCCCCCAGTCTCTGCATCCAGCTCAAGTCCTGCATTATTTCTTGGGGTGCACAGCCTGCTTCCCCCAAGGCTGGCACTTGCCTGTACACTCACTTCAGAGTCACCTTATCTGCACCCCCAATAAATCATGGAGTGGAAGGAGCAGCTGCTACAGACAACGTTGGGAAAAGCAGTGCTGGCCTCCTGCCATGGGGGAAATGTCCTGATGATGTGCTGGTTCTCTCTGCCCCAGTCTCTCCTTGGTGGGGGGTTTGGGGTGGGGGGCTCATCCTTTTTCTATGACCCGTGGCCACAGTGGAGGTGGGTGTCAGAGCACTCCCCTTAGGCCCCATAGCTTCCTTAGCTTGTGCCTCTTGTGGACGTTCAGGGCCCAAGACCTGTGTCAAAGGCCTTAGTCCAGGCTTAAGTTTCCTTTGGCAACACAGTTCCCTCCTAAAGTTGGTAATCTTTTGACATCTTCTTCCATTCAGTTATGTGTGCAAATAATCGCTGTTAGTTTGGTTAGACTTACTTGTCTACCACTGTTGGCTCCCACACTGACTGGGACTAGATGGGCTAGTGGGATATTAGCCAGCAGAGGCTTGGTAAACACTCACACCTTGGGACCTCTTCTCTTGAGATGCCTCCACTTGGTACCCAGCTGTCATGCTGTGAGAAGCCTGGCTACAAGGAGAGGCCATGCGGAAGAGAACAAGGTGCTCTGGTCAGTAGTTCCAGAGGGGGTCCCAGACAACTGTCAGCCATGGGCATGAGCCATCTTAAGACCTCCCAGCTCAGGTGATTCAGATAACTGCAGCCCCAGACAACAACACGTGGTGCAGAACCATCCAGCTGAGCCCAATAGCCCTGGAATCATGAGAGAGAATACATGGTGGCTGCTTCAAGCTACAAAGTTTTGCGGTAGTTTGTTACACAGCAATAGGTAACTTAAAAGTATACACATAAAATACTTCCTAGACATTAAAAAAAAAAAAAGTTGCTGTCGAGTTGACTCTGACTCATGGTGACCCCATGTGTGTCAGAATAGAGCTGTGCTCCTGGGTTTTTCAGTGGCTGATTTTTTGGAAGTAGATTGCCAGGCCTTCTTAGACATAAACCTGCCTCACTTCTTGCTCCCTTACCCCCACACTTAATGGTAGCTACCATGAAGCTATCTGGGGCAATGGTGGGAAGGGCACCTCCTTAAGGCTGAGTTACTTTGTTCAAATGTTTTACTAGGC
Organism: Dugong dugon; assembly: GCA_030035585.1. Taxonomy (NCBI): domain Eukaryota; kingdom Metazoa; phylum Chordata; class Mammalia; order Sirenia; family Dugongidae; genus Dugong; species Dugong dugon. Next base: position 204,971,687 of record CM057460.1, read on the forward strand.
CTTTACTGCTAAAGCATTTTTCAGTATTTTCCTGTTGTGAGTTCTAGAATTGGTCTCCTTTTCCAACTTTTTGATGCCAAAATATTTTGGATTCTTTCATTTCTGCTTGCAAATTGGCCACTTCTTTCCCGAGCTTCTCTCTTTATTGTGGTAGTTTTCTAAATGCAGCCACCAGTAGCCAACGAACAGCATTAATATCCTATCATCCTTCTCCCCTAGAGCTGTTGATTGGATAGGCACAAGGATGTTCCTGGCAGCTCCCTTCCAAGCTGTGACTGAGTAATCCAGATTCCTCTCTTATGATATCTCCATCTTCAGCACTTGGCCCCAAAGTTGCCGTGGAAAGGAAAGAATGAGAAGGATCACCCACAGGAGGCTTTTAATGGGCCAGAACTAGAAGTGGTAAGCATCCTTTCACCCCACATTTCCTTGGCCAGACCTACTCACATGGACCCACGTCGATACAAGGGGCCAGGACATACAGTCTTCCTCCATGCCTAGGAGAAGAATGAAGTGGTTTGATGAACACACAGCTGTGTGGCTGTGAAGCGCAGACCGATGGCATGTGAGGGGTGACCTGGGTCACACACCTCACCTGTTCTCCATTACATGGTTACAGATCTCCACCCTCCTCCCCACATACCAGGCACATACACAAGCTTCAACCTCCCAAGGTACTATCGTTGTCCTGCACCTTGATAGGGTTGGGTATGCATTTGTCAAAACTGGTGCAGAGTCCACCTGAGATGATGCATTTTTTTGTATGTAAATGTTATTAAAAATAAAAAAACTGAAAACAAAGATTGAACTCTAGTTAATGATAAGCAACCTAAAATATTCAGAGGGAAACGAACTGCTGTCTGCCATTTATTTTTAAATGCACTAAAAACAGGCTAGATAAAAGGACTGATGGAAAGATGAGTGGTTGGATATATGGAAAAAGCAAGTACAGGAAAATGGTAACGGTAGACTCTAGATAGTTCATATGTGGCTGTTCACTGTACAATTATTTCAACTTTTCTGTGTTTGAAAAGTTTAGTAAAATGTTGAGAAATTGCATGAATTAAAGTGAAGGGTGAACCACTAAGTCAAAGCTGTGCTAGGCGGTGGAAGTGACCTAAGTCACCTGTGAACACAGGATGGAACAGGATGAGGGTCCAGGGCAGGGCAGGGGGAGATCCACTGGCATGTGGAGGTGAGGAAGTGGACAGAGGACAGATGGCACCCTCAAGTTCTGCAATAAAGGTAAGCTGAGAAATGGAGGATATCTGGAGGCTCCAAGGGGTTTTTTTTTTTTTGGCAGTATCAGAGCATGTCCACCACTCCTAGGATGATGCAAATGAGCCTGCAGATAGGGGAACACATGATGGAGGAGGGAGGGGAGAATCACAGACCCCATCCTTGAGAAGCCAGAGGGAGTGGGGGCCACCTCAGGTAGGGTCAGGAATGAATAAAACAAAAGGCAGTCCTCTCACGTGGTGGTGCAGACATGAGGAAGTTCTTCGATAGTTCCCATTTCCTTGCAAGCTCAGCTGCGAGGAGGCCAAGGGGATACTGAAGTCTGAAGAGAAAAAAGATGTGAAGCATCTTCTCAGAGAAGTTGGGGGCACACATGAGGAAAGGTGGGATTGCCTGGCAGAGTGGCCACCGGAGGCCTGGCCTGTGGACTGAGCATGGGCCCAGCAGCAGGTGGTTTCTGCTTCTGTGGGTTGGGGTTTTGCCAGGTGGCTATAAAGGAAAAAAGAGCACAGGCATCTACAAAAAAGTGCATGTGAATGATGATCATGAACTCCAAAGTGGGTAGGGAGGAAAGCAAGGAAAGGAAGGGCTGGTGGTCAGCAAAAGGGAGGTTAGCCATTTGGTGGCTTTGCAACCAGGAAGAGACGACGGTGTTGGGAAAAGGGACCTGAAGGAGCTGGGTTTGGGGAGGTGATGGTCTGAGTGGGATGCTTGAGTTGATTCTGGAGGCAATGGTCAACTGGAAATGGGTCTGACCATGGGAGTGGGTGGCTGTTGAGGGGCAGAGGCAAAGTTCTTGGGGTTATCCATGTGGACAGTGATGTTACCAGGAATGGCAAGAGGCAAAGATGGGGCAAGAGGCAGTCCAGTCTCAGTAATCGCCACAGTCAGTGGTGTGGTCTAATGGCCTGGGCTTCAGAGGAGTTGAAGGGGGCAGGGGTGGAAAACATTTTGTAAACGCTAACAAGGGGCAAGGACTGACAGCCTACCTTTGGGTCCAGGTACATGGGGTGCAGGAGGAAAAACCACCTGTAAGAGGGTTGCAGGGTAGAGTCTGGGCTCAGTGAGGGCCGGAAGGTCAAAGGGACTTTCCACTCTGAGACTAAGGATGAAGCACGAGCCCAGCCGGGGTGGGGGTGGCAGAGGCCTGGGCATGTGTGCATGCTTCTCTTGGTGCTAACATAACTGAGACCAAGGACAGGACAGGGTCATCCCCACAGTCTCCTGGTGGTGGGGGCCTGTCAGAAGCCCAGGCCTGGCACTTGGTAGCATTCAGGTTAAGAGAAGCCCGACTGGGCAGGGCCCCCACTGTCACCCAGTGTGTCTGCTGAAGGTTCTGTGGCAGGGTGAGAGCCCTGCTGTGCACTGGGAGGCGACTGCCTGGTGCTGGCATGGGGTGCAGCGTGAGAAAGCCCAGCCTCAGGCTGAGACCCCATCAGAGTGACCAGGGCACCTGTGTGGTGTGCATAGCCCCACAGTGTGGGCAGAGCCTCCTGGCCCTGGGGCCATGGCAAGTGCCCAGGGTATGGGCTACAGGAGCTCACCTCCCGCCAGGTCAAGGCTAGCTGAGCTAGGGCTCCAGCAAGTAGCTTCCTGCGTCTGGGAGGCCATCAGCCACCCTCCTCAGCTGCGCATGGGGAGCAGGCAGAGGGCAGGCCGCAGCCCATGTCCAGAGGCACCTCAGTCAGCTCTGCTAATGCCATCTTCCCAAGGGAAGCTGGCAGTCCCCGAGCATTGTGGCCGGACAGTGCTGGGCCCAGGGAAGTGCCTCTGTTCAATGCCTGCTGCCTCCAAGTGGACCCTGGGCCCACGCTACGGAGAGGCTGCAGACACGCAGAGGTGTAAAATTAGAGCTCTTGGCCCAGCTGCTATCCTGGTTCATAGTTCCCCAGGCATCACCCATACCCAGGCATTGGCCATCCCTGGGAGGGTCCATCCCCTGGCTACCCACTGTGTTACCCTGGGTATGGCACGCCCTGTCCTGGGGGACTTTGGGAACTTCCTCAGGCCCACCAGGGGTGAGCACTTGGGCCTGGGGAACACCAGAGCTGGGAGGGAGAGTCTTGAGGGGGTCAGGAAAGGCTGCCATGTCTGACAGTGGAGGTGCTAAAGGGCGAGAAGCTCCAGGCTTGGGGTCTCTGGAAACGTGACTTTATTATAAAAACGTTCTCAAGGCTGTGCTTCTGGTCCACTTTCCGAAGCGGTAGCATCAAGAAGAGCCGCTGGGCCTGCAACGCCAGACGGGGCAGCAGCCAGAGCCCTCACCAGAGGACATTCTGGGGCAGGGTGGGCCCTGAGACGCCCTGTGAGTCCACAGGCCCCATGTCATAGCCCAGCTTCCTCATGTCCTTGGTGACTACGTTGAAGAGGAGGGTGACGAAGCCCTGGGAGCGGACCCGGGTCACTGGGGACAGAGGGTGGTATGTCAGCAGGACCAGGCCATGGGGCCACAGTAACTCCTCAGCCTCAGTGCTCTTCTGTACAGTGGGGTGACAGTGCCTGGCTTCTGTCCCTCAAAGCAATGAAGGGGCCACAGCAGGGGTGGGGAAAACCACAGCAGACCCTCTGTGCCACACCTGGAAGGTGCTCTGGGGGAAATTCCTGGGTCCCTGCTCCTGCGGCCCCAACCCCCAATGCCCACACCTGACATTCCCCTCCTGTTTCCTGGGAGCACCTAGCCCCTGCCCAAGCTTCAACACGCCTGTGTGGGGGGTGGGGGGTGGGGCGGAGGTCAAGCTTTACCTTCCCGGCCTTCACCCTGAGCCACCACCTTGGGGTCTGTGTACTCGGGCCGCCGTCCCATGAACCAGCTGGGAAAACAGGACACACTGGCGTGAGCAGGGCTCTGGCCTGAGTCCTCAGGCCCACCAGACACGGGCTCTCTCCTTGTCTCAGAAACTAGCACCGCCCCCACCCCCAGCCTTTCTGCCCATCTGAAAGGCTAGTCTGGGCACCAGAGAGCTAACACCCTTGTCCAGATCAAGCAGAAATGGGGGACTGGCGGGCTTCTACCAGGCCTGTGGTACTTTCCCACCACAGTCCTCTTGTGGATACACTGTGGACACGGAGAGAGATGCTGGGCAGGGGTCAGGCATGGCCTGAACCCAGGTGGAAATCCCAGAAATGTGGCTAAAGCTGAGGCAGAGGAGGAGAGGGATAAGGGCAGGGGGTCCTGGGGGGCAGGGTGCCACTTCCTGCACTCCAGCCTACCCTGAGAGACCGGTCAGCAGGGGCAGATTTGGGGTCAGTTCTGGGCTCCCCACCTCTGCCTCTTACAGTGTGTGGTCCAAGACATTACCCATCTCTGAACCCCAGTGTTCTCACTGTGTAATCAGGGGAATGATGGCACCTGCCCCATGAGGCTATGAGGTGAGGGCACTCTGTAACCTGCCACATAAAACACCAACCTCACCACTCAGACTCACCTTGTAATCACAGACGCGATGGCATCATGTCACCTCCCATACTCCCAATCCAGGGGCCAAGGCCAGCCAGCCAGGAGCTGGCTCACTCAGTGCCTGGTCACAGAGGCTCAGGGCAGGCCCAGCAGGGCAGACGTACCCAGGCCCAGGCTGGCAGGGCCCTTTCCAGAGCAGTGCCACAGTTCTGACACACCCACTCGAGCCGGATAAAAACCAGGAGCACTATTCTCGGCCGGGTGAGTCAGGCAGACGTGGGCCTGGTCCCAAAGGGGCCTCCTGGCCTGCCCAAAGACAATCTCATGCTGCCAGGGCCTCTGAGGTGAACAGCGCCACCCAGCACAAGGGCTGCTGAGCCTCTGGAAATGCCCTTGGGTGCTTCTGTGCACCTCTCTGGTCCCTGACCTTCTGCAGGGGCAGCTCCTAGCACTTCAGCAGCAAGCTCCCTCCAGGGCACTCCCCTGCCCCAGGAGGCTGCCGTGGGCAGTGGCTCCCCTGGGAGGAGAGGCAGCCTGGAGAGGTCCAGGGGGCGTGGGTGCGGGGCCGGAGGGCCTGCACACCAGGGCAGTGTGCCTTGCTGCACTTTGCTGCCAAGCGTCCCTGTCTGATTGGCAGGGAGACTGGGAGGCAGCAGAACCCCAGAGGTGGTCCCCAGGTGTCACTCTACCACCCTGCCCCACCCCACACGGCCTGGGGTGGCTCTCCACTCACTGGCCCAGGGCAGTACTACCCAGACAGGGTGAGGTGAGCTGAGGTGAGGTGAGCTCCCAGAGGCCCATGCCCACCCCAAATCAGGGGCTGGAGAAGGTGTAGAGATCACAGGGGGGATGTCCCCATTGACTCACAGCCATGCCCCACTCCTCAAGAGGGAGGGAGAGGCAGTGCATCTCGGGAGGGATCTAGATCCTGGCTCCACTAGCTATGCACAGCCTGGGCAGGCCACAACCTCTCTGCTCCTCAGTCTTCAGAGGCAAAGCAAGGCACCCTACCCAGGGCTGGGTAGGGGCTGAGGCTGGTGGGGCAGGCATACAGCCTCAACCCTGGAGCTACCCTCCTCACGACACTGCCTGCCAGGCCTGGGCTGTGACAGACCACCCTCAGGGAAGGGCTCCTGGCAGACAGCACAGGTTCCTGGGCCTGCAGCAGGAAGGAGCTTGTGGGCGGAGGAACTGCAGGCAGGAGGCAGAGCAGAGGTCACAAGGCAGCCGGGAGCAACAATGTTGCCGAGCCTCCTCACCTGGAGATGTGCCTGGTGGTTTGCAGCAGGGGAAGGGCATGGCCTAACTTGTTTTTGTCACTATGGGAAGACTAACTTGGAGGGGCTAAATGATGGCCCCCAGGTCCTAATCCCTAGAACCTGTGAATGTGACCTTATTTGGAAAAAGGGTCTTTGCAGGTGTGATTAAGGATCTTGACATGGAGAGATTATCCTGGATTATCTGGGTAGCCCCTAAATATAATCACAAGTGTCTTTATAAGAGGGAGGCAAAAGGAGATTTTGATAGACACAGAAGAGGCGGCGGCCATGTGACCACAGATGCAGAGATGGGAGTGATGTGGCAACAAGTCAAGGACCACCTGGAGCCACCAGAAGCTGGGAGACAGGAAAGATTCTCCTCTAGAGCCTTTGGAAGGACAGTGGTCCTGCTGACTGCACATTTCAGCCTAGTGCTAATGATTTTGGACTTCTGGCCTCCAGAACTGAGAGAGAATCAATTTTGGTGTTTAAGACATCAAGTCTGTGGTCATGTGTTACAGTGGTCACAGGAAACACGAGGCCAAGCATACATGTGGGCAGGCCTGTCAAGCCACAGAGTGGACTGGGAAGAGGGGTGTGGAGAGCTGTGACTGCCAGAGGGTGGAGTGTGGGGACAAAGGCTGGGGCACACAGTTGCAGCCTGAGTCCCACAAGACCAGAGCATGGGGAGAAGGGCTGGGACACAAAGTTCCGGTCTGAGTCCCATAGTACCGGCGCCAGCTGTGCAGACTCCACTGCTCACTCTGACAGACTTGCCATGTCTGAGCAGATGGTGCCCATCAAACTGCCCTCATGAATCAGACTTTCCCCAGTGTGGTACCCATGCCCACATTCCTGTCCAGGGAGACCTCTTTTGAAGGGTTCACGAGGGCCCCGGCACCAAACTGCTGTCCTCCAGGCACAGGCAAACCCGACCATCAGGTGCGAGGGCTTAGGGCTTTCTCTTCTGGCAGAAGAACCTTTTCCTCAGTGAGGTTCTGTGTGAGCCCAAGCCGCTCTGCTAGGAGCTGTGAGATGTGGGCGTGGGTAGAAATTCTGGCCAGGAGGGTGGGACTGGAGCCTCTCAAAGCCCTTCTCCAACCCCAGTCCTCTGTACATATCACCCTGCTGCCTTCCTGTCAGCCCTAGGGGATGGGCATCATCCCCTCCAGCTTACAGGGGACAATGTGGCCAGGATACCTGGCTCCTCATGGCTGCAGGCATCCCAGACCTTAAGCTGAGGCCAGTGGGGACACTGCTGTCCCTCCCTCCCCAGGCTTCAGTGATTGGTGGGGCTTGCCTCAGTGTTGTCCCTCTGCTCCTCCTATGCTCCCTCCTCCAAGCTGTGCCTGGCCCTAGCAGGCCCTGTCCCCCTGTCCTGGCTGTGGATGGAGAGCCAGGGCCCATCCTGCCTGCACGGTTAGGGAGCTGAGCTGATGGGGCCCAAATGGCCCTCCAAGCAACTCCTTTGATGTGGTAAGAGGTGAGAGGCCTTTCAGCTCAGTCTTACTTCACTCCCATCCCCAGAGCATTCGTGGCAAGCCCTGCTGGCCTGCTCCTGCCTACCTCTCTGACTTTCCCCACCATACAGCCCTGCTTACCACACCTGAGCTGCACTGGCCTCCTTGCTGTTCCTGACATGCTGAGCACATTCTCTCCTTTGTGCACACTGTTCTCTATGCCTGTGACGTTTTTCCCCCAGATCTTTCCAGGGATGGTGCCTTAACACTGCTTTAGTCTTTGCCGAATGTCACCTCCTCCCAGAGGCCTCCCCAGCTTGTGACCTTGGCCAGGTACTTGACTTCTCTGAGCCTCACTCCCCTAATCAATAAAATCAAGCTAATTATAGGGCTTAATTACTAAGTAAAAGGGTTTCTACCGGTTCGTTAAAAGGTAGAGTGGGCCGTTTGTGAAATGAAGACAACAGAACCCACCTGACCTAGTTGTGAAGAGCACATGGAGCAGGACAAGGCACTGACTGATAAGAGTCACCTGCTATTAGGATTGCTGTGTCATGCTGTTTTTCCCAGGCTGCTGTCTCTTGTCTCCTACCCTTTTAATGTCACATTATGTTGTGAGCAGTTTCCCATCTGCTCAAATGGACACAGGGACCTTTAGCAGGGCTCAGAGTAAGACTGCACGGCATTATGCTGCTAGAAGAGTAGCTGGTGGGTGCCTCCTGCCCCTTGAAGACCCTGAGGACCTGTCTCCATGACGAGGCTACTTGACACATAATGAGTGGAAAGTGACATCTGTCCACCCACTCTACTTAAATCAGAAGAGGGGCTGGGGTGGGGCAGAAAACTCACCTTGTAAACTTCTGCAGTTTAGATGTAGATTCTGGGACAAACATGGGGATGGTGCTCTTGTGCCTAAAACAAATGTATTCACAGAAAATGTGGCTCACTGAACGTGCTGCATGCCAGAAACATAACAGAACTTTCTGAGTCCAGTGAAGTGCAGCAGGACAGGCACGGACCCAGGAGGCCTGGCTGGGGCTGGATCGAGTTAGAGTAAATGCCAGAGACCCACCCCAGTACCTGAGCACTGGCCTTCACCTGCTGTGGGCACCACACAGGGAGAGTCCTGCATTCTTTTAAGGGGCAGGGGGATGCTGCAGGCAACAAATGAGGCCTGGGTCTCGGCTCATACAGTGCTTCAGCAAGCCCTGGCCCTTCTCCATATGTCCACATCCTTTGCCACCTTCAGGGCCAAATTTGGATGCCCTTCCTCCAGGAAGCCCCTGCCAATTCCCAAGACCTTAGCCCTGCTGTGGTCACCTGCTCCAGTTCTTCCCCTGGTGCCTAGGGTCCTGGCCTTCACCCTCCCCTGGTGCTACCCACTAGCCCCCAGGCCCTGAGCCCACCACCTGCCCACCAAGCTCCCTCCTTCCACGTCCTGCACTTCCTGTTTCAGCAACAGCACTCCTCTAAGCTCCCAGCACACCACTGTCCCTTCTTCCTCCCCCTCCTCTGGACACACTCCCCATCCTTTAAGGCCAGATGACCTGCCCTCGTCTAGACTCCAGGATACCCCATATGTCTATACTGTCATTGCACTTGCCGAAAAGGACCAAGTCTCCCTGTCTTCTCCACTCCTCCAGGGGCTTCTGTGGGCAGGCCTGTGTCTGACGCACCCGTGTGCTCTGGTGCTCAGCAGGGCCAGGGCACAGGGAGGGCTCCCAGCCCAGGAGGTGAAGGACTAAATGAAGGCAGGCCCTAAATGCACAGCACTGCCTCTGGACCAGCCTCCTTTCAGGACCCTGCTGTTCCCTGTGGGGTGCTCTGACCTGCCCGTCCCACCTGGACTCTGGACTGCAGCATGAGCATCATCCCTAGTCCTGAGGCTCTCTGTCCAGATGTGGGCTGCCTCCCTGCAGCACCTCCCCAGACTGAGCTGCCAGGCCCCCAGTGACCCCAGAGCCCTGTCTGTCCCCAGACAAGCCCTGCTGAAAGGCCCTGTCCCAAGGAAGGATAGCCAAGTGAGGGGCAGGCTTCCACCCAGGGCCCAGCCTGGAGCGATGACCTACCGGCCAGGTGAGAAGGGCACGTGTACCATCCCATAACCACGGACCACGTCGTTCCCAAAAACGTCCGGTCCGTACACGCTGAGCACGATCTGCGGCCCTTGGGAAGGACAAGGTGGGGTCAGCACGTGGGGAAATGCTGGGGAGGCACAGGGCAGACACTGGGGTGTGTCCCACGAAGTTGGGGCAGTGGGCTGGCTGGAGGGCAGGGGCAGACATGGGAACCCCTCACCAAGGGCCTCTGCCAACCCCAAGTCAGTCAAGGAGGGTAGGAAGGTGTGGGGACCTAGAACCTGCCAGCCAGGTCCTGCTTGACCTTTTCCTTTCTGTTCCTCAGCACCCGGCCACAACACCAGAGGCACACAGGCAAGGTGCTACAACACAGTAAATGCCTCCTGAGTGCCCACAGAGAGCCAGGCTCTGTTCCAGGCACTGGGAACAAAGCAGACGAGGGCTGCTCCTCAAGCTTCCACCCTGATGAAGGCTGTCAGGCCCAGGGTCAGGACTCAAGCATGTACTTCAGGGGACCTGGAACCAGAGAGATGCTTGCTTTGGGGGAGTCTGTAGGAGTCATAGCAAGTGAAGGCCTTCCCTGCATCTTCCTTTAAAATATCAACACTTGTGCCTGTTCAATGCTAACACTTAGGCAGACTGAGTACTTTCACTCATTAGCTGATCCACTCCTCTGGATGTTAGACAGATTCCTACCCCTGTAACAATGAGGCCCAAAGGGCTCTGAGCACCGGTGAGCAGGGCCTGCTCAAGGCCTAATCCTGCCGCCACTGCTTAGCAACCTCAGGCAAGCTACCTAGTCTCTCTGCATCTGACTCCTTATCTCTACAGTAGGAAAAACTCCACCTCATAAGTTGTCATGAGGATTAGTTACTACTTGAAAAACACTTGGAATAGTACCTAACACAAAATAAGTGCTCAATAAATGTTGAGAGATCTGTACCTTCCCCATTGTACCTCAAAAAGGTAACCACTAACCACTACTGAATTTTATGAAACCACCTCCTTACTTTTCTTTAAGAATGCATCCCACTGTTTGAACTTCATATAAATGGTATCATACAAGATATGTATTTTGTATCCAGCTTCTTTAATTCAACATTGTTTGTGAGATTCATTCAAGTTGCTTCATGTATAGTAGTTTGTTTTCAGTGCTGTATAACATTTCATTGTCTGAATATATCATAGTAACTTCATTCTAGCGCTAATGGATATGTGGGTGGTTTCTTCTTTGAGGGCTATTACAAACAGTGTGGCTATGAGAAGTCTTGTACATGCCTCTTGGTACACATGTGCACACATTCTGTTGTGTCCAAGGAGCTGCACAGAGTATACATTTGCTCAGTTTTAAAACATAATACCAAACTGTTTTCCAGAGCTTGTATCAACCTCCACTCCTACCAGCAGTGTCATCCGAGTTCCCAGTATTCTATATCCTCACCAAAACCTGGTGTGATCGTTAAGTGTGTGTGTGTCAACTTGTCAGATATTAATATAGCCACTCCTGCTCTTTTTTTGACTGTGGTTTGCTTGATATATTTTTTTCCCATCCTTTGAGTTTTAGTTTGTTTGTGTCTTTAAGTCTAAGGTGTGTCTCTTGTAGGCAGCATATAGACGGATCATGTCTTTTTTTTTTAATCCATTCTGCCACTCTCTGTCTCTTTATTGGTGCATTTAGTCCATTTATATTCAGCATAATTATTGATAACTATGAGTTCAGTGCTGTCATTTTGATGTTTTTTTGTGTGTTTTGTTGAGTGTCTTTGTTCCACTTAATTTTCTGTGCTGAGTCATTTTTCTTCATATATTTACTTATCATCTTTTTCATTGTTGTTGATTTGGTATTTGCTGAATCTTTATATTTTTGTTTTTTATTTTGATGTGTAGGATTGTTAGTTTCCTTTGTGGTTACCTTAATATTTATTCCTATTTTTCTAAGTATAAACCAGTATTTTATTTCTTTATATTGCCTTGACTTCTTCTCCACATGAAAAATCTGTCTACATTTTTTAAGTCCCTCTTTTTTGTTTTAATGTTGTCATCTTTTACATATTGGCATCTCTGTCTCCTTATTTTCAGTGTTTTAGCTTTGATTTATTTTTGTGACTTCCCTCTCTGGGTTGATATCTGGTTGCTCTGTCCTGTGTTCTAGTCTTGGGTTGTTATCTGATGTTATTCATTTTCTAACCAGAGAACTCCCTTTAGTATTTCTCGTAATTTTGGTTTGGTTTTTGCAAATTCCCTAAACTTCTGTTTCTCTGGAAATGCCCTAATTTCACCATCATATTTGAAAGACAGTTTTGCTGGACATATAAATTCTTGGCTGGCAGTTTTTTTCCTTCAAGGCTTTATATATGTCATCCCATTGCCTTCTTGCCTGCATGGTTTCTGCTGAGTAGTCTGAGCTTATTGTTATTGACTCTCCTTTGTAGATGACTTTTTGTTTATCTCTAGCTGCTCTTAAAATTCTCTCTTTATCTTTGGTTTTGGCAAGTTTGATTATAGTATGTCTTGGTGACTTTCTTTTGGGATCCACCTTATGTGGGGTTTGATGAGCTTCTTGGTTACATATCTTCTCATCCTTCATGATATCAGGGAAGTTTTCTGCCAACCAATCTTCAACAATTCTCTCTGTATTTTCTGTTATCCCCCCGTTCTGGTACTCCAGTCACTTTGCAGGTTATCCTCTTGATAGAGTCCCACATAATTCTTAGGTTTTCTTCATTTTTGATTTCTTCTCAAATAAGTTGGTGTCAAGTGTTTTATCGTCAACCTCACTAACTCTAACTTCCGTTGCCTCAGTTTTGCTCCTATGACTTTCTATCAAAGTGTCTAATTCTGAAATTTTATTGTTAATCTTCTGGATTTCTGAGTGCTGTCTCTCTGTGGATTCTTGCAGCCTGTTAAATTTGTCATTATGCTCTTCTCAATCTTCTTAAGTTCCTCTATTGCTTGGTCTGCATTTTGCATCATTTCCTTCCTGATCTCTTGAGTTCTGTATATTAATCTTTTGTATTCTGCCTCCAGTAATTCCAAGAAATTTTCTTCCTCCAGAAAACTTCTAGATTTTTTATTCTGGGAGCTTGCTGAAGCCATCATGCTCTGCCACTTTCAGTGATTTGATATTGACTGTTGTCTCCAAGCCATCAGTAAGTTATTACATTTATTTATGTTTGCTTACTGTATCCTAGCTTCTTTTATATTGTTTTGATATGCCCAAATAGGCTGCTCGTGTGAGCTAGCCCCATCACCAGCACCCCTGAAACTCCAATGTCCTGCCACCAGGTGGCCAGCCCTGCCACTAAGTATGTGAGCCCAAGAGTCCACCCACTCCTCCTGTATGGATTCAGCTCAGGTGTCCAGGTAGTTGGCCACCAAGTGTGTGGTACAGGCTCTCACCTACAGTCCTAGACAGGCATGGGTGATTGGTGTAGGCACAGACATCTGGCTGCAGCAGGGGTCACACGCTGAGCAAGGCAGGGCGCCGATAGCCACCCGACTGTCCATGAGGAAAGCGTGTCCCTGTTCCCTAGAGCGCGTAGGTGGGTGGGTTTTGCAGCCTGACTGTGAGCACCCAATGCTGTTGACTGTAAGGACTGGGGGGCACCACTTATTCTTGGGCCCCTGTCGCAGGTGGCTAGGTAGTATGGGTGGAGCTACCAGTCCTCAGGCCCCTGATGTGGGTCGGTGAGGACCCTGCTTAATGAGCATAGTAGTGTCAGATGTCACGAACCTGCCACTTCACAGCTGAAACAGCTGAAGTTAGACTTCAGGTATATACCCTGTTGTACTGTGGTAATAAGGGCCTATGCTGTTGAAACGGGCCCACACAAGTCTCTGCAGCGGGAAAGGCACTCAAAGTCTGTGAACCCCTTATGCCTGTGCTTAGGCACAGGAGCTGTGCCTGCCCTAAGTTCCCAGCTTAGGGGAGCTGGCAGATTATTTGTTCCCCAGTTTGTTAATTTGTTCCCTCTCCAAGGCCAGGAGAATGGCTCAGGGTACATGACGGGTCCTATTTCCAGCCCAGGGGACTTGGCAATTGCTGAAGCCGTCATGGACCCACTGCAGAGCAGGAAGTGGGGAGGTAAATGGGAGAGAGGTTTTTCCCTAAGGGGGATTTTTTGATCCACGCAGTAGGCCAGACACAAGTACTTATCTTTCACCGGCTGAGGACTGCTTCTCAGTGGTTCTGAATGGTCGACTAGACTGTCTCCCGCTGGGTCTCTCCCTATGTGGAAAACGCCTCCTGAGCACCACTGCTTGCCTCACTGCACACCAGGAGCTGATTCAGCCTGAAGGGCTCCAGCTCCTGCTGGGTCAGGTCTGGCAACTTGTCGCTGCTTCTGAACCATCTCTCCCTCCCCCTGCCTTTCAGTCCAATTCCTCAACTTTGCCTTCGATGTTCAGGGCTTCTAGATTGTCATATATAATCGATTCACTTGTTTTTTCAGTCTTTGTTGTAAGAGGGACCACCAGAAGCATCTGACTACTCCACCATCTTGGCCTTGCCTCCGTGTGTGTCAACTTGGCTGGGCCATGATTCTCAGTCGTTTGGCAGTTATGATTTAGTTTGCCAGTTATATAACAATGTAGTCACCTCCATGATAAGCTTTAATATAATATGATCACCTCCATGATGGGATCTGCTGTGAGGTACCAATCAGCTGAAAGTGAGTTTCCTTGGGGGTGTGGCCTCCATCCAATATAGGTGGAATTTCTGGCAAGGCTTGTGGGCTTTTGCTCACACTGGATCCTGCAGCTGGCTCCTGTTTGTCTGACCTCCAGTTCTTGGGACTTGAGCCAGCAGCTTACCTGCCGATCTTAGAATCTGGCAGTCTTCTCATCCTGTGAGCCAGAGCTCCGTCGTCTGACTTGCTGATCTTGGGTTCACCAGCCCCTGCAGTATGTGAATGAGAAACCTCCAGCCTGACCCACAGACTTGGGACATTCATCTCTACAAATGCATGAGCCATTTCTTTAATATAAATCTTTCTCTGTATGTATTTTTACACTTCACTGGTTTTGCTTCTCTAGAGAACCCAGCCTAAGCCTAAGCATTATCAGTATTTTTAATTTTAGCTATAGGGTCGCTATCAGTTGGAATCGACTCCACAGCAGTGGGCTTGGTTTGGTTTTACTCTGGTGAGTGGCAGCCCGTTGTAGTTTTAATTTGGATTTTTTCTGACTAAGGTTGAAAACCTTTTCCTGTTTCTTGATCACTTGGAAGTCCTCTTCTGTGAAGTGCCTGCTCAAGTGTCTTGCCTATTTTTCTACTGGAAGGTCTTTGTTTTATTGATTTATGTGTATATGTATGCGCACACATGTAATATGTGTGTAATGTATTCTGTGGCTTGTCTTTTTACTCTTAATGATATCTTTAGATGACTGGAAGTCCTTAATTTTAATGTAGTCAGATTTATTAATTGTTCTCCTTTAAGGAGTTCTTTAAAAAGCCCTACCTTGATATCATGCAGGTATCTCCCATGTTATCCTCCTGAAGATTTATTATTTTGCCTTTCACATTTAGATCAATATACCCATCTGGAATTCACTTTTGTGTATGTATGAGGTAGGAGTCAGGTTTCATTTTTTCCTGTGTATATCCAATTGTTCCAGCACCATTTACTGAAAAGATCCTCTTTTCCCTCCTGTTCTTCAGGGCCGCCTTTGTTGCAAATCAACTGTCTACATATGCTTGGATCTGTCTGGGGTTCTCTGTAGATCTATTTGTCTGTCTTTGTGCAAGACTACAGTGTCTTAATTATTGCACTTTATAATTAAAACTTGAGATCTGGTAAAACAACTTATATTTTATTATTATAAAGAGTATATTTTTAAAATACCATTTTCTATTTATTGCTAGTATACAAAAAGCAACTGGTTTTGTACACTGACCTTGTATCCAGCAATAATGCCAATATATTAATTTTAATAATTTATCTGTAAATTATTTTAGAAATTCTACACACATAATAATATCATCTGTGAATAATGAGAGTTTTATTGTTCCTTTCTAAATCTTACGCCTTTTATTTCTTTTTGTCTTACTGCCCTGGCTAGGATCTCCAGTGCAATGTTGCTGGTGATAACAAACATCCTGATCTCAGAGAGAAACCTTTCAACATTTCACTATTGAAAGTGATGCTTCCTCTTAGTTTTTTGTAGATAGCTTTTATCAGAGTAAGGGAATTCCCTTCTATTCCAAGTTTGTTAAAAGTTTTTATCATGAATGGATGTTGAATTTTGTCACAAGTTTTCTTCATTTATTGGGATGATCATGATTTTTCTTTTTAATGTGGTGAATCACACTGATTGATTTTACAATATTATATAAGCTTTTGAAGTAAACCCTACTTGCTCATGATATATGCTGCTAAATTTGATTTGCTAATATTTTGTTCAGGATTTTTGCAACCATGTTCATAAGTGAGTTTCTTGTTGTTAGGTGCCATCGAGTTGGTTCCAACTCATAGCAACCCCACATACAACAGGATGAAACACTGCCTGGTCCTGCATCATCCTCACAATCGTTGTTATGCTTAAGCCCACCGTTGCAGCCCCTGTGTCAATCCATCTTGTTGAGCGTCTTCCTCTTTTTTGCTGATCCTCTACTTTACCAAGCATGATGTCCTTCTCCAGGGACTGGCCCCTCCTGATAACATGTCCAAAGCATGTGAGACGAAGTCTTGCCTCTAAGGAGCATTCTGGCTGTACTTCTTCCAAGACAAATTTGTCCATTCTTTTGGCCATCCATAATATATTCAATATTCTTCACCAACACAATTCAAAGCCGTCAATTCTTCTTTGATCTTCTTTATTCACTGTTCAGCTTTCACATGCCTATGAGGTGACTGAAAACACCATGGCTTGGGTCAGGTGCACCCTGGTCCTTAAAGTGACATTTAAGGAGTGAGTTTCCTCTTTTTAATGTCCTCAAATTGCTTTGGAATGTTTCATCTTTTTTATTCTCTATAAGAGTTTGTGGAAATCTGGTATTACTTCTTAATTGTTGGAATTCACTAGCATGTTCTTTCATATAAAATTTTTAATTATAGATTCAATTTAATAGATATAGGGCTACTCAGATTTTCTTTTTTTGGTATCAGTTTTGCTAGTTGTATTTTTCTAGGAGTTTGACCACTTCGTCTCACTTGTTAAATATACCGGTAAGTAGTTGTTCATAACATCTTATTTTTTTAATGTTTGCAAGCTGTAAGGATGTCCCTTTTTCATTCCTGCCATTGGTTATTTATGTCTTCTTTCTTTTCTTCTTGATCAGTCTCAATGTTGCTATTGTTGTTAGTTGCTGTCAAGTTGCCTCCAACTCATGGTGACCTTACGTATAACAGAACAAAATGTTCCCCATTTCTATGCCATCTTCATGATGAGTATGTTTGAGTCCATTGTTGCAGCTATTGTATCAATCCATCTCACTGAGGGTTTTCCTCATTTTTGCTGACCCTCTACTTTACCAAACATGATGTCCTTTTTTAGTGATTGGTCTTTCCTGATGATGTGTCCAAAGTAAGTGAACTGAGGTCTTGCCATCCTCACTTCTAAGGAACATTCTGGTTTTATTTCTTCTAGGACTGATTTGTTCATTCTTCTGGCAATCCATAGTATATTCAATGATTTCTGCCAACACAACAGTTCAAATGCATTAATTCTTTTGGCTTCCTTTTTCACTGTCCAGCTTTCACATGCATATGAGCAATTAAAAAGCACCTTAGTCATCAAAGTGCTATATTTGCTTTTTAAAACTTTAAAGAGGTCTTCTGCAGAAGATTTGTCCAATACATCATTTGATTTGTTGGTTGTTGATCCAAGTAGAATGAAGTCATTGACAACATCAATTTCTTCTTCATGTATCATGATGTTGTTTACTGGTCCAGTTGTGAGGGTTTTTGTTTTCTTCACATTCAGGTATAATCTATACTGAAGGCTGCAGTCTTTGATCTTTATCAATAACTGCTTCCTCTTCACTTTCAGTAAGCAAGGTTGTGTCATCTGCATATTACAGGCTGTTAAATGAGTCTTCCTCCAATCCTAATGCCGCGTTCTTCATATAGTCCAGCTTCTCAGATTATTTGTTCCGCATATAGATTGAATAAGTGAAAGGATACAACCCTGCCACGTACCTTTCAGTCTCAATAGGGGCTTTTTACTTTTAAAAAGCAATTTTTGTCCTTTTTCATTTCCTCAATTATAAATTTGCTTTCTGTTCTTTCCTATTCCTTTCTTCTACTTTCTTTGGGTTTAATTTGCTGCTCTTTTACTAATTTCTTAAGATGGATGATTAGATCATTAATTTTGCAGCATTTCATATTTGCAACATATGCATTTAAACTCACAAAATTTCCCTCTGTGATTTTAACTGCCCCCAACAAATTTTAATATGAAGTATTTTCATCATCATTCAATTGAAAATATTTCCTAATTTCAGTTATTTCTTCAACACATAGGTTATTTTAGAAGTGATTTTCTTAATTTTCAAACACATGAGGATTTTCTCATTATCTTTTTGCTAGCATTAATTTTGTTATGTTCATGGTTTTAATCATCTGAAATTTTTTGAGATTTGCTTTATGGCTCAGTTTATGTGTGCTTGAAAATGTTTATTCTGTACATATTGTTCTACCTACAATGTTCTACATAAGGTGAGTTTGCTAATTATCTTGCTTAAATCTCCTACCTTCTTACTCATTTTTTCCTGCTTGCTAACTTGGCCAATAAGAGGTATGTTAAAATCTCCTATGATGGTTGTGAATTTGTCTATTTTTCTTGTTGCTGCTGTTGTTAGGTGCCGTTGAGTTGGCTCTGACTCGTAGCAACCCTACGTACAACAGAACAAAACACTGCCAGGTCCTGCACCATCCTCACAATTGTTGCTATGCCTGAGCCCACTGTTGCAGCGACTGTGTCAATCTATCTCGTTGAGGGTCTTCCTCTCTTTCACTGACCCTCTACTTGACAAAGCATGATGTCCTTCTCCAGGGACTGGTCCCTTTTGATAACATGTCCAAAGTATGTGGATGAAGTCTTGCCAGCCTCGCTTCTAATGAGCATTCTGGCTGTACTTCTTCCAAGACAGATTTGTTCCTTCTCCTGGCAGTCCATGGTATACTGAATATTCTTCGCCAACACCATAACTCAAAGGCATCGAATCTTCTTCGGTCTTATTAATTGTCCAGCTTTCTCATGCATACGAGGCAACTGAAAACACCACGGCTTGGGTCAGGCACACCTTAGTCCTTAAAGTGACATCTTCGTTTTTTAACACTTTAAAGAGATCTTTTGCACCAGATTTGCCCAATGCAATGTGTCATTTGATTTCTTGACTGCTGCTTCCACAGGTATTGATTGTGGATCCAAGTAAAATGAAATCCTTTACAACTTCAATATTTTCTCTGTTTATCATGATGGTGCTTATTGGTCCAGTTGTGAGGATTTTTTGTTCATGTTGAGGTGTGAAATATTCATTTATAAATTTTAAGACTATGTTATTAGGCACATACAAATTAGAAGTATTATACTTCCTGGTGAATTAAACCTTGTATCATGAAGTGTCCCTCTTAATTTTTAAAATAATGGCTTTTGCCTTAAAATCTACTTTATCTGATATCAACATAGTTAACACAGCTTTCTTTTGGTTGGTACATGGTATCTTTTCCCAACCCTTCAATCTTTCTGAATTCTTAGGTCTTAAATTGTCTTTTGTAAACAGCATATACTGTTGGACTTTTGTCTTTTGTAACTGAAACACTTAAAAGCCAAACTCAACCCACTACCATGGAATCATTTCCAACTCATAGCAAACCTGCAGGAGAGAGTAGAACTGTCCCATAGAGTTTCCAAGGCTGTAATCTTTACCGAAGCAGACTGCCACATTTTTCTCCTGAAAGGCTGACTGATGGGTTTGAACCACCGACCTTTTGGTTGGTAGCTGAGTGCTTAACCACTGCGCCACCAGGGTTCCCAAACTGAATGTAATTAGTTACATATTTGGGTTTAAATCTACCATCTTACTACCTGCTTTCTATTTTTCCTGCCTGTTCTGTGTTCCTTTTTCTCTCATTTCTTCCTTCTTTTCGGATTAATTAAACACATACTATTTCCATTTCCCCTTCTGTTATATCCTCTTTCACTATTAGCAGTTACTCTAAAGATATGACATGCATCCTTGTTAGTCTAATGTTAACTGGTATCTTTACCCCCTTCCCAGACAACGCAAGAACCTTAGAACACATCAATTCCATTTACCTACCTCCCAACTTACATGTTATTGTTGTCATAGATTTTATCTATATTTTAAAACCCAGAAGGCATTATCATCATTATATATAGTCAAGATTTGCTTTGTTTCACCCACATATTTGCTATTTTCATTGTTCTTTGTACCTTTCTACATTTCCATTCCTCCATCTAGGACCATTTTCCTTCTGTCTGAAGTATTTTCTATTTCCTTTAGTGCAAATCTGCTGGTGAGATGACAAATTCTCTTTCTCTTTTGGTCTGAGAATGCCATTATTTCACTTGAAGACTATTTTCATAGAAGACAGAATTCTAGTTATTATTTTTCATCACTTTGAAGATATCATCCTGGCTTCCATTGTTTCTAATGAGAAAACCAGCTGTCAGTCTAATTATTGTGCCTTTGTAATCACCTCCAACCCCCAGGAAAGCTGAAAGAATTCTACAAAAAAGCCTTGTTTATCATCTAGAATCTACCATTAGCATTCTACTATACTTACTTCATCACATCTCTCTCCATCCCTCCATCCCATCCTACTTGTTGTAATGCATTTCAAAGTAAGTTGCAGATATCTGTGATACATGTACACTTCCCTTTATATACTTCACCATGCATAGCACTAACTAGAGTTCAACATTTGTTCACAGTTCTTTTGAGATAAAATTTACATATAATGAAGTCTACAAATCTTAACCGCACTATTCAATGGATTTTGACAAATGCATACATCTGTGTAACTCAAATCTGGCTGTTTTTAAGATTTTCTTTTTGTCTCTGGTTTTCAACTGTTTTGCTATTACGTGCCTAGGAGTAGTTTTCTTTACATTTATCCTGCTTAAAGTTTGTCCTCGAGTCTGTGGCTTGATGTTTTTCATTGTTTTTGAAAAAAAATTAAAGCTATTTATCTCTTCCCGTATTGCCTGTGTCTTGTTCTCTCTCCTCCCAGGACTCCAAGCACACGTTAGACTTTCTATATTCTCTATGTCTCCTATGCAGTCTTCAGGTTTTCTTTCTCTTTGTTTCTCTGTTTCATTGTAGCTATTCTCTTCTGACCTAGCTCTTGGCATACAATTGTCTCTTTAACTGTGTTTAGTCTGCTGAGTTCCTACTTTTGATTACCGTATTTTTCAACTCTAGGATTTCTATTAAATTCATTTTAAAATATGTCAAACTTTCTAGTTCTCTGCCATAATTCTCAGTCTTGCCTTTTATCTCTTTTGATCATGGTAAGAGTGTATCTGCTAATTCCAGTAAGCGGAGGGTCTGTGTTTGCTGCTATTGTCTAATGTTTGCTGGTAATCATTCACATTGTCTTGATTCCTGTGTGCCTCTTCATTCCTTTTATTATATGCCAGTCATTAGATTTGAAAAAGTAGAAATAAATTGTGGCCTAGGAGATGTTATCTTCTCCAAAGAAACTTCTTATTTGCTTTTGCCAGTAGTCTTGGGATCTAACAATCTAGGCGTTAATCCAAAAATCAGGAGGTTGAAATGATTAGGACCTGAGCTGGGCTGAAGTCCCTGTGAGGGCTGATTTACTTCCACTTCTCCCTTACTTCCAGAGTACAGCCCTTTAGGGTCTCAATCCAAATTGCAGAGGATTTAGCACCCCTCCCCTCCTACAACTCTTTGGAGGGCTCTGAACACATCCATTCTTGCGCCCCTAGCTCAGACAGGCTGTTGAAAGTCTTAACCAGCCTCTCAATCACCTCTCCTTGGGGAGATATGACTGGGGCCATGTCTTCGAATTTCTGCCTTTCTCCTGGATCTTGGCCTGGTAAATCCTCATTACTTTGCTAGCTCTCTGACACCTTCTAGTTTTTTTTTCTTCCCTTAATACTTTGTTCCGCTTTTCTAGCTGTCCTCAGCATGATGGGGTTGGTCCATTACCCAGGGCACCATTCGAGGAAGCCTATCAAAGCTTTCTCA
Organism: Dugong dugon; assembly: GCA_030035585.1. Classification (NCBI taxonomy): domain Eukaryota; kingdom Metazoa; phylum Chordata; class Mammalia; order Sirenia; family Dugongidae; genus Dugong; species Dugong dugon. The sequence continues at coordinate 204,993,301 of CM057460.1, forward strand.
CATGTGGATGAGGACAGCAGGGTAGTCCCTTCCCAGGAGGCCCACTGGAACCCTTGGCCCAGACCCCTGGCATCCTTGTCCATGTCCACAGGCAGCCCTCGTGCCGACCCTTGGCTCAGGAGTCTGCCCTATGCTCACAGGCATGGGAGCTATTCAAGCCTTCAGCGTGGGGCCTGACCTGATCCAGTCTCAATTTCCAAAAGGTCAACTACACAGCATCTAGAAGATGAACTAGGGTGGGGCAGGGATAAGGAAGAAGTGAAGGTAAATGGCCAGGTGGCCGGAGAGTACATCACCACAATGCTGGTACAACAGGCCAGGAGACAGGCAATGAATCCGGGAATCTGGACAGTAGTGGACACAGTGAGGCAGACACAATGCCCTGGGTGTGCTGCCTGAAAGCCACCCCCAGGGCCCCCAGACTCACAGCCATAGGGGTTGGTGCTTTTAAAGGTGACATCGATGGGGAAGTTCCACACCAGTGCTCCCTGCACATCTTGGCTTTTGGATGTGATCTGAGAGATCCCCTCCTCCAAACCCTGTGAGGACAATGAAACTGACAGCTAGTATCTGAATTTCAGGCTGCCACACCCCCTCCTTATCTTGGGAGAGACAGCTGGGAGGGCAGTTTGGGAAGGGATAGTTTTCTTAACTATCTTCTCCCAAAACCTACCAACCAAACAAAGGGAACTAACAGATAACACAGCACCTCTTAGGTCTGGTACTCCTTGGTTCTTGACAACCCTGGGAAGCCAACCCCACTCCCTTTGTACTTGGTCTTGTCCCCTCTTGCCTCTTGAAGGAAACAGCTTTGTCAATTTTTCTCTCTCCCTTCTGTACATCAATTTCACTCAGATCATTCCCATCAGCATATACACATGTTATCTTCCCTATCACAAGACTCTTTTGTCTTACTTCTTCCAGCTATCAACCCATCCTTTGCTGCCCTTTACAGCAAAACTCCTTGAAAGAGTGGTTGTTCCTTGCCATCTCCAATTTCTCTTCTATTCGTCCCTCATGACCCCAATCGGATGATTGGCCCGACCACTCTACCAAAGCATTCTCATCAAGTGACACATGGTTTTGACACTGCTAGATGCTAAGGCCATATCTCTGTCCTTGTTCTCCTGACACATCAGCAGCATTTAACACAGTGGAGCACACTCTGCTCCTGGACACACCTCCTTCCTTTGGTTTCTAGGACACCACAAGCATCTGGGTCTTGCTACCTCACAGCAGCTCTTGCTCAGTCTCTCTTGCTGGTGCCTTCCTAATGCTAGTGTCCCAAGGCTCAGTCTCTGGTCTGCTCTTTTGCTGCACCTATGGTCTCATCCAGACTCACATCTTTAAATGTGGTCTGTATGTTGATGGGATCCCTGGTGTCAGTGCTTAAGAGCTACGGCTGCTAACCAAAAGGTCGGCAGTTCAAATCCACTGGCCACTCCTTGGAAACCCTATGGGGCAGTTGTATCCTGTCCAATACGGTCACTAAGAGTTGGAATTGACTCACAAGCAGTGGGTTTGGTTTTGGGTGTGGGTATGTTGATGATCCTCCAACTTCTGTCTCCAGCCTGGTCCTCTCCTCTGAACACCAGATCAGTATCTTCCTACTCCTGCTGCCTACCTCACACCGCCACGTGGACACCTAGTAGGCAACTTTACCATATGCCAGACTGAACTCCGCACAGTGCCCCACAGCTGCTCTCATCATAGTCTTCGCATTCTGTGGCAACTGTACCTGCAAATGCTCAGGCTAAAAACCTTGGTGTCATTCTTAACTCCTCTTTCTCTCATATCCCACATCTAGTCCAACCATAAAACTTATTGGCTCTAACTTCAAAATATATTCAAAATTCAACCATCTCTCACCACCCTACTGCTACCACCCTTACCCCCAACACCATCTTCTTGCACCTGCGTTACTGTAATAGCCAACTGGTCTTCCCACTTCTGCCCTTGCTGCCTCCCAACAGTCTGTCCTCAACACAGAAGCCAGATAGATCATGCTAGAACACTGAATCGGATCACCTCTTTTCTCTGTTCAAAACTCTCCAGTGGGGTCTCATCGCACCTTGGGTCAAGGTCAGGCCCTTCCTCTGGTCTACAGAGCACTTCAAGCCCTGTCCCTCCATGTCCTCTCTGTTCTAACTCCAGTCACTCTCCTCCTTGCTCACACTGTTCATGGCCACATTGGCCTCTTTGTTGTTCTATGCCATCGAGTCAATTCTGACTCAAAGTGACCCTATATGACAGAGCAGAACTTCCCCATATGATTTCCTAGTCTGCAATCTTTACAGGAGCAGATCTCCAGGTCTTTTCACCCACGGAGTCACTAGGTGGGTTCAGACCACTGATCTTTCGGTTCACAGGCAAGCGCTTAACCACTGCGCCAGCAGGGCTCCTTCTGGGCTCTTTACTGCTCCTCAAACATGCCAGGCACCCTCATTCCACAGGGCCTTTGCACCTTCTGCTCCCTCTGCCTGAACAGTTCTTGCCACAGATCTCCACATGGCTTGTTCCCTCACTTCCTTCAGTTCTTTACTCAGAAGGTTACTTTCTCAGTGAGGCCTTCCCTGACCACCATATCTAGATTCCAAATCCCAAACCAGCTGCTGTCAAATCAATTCTGACTCATGGCAACTCCATGATACCAACTTCCCTCTTTTCCTTTGCCACCCGTCCCCCCCAGCTTCTGACTTTTTTCCCTTCAGAACTTACTACTAACAAACTAAAATATTTAGTATTTATTACGGTCTGTCTACGCCTACAAGAACGTATACTCCAGGAATACAAGGACTTTTGTCTGGTTTTCTTCACCACTGTATCCCTAGCATCCAGAAGACTTTCAATAGTTAGTCAATAAATGAATGAATGGAAAATAAATACTGTCATCTTAGCTGTACAGATGAGGGAATAAAGACTCAGAAAAGTTAACTAAGTTGGGCTTCCATTTCCCTAACTGCTGTGAGGCTTAAACAAGCCCTGTGCAAACAGTAAAATGTGGTGCAGACCAAAGACATCACTACAGTCCTTCTCCTGGTGGAGACAGACTGTTCTCCAGGAAGCCTAGGACATGAGAGATCCCCTTCTGTCTTCTGACTCTCCAAAGTCATCTCTACAGGCTGAGGACAGGCCAAACGATGGGGGGACTCGCCCAAAATGTCTATAGCTCATCCCTTCCAGGTTGGCTCTCTGGGACCTGCCTGCTGCATTGCACCTGTGTTCTTCTTTGCCACCTGCTGCCTCATGTAAGCTCATAGGATTTTGAGTGAGTAGTTTGGGGGCGGGGGGCATATTTGGGAGCCCAACTGTGGCTGTGTTCTCCACTCTAGCTTTATCAGGAACAAAGTCATGTTTGGATCTCCCTCCAAACTCTGTCTCCCTTTCAACTGGTTCTTAGCTGGGAGGGGAAGAGGTATAATGGATACCTTCAGGAACCCCAATAATCACGAATGCCGTGAGCGAGGGAGGCCCAAGAGTCCCGCTTACCGCCGTGGGAGCCCAGTCCTGCCCGTACACGAAGCAGTACTTGCAGTAGAGGTCGTCGTACTCTGGAAACTGTGGAATAAAGCACATGAGTTCTATTTACTGGGACTCATGCTGCGGCTCACCAACATGCTGGCTAGGCAGGTGTAGCCAACAGGACTTTTGAACATGAGGCACTTGGGGTGGGGCCTAAGAGCCAGCTGGACATGTGGATATGGGGTTCAGCAGAGAGGCTGTGCTGAGGACTCTCCTATGCGAGCCCAGAGGAGGCTTCCAGGTTGCTACAGGCCCTGGGCCTTTGCTCAGGCTCTGCCTTCTGTCTGATATGCTCTTCCCACTCCATCTGGAAAACTCCTGCACCTCCTTCAAAACTCACCCTCCTGGAAGTCTTCTCTAACATCCAGGTTCCTTCAGTGCCTGGGCTTCCCTCCATCAAAGCACTGATCGCCTGTCTGTCTGCCAACCCCATTAGACCGCACAGATGGCACAGGGTGGGCACAGAGGAGGTCTGAAGGGATGGCACCCAAGTGAAAGGTCTGAGAACCAGGAAGCCATCAAGACACATGCTACTGGTGCAGACCCAGCCCAGCTGAGAGCCCCTGACTGGATAGGGCAGGGGAAGGGCAGAAGACAGCCTCAGGTGCTAGGCCAAGGGAGAGGTGAGCAGGGTGGGAGCATGGGGCAGAAGTATCCCTGAAGAAACTGGAGAAGGCAGGAAATACCTACTGTCAGACCCTGGGCACAGCTTTACCTAAAACATCTCTAATCCTCACATGTAAATACCATTTCCAATAACCCATAAGGTCGGTGTTACGGTGCAGCAAAGCTTTGAAGCCAGACAGACCTGGGTTCAAACCACAGCTCTGCCACCTGTAAAACAGTGATGTTAATAATATCCACCTCACAGTGTTGTGCTGAATGAATGGGAAGTGCTGAGGGCCGCGTCTGGCGCATAGTGAATACCTGACACATACTGGCTTTTATTAATTTATAATAATTAATGGTTTTTATAAAGTGTTGGGGTGTGGAGAGTAGTGTCCACTTTGGTCTGACAGACACACCTCCCAGGATGATTCCAGGCCACCACCATCGTTGGCTCCGAGTACCCAAATCATTCCCACTCCAACCTCAGTTAAGGATCTGAGGCTCACAGACGCCCCAACTCAGTCACGGGCGGAGGAAGCCTGTGCGCCGGCCCAGTCGCCCCCGTGACGCACCGTGGAGCTCCTCCCCGTGATTCAACAAAATCAGGGACCACAGGCTTGACCAAGTGTCCCCTTGGCACGAGCTCAGCGTCTACAGGCCTCAATTTCCACACTGCGCATTAGGAACGCCTAGCATCGTCGCGCCGCGCTCCTCACATGCCAGTTCTCCTCCCCGCCTCACCGAGAGAAACAGGCTCCAAGGAACGACAGGCCTCGCTGGGCCCTAGCGTAGCCCGAGGGGCCGATCCCTGGGGGAGGCTGGGGCGGATCCCGGCCGCTCACCTGGGCGCTCTCCACCTGCCCGTTGACCATGAGTAGGAAGACGCTGGGACCTGCCGCCGCCATAACAGCGCTAACGGCAGGGAGAACCGATCCTAGTTGCGAGCGCAGTTGCTAAGAGGTGCTAGGGTTACCTTGGAAACAGACGGCGTGGCGCGCGGGACATATTTCTTCACTAGTGCGCGCGGGTGGCAGTGCGCAGGCGCAGTCAGCGGACCCGGCCAAGAGGGGTGAGGAGGGGACGACGGGACTCAGTGGGCGGGGCCCGCGGCGTCGCCACTAGTCGGGGTGAGGGGGTGGGCTACCCGGGCTCTGAAGGGACATTCTCAAGTTGAGGCTAGACAGCGGTCTACATCGGGCGAAGGAGGTACCCACTTGTGGTTTTCTAAACCCTCCTCCCAAAAATGTTTATTAAACAAACTTGGGAGGGACCCCAAAAATTCTTAAATCTAAGCTACCACTTCTCCATTGAAGCTGGGGAAACTGAGGCCCACGGAGGGGCAGTGCCTGGGACTGCAGCAGAATCCACGATCTGTCAGGCCCTGTTCAAATGATAGTTCCTCTTAGGCCGCCCTTGTCCTCTTAGGATTCACCATGGTTTATATTTGTACGTTTATTGAGACAGTCATAATTTGGGCCAATGCTTATCTCCCCCACTAGACTGCCAGCTACATGAGTATAGGGACTGTGTCAGTCTGATACCCCTGTTGCCTGGTACATAGTAAGCACACAATAAATACTTGCTGAATGAATAAATAATTGAATATGGCCCTATTTTACAGAGTAGGAAACTGAGATTCAGAGAGGGAAGGTGACTTGGACAAAATCACAGCAGCAGGTGGCTGAGCCAGGATGAGAACTCACAACTCCACAGACTAAAGATCCTCACCGCCTCCTCTGCCTTGTCCTGGGCCAGGCCTGATGGCACTTCTTGGCTCAGGTGTCCGAGGTGACATTAGAGACCTCCCGGGCCCAGGAAATAAAGGGATGCACAGTAGTGTAGACTTTGGGAGGCCAGACTCCAAGCATGGACTACAGGTCACCACCCTGCTCAACAGCCAGCTGCCAGCTTGGGAGCAGACCAGGGGGCTCCTGTAAGCCACCTGTGGAGGAGAGGGAGGGATAGGTCACAGCCTGGCCCACTGAAGCCCTGACCCCAGGTAAGCAAAGATACCTGATTGAGAAGGCAGAGGCTGTGGGCAACCAGGGTTTATTCGTGTGATGGAAGAGGCTGGGAGGCCCAACGGGTGGAGGGTGCACAGTGAGGAGCTCAGGCACTTGGCCACATACTGCCCGACTCCATGTCATGCCCTGTCTCTTCCTAGTTAATATGCTTTCTCCAACAAATTCTACCAGACTTTCCCAACTCCTTCTTCTCTATGGCCTTTGAGGCTCAGGACTGTGCCAAAGTGAGTTTGCAGCTGAATGCCTGAGATGATCAGATAACCACTGGGACTTCCGTGCTTAAAAACCTGGCCATGCCAAAGGTTACCCCACATTTGAACAGGACATAAAGGGGGACTTCCCCCAAGGGGCAGGAGGCTCTGAGGTGGCCACCAGAAGTGCAGAGGAGCCCAATTTCCTGGGTGTTGGTGGATGGGAGACCCCAGGGTGTTGTGGGAGGGTTACCAAGCCTGCCTCTGTGGAGTCTGCTGTCTTTAGGAGGGACTGGAGGGGAGGGTTGTGGGGTCTCAGGGGCTTGTTCAGGGCTCAGCTGGAGTCCTCACCAGAAGTTCAGGTGGGCCTGGTGCACTGGGAGTCCTCAGGCAGGCTGACATCCAGGGTGGGACAGTCAGGTTGGAGGCAAAAGGGGTCTTTGCAGTTGCTGGGGGACAGTGGCCTTAGCAGCACACTGTGAAGCTCTCAGGGTAGGGCATACAGGTCTGCATGTGGTGGGGGACCCACAGCCGGTGTGCCCAATATGGCCGTACTGGTGGTTAATAGATTGAGATACTTCCCCACCAGTGAGCACATAGCTCCTGCCCTGGTCTCCCTGCCCTAGGATGTGCCTCCTGGCTTCTACTCCTTGACTGCCCTCTTCCACCTTGCCCAGCACAACTCTGCCTTCATTGGACTCCTGCCTCACAGTCTCCTCAAGCCCAGGGGATCTTGAGGACCCTAGGGCAGGGAGAGTGGGGACGAGGTGTTGCCTGGTAGGTAGCAGACATCCAGGGTGGAAGCTGACTTAGCAGAGCAGGAGGTCAGTGCCACCCTTCCCCCTGCATGACCAGGAGGTCCATGTGCCTGTGAGCAGCCCCTGCAGCCCCAAGTACCACCCTGTCTGTCCACCTCCCCAGTCCAGCATCCTCTGGCTCCCAGCCATCCCAGGCTTCTGCTCTTATCCTCACCAAAATCGGGCTCAAATCATTGGGCCCAGCAGGGAGGCCAGGAGCCAGAGAAGGCTCAGCGACCTCAGCCTCCAGCAGCACAGTGGAATAACCAGGCCCACAGTAGGTGGTCTGGGGTCCGGGGTAGAAGCCAACGCAGGTTTCAGGGGTTGCTATCCCCAGTTTACTAAGTCACTGCCCTACTCTAGGCCTCAGTGTCTTCATAATAAGAGGAGGGCGATGCCCAGATGACCTCATTCCCCTGTTAAGTTGAGAATAGGCCTGGGAAGGGCTAGAGGAATCTCTGGCTCTCTGAATCCTGCCTCAGGGGCTGCACCTGTCCACTTTGCCCATGAAATTCAAGGGAGGAAATACATGGAGAGGCTTCCTCCAGGGGTAAACTAGCCAAGGGAGCTATAGAGAAGTGAGTCAGACAGCTCTGGGCTCCAATCCAGACTGCCCCTCAAAAGCTGTGTGACCTTAGGCTGACGGTCTGTCTAACTTATCTAAATCTCAGCTTGTGGGAAAATGGGGATCATAAGGCCCCTTCCTACCAGGGTTTTTAGTCAGTGGTAGCAACAATCTCCCAATGAAGATGATGATAATGTGATTGGAGTCCAGCTTGTATTTGTAGAGAAGTTGAATTGCTGGCCAAACTCTGAAAAACATTGTAGATATTTAAAAACCATTTGTCCTTCCTGAATGACGTGATAAACCAACTAGACTCAGCAGACATCTATAGAAAATTCCACCCTAAAACAGCACAATATATATTCTACTGCAGTGCACATGGATCATTCTCCAGGATAAACCACACTTTAGGTCACAAAAAGAGTCTTGATAAATTTAAAAAGATTGAAATCATACAAACTATTTTTTCTGACCACAACGGAGTGAAGCTAGAAATTAATAACAGAAAAAATCCTGGAAAATACACAAACATATGGAAATTAAACAACACACTATTAAACTACCAATGGGTCAAGGAAGAAATAAAAAGAGAAATCACAAATTTCTTAGAGTCAAATGAAGATGAAAGCACAACATACCAAAACTTACTTATGGGATGCAGCAAAGACAGTACTCACAGGGAAACTTGTATCAATAAATGTCCACATAAAAAAAGAAGAATGATCTCAAATTAACAGCCTAACTTGACAAGCCCAGGGACTAGAAAGAGAAGAGCAAGTTAAGCCTAAACCTACCAGAAGTAAGGAAACAATAAAGATCAGAACAGAAATAAAAAACAGAGAAACAATAGAATCAATAAAACCAAAAGTTGGTTCTTTGGAAAGATCAATAAAATTGACAAACTTTTAGCTACACAAAGAAAAGAAAATATACAAATAACCAAAATAAAAAATGAGAGAGGGGACACTACAACTGACCCAATAGAAATAAAGGGAATTATGACAGAATATTATGAACAACTGTATGGCAACAAACTGGATAACTTAGATGAAATGGACAAATTCTTAGAAGCACACGACCTATCCAAACCGACTCAAGAGGAAATAGAAAGTCTCAACAGACCAATAACAAATGAAGAGACTAAACCAGTTATCAAAAACCTCCCAACAAAAAAAAGTTCTGGACCAGATGGCTTCACTGTAGAATTCTACTAAACATTTAGAGAAGAACTGACACCAATACTTTTTAAACTCTTCCAAAGGATAGAAAAGGAAGGAATACTCCCTAATTCATTCTATGAAGCAAACATAACCCTGACACCCAAACCAGACAAAGACACTACAAGAAAAGAAAACTACAGGCTAATATCTCTTATGAATATAGATGCAAAAATCCTCAACAAACTGCTAGCAAACAGAATCCAACAACATATTAAGAGTCATACATCATGACCAAGTGGGATTTATTCCAGGAGTGCAGGGCTGGTTCAGCATTAGAAAATCAATCAATGTAATATACCACATCAGTAGAACAAAGGAAAAGAACCACATGATCATCTCTATGGATGCAGAGAAAGGATTTGATAAAATCCAACTGCCTTTCGTGATGAAAATCCTAAAGATTGGAATAGAAAGGAATTTCCTCAGTATGGTTCAGGACATATATGAAAAGCCAACATCCACCATTATGCTTAATGGAGAAAGACTGAGAGCTTTCCCCATGAAATTGGGAACAAGACAAGGGTTCCTGTTCTCACCACTTCTATTCAATATTATATTAGAAGTCCTAGCCAGAGCAATAAAACAAGAAAAAGAAACAAAAGGTATCCAGATTAGAAAAGAAGTAACATTAACTCTATTCACAAATAATATGATCCTGTATGTAGAAAATCCCAAAGAGTCCACAAGAAAACTTCTAGAGCTAATAGAGGAATTTAGCAAAGCTGCAGGGTACAAGGTCAACACACAAAAATCAGTTGGGTTTCTATACACCAGCAATGAGAAATCTGAATGGGAAATTAGGGACTCAAAACTACAATGAGATATCATCTCACCCTGGCATTACTAGCACTAATCAAAAAAAAAAAAAAAAAGAAAATAACTAATGTTGGAGAGGTTGCAGGGAGATTCGAACTCTTACGCGCTGCTGGTGGGAATGTAAAATAGTACAACCACTATGGAAAATGATATGGTGCCTCCTTAAAAAGATAAAAATAGAAATACCATATGATCCAGCAGTCCCACTCCTAGGAATACATCCTAGACAAATAAGAGCCATCACACAAATAGACATATGCACACCCATGTTCATTGCAGCATTATTCACAATAGCAAAAAGAAGCAACCTAAGTGCCCATCAACAGATGAATGGATAAACAAATTATGGTACATACACACAATGGAATACTATGCAGTGATAAAGAACAATGATGAATCCTCAAAACATCTCATAACATGGATGAATCTGGAGGGCATTATGCTGAGTGGAATAAGTCAATCACAAAAGAACAAATACTGTATGAGACCACTATTATAAAAACTTAAGAAAAGGTTTACACACAGAATAAAACAGTCTTTGATGGTTACTAGGGACGGGAAGGATGGAGAGGGGGAAATCACTATCTAGATAGTAGACAAGCGTTAACTTTGGTGAAGGGAAAGACAACACACAATATAGGGAAAGTCAGGACACCTTGACCAAGGCAAAGACATAGAAGCTTCCTAGACACATCCAAATGCCTTCAGGGACTGAGTTACTGGGGCTGAGGGCTAGAGACCATGGTGTTGTGGGACATCTAGGTCAAATGGCATAACATAGTTCATAAAGGAAATGTTCTATATCCTACTTTGGTGAGTAGCATCTGGGACGTTAAATGCTTGTGAGCAACCATCTAAGATACATCTGTTGGTCCCATCCTGTCCAGAGCAAAGGAGAATGAAGAAAACCAAAGACACAAGGAAAATAAATATTAGTCCAAAGGCCTAATGGACCACATGAACCACAGCCTCCACCAGCCTGAGCCCAGAAGAACTACATGGTGACTGGCTACCACCACCAATGTTCTGACAGGGATCACAATAGAGGGTCCCTGGCAGAGTGGGAGAAAAATGTAGAACAAAATTCAAATTCACAAAAAAAGACCAGACTTACTGGTCTGACAGACACTGGAGGAACCCCCAAGACTGTGGCCACCAGATACCCTGCTAACTCAGAACTGAAGCCACTCCTGAAATTCACCTTTCAGTCAAAGGTTAGACAGTCCTATAAAACAAACAATAACACACATAAGGAATGTGCTTAGTAGTTCAACAAATATACGAGACCAAAAGCAAAGATGAGAAGGCAGGAAGAAACAGGAAAACTGGACTAATGGACATGGGAAACCCAGGTGGATAGGGGGAGAGTGCTGACACATTGAAGGGATTGCAACAAATGTCACAAAACAATTTATGTATAAATTTTTGAATGAGAAACTAATTTGTGCTGTAAAATTTCATCTAAAGCACAATAAAAAAATAAAAAAAGAAGAAAATTAATGGAGATTGATTCTTTAAAAAAAAAGAATGCCTTGGTCTAGATGTGGTAGAGGAGGGTTCATACTTAGGTCTCTCTGATATCAAAGTGTGTCTTCTTAAAACTAAGGTGCTTTGGAGTTGTGTGGGAACAAGGGAAGCAATAATACCAGTACAGCAGCTTCCACTGATTGAGACCTGTCTTAGTTTCCTAGTGGTGCCCGTAACAGAAATGCCACAGTGGGTGTCTTTGAAGAACAGGAATTTATTTTCTTCCGGTTCTGGAGGATAAAAGTCCAAATCAGGGTCTCAGCCTTGTCAATTCCTTCTGGGCATTCCTTGGTTTGTAGGTGCTCCTCACATGGCATCTGTCTTCCCCAAATGCCTCTGAGTCTAATCTGCTCCTTTTATAGCTCAGAAGTGATTAGATTTAGAACCTACCCTACTCTTGGTGTTGTTAGGTGCTGTTGAGTCAGTTCTGACTCATAGCGACCCTATGTACAACAGAACAAAACGCTGCCTGGTCTGCGCCATCCTCATAATCATGTCAATCCATCTCCTTGAAGGTCTTCCTCTTTTTCACTGACCCTCTATTTTATAACCAAGCGTGATGTCCTTCTCCAAGGACTGAGCCCTCCTAATAACAAGTCCAAATTATGCGAGACTAGTCTCGCCATCTTTGCTTCCAAGGAGCATTCTGGTTGTACTTCTTCCAAGACAGATTTGTTTGTTCTTTTGGCAGTCCATAGTATATTAAATATTCTTCACCAACACCACAATTACAAGGTGTCAGTTATTCATCGGTCTTCCTTATTCATTGTCCAGCTTTCGCATGTGTATGAGGTGACTGAAAACACCATGGCCTGGGTCAGGCGTGCCTTAGTCTTCAAGGTGACATTTTTGCTTTTTAACACTTTAAAGAGGTCTTTTGCAGCCAATTTGTCCAATGCAGTGTGTCTTTTGATTCCTTGATTGTTGCTTCCATGGGTGTTGATCGTGGATCCAAGTAAAATGAAATCCTTGACGACTTCAACCTTTTTTCCGTTTATCATGATGCTGCTTATTGGTCCACTTGTGAGAATTTTTGTTTTTTTAATGTTGCAATGTAATCTTTGAGGCTGTGATCTTTGATCTTCATCAGTAAGTGCTGCAAATGGTCTTCACTCTTAGCAAGTAAGGTTGTGTCATCTGCATAACACAGGTAGTTTTTAGTCTTCCTCCCATCCTGATGCCCCGTTCTTCTTCATATAGTCCAGCTTCTCAGGTTATTTGCCAGCATACAGATTGAATAAACATGGTAAAAGGACACAACCCTGATGCATACATTTCCTGACTTTAAACCCTTGTTCTGTTCCAACGACTGCCTCTTGGTCTACATACAGGTTCCTCGTGAGCACAATTAAGTGTTCTGGAATTCCCATTCTTCGTAATGTTATCCATAATTTGTTATGATCCACACAGTTGAATGCCTTTGGATAGTCAATAAAACACAGGTAAACATCTTTCTGGTATTCTCTGCTTTGAGCCATGATCCGTCTGATCTGACATCAGCCATGATATCCCTGCTTCCACATCCTCTTCTGTATCTGGCTTGAATTTCTGGCAGTTCCCTGTCGATATACCCTACTCTAGTATGATCTAATTAATGTAACAAAGAAAACCCTATTTCCAAACAGGATTACATCCACAGATATAGGGATTAGGATTCTAACACGTATTTTTAGGGGACACAATTCAGTCTATAACAAGATCCTACTCTGTGCTTCTCACACTTTTAAACTATACCTCCTCGAATGGCAGAAGGGTACAGATGTATTATTGTTGTTGTTGGGTGTCGTTGAGTCGATTTTGATTCATAGCAACCTCATGTGAGTAGAACTGCCCTGTAGCAGAAGTGTAGGGCACATCTATTATCTCTACTGGCCCAGCATCCATCCCACCTTCTTTATAGCCCAGTTTCCTTTGGGGAAATGCTCCTCTCCACTCTCAGTTTATGCACTTTGGATGGTGCTGGAGTCCCCTCCCTACTTTCTGAGGTGGACATATGACCTAGGTCTGGCAGATCAGCATGCTCCTTCCCCCTGGCACAGTCTGTTCAATGAGACGTGGCCCTGGAACCTTTGCTGGGACTGTTGACCAAGAAGGATGCCTGGGGGTTCGCATGTGTGTGACTGTTGGTGCTGCCCAGCGTGGATAGATGATTGTGGCAAGCTCTGCTCTGGTGAGCCGTCAACTGGACTAGGGTTGGAAGGCTATAGATGTGGCAGACATGGGGCCAGATGGACGGGTTCAGGATGGGTTGGTGGGGCCAGCCCATGGCCTCGCAGGGGAGCCTGGATTGGGGGCCTCTGGAAGTTGTTTGTAGGTGTCTGCCATTAGGAATGAGGGTTAAGGTTCTGGAGCTCAGGAAGATGACTGGGACTTGGAGGATCAGAGATGGGATTCATCATGTGTTATGGATTGAATTGTGTCCTTCAAAATATGTGTTATAAATTCTGACCCCTATACCTGTGATTATAATCCCATTTGGGAATGGGTTTTCTTTGTTATGTTAATGAGGCAGGATTAGTGTAGGGTGTTTTAAGTCAATCTCTTTTGAGATATAAAAGAGCAGATTAAGCTAGCAAGCAGAAATGGGGGAAGATAGTTGCCAAGTCACATGAAGATTGCTGAGGAACAAAAACTGAAAGGAGACAAGGACCTTCCTTCAGAGCCAATAGAGAAAGCCTTCCCCTAGAGCCAGCACCCTGAATTCAGACTTGTAGCCTCCGAACTGAGAAAATAAAGTGCTTTTTGTTAAAGCCACTCACTTATGGTATTTCTGTTATAGCAGCACTAGATAACTAAGACACCAGGTGATAGAAAGAATGTGGCCTAGATGAGCCTCAAAGCATCCATTATTGAGTTCATTCACCACCCCCCAACCTGGCTGTCTTCCTGAGTCCCCATCTTGGTGACATTTCCATTGTCTGCCATGAAACTCAGACACCATCCATGCTTCCTGCATTTCCTCCTTCCACACACCTCTTTCCCCCATCTGTCCTCTGCACTCCACCCCTCACTGCCTAGTTCAGACACTATCAGGGCTCTCACTTGGAACGTCAATTCCTCCTTGCCTCCAGTCTCACCTCCTCACCTACATCCTCCACAATTTGCCAGAAATACCTTTCAGAAAGGCAGCTCTGAAGGGTATTCTCCTACTCAAGAGTCTTCAGAGGCTTCCTCTAGCCTAAGCCAAGAACCATGAACTCAAATGCCACAGCAGCCTGGTACTTGATATAATGAGTTAAGAGAGGTGGATATTTGCATATAAGATATGATAGTCCTTATTCCCACAAAGAAATATGCTTGGTCTCATTTTTTTAGACATATGTTCTCTCAGCCTCTTTTGTTTTCCTGTTTTTGATACAGATGTAGAAAATGGTGATGCAAGTGTGATGATAAATGGCATCCAACTCTCGTGTTGTGTTGAGGAGGCAAATAGGGAGTGGTGAGGACTATGGTGAAGTGGAGAGCTCCTGCCCTTTCCAGTGGAGTGGCCACTGCTCAGTTCTCTTTCCAAGAGAAACCAGAAATCAGGATTTTTATGTGGTATCTCCCCATTTTTAACAGGCAAATAATCCAAAGCTTTTAAAAGGCACCATGTGTTGATTTCAGTAATATGAAGTGTCTAGAATAGGCAAAGTCATAGAGATTAGAGTTTAATAGTGTGGTTACTAGGGGCGGAAGGGACAGGGAAAGGGGGGAATCATTGTTTAGGTTACAAAGAGTTTTTGTTTATGAGAATAGAAAATCTGGCAATGGATATTGGTGATGGTTGCACAACATGATTGATGTAATTGATTTTATTGAATTATACACAGGAAAAACATTGAATTGGCAAATGTGGCCTTTATATTTTTACAAAAATAAGAATTTTCTTTAAAGTACCATGTGAGTTGTTGGGAGTGTAAATTGTTACAGTCTTTATGAATAGAAATTTGATATTAGCTATCAAGACTAAAAGTGTAATACACTGACTTGGCATTCTCATTTCTTGGTATTTAACCTGCAGATAAATTTTTAGTGTTCAAGATAACTTATTGTAGCATTGTTTGCAATAGCAACACATTGGAACTAATCTGACCCTGTGGCCAGGCTGGTGCTCAGTGACAATGACCACAGCATGCTCGAGTGTTGGACTCGCATGGCTTGGCCACCAGCACCACCCCCACTCCAGCCCGCCAGACTTCCCCCTGGCCCTGTAGCCCAGTAAACTGATCCCCCACCTCAACCTGCAGGCTCAAGCCCTGGTTCTGCACCCCAGCCTGCCTGATCACCCCCATAAGCCTGCTCCTCACCCTGCCAGCCCTCCTGGGCCTGTCCCTGGCCCTGCTCCTCCTGGCCCTTAGCAACTTGTGCCACCCCCTGGGCTTCCTGGCCCAACGCCCTGGGAGTCCTGCCTTACTTTCCATCTGGCCCACCACAGGTTATTGATACGGAGTGATCTTCAGGAAAAGTATATATTCTACCTTTTGTGTACAAAAGGGGAGGCAGATAAACTAAAAACCTGTTGCCATCGAGTCAATTCTGACTCATAGCAACCCTATATGACAGAATAGAACTGCCCCATAGGTTTCCACGGAGCAGCTGGTGGATTCAAATTGCTGACCTTTTGGTTAGCAGCCAAGCTCTTAACCACTGCGCAACCAGACAGTTGTATTTGCTTGTATGTACTTCCAGTAAGAAACTAATAAAAGTGCCGTCTGGGAGTGGAACCAAGGCTTTTCCTGACACCCTTTATATTATTTGAGTTTTGAACTACATGAATGCTTTGCTTTTTCAACATTTTTTTTTCTTAAAGAACTGGTCCTTTGTATTATATGCAGCAGAGATCAGTAAGGCAAGGATTGAAGAGTCCGATGGATTTAACTATAATTAGATTATTGGTGATATTTACCAGAACAGACTCAGGGCCTAGTGTGGCAGAAGCAAAGCAGCTTGAAGTGGATTGAAAAATGAATGGGAATCAGGGAGCTTTTGCCAGGGAATATTGAACCGTCTCCAACTCGTATACCCTGCCTAGCTGAAATATTTATGGAGAAATATTGAAAGGATACACAATTTATTATTCTTTTATGATATTTTTATGTTTTATTTCTGGATCAGACAGGATGATAAGACAGCTGTCCACCTGGTCCCCTGAAAAAAATGTGTTCAATATGTCTTGCTTTTGTATGCCCTCTGCTTACACTGAGGGATACTGCATTTATTTCAGAGTTAGGGAAGATTATCCACTGTATCACCTAAAGGAAGGCCATCAAAGAAATATTCTTAGACTTCAGTGACAGGAAATCACCACTTCCCATGAGTATGGCTCCTTTATTAACGTTCAATGCAAATCATGTAACAGGTAGTTTGGCTTTCTGCTGTCTGGAAAATCACAAATTTACAGCTAAACCCTAACTTGGTACACCATATTATCTCTGTATATCTAAATGCTGATTTTGTTCTGGGGCTGACCTAATGTTCCTAAATATATTTTTCCTGATGCTGCGTTTTTTAAAATGTAACATTTACTTCTCCATTTTAATGTGTGAAAAAGAGTTAGTAACTCTCACCAGTAGAAACGAGGAGGGGCTTCTGGGGGGCTGGTCATGTTTGTTCCTTGAGCTAGATGCAAGTTGCACAGGTGTGTTCAGCTTGTGAGAATTTATTGAGCTGAACGTTACATCTACAACTTTCTGTATGTATGTTTCTGTAAAAAACAAAATAGTGGGGAATAAAAACAAAAAAATGTTGCTGTTGCTGTTAGGTGCTATTGAGTCGGTTCCGACTCAGAGTGACTGTACGTGCAACAGAACGAAACACTGCCTGGTTCTGTGCCATCCTCACAATCGTTGCTATGTTTGAGCCCGTTGTTGCAGAACCGTGTCAATTCATTTCCTTGAGGGTCTTCCTCTTTTTTGCTGACCCTTTAGTTTACCAAGCATGTTGTCCTTCTTTGGGACTGGTCCCTCATGATAACATGCCCAAAGTACTTGAGATGAAGTCTCGCCAGTCTCACTTCTAAGGAGTATTCTGGCTGCACTTCTTCCAAAGACAGACTTGTTTGTTCTTCTGGCAATCCATGGTATATTCTTCGCCAACACCATAATGCAAAGGCATCAGTTCTTCTTCAGTCTTCCTTATTGTTCAGCTTTTGCTTGCATATAAGGCAATTGAAAACACCATGGTTTGGGGTCAGGCACAAAGTAACATTTTAAAGAGGTCTTTTGCAGATTTGCCCAATGCAATACAGTGTTTGATTTGTTGACTGCTGCTTCCATGGACATTGATTGTGGATCCAAGAAAAATGAAATCCTTGACAACTGCAGTATTTTGTTTTATCATAATGTTGCTTATTGGTCCAGTTGTGAGGATTTTTGTTTTATGTTGAGGTGTAATCCATACTGAAGGCTGTAGTCTTTGATCTTCATCAGTATATGCTTCAAGTCCTCTTCACTTTCAGCAAGCAAGGTTGTGTCATCTGCCTATCACAGTTGGTTAATAAGTCTTCCTCCAATCCTGATACCATATTCTTCTTCATATAGTCCAGCTTCTCAGATTTTTTCGTCAGCATACAGATTGAGGAAGTATGATGAAAAGATACAACTCTGATGCACACCTTTCCTGATTTTAAACCATACAGTATCCCCTTGTTCTGTTGGAACGACTGCCTCTTGGTCTATGTACAAGTTTCACATGAGCACAATTAATTGTTCTGAAATTCCCATTCTTTGTAACGTTATCCATAATTTGTTATAATCCACACAGTCAAATGCCTTTGCATAGTCAATAAAATACAGGTAAACATCTTTCTGGTATTCTCTGCTTTCATTTATGATCCATCTGACATCAGCAATGTTATCCCTCATTCCGCGTCGTCTTCTGAATTCGACTTGGATTTTCGGCAGTTTCCTGTCGATGTAGCTGCAACCATTTTTAAATTATCTTCAGCAAAATTTTACTTGCATGTGATATTAATGATATTGTTGGATAACGTCTGCATTCTGTTGGATCACCTTTCTTTGAAACAAGCGCAAATATGGATCTTTTCCAGTCAGTTGGCCAGGTAACTGTTGTCCACATTTCTTGACATAGATGAGTGAGCGCTTCCAGCATTGCATCTGTTTGCTGAAACATCTCAATTAATATTCCATCAATTGCTGGAGCCTTGTTTTTCACCAGTGCCTTGAGTGCAGCTTGGACTTCTTCCTTCAATACCATCAGTTGTTGATCATATGCTACCTCCTGAAATGATTGAACATCGACCAATTCTTTTTGGTATAGTGACTCTGTATATTCCTTCCATCTTCTTTCGATGCTTCCTGTGTCGTTCAATATTTTACCATAGACTTCTTCAATATTGCAACTCGAGGCTTGAATTTTTTTTTTTTTCAGTTCTTTCAGCTTGAGAAATGCCAAGTGTGTTCTTCCCTTTTGGTTTTCTAACTCCAGGTCTTTGCACATTTCATTATAATACTTTACTGTGTCTTCTCAAACCACCCTTTGAAATCTTCTGTTTAGCTCTTTTACTTTATCATTTCTTCCATTTGCTTTAGCTACTCTACATTGAAGAGCAAGTTTCAGAGTCTCTTCTTATATCCATTTTGGTCTTTTTTTCTCTCCTGTCTTTTTAATGACCCTTTGCTTTCTTTATGTATAATGTCCTTGATGTCATCCCACAACTCATCTGGTCTTCAGTCATTAGTGTTCAGTGTGTCAAATGTATTCTTGAGATGGTATCTAAATTCTGTCAGTTTGTTGTACTGTGGTGGCTTGCATGTTGCTGTGATACTGGAATCTATGCTACTGGTATTTCAAATACCAGTAGGTTCACCGATGGTGGACAGGTTTCAGCAGATTGTCCAGATTCAGACAGACTAGGAAGAAGGACCTAGTGACCTACTTCCGAAAAAAAATTGGCCAGTGAAAAGCTTATGGATAAGAAAAGAAGTGTAGGTCTACCAAAACTCATTTTTTGTTTGGATCTAGCCTTCTGGCCACTAGTTTGCAACCTAAGGAATAAACCCTTGGTCTGGCCCTCAGACTCACTACTGGGCTCTGTCCTGATCTCTCCGTCTTTCCATTCACATTCAGGACAAAGGAGAAACCTGTAGAGAGCATGCATTCTTCTACTTCTATGCCTCCACACTTTTGCTTATCTGTTTCCTAGCTCCCAGTGCTCTTCATTCTCATCTAACTTGGCAGAAACCCAGCCATCTTTGAAGTCCCAACTCCAAAACCATTTTTTCTTTATAGCCCTACCTCAAGCTCTGCTCACTGCTGAAAACTTCCTTCCAGCTCTCACTGGCGGCTACGTCTACCTCTGACTCCTCAACCTTGCGCTTTAGAGGGATGGTACTCAATAAATGTTTGCTACATGAACATAAGGAGCCATGGTGGTGCAGTGGTTAAATACTGGGCTGCTAACTGAAAGGTTGGTGGTTCCAACCCACCAGCTTCTCCAAGGCTGAGGAAGAAAGATGTGGCCGTCTGCTTCTGTAAAGATTAAAACCAAACCCATTGCCCTCCAGTGGATTCTCACTCATAGTGACCCTACAGAACAGAACTGCCTCCATAGGGTTTCCAAGGCTGTAAACCTGTAGGAAAGCAGACCCTGTATCTTGTTCCTGCAGAGCACCTGGTGGATTTTAACTTCCTACCTATCGGTTAGCAGCCAAGCGCTTAACCACTGTGCCAACAGGGCTCCTTGCTGTAAAGATTATAGCCTTGGACACCCTATGGCAGCAGTTTTACCCTGTCCTATAGCGTCGCTATGAGCCCAAATCACCTCCATGGCAACTTTTTTTTAATATATTAATGAACAATTGGGCCCTGGGATGGCTCAGGGCTCCTGGGTTCTAATGCAGGCTGTGTCTTCTCTGGGCTTCACCTGGCCCTCAGGCTCTGTGGAAGGGCAGAGGCTGGACAGCTCGGCCCCCTGACCTCCCTTGTCTCCGCCGCGACCCAGAGCGCGGGAGTTGCAAAACACAGCAGAGGCGCGCAGAAAAAATGCAGGGACACCAGTGATTCCAGAGGCTGTGCGGAAACCAGCTGCCGGAAGTCAGTGGAGGCTCCAGGTCAGACGCTCTAGAATCCCGGAGGACTGGAGTCCCTGTGGTTGGACGTGACCAGTCTTGTGTCCCGGGAAGGGTGCATTCCCAGAGCCGGCATTTGGGACCAAGAAGATGGGAACGTCAGTCCCCCAGGCAATGAGGACTGTTAAGGGAAGAGGGGCCCAAAGGAGGGGGATTTCGGGACCTGCTTGGCAAGGTGGCCGTCGCAAACATCTCCAATCTTCCCCGCCGCCCTGCGTGCGCGTGCGTACGTGCAGGGGCTCGGTCTTCCATTCACGCGGGCCGCGGGCGCCGGCGCGCATGCGTCTTAGGACGGTGTACGCACAGGGGCGCGGTCTTTTATTCAAGCGGGCCTCGGCGGCCCGCGCGTTTGCGTTGGAGGGCGGTGCCCCGCGAGGAGCTCACCCTCTTCCAGCGCGGAGCAGCCTTTGGGCGGTTCCCGCCCGCGCGTTGGACTGCGACACGCGAACGTGTAGCGAGGAGGCGTGGCTTCCTTGATCGGTGGTCTCGGATTAGACGCAACAACCAGAAGAGGCGGGACCCTCTGCAGAGGCCGCCCAGCGGTTGGCTAAAGGCTGCCGTGGTCTTGGGGCGGGGCGGGGGACTGACGGGCAAAGCGCGACGGTGAGGTAGTGGCGGCGGCTCTTGAATAAGCAGGTGATCTACTTGACTGTGGACGAGGGGCTGGGAGCCCCGGGAACCTACAAACGTCCTGAGGCGGCGTCGGGACAAGGCTCCATTTGGTGAGTGTAGACCTGAGAGAAACCCAGGTGCCTCGCCCTTTCCTTCCCAGCGCGGCTCGCTGCCCCTCCCCCACCTCTGTCACTGCGTCTAATCCTTGATCCTGAGCCTGGGCACCGCCTCGCCGATGCAGCATGCCTGCCACGTGCCAGCCGTTTCTTTGGCTCCCTGCCAGGCCGTATCGGCCTAAGAAACTTGGAAATTCGTGGCCCTGCTGTCCTAGTCCGCAGAGAGGAAACTGAGGCCGGGAGTGGCCGTCTTCTCACCCGCGTCTCCACACAGATGCCATGGCCGAGCCCCTAAAGGAGGAAGACTGCGAAGAAGGCTCCGGGGAGCCCCCGGGGCGGGTGAAGGCAGAGCCTGTCAACCCCGCAGCCTCGGTGGTCGCCAAGAATCTGGCTCTGCTCAAAGCCCGCTCCTTCGATGTGACCTTTGACGTGGGCGAGGAGTACGAGATCATCGAGACCATAGGCAACGGGGCATACGGGGTGGTATCCTCTGCTCGTCGCCGCCTCACGGGTGAGCCGGGTCCCGAGTCAAGGAGCCCCTCTCCCTCCTTCCGTTTTCCTCCCACCCTTACGACTCCCCTGGACAGGAGTGCCATCCACCTTTCACAGGTTGAGCCCCTGGATCACAGACAGAGCGAGTAACCTGCCCTGGCTCATGTAAGGAGGAAGGACAGCTGGAATGCGAATTCTGGTTCAATTCAACAAATACTGTTTAGATGCCATCTGTGGGCCAGGCTCCATGTTAGGCACAGGTCTCTGAAACTCTGGTCTTGTCCTTTTGCCATCACATCTGCCTTCTTTCTGGTACACTGCTAGGGAGAAATGTCTTCCAGAGCTAGAGACTGGCACATAGGATTAAGGGGGTGGGGGAGGGTGGTAAACTTTGAGATGGTGAGAGATTTAGGGAGGTAGTAGATTGAGTACAGGCATTAGAGTCTTAATGCTAGCATTAACTAGCTGTGCAACCTAGATTGTAATGTAGTTGTGAAGGTTAAATTTGATAATGGTTGTAAAGCGCTTAGCACAGGGTCTGGTACTCACTATACCCAGGTACTCAGTATACGGTAGCTGTTGTTATTTGTATCCTCATTCTCTGGTACTTGCCTTTTCCCTGCTCCCAGGCCAGCAGGTGGCCATCAAGAAGATCCCTAATGCTTTTGATGTGGTGACCAATGCCAAGCGAACCCTGAGGGAGCTGAAGATCCTCAAACACTTCAAGCATGACAACATCATTGCCATCAAGGACATCCTGAGGCCCATGGTGCCCTATGGCGAGTTCAAATCTGTGTAAGAAGTAGGGCTGGGAGAGGGAGGCAGAGCTGAGACCTTTTCTGAAGGCTGGTGCCATATTTCTGAAGTTCTGAAAAGGCAGCTGAATCTAATGTAAAGGCACGCTGGGAAAATTCCCATGGTTCCAGGACAAGTGCTCCTTTGTGGAGTTGCCACGCAACAGTTACTCTTTGAAAAGAGTATAAACTTTATAGAATCTCAGTATATCTGGTCAAGGATAGTAGACATAAGACATTCATACTACCACTGTTAATTCTATTCCTGTGGCAGACATCGCTAATTAAGCACAAAACATCCTTCTACAGAAAATGGACACATCTTCCCAATTCTCATTGTAGTTTTTCAAGCAGCCGTTACCAAACAATGGAGATAGTCACCAAACTAAATCTTTTAGCCAGTATTGATTTAATTCAGATCCATCTTTTATGTGATGAGGAAACTGGGTCCAGAGAGAAAAGTGATTTAGCCAAGTTTGTGGCAAAGTTGTAGAGAAGCTAGAATTTGTGTTCTTCCTCCATACCATGCTGTGGATTCCGTGGGGTGGAGAGTAAGGTCATTAACTGTCTGGAGTCAGGAAAGAGCACTGAGGCTGGAGCTAGTCCCTGGAGTGTGGGAGGGCCAGCCCATGCCTCTCTCCACTTTTCTTGCAGCTATGTGGTCTTGGACCTGATGGAGAGTGACCTGCACCAGATCATCCACTCTTCACAGCCACTCACGCTGGAGCACGTGCGCTACTTCCTGTACCAGCTGCTTCGAGGCCTCAAGTATATGCACTCGGCTCAGGTCATCCACCGCGATCTCAAGCCCTCGAACTTGTTAGTGAATGAGAACTGTGAGCTCAAGATCGGGGACTTCGGCATGGCCCGTGGCCTGTGTACCTCGCCTGCTGAACACCAGTACTTCATGACTGAGTATGTGGCAACGCGCTGGTACCGGGCCCCTGAGCTCATGCTTTCACTGCATGAGTACACACAGGCTATTGACCTGTGGTCCGTGGGCTGCATCTTTGGTGAGATGCTGGCCCGACGCCAGCTCTTTCCAGGCAAAAATTATGTGCACCAGCTGCAGCTGATCATGATGGTGCTGGGTACCCCATCACCAGCTGTGATTCAAGCTGTAGGGGCTGAGAGGGTACGGGCTTATATCCAGAGCCTGCCACCACGCCAGCCTGTGCCCTGGGAGACGGTGTACCCGGGTGCTGACCGACAGGCCCTCTCACTGCTGGGCCGCATGCTACGTTTCGAGCCTGGTGCTCGCATCTCAGCAGCTGCTGCCCTGCGCCACCCCTTCCTGGCCAAGTACCATGACCCTGATGATGAGCCCGACTGTGCCCCACCCTTTGATTTTGCCTTTGACCGTGAAGCCCTCACCCGGGAGCGCATTAAGGAGGCAATTGTGGCCGAGATTGAGGACTTCCATGCCCGGCGTGAGGGCATCCGCCAGCAGATCCGCTTCCAGCCTTCCCTGCAGCCTGTGGCCAGTGAGCCTGGCTGTCCCGACATTGAGATGCCCAGTCCCTGGGCACCTGGTGGGGACTGTGCTATGGAGTCGCCCCCACCAGCCCCACGACCATGCCCTGGCCCTGCACCTGACACCATTGATCTGACTGCCCAGCTGCCTCCGCCTGCCAGTGAGCTGGCCCCTCCAAAGAGAGAGGGTGCTATCTCAGACAACACCAAAGCAGCCCTCAAAGCCGCTCTCCTGAAGTCACTACGGAACCGGCTCAAAGGTGTCTTGTGGACAGAGTGGCTGGCTTGGGAGTGGGATGGGAGTGAGACTTCAGGCTTGGACCGGGCTTCATGCTCTTACCTTCCCCGCTCGACTTCCCTGCAGATGGCCCCAGTGCTCCTCTGGAGGCCCCTGAGCCTCGGAAGCCGGTGACAGCCCAGGAGCGGCAGCGGGAGCGGGAGGAGAAGCGGCGGCGGCGGCAGGAGCGGGCCAAGGAGCGGGAGAAGCGGCGGCAGGAGAGGGAGCGAAAGGAGCGAGGGGCTGGGGCCACCGGGGCCCCCTCCACTGACCCTCTGGCTGGGCTGGTGCTCAGTGACAACGACCGCAGCCTGCTGGAGCGTTGGACTCGCATGGCTCAGCCCCCAGCACCTGCGCCGCCCACAGTCCAGCCCACCAGTCCTACCCCTGGTCCTGTAGCCCAGCAAACTGGTCCCCCACCTCAACCTACAGGCTCAACTCCTGGTCCTGCATCCCAGCCTGCCTGCCCACCCTCTGAGCCTGCTCCCCACCCCACCGGCCCTCCTGGGCCTGTCCCTGCTCCTCTCCAGTCCACCACCTCCAGTCTCCTGGCCCGCCAGCCGCTTGTGCCACCCCCAGGGCTGCCTGGCCCCAGTGCCCTGAGAGTCCTGCCTTACTTCCCATCTGGCCCACCCCCACCAGACCCTGAGGAAGCCCCTCAACTCTCCACCTCAGAGTCACCTGATGTCAACCTGGTGACCCAGCAATTGTCCAAGTCACAGGTGAGAGGAGAGGCCTAGGTAGTGGGTCCAGGGAAAATGGGTTCTGTTTGGTGGGGGCAAGTGCAAGGGAGAGGTTTTGGCATGTCCTTGTTTCATGAAAGTTATGAGACAAAAGGCTTTGTTTCTCTAAGCCTATTCTCTTGCTTGTAGAGAGAGCATGGTGCGTATACGCCAGTTGTTGTGAGACAAGTAAGACACTGCTGGGGAAGCGCTATCCCTAGAGCTGGGCACCCAGCAAGTCCTAATGCCTGCCGAGGCTGGTATTCTCATTCATGGACTTCCCAGGTGTACCTGCAGTCTGCTTTTGTGCCACCTGCATTGTAACCCCACCCTCATTCCCTGCAGGTGGAGGACCCCCTGCCTCCTGTATTCTCAGGCACTCCGAAGGGCAGCGGGGCTGGCTATGGCGTTGGCTTTGACCTGGAGGAGTTCTTGAACCAATCTTTTGACATGGGCATGGCTGACGGGCCCCAGGATGGGTAAGGGCAGGGATGGCTGGATAGAGCTCCTGGGAGGGGGCTATGGAGAGGGGACTCTGGTGCGGGAGGTACTCCCCCATGGGATGCGCAGGAGCTGGCCTAGGATAACAGCTTTCTGCCTGCCCCCTTCCCCTGCAGCCAAGCAGACTCTGCCTCTTTGTCAGCCTCCCTGCTTGCTGACTGGTTGGAGGGTCATGGCATGAACCCTGCTGACATTGAGTCACTGCAGCGTGAGATCCAGATGGACTCCCCAATGCTCCTGGCTGACCTGCCCGACCTCCAGGAGCCCTGAGGCCCCAGCCTGGGCCTTGCCAGCAGGGGATGGACCTAGCTCCAGGCCCATGGGAGCATTCCCGAGGGCCAGAGTCCTGGGCCAGCAGGTGAGGCTCCACCTGGATTCTGCAGGTTCATCTCAGACCCACGTGCAGCCTTAAGCAGCCACTGAGCCACCACCGAGTCATGGCAGGATGGGGAACTCCTACTGCCCCAAGTGATCTTTTCAGTATTTTATTATTTTTATTTTTACACTATATTTTTGTCATCAGTGAGGGCTGTGAAATACAAGGATCCCTTCAATGCCTGACTGTAGGTGTCATTTTTGGAGTTGGGGGCAAGACATGATCGGTAGGGGAGCAAGGAGGAGCCAGGTCCCTACGAGCAAATGCATTTGAGAGCACAACAGCTAAAGCCAGTTCATTCAGGTCTTGCAGGTTTATTGAGTCCACCCACTCCCATCTCCTATCCCCATAGAGATTGTTTCTGCTCCCTTAAACGGGCACATCTCAGCGTGGGCTGGGGCGGGGCGCCTCATGTCTGTGCGTATTTAGCTGGTGGCTGTTTCAGGGTAGCATGCAGTAGCTGTGGTGAAATACAGTTTTGGCATTGAGCTGGGACAGGCAGGTGGGGGAAGCTGAGTATGATAGTGAGATGGGGTTGTCGTCCATGTTGCTTACCGCAGGGGCCTAAGTTGTGGAAGGGAGGCCAGAGGTTGGAGATACTCTTAAAACAGCCAGACGGAGTCTTGAGTGTGGCAGTGGTGGCCACGTGCAGGTGGCCTGGCACACACTGTGGGCGCTGGTCCGACCATGCTGGCTCAGTCTGGCATCCAAGGTGGCCCAGATGGAGGAGTCCGCAGTAAGGAAGCTGGATGAGGGGGAACACAAACGCCTGGAGAGTGGCTTCTGACTCTTAGCTGTTGGGACAGGGCAGGGGCAGCTATGAGTCTGTGGAGCCCAGCCAGGTCTAGGCTGGGACGGCTAGGCCTTAGAGAAGGCTTGGGAAGCTGCCCGCTGTGCAGCCTCAAAGTAGAGGAGCAGAGGCCTGGCTTGGAGCCGGATGCCCTGAGCCTGGGAGGGGGTCAGCCATGGCGGAGGAAGCTGGTGCTAGGGGCTCTGGGAGGGGGGCAAAGGGAGCATTCATGAGGCCCAAAGTGGCAAAGGGAGGGGTGGGGTCTCTGGGAGCCAGCCCTCAAGCCCGGCGGATTTTCATCTCAGTGCGCTTGAGGGAGTAGTAGAAGCCCTTCCACTGGGCCCAGTTGATGCCATTCGCATAGGAGAGGTGGGAGCCACCCAGGTAGAAGCCGTTGAGGTTGGCAAAGTGGCAGCTGCGGAACCAGAAGGCCCCTGAGGAGAGGGCTGCGCAGTTCTGCACAAAGAGGTCCTGGTCCCGGTCGAAGGTGGAGAACTTCTGGCCGCTGTGGTAGGACAGGGAGTCACCTGCAGAGGGGAGGGGGATGGGGCTGCTGAGCTCCAGGCTGGCAGGGAGAGGGGCGACTGCAGTAATGTGTGACACTGTTGAAGACATCACATGGCAGCCTGGCGGGATGGGGAACCTCCCCAAACCACATGTCGGATAGATGTGCTTCTGCAGTGAAGAGAAACAGCTGCTCCTCTGCAGGGGCCCTGGAGCAAAGCCAGACTCCCTTTTCCCCGGGGAGGAGGCCCTTCTAAGCCCAGGAGGGGAGAAGGAGGAACTTGAAAGGGATCAGGAACCTACTGGGCAGTGCCAGCCCCTACTTAGGCTGACAAGAAGGCAATACCTGCCCCGCCGTCCTCGAAGCCTGCCACATAGAGAGTGTAGCCGTCCTCTTCAGCACTGACTGCGTTGGGTGAGATGGAGAAGTCGATGTACTTGGCAAAGGCTGTGTTGTTCTCAAAGTCCTCCAAGTCCACGCGCAGCTCATACTTCTGCTTCAGTGTTAGGAGGTGGAGGTTCTGTAGCCCTGGTAGGGGAGAGGTGGCAGTTGGTCAGCAAGGACCTGGCACTCTGGGCAGCCCCCCTACCCCAGCAGCCCGCCCCTTGCTTACCCAGCCAGTATTCTCCGTCTGCACGGCCAAAGCCCAGCTTGTAGTCGTTCCAGCCCCGGAAGAAACTCACTGAACCATTGAATCGCTTCTGGAAAACCTAGAGCAGAGAGAACAGGGGACTGGACCAATGGAGGGTCCAGTGGGCAGGGCCTCGCCCTGCTCTGGCTGTGGACCTTGTAATGCTGAGGCAAGTGTTGAAGGGTGGAGCCAGGGGCCTAGAACAAGGTGTACACTGGCATCTACCCCAGTGGAGCAGCTGCTGAGCGCCAGTCCAGCCGAACTCTTTATGCTCATTGTCATGAGGTGCAGGACGGGAAGGGGTTTAGAGGGTGCATTCTAGAGTTCAGATGCTTGGGTGTGAGCCATGGTATTGGCTGGGTGGCCTTGAGCAAGTTACTTCACCTCTCTGGGCCTCCTTCCCAGGTTTTTTTTGAGGATTAAATACATTAACGCATCTTCAGCCCTCAATTTGTGTTGGCTGCTCGTGAATTGTTACCTCTGTTTTACAGATGAAGAGACTAAGGCTCAAAGAGGAAGTGCAGGGTCACACGGCTGGGGCTGATTCGAAGTTTGTTTGAACCAGCTGCAATGGCCTCAAATCCCCCTCCCCCACTTACCGTCCACTTTCCGCCCTCGGTGGTCATGTCACAGAAGACAGGCACGGGTACACTGGGGCCCAAGGGGTAGATGAGGTACACGCCATCTGCCTGGTAGCCCTGGGAGTAGATGTCGTCACAGTCCAGGGGCTGCTGAAGGCAGGACTTCTCCAGAGCTGGCAGGAGGTGGGGGTGGGGAGGGTCCATGAGGATAGTAGGGGGAGAGGGACTAGGGCATTACAGTTTGCTCAGCACCCAGTGGTCTGTCTCAGTCCCCTGGGGTGGGGTAGCGTGTCATATGAAATGACAAGAAGTGGGAGACTCTCAAAGATCTTTCATCCACCTCACCCATTTTAGAGAGGAGGGACCAGAGTGCTTGGGAGCTGAGGCTCAACTCTGAGGCCCGACCCCCAGGAATGGTGGCTCAGAACAGCCTCTCCTTGCCCAGCCCACTTGCCTGCTGCATTTATGAACAGGGGTCTGCTTACCGTCTCCCCGGATCCCGGAGGCCTGGGGGGCGCAGTGGGTGGTGGAGAGGAGCAGCAGCAGCGGCAGGGCCAGGAGGGCCTGTGAGAGGAGGGCAGGGTCACTGCAGCCCTCAAGCCCCAGACCCCTGCTTTCCTTGCATTTACCACCGTCACACACTTCTCACCCCTGCTGGATGGAACCCCTCTGCCTGCCCTTCAACCCCCTTCCTTCTGCCAAGTAGCCCCACTCTTGGGCAGGCTGAGCACCCACATTACTGAAGCACCTTTCCTGGAGCAAGGGATCCCATGTCCCTTCATAGCCTCTTTGTCAAGGGTGTTCTCCCTGTGGAGTGGGCTCAGTCCTGGTGCTCTGGGAGCCCCCACCCTGGGCCCCGTACCGTCATTCTGTCCGTTCACTGCAGGGCGGCTGGGTGTCTGCAGCCCAGACTGCAACCGACTGGAGTTATGTGCTGGGCCCTGGCCAGCCTCCCCAGCCCCGCCCTGTGGCTGCAGAGCCCCTCTCCACCTCCCCCGACACAACTGGCATCAGCTTTCACTGTGAGTGGGGCCAGGGCCTGGGGACCACCTGTGTCTCATTAGGCCTGTCGGAGGCAGAGCTCAGCAGACGTTCACTCCCTGCTGGCATAGACTGCGCCCTGGATCCCTTGTCACCACACACCCACACCCACCTCCCATCCCCATCTCCCAACCTGTGGGCCCCTCCAGCTGGCCCCAGCCCTGTCCCAGCTTCCTGATGCCCCTCCCACATGTCTGCTTATTTTCTCCCCTCCTATGGTTGGTGTTTCATTAGCCATTTGGTGCAGGGAGGCGGAGGGGTAATGGTGAGGGAGGTGCGCCTGAGTTCTGGGAGGGGAGGCCATTCTGGGGGAGCTTCAGCGCTCCTGATGGGACTTGGCAGGGCGGAGACATTGCTGAGCCATGAGCACAAGTGTTCGGGTGGCCAGCCCTCTGTCTGCCCCAGGTCAAGCCAGGCCCCAGCTGTCTTTCTGGCCCATTCCCTCTGGCCCCCTCAGCCCCTCCTTTCCCCTCCCACAGAGTTCCCTGGCATGCGTTACTGGCTCCCTTCTCTCCCCTTCCGTACAAGCACAGGGCCTCTTGTTTCTCCTCACCCCTTCTTCCATATGCCTCACTTTGCCCCACCCCCACCCCATCCCATACTCTCCCTCAGGTCCTCCCTAGGCCCCTCTCAGCCAGTTTCCCATTTCTCAGCCTGAAACCCCCCATCAAGCCTGCAGCCCCAGGCTTCACTCTGCCCCAGCCATCATTTGAGCCCTGTCTCCTCTTCCCAAGGGTGCTTATTGTTGCAGCCTTTTCATGGTTTTCTCTGCTGGTCTTTCCTTTCTATCTGTCTTCCTCCAGAAGGAGCTTTCTGGATGGCTCCTCTGAGCATGCCACCCCCTTTTCTAAACCTTCAGTGGCTGAGGCTTTAAGTTTCTCACCTTGGACTTGAGAAGAATTTCAGGTCTGGCTCTGGCCAGTATTTCTATTCCTTTTGACTCATGAACTATAATCTAGCCTCCCAGACTTCTCGCCACTGAAGCCTCCTTGCCTTTGCCTACGCTACCTGTGTGGCCCGCTTGTCTGTCTTCTGCCTGGCTAAGGGCCAGTGGACAGAGTCTACACCTCATCTCTGCGTGCTCAGCACCCACCGCAGAGCCTGCACAGAGTAGGTGCAATAAACACAGGCACTCACTGAATACACAGCTTCTGAACACCTATCAGCTACTGTCAAGTTGACCCCCGACTCATGCAGACCCCATGCACAACAGATTGAAAGGCTTCCTTGTCCTGCACCATCCCCATGACTGGTTGCAGATAAGGAGGGTGATCCATAGGGTTTTCATTGGCTGATTTTCAGAAGTGGATCACCAGGCCTTTCTTCCTAGTCCATTTTAGCGTGGCAGCTCCACTGAAGCCTGTTCAGCATCACAGCAGCACGCAAGCCTCCACTGACAGGTGGTAGCTGCACATGAGGTGCCTTGGACGGGACTCAAAACCTGCATAGAAGGTGAGAATTCTACCACTGAACCACCATTGCCACCTACTGTATGCTGTGTGTTGTACTAACTGCTGGGGATACACTATCTGCCCCCAAGAAGTGGCTTTAAATGGTTATTACAAGTGTAGTTTGTGTTAGGAAAGGACAGTTATTGCATGGAAGAACAAATACTGAGAGGCACAAAGTCAGAAAGCAGCTTTCGCTCAGGCCCCCTTTCCCCACTCCTAAACTCATAAGCCCTTTGGGAGAACCCCTGTCCACCTCTTGGGTTTGGTTCTGTAATTGTTGGATTGTTGGTAAGGGTTGTTGCTGTTCATGGTTATGTCCTATCTAGGGGTTCTCGAGCCAGGCTGCCTGGGTTCAAATCCAGGTTCTGCCACTTATTAGCTGTGTGACCTTGTGCAGGTTACCTCACCTCTGTGTGTCAGTTTCCTCCTCTGTATAATGAGGGCAGGGATAATATTTACTTCATAGGGATGTGGTGAGGATCAAGTAATAGGTGTCCATTGCCGAGAACAGTGCTCACAAGCAGTAACTGTTCAGTAAATATTAGCTATCACCGTTATCATAAACATCATAATTATCTATAAACAGGTGACCTTCACACAATTGGTATCCTTGCTCAGGGAAGAGACAGTTAACTGCCTCCCAATACCCATTCTTGCCTTAGTCCTGAGTAGTAAGGATCCTGGTTTTTAGCTGGGCGCAGCACCTCCCTCAGAGAGAGGTGAGGTTACATGGCTAAAGTTTAGCCAATGAGAAGCGAGCAGAAGTGTGAAGGTGAGTGGCCAGTCCTAGTTATCCCACCTTCTGTGCTGCTGCTGAAACTCTAGCCATCACCTTGGATAGTAAGGAGGAGGGCCTCATGGAGGTAGGGAGAACTGGACACGGAGGAGCTGGGTCCCCACGATTTTGTAGAGCTCGGCCACCTTACCTGCCTAGTTGCTGTTCTTGAGGCTTCTTTTATGTGAAAGAGAAAAGAAACTTCTCTAGAAAGAAACCTTCTATCTAGTTTAAGCCTCTGTTGGTTTTTTCCTGTTATATGCCGCTGAATCTAATCCAATTCCATTTCCCTTTTGGCAAACGCCAGCTAATTTTAGCACAGGGCTACAGAAAGGAAAATCAGCCATCAAAACAAATAGTAAAAAGTATCAAAGACTTTTGGAGAAGAAATAGAAGTAATAAACATAGGAATAAAAAAAAGCCAATCAAAGCCATGAGGTATCATATTTTGCCTATTGATTTCTTAAAAAATTGATAATATGTGTAGGTGGGGCAGAACAGGCTCTTCTGTTTGCTGGATGTGGTTAGGAATTAGTTTGGGAAAGATACTTACCAGAAATCAGTAATCCCTCTTTGAAGATACTATCTGAAGTGCATTGAAAAGGCAACATATATTATTTATAGGTATTACTTAGTAAACGGAGACCTGGTGACACAGTGGTTAAGAGCTCATCTGCTAACCAAAAAGTATGGAAGTTCAAATCCACCAAACACTCCTTGGAAACTCTGTGGGGCAGTTTTACTCTGTTCTATAGGGTTGCTGAGTTGGAATTGACTCGACGACAGCGGGGTGCTTAGTAAACATTGTGTTGGCTGTCCCACGTGGAAAACCTCTTCCCCTGTTTGGTGGTTTTCCTTCTAACTGGAATGTTGGTTCTCATTTTCCCAGGTTTCCATGCACTTGGGTGGAGGGACACAACCTTGTTTTAGACAGACAGTGACACTGTGCTGGGCTTCATATCAGGAGCTGGTGATTTGAAAAGAAGGACCATGAAGTATCCATTCTTGCGTGGGTGGAGGTGGTGAAATGTGGTACCGCCAGTGACATCTGGGCTCTAGGGTCTCTGGCTGGTTGGTGGTGATGTTGTGAGCTCAGTGTTACTGTCTATGGTCACGGGCAAGGCTGCAGTGCTGTCACTGGGCCAGCCCTAAGTCATGTTGATGATGACTTGGTTCTCAGCCCTCATGGCTACCAGTTTTGCTCCACCTGTTGTTTTTTGATGAAGAACCCTGACTCAAGTGCAGGAAGATGTTTATAACCACATCCTTTTATTGCCAGCAATAGGCCAACTCTGGCTGACTTTGTTGGGAGGCTTCAGGGGATTCTGAGAACTGCTGTGGGAGCTGTAGAGCTTGGACTTGGGGAGAGGCAGGAGCTGAGGCTGCTTCTGGGGTCTGGGAAGCAGGCCCTCAGTGGTAGTCTTATAGTAGGGAAAGTCTGGCCAGGGGATGCTGCTCAGAAGGACAGGCCCATGACTCAGTTCAGGATTCAAGTTCCAGGGAGGGAGCATTTTGCTTCAGTCATTTTGTCCACCCTTTTGGCAATGGGAGGTTGTCCCTGGGTAGTGCAAATGGTTAACACGCTTGGCTGTTAACTGAAAGGTTGGTGGTTCGAGTCCACCCAGAGGTGCCTTGGAAGAAAGGCCTGGCGATCTACTTCTGAAAAATCAGCCGTTGAGAACCCTGTGGAGCACAGTTCTCTGACACACATGGAGTCTCAATGAATCGGAATCGACTTGATGGCAACTGGTTTTATTTATTTTAATTTTTTAAAATTGTACTTTAGATGAAAGTTTACAGAACAAAGAGTTTCTCATTAAGCAGTTAGTACACATGTTGTTTTATGACAACGGTTAACAACCCAACGACATGTCAACACCATCCTTTCTCAACCTTGGGTTCTCTATTACCAGCTTTCCGGTCAGTTCCTGCCTTCTAGTCCTTGTCCCTGGACTGTTGTGCTCCATTAGTCTCGTTTTGTTTTATGGGGCTGTCTAATCTTTGGCTGAAGGGTGAACCTCAGGAGTGACTTCATTACTGAGCTAAAAGGATGTCCAGGGGCCATACTCTCAGGGTTTCTCCAGTCTCTGTCAGGCCAGTAAGTCTGATTTTTTTTTTTTTTTGTGAGTTACAGTTTTGGTCTGCATTTTTCTCCCGCTCTGTCCAGGATGCTCTGTTGTGATCTTGGTCAGAGCAGTCAGTGGTGGTAGCGGGGCAGCATCTAGTTGTACTGGACTCAGTCTGGTGGAGGCCATGGTAGTTGTGGTCCATTAGTCCTTTAGACAAATCTTTCCTTGTATCTTGTTTTCTTCATTATCCCTTGCTCCTAAAGGAGTGAGACCAGTAGAGTCTGTTCGATGGCTGCTCGCAGGCTTTTAAGACCTCAGAGGCTACTCACCAAGGTAGAATGTTGAACATTTTCTTTATAAACTGTGTTATGCCAGTTGAGCTAGATGTTCCCCAAGACCATGGTCCCCACAGACCTCCACTCAGCAGTTTGGTCCCTCAGGAAGTTTGGATGTGTCTGTGGAGCTTCCATGACCTTTCCTTGTACAAGTTGTGCTGGCTTCCCCAGTGTTGTGTACTGTCTTACCATTCACCAAAGTTACCACTTATCTATTGTCTATTTTGTATTTACCCTGCCACTCATCCTGTCATGGATTGAATTGTGTCCCCCCAAAAATGTGTGTAGCACCTCGGCTAGGTCATGATTCCCAGTGTTGTATGATTGTGTTATCTGATGTGATTTCCTTATGTGTTGTAAACTCTACCACTATGATGAGATTATATGGGATCTCCTCATGTGTTGTAAATTCTATCACTGTGATGAGGTTATACTGATGAGGTTGACAAGATCAGTGTCTTAATGCAATCTCTTTTGAGATATAAAAGAGAGAAGCGAGCAGAGACACATAGGAACCTCATACCACCGAGAAAGCAGTGCTGGGAGCAGAGCGTCCTTTGGACCTGAGGTTCCTGCGCTGAGATGCTCCCAGACCAAGGAAAGACTGAGGCATCACAAGGACCTTTCTCCAGAGCTGACAGAGAGAGAGAGAGAGCCTTTTCCTGGAGCTGATGCCCTGAATTTGGACTTGTAGCGTACTGGACTGTGAATAAATAAACTTCTCTTTGTTAAAGCCATCCACTTGTGGCACTTCTGTTAGAGCAGCACTAGATGACTGAGACACATCCCATCACTTGTAACCAACAAAGATTGTTTCTTTTTGTGTGTAAACTGTTTCATGAGTTTTTACAGTAGAACTCTCATACAGTATTTGTCCTTTTGTGATAGACTTATTTTACTCAGCATAATGTCCTCCAGTTTCATCCATGTTATGAGATGCTTCACAGATTCACCATTGTTCTTTATCGTTACATAATATTACATCTGTGTATGTACCATAGTTTATCCATTCATCTGCTGATGGGCATCTAGGTTGTTTCCATCTTTTAGCTATTGTGAACAATGCTGCAGTGAACATGGGCGTGCATGTGTCTATTCGTGTGACAGCTCTTATTTCTCTAGGATATATTCCTAGGAGTGGGATTGCTGGATCATATGGTTTTTCTGTTTCTACCTCTCTAAGGAAGTGCCATATCATTTTCTAAAATGGTTGTATCATTTTGCATTCCCACCAGCAGTGCATAAGAGTTCTGATCTCCCTGCAGCCTTCCCAACATTTGTTATTTCCAGTTTTTGGATTTGTGCCAGTAATGCTGGGGTGAGATGGTATCTCATTGCGGTTTTAATTTGCATTACTCTAATGAATAGTGATCACAAGCATTTCCTCATGTGTCTGTTGGCTGCTTGAATGTCTTCTTTGGTGAAGTGTCTGTTCAATTCCTTTGCCCGTTTTTTAATTGGATTATTTGTCCTTTTGTTGTAGAAGTGTTTTCTTTTAGGTTTTAGAGATTAGACCTTTGTCTGACTTGTTATGTCCAAAAATTATTTCCCAGTTTGTAGATTGTGTTTTTACTCTTTTGTTGAAGTCTTTTGATGAGTATAAGTGTTTCATTTTTAGAGGATCCCAGTTATCTAGCTTATCTTCTGGAGTTTGTGTGTTATTGGTTACGGTTTGTGTCCAGTTATTGCTGTGTATTAGGGCCTCTAGCATTGATCCTATTTTTTTTCTATAAACTTTATTGTTTTTGCCTTTATGTTTAGGTCTTTGATCCATTTTGAATTAGTTTTTGTATGTGGTGTGGGGTATGGGTCCTGTTTAATTTTTTTGCAGATGGACATCCAGTTTTGCCAGCACCATTTGTTAAAAAGACTGTCTTTTCCCCACCTGATGGACTTTGGGCCCTTGTTGAGGATCAGGTGACCATAGGTGGATGGATTTACATCTGGGTTCTCAGTCCTCTTCCATTGGTCAATGTATCTGACATTGTACCAGTACCAGGCTGTTTTGACTACTGTAGCTGTAGAGTAGGTTCTGAGGTTAGGTAGTGCGAGTCCTCCTACTTTATTCTTTTTCTTCAATAGTGCTTTGCTTATTTGCAGCTTCTTCCCTTTCCATATAAAGTTAATGATTAGTTTTTCCATCTCTTTAAAGAATGTTGTTGGTATTTGGATTGGGATTGCATTGTATTTGTGAATTGCTTTGGGTAGAATTGTCATTTTCACAATGTTCAGTCTACCTGTCCATGAGCATGGTATGTTTTTCCATTTATGTAGATCTCTATTGGTTTCTTGCAGTAGAGTTTTGTAGTTTTATTTGTATAGGTCTTTTACATCCCTGGTTAGATTTATTCCTAAGCATTTTATTTTTTTAGGGGCTTTTATAAATGGTATTGTTTTCCTGATTTCCTTTTCATCGTTCTCTTTATTGGTGTATACGAATCCAACCAATTTTTGTATGTTTATCTTATATCCTGCTGCTACTCTGCTGAATCTTTCTATTAGTTCCAGTAGTTTTCTCATGGAGTCTTTAGGGTTTTCTACGTATAGTATCATATCATCTGCAAACAGGGACAGTTTAACTTCTTCATTACCAATTTGGATGCCCTTTATTTCTTTTTCTTGTCTTATTGCTCTAGCTAGGACTTCCAGCACAATGTTAAATAGAAGTGGTGATAAAAGGCATCCTTGTCTTGTTCCTTTTCTCAAGGGGAATGTTTTCAGCCATTAAGAATGATGTTGGCTATTGGTTTTGCATAGATGCTGTTTATTATGTTGAGAAATTTCTCTTCTATACCTATTTTATTGCGAGTTTTTTATCAGAAATGCATGTTGGACTCTGTTGAATGCCTTTTCTGGGTCAATCGAGATGATCATGTGATTCTTCTCTTTCCTTTTATTTATGTGATAGATTATGTTGATTGATTTTCTAACGTTGAACCATCCTTGCATACCTGGTGTGAATCCTACTTGGTCATGGTGTGTTATTTTTTTGATATGATGCTGAATTCTATTGGCTAGAATTTTGTTGAGAATTTTGGCATCTATATTCATGAGAGATGTTGGTCTGTAATCTTTTTTGCGATGTCTTTGCCTAGTTTTGGAATCAGGGTGATGCTGTTTTCATAGAATGAATTCAGAAGTATCCCTTCCTTTTCTATGTTCTGAAATAGTTTGAGTAGTACTGGTGGAAGCTCTTCTCTGAATGTTTGGTAGAATTCTCTAGTGAAGCCATCTGGGCCAGGGCTTTTTTTTGTTGGGAGTTTTTTTAATTACCTTTTTAGTCACTTCTCTTACTATGAGTCTGTTCAGATTTTCACCATAACTTTGTGTTAGTTTGGGTAGGTAGTGTGTTTCTAGAAATTTATCCATTTCCTCTAGGTTTTCGAATTTGTTGGAGTATAGTTTTCCATAATAATCTGTTATGATCCTTTTTATTTCAGTTGTGTCTGTTGTAATGTCACCCATTTCGTTTTCTTATTTAGGTTATTTGCGCCCTCTCCTGTTTTTCTTTTGTCAGTCTGGCCAGGGGTTTGTTGATTTTGTTAATTATTTCGAAGAACCAACTTTTGGTTTTGTTGATTCTTTCTGTTGTTTTTCTGTTCTCTATTTCATTTATTTCTGCTGTTATCTTTATTATTTCCTTTCTTCTAGTGGCTGTGGGCTTTTTTATTTGCTGTTCTCTTTCTAATTTTTTTGAGTTGTGTAGTTAATGTTTTGATTTTGTCCCTTTCTTCTTTTTTGATGTGTGAATCTATTGCTGTAAATTGTCCTCTGAGGACTGCCTTTGCTGTGTCCGAAATGTTTTGGTATGATGTATTTTCATTCTGGTTTGATTCTAGGAATTTTTTGATTCCATCTCTGATTTCTTCTATTACCCGGTAGTTTGTAAGCAGGGTGTTATTCAGTTTCCATGTAATTGATTTTTTTCCTTGCTTTTTCTGTTCTTCATTTCTACCTTGTTGGCGTTGTGGTCAGGGAAGATACCTTGTATTATCTCAGCATTTTGGATCTTGTTGAGGATTGCTCTGTGGTGTAAGATGCGGTCTATTCTGGAGAACTTCCCATGTACATTGGAAAAGAATGTGTACTTTGCAGCTGTAGGGTGGAGTGTTCTATATATGTCTATGAGGTCAGGTTGGCTGATTGTGCCCTTATCTTGGTTGAGTTTCTTTTTAGATGTTCTGTCCTTTACTCAGAGTGGTGTGTTGAAATCTCCTAATATTACTGTGGAACTGTCCGTTTCTCTTTTTAGTGCTGTTAGGGTTTATGTGTTTTGGAGCCCTGTCATTGGGTGCGTAGGTGTTTATTATGGTTGTGTCTTCATGGTGGATTGTTCCCTTAATCATTATATAGTGTCCTTCTTTGTCTTTTATGGTGGATGTTGTTTTAAAGTCTGTTTTATCTGAGATTAGTATTGCCACTCCTGCTCTTTCTTGGCAGCTGTTTGCTTGATATATTTTTTCCATCCTTTGATTTTTAATAAATTTATGTCTTTGTTTCTAAGGTGTGTCTTCTGTAGACAGCATATTGATGGGTCCTGTTTTTTTTATCCATTCTGTCACTTTTTGTCTCTTTATTGATGCATTTGGGCCATTTACGTTCAGTGTAATTATTGATAGGTGTGAGTTTATTGCTGTCATTTTGTAGTGCTTGTTTATGTGGTGCTGATGTTTTCTTTGTTTCTCTTTCCTGTGCTGAATTCCTTTTGTTTGTGGATTTTTTTTCATTTCTTTTGTTTTTGTAGGTTTTGTTTTTACTGAGATTCTGTGTTTTTCTTCTTTATTTTGATGAGTAGGTTTGTTAGCTTTCTTTGTGGTTACCTTGAAATGTACCCTTATCTTCCTAGGGTTGAACCAGTCTATTATTACTTGGTATCGCCTTGCCTTCCTCTCCATTAGAAGGTTCTATACCTACACAGTTTATTCCTTCTTTTATTGTTCTGATGTTGTTGTCATTTACAGATTAACCTCTCTGGTTCCCTTTTGTAATTCTTTTGGTTTCGGATAGTCCTTGAGAGTTCATTTCCTAGGTCGGTATCCGGCTGGTACCTTCCTGTGCCCTAGATTGAGCTTATGGCCTGTTGTTGTTTGTTCTCAGATCGAAGGTCTCCCTTTAGTAATTCTTTTTTTTATTTAAATTTCTTTATTGTACTTTGTGTAAACATTTACAGAATAAATAGTTTCTCATTAAACCATCGGTACCCAAATTGTTTTATGACATTGGTTAACAGTCTCATGACATGCCAACACTCTCCATCTCGACCTTGAGGACCTTTTTCTTGGTGAAAATATACATAGCCAAAGTTACACCATTTTGAAAGTTTCTACATGTACAGTTCAGTGACATCGATTGCATTCTTCCAGTTGTGCTGGTATTCTCACTATCCTTTTCCAAATTATTCCCTCCCCATTATCTTCAACTCACTTTTCCCTAGGCTTCCCATCAAACCTTTTGAGTTGCTGTTGTCAATTTGATCTCACATAGATAATTCTTTTTTTTTTTTTTACCTTAAATGAAGGTTTGCAGAACAAACAGTTTCTCATTAAACAGTTAGTACACATTGCCCTGTGACAATGGTTAACAACCCCATGACATGCTAAACACTGTTCCTTCTCAACCTTGGGTTCCCTATCACCAGCTTTCCTGTCCCCTCCTGCCTTCTAGTCCTTGTCCCTGGACTGCTGTGCCTCATTAGTCCTGTTTTGTTTTATGAGACTGTCCAATCCCCGGCTGAATGGTGAATTTCAGGAGGGGCTTCACCACTTGGCTAAAAGGGTGTCCGAGGGCCATACTCTCGGGGTTTCTCCAGTCTGTCAGGCCAGTAAATGTGGTCTTTTTTTGTGAGTTAGAATTCTGTTCTACATCCTTTCCTAGCTCTGACCAGGACCCTCTATTGTGATCCCGTTCAGAGCAGTCAGTGGTGGTAGCTGGGTACCATCTAGCTGTACTGGACTCAGTTTGGTGGAGGCCGTGGTAGCTGTGGTCCGTTAGTGCTTTGGACTAATCTTTTCCTTGTATCTTGTTCTCTTCATTCTCCTTTGCTCTCCCGAAGGGGTGAGACCAGTGGAGTATCTTAGATGGCTGCTCACAGGCTTTTAAGACCCCAGATGCTACTCACCAAGGTAGAATGTCGAACATTTTCTTTATAAACTGTATTATGCCAATTGAGCTAGATGTTCCCCAAGACCATGGTCCCTACAGCCCTCTGCCCAGCAATTCAGTCCCTCCGGGAGTTTGGAAGTGTCTTTGGAGGTTCCATGACCTTTCCTTGTACAAGTTGTGCTGGCTTCCCCAGTAATGTGTACTGTCTTACCCTTTACCAAAATTACCACTTATCTGTTTAGTTCCCCCCACTCCTCCCATCCCTCGTAACCAACAAAGATTGTTTCTTTTTGTGTGTAAACTTTTACATGAGTTACACAGTAGAGGTCTCATACAGCATTTGTCCTTTTGTGATTGACTTATTTCACTAAGCCTAATGTCCTCCAGTTTTGTTCCTCTTATCCTGTGCTGAGTTACTTTTGTTTGTGGATATTTTTTCATTTCTTTTGTTTTTGTAGGTTTTGTTTTTACTGAGACTTTATGTTTTTCTTCTTTATTTTGATGAGTAGGTTTGTTAACCCTCTTTGTGGTTACTGTGAAATTTACCTTTATCTTCCTAGATTTGTACCAGTCTATTATTACTTGGTATCACTTGGCATCCTCTCCATTGGAAGGTTGTGTATCTACACCGTTTATTTCCTCTTTTATTGTTCTGATGCTGTTGTCAGTTACAGATTAACCTCTCTGGTTCCCTTTTGTAATTCTTTTGGTTTTGCATAGTCCTTAAGAGTTCATTTCCTAGGTTGGTATCTGGGTAGTACAATCCTGTGTCCTATATTCAGCCTGTGGTCTGATATTGTTTGTTCTCAGATCGAAGGACTTCCTTTAATAAGTCTCGTAAGTTTGGTTTGGTTTTTACAAGTCCCTTAATTTCTGTTTATCTGGAAAGGACCTAATTTCACCATCGTATTTGAACGAGAGCTTTGTAGGATATATTATTCTTGGCTGGCAATTTTTTTCTTTCAAGGTTTTATATATGTCATCCCATTGCCTTCTTGCCTGCATGGTTTCTGCTGAATAATCCGAGCTTAGTCTTATTGTTTCTCCTCTGTATGTGACTTTTTCTTTTTCTTGAGCTGCTCTCAAGATTGTTTGTCATTGGTTTTACTGAGTGTGATTATGATATGCCTTGCTGATTTTCTTTTGGGGTCTATCCTGTATGGGATTCGTTGAGCTTCTTGGATGGTCAGATTTCCATCTTTCATGATATTGGGCAAATTTTCTGTCAGCAATTCTTCAGTGGTCCTCTCTGTGTCTTCTCTTTTCTCCTCCTGTTCTGGAACTCCGATCTCTCACAGGTTTTTGCTTTTGATCATATCCCACATAATTCTCAGGGTCTCTTCATTTTTCTTTGTTCTTTTTTCTGATTTTTCCTCAAACAGAGTTGTATCCAAGTGTTAGTCTTCAATTCCGCTGATCCTGTCTTCCACCATTTCGAATCTGCTCCTCAGCCTTTCTATGACACTGTCCATTTCTGAAATCTTGTTGTTTATCTTTTGGATTTCTAGTTGTTGTTTTTGTATAATTTCTAGTTGTGAATTTATTTTGGCATTATGTTCCTGCATTATTTTCCTGAATTCTTCCATTTTTTTGTCTGTATTTTCAATGAATTTGTCTGGCTATTCCATGAATGTGTCTATTTTTTCCTTCTTTTTGTCTGCTTTTTGCTTCAACTCTCGGATAATCCTGAGTAGTAGAGATTTGAATTCCCTATCAGGTAGTTCTAGTGCCTTTTCTTCTACTGGAAAGTCATCTGATGTTGTATTTTGGATGTGTGTTGGAACCATCCTGTCCTGTTTTTATAAATGTTTTGATGTTGTCTGCTCTCTTTGAGGCATTTAGTAGTTATTTTTCTCATTTATTGATTATAGATTTGTTTGTTTCATCTTTTTTTAAAATTTGGCTGTGTCTGAGCGGGCAGGCTGTGTATTCTTTGTTGTTTGCTCGTCTGTGGGCACGATAATTTTTGCCTCCTTCTCCAATTGGCAGGGTCAGTCGCTCAGATATGGTACAGCAGGGCAGGTCTAGCTGAAGAGGAGTTGCTGGGATGGGTTGTTTGTGGCACTTACCACAGCCACCAGGGCAGGTTGGTAATCGTTGCAGGGCAGGTTCTGGTAGGCCGTGCCTGTGCTGCTTGGTGGTGTGATGTTAAGCGCACGGTGCAGGTGGGCAGGATGGAGGGGGTAGATTGTGATGTGTGGAGCTAAGATGGGTATGGGAGAGAGGAGAGAGGAACAAGAGCCAAAAACATAGAAACAAACAAAAAAGAGTGCTGGGGGAGCTTGCCGTTGGAGTGGAGAGATGAGAGACTATGAAATGGAGAAAAACAAAAAGGGGAAGAAGAAGAAAAAAAGAAAAGAATGAATAAATAAAAATTAGGAAGAAAAAAAAATCAAAGCTCCCAGAGATCCCAGTGATGTGGTATGAGGTCTGGGGAAGTTATTCCCAGGTGTTGCAGTAAAGCCTGGCTAGAAGGCATGGAGGAATTCAGTGCCAGGTATTCAGGGGACAGGAAGAGAAGGAAGGTATAGAGAGACGAGAAACTGAGTAATGAAGAAAAACAAAAAGGCAAAAAGAGAGAAAACAAAACAAAACAAATTAAAAAGAAAACAAGCAAGAAAAGTCTCCTAAAAAAAAACAGAAGAAAAAAAAAAACCTAAAATAAAAGAGAAATGCCCCCACGGATCCCTCTGTGGTCTGCGCAAGGTGATGGGGTAGGTCCCAAGCCACGTAGCACTACCTGGCCAGAACTGGCTCCCAACTTGAGAAAAGGGAAAGAAAGAATTCAAAACAAACAAACAAAAGCCCCGGGATCCCACCAGCGTGGCAGCCCAGGCCGGGAAGCAGTTCCATACTCAAATGGAGCTCCACAGCTCCCCAGGAAGAAGCAAAGATGGTGCATGGAGCCAGGTATTTGAGCGAAAGGAGGGGGAGGTGGTGAGAGGTAAGGAAGAAATCAAAAGAAGCGGAAAAAAGCAACACCAGCAGCCAAGAAATGGCACTCAGGGAGTCGGTCAGTGCTGGCAGGTGGAATCCAAGCAGCCGGTGCTTCCTGGCCAAGAGACTGTGGCCGCGGGAAGCATAGGAGGCCAAGTGGGGGTGAAGAAGGGTGAGGGGTGGGAAAGCGAATTTCACCAATTACTGATTGTTCTGTCTCTTGCTGGAAGCTCTGTGAAGCTGCTTTCTCATACCCCCTATTTGCTGTTCTGTAATGGGAGTCCAAGATGGCAGATCCGCACTGCGTTAGCTGATAGGGGACCTCTGCATGTATCTCTCCTCACTCTCCATTCTCTGTCAGTTTTCTCCCTCCATTTGGTGCTTGGCTGAGTTCTTTATCTCTTCGTTTGATGTTTTAGGGTTTCAGGATTGCTGTTTTCTCTGGCTTAGTTTTTCGGATCTTTGCTGTGGAGGGATGGCATGGTGCTTCTGCCTAGAGCACCATGTTGCTGGAAGTCCTCCTCCCTTTAGTGATTCTTGTAAGTTTGGTTTGGTTTTTACATAGTCCCTTAATTTCTGTTTATCTGGAAATGACATAATTTCACCATCATATTTGAACGAGAGTTTTGCAGGATATATCATTCTTGTTTGGCAATATTTTCCTTCAAGGTTTTATATATGTCATCCCATTGCCTTCTTGCCTGTATGGTTTTTGCTGAATAATCCGAGCTTAGTCTTATTGTTTCTCCTCTGTATGTGACTTTTTGTTTTTCTCAAGGTGCTCTCAGGATTCTTTGTTTGTTTTTGGTTTTGACGAGTGTGATTATGATATGCCTTGGTGATTTAATTTTGGGATCTATCCTATATGGGTTTCGTTGAACTTCTTATGTGGCCAGCTTTTCATCTGT
Organism: Dugong dugon; assembly: GCA_030035585.1. Classification (NCBI taxonomy): domain Eukaryota; kingdom Metazoa; phylum Chordata; class Mammalia; order Sirenia; family Dugongidae; genus Dugong; species Dugong dugon. Next base: position 205,037,131 of record CM057460.1, read on the forward strand.
CATGATATTGGGGAAGTTTTCTGTCAGCAGTTCTTCAGTGATCCTCTCTGTGTTTTCTGTTTTCTCCCTCTGTTCTGGAACTCTGATCACTCACAGATTTTTGCTTTTGATGCTATCCCACATAATTCTCAGTCTTTTGTCATTTTTTTTTGTTTTTTTCTGATCTTTCATCAAACAGAGTTGTATCCATATGTTTGTCTTCAATTTCGCTGATCCTGTCTTCCGTGGTTTCAAACCTGCTCCTCAGTCCTTCTATGACACTATTTCTGAAATCTTGTTGTTTATCTTTTGGATTTCTAATTGTTGCTTTTGTATGATTTCTAGTTGTGAATTTTTTTGGCATTTTGTTCCTGTATTATTTTCCTGAATGCTTCCATTTTTTCTATATTTTTCATGAATTTGTCTGCCTTTTCCATGAATTTATCTATTTTTTTCCTCATTTTTGTCTGCTTTTTGCTTCAATTCTTGGATAGCTCTGAATATTAGAGATTTGAATTCCCTATCAGGTAGTTCTTGTGCTTTTTCTTCTACTGGAATGTCATCTGGTGTTTTGTTTTGGATGCCCACTGGAACCGTCCTGTCCTGTTTTTGTATATGTTTTGATTTTGTCTGCTGTTTTGGGGACATTCAGTAGTTATTTTTCTCGTATAGTGATTGTAGATTTGTTTGTTCCATCCTTTCTTTTGTTTATTTGGTTATGTCTGAGCAGGCAGGCTGTGCGTTCTTTGTTGTTTGTTTGTCTGTGTGCATACTTTTCATCTCCTTCTCCAAAGGGCAGGATCAATCGTTCAGGTATAGTATAGCAGGGCAGGTCCAGCTGAAGGGGAGTTGCTGGAATGGGTTGTTTGTGGCACGTACTAGGGTTAACAGGGTGGGCTGGGAATCAGCGCAAGGCAGGTTCTGGTATGCCATGCCTGTGCTGCTTGAGGGTGTGTTATTTAGCACATGGTTCAGGTAGGCAGGAAGGAGGGGGGAGTTGTGATGTGTGGAGCTAAGATGGTATGGGAAAGAGGAGAGAGAGGAGAGAGGATCAGGAGCCAAAAACATACAAACAAACAAAAAAGAATGCTAAGGGAGCTTGCCATTGGAGTGGAGAGATGAGAGTCTGAGACATGGAGAAAAATGAAAAGGAAAAAAAAAGGGTAAAAGAAAAAAATGAATAAATAAAAATTAGAAAAAAAGAAAAGCTCCCAGGGATCCCACCGGTGCAGCTGCGAGGACCTCGGATGTTGCTTCCAGGCTGTGAAGTACTGCCTGGCTAGAAGGGGCAGAGGTGTCACACAGTGGTAGGTATTCAGGAGACAGGAAGAGAAGGTTAGTTATAGGGATATGAGAAACTGAGAAATGAAGAAAGGCAAAAAGGGGAAAAGAGAGAAAAGAAAGGAAAAGAAACAAATAAAAACCAAAAAAAGAAATGCCCCCAGGGATCCCACTGTGTGTCTGTGCAAACTAAGGGAGTAGCTCCCAAGCCACGCAGTACTGCCTGGATGGAAGGGGCTCCCAAGCCAAGAAAAGAAAAAGAAAACAAACAAATAAAAGCCCCAGGGATCCCACCAGCATGGTGGAATGGGCCGGGAAGCAGTTTCACAGTTGAGCAGTGTTTCACAGCCTTTCAGGAAGAAGCAAAGATGGCACATGGAGCCAGGTATTTGAGAGAAAGGATGGGGAGGTGGTGAGAGGTATGGAAGAAATCAAAAGAAGCAGAAAAAAGCAACACCAGCAGCCAACAAATGGCACTCAGGGAGCTGGCCAGTGCAGGTGGGTGGAATCCAAGTGGCGCTGGGGTGAAGCCAGTGCTTCCTCTCCAAGAGTCTGTGGCCGCAGCAAGCAGAGGAGGCCGAGTGGGGGTGAAGAAGGGTGGAAGGTGGGAAAGCGTATATTGTTGGTTACCAATTGTTCTGTCTTCTGCTGGAAGCTCCATGAAGTTGCTTTTCTGTACCCTCTGTTTGCTGATCTCCGATAGGAGTCCAAGATGGCGAATCTGTGCTGTGTCTGCTGATAGGGGACCTCTGCATGTCTCTCTCCCTGCTCTCTGTTCTCAGTCAGTTTCTTATTCCATTCAGTGCTTGACTGAGTTCTTATCTCTTCATTTGATGCTTAGGGTTTCAGGATTGACATTTGTCTCTTTTTGACTTAGTTTTTCAGGTCTTTGCTGAGGAGGGATGGTGTTGTGCTTCTGTCTATAGTGCTGTGTTGCCTGGAAGTTGCAGCTAGTTTTATTGGCATGTGGAGTGTGGTGGGCATCTCTTGTCTCCACTTTTTTCTCTACTCTGCTCTGAGTTCCAGAAGACTGACCCATTTGGGCCCCAGCTGTGGGCCCCCCTGCCCTGTGGCTTCTGATTGATTTCAGCCAATGAGGAGCCCTACAGGAGAGTGGAGGGAGGGAAACTGAAGTCAGGGTGTTTATTCCTCTCCTTGCTGAATTCCTGCAGGCTGCCCTGCTCCTCCGCTGGAGGGCCCAGGTCCTGTTGGGCGGCCCTCTCCATACAGCCTCGTCTCTCAGTTTGTGTACCAGCTTCCTCCTCTGGCCTCTTCTGGTCTAGAGATGGTAGTAACTCTGGTATAATGCTTGAAGATAGGCATCATCTGCTGCTCACCACTTTGTAAATAGTCCTTTTATTAATTGCTACTCAAATTGTTCTAATCGGAGTGTTACCTCTTTCTTAACAGGACCCTGACTGATTCAGGGAGGGAAGGACCTCTGGTTACAGCAACACCCCCTGCTGTATCTGACTGGAAAGAGGATACAGGGCATCCAAAGTGACCCCTGTGAATATCACCTATAGTATCTTTATATTATTTATGCCATGATGTTGTAAAACCCAGATGGATAAGTGCATTCAAATGACCACTATGTATCCTGAGTGTCAGTGTGGTAAGACACCTCAAAAGCCTTACAAAGGAAGCACATACGTTTTGTGTTAGAGCCTTGTCCAAGTCCTTGGCTCAGGCATGCGCTGATTGATCTCAGCCTTCCCCGGTCCACTGTCCACCTTCTCTACCCCGATCTGCGCCCAGGAGGCTGCCCTGTGTGGAGGGCATGAACAGGCTCCATGGCCTCTGGCTTCTGGTTGGATTTGGCCAATAGGAGGCATGGGCAGGAGGTCAGAGGCTGGGAGAAGAGAAAGGTGGGAGTATTTCTTCCTTTGGCCCTATCCTACGTCAGCACTGTGGTTTTGGTGATGGTTGTGCCCCTCTCCCCCTCTGCCACTACATTTCTTGCCATAACCCCATCACTGGCTCTGGTAGCACTATTTCCTTCCCTTATCCCTTCAGGCCTAGAATGGTAACGGCTCCCACTGTTGTTAGTCCCAGGGTGCCTCAACACCCCAGCTGGTTTCCTTAATGCCCCTAGATGAGTAACTCTCTCTTCACTGAATTTTCTTGGGGGAAAAAACAAACAGCTGACCCTGCCTTTTGTTTCCTATCAGGACCCTGACTGATACAAGGTCTTATTTTGGTGGGACGAAACATATTCTGTTGGCTCGGACAGCAGCTGAAGATGAGACCCCCATGTTCTCTCTGTGGGTGCCAGCTATGTCTTAGCAGGACTCCTGTGGGTGTCAACCCTCAGCTGCCTTCAGCTGAGCAGGAGAAGTCTAGAAGGCTGAGGAGGGAGTTTTAGAAGCACTCATAGGAAGAGAACACCTGGGGGGAGGAGTTGCATCCCTCTACCCAGCCAAGTGAGGGGACTCTGAGAGAACCACTGTGGACACGGGTAGAAGAGATTAGGCTGAGCTGCAGAAACAAATGGACCCATTCCCAGAGGCTGCCCCTGTAGTGGGGTGGAGGAAAATTACTTGGAAGACAGGCATAGGAACTGTCTCCCCTGGAATTATGCAGGTAGGAGCCTGGTGGGAGCTGCCTGTGGTGGAAGCGTGGGGAGAGAAGGTGACAGGGGAGTGGCCTTGTTATAGATTGAATTATGTCCCTGAAAAATATATGTCGTAAATCCTAACCTCCGTGCCTGTGGATATATACCCATTTGGGAATAGGTTGTCTTTGTTATGTTAATGAAAGGATTAGTGTAGGGTGTATCTTGAGTCAACCTCTTCTGGGATATAAATGAGATTAAACAAGCAAGCAGAAGAGAGATGGGAAAGAGAGATGCCAAGGCACATGCAGATCTCTAAGGAACCAGGAAGCATAAGCTGAAGAGAACAAGGGCTTTCCTTCAGAGCTGAGAGAGAGAGCCTTTCCTTAGAGCCAGAGCTCTGAATTCAGACTTCCAGCCTCTCCAAACTCTGAGAAAATAAATTTCTGTTTGTTAAGGCCATCCATTTGGGGTATTTTTGTTTTAGCAGCACTAGGTAACTAAGATGGAGCTCTGGTGGTGCTGTGGTTAAGAGCTCGGCTACTAACCAAAAAGTTGGCCGTTCGAATCTACCAGCTGCTCCTTGGAAACCCTATGAGGCAGTTCTACTCTGTCCTGTAGGGTTGTTATGAGTGGGAATCAACTCAATGGCAGTGAGGTGTTTTTTTTTTTTTTTAGGATAACTAAGACAGGCCTGTACAATTATCATGGTAGGATGAGGCTGTGTGCTGTCCGCTGGGACCAAGCGAGCACTGTGGAATAATCAGGAGAGGGGTTCCTGAGAGGACTGACAACTGGGAAACCCCCCATGCTGCCTGAGAAAGCCAAGGGGCAGGAGCTGACAGCACAGGGCAAGTAGGTGGGGGATGGTACAGGAGGGAAGAATCCACAAATGGCCCCAGAGAGCCAGCATTTGACTAGCTGTCACGATCAGGTGTTGTGGTAGAGAGAACAGCAGACAGCCTGCTTACTGGCCTCCACCTGCACCAACGATGGGGACACGCTCTGGGAGGAAGTGGAGCAAGGAGAGTGAAGAAGCAGACAACCCCCACTCCCCCCACTGCTTGGTCTGAGCTGCAGGTCAGGCCTGACCCAGGTAGAGATGATTTAAATTGGCGCAGGAGTAAAGCTTTGACAGACCAGACTGGCCACTTTAAGATCTGGAGAGGAGCCTGGAAGGCTGTGGGGCTGCCTGGCACGCTCACTGGGGACAGAAGAGACTGATCCAGTGGGGGTTCCAAAGCTAGTGGGGTGGGTGGGAATTAGACTACATCCTGGTTGTACTCTACTGAGTCCAGCCCACTAAATAAACCAAGGTGGACGTTTCTGGACACCAAGAGACAGATTCAGTTTAAGAGCATGCCAAGCCTTCATTCTGTACCCAAGATAATATGCAGCAGCGTTCTAGTATCCTCCATGCTGTGGTTTGTCGTTAGCTGCCGTCCAGTTGGCGACTCATGGCGACCCCATACACAACAGATCGATGTGTTGCCCAGTCCTGTGTCATCCCCATGATCAGCTGTGTATAGCACTGTTGTGATCCATAGGGTTTTTGTTGGCTGATTTTGGAAGTAGATCACCAGGCCTTTCTTCCTAGTTGGTCTTAGTCTGGAAGCTCCGCTGAAGCCTGTTCAGCATCACAGCAACACACAAGCCTCTCCTGACAGATGGGTGGTAGCTGCATGAGGTGCACTGGTTGTGAATCTAATCAGGGTCTCCCTCATGGAAGACAAGAATTCTACCACTGAACCACCAATGTCCCCATACGCCGTGTTTAGCCCCTGGTAAAAGAGGGATTGCTTTGAAGGTCTGAGCATTCCAGGATACCCCTCCACTCCATCCCAAGTTAGCGCTGGCCACTCGGTCTGGGGAGTGGCTGACAGGGATTTGCCCGAAACCCAGAGCCCAATTCTAAGAGCATAACAGGTCACTGTTTCAAATAGGGGTGGGATTCTGACCCCTTTTATTACTGCCTCTGCTGGACTCTAGCCACCAACCACAACTCATTTCTCACATGAGGCTGGTACCATGGACAGATCTCTTGTTCTGGAACAGACCTGGGAGCCCAGCAAGAGTGTCGTTTCTGGACCCAGAGAAGCTTCTTGCAGGAATTTGGCAAGCATTCCATGTTGTTTTCAACTATTTTGATGTATATGATCAATCTCTTGAGAACGGATGCATAGATCTTGCTTAATAGCTCATTAATTCTCTCTTCTGCCCCCACCCCAAAGAGAAAGGAGAAAAATTAATTAGTGGTGATTTGTGAATGTCAGGGGATTTACAGGACTGAAAAAGGGAATTCGTAATAACCTTTGACCAAACATTTCCATTTCTGAGAATGTATCCTTATTGGAAAAGTTGTAATAGAATCGGGATGGAATGCACTGAGCATTCAGCTTACAGGGAAGGGAAAATTTAAAATCTTCCCTGGTTGGGGAAGGGGAGGGCAGAAGGACGAATGTCTTTCTCTATTTCTTTGGTTCTTTTGGTTGGAAGCTTTCATTCATTCATTCACTCATTCATTGATTTCTTCCTCTGCTGCTGTTGTTGGGTGTAATTGAGTCGATTTTAACTCACAGCAACCCCATGTGACAGAGTAGAACTGCCCCATACGGTTTTCTTGGCTACAGTCTTTATGGAAGGAGATTGCCAGGAAGACCTGTGGAGCTGCTTGGTGGGTTCAAACTGCCAGCCTTTGAGTTAACAGCCACAGTTCTTAACTGTTTGCACCCCGAGGGCTCCTTTTTCTTCCTCTGTTGTTGTTGTGTGCCATGGAGTCCATTACGACTCATAGCAACCCTATAGGATAGAGTAGAACTGCCCCGTAGGGTTCGCAAGGAGCAGCTGGTGAATTCAAACTGCCGACCTTTTGGTTAGCAGCCTAAGCTAACCAGGGCTCCTTTTCTTCCTCTAAAACCGTTGCTGTCAAGTCGATTCTTCTCAGTGACCCTACAGGACAGAGTAGAACTGTCCCATATGGTTTCCAAGGAGCGGCTGGTGGATTTGAACTGCCCACCTTTCTGGTTAACAGCCATAGCACTTAACCACTGTGCTACCATGCACCAGGCCCTCTTTAACTTCTGTATAGGCAACAGTAAACAAGAAAGACACAATTTTTGGCCTTCATAGAGCTAAAGAGAAAAAAGAAGTTAAGTTATAAGTACGTGAAGAACAAGCCAGGGAAGGCTGATGGGGTGGGAGCCACAGTTTTTAATAGAACGATTAGAGCAGGCCATCCTGAGGGAATGGTGTTGGCTAGCCCAGGATCCAAGGCCAAACAGAGCTTTTGGGGTAGAGAACATACTCCTTCACACAACCTATATTTTCCTTCTCTAAAAAGGGGGGAGTCAGGAGGGATTTGGTGTCTCTTGCTACTTTTTTTTTGTAGTTTGGGACAAGTTCAGTTGATGGAGCTCAGAGTGTGGCCCAGAGAAGGGGCAGGGAGGAGGTGGGGAGGACATTTAATGCCTAGTGAGGCATTTGAGTTCAATCCTGAAGGTCTTTGGGATTAGAATATATGACTTTTCACTATTTGCTATCTGAGATTTATGTAATTTAGGTGCTTTTTTTAAAAAAAAATTTAATATGTGAAGTGTTGCATACTTGGGAGAAAACATACAGATTAAAAACTTAAAGAAAATAAGTTAATATATAGATGTAGTTGGAAAAAAACTGGTACTAAAAAGCCGTTATTGAAAAACACAGTCCCCAACCCTGTTGTTTGAAAGATCCTTTCTTGGGTGTTCTAAATTTCATTGTGCCACTTCACTTAGTAGACCCTGCCAAGCTGGAGACCTATATCTCTCAGTTCTGGGAATGTTTTTATCTATTATTTTTTTTGCTGTTCTCCATTTTCTCTATTCTCTTTCTGATAATTTTATTAATCAGATGTTGAACTTCCTGGATTAATTCTTTTTTTCTTTTCCGTCTTTTCGCTGCCATTATCCATCTCTGTGGTTTTAATTCTAATTTCTAGAGCACTTCCTTAACTTCCAGTACTTTTATTACTTAAAAAATTAGCTATCATATTATTTTTATTTTCCAATTGCTCCATTTTTATGGCCTTATTGTGGTTTAATTTACATACTGTAAAATTCACCCACTGTAAGTATACAATTGAACAGTTTTTGTTTGTTTTCTGAATACATATCTTCTTTTCTTTAAGGATTGTCTTAGTTGTCTAGTGCTACTATAACAGAAATACCCCAAGTGAATGGCTTTAACAAACAAATTTATTTTCTCACAGTTTAGGAGGCTAGAAGTCTGAATTTAGGGTGCCAGCTCTAGAGGAAGGCTTTCTCTCTGTATTGGCTCTGGAGGAAGGTCCTTGTCTCTTTTGAGTTTCTGCTCCTGAGCAGTCTTCATGTGGTTTGGCATCTGTCTTCCCCCATCTCTGCTCTGCTCTCTTGTTTAATCTCTTTTATATCTCAAAAGAGATTGACTCAAGATACACCCTACACTAATCCTGCCACATCAACATTACAAAGACAGTTCATTCCCAAGTGGGATTATAACCACAGGCGTAGATTACAAAACTTACTTTTGGGGGATATAATTCAATCCATAACAAGGTGTCATGGAATGAATTATGTCCCCCAAAAAATGTGTGTATCAATTTGGCTGGGCCATGATTCCTGGTATCATGTGGTTTTCCTATATGTTGTAAATCCTGCCTCTATGATGTTAATGAGGGATGATGGGTGGCAGTTGTGTTAGTAAGGCAGGACTCAGTCTACAAGACTGGATTGTGTCCTGAGGCAATCTCTTGAGATATAAAAGACAGAAGTGAGCAGTGAGACAGGGGGACCTCATACCATCAAGAAAGTGGAACGCATCCTTTGGACCGGGGTCCCTGCGCTGAGAAGCTCCTAGTCTGGGGGAACACTGATGAGAAGGCTGAGAGAGAGAAAGCCTTCCCCTGGAGCTGACACCCTGAATTTGGACTTTTAGCCTACCTTATTGTAAGGAAATAAACTTCTCTTTGTTAAAACCATCCACTTGTGGTATTTCTGTTATAGCAGCACTAGATAGCTAAGACACAAGGATATAAATGACAATCTGTGAATTTTCTTCTGTTTCCTGCATTGTCTCTGTTTCCTCTCTTAGCTTGTTTGTTTTGGTTACTGTTCTGGGTTTGAAGCTTTCTTCAGAGACCTGCAGAGATGTTCATTTTTTGGAGGAGACTCTAAAAACCTGTTTGGAAGCTCTGTGGGCATAGACGGGGCTTGATGTGGCAAATGTATCAGTTAGAAATACACTCTTCTGAACATAATAGAAAACCTGTCTGCAGTAGCATTACCAAATGGAGGTTTGTACAAAACGCAGAAATTGGCAGGATGGTACTTCTGGAGGATTTACAACTTTTTACATTTCCTTACTGTCTTTTTAGTGAGTTTTGGAAGGAAGAGGACATAAACATAAGCAGTGAATCAATCGGGTTTAAACCTCCAGATTAGTTACATACTTCATTTTATTCTAAATAATTTCTTGCTATAGGCATATCTTCATTTTATGAATAAGGAAACAAGCTCAGAAAGGTAGCAAGACCAGGCTTTGAACCCGAAGCCTGTTCCTCTCCCACACTCTTGGGATCCCCTGGGAACTTCTGACCCCACGGGAAAAGAAAATATCGAATCCTTGTCCCACTGACTGGGGCATGTGTAGGAGCCAGGCCAAACATAGGACACAGCTGGAGGGAGACCTGGGAATGGCAGGGAGGGCCACTCAAGGGCCTATAGCCCACAGAGGGTGGCGGAGGCTCTGAGGATGGAGGGGTTGGGCATTTCACAGGCTCATCCAGTACACTCAGTACTTCCCCTGTGACATTGCTCTACTGTGCCCCACAGTGGTCTCTGGCTAGGTGCCAGCGCCTGCTGGAAGGAAGAGCCTGAAGTCTGGGGCCACAAGGAGAAGGAAGAAGCAGTGCCATGGGAGGTGGTCAGGAGTCATAGGTGGCCATACCATTTCTGTCACAAGTATTCAGCTCTGCTATTGTAATGCAAAAGCAGCTATACTGATGTTGTTAGTTGTTCTCGAGCTCATGGTGACTTTATGTATAACAGAATGAAGTATCACCTGGTCTCAAGCCATCATCATCACTGGTATGTTTGAGTCCATTGATGTGGCTGTTGTGTCAATCCATCTCATCAAGTGTTCCCCTCATTTTCGATGACCTTCTGCTTTACCAAACATGATGTGCTTTTCTAGTGATTTGTCTTTTCTGATGGTGTGTCCATAGACAATGCATAAATGAATGGGCATGGCTGTATTCCAATAAAACTTTATTTTCAAAAACAGGTGGCAGGCTGATTTTGGCCATTTTTTGCCAACCCTTGGAATAAAGACCTAAAGGATGTAAGAGAGAGCCATGAGGATATCTGGAGAAAAAACAGTCCAAGCAAAGGAAGTAGTATGTGCAAAGGCCCTGAGGTGGGAGTATGCTAATATGTTGGAGGAACAATGAGTGGCCAGGGTGGCTGGAGCAGAGTGGACAAAGTGGGAAAGTAGTAGACGAAGGAAGAACTTTGATTTATGTATTTATAAATTAATTGTAATTACTAATTATAATTGGAGCCCTGATGGCATAGTGGTTAACAGCTCAGCTGCTAACCAAAAGGTCCGCAGTTCAAATCCACCAGCCGCTTCTTGGAAACCCTATGGGGCAGTTCTACTCTGTCCTATAGGGTCGCTATGAGTCAGAACCAATTTGACGGCACCTAACAAAAACAACAACAAAGTAATCTTTAGGGTTTTCATTGGTTAATTTTGAGAAGTAGATTCAGACCTTTCTTCCTAGTCTGTATTTGTCTGGAAGCTCTGTTGAAACCTGTCTACCATGGATGACCCTGCTGGTATTTGAAATACTGGGGACACAGCTTCCAGTATCACAAGCAAGCCACTGCAGTGGGGACAACTTGGGAGATTACACTGATTAATTTTCAAATATCAAACCAGCCTTGCACCCTTGGAATAAACCCCACTCGGTCATGGTGTATAATTTTTTTTATATTATATTGCTAAATTCTGTTTGCTAATATTTTGTTAAGGATTGTCTATATTCATGAGGGATATTGTTATGTACTTTTCTTTTTTAAGTGTGTCTTTGTTGAGTTTCAGTACAGCGTGATGCAGGACTGGGTGACATTTTATTCTGTTATACATAAGGTTGCTATGAGTGAGAGCCAACTCAACAGCACCTAACAACGACAACAGTACGGGGTAGTACTACTTCATAAATGATTGGGAAATGTTCCCTCCTGTTCTATTTTCTGGAAGATAATTGTGTAGAATTGGTGTTTTTCTTTAAATGTTTGGTAGAATTCTCAAGTGAAACCATTAACGCCTGGAGTTTTTTTGTTTTTGTTTTTAATAGTATACCACTTCTTCTGGCCTCCATGGTTTCTGATGGACCAGCCTTTACATATGTGTATACCTGGGTACCGACCACCAGATGAAACATTTCTAGTGCCTCAGCAGGCTCCCTATCCCTGGAAGAAATACATTCATTTATATATTTAAAAAGTCAGGCTGGCTGCTAGGTGGAGAATGGATTGGTAGGCAGCAGAGGAGGGAGTGGTAGCTGGGAACTTCATGGGTACCATCCTCTGTTCCTTGTGGCCTGTGAGGGGTGGACCATAGGAGGGTGGCCTTTGGAGGTTAGCCTGTGGGAGGTGGTGGTGGCCTGGTCTCAGGGCTTAGTGGATTGCTGCCAAGTCTGCTCAGGTCTCTTGGCTGACCAAGTCCCTCCACTTTGGCAATCAGGGGTCATCAGTTAGGGCTGAGCAGCCTGGGCCTGTCTGATCTGGATGGGTAACCCCCGCTCCTCTTTCTCCCACCAGCCTCATTTTCAGAAAGCAGAAGCACTTTCAAGTATTGGACATCGTCTTGCCTGTCCTCTGAGGTCAGCTGTTAATTTCCTGATACCTAATCTCACTCCACAGTGACTCAGCATTCGTTTCATGAACATATATGCGCTTGTGGATTGCTAAGGGCCTAGTTTCTGAGTTGGTTTAGTTTTGCCTAGCCTTGGATTGTGGGTCTAAGGGGCTGCAGTTGGCCAGGGGTTTGAGAGAGGAAGGGCAGGCACTGTGTGTGAGCACATGTGCGTGTGGAGAGAGAATGGAGAATGGAGGCTTGGCTGTGAATCCCAGCTCTGATGTTTCCTAGCTCAGTGGTGTTGGAAAAGTCATTTGGGTGTCCTTGATTTGCTCAACTGTAAAATAGAGCCAATATTGCCATCTTTGGAGGAATGTGGAGATTCTGTGGTGTAAAGGACTCAGCATAGAGTAAGGAGACCAGGTACCATGTGTGATTATTACTGTCAGTGTAAAAATTAACTGAAAGCTGTGCTTCTTTATCTGTTGGGCCTCTGTCCTCATACCTACCCACTGAAGTCCCGCTTCTGCAGGAGTCTCTTGGTTTTTTATTTGACAATGAAAAAGGGGTGAGGCCATGTAAGTCTGGGGGCCAAGGCAGGGCAGGGATGACGCCTGGGGGCAGGGGAGGATCTGGGCGTGGTGAGGTGCATGGCCCAGGCTTTCCTCCAAGGCTGATTAACAGCTGTCATTTACTAAGCATCTGTTGTAAACCTCCCAATAACTCTGCAAGGGGGCAATTATTGTCTTCAGTATTATTGCTTAGGAAACTGAGACTGAGACAGGGGAAGCGACTTGGCCCAGGGCAGAACCAGAATTTGAATCCAGGCCTGTCGATGCTAAAGCCTGGTTCTGCCCAGTTCCCCACATGACCTTTCTGGTCTGAGCTGCACGAAGACTGTCTAGGCCAGCTTGCTAATGGATACCTGTATGCGGAGACCTGGCTGCAGCTGACTCCTGACTTTGTCAGTCTGGCTGCCTATCAGACCAGCTTTGAGGGGCTGCCTCTCACTTCCAAGGCCTAGGCCCAGCTGGGCAGACTCTGTGGGTGGGAAGTTTGCTCCAAGGGGCTAGCTGGCCAAGTCTCTCAACCTCCTGGTTGACTGCCTGGATGCTTGAGACCCAGGGGCATGAAGGGGGAGAGTGGGAATCAGGTGGTATAGAGGAAGAGGAAGGTCTGGCTGGAGCAAAGCCCAGACTCTGATTTTGGTGATGGGAGGTGACAAGTCTAGTGTCCGCTGTCTCCTGCCCAACCCCACGAGCTCAGGGACTGGCCTCCTTGGCTCCTGTCTGTTCCTGCTGTGTGTCCAGTGGCCCTCCCTCTGATGCCGGGGCCATGGCTCAGCATGGGTGACCCCTGTAGCCCCTCCTGGCCTCTCCACCTCAGCCCTGCCCTCTAATCTGTCATCCCACAGTGTCTAGAGTGGTTCAGGCCAGTGTTACCTGCGGGCCAGCAATCAATGCAGGCCCACCTATGCTTAATGCTCTGAGGTCACCACCTTGAAATTCTTAATCGTTTTGCCTTTGAGTTTGTGTTTTATAAGTGAAATCAAATGGAAAAATGGAGCATGCACTGGGGGCTTGGATCCAGCTCACTAAGATGCCTTCCCTCACCATAGCCTACGACTGCTGCCCCCTCCACCCCAGGCCTGAACATAGGCTCAAGAAGGATTGGGATCCCTTGGGTTGGCCCTGGCAACTGTAGACCAGAACCTCAGTGGGGCCTTGCCTACGCCACCCCAGGTGTTGGCACGTTGCAGCATGCAGCTGCAGCCCCATGGGCTTGCCTGTCTGCTGTGGGCTGGGGTGGTAGGCCTGTGGGAAGGGGCCCTGCAGTGTCATTTTGCATGGCACCAGTCCTGAGCAACAAGCTTCTGCAGCACGCTAGCTGGAGCCCCCCAAGACCCTGTTGCCAGAGGCCCCACGTCCTGCAGATCCAGGGCTTGGTGTTCCAGCTGCCCGGACTCCTTCAGTCCTTCCAGGGGTCACCCCCTCTGGCCTCTGGGCTCTCGCACCTGTGGTTTGCTGGGCCTGGAACAGCCTTTCCTGCCTCTTGGCTCATGGGGACAGCCCTAACAACATCCGCCTGCCATCACAGAGCTGCTTTCCCTGCTTGATGCTTTGCATCCCCACAGGAAGGGGCGTGGGAAGGGTCAGGGTCTGTCTATCTTGTTCCCAGGTGTTCCCCCTGTGCACTTACTAGACCAAAGCTGACTGTCTGGATCTCCTTCCCCATCTTTGCCTGGAGATAGAAAAATGAGGCTCAGAGAGGACATCTACCTGCCAGAGACAGAGCTATAATCTGAGTACACAGCCTGCACTCTCCCTTCTGCCCTTCTGTCCAAGACATGAAGCAGAACTTGAAAAGACCCTCCTTTGTGCCCAAAGCAGAGCAGTGGGCACTGTCCTGCTCCTCCCAGGAGTAAGGCCTTGCTACCCTGACAGAGGACAGGAAGGAGGTAAAATTGCTGGCATTGCGTCTCTGCCTGATTCAGCTCCACAAACAGGTCTTCCAGTAAGCTAGTGCAAGAGACTGAGATGAACCAAATCCCACCAGCTCCCAGGGTCTCCCAGCCAGGTACCAACCCATCTTATCCCCTACCCCCTCTGCAGCCTAGTCCCTAGTCCTTTATGTACCTACTCTCTGGAGGGGACTCTTACCTCCATTTTATAGATGAGGGGATGGAGTGCAGAGATGAGGTAAAGTACCCAGGGCCACACAGGTCATAAGGGTTGGCTGGGACTCCAGCCCAGATCATCCTGGCTCCAAACCCGGGTGAAGGAAAGACCACAGCCAGTCAGCGACAAGGCAGGGAGGCCTCAAGGAGGAGATGGTGCCTGAGGTGGGCCTTGGGGAATCTCCCAGGGGGATGATGAAGAACAGCATCCCAGGCAGAGGGAACACAGAGCAAAGGTTGGACAGTAGGGATGTGGTGAGGCAGAAGGCTGGGGGGAAGAGTTCTGGCCTGCCAGTGGGAGGTGTTGAATGCCAGGCCAGGTCTCAATGTGATGGCTGCAGGGACCCACTGAGGTGTTGGGCAGCATGAGGTCAGTCGTGCTTGGAGAGGAGGTTTATTCTGTCTGTTCACTGGCTGTGCCCTGGGGAGTGGATGGAGGAGATGGGAAGCCCAGGCAGTCAGAAGTTCAAGGCCAGAGGTGACACCTGTCACAAGCATGACACAGGTGAAAGCCACTGGAAGGGAAGACACCAGTGGACATGCAGCCGATTTCAGGGAAGCTGGGGAGAAAGGGGCCCGAAGGGCTGGGAAAGGCACCAGTGAGATCCTGGGGGTGAGTGATGGCCAGGTTCTTGTAGCGTGGAGGCATCAGGGCCCTGCACATAGTAGGTACTCAGTATGTATTTATCACATGAGTGGACGAGGAGCTCTCCAGCTTTAGTGCGACTGGCACCCTGGTGCGCTCCCCTATCTCCAGCACCTCTCCTCCTTGCCCCCTGCTCTGTGGCTCCAGGAAAAAAACCCAGCTAGCCAGCAGGGGTGGTGCTGCCCATGGTTCCACTCAGTCTGCCAGTGAACTCATATTGCTGTCTCCTCCCCTTCCCTGTCCTTATCTTCCCCAGGACTTGGTCTCCATGGCGACTCACCACCTTGGCTTGTCTGCATCCCAGCCTCTGCCAGAATTCTGAGCTAGGCTCCTTCCCTCCCTCTTCCGGGGCCCTGGTACCCGCAGTCCTTGTCTCCTCCCTCTGGGGTGAGGCCAGAGGCAGCCCCCTCTCTCCTGACTGTTACACTCATTTTCCAGCTTGAATCTGAGTCAGGAAGACAGGGAACCAGCTCCTCTGGGGAGACTGTTCTCCTAGCCCTGCCCCCACCTTCCACCTGCCACAGCCCTTCCAGGAGAAAAGCCATCCTTGCCAGCTGGTTGGAGGTCTCTTGGGCCTCCTCCTCTGCATCCAGACCCTTTCCCGACTCCATCTCCCATGCCGAGGCCCATCTTGTCAGTCATTTCCTTTTGTCATCGGCTTGGCAGACAGGCAAGTCTTTAAACCTGAGACCTGGAGAAGAGGCTGGGGGTGGGAAGAGGCCACCTGGGAATGAGATGGGTCTGGGAGGGAGAATGAGGGGCCACTGAAAACCTGGATTAAGATAGCATCCTGCACTCTGTCCTTTTTAATTAAAAAAAATTTTTTTCCAAGGAGAGAAAATGGAGCTTCGTGGGAGGCACCAGCAACAGTTCGTAAGTAGCAGGACCTGCAGGGATTGGTGGTGCAGGGGGGCTGGATAGTCAGAGCAGGAGGATGGTGCAGGGGGTCTGGGTAGTCAGAGCAGGGGAATGATGCAGGGGGTCTGGATAGTCAGAGCAGGGGGATTGTGCAGGGGGTCTGGGTAGTCAGAGCAGGGGGATGGTGCAGAGGGTCTGGATAGAGCAGGGGGATGGTGCAGGGGGTCTGGATAGTCAGAGCAGGGGGATGGTGCAGGGGGTCTGGGTAGTCAGAGCAGGGGGATGGTGCAGGGGGTCTGGATAGTCAGAGCAGGGGGATGGTGTAGGGGACCTGGGTAGTCAGAGCTGGGGATGGTGCAGGGGGCCTGGGTAGTCAGAGCTGGTGATGGCTGGCTGGGGAGTGTGAGGTCTGTGGTCAAGCCTCTGGAAGCTGCCCGGGGGAGCAGAGGCTGTATCTGCGAGGCTGTGGAGGAAGGAGGGACAGGGAAACAGGTGGATGTTGCTGGGAGACAGATTCTAGCTCAGAGCAGGAGTGGGAGAAATTTTCTAAGAACCAGGGCCATCTGCCCAGCGCAGGATGGGCTGCTCGAGGCATCAGGGCGCTCTCGCCCCCGCTCCTGTCCCCACAGCAAGGGCGATGTTTAAGCTGCTGCCAGGATTCTGTAGGGGCGTCTCTCCTGGGGGACCCAGTGGAGGTCAGTGGCTCCTGGGAGAACCTTTGCAGCAGAAGGCAATGGGATTTCAGTGAACATTTGTGCCAGCAGCCCGAGGAGGCAGATGCTATAACCTCTCCACTTGGAAAATTAGGGAGCTGAGGCCAAGAGGCAGAGGAGCTTGACCAAGGCTGTATAGTCGAGCTGCAGCAGAGCCAGGGTTTGATCCAGGCATTCCTGCTCTTGGATCATGCCTGTCACTGCTCTGCTGTGCCAACTCTGGGGTCCCCAGGTCCTGGGATGTGAGCCAATGAGGAATGGGTGAAGCTTGACCTCTCTGGGAGCAGCTGTACCTGTCCCTGGAAGCCCCAGTGAACTAGAGGCAGCACAGAGGGGTGCAGAGCAGAGCCAGTTCCCCACTAAGCTATCAGCTTGCCCCCCAGATCCCTGTCCTGAGCCCCCTGCACCAACATCCTGCTTTCAAAGGCCTGTTTTGTCCTTTAGGCCCCGCTCACCATTCCGCAAGTTGGAGCTGGGCCTGGTGTCCCTGCCCACGGGCACCTGGGAACTCCCAGCCTGCGCCATCTGCCTGGAAAGGCTGCGTGAGCCCGTGTCGCTGGACTGTGGCCATGACTTCTGTGTTCAGTGCTTCAGAACACACCGTGCCCAGGGCTGCCAGCCACCCTGCTGCCCCGAGTGCCGCAAGATATGCAGGCAGAAGAAGGGGCTTCGCAGTTTGGGGGAGAAGATGAAGCTGCTGCCACAGAAGCCGCTGCTCCCAGCAGTGCAGGTCTAGGACCAGGCCTTATCACTGGTGGGGTATAGAGAGGGCTCTGGGTCTGATGAGAGGAGGTGGGTGGCTTTGGCCCTGTTCTAGAATGTCATCATGGTGGGGAACACAGTTCCAGGTTGAAGTCTGATTCCCAGCCCCGGGTGCTTGGGGAACCCTTCTTCCTGTCCCACAGGAGACATGTGACGTGAAGGCCGAGCCGCTGCTGCTAGTGCGAATCAGTGCCTCCGGGGGCCTCATCCTCAGGATGGGGGCCATTAACCGCTGCCTGAAGCACCCCCTGGCCAGGAATACTCCCATCTGCCTCCTCTCCATCCTAGGGGAGCAGCGCTCAGGGAAATCCTTCCTCCTCAACCACTTGCTCCA
Source organism: Dugong dugon (assembly GCA_030035585.1). Classification (NCBI taxonomy): domain Eukaryota; kingdom Metazoa; phylum Chordata; class Mammalia; order Sirenia; family Dugongidae; genus Dugong; species Dugong dugon. Next base: position 205,054,810 of record CM057460.1, read on the forward strand.
GGGCTTGCCAGGCCTGGTGAGGTGGCAGGTGGCGGGGAGGGGGGCACCAGTTTGGCTTCTGGGAGGGAACGGGGCCTGGGACCCTGGAGATGGGAATAAGGAATGGACCAGCTAATGCTGCCCCTTCTTTCCCTGCAGGAGTCTGGCAAGGGTGGCTGGCCGAGAGGAGGGGGGCCCATGCAGGGGCTCAGTTGGGGCACCAGTAGCCTTACCAGGGGCATCTGGATGTGGAGCCACCCCTTCCTGCTAGGGAAAGAAGGGAAGAAGGTGAGGCGGAGAAAGGGAAGAGCCAGGGCAAAAGCTGAGATGGACAAAGAGGAGGGCAATCAAGAAAGAAATCCTGGGAGTGAGGGCAGGGCGGAGGAAGAATGAGGCAGGCCTGACCCCTGGCTGGTCCCCCCACCCCCATATAGGTGGCTGTGTTCCTGGTGGACACTGAAGGTGCCATGAGCCCTGAGCTGAGTAGAGAGACCAGGACCAAGCTGTGTGCTCTCACCGCCATGCTGAGCTCCTACCAGGTGGGGCCCTGGGGAGCAGGCAGCCCCTCCCCACAGCTCCCCCTCCAGCTGTGACAGCTGTCTCAGCTGGGTCTGTCCTCAGCTCACGGTGAAACTGAGGAATGAGATGCTCCCAGTCTATAAAGGTGGGAGCACCGCTGTTTGAAGGATGGGTCAAAGGTCCCTGGGAACAGCTGAGGTCTGGTGTGTAGGGTCGTGATCCCATCTCAGCTTGCCTTCCTTTACCTCAAGGCAAGCACAACCCCGTGGTTTGGGAGACCACACTGGGTCTCTCCCATGTTCTGAGGCCCACAGACTGTCTGGGAGCTTCCTCCCCACCTGGGTTTCCCAGTCTCACTTTGCCTTTCCAGGCCCACTTTCATCTTGTTGCTGTCCTTGGTTCCAGATCCTCAACACCTCCCAGGAGCTGAAGGATAGAGACCTGGACTACCTAGAGGTTAGGAGACATCTCATTTTTTGGGGGCACCACCCCACTCCTGTTCTGACCATATGGCCAGGGGACTGGACTGGGTTTATTAGGTCCCTTCCAGTTCTGACCTAGGTTGTATGCCACTTGAACTGAGTTGGCGAAGCCCAAGGTGCCTGCTTTGGGGAGAGGCAGGAGAATCTTGGAGCTGGGAAATGGGAAGCTTGGTCCCTACAGTGGGTATAGAGCTAGGGTATGCCATAGTCCTCAAAGTGGCCCCACTGTGACTCTACCTGTGCCCCGCCCCAGATGTTTGTCCATGTGGCGAAGGTGATAGGCAAGCACTATGGGATGGTTCCAATCCAGGTGAGACACCCCTTTCTGGAGTCCTCATCCCCAGACCCAGACACCCCCAGCAGCCGGTGTTAGGGCCCCTTCTCTCCCCTTATCTCCCAGCATCTGGATCTCTTAGTTCACGACTCATCTCGCCCCAAAAAGGCAGGGCCGGGGCACATGGGTGACATCATCCAGGTGAGAGGTGCAAAGGGAGGGGGTGCCTGGCCTCTGGGAGGGGAGGGGGCTGGTGGGCAGGGCAGACTGTGGGGGGAGCTGGGAGGGGTCCTAAGAACAGGAGGCTCAAAGCGTTTCTCAATCCTCAGAAGTTATCGGGCAAATACCCCAAGCTTCAGGAACTGCTTCAAGGGAAACAAGCTCGTTGTTACCTCCTGCCTTCTGCAGGGAGGCAGTGGATGGACGAAGGCCATGGAAGTCCTGGCGGTGAGTGTCCCCTGGAGCAAAGGCCTCCATGTCCTGTTCCCCACTGCCCCTGCTTGGCAACCCCAGCCAGCACCCTCCTAGTGTCCAGCTTCTCCCCCCAGAGCCCATCACGCCTCAGCCCTGTTTCCCCCTCCTCAGACCCGGAGGAGGATTTCGGCAGCCTTCTTCACGCCTACATTGTGGACGTGCTGAGTACAGCCCCCCAGCATGCCAAGAGCCGCTGCCGGGGGCCCTGGAGTGAGGGACGAGCCATTGCCCGGGGGGACAGATGCCTGCTCACTGGCCAGCAGTTAGCTCAGGAAATCAAGGTACGGAAACGTCCCTCCCCTTCAGCCCTCAGCCGTTGCTGCCGCCCTGACCCCTTCAACCTCTCTGCAGAACCTCTCAGGCTGGATGGGGAAGACAGTGCCCAGCTTCACCTCTCCGGAGGAGGTAGGCACTCCCAGGAGGATGATGGGGCCCGGAGGGAGGACGTTGGGGGCCGGGAGGGAGGATACCGTGCTGGAGGGAGGATGCTGTACTGGAGGGAGGATCCTGGGCCGGGAGGGAGGACACCGGCCTGGGAGGGAGGACTCAGGGCCGAGAGGGGCTATGCCAAGGCCTTGTGGAAGCCAGTTTGCTCTGGGAATGGAGGTGAGGAGCAGCAGCCTATCTGGCTGAGGAGGAAGGAGGACAGCAGCTTGGCTTTCTCGTGGACAGATGGCTGCCCAGCTTCATGACCTGAGGCAAGTGGAGGCTGCCAAGAAGGAGTTTGAGGAGTTCGTGAGGCAGCAGGTGAGACTAATGGGAGCCAGGTGGGCCACGCTAGGAGAGGACTCCCGGGTCTCCTGCTCGGGACCATTCTTTTCAACCCCCCTCCCAGGACTTGGCTACCAAGCGCATATTCTCTGCCCTCCGGGTGCTGCCCGACACCATGCGAAACCTGCTCTCTGCGCAGAGAGATGCTGTCCTGGCTCGGCACAGTGTTGCCTTACTGTGCCCAGGGAGATCTCAGACCTTGGAGGCCTTGGAGGCGGAGCTGCTGGCCATGGCCAAGGTCTTCATGGACACGTATACAGTGCGGTTCTGTGGCCACCTGGCGGCTGTGGGGGGTGCTGTGGGTGCCGGGTTCATGGGCCTGGCAGGCGGGGTGGTGGGTGCAGGCATGGCAGCAGCAGCTCTGGCTGCAGAGGCTGGCATGGTGGCAGCTGGAGCTGCAGTGGGGGCCACGGGGGCCGCTGTGGTAGGGGGCAGTGTGGGGGCTGGGCTGGCTGCCACCGTAGGCTGCATGGAGAAGGAGGAGAATGAGAGAGTGCAGGAAGGGGATCAAGAGCCCCTTCTTCAGGAAGAGTAGGAGGCCCGAGGAGACGTTAAAGGGAGGGAAAGATGTGGGGGTGGTGGGGAGGGGCTTCAAGGGGCCCAGATGTACCACTCTTCCCTGGTTGAATGCCCAGAATCTGGCTGGCTCCAGGAACTTGGGAAGGGTGTCCCTGGGCTGGGAGGTAGCGTTTGTGGGTGGAGACCCATCTCTGCTTGTAGATGATTGCTAATCTGCCATCCTTTCCAGATATACTTGAACCCAGGGTTTCCTGCCACCAGGAGGCCCCACCCTCCCAGTCCTGCTTGTATTATAGGAAGGTCGAAGCGTCTCCTTCCTGGAAGCCTGCCCTTGGGTCAAGTGACCTCAGTGTTGAGGGGCTCAGGGAGGAGGGAGAAGGAGGAAAAGACTGGGTTGGCTGCCACCATGGTCTGCATGGTGAAGAAGGAGGATGAGAGAGTGTAGGATGGGGATCAAGAGCCCCTTCTCCAGGAAGAGTAGGGGGCCCCAGGAGTCATTAAAGGTGGGGGTGGTGAAAGAGACGGAGTATGGTGGACAGTGGCTGAAACCACAGAGCAGAGAAACCTGCTTCGAGGACTCTTCCCAGAGCTGCTCCAGGTGGCTTCTTGGCCCCTCCCACATTCTCCACTGGCCCTGGGTCCCCAGAATCTGTATATATGCCTTGAACTGCCCCACCCCTCCTGGTAGACTGGCCACTGCTGGGTATGTGCCCTTGGCAAGCAGAAGGCAGAGTGCCCATGCCCTTTGTGGAATGCCACACAGCAACAGGTTAAATGCCAGAGAGTAAAAACTTTGATTGCATTCGGAGCTCAGCCAGGCAGCCTTTATATTAGTACCAGTACCAGTTGCTGTTGAGTCGACTCCAACAGAGCTGGAAAGAACTTTTGTCTTCTACTTCCCCCACCCACTCCACTGGCTCTTTGAGAGATGAGGAGATAGAGGCCAGTGAGGAAGTCTCTGCAGAGACAAGATGAGTAGTACCAGGTGGCCTTGGTCATGTGCTTTATAACTTACAAAGGTTTTCCCAGGCATCCGCTTCCTCAACCCTTGAAATTGTCCCATACAGTACGTATGATACCCATTTTTACAGAGGAGAAAGCTCACCAGGGGTGATGTATCTCAGTTGGAACCACTAGTCAGAGATAAAGGCAAGACTTGAACCCCAGATTCTGATGTCAAATCCCTTGCTTAGGTGAACCTCCGCTCCCCAGGTCACTCCAAAACCTGACTTCTGTGTTCTAAGCTTCCTGGGCTTCCAGTGCAGGTTCTGTAATTCATGAGTGACCAAGCGACTGTGTGACTGCAGTCTCAGCAGAGTGTGGGGGTTTGGATGGTTTCCCTTCTATGATCTGCTAAAGGCCACCAACTCCAAGATTCTCATGTGATGAATTTCTGGATGAGGAATTTGGTGACCTAACTTTAGGTTCCCACTTCTGAGGTCTCATGTTGAAGATGGCAGCACCACAGACACAAAGCATATGGATCCTAAGCCACTGACTGCATGGAGCAGAAGCTGACTACACCAAACCATGGCATGAGCAAGAAATAAACTTTTATTTTATCAACTGAATGAGGTATATAGGTTTACTTGTTACTGCACCATAGCCTAACCTACCCTAGCTAGTACAAAGATTTCTTCCTTGAAATGGTGGATGTTGTAACAAAAACTTGTCACTGGTTGGGTGGTGGGTGGTAAGGAGACACTGCTGGGCCCATTTAACGTGGTAACAAAATGCTTGGTAAAATAGTTGCCTACAATGACTTGGAAGGCAGACCAAGTACTGTGGAGGAAAAATTAAAATCTCCTGCCAATCCAGACAATCCTCTCGACAAATGCAGAAAAGAAAGAAAACAGTTCTATATTGAATGAGCACTCAACCAGACTTCAATGTACATCACAGGTAATTGGCTAATGAACTTGATGGCAGAAAGAAATCCCACCCTTTTTAGATAGCGGAGCAGATGCAGTATGTTACACATGTGTTCTCAGTTATTACATGTATGTTCTCATGTGTTGTGTGTTATTACACCCATATTCGAATGTGTTTTGTGTTACTACACACATGTTCTCATGTATTGTGTCATTACACATGTGCTCTCATGTATTTTGTGTCATTACACATGTGCTCTCATGTATTGTGTCATTACACATGTGATCTCATGTTTTGTGTATTATTACACGTTATCTCATGTGTTGTGTTATTACACACATGTTCTCATGTATTGTGAGTTATTACATCCATGTCATTATATGTTATTACATGTTATCATACATGAGGACTTGTTCTCATGTAAGAAAGCTTGATGGCACAGTTGGCTCTACAGACTTTTAAAGTTCACCCTAAACTCACCTGGTAATTGGGGTTGCATCTCTGCTAGTTAAGTGCCTTTATCTGAGGGAAGAATGAAACTTCCTGTATCTCCATGTCAAGATAGTCTGGGTTGAACTGTCATGGTTACAGGGAGATGGGGTACTCTCTTCCTTGATGTTTACATTCCAAAGAGATGGCTCCCAGCAGAGGAATGGATAAACAAAAGTTGGTATGTCCATGCAATGGAATATTAGTCAACCATGAAGAAGAATGACGTTCTGACACATGCTACCACATGGATAAATTTAAAAACTTTATACTGAATGAAATGAGTAAGACATAAAAATATAAGTATTGCACAATCCCACTTATATAAAATAGCTGGCAAATACATAGAGACAAAAATTTATTAATGGTTTTCTTAGTTATCTAGTGCTGCTATAACAGAAATACCACAAGTGGATGGCTTTAACAAACAAATTTATTTTCTCACAGAAGACTAGAAGTCTGAATTTGGCTCTGGGGGAAGGTCCTTGTCCCTTCCGAGCTGCTGCTCCTAGGCAATCTTCATGTGGCTTGGCATCTCTCTTTCCCCATCTCCCCTCTGCTTGCTTGTTTAATCACTTTTATATCTCAAAAGCGATTGACTCAAGACACACTGTACACCAATCCTGTCTCATTAAAATAACAAAGACAGCCCATTCCCAAATGGGATAACGATGGGCATAGAGGTTTGGAATTACAACACATTTTTCGGGGACACAATTCAATCCATAGCATTTGTTACCGGGGGCTGAAGGAAGAGGGAATGCTGAAGGTGCACTGAGTTTCTGTTTGGGGTGATGAAAAACTTCTGGAAATAGAAAGTAGCAATGGTTGCACAACATGGTGAGTGTAATTAATGTCACTGAATTCTGCACTTAAAAATGGTTAAAATGGCTGTGATGGTTAAGGTTGTGTGTCATCTTGGCTGGGCCATGATTCTCAGTGGTTTGGCAGTTATGTAGTTATGTAATGATGTAATCACTTTCATGATGAGATCAGATATAGTGTAATCACCTCCATGATGAGATCTGCTATAAGCACCCAATCAGTTGAAAGGGCGTTTCCTTGGGGGTGTGGCCTGCATCCAATATATGTGGACTTTCTGGCAAAGCTTGCGGCTTTTGCTTGCTTTGAATCCTGCAATTGGCTCATCATCATCTAACCTTCAGTTCTTGGGACTTGAGCCAGCGGCCTGCCATCTAACTTGCCAATCTTGGGATCATCAGCCCTTGCAGCTATGTGAGTCAAGAGAAGCCTCCAGCCAGACACCTGACCATGGACTTGGAACTTTCCAGCCTCTACAACTGGAAATTTCCTTGATGTAAATTTCTCTCTATCTATTTACATGTATACACACACACATATACACACTTCACTGGTTTTGCTTTTCTAGAGAACCCAGTCTAAGACAATGGCAAAGTTTTTGTTGTATGTATTCTACCACAGTAAAATTAAAGAGAGATGGCTCTCAGGCCCTTAAGAAAAACATTATTGGCTTATAATGCTTGCAAGAGGCTTACTTATTATTAAAAAGCTTTACATCCATATGAAAGGGACACAGGAAGCTAATGTGGCCAGATTTGCCATCTTAGGCTACAGCCACCAAAGAACACAGACACGGAGTATGGGAAGGCAACTTCATAGAGCTCCCAACAGAAGACAGAGTACCTGGTAACCAGGGATACATACTTTCCCATCTCCACCCCTCTTCCCTGTACGAGGCCTCCACTGCTTGCCAACGGGCCATGGTTGTTCGGCAGGAGAGATACCAGCTCACTGCTGCCTGGATTTGCCATCTTGGACCTCAGTGTGGGAAGGCAACGCCACAAAGCTCCCAGCAGGAGACAGAGCATCTGGTAATAAGGGATACATGCTTTCCCACCCCCTATTCTTCACTCTATGTGGCCTCTGCTGTTTTCCAACAGGCCATGTTTGCTCTGCCACAGACACACAAGCTCACTGCCACTGGGATCTGCCCCACCCCCACTGGCTGGCCCTTTCAGTGCCATTTTCTTGTTTGTTTTTGGTTTGTGTTTTTGCTTGTTTGTTTCTTGATAGTTTTTTGGCTTTTTGTTGCTTCTCACTCTCCTGTTCCTTTCTTCTGCCCAGCTAGCCACATGTGTCACCCCCTCCCCTACTTGATGGGCTGTGATTTTTTGGTTGGTTTGCTTTGTTCTTTCGTTTTTCTTCTTTTTCTCTGTTTCTTCTCTCTCTCCCCTTTCCTTTCTTTCCTTTCTCACACCCACTCAGCCCTGTGCACCACCCTCACCCCTTCTTGAGGGGCCATGTTGTAAAGCTTGGTTGGAGAGTCAATGTGTGCAGCCTTCCTGGGTCTGTGCCGCTGTCATCGACCAGCTCCCTCAGCACCGTTTTATTTATTTTTGTTATTGTTTCTTCTCTCGCTCTCCTTTCCTTCCTTTGATTTATTCCATCCACCCAGCCCTGTGCACTTCCCCCAACTTCTTGGCGGGCTGTGCTCTACCGCTTGGCTGGAGAGCCTCTGGCACATGGCTTCTGTGGGTCTGCACCACCCCTACAGGCCAGCTCCCTCAGCTCCATATTATTTATTTTTCTTTATCTTTCCCCTTCTCCATTTCCTTCTCCCTCCCACCTAGGCCCAGCGCTGCCTTTGCCTCTTCCTGATGACCGTGCCATTACCACCCAGCAAGAGAGACATCAGCTCGCTGCCACTCCAATTCTGCCTCGCCCTCAATGGTCAGCTCCCCCACCACATTTTGTTGTTTTTATTTTTTTTATTATTTGTTTCTTTGTTGGTTTTTTCTCTCTCTTTCCTTTCTTTTCTCCCACTCATGTAGCTCCATGCACCACACACGCCACTTCTGGACAGGCTGAGCCACACCGTTTGGCTAGAGAACCACCAGTACACGGCCTGGCCACGTCTGCCCTGCCCCATCCGCTGAATCCTACCACACTGCATTTTATTTATTTTTTGCTTTTTTTTTTTTTTTTACTTTTGTTTATCTCTCTTCTTTCTCTTCTTTCACTCATCCACTTAGCTCTGCACTTCTCATCTCCTTTCCTCCTCCCTATCTGCACCATCTGCCGAGTACCATGCCCCTGAGCAGTACCTACAAAGTTCCCCGGGCTCCACTTTGCACTGCCTACCAACACCACCCTATTGCCCTCAGTTTGTACCACAAACTACCCATTCCAGCCCCTGCACCCCCACTGGACCCTTCTTGCTGCACCACAGCTGAGAGACTGGTTCTGCGCACCTGGACAAGGTTGTGAGAAGCATCCTGCCCACAGGCAAACAAAGAACAAAACACACCCAGTCTGCCTGCCTAGATGCAACCAAATAAAAAAGCAGGAAGAAACAAATCTACAATCAATAAATGAAAATAATTCTTGAATGTCCTGGAGACAGCAGGCAATATCAAAACATATTAAAAAAACGGGATGATAGCTCCAGAAAGCAACCAAAATAAAACACCAAATGACCTTCTGGTAGAAAGAAAGGTACTGGAACTACCTGATAGGGAATTCAAAACAGTAATATTCAGGGTTCTCCAACAGATGAAGGAAAACACAGGCAAAAATAAGCAAAAAATTGACAAAATCATGGATAATACAGAAAAAAATCATGAAAAAGACAGACAAAACAATGGAAGAATTCAGGAAAATACAGGAACAAAATGTCAAAACAAATAACTAGAGATCATACAAAAACAGCAGTTAGAAATTCAAAAGATAACAAGGTTTCAGAAACGAAGAGTGCAATAGGTTTTAGGAGCAAATCTGAAACAATGGAAGACAGGATCAGTGAAATTGAAGACAAAAACTTGGATACTACTTTGAGGAAAAATCCAAGAAAAGAATGAAGAAAAATGAAGAAACCCTGAGAGCGATGTGGCATACACTCAAAATTTGCATGTGATTGGAGTTCCAGAACGGGGAGAAAACAGAAAACACAGAGAGAATCATTGAAGATTTGCTGACAGGAAACCTCCCTAATGTCATGAAAGATGAAAAGCTGACCATCCAAGAAGCTCAATGAACCCCATATAGGATAGACCCCAAAAGAAAAACACCAAGACATATCATAATCACACTTGCTAAAACCAAAGACAAAGAAAGAATCCTGAGAGCAGCTTGGGAAAAAACAAAAAGTCACACTCAAAGGGGAAAAAATAAGACTAAGCTCTGATTACTTGGCAGAAACCATGCAGGTAAGGCAATCGGATGACATATATAAAACCTTGAAAGAAAAAAACTGCCAACCAAGAATAATATATCCTGCAAAACTCTCACTTAAAAATGATGGTGAAATTAGGACATTTTCAGATAAACAGAAATTAAGGGAATATGTAAAAACCAAACTTACAAGAATCATTAAAGAGAGTCATTCTGTTAGAGAACCAACAACATCAGACAACAACTTGAATCTAGCACATAAGACAACATCAGCCAGATACCAAACTAGATAATGAACTCTCAAGGATAAAACAAAACTAAAAAATTTACAACAGGGAACCAGAGAAGTCAATCTGTAAATGACAACAACCCCAGAACAATAAAACGGAATAAATGATGTAGGTATACAACTCTAAAATGGGAAGAAGTCAAGGTATTATCAAGTAGTACAAGACTGGCTTAAACTTAGGAAGATAGGGGTAAATTTCAAGGTAAATTTCAAAACCACAAATAAAGCTAATAAACAAATCAAAATAAAGTAGAAAAGCAAAGTCTTATTAAACACAAAATCTACAAAAAGAAAAAAATCCACAAACAAAAGGAATTCAGCGCAGAGGACTAAGAGAAACAAAGAAAATGTCAACACCACAAAAAAGCACTACAAAATGACAGTGATAAACACACCTATCAATAATCACAGTAAACACAAAAAGGTTAAATGCACCCATAAAGAGAGAGTGACAGAATGGATTTAAAAAAGGACCCATCAATATACTGTCGACAAGAGACACACCTTAGAAACAAAGACATAAATTTATTAAAAATCAAAGGATGGAAAAAATATATCAAGCAAACAGCTACCAAAAAAGAGCAAGAGTGGCAATATTGATCTCAGATAAAATAGACTTTAAAACAAAATCCACTATGAAAGACAAGGGTATTATGATTAAACACCAAAATAAAACACCAAATGACCTTCTGGTAGAAAGAAAGTTACTGGAACTACCTGATAGGGAATTCAAAACAGTATACCATGAAGACATAACCATAATAAATATCTACACAACCAATGACAGGGCTCCAAAATACATAAAACAAACTTTAACGGCACTGAAAAGAGAAACTGATAGTTCCACAATAATAGTAGGAGACTTTAACACACCACTCTCGGTAAAGGACAGAACATGTAGAAAGAAACTCAACAAAGATACAGAAGATCTAAAGGCCACAATCAACTAACGACCTCGTAGACAAATATAGAACAGTCCATCCTACAGCATCAAAGTACACATTCTTTTCCAATGCACATGGAAGGTTCTCCAGACTAGACCAAATCTTAGGCCACAAAGCAACCCTCAACAAAATCTAAAACACTGATATAATACAAAATATCTTCCCTGCTCACAACACCATCTAAGTAGCAACTGATAACAGGAAGAGCAAGAAAAAAGATTGAATTCATAGAAACTGTATAACATCTTGCTCAAAAACCACTGGGTAGTAGAAGTCAAAGATGGAATAAAAAAATTCCTAGAATCAAGCAAGAATGAAAACACATCATACCAAACCTTTGGGACACAGCAAAGACAGTGCTCAGAGGTCAATTTATAGCAATAGATGCACACATCAAAAAAGAATAAAGGACCAAAATCAAAACATTAGCTACACAACTCAAACAAATAAAGAATAGCAGAAGAAACTCACAGCCACCAGAAGAAAGGAAATAATAAAGATCAGAGCAGAAATAAATGAAATAGAGAATAGAAAAACAATAGAAAGAATCAGCAAAACCAAAGTTGGTTCTTTGAAAGGATCAACAAAACTGACAAACCTTTGGCGAAATTGACAAAAGAAAAGCAGGAGAAGATGTAAATAATTTAACCCAAATAAGAAATGAAGTGGAGGACATTACAACAGACCTAACTGAAATTAAAAGGATCACAACAAAGTACCAAGAAAAAGTATACTCCAAAAAAATTTGAAAATGGACAAATTTTTAGAAACACACTACCTACCTAAACTAACACAAACTGAGGCTGAAAATCGGAACAAACTCATAACAAGAGAAGAGATTGAAAAGATAATAAAAAAAAAAAAACTTCCAACAACAACAAAAAAGCCCTGGCCCAGATGGCTTCACTGGAGAATTCTACCAAACATTCAGAGAAGAGCTTCCACCAGTACTACTCAAACTATTTAAAAACATAGAAAAGGAAGGGATACTTCTGAATTCATTCTATGAAGCCAGCATCACCTTGATTCCAAAACTAGACAAAGACACTACAAAAAAGAAAATTACAGGACAACATCTCTCATGAATATAGATGCAAAAATTTTCAACAAAATTCTAGCCAATAGAATTCAGCATCATATCAAAAAAATAATACACCACAACCAAGTGAGATTCATGCACGGTATGCAAGGATGTTTCAACATTAGAAAATCAATCAACATAATCCACCACATAAATAAAGGAAAGAAAAGAATCAGGAGGAGTTCCGGCAAAATGGCGCTCTAGGCAGAAGCACCACGCCGTCCCTCCACAGCAAAGATCCGAAAAACTAAGCCAAACAGAGAATACAACAATCCCGAAACCCTAAAACATCAAATGAAGAGAGAAAGAACTCAGCCAAGCACCAAATGGAGTGAGAAAACTGACAGAGAACGGACAGCGAGGAGAGATTCATGCAGAGGTCCCCTACCAGCTAACGCAGCGCGGATCCACCATCTTGGACTCCTATCGGAGACCAGCAAATGGGGGTATGAGAAAGCAGCCTCATGGAGCATCCAGCAGGAGACAAAACAGCCGGTAATTTGTGGTGTGCGCTTTCCCACCCTCACCCCTCTTCGCCCCAGCTAGGCCTCCTCTGCTTCCCGCAGCCACAGTCTCTTGACTGGGAAGCACCGGCTGCTTGGATTCCACACACCCAAGCAGGCAGCTCTCTGGGTGCCATTTGTTGGCTGCTAGTGTTGCTTTTTTTTCCTGCTTCTTTTGATTTCTCACTTGCCTCTTGCCGCCTCCCCCTCCTTTCACTCAAGTGCCTGGCTCTGTGCGCCATCTTTGCTTCTTCCTGAGGGGCTCCAGAACACCGGCAATTTGTGATATACGCTTTCCCACTCTCCACCCTTCTTCACCCACACTCTGCCTCCTCTGCTTCCCGCGGACACAGTCTCCTGTCCAGAAACACCAGCCCGCACTGGCTGGCTCTCTGCCATTTGTTGGCTGCTGGTGTTTTTATTTATTTTTTTCTGCTTCTTTGGACTTCTTGCTTGCCTCTCGCCGCCTCCCCCTCCTTTTACTCGAGTGCCTGGCTCCATGCGCCATCTTTGCTTTTTCCTGAGGGGCTGCGGAGCTCCATTCAAGTGTGGAGCTTCTTCCCGGTCTGGGCTACCGCACTGGTGGGATCCCGGGGCTTTCGTTCATTTGTTCATTTTGAGTTGTTTGTTTTCTTTTCCTTTTCTTGAGTTCTGAGCCCTTTCTGGCCAGGTGGAGCTGCGTGGCAAGGAACTCCCCTTTGGCTTCCACAGATGTGTGGAGAGATCCCTGAGGACATTTCTTTTTTCGATTTTTTTTTCTTTCTGTTTTCTTGGGAGGCCTTACTTGTTCTTTTTCTTTTTTTTGATTTGTTTTGTTTTCTTTTCCCTCTTTTTCCCTTTTTGTCTTTCTTCATTGCTCAGTTTCTCATCTCTCTATATCTTCCTTCTCTTTCTGATCCCTGAATACCAGGTGTTGTATGCCTCTGCGCCTTCTGGCCAGGCTGTGCTGCAACACCTGAGAGCAACTTCCCCAGACCTCATAGCTGCATCAGTGGGATCCCTGGGAGCTTTGTGGTTCTTTAACCTTTCTGATTTTTATTTGTTCATTCTTTTCTTTTCTTCCTCTTCCCCTTTCTGTTTTTCTCCATTTCATAGTCTCTCATCTCTCCATTCCAACGGCAAGCTCCCCTAGCATTCTTTTTTGTTTGTATGTTTTTTGGCTCCTGTTCCTCTCTCCTCTCTTCCGTATCCATCTTAGCTCCACACATTACCATCTCCCTGCTGCATCCTGCCTACCTGCACCGTGCGCTTGACATCACACTGCCAAGCAGTGCAGGCACGGCCTACTGGAACCTGCCCAGCACGGATTACCAACACACCCTGGTGGCTGTAGTAAGTGCCACAAACAACCCCTCCCAGTGGCTCCTCTTCAGCTAGATCTGCCCTGCTGTGCCATATCTGAGTGACTGAACCTGCCAGTTGGAGAAGGAGGCTAAAAGTATTGAGCGCACAGATGAGCAAACAACAAAGAGCGCGCAGTCCGCCTGCTCAGACATAGTCAATTTTTTTTTAAAAAAGGGACGAAACAAATCTACAATCAATAAACGAGAGAAATAACTACTGAATGTCCCCCAAACAGCAGACAATATCAAAACATTTACAAAAACAGGACAGGATGGTTCCAGTAGGCGTCCAAATTAAAACACCAGATGACTCTCCTGTGGAAGAAAATGGACTAGAAGTACCTGATAGGGAATTCAAATCTCTAATACTCGGAATTTTCCAAGAACTGAGGCAAAAAGCTGACAAACATGAGGAAAAAATAGACAAATTCATGGAAAATACAGACAAAAAATTGGAAGAATTCAGGAAGATGATGCATGAACAAAATGCCAAAATAAATTCACAACTAGAAATTATACAAAAACAACAATTAGAAATCCAAAAGATAACAAGATTTCAGAAATGGATGATGTCATAGAAGGGCTGAGAAGCAGATTCGAATCCATGGAAGACAGGATCAGTGGAACTGAAGACAAACACTTGGATACAACTCTGTTTCAGGAAAACTCAGAAAAAAGAACATAGAAAAATGAAGAGACCCTGAGAGTTATGTGGGACACAATTAAAAGCAAAAATTTAAGAGTAATTGGAATTCCAGAACAGGGGGATAAAACAGAAAATACAGAGAGGATCACTGAGGAACTGCTGACAGAAAACTTCCCCAATATCATGAAAGAAGAAAAGCTGGCCATCCAAGAAGCTCAACGAAGCCCATATAGAAGAGACCCCAAAAGAAGATCACCAAGGCATAACGTATTCACACTCGCCAAAACCAAAGACAAAGAATCCTGAGAGCAGCTAATGTAAAACAAAAAGTCACATACAGAGGAGAAACAATAAGACTAAGCTCAGATTATTCAGCAGAAACCATGCAGGCAAGAAGGCAATGGGATGACATATATAAAATCTTGAAAGAAAAAAAATTGCCAGCCAAGAATAATATATCCTGCAAAACTCTAGTTCAAATTTGATGGAGAAATTAGGTCATTTCCTGATAAACAGAAACTAAGGGAATATGTAAACGTCAAACCAAACTTACAAGAATTATCAAAGGGAGTTCTTCGATCTGAGGACAAACAGCTTCAGCCCACAGGCAGAACCTAGGATGCAGGATCGTACGAGACAGATACCAATCTAAGAAATGAACTCTCGAGGACTATCCAAAACCAAAAGAAATACAACAGGGAATCAGAGCAGTCAATCGATGAATGACAACAATATCAAAACAATGAAAGAGGGAATAAATGGCATAGGTATAGAACCTTCTAATGGAGAGGAAGGCAAGGCAATACCAAGTAATGGTAGACTGCTTCAAACTTAGAAAGATAAGAGTAAAATTCATGGTAACCACAAAGAAAGTTAACAAACCAACTCATAATAATAAAGACGAAAAACATAAAGTCTCAGCAAAAACAAAACCTACAAAAACAAAAGAAATGAAAAAAAATCCACAAACAAAAGTAACTCAGCGCAAGAGAGTAAGAAGAACAGAAAACTTCAGCACCAAAAAAAAAAGCACTACCAAATGACAGCAACAAACTCACATCTATCAATAATTACAGTGAATGCAAATGGACTCAATGCACCCATAAAGAGATGGAGAGTGACAGAATGGATAAGAAACGGGATCCATCAATATGCTGTCTACAAGAGACACACCTTAGAAACAAAGATGTGAATTTATTAAAAGTCAAAGCTTAGAAAAAAATATATCAAGCTAACAACTACCAAAAAAGAGCAGGAGTGGCAATTCTAATCTCAGATAAAATAGATTTTAAAACGAATCTACCATAAAAGACAAAGAAAGACACTATATAATGATTAAGAGGACGATCCATCATGAAGACATAACCATAATAAACATCTATGCACCCAATAACGGGGCTCCAAAATACATAAAACAAACTCTAATACCACTGAAAAGAGAAATTGACAGTTCCACAATAATAGTAGGACACTTCAACACATCACTCTCAGTAAAGGACAGAACAACTAAGAAGAAACTCAGCAAAGATACAGAAGACCTAAAGGGCACAATCAGCCAACTTGACCTCATAGACATATATAGAACACTCCATGCAACTGCTGCAAAGTACACATTCTTTTCCAATGCACATGGAACATTCTCCAAAATAGACCACATCTTAGGCCACAGAGCAATCCTCAACAAGATCCAAAACATTGAGATAATTCAAAGTATCTTCTCTGACCACAATGCCATCAAGGTAGAAATTAACAATAGAAAGAGTAAGGAAAAAAATTAACTACATGGAAACTGAATAATACCCTGCCTACACATCTGTGGGTAATAGAAGAAAACAGAGATGGAATCAAAAAATTCCTAGAATCAAATGAGAATGAAAACACATCATACCAAAACCTTTGGGACACAGCAAAGGCAGTCCTCACAGGACAATTTATAGCAATAAATGCACATATCAAAAAAGAAGAAAGGGACAAAATCAAAACATTAACTACAGAACTCAAAGAAATAGAAAGAGAACAGCAAAAAAAAAAAAAAAAAAAAAAGCCCACAACCACTGGAAGAAAGGAAATAGTAAAGATCAGAGCAGAAATAAATGAAATAGAGAACAGAAAAACAATAGAAAGAATCAACAAAACCAAAAGTTGGCTCTTTGAAAGAATCAACAAAATCGACAAACCACTGGCCAGGCTGATGAAAGATAAATAGGAGAGGACACAAATAACCCAAATAAGAAATGAAATGGGGGACATTACAACAGACCCAACTGAAATAAAAAGGATTATAACAGAATACTATGAAAAACTATACTCCAACAAATTTGAAAACCTAGAGGAAATGGATAAATTTCTAGAAACACAAGGCCTACCCAAACTACAACAAAGTGATGTTGAAAATCTGAACAGACCCATAACAAGAGAAGAGATTGAAAAGGTAATAAAAAAACTCCCAACCAAAAAAAGCCCTGGCCCAGATGGCTTCACTGGAGAATTCTACAAAACATTTACAGAAGAGCTTGTACCAGTTCTACTCAAGCTATTTCAGAGCATAGAAGAGGAAGCAACACTTCCAAATTCATTCTATGAAGCCAGCATAACGCTGATACCAAAACCAGGCAAAGACATCACAAAAAAAGAAAATTACAGACCAATATCTCTCATGAGTATAGATGCCAAAATTCTAGCCAATAGAATTCAGCATCATATCAAAAAAATAATACACCACGACCAAGTAGGATTCATACCAGGTATGCAAGGATGGTTCCACATTAGAAAACCAATCAAAGTAATCCACCACATAAATAAAAGGAAAGGAAAGAATCACATGATCATCTCAATTGACGCAGAAAAGGCATTTGACAAAGTCCAACACCCATTCCTGATAAAAATTCAATAAAATAGGTATAGAAGGGAAATTTCTCAACATACTAAAGGGCATCTATGCAAAACCAATGGCCAATATCATTCTTAATGGAGAGAGGCTGAAAACATTCCCCTTGAAAACAGGAACAAGACAAGGATGCCCTTTATCACCACTCCTATTTAACATTGTTCTGGAAGTTCTAGCTAGAGCAATAAGGCAAGAAAAAGAAATAAAGGGCATCCAAATTGGTAATGAAGAAGTTAAACTGTCCCTGTTTGCAGATGATATGATACTACACATAGAAAACCCTAAAGACTCCATGAGAAGGTTCAGCAGAGTAGCAGGATACAAGATAAACATTCAAAAATCAGTTGGATTCCTATACACCAATAAGGAGAATAATGAAAAAGAAATCAGGAAAACAATACCATTAATAATAGCCCCTAAAAAGATAAAATACTAAGGAGTAAATCTAACCAGGGATGTAAAAGACCTATACAAAGAAAGCTACAAAACACTTCGGCTTAAAATCCAAAGGGATCTACATAAATGGAAAAATATACCATGCTCATCGATAGGCAGACTCAACATTGTGAAAATGTCAATTCTACCCAAAGCAATTTACAAATACAACGCAATCCTGATCCAAATACCAACAACATTTTTCAAAGAGATGGAAAGACTAATCATTAACATTATATGGAAAGGAAAGGAGCCCCGAATAAGTAAAGCACTACTGAAGAAGAAGAATAAAGTTGGAGGACTCACACTACCTGACTTCAGAACCTACTATACAGCTACAGTAGTCAAAACAGCCTGTACTGGTACAAAGACAGATAACACTGACCAATGGAACAGAATTGAGAACCAGATGTCAATCCATCCACCTACGGTCACCTGATCTTCGACAAGGGCCCAAAGTCCATCAAATGGGGAAAAGACAGTCTTTTTAACAAATGGTGCTGGCAAAACTGGATATCCATTTGCAAAAAAAATGAAACAGGACCCATACCTCACACCGTATACAAAAACTACTACAAAATGGATCAAAGACCTGAATATAAAGCCTAAAACTATAAAGTTCATAGAAGAAAAAATAGGGCCAACACTTCAGGCATTAATACATGGCATTAACAGGATACAAACCATAACCATCAAAACACAAAACCCAACAGATAAGCTACATAACTGGGATCTTCTAAAAATCAAACACCTATGCTCTTCAAAAGACTTCACCGAAAAAGTAAAAAGAGAACCTACAGACTGGGAAAAAATTTTTGGACAGTACAAGTCAGACAAAGGTCTAATCTCCATAATCTACAAGAAAATCCAACACCTCTACAACAAAAAGACAAATAATCCTAGTAAAAAATGGGCAAAGGAAATGAACAGACACTTCACCAAAGAAGACATTCAACTGGCCAACAGACACATGAGGAAATGCTCGCGATCACTAGCCATTAGAAAAATGCAAATTAAAACCACAATGAGATACCATCTCACCCTGGCATTACTGGCACGAATCAAAAACACTGGAAATAACAAATGTTGGAGGGCTGCGGGGAGATGGGAACTCTTATGCACTGTTGGTGGGAATGCAAAATGATACAACCGTTTTGGAAAATGATATGGCGCTTCCTCAGAAAGCTAGAAATAGACATATCATTCGATCCAGCAATCCCACTCCTAGGAATATATCCTAGAGAAATAAGTGTCGTCACTCAAATAGACATATGCATACCTATGTTCATGGCAGCATTGTTCACAATAGCAAAACGATGGAAACAACGTAGGTGCCCATCAATAGATGAATGGATAAACAAACTATGGTACATACACACAACGGAGTACTATGCAATGAGAAAGAACAACAATGAATCTGTGAACCATCTCGTAACATGGATGAAACTGGAGGACATTATGCTGAGTGAAATAAATCAATCACAAAAGGACAAATATTGTATGAGACCTCTATTGTAAAAACCCATGAAAAAGTTCACGCACAAAATGTAGCAATCTTTGTTGGTTACCAGGGATGGGCGGGGTGGGGGTGCGGGGTTAAATACTAAATAGAGAAAAGATACAAGGAAAAGATTAGTCCAAAGGACTAATTGTCCACAGCTACCAAGGCCTCCACCGGACTGAGTTCAGTACAGCTAGATTGGTGCCCGGCTACCACCACTGACTGCTCTGACCAGGATCACAACAGAGGGTTCTGGATAGAGCTGGAGGAGGATGTAGAGCATAATTCTAAGTCACCAAAAAAAAAAAAAAAAAAAAAAAAAGACCAGATTTACTGGCCTAAAGGAGATTGGAGAAACCTCGAGAGTATGGCCCCCAGACACCCTTTTAGCTCAGTGGTGAAGTTATCTCCGAGGTTCACTGTTCAGCCTGGGAGTGGACAGCCCTGTAAAACCAGATGAGACTAACGAGGTACAGGAGTCCAGTGACAAGGGCCAGAAGGCAGAAGCGGACAAGGAAGCTGGTGATAGGGAACACAAGGTTGAGTAAGGATATTGTTGATGTGTTGTGAGATTGTTAACCATTGTCATAGGGCAACATTTGTAGTAACTGCTAAATGAGAAACTATTTTGTTCTGTAAGCCTTCACCTTAAGTGAGAATAACAGCACAATTGGAAGAGTGTAGTCAGTGTCACTGAACTGTGTATGTAGAAATTTTTGAAACGGTGTATCTTTGGCTATGTGTATTTTCACACACAAAAAAAAAAGTTTGAGAATTTAGAGGGTTAATATGTTGTGGGGTTGTTAACCAATGTCATAAAACAACATGTGCACTACTAGTTCATGAGAAACTCTTTGTTCTGTAAGCCTTCACCTGAAGTACAATAAAATATTAAAAAAAAAAAGAAAGAAAAGAATCACATGATCATCTTAATCGACGCAGGAAAGGCATTTGACAAAGTCCAACACACATTCCTGATAAAAACTCGCAATAAAATAGGTATAGAAAGGAAATTCCTCAACATAATAAAGGGCATCTATACAAAACTAACAGCCAACATCATTCGTAATGGAGAGAGGCTGAAAACACTCCCCTTGAGTACAGGAACAAGACAAGGATGCCTTTTATCACCACTTCTATTTAACATTGTGCTGGAAGTCGTAGCTAGAGCAACAGGAAAGAAAAAGAAATAAAGGGCAACCAAACTGGTAAGGAAGGAGTAAAACTGTCCCTAGTTGTGAATGATATGATACTATACATAGAGAACCCAAAGGACTCCACAAAGAAAGCTACTGGAACTAATGGAAAGATTCAGCGGAGTAGCAGGATACAAGCTAAACATACAAAAATCAGTTGGATTCCTATACACCAATAAAGAGAACTATGAAAAGTAAATTAGGAAAACAATACTATTTATAATAGCCCCCCAAAATCAAATAGTAATAACTCTAACCAAAGATGTAAACCTATACAAAGAAAACTACAAAACACTACTGCAAGAACCAAGAGAGACTTACATAAATGGAAAAACATACCATTCTCATGGATAGGTAGACTTAACATTGTGAAAATGTCAATTTACCCAAAGCAATCTGCAAATACAAAGCAATCCTGATCCAAATACCTACAGCATTCTTTAAAGAGATGGAAAAACTAATCATTAACTTTATATGGAAAGGGAAGAGACCATGGATAAGCAAAGCACTATTGAAGAAGAAGAATAAGAAGACTTGTACTACGTGACCTCGGAACCTACTATACAGCTACGGTAGTCAAAACAGCCTGGTACTGGTACAATGACAGACACACTGACCAATGGAACAGAATTGAGAACCCAGATATAAATCCATCCACCTATGGTCACCTGATCTTCGACAATGGCTCAAAGTCCATCAAAGGGGGGAAAAGACAGTCTTTTAAACAAATGGTGCTGGCAAAACTGGATGTCCATCTGCAAAAAAATGAAACAGGACCCATACCTCACACTATACACAAAAACTAATTCAAAATGGATCAAAGACCCAAATACAAAACAAAAACAATAAAGATCATAGAAGAAAAAATAGGGTCAATGCTAGAGGCCCTAATGCATGGCATTAACAGGATACAAACCATAACTAACAATACACAAACACTAGAAGATAAGCTAGATAACTGGGATCTTCTAAAAATTAAACACTTATGCTCATCAAAGACTTCACCAAAAGAGTAAAAACAGAACCTACAGACTGGGAAAAATTTTTTGACTATGACAAAGCCGACAAAGTTCTAATCTCTAAAATCTACGGGAAAATCCAATATCTTTACAACAAAAAGACAAATAATCCAGTTTAAAAATGGGCAAAGGATATGAACAGACCAAAGAAGACATTCAAGTGGCTAACAGATACATGAGGAAATGCTGGCGATCACTAGCCATTCCCGTTGCCATCAAGTCGATTGTTTCCAAGATGCGGCTGGTGGATTTGAACTGCCGACCTTTTGGGTAGCCGCCACCAGGGCTCCATTAGAGAAATGCAAATCAAAACCTCAATGAGATACCATCTCACCTCGACATTACTGGCACGAATGAAAAAAACAGAAAGTAACAAATGTTGGAGGGGCTGCGGGGAGATTGGAACTCTTAAGCATTGCTGGTGGGAATACAAAATGGTATAATCATTTTGGAAAGCAATACGGTGCTTCCTTAAAAAGCTAGAAATAGAAATACCATATGATCCAGCAATCCCATTCCTAGGAATACATTCTAGAGAAATAAGAGCTGTCACACATACAGACATATGCACACCCATGCTCATTGCAGCATTGTTCACAATAGCAAAAAGATGGAAACAACCTAGGTGCCCATCAACAGATGAATGGATAAACAAACTAGGATACATACACACAATGGAATACTACCCAATGATAAGGAACAATGATGAATCTGCGAAGCATCTCACAACATGGATGAATCTGGAGGGCATTATGCTGAGTGAAATAAGTCAATCACTAAAGGACAAATATTGTATGAAACCACTACTATAAAAAGTCATGAAAAGATTTACACACAAAAAGAAACAATCTTTGATGGTTACAAGGGAGGGGAGCTCTGGGGAGGGGAAAACACTTTACAGACAGTAGATAAGTGATAACTTTGATGAAGGATAAGACAGTACACAACACTGGGAAACCCACACAACTTGTACAAGGCAAGGTCACAGAAGCTCCATAGACACATCCAAACTCCCTGAGGGACCAAATTACTGGGCTGAGGGCTGTGGGGACCATGGTCTCAGGGAACATCTAGCTCAGTTGGCATAATACAGTATGTAAAGAAAATGTTCTACATTCTACTTTGGTGGAGTAGCGTCTGAGGTCCTAAAAGCTTGTGAGTGGCCATCTTAGATACTCCACTGGTTCTGTCCCATCTGGAGCAAGGGATAATGAAGAAAACCAAAGACACAAGGGAAAGATTAGTCCAAAGGACTAACGGACTGCAAGTACCACAGCCTCCATCAGACTGTGTCCAGCACAACCAAATGGTGTCCAGCTACCACCAGTGACTGCTCTGACAGGGATCACAACAGAGGGTCCTGGACAGAGCTGGAGAAAAATGTAAAACAAAATTCTAACTCACAAAAAAAGATCAGAGTTACTGGTCTGATGGAGACTGGAAAAACCCCGAGAGTATGGCCCCCGGATACCCTTAATACTCAATAATGAAGTCACTCCTGAGATTGACCTGTCAGCCAAAGATTAGACAGGCCCATAAAACAAAATGTGATTAAATGTGCACACCAACCCAGGGGCAAGGATGAGAAGGCAGGAGGGGACAGGAAAGCTGGTAATGGGGAGCCCCAGATTGAAAAGGGGAGAGTGTTGTTGACATGTTGGGTTGGCAACCTATGTCACAAAAACAATATTAGTATTAATTGTTTAATGAGAAGCTAGTTTGCTCTGTAAACTTTCATCTAAAGTACAATAAAAAAATTAAAAAATTACAAGACACATAAAAACAGTTTATTCAAAATTGCCCCAAACTGGAAACAACCCAATTGTCTATCAGCTGGCAAATGGATAAACTATGGCACATGCATGCAATGGAATACTACCTAGCAATATAAAAAGGAACTAACCACTGATTCATACATCAACATGGATGAATCTCAAAATGCATTATGCTAAGTAGAAGTCAGATGCAAAAGGCTACATACTATATGATTCCATTTATGTGATATTCTGGAAGATGGAAAACTATAAATTGCACAAGCGAATTTTGGGGAGTGATAGAATTGTTGTTTATCTAGATTATGGTGATATTGATGATGTTGTTGTTAGGTGCCATCGAGTTGGTTCTGACTCATAGCAACTCTATGTACAACAGAACGAAACACTGCCTGGTCTTGCATCATCCTCACAATCGTTCCTATGTTTGAGCCATTGTTGCTGCCACTGGGTCAATCCATCTTGTTGAGGGTCTTCCTCTTTTTCACTGACCTTCTACTTTACCAAGCATGATGTCCTTCTCCAGGAATGGTCCCTTCTGATAACATGTCCAAAGTATGTGAGGTGAAATCTTGCCATCCTTGCTTCTAAGGGACGTGCTGGCTGTTCTTCTGGCAGTCCATGGTATAGTCAATATTTTTCGCCAACACCATAATTCAAAGGCGTCAATTCTTTTTGATATTGATATGACCATGTACGTTTTTCAAAATTCACAGCATTTTACAACTAAAAGGGTGCTTTTTACTGTATGTCAATTATACTGCAATAAACCTGGAGGAGGAGAACGGTCATGCCATGGAATTAAAAAAAAAAAAAAAAGTAATGATCAAAATGACAATAGGGTGAATTAAAAAATTCAGTGCAATATGCAACTTGGAGAAAAACCTTTTAACACTTTGTACCAATAGTGAATTCTTGATTAGCAATGTGCAAGAAACATTAATTTTACAAACTGTTGTGTTGTCTTTTCTGCTTGCACTTTCAAATGATTTACTTTTGAGTATTATTCTGTAGTTTCTTACAAAGTCTTACTCAATCTAAGCTTAAGGAGTATCTTAACTCCAGAGCTTGATAACCTAAATTTTTAATTTATAGTTTTTCTTATAAAGCCCAATACATTTCTCCTGTGTTTGCATCAATCACAAAAGTAACATCACATTTACATGATAATTCAGGCCCTTCAATAATTTTACTATCTTTCCTCAGTATCTCCCAGATGCAAAACATCAAGACATCAATGGCCATTATCTAGTATCAAAGTTTTAGTAGGTGGCACCCTTTAAAGGGTACAGATTGAATTTCCAGTCTTTAATGTACATAGCTCTAATAGTTTAAGTCTTGAGGACATATCCAACTTATGGTACAATTTTTCACGTTGGTCTAAGTCAATAGTTGTGTTACTATAACAGTTCTGTAATTTTGAACTAGTGATGATGTCTCAGAACTGTTCTGTAACTGTTAAGCTGTTTTATAACTGAGTGTCACTGAGAAGTTGTCGTGATTGTTCTAGCAGTAAAGTATTCCCAGCAGTTCTGTTCCAAATTTCTCTCCATTTCCATTGAAATTGTATTGTGGGTCTTTGTAATTATTGCAAAGTGCTAAGTTTATTACTCAAAGTTATCAATATCAAATCAAAACCGGTTGCCGTGGAGTCGATTCCGACTCATGGTGACCCCATGTGTGTCAGAGTAAAACTGTGCTCCACAGGATTTTAGTGGCTATTTTTTTGCAGAAGTAGATCACCAGGCCTTTCTGCCGAGGCACCTCTGGGTGGATTCAAACCTCCATCCAGTTAGCAGGTGATAGCATTAACTGCATCACTCAGAGACTCAGTATCAAAAACCTTAGCTATAATTTGCCTATTCCTTTTCTTCTAAGAATTCTATCTAAAAAATAAGTCTCCTTTTGCCTTTGTGTGGCCCCAAACAGGCCTCTTAATAACACAGTTCTGATTATGAAGACCGATATCAGCCTCAGACATTTTGTGTGAAATTTAGGCTTTCAGTATTGAGCTGTATGTTAGTTACTCTTACTTTAAGACTATTAAAAATTACTCATGAAAATGGTCCCACTTTCACTCTGCCGATCATCAGTTTGCTGGACTTCTAAGTCCAGACCATGTCTACACTGGGAGCACAATAGGGAGCTGATCAGAAACGTGTGGTTGTGGGGACCATTACTGGGATCACAGAGAAAAAAGCAGTGTAACAAATAACATGTTTTTTTTCTAGTAAATTGTGAGTTGGAGTAATTTAAATCATCATTATTGTGAAAAGGACAAGGCTGTGGATAATAATAAGTTCACTAGAATAGCTTTTTCTGCGAGCTTAGTACCACTATCAGTTATTCTAGAAAACTTAAGTTTCAAGGACTTGTGGCCCCCTGAGGTGCTGGCTTCCCATAAAAACCAAAACACCAAACCCACTGCCGTTGAGTCGATTACAACTCATAGCGACCCTATAAGCAGGGTAGAACCACCCCATAGAGTTTCTAAGGAACGCCTGGTGGATTCAAACTGCTGACCTTTTGGTTAGCAGATGTAGCTGTTAACCACTACACCACCAGGCTTCACATAAGAAGTATGGATTCCACTGGGTTTTTCCTTTCACTTCGATGGCTCTATACCTGAACACTTGAAAGTTTCCCCTTCAGCAGGGAGACAACCTGCAGATGAAATCTTCTGGTTGATAGGGTGGCAGACATCTTCTGCTGGGTCATTTCAGGTCCTTATGACTTTATGTCTCAGGGTTTCTAGGGAAGAGAGAAACCATTTTAAGTATTGAATGTGATTATGGGAAGATTCAGTTAAACCAGACACAAGACATGGTCTCAGGCCCAAATTCATGGGCCTGCCAAACAAGTGAGTGATGCCACACTGGCTTGCAGGGGCCTCTAGTAGTTTTTACCAAGGCTAGTGGTGAAGCTCTAGGCCATTTTATCTCAGTTGGTTATGGAATGGGTTTTTTTTAGAGTTCAATGATTCATTTACTCTACTTGTCCAGAGGATAGAATGATGGTACGATAGGATGATCTGCAAAATTCCTAAATGACAATGGACATCTGGGCATCATACAAACCATAGCTAGACAGAATCACTCACCTTCCATAGGCCTTGATTCTACAAAATGCAACCGCCAACAGGTCCCTGATAAAGTGCGTCAGGGAGAACTTCCTGTGCTGTAAATAATTCTACTGACAAATAGCACATCTCTAATACATTTTGAATAATTTCACCTGTTTAGTAGGCATAGTAAGAGTCTAACCATATGCCGTCGAGTTGATTCTAACTCATGGCGACCCCATGTGTTTCAGGGAGAAATGCATTCCATAGGGTTTTCACAGCTATAACTTTTTGGAACCAGATTGCCAGGTCTTTCTTCTGAGGTGCCTCTGGGTAGATTCAAATTGCCAACCTTTCAGTTAGTAGCCCAGTGCTTAACCATTTGCAGCATCCTAGGGACTCTGTGTTAAGAGACTAGTGCCTTTAAAATCCTTCTGTTGTTGATTTACTAATCAAGCAAATAGGGACTTTGATATAGGAGTTATTTTAGCAGCTAATTTTCATAGTCCAGTCAAATATCTTTTAGCTCCTTTCTGAATCCATTTATCCATTTCATTTTGTGAAGCGTATTTTCAAAAATAAACAAAAGTTCCTTTTTGTATTAAAAGTAGGACTTCTAAGTTTGGAGTCTACCATGTTTAATAGTGGCTTTTGCAGTTCTGTCAGCAAAATTATCTCCTTTAGAAATATTGTCATTTTGCCCCATGAGAATGCTACGATGGACTACTGGTATATGAATTGTAAAGCCTCTAACAAGCCAGTTACCAATTTTACATGAGTTATTTCAGTTCCCATCAAAGTAAAAACTCCCTCATTTTTCCAAAATTTCCCTGTTGCATGACAGACCTCAAACAGGTATTTACTATCAGTATATGTATTCACTTTAGGTCCTCAACCAAGGACTGCAGTCCTAACAATTGTTATTAGCTAACCAGTTACCATGTGATACCATGAGTGTCAGAGTAGAACTGTGTTCCATAGGGTTTTCACTGAGTGATTTTTCAGAAGTAGATCATCAGGCCTTTTTGAGGCTAGTGCCAATTTAATTCCAAGCATAACATAAGCTTCCAAGAGTTCATAAGTCACCACAGCATAGGAAGCCTTAAATTGGTCAGTTCTGCATTTCAAACTGGAATATCAGATAAATCAGCTTGGGGCCCAGTGTCTTCTTCTATCACCCTTGTACAATCATATCATTATTTGATCAGGATTTGGTAAAAGAGTAGCAGGGTTTAGGAGACTGCATCTCCCAAGCACAATAACACACACACACACACACACACACACACACACACACACACACACAAAATATTATTAGAACCATGCTCCATAGGGTTTTCAGTGGCTGATTTTTCAGAAGTAGACCACTAAGCCTTTCTTCCAAGGTGCCTCTGGGTGGGCTTGAACCACCAATCTTTTGGTTAGCGGTCTAGCATGTTAACTGTTTGTACCTGGGTAATAATTGTTCATAGCTAGTCAGACACCTCACTGAAAAATGCTGGGTCTTATTCACTTGTAACATAACTGTCACAGCATGTGGGGCATGCAAATAAGTAAGTGACTCAACCTAAGGGCTTGAGCCCTCTTAACAAGTGTGACTGCTGCTGCCACAGCTCGGAGACATCTAGGCATTCCCAGTGCCATGGCATCTAAAAGAACTGAGAAATACACTGTTGGTCTATAGTCTAATCCTAATTTTTGAGTTAAAATTCTGCTAGCAGCACTTTTATTTTCATTACAAAACAAGTGGAAATATTTTTCAAAATTTGGAATACTCACAGCCTGGGGAGAGACTATAGCCAATTTCAGTTGTTCAAAATTCTCTTCAGATTCTAGGAACCAAACCAAAGAACTTAGAGAATTGTCATGCAATTGCTCCACAAAAATTGCTCTGCAAAAGCTGGAATCCACTATGGAAAATAGCCTACTAGTCCCCCAAATGGTCTAAGCTGTTTTTTGTAATAGGCCATTTCATCTGCAAATTGGCTAACTCCTAGATAGTAACATATTGTGGCCTTCAGCTGACAATAGATGGACGTGCTAAATATTTTACCTCTGTTAGGCGATAATGCAATTTGTCTAGTGAGGCCTGTAAAGTGAGAAATTGTAACAAAGTGTTAGTTTTTATTGTTCTTTAGTTTCTAAGACTACCAGCAAATCATTTTGTTGTTAGCTGCCATCTAGTTGACTCCAACTCATGGTGAACTTATGTACAACAGAACGAAACACTGCATAGTTCTGCATCCTCACGGTCACTGGCATGTTCCAGTCCATTGTTGTGGCTATTGTTCCAATCCATCTCAGCAAGGGTCTCCCATGTTCTCACTGGTCCTCTATTTCACCAAACATGATACCCTCCTCTAGCAACTGATCCCTCCTGATGACATGTCCAAAGCAAGTGAGTCAAACAATGTACTGTTGCCATTCATAAGATTTTCATTGGCTAATTTTCAAAAGTAGATCACCAGACCTTTCTTCCTAGTCTAAGTCTGGAAGCTCTGCTGAAACCTGTCCACTTGGGTGACCTGGTGGTATTTGAAATACTGATGACATAGCTTCTAGCATCATAGCAACGCACAAGCCACTACAGTATGATAAACTGATGGATGGGTGATGGGAAAATCATCTACATAGTGAATAATTCTAGATTCCTCTGGTGGGATAAATTTCTCTAATATTTTCTGTAAATGGCTAGAGAAAATATTAGGAGAGTCCTGAAACCCTTGATGAATCTTTTGCTAGAAATACTGGGCTCCTTCATAAATAAAAGCAAACAAGAATTTGGACTCCTTAGCTAGAAGAACAGAAAAAATAAATAGAACGTAGACTGACAAACTACAGAAAAATTCTTTGTAGATGACAGTACAAAAGTCAGAAAAATTGCAGGGTTAGGAACTACAGGGGTTAATGAAACAACAAATAGGTTTATTTCTCTAAGATCTTGTAAGTCTAGATAGTGTTAACTATTTTTTATCACATTTACACTTCTTGCTTACTGGAGGTACGTTGTTGTTAGGTGCTGTAGAGTCGATTTCAACTCATAGAGACCCAGTGTAACAGAACAGAACTACCCCATAGGGTTTTCTAGGCTGTAATCTTTATGGGAGCAGATCACCAGGTGTCTTAGTCATCCAGTACTGCTATAACAGAAATATCACAATGGATGGCTTTAACAAACAGACGTTTATTCTCTCACAGTCTAGTAGACTAGAAGTCCGAATTTAGGGCACCATCTCCAGGGGGAGGCTTTCTCTCTCTGTTGACTCTGGAGAAAGGTCCTTGTCATCAATCTTCCCCTGGTCTAGGAGCTTCTCAGGAGCAGGGACCCAAGGTCCAAAGGATGTGTTCTTCTCCCGGCACTGCTTTCTTGGTGGTATGAAGTCCCTCATCTCTCTCTAGCTTCTCTCTTTTATATCTCAAAAGAGATTGGCTTAAGACACAACCTAATCTTGTAGATTGAGTCCTGCCTCCTTAACATAACTGCCACTAATCTCACCTCATTAACATCATAGAGATAGGGTTTACAACACATAGGAAAATCACATCGGATGACAAAATGATGGGCAATCACACAATACTGGGAATCTTGGCCTAGCCAAGTAGACAGATATTTTTGGGGGACACGATTCAATCCATAACATCAGGTCTTCCTTCTGCAGAGCTGCTGGGTGGGTTCCAACTGTCAACCTTTTGGTTAGCAGCCGAACACTTAACCATTGCACCACCAGGGCTCTTTTACTGGAGGTATGAATCATCAGGGCTCTTTTACTGGAGGTATGATCCAAGCCATGGTATTTTCAATCACCTCGCATGTGAAAGCTGGACAATGAATAAGGAAGCCCGAAGAATTGATGCCTTTGAATTATGGTGTTGGTGAAGAATATATTGAATGTATTATGGACTGCCAGAAGAACAAACAAATCTGTCTTGGAAGAAATACAGCCAGAATGCTCCTTAGAAACAAGGATTGTGAGACTTTGTCTTATGTACTTTTGACATGTTATCAGGAGGGACAAGTCCCTAGAGGAGGACATCATGCTTGGTAAAGTAGAGGGTCAGTGAAAAATAGGAAGACCCTCGATGAGATGGATTCAGACAATGGCTGCAACAATAGGCTCAAACATAAGAATGATTGTGAGGAATGGCACAGGACTGGGCAGTGTTTCTTTCTGTTGTATATAGGGTCACTATGAGTCGAAATCTTTTGAAAAAGTATTCCTAATTCTTTTATGACTGGATTGATTCCTTCTAATTGATCTCTGGACAAAGGATATTGTTTTACACATGACCATGGCTTTCTTTTTGGTAAATTATTTTTATTGGTTCTCTATCTCTAATTAAACCAGTATCATTGTTCCCTCAGGTTCAAGGTGATGCATCAGTTTGCTTCAGATCTATGTGCTCTTCCAGCACAATGTGAGATAGCTGTCTCTCCCACTCCTCTTTTCCCTCAGAAGGCACCCAGTAACAAAACCAGGTGCCTTTTCCCCAGGGATTCCACAGATTCTCCATCTGAAGCACAGAATACAGTAGCCTTTAATTTGCACAGCAGATCTCTCCCAAATGGGTTTGTAGGAGAATCAGGAGAGAGTAAGGAAATATCCTCCTCAGTCAGAGAGCCGATGTGCATGGGAACTTGCAGTGGAAAAGAGACAGTTGAAAAGAATTCTATTATCATTGGGGGTAGCATTGTTCAAGTCTTCTATATCTATACTGAGTTTGTATCTACTTGGTCTATCAATTACTGAGAGAGGAATGTTGAAATCTCCAAATTGAATTGTGAATTTGTCTATTTTTCCTTGAAGTTGTATCAGTTTTTGTGCATGTATTTTGAAGTTCTGTTATTTTGGTGTGTACACACTTAGGAATGTCATATCCTCCTTTCTAAGTTAGCATTATGAAATTTTTCTCTTTAACCCTTGTAATATTCCCTCTTTTTTTCTACATATTATTCAGTTACACTGGTTACATTCTTCACATTGCATCAGCGTTTTCATTATTTCCATTCTAGTTGTTCTGTTCCCATTAACCTTGTCTCCCAACTCCTCATCCTTCTCATCTACGCTTTAGAGTGTTTGTTGACCATTTGTTCTCATTGTCACAGAGGAAAAACTCCAAGTTTGCTTAAAGTAAAATGAAGAGGTTTATTGGCTCAGGTTCACAAGGAAAGAAAAATAATACATTTAAACCAAGGTCAATACCCCAAGTCTGACATCCACTAATGATAATTAAAAGCACAATAAAAATCAGAAACAAGAATTCAAAGATCTAAACAGGCTGCATGAGCCTTGGGCCTTGGGTACAGGCCTGGTCCAGGGTCTTGGGAATGCAAGCAGTCTACTCAGATGTTGTCTGCTTCTCTTCCAGGAGGTGACTGAATTTTAGCTGAAGTCCTTCACATGGTTGAACAGTCCATTCAGGAATGGTTGCCTTCTTTAGCTGTGAGAGATGAATCCAAGTTTTGACTCCCTGCAATTTGTCAGCATAAGGATTTGTGAGAAGGACCAGGTAAAGTCTTTTCCACTGGGGCTCAAGAGAAGTCTTTCAGTTGATGCTTTTTCTAATAAACATAATCATCACACAAAATAGAAGGCAGTTTAGAAATGTCTGATTTCTGAGAATCGAAAGCACTCCTTATCAAGGAGGCATACTCTTTGAAATCTTGGATCAAGGCCCGACAGTACTTTGATATGCTAGTTTGAATTAGAGTCAGTCAAACTGACCAGTAAGGTAAAATCATGGTTTGTTCAGTGATTATTTCATGTGGGGTCAGTTTATGTGGTCCAAAGAGCATGGATCTTAAATTCATTAACACAAGAGGGATAGCTTGGACCCAAGACAAATTCATTGAAGAGGAAACCTTAGCAAGCTGGGTCTTAATAATTCCATTTGTCCTTTCCACCAGTCCATATGATTGGGGGTGGTAATGACGGTGGAGTCTTTGAAAGATTGGAAAAATTTTGCAAACTTCTTTAATTACTTGTCCAGCAAAATGAGTATCTGTCACTGCAAAGGGTTTTAGGGGCTCTCCAGGTGGGAATAATGTTTTCTAAAAGTTTTTTAGCCACAAAAATGGCAGTGGAATGGCAGCTGGGGAATGCCTCCACCCAATGCGAGAATCTGTAAATGATCACTAACATATACTTATAGCCATGGGAAGTTGGTAGTTGAATGAAATGCATTTGCCATTCAAGCATAGGGCCTATAGGCAATGGGCACCTCCCAGGAGGAGGTCTATGTGGTTTTTCTGGGTTGCAGTGGGGACACATGGAGCACTGTTTTGTTATCTGATCCGCAGCATTCCAAAAATGTCCCTACCCACTAATGTTTTTTGTAAGTTTAATCAATTTATCTCTTCCTAAATGATTGTTCTCCCGTAGGGTCCAAATTACAGGGAAATGTAAAGACTTACGGAGAACTGATTTGTGATTAGGACCCTCCCAGTAGTCAGTATCCCAATTTGGTCTGCATTTCTCCTGTTTCCATAATCTTTTTTCATCTTCAGGGGCCATAATCTGGTGACTTACAAAGTTTTGACAAATCCTTCCACTGGGTGTATGCTTTTCAATCAAAAAACTATTGTGATAAAAATCTTCGCTAGCACAAAATTGACAAGGGCTGTTTTTAACAATGGGGCTTGGATTATTGGAGGTGGGGCAAAATTATGATGTAACACATATTCCACAGCAGCAGAGAAACTACTCCAAAAATAATGTCTTAAAGCAGCAAATAGCTCATTAGTATTAGCATCTATATAATTGTGGAGGCAATGTTTTACCGTAGGAATGTGCAAGCATCAGGGGAAAAGATTTTTATTTGGGCCAATCCATAGGCCCGTGGTCAGGTCCTGATGAGAATTGGTTTCTTAACCACTCCTGCTTTTCCTCCTCTGAGGCCAGCTGCTGGCACTTCAAAAAATGTAGTCAAAAA
The DNA here is from genome assembly GCA_030035585.1 of Dugong dugon. Taxonomy (NCBI): domain Eukaryota; kingdom Metazoa; phylum Chordata; class Mammalia; order Sirenia; family Dugongidae; genus Dugong; species Dugong dugon. The sequence continues at coordinate 205,087,948 of CM057460.1, forward strand.
GTCATGGGGGTCAAATTTTGGTGGGTAACTAAGTGCCAGTGCTGTGCATGTTTCATTTCCCTTCTTTCCATCCTGGTTGAGATGGGATTGGTCGTCAGCATGGATGAGATTTTGGGGGGCAGACTGCTTAGTGGACACATCAGTAATTTCCTCCATTTGAGGAACACCTTTGGGCTGGTGAGCTTGAATTTTTATGACAGCCATCTCTGAGGGTAGTAAAAAGGGCTTCTAAGAGGTTAGATACTAATGAGTCATTTTTAATTTGGGTTCCAGAAGAAGTTAGGAACCCCCTTTGTTTTCATAGCATCCCAAATCATGAATAATCTTAAATGAGTAACTTCAATCCAAAAAAAAAAAATGTTTACCGACTGTCTGGAAGCCAGTTTGAATGCCCTCATAAGTGTGATTAATTTAGCTTGCTGGGCTGAAGTAACATTAGTGAAGGTGCTGCTCTCAAGAACTTCACTGGAGGTCATGAAGCCATATTCTCCCTGGTAATAGGAACTAGTGGGGTCAAGTTTTAAATATGATCCAGCTACATAAAGAACTAGATCTGGATTAGCTAAAGGTGTTTCTTGTCAGAAGTTGATCAGTTAAATCTAAAAAGTCATGTGGTATTTGGGTAGAATCACCAGGTAAAGGCAATAAAGTGGCAGAGTTAAATAATTATTGGTAGCCAGCCATTGGAGGCAGCTAGAAGCAGAACTTCATATGATGTTAGCCTGCTGGCTATGTTGAGTCAAAGTTGAATTTAAAATACCAGATGCAGTGTGAGGTATATAAACATCTAAAAATTTTCCTGTTATATGCTGTGTTCTCCATTAGTTGGGCTGTTGCAGCCACTGCCCAGAGACAAGGAGGGTGTCCCTGAGTTACCACGTCTAATTGAAGGCTGTAGTAGCTGACAGGTCTCTGTTGCCCGCTATGAATTTGAGTGATGATCCCTAACACATTGCCTGCAACCTCATGTACAAACACAAAAAAGTCTAGGTTGTAGTTAGGAAATCCTAGACCTGGGGTATTTAGTGAGTTTTTTTTTCAAATAAAAAATGGCTTTATGACTTCTTCTATTAAACTGAAAGGAGTCTGGCTCAGAAGCTTTTAAGTATTGATATAGTTGTTGAGTCATTAGGGAAAAATTTGGTATCCATTTGTGACAGTAGCTGCAAAGTCCTAAAAGTCTCCTTAACTGTTTCTTAGACACAGGAATGGGATAATCTAAGATTGTTTCTTTCTTTCTTTTTTGGGGGTCTATAGTAATCCGTTTTACTGAAATTATATGTCTTAGGTATTTAATTGGAGCTTGGGTTAACTGTAATTTTTCTTTAATAGATCCTTTAAATTTCTTTGTCTCTGTCATATATCTTTTATAGCATAATTCTTCAAGTAGCAAGAAAAAGGAACACATCCATTACCAAATTTAAACATTTATATATCTTTTTCCTGTGACATAAAAAGAACTTATAAACCTCAATTATAATAAATATCTGTTAATTTAGTTTAATATCAGCAAGTTAATAAAAAAAATTCTGGGAATTAATTCAAGCCTATATATTACAAGGAGCCCCAGTGGCGCTGCTCCTTGGAAACCCTATGGGGCAGTTCTACTCTGTCCTATAGGGTTGTTATGCATCAGAACCAACTTGACAGCACCTAAGAACAACAACATATATTACAAAACATAATTATTGTTGAAATAAAGCTTGAATAAACAGTTCATATCTCTGTTTAAGTTTTTACCATTTCTTTTGTTTTGTTTGGTTAATTCAGTCAGGAGGCAATTTGATTATGCTGCTGTCTTTTTAAAGCCTCCAAACATCAATTAAAATCATAATTATCAGCGATGGCTTTTAATTTGATACATAACAGACATCTAGACACGAATGAGACGGAAAACACACACATACACACAAATTATCTGTCTGTGAGGCCAGCTCAAAACCAGACATATACAATATTACACAACACAAGACAAATATAGGGAGAACTCCGTTTCTTAAAATGTATATTTATTTGATAACCATTTGAGTCACTATCCCCAGGGACAATGCATGCCAGCCCTATGGGCTGACTTCAGAGAAAAACAATTTAGTAAGCAGATCTAGCTTCTGTTACAAAGGTCAACTACTTCTGTAGTTAAAACTGGAGTCAAAGATGGAGTTTGGGTCCTGACTTTAAATCACCCATTTTACTTTTAGTCAAGTGCCTCTAAAATTTAGTGCTCCTTGTCATCATATAAATTACTTTTTAAAAGAGCACAGTATTTAAGGTGCCAGCCATTACTTTAAGAGCTAACCTGCTATTTAACTAAAAGGCAACTTGAGGGGATAGTTTTGGCTCAAGGCTTAAAGAATATCTCAGGGCAATAGTCTAGGGGATTCTTCCTGTCTCAGTGGGTCCAGTAAGTTTGGATTTTTTGAGAATTTGAAGTTCTGTTCCACATTTTTCTCCCTTCCTATCAGGGTCCATCTATTGTGATCCTGATCAGAATGCAAGGTACTAGTAGTTGGGTACCATCTAGTTCTTTTGGTCTCAGGATAGAGGAGGCTGTGGTTCACTTAGACAGTCCTAAAACTGGTTCCTTCTCTGAATCTTGGGTTTCTTTCTCTCTGTTTTGCTCCAGATGAGTAGGGACCAATAGTTGTATCTTAGATGGCCACTCACGAGCTGTTGAGACTGCAGATGCTAATCACCATACTAGGATGTAGAACATAAACTTTACGAACTATATATGCCAATTGACCAAGTTGTCCCATAGGACTATGACCCTATGTCTTCAAACCAAAAAAACTAATCCCATGAAGGGATTGACTTTTCTAAGAAGTATCAGTTTCTGTAACTGTTACAGATTGAATTATATTGCCCCAAAATGTGTGTAAACTTGGCTAGGCCATGATTCCCAGTATTGTATGGTTGTCCACCATTTTGTGATCTGATGTGATTATCCAGTGTGTTGTAAATTCTTAGTTCTATGATGTTAATGAGGCAGAATTAGAGGCAATTATGTTAATGAGGCATGATTCAATCTACAGGATTAGGTTGTATTGTGAGTCAATCTCTTTTGAGATATAAAAGAGAGAATTGAGCAGAGAGGATGGGAAGGTCCTACCACCAAGAAAGCTGAGCCAGGAGTGGAGCATGTCCTTTGGACCTGGGGTCCCTTTGCTGAGAATTTCCTAGACCAGGGGTAGGTTGATGAAAGGACTTTTCCCTAGAGCCGACAGAAAAAGACTTCCCCTGGAGCTGGCACCCTGAATTCGAACTTCTAGCCTCCTAAACTGTGAGAGAATAAATTTCTCTTTGTTAAAGCCATTTACTTGTGGTATTTCTGTTATAGCAGCACTAGATAACTGAGACAGTAGCCCTTATTGATTTATATATAATAAAACCAACACACACACACACATTCATACACACACACACACACACACACACTCACATACACATACATACATATACACCCACACCTCACTTATTGACACGGTTAGGTTCCAAAGGCCAGGTCGTTATGCAAAGTCGGCATTATGTGAAAATGGAGAATGACCACATCAGATCACAAAATGGATCATTAATAACTGCCAAATCACATCATTATATAACTACCAAATTACATCATTATATAACTACCAAATTACATCATTATATAACTACCAAATTACATCATTATATAACTACCAAATTACATCATTATATAATTGCCAAACCACTGAGAATCATGGCCTAGCCAAGTTGACACATAACCTTAACCATCACAGCCAGTGTTAATCTTGTCTCACACCTTGGCATTTGTTACTGCCAGATGTACAAAATTAATGCACAAAATAATTGGTTAGTAGATTTTTTACCATTGTCATAAATGTGAAATATCAGATAATGAGATAGTTGATAAGTGAGGAATAGATGTATATGCATAAATACATCTACACACATATGTATTTTGGTTGTTTTTGTTGCAAAATCATATATAATATAGTGTTTACCAAAACATCCGTTTTTGTGTGTGTCTGTATATCCTAGTGACATTAGTTACCTTAGTTAAGCTGTGTGCACTTCTCCCACATTCAGTGTTACCTTTCCCATCACCATAAATAAAAAGCGACTACTGTCTAGAAAATGAATCCCCCCTCCACCAGTAACCAACAATGAACATTGTTCTCTCTATATAGCTGTTCTTCTAATTTTATAAAAGTGAGATCATACAATATTTGTCCTTTGTGATTGACTTATTTCTTTCAGCATAATGTCTTCTAGGTTCATCCATGTTCCAGATGTTTTGGGAGCTTATCTTTCTTTATAGCTGCATAGTGTTCCATTGTATTATATACCACATTTTGTTTATTCATTCATCCGCTTAGGTTGTTTCCATTTTTTGGCTATTGTGAATAGTGCTGCAATGAACATAGGTGTGCATATATCTGTCTCAGTCTCTTCTATTAGATCTCTAGGGTGTATACCAAGGAGTGGAATTGCTGGATTAAAAGGTAGCACTATTTCTAATTTTTTGAGGAATTGCCATACTGTTTTCCATAGTGGTTGTACCATTTTACAGTCCCACCAGCAGTTGATGAGGGTTCCAACCTTCCCACATCCTCGCTAACATTTGTTGTTTTCTGTTTGTTTTGCTTATCAATGCCATTTTAGCAATGGTATCTCATTGTAGTTTGGATTTGCATCTCTCTAATAGTTGATGATAGAGAGTATCATTTCATGTGCTTGTTGGCTGCTTGAATGTCCTCTTTGGTGAAGTGTGTGTTCATGTATTTTGCTGATTTTTTAATTGGATTATTTGTTTCTTTGTTGTGGAGTTATTGAAGTTGTATATATATTTTGGGAACTAGACCCTGATCAGATATGTCATTCCTGAATATTTTTTCCCAGTCTGTATGTTGTCTTTTGATAACGTCTTTTGATGAGCATAAGTATTTAATTTTATGAGGTCCCAGTTATCTGTCTTCTACAGTTCATGAATTTGTAGTTCTGTTTGATAATCTATCTTTACGAAAAATTACTTCCCATGGTTTTGTCCATATGTTTACTTACAAGAACTTTATAGTTTTAGCTTTTACATTTAGGTCTTTGATCCATTTTGAGTTAGTTTTTGTATATGGTATGAAGTATGGGTCCTGTTTAATATTTCTGCAAGTTGCATTGTTGATGCTGTTAGGTGCTGTTGAGTTGGTTCTGACTTACAGCGATCCTGTGTACAACAGAACAAAACACTGTCCAGTCCTGCACCATCCTCACAATTGTTGCTATGTTTGAGCCCGTTGTTACAGCCATTGTGTCAGTCCATCTTGTTGAGGGTCTTCCTCTTTTTCGCTGACCCTCTACTTTACTGAACATGATGTCCTCTAGGGACTGGTCCCGCCTGATAACATGTCCAAAGTATGTGAGATGAAGTCTCGTCATCCTCTTTTCTAAGGAGCATTCTGGCTGTACTTCTTCCAAGACAGGTTTGTTTGTTCTTCTGGCAGTCCATGGTATATTCAATATTCTTTGCCAACACCATAATTCAAAGGCATCAAATCTTCCTTATTCATTGTCCAGCTTTTGCATGCATATGAGACTACTGAAAACACCATGGCTTAGGTCAGGTTCACCTTAGTCCTGCAAAGTGACATCTTTGCTTTTTAATGCTTTAAAGAGGTCTTTTGCAGCAGATTTGTCCAATGTAATACATCATTTGATTTCTGCAAGTAGATATCCAATTTTGCCAGCACTATTTTGGCAAAATTGTTTCTTCCCGATTGAATGGACTTTGACCCCTTGTAAAAAATGAGTTGTCCATAAATGGATGGATTTATTTCTGAATTCTCAATTCTATTCCACTTGTCTACGTGTCTATCAATGAACCAGTACCAGGCTGTTTTGATTACTGTAGTTGTATAGTATGTTTTGAGACCAGGGAGTGTGAGGTCTCCTACTTTGTTCTTCGATATTGTTTTGGCTAATTTGGAGCCTCTTTCCTTTCCACATAAAGTTGGTCATTAGTTTTTCCATTTCAGTAAAGAATGCTATTGGAACTTTGGGTTTGCATTGTATCTGTAGATTGCTTTGGGTAGTATTAACATTTTCACAATATTATGTTTTTCAATCCATGAGCGCAGACTGTCCTTCGTTTATGTAGGTCTCTTTTAGTCTCTTGTAGTAGTGTTTTATAGTTTTCATTGTATAAGTCTTTTACATCCCTAGTTAGGTTTATTCCTATATATTTTATCTTTTTGGGGGCTATTATAAATCCTTTTCTGATTTCTCCTTTTTAGTGTAAAGGAATCCAGCTGATTTTTTGTGTGTTGATCTTGTACCCTGCAAGGTTACTGAATTCTTCTATTGGACCCAGCAGTTTTCTTTTGGAATCTTTGGGATTTTCTACGTATAGGATCATGCCATCTGTAAATAGAGATAATTTTACTTCTTCCTTTCCAATTTGGATACCTTTATGTCAAATACCCTTTACTTGTCTTATTGTTCTGGCTAGGACTTTCAATGCAATATTGAATAGAAGAGGTGACAGTGAGCATCCTTGTCTTGTTCCTGTTCTCAGTGGGAAGGCTCTCAGTCTTTCTCCATTAAGTATAATGTTGGCTGTTGGTTTGCATACACGTCCTTGAGTATACTGAGTAATTTTCCTTCTAGTCCTATTTTGCTGAGAGTTTTTTTTTTATCAGGGAAGGGTGCTGGATTTTATTAAATGGCTTTTATGCATCGGTTGGGATGATCATGTATTTCTTTTCCTTTGTTTTATTTATGTGGTGAATTACATTGATTTTCTAATGTTGAACCACCCTTGCATTCCTGGTATGAATCCCACTTGGTCATGGTGTATAATTTTCTTAATATGTTGTTGAATTCTGTTAGCTAAAATTTTGTTGAGAATTTTTGGGTCATGAGTGGTATTGGTCTGTAATCAGGGTAATGCTGGCTTTATAAAATGAGTTAGGAGACTCTTCTATGTTTTGGAAGAGTTTGAGTAGGATTGTTGTCAACTCTATGATAATATTGCCTCTGAAGGCTACTTTGTCTGATATTAATATAGGCACTCAGGTTTTGTTTTGTTTATTGGTTGCATGGTGTATCTTTTCTCATTATTTTACTTTTAACTACCTTTATATTTAAAGTGGATTTTTTATAACCAGCATATAATTGGATCTTGCTTTTTTAATCCAACCTAATAATGTCTGTCTGTCATTTGCACTACTGTATAATTTTTGGTTTACATTTATTGATATGATGTGTCATGGTGTGGGTTTCTTTATGTTCCCTGTGCTCAGGGTTGAGCTTCTTGGATCTGTTGGTTTATAATCTTCAACAAATTTAGAAAATTTTAGGATATTATTTCATCAAAAACTTTTCTGTCCCTTCCCATTATAGAATTCCAGTCACATATATGCCAGACCACTTGATTATGTCCCACAAGTCACTGATGTTCTTTTTTCACTAGGCTTCATTTTTTCTCTGATCTTCTGTTAGTCAGGATTCTCCAGAGAAACAGAACCAATAGGACAGATATACTGAGAGATTTATTTTAAGGAATCGGCTCACTTGATTGTGGAGACTGGCAAGTTTGAAATCTGTAGGGCAGGCTGGCAGGCTGGAAACTCAGCAGGAGTTGACACTGAAGTCTTGAGGCAGAATTTCTTCTTCCCAGGGAAACCTCAGTTTTTGCTCTTAAGTCTTTCAGCTGATTGGATGAGGCTCACCAGCATTATTGAGAGTCATCTCATCTGATTGTGAATGTTAACCACATATACAAAATATCTTCGCAG